>OU896708.1:59387478-61887478 GCA_918026855.4 Phaedon cochleariae
AAATGATGAAGTGATAACTATTGATAGTGTCACGATTAATGAGTTGTTTCCACCAACAAATCGATCCATAAGGGGTAATGCTTGGCTTAATATTTTGCGAGAGGTATTATTCAAATAGGCACTAATAGTTCGGGGGTAGCTGAAAGTACGAGACTACATTCAAACATAACAATATTTATTATAATAGCATGAAACATTATGGGTGAAGTGATGATAAATATGGATAAACAATAATGAATATAAAGACCGAATAACATCTTACAGGATAACTACCATTACGACGAGCTCTTGTCAAGTCAAGAGTAGCCCCAGACCAGACTCACTTCGGAACCCTCACATCCCATATTTATATACATCATTTTCTCATGAGAGTTCCTTGGTCAGTTTTTATAATTCAATGTCAACGGATGATTTGATTTACTTTATGTTAATAAAACCCTCATGGTTCGAAATTACTGATATACCGTATGTTCTACTCGTGACAATAGTATAAAGCTAAATGTATTGAAGTAAGCATCATGAAAAATTGTCACCTATATGAATGACAAGAATAACATTGAAATATATTTGACTAAAAACATGAATAACACAGCACAAAAATAACGTTATTGTTTTGAAATTTGAATAAATAGGTAACTGATGATCTCGATAATACTACATTTTGTACCAGCATCAGCTATAAATTACCCAATTTCTTTCAAATCTGAATATTCCGAAAACGGTATACAGTATTGAGTTTCATGAAGAGTGCCTCTTATATGTTCAAGTTTACATGAATTTTGGTCTGAAATATCTAACCTCAGAAAAGGTTTGAAATTAGTCGGTAAGAACCGTGTAACTAGCGCCCTCTATGAGAGTCAGATATGAAAACAATTTCATGCTTGTGTTTAAAAAAATATTTTTTCCAATACCTTGTATCTTGAAAACTGAGGCCGTTACGACATTTTTCTACTGAGTAAACTCAACCTATTTTGCAGTGTCCTACCTACCTCAGCGAGGTGATTAGTTTCTTTGGAACTTCCTGTATATCTATTTCATTTTGATCACTCCAAGCAATAATTATATTTGATTCAGTCATAGGATATGCAAAATCATCACAAAAATTATTTTCTAGTGATCAAACTATTCACCTCTCAAAAACGCTGCCTCTCGATGACGTGACATACCGATAAGCACTTTTAGTGTTTCATAGCTCAAAAACTAATGAAAATATTATACCCATTCTTCATAGAGATGGAAATTCACTTTCACAGTAAGAGTGTACTGAAATATATACAATAAAATATAAGTCGTACATCGCATATACTTGCAATGGATTGATAGCTGTATACAGGGTATGTCATGACGAGCTTACACTATCTTTATATCAAGAATAAGTCAGGAGACATCTATGAAAATGTGCATGCTTATATTAGAAAGTAGTAGCAACATTGATATTTCAAAGGAAACAGCCTATTATTTATCCCATTTTTTATCCATGTATCCCACTTGGTGTCTATCGAAAATGATTACAGAGATATGAGGTGTTCAGAATCTAGGTTTTTCAACTTTGGGACTTTTTTGTGTCGAAACTATTCATTATCGGTCGAAACGGCTCACATCTCCCTATCTCAACTTTTGATTCACTATTTACTGATACTCAATCGGAACAGATACAGGGTGGTTCAAGTTTCAGAATTCTGATCACCCTGTAGCTGTTCCGATTGGATATCAGTAAATAGTTAATCAAAAGTTGACATAGGAACATGTGAGCCGTTTTGGCTGATAATGAATAGTTTCGACAAAAACAAATCCAAAAAGTTGAAGAATCTCGATTTTGAACACCCTATATCTCTGTCATCATTTTTGATAAACCCCAAGCGTGAAGTTTTGATGAAATCAGCTTTTGAATGAGAATCTGAGAATGCAATCAAATTCAAGGTATTTCATTTGAAATATCAAAGTTGTTGCTACTTTTCGATAGAAGCGGCAACACTACATTGCTGAAAATATTTCAAATGAACAGATCGAATTCTAAAATATGAGCATGCATATTTCCATGGATTTCTCCTGACTGATTCTCGATATACAGATATAGTGTAGATTGTAGATTGTACATTATTGTAGATGGGTCGTATAGGCTGGGAGACCTCTCGATACTGCGACCGAGAAGATCTATCGTGATTACCCTCATCTAGTTTTAGTCCTCTAACCCTAGACTTCTGATGAAGCCTAGAATTTTCCTGACGGTTGAATTTTCCACCTCAGCAGGGGTGAGATAGACCTGTTCTAGGTGGTTCAGCCTTTGACGGGCTAATACTTCACATGAGCAAAGTATGTGTTCCGCAGTTTCGGTCGCATTGTTACAAAAGCGGCAAGTGTCAGTCTACGCCAGGCCCATCTTTTTGAGGTGGTACCGCAGAGGGCCGTGTCCTGTGAGAAAGCCTGTGATAAGCTTTAGCTCTGGTTTGCTGAGGCTGAGTAGCTCTTTGGCTCGGTTCTGCGAGTGGTTGATGAACCTTTTCGCTTGTCGTTGACCTGGAGTTGCTGTCCAGTAGGAGGACTTTTCAATTTCCTCCCGTTTCCTGAGTTCTTCCTTCAGGTGACATTTGCTTATCCCATAAAAAGGCTCAGGACCAGAAAGTGCAGATGCTGCATTTTTTTTTGCAAGGCGATCTGCTTCGTCATTTCCTTTGATTCCTTCATGCCCTGGAACCCACATAAGTGGAACTTTGTTGTCCTTTCCCAGTTGCATGAGTATTTCAAAGCAGTCCCATCTGTGTAGTTTAAGCTCGTCCTGACATACCCTGTATATGATGTCACTCGCCATCTTATGTTCTTCATGTTATGAAAAATCGTGAATTTCAATTATAATGAAATTGACCTACTAGTCAATTTTTTAAATTCCTTACACCCTGACATTCGCTTCACCATGGAACAATTTTCTCCCCTTTCTAGATCTGCTCATCCACATGAATATCAATCAGTTAAACTTTTCCATCTACAGGAAACCTCTACATCCCTTTCAATTCGTGCCACCCTTACTCTCAC
Source organism: Phaedon cochleariae (assembly GCA_918026855.4). Taxonomy (NCBI): domain Eukaryota; kingdom Metazoa; phylum Arthropoda; class Insecta; order Coleoptera; family Chrysomelidae; genus Phaedon; species Phaedon cochleariae. Next base: position 59,390,509 of record OU896708.1, read on the forward strand.
AAATTTGCAGGTTTTAACTCATTATAGTGGACGCGCTTATGTTCAAAAAAAGGCTGTCGTGGGCTTGGAATGTACTCACCACTTCTTGGCCACCCCAGAAACGCAACGTTCACCCCCTGCAAACCTTTGAAGGGTTAACTATTCAAATCACTATATCTCGATTACTATTTGAGCTAACGACTTCGTTCAATCGCTTGAATATTCATTTATAATTGTCATACTGAATTCTCAATATTTAGCGAGATATTTTTCAAAAACCGATAGGACCAGTGTAGCCGTTTCACACTATTATTTAATATACTCAAACAAGCAGTCATAGGAAAAATATTCACGAGTTCGGAAATATTACCTATTCTTCAAGCTTAATTTCCATGTAACTCTCGTACTTGCATTCGACTGAAGTGGAATAATTTGAATTATACTTAGGTAATAGTTAGTAACTCATCTTCATATTCTGACGACAAACAACTGTTGTTCCTAATGTTACACAGAACTTGTATTTACTTCAGTTTTCGAAAAATTATGATAATTAACATTTCTCTATCAAAAAATATTGTGTAAGCCACAAACGATTATTTTCCATTTTGAATATCTCCTTCGTCACTAGAATCGCAGTTATCCAAATTTATAATGTGTCGTTCTGAATTTTCACAACGTTCTTCTTCAGCTTCGCACTCACACATTCTCTGGTGAAGGTATTAGCTAGTCCGCCATGCAATGTCAAGGAATTATTTCTACTTAAAATGAATTAAAGATTCAACAAATCACCTATTGAAGTTTGTCGGTGTATAATTCAAAATAGCATTAAGTAAGTAATGAGTATAATTTAATGCAGACACTAGTACCAATAGGTACAAACTTTTGTTCATTTATTATGTTCTCAATATTCCTGTTCATATCCTGATGAAAATTTTACGTGCGATCGGATATATTGCTTTGCGGAAAATGGAATTCCAAAATCAATATCTCCCTTTGATCAACAAATGAATTCATTTAAAACTAAAATTTATGGAATGCAGCTGGCCATAAGTCATACCAATCTACTTTTATGATAATCTACAAAGCGCATTCGTTCATAGAACAGTGTTCCACATAATTTGAGGTTTAAATATAACTTCATGTATCTACATATAAGATGTAGATTCCGAACATAATCTTGATGTTCGAAGATTACTTTGAGAAGAAAAATTTATAGCATAAACAGGGTATATTGATATTCCGATACTTATTGCAATATCGCAAATCAAGGGTTGTCTCCAAGGTTTGAAAATAAGAAACTAACAAACTAAAATTTTCTCCACTGAATTCAAATATTGAGAAAAATACTTCCAGAGCTCAACTGTCATAATAAGCATTTTACTTTATGAAACCTCTACTAATGAAACATTTTTTATTTACCTACCCATACTTATTAAGTTGTGATGCTATGACTATCAATTTGAAAGGATGTTCAAAATCAAAAGTATGGAAACGAGAAGTCAATTTATCTTTTTTGTTCTGTCTGGAATTTTGATACCTACTCCAAAGTTTGATAATGGCTGTCCCATCAGTACAGCACCTTGCAGAATAATAATTTTTATCTACAACTATGGAGTCATTCATACATTGCTTACTCGATTTTCGACATTTAATGGCAGTCATTATTGTGATGAATCGAGTAATAAGAGTAATAATGACAGTAGGGTGGCGTAATAATTTGACATCCCATCGTCTTGTCAAATTCAACTAGGTAGGTATTCGTTCTATTAGTTCGCAAACCCACCGTACCGTTGTTCTCGTAGTTTTAATCACCTTAATTCTACAAATACACGGAAAAATAAGAATTCACTGTTTTCCATGTTTTCCATCCTCAACAGTGCCTATCATCATGAGACTTGACACTTGCAGATTTGCTCACACCTTGGATCCTGTATGATCTAAGGCTCACACTAACACTAATATGGCTACAGGCTATTGGAATAGATTAGTACAGACCAATCAGAACCATGGAATTCCATTGTTGATAACTAGCTTCTAGAGACAGGGTACTACAATCAATCATCGCGGTGGGGGAACGCTACAGCGGAAGCAAAAAATGAATAATCTGCAATAGTATGATTCATTTTACAACTGAAAAGTGAAATATCATATATAATACCTGGTAAGATTGACTGATATGTGATTGCACGACTTTTTTCCTGTTAATAAAAGTTATATCCAACATTGTTTATCATATTTTCACAATCGAAATTATTGAAATAAGTTATAAGCTGTTCGTTGAATGGAATTTTTGTCAATAAATTTTCGATGAAATTAATGAGTATTTAAAATCAGATTTAGTGATTTTGCAATATAATAACCTTCATTTTTTTCAAAGATATATTCCTGAACTCTCAGAGTTGCTTTGATATTTGAATAGTTGTAGATAAAGTATAGTATTCTACTCGCGCATAATGACTATTACCCACTCAGATGATTACAGCACTCGCCTTCGGCTCGTACTGCAACTTTCATCTTGTGGGTAATAGCCATCATTATGCGCTCGTTGAATAATATACTATTTCGTTATACCCGCACAATACCTCATTTTGACGAAATCGATTTGTTTCAGAGGGCAACGTTACGTAGAGAACTGCTATAATTTTAATAGACTTCCACAATAAAATACAATTCATGTTCTATTCGAGCCAACCAGACCTTAAACAAATACCTTAGTCACGAAAACAAAGGCGCATTTGAAATATAAAACACGCGTTATATTCACGAGTGTTCCAATATTTATTTGGTCATTGTCAGGAATTCTTTTGTAGAGGAATATTCGAAATGTCAGGTCATTATTTTTATATGATCTCCCAGTAGTATAATGCATGTATACTCGTGTATACTATTGTCATCGTCCATTGGTGGATGCTATTGTATACCCATTGGATTTTCAGAACTATACTGGCTTCAGAAGACACACCATTTTGTTTTGCTCTAAGTCGGGAACTGTTTGTCTAGCATGTTTGTTTCTTATGAGGCATTCGACTACGAGGGTGCTTCCTTTGACTTTCATCATGGCTAGGACTCGTGGGTCATGAATGGAAATATTTTCTTTCAGTTCTTCAATATACAGTGTGACCCACTTAAGACCGGAGCACCCCTATAAAATCTATAGTGTTTAACCAATTTCTTTTTTTTTGTTTCAGCAGAAGGACTATCCTGAGATCTACGATGACACAAATTTGCATAATATGATTTCAATGTACATGGCATACCATGTTATTTTTTTCATGTTAAAAATTGCGAAATATCATTAGCGATTTAAAAAAGAAATAACGACCCCACTACTGAATTCAGCATCCTTCAATTAGGTTGAGCGCAAAATTTCAACGAAAAATATCAATTGGCAACAAAGTTATAACAACATTGATTTTGATTGCTCACCATTTTTTATGAATATTTCAGACAAATTCTGAGAAGCGGCAACATTGTCAACACAAATGTTGGAAATCATCAAGGTTTCTGGTATACATTTGAATTGATAACACAAATTATTATCGAGTTATAACATCTGAAATGGAATTTATCTTGGTATTCATGGAAAGATTCATAAAATGAAAAATTCATAACGTCGAAAAATCGGCCTTGTTCATCCAAGTAATTATAGTTAGAAAATCGGATAGTCTGTATAGTAAGATGATATCAGAAGCCAAAAACATCAAGAGCTTTCAGAAATTGTTGGTTTACATTGATAATTAACTTATGAAAAGCTGTTTTTCCGACTTCATTACTTCATTCCAAAAGGGTACCATTCTAGAGATTATGACTCGATAATAATTTGTGTTATCAATTCAAATGTATATCAGAAACCTCAATGATTTCCAACATTTGTGTTGACAATGTTGCCGCTTCTCAGAATTTGTCTGAAATATTCATTAAATATAGTGAGCAATCAAAATTAATGTTGTTATAACTTTGTTACCAATTGGAATTTTTCAATGAAATTTTGCGCTTAACCTAATTGAAGGATGCTGAATTCAGTGGTGGGGTCGATTTTGTTTGAAAGAAATCGCTAATGATATTTCGCAATTTTTAACATGAAAAAAATAATATAGTATGCCCTGTAGATTGCAATTTTATTTTGCAAATTTGTGTTAACGTAGATCTCCGGATAGTCCTTCTGCTGAAACGAAACAAAAAAGGAATCGGTCAAAAACTATAGATTTTATGAGGGCGCTCCGGTCTTAAGTGGGCCACACTGTATATTGTTACTCGTTGGCCTGCAATGAAGTTCATATCCTCTTATTTTATTCGTACATGTGAAAACTTCACAATTCTTAATCACACGACATATTTCGCTAAAACTGTAGCTTCATCAGGGGAAAAACTGGTACAATGAAATAAACTAACCTTGGCTTGCATGTTCTTCGAAAGTTAGTCTATATAATCGACCATAATACCGAGGAATTTGAATTATATAATTTTCGAAAGAAATTAAACATCATTTTGAATATTGAATTTTATTTTCTTAGAGAATTGATAACAACTAATATAGGATAGCATAATGAAATCTTAGTATTAGCAGTTGAGGATATATGGAATTGAAGACAACAATGTACCTCATTTTGTCATTAAAAACAATTAAGGAAGGGCAGTTTCGTGCAATAGCCATGCATAGAAAAATAACTAAATTGGCATGTCAGAAAATATAATTGTCTTCTAAATTTGTCTGTATTCCTAGTCATTTGTACCAGATCATGATATACTCATTTGAGAAGTAGACTGAAATTGAAACAATACCTCTTTCCTAAAAGTATCACTCGGAGCATGAAGTTACTCTTTGTCAAACAAAAACTCCGAACTTTATAATTCAACTAAAATCGTTCCTGAAGTTTACTGAAAATTCAATCAAAGTCAGTGTTGAAGTTAAAAGTATTAGTATTATTATCTTAACAAGAGACCATTTCAGTTTCAATGAACTTGAAGCTGCATTATTTTCTATAGCAAACTTATTTCCTTCAACAAACCATACACGAATAGAAAAACTGTTATGAAGTGATCTGATAACCGAATGTAAAGTTAATATTCTGAATGAGATTTTTCCTTCGATATCATTTTCTTTGTATGATGCATGGTCGAAATAGATATCATCTGAGTAGGCGGTGATTGATAAAAGCTGCCTTCATTATAATAATAAAGGCACCATAATAAGGACTCCGAAGTCTAAAAGTGATTTTCCCTTATTCTTGTTTGAAGTTTTCTTCAAAGTAAAGCAAAAAGCAGTACATTACTATTAATCACAAACTCTCTTTGTGTTTATTCACCTCCTGAATGCTATTTAAAATTTCTGATATACAATTCCATTAGAATATTGGTCATCAGAGTAGTTGATTTCATCTTCAATTAGGTACACAGGTTGTCATTAAATGGTAGGAGCTTTATTATTTTTGTGGAGAATTCTTGATGAAATCTTATATCACAGAAATTATGGGGATTCTTTCATGGAATTTAAAAGAAGTATCTGCGATAAAAAAAGTCGTAGCTGATCTGACTGTAATCGAAGACATGAACGAAATATATCTAGCGGAAAAAGGAACTATACTGCATTCGAGTCGTTTCTTTCACAATTTTCTGGAAATGCTGTTATCTTGTTCGTCTACTCGAGAACGAATTGGCAGCTGATCAAATATTTATTAGATTTTATTTGAACACTTTCAGGTTCAAAAGCGTTCACGAATAAATCTGATGACAAAAAAATATCCTAAACAGAGACTGTACATGATTGCATGGAAACTGATGACAGTTCTCCTGGAACTAAACTACTCAACACTGATTTTGTCACACACCAAAATTTTGCCTCTGTTGAAATATGAAAAACTTTTGTCTGCATTGAACGATTTGAATTCAGAAAACACTGTTCATACATTTTTTCCTCGTCAACCGATTTTTGAAATCTCAGGCCCATTTATTATTTATTATTATTTATTTATTGTTCACACAAAACATGAAGTTTTATAAACAAGAAATTTGGTAGAATTACAGGAATTACTAATTGAATATGGATATTAATATGAAATCAAAATTAGATCTAAACCCGAACATAAGAGGATATACCATACATAGTACAAATACATTCAAGTGAACAAGTTGACACAAATGTTCCATATTATCTACCAAAATAATGAAAGTTACATGTGAGTGATGCTGAAAAAAGAAAAAAGGGAGCATGGTATGAAACGAATGAACACGAAAAAAAAAGTTGATATAAAGTAAGTCCTAACCCCGAAATTTAGAGAATATACATTACATAGCTACACACAGATTTATGTTAATGACCAAGTTGACATAATAGTTCCATATTATATGATCAAAAAGATAATGAAACATTACATGAAAGTGTTGGTACAATACGAAGCATGGGATAAAAAAACTATACAGCAGATATAAAATAATAGAGACCACAATACAGGGGGAGTATATACAGACTATTCGTTTATTATGAAAGATCTCAGTTTCAAAATATTGCAGAAATGTGAAGAGATTGATTTTGCTGCAGAAGGAGTAATATTATTGAACATATCGATCAATTGATTCACATTTTCCAAGCAAGGAGTATTTCGAGTTCGCATTGAAGTATAAATAGGACAACCAAATAAGAGGTGATTGTTTCAAGCTCATATTTGTTACATACTGAACATATTTCTTTTGGGTTTATACGGTAGGTTGAGCCACGGTAGGTGAATCTTATCATAACCTAATTACATCGTCTGAGCTGCGCAATAGTTCTAGTGTCCTGAGTGAGTGTGAGAGACTGGGTGAATGTTAAGACGGTTGAACGAGAGAATAAGGACCTGTCTTTCTCTTCCAATTTCTGCATATACCTAGAGAATAAGATCGACTTTTTCTGTATGAGATACCTGGATGTAATCTGTGATAGTGGCAAGTTAAAGTCAGCATATTCGAGCTCTTTAGAAACTTGAATCGACCAATTGTATCTTTGATCTACGGAGCGGAGTTCTCAGGCTCATTTCAAACTTCAAACTTCAGATGGAGAGATATATGAAGATTAGAATTGACTCAAGATGAACATTATAGAGTATGTCCCACTTCTAATGGAATCACTCCTGTATCTTCCATGATTGTTGAGTTAGGATTCTGAAATTTGCAAGAGCGGTAGATATACTGAAAATACACACTATGACCAAGTGGGGTCGTCTCCAGTGATATACCCTGCTCGCCAATAGCCATAGAACCACCCACAAAAATGATATAAGGAGGCGAGATAGGTCGAAAATCACTTCGGATTCAAAATCAGGACGTCCCTTTCGCTTCCTCCAGCAAATTTAAGAACCCTACCTCAATAATCACGTGAGATATGTGGGTGCTTACATGAGGAGTGAGATAAAATTGAATTTTCCCGAACTGAAAACTTCCCAAAAAAAAAATGTATAGTAAGTGATTTGGACGTCCAGATTTCGAATCGGAAGTGATTTTCAACCTATATATCTTGGCTCCTAATGACATTTTCCGGAAATTTGGGTGGTTCCATGAATGTTGGCGAGCAGTGTTTATCACTTGAAATGACTCCACTCAGTCATAGTGCTTATTTTCAGTATATCTCCCGTTCCTGTGAGTTTCAGAATATTACGAAACATAAAGGGGTGCTTCCATTAGAAGTGAGATACACTCTGTATAATATTCACCTTGAGTCAATTCTGATCTTCATATCTCTTCATCTGAAGTTTCAGCTTCAAAATGAGATTTAAAAACGAGTTGACGAGGAAAAAAGTTATGATTGCAATACCAGTCAACTTTTTGAGATCACTCTGTGAATAAAAGAGATGAGGAGACAATTTGAAAAATGTCCCTAGGTAATTGTTAGCGACTAGCAACTAGATGCGCTACTGCTCAGTGGAATGTGCTTAGATTAGAGCCTATGACAGACATGTGTGAAAACTGGCTCATATAGTGTTCGGCAAGCAGCCGAATTAAGAGCAAGTGTAACCCTTGTCCACGTCATTTGTGCTCGTGGTTATTGAATTGTGATCATAATATAACAGTAATTATATCATCTCCATGCCTCTGCTTCTGAAGTTGAACAAAAAGTTTTTGTTCATTTGGGATTCGTTTGAAAATTCCGAAATTTTTCACAGTTTCAGGTGACACCCTGTAGCGATTTATCATGAAGAACTTCATGTTTTGAGGTACGAGATTATAGCTGAAGAACTGGGTTAGCGAACGGTGTAATCCGAATTCAAATTGTTCAAAGCAGAAAAAACTTATACATATTTTAACTGGAACACATTTTTTCATTTTATTTTTCTAATTTCGGAACGGGGTAATTTTTCCAAATACTATTCTTCTCATGGATTCACTTATTTATTTCTAATCGAGTCCTGATAGTTCCATTCCTGATTTCCTAAATTTTTCTAGTTCTATGGCTTAATAGAAAACTGCCACTTTTCATCAGATTTCTAAAAATACAAAAACAAATCCCAGGCTTTGAGAAGCATAACTTAAGATAATTTCATTGTGAATATTTCATAAGTCAGGAGCTCTGGAAAAAATTCAGGCAATCCTAGAACTGCATATTTCTCTAGAACAATTTTGCCCCAAAATGACACTAATTAATATCAACAATTATTGCGTTTCATTGACAATAATCCTCCAATGGATTTCTCAATTAGTCTTTCATAATTTTGGAAATAGTGTAGATGCTATGCGACATTCTGGATTATGGGACCTGAAGTACTTTTTGTTACTGAAAATGATCACTTTTAAGTCACCTGCAGGAAAACGCCTATCCGATGACATAATCAAATGGCGTCCTGAGTAGAATAGAAAACGATTTAGAGTGATTTGGCAACAAAATGAATTCTAACAAACATAAAATTCATTACCAGAACCAAAATCAGTTCTAGCTACAATAAAAAAAGAAATTATTGAACGTGACTGATGCGAAGTAGTAAGGATATACGATCTGTATGTGAATACAGGCATTGTTTACTTTCCCATCAAACATCAGATATGGGTTTTGTCGTCAAAAATTACATCGCAATAACTTCTCATAAAAGGAGGTCATTTCCTCGTTTTCACGAATATTGCAATGTTTATGACGGCGCAAATACTATATACAGGGTACACAAATAAAGTGATGCCTTCGTGAATACAATAGACATTCAGATCTCGTATTATGTTCAGTAGTTTATGTTACAAATTCCTCTAATTTGGAGTGTATCTTGCTTTCAACATTGAAAATATTGATGGAAGAATTGCTTCTTGGCAAGAGTATTTATTACTCAACCTATGTATATTATAATTGATGTGAATGATTCTGATCCGAGCGAGAACACCATATGATTAGACTATCCGTGCTGGTGGTTTCTATACTTTGATATCACACGGATAAGCAAGAGACGTAGACCACATACGTGTATACCTATATATACCGGGTGACACAGACTCACCTTCTGTTCTCCTTTGTTCTTCTAGCTAGATTACTGAAATTTGGAACATCGAATATGCTCACTAGGGGGCACTTTTCTCATCTTCCAGGTTTCCTTGAAATGACATCAACTTTCGATTCGGTAAAGGAATACTCTGAAGAATTCAACGATACTGGGTTTGATTGTGTTATTGTGTTATTTTTTGCGATTGCGAACATATTCGCGTTCGAAGTTTCTATAAGCTCAATGAGTGTGATAGAGAAAGAGGTTTCGATATTGCGCCGTCAAACCTATTTAGCATATGATGGAAATTCAGAACGTGAATATCTTCGTGACTGTTTGGAACAACCAATTCAAACCTGATATCGTTGAATTCGTTATCTTCATTGCTAACCAATGGGCTTGTATCACACAGATTTTTTATTTCATAATTCGATAGAACTCACCCAAACTAGCTCACCACCGCAAACCGTTTCTTGCTGTGAGCTTCCTACGTTTTATAAAAAAATATTGAAATCCCCGATTTTTCGGACCTCTGAAAACGAGGCGATGATGTGACGTCGAAACCCTGATACTGAAACAAGACTATTCCAGACAGAGATGAATGATACATGATTTCTGACAGAGTGAATTAGCGCGAGATCACAGTTGAAAGAATTAATATATCAGATGCCTCAGTCTCCGTCGGGCGTTTGGTATTCTCTTTTAACTATGGCGAGATGAGATTTCTACGTCATAAGAGGGTCCGTTTTCAGAAGGTACTATTATTTATGTCCAAAAATGAAACATTCCAGTTAATTTTTTGATCGAATTATGTCGTCAATCATTATTTATGTATAAAAGGATTATTATAAACATGGTTTGAGTTAAAAGTTCTACTAAGGTGTACACGCCAATTATGGAATGAAATACAGGGTGTTTCATTTGAAAATTGAAAGTTCATGTCAATTCCAAGAAAACCGGAAGAGGAAAAAAACCTGAAATGTGCGTTTAGTGAGCAAATTCGATGTTCCAAATTCCAGAAATATACCTAGAAAAACAAATGAGAAAAAGAGGGTATACCATGAGTCTGTCTGTGGCACTCGGTCTTATCGTACGCGGTGACCGTGAAACGAGTTTGCCGTTTTACTCTAATCCCAGAAAGTGCCGAATGGGCCGATAGGAGTTATTACATCAAAAATATGAATGTCTCCTAGAGATTATAACAGTATGAGCCAATTGACTAATTATACACAAGCCTCTAGTTTGAGTAATGATGATCGTTTTCCGCACGTCTTGATGTAAGTTTTTTCCGAATGAATTTCGCCTTTCAAACAATATAGCAAGAAGACATCAATATACATAGGTTCAATTGAAATTTCCTTAAATATTCACAATGGTTAGTTACTTCGATTTCCAAAAACGGATACTCAACTTCTTTCTCAGTGTTCAACTGTTCATCAGTTTATTCGTGATTTAGATTCAAGGAGTATGCCATTTCTACATTCATTACAACGATGTCGTCGTTTACGGCATAATTCCATTCCGGAAAACCATGTAAATTATAATATAGCAAGTTGATGGCTCACATCGGCTCCTAATATCTCTATACCGTCTAATAGTCTTCTAAATTAGTAAAGTTCTGAAGGATTTTATTATATGAACCTATAGCGCATATTACTGCAAAAGCGGTCTTGATTATCTCTTCAATAGACGAGACGCCCTGAATTAACCTGAACACGGAAATATAACAATCGGAAAATGTGTATGCGAGAAGTATACTAATGGAACAAGTTTGAATTTTAAATGTTTTGAAATATCGTTATTCTCTCTATCTACCCCAGACTGGCACAAAATTCCACGAATTAGATGAGGATCTGTTTTCGTACAATTCAAAAGAAAAATAGTTTCCAATTGCTTGAAAGCTTGCAAGCTGCTACAATAAACTGAACTAACATTGACTTCCATAACTTTTATACCTATTAAGCCTTCCTGAAGGATTGAAATTACCTGTGGAAATTAAGCCTTCATTCTCGGAAAGGATGCTCAATAATCTACATTTAATTAGGTGTACCTACTGGATCAACCTGAAAATGAAAATTACCTACTGGAAAAACAAATTCAGCAGCGTATTATTGAGGTCTTGTTGATCGTTAAGTAAAATGTTTGAATTTTTTGATTTCTAATGACTTATTCCTTTATTTGAATTTGTTTTTCAAGTTCGTAATTTTTCTTTTCGAGTTGATCTGGATGGTACACCTGATTCAATATAGATGTTTGCGTACTTCCCAAAATGAAGCCTCAATTAACCTTTTCACAGGTAATTTCAATCCTTCAGGTTTGATATAAACGTTATGCAAATCAATATACGAGTATTTCACTTGAAGAAGCTACTGTGTTAGAGGAACATGTCGTGTCAGTGCCGTAGTAGTAGTAGTAGTAGTACAAGTAGTAGTAGTAGTAGTAGTAGTAGTAGTGGTAGTAGTAGTAGGTGAGGAGGCTGTAGCCAAGCAAGTAGGCCTCGATATATCTACGCTTCCTTCACCTGGATTTCCTTTACGAATCTCCCTGACTTTCTATATAATGAGGGCCACTATGTCCATCCACTCTAATATGATCATCAACTCCCCCTGTTGGAGTTTGTCGACTCTAAAAATGTCAAATCTCAGCCTCCCGTACGCCTTGTACTCGCCGCGAAAATGGGGTGATTTTTCTCCGTCTTTCCCACATCTGCGAGAAGTGGGGTTGTCCTCTATTCCCATAAGTGTTAGGTGTCTGCCTAGCCTTTTGTGTCCTGTGAGTACTCCTATGAGGAGGCGGAGTACTTGGCGGTCTCTGCCAAGCAGCCAGTCCTTCCTTGATTTGCTCGGACCGCTCACGGATTCCTTGGCCTGCCGCCAACCTGTGATATTCCTTCAGTATTCTCCTAGTGCCTTGTCCGCCCATTCATCATGGGCTGACGAAGTTTGGCTCCTTGCTATACCTAGTAGGTACAAGCTCCGGTCTCAAAGTTCGTCTGCTGTTTCGTTTCCGGACACCCCACTGTGACCCGAGACCCATACCAGTTCAACTTCCTTTAATTCTACTAATATCTCAAGGGCATTTCCACATTCCTGTACCAATGCCGAGCTTGGTCTGGGATGACAGATAGCCTTGAGTGCTTCCTGACTATCCGAACAGATATAGATCTTCTCCTCTGGTCCCTCTTTCACCTCTTGCCTCTCTGCTACGACCAGGATGGCGAACACCTCAGCTCAGCCTCCACAGTAAATTTTTTATGGTGGAAGGAAAATGAAACATAAAAAAAAGTTGGGTTGAGAAGGGTGATGAACCCGGAATCTCTTCATACGTAGCTCACTTGGCTATCGACGATATCGTAGTTGTTGCAAAAATATGTACAAAACATGTGGAAGTCTCAAAGCAAAGTGCTATTCGTGTCGCTAGTCGCTTTAGAAATATTATCGTTTGTGAAGTTTTTTACTATGGATTTCCATCAAGTTACGGCCGAGTCAATTCAAAATGAGGTGTTTGATGAAGTGAAAAAACAATTTGGAAACATATATGTGTGTGCTAGGAGGTTGATAGTCGGAGGGTTACCTAATTGCTTTAATCACTATACAGCTTTTATGGAAATAAAAATGAATCTGGTAACCAACTACTTTTATTCAATCAGCAAACCTCCAGTTCATTAGATGCCTCTGATAGGGTATGTTGTTCGTTATATTATGACGACTCTATTCGACCGGGTTTATTAATTTTCCCTCGCATCGTCAGTGGCATTGTTGTACATAACATAAAATTCATATTTCATCAGGAAAGAAATTGTGAACCTACATTAAACCCATCAGCTTCACCATTCCAGCGAAAAACTCATTAGATGATACGGAAACTTTGTGTGCCACAGTGGCGTGTCATGTTCAAACTGGTAGCAGAATATAACAAAAACTGCTCAAATGACTCCGCAGCGCCATTTGGTGGACGATGCCCGAAAAATTCATATTGAAAACTTGTCTACGGTGTAAAGTGGTATAGCCAGATATGTATTTCGAGGGGGTGGGGAATACATGATTTTGAGGTGAAATTGAAAAATCTATAAATGAGCAAGGACCACGGTAGTGTGGGAATCCCCACATGTAGATGTGTTTACTAAACACATCTACAAACTCCTTTCAATGCTCGTCTGACCGAAGTCTTCGATGGAACTTAGGCCTGATAGCCCTTTGTACCATTGTACCTCGAATATGCCGTTATTGATTTCACTATAAACGACCCATGGTTCTTATATGAGGGGCATTTCAAATACCACCACAGAAACTGTGTGTAAAGTTTATGCAAAGTCAGTTGAACAGATCATCAAACGAATTTTGGTCCGCGCTGCCGCACTCTTTGAACTTCAAAAAGGGAACGACGGCTTGTGGTGATGTGTTTTTCCGTCTCTCTTCGGGAAGAGAACTTTGAAAAACTGTTTTATGTGTGTCTGAGTGGCCAACATATCGCGAACCATTCCTAGACTTTGGTGATTTTTTGTTCCACGCAGTATCCTTGAGTGGTGGAACAAATCGCCAGGAATGAGACAGGCAAAAGAGTTTATTAAAAAACCATCGCCAACATTCACAGAATATCTACTAAGCCAGAAACGAAGTTCAACTAGAATACTAGTGGGACTTATTCTCACAGGGCATTGTAGGCTCAACAAACACATGAGTACGATAGGTCTGACTGAAGAACTGCTGTGCAGGTTCTGTCAGGAAGAGGAGGAAACAGCAGTACACATACTTTGCCACTGTGAGGGCTTGTCAAGACTAAGGTTCCTTACGCTGGGTGAGGAAAAACCAGAAGCCCAGAGATACACAGGGGATCTGAAAGCTAGCCTATGGAGTCCCATAGAGAAGACGGGGCTAGCCGAAGAACTCTAATCGATTTTGAGGGCAGACACAATAGATCTGAAAAGGTCGCGGTGTGGAGGCAGATAGCCCGAAGGCCCCATTCTAAATCTAATCTAATCTAATCTAATCTAATCCTTGAGTGGTCCAGCAGTCGCCCTCCTCTGATTTGATTTTCCAATGACATGAATCTATAGGAAACCATCCTGGCTTCTCTCTCCAAGACAACGTGGAGGGGAGTTTGGTTCAGGAGGTTTTCCATCGCTGCCGTTGGAATGGAAGACATCGATCCTGTAATGTGCAGACAAGTGAACCGCTGAAGACCAGTGAGCTTTGCGCTGGCTGTCCCTTGCAGACCTTTAGTCCACCAAATCGGTATTTGGTGGCCAAACGTGACTGTTGGTTTCACCATTGTCTAGTAAATCCAACAAATCTGTGTGGGGTTCATTCCCCAAGCGGAAAAGTATCACTTTCCGCACTTTTCAGGTTAACTACTAGTTTTCGTTGCTCTCCTGAAGTTTTTTGTTCCTGTTGTCAATATTATGCGTTCTTGTACAAAGATCTGTCATTTTTATAGATCAGGAACGAGTCAGGATCACATCCAGCACTAGTAATGAGCTTTGACAATGTCATATCGTCGAGACACATAAGCTGAAAAAAGCTATTCATAATACAAGTTAAGAATCTGAGCCTCCACTCGTCAGACTCGTCAGGATATATATCTGATTTTCTTTTTCGTACAAGTCCATATTGAATCTCTGATGGAAGCTTGCAAAAATCAGGTGAATATTATACTTCCAAGCTTTGTCGCATTATTGAAGTAAAGAACGAATAGAAAGTAGATATTGAACAGTAGAGAGAGCTCTGTAAACACAAACTCTCGCATAAAATATTCTCATATATTGTGAATAAATGAATGAAAAATCACTATGAAAACGTGGAATGTGCAGGGAACCGAAAATGAATGATGCGTATCATTTCTTTCTGCTGGGAATATAATGTCAGGACTGGGATCTAAAACAGATGCGCAACATTTTCAAGAAAGCCTGAAAATATGGATAACCAGAGTGGAATAAATCGGTAGGTCTATGCTTCTCTATGGAAGTAAAAACTTTCATCCACGCAGACGTTTCACAGATGAAGCAACATGATCTTGTAGAGGTTTCTTTTTTCCTTTTAGAGAAAGGCAACCGTAAAAAATGACTATTACTCGACAATAATATAATATTGATATAGTCAATGTCAGTTCAACTCTTCTAATTATCGTAAACTAACACACACTGATTCAGTCATTCCTTTTACTTCATGCCACCCGATTTCACATTAATTAGCAGCTTTCAATTCTCTCTTCCATAGAATGTTTAAGATCCCCTTGAGTCCTTTCGACTTCAACAAAAATCACAATATTATCAAACAAATCGGACACAATAATGGATATCCCACATATCTTTTAAAACAAGTTTTGACAGACATTTACAGAAATCCCTAGATCGGACCTTACTACCCTTGACACGTTTCTTCTCAATTAATTATTTCAAAGATCATGGAGAATGCTATCAACATCGAGCTCATGAAATACCTGGAACATTCAGGTATTATCAACGATAGGCAATATAGCTTTCGTCATCAGAGATTGACTGGTGACCTGCTCGCTTACGTCTCACATATATGGCAGCAATCTATTGAAAAATATGGTGAAACCTTAGCCGTGGCACTTGATATCTCCAGGGCATTCGATTGAGTCTGGCACCACGGACTCCTCGCCAAGCTTCCATCTTATGGCTTGCCTCCCCAGCTATGTTCTCCGCTAGCTAGTTTTCTATCAAACAGGTCTCTCCATGTAGTGGTCGACGGAGTTCCATCTGACTCTCTTACCATGAATGCTGGTGTTCCGCAAGGATCAATTCTAGCACCAACACTCTTTCTACTCCATATCAACGATTTGTTGAAAGCAATGTCATGTCCAGTACACAGCTTCGCGGATGATAGTACCCTCCATACCGCCTTCTCTTCCAGGGCTCCAAACCAGCCAGGCAAATCAGAAACGAACGAGGGAGAGAACAAAACACAAGCATGCCTTTTCTTTAGGAAAGCTGATCTCACTGTGCCAAACATAAGCATATCAGGACTAACCATACCTTTGATGACATCCATTTCGATGCTCAGTATTACAATCAGCAATAACCTTTCTTGGGAAAATCACGTGAGATCAATTGCGAAAAATGCATCCCAAAAACTTGGTTTTCTGTTTCGGGCCACGAGCTATTTTACTTCCAGTCAGCTGCTTATGATCTATAAGGCACAGATTCGACCTGCCCTGGAATACTGTTTCCATATTTGGAGTGCAGCAACCAAACATACTCTGAAACTGCTGGATTCTGTCCAAAAAAGGGCAATTCGTCTCGTGGGTGATGCCTCGCTCACGAACACACTCACTTCTCTGGAATATCGTAGAACAGTTGGCGATCTGGCTCTATTTCATATATATTTTCATGGACGATGCTCTCCTGAAATATAAACAATTGTACCTCCCTTGGCAGTACCCGCGAGATTGACCCGTCGAGTTGAGGCTTCGCACCCCTTCGTGGTCACTTTGGAGACCTGCAGAATATCTCTTTCCAAAGACTCGTTCATTCAACGAATGGTTTTAAAAACATTTTTCACAGACATAGGAAATATATAAAAATTTCCTTCCATACCACAGATACCATTCCGAAGTCCTTATATAGTTAACAACAAAGACAAAGTCCCCCTCCCACATATATCAGGTGTCTATAAAATTTCTTGTTCTAATATACATTGTAAGTATATCAGTCGTCGTAGTATTCAGACTCGAGTCAATGAGCATGTCAAACTTATAAAATAATCAAGAAAACTCCATTTGGATGAATACCACAATGAAAATTCTTTTGCCAATCACATTCTCAACTCAAACCATTCTATTAAAAGTCAGACAGATCTTGAAATTCTACATGTCTGCTCTGAAGAGAAATTTTCGAATTTGTTAGAGATTTTCAAAATCAACAGTTCTTTGAATGACAATAATGCTATTTCACTAAATGAAAACCCATCACGTTAGCCTGAAAATTTTCAATTCATTACATTTCATAGAATAATCATAAATGACAGTTGTTTTTTCTCCTCCCTTGGTCTTCTATTTTTCCATTGAATTTTTGAGTTTTTATATGGGTTGCGTGCAAGAACTGTCAGATGACCGACATTGGAGGCAAAACATTGAAACACAACGTCACTTTTCTTATTTGTTTACAAGTGATCGAAATAGTTTTCCACAATTATTTTGGCATATAAATCGTATTTTTCCGCTATTCACCAATTCGCTCATGCCATCACATTATGCTGTTGTAAAATGCACAAAAAATGCAGCGGAAGATGAAGAAATCTTTTCATTTTTGAAATTTGGTTATTTCTCTGATTTCTCATCGGAATTCCTTCTGCAATAGGAGCTAATAGAAATATACCTGAAATTTCTAGAATAATGCAAGAAGATTGGATTCATGCAATCAATCGGGAGGACTGGTCTGAAATGCTGACGATCGTGTGTGTTGTAGACATTTTCAATCTATTAGCAGTATTAGCTTGTATTGCAGAAGTGGCAGAGGGCAGAAGGAATTTTAATAAGGAATGACAACATTTCATAATGATAACTATGTGAGATAACTATTTACCTGAAAAATCATATTCCCTAGTCTCTTGCTGCATTTTTTGTGCATTGTACAACAGCACAATGCGAAGGCATGCTTGAATTAATGAATAACACAAAAAACACGATTCATATGCCAAAATATTGTGAAAAACTATTTCAACCTTTTGATTCCTCTGTAAACAAATAAAAAAGTGAGGTTGTGTTTCAATAATTCACAGAAAAGTGAGGTTGTGTTTCAATATTTTGCCTCCAGGGTCGGTCATCGTGCACGCGACCTATTATATAACCTCATCATCATAACCTACAAATATCTCCTCTTCTTCCCTTTTTCCAGTACATTAATGGTTCGTCACCGCTGGGTGGACAGTCACTACCATGTTGTCTCGTGCCACTTGTCTTTCCTATTGACTTGTGACGTGTGATACATGCCGTTGCTCTTTTCGCCTAGGTCAGGTGATTTTATGTTAGGACAATTATGTAATTTCTGATGTAAGGCTGATGTCGTACATATACAGGGTGATCAGTTAAGGGTAGCGAGCGGCCATATCTCATAAGATATTGGTCGTATAGATTTAGGAAAGAAAAAATTTATGAAAAAAGTCGCCAAGAGAAATTGCTGGAAATTATTTTCGAGTTTGTCAAAAGTCCGCTAGAGGACGTAACAACCAACACCAAGTAGAAAAATGGGATTTTTATTACCAGAGTATCTTTATGTATTTGACGCTTTTATATAATGCATCATTTCGAGACAATAACTTTACGCTGGTATAGAGAACATTATGATGAGTTGATGAGGCATCCAAATGTTTCCTGAATTCGCTCTTTATTGATTTTTTTCTACGGTATCTTATTCTAATGAGCTTTTCGATATCATCGTCAAAAAACGAGGCCATGGAATCATAAAACTAGACTGTTTATTTTATTGATCGTGATAATGGTAGATGAATCGATGGTATATCTAAGAATCATTACTATACCCATTGTTTACTTCCCTTTATATACACGTGTATCATATATTATTTAAAACGAAACAGAGTGCTTTCATTTTTCGTTATAATCAACATATCATAATCGAACACGTTATAGAGGGTTGAGGTGATTTCATTCGATTTTTCTTTTCTTGTGTCACGTGTCACGCACTCCATGATTAGTAATTCACGATAATTGCTATTAGTTTGTTCTGTTCCCAGTGGGATCTATCAATGTCGCTTTGATTGGAATCTCCATAAAAAAACATGAGAATGTCTGCGAATACTGAAGGTATATAAAAAAAGATTGAGAAATATAGACCATTTTTTGAATTGACTTGGCCGTTACTTGATGGAAATCCATATTCACATAATGTAAGATTTTCACAAAATTCTCAATCATACAGTATGTTTCGCTTACACAGTAGCTTCTTCAGGTGAATTACTTACATTGGCTTGCCAAACAATTCAAGAAAGAAAATAAATTCAACATATTATGCGAACAATATATACTGAAGGAAAATCATAGTTCTCATGATTATTTCCAAATTTCACACGTAGAAAATAAAAGGAATAAGACTCAATCATTTTTAATCATTTCAGAAATCAACAAAGGCAAACATTCTAATATTTTACTCGAAAATTATACCAGCACCAAAACAGGTTTTAGAGTTTCAGAGCAACAAAATTCCATTTTCAAATGCTTGCAACATATGCATGTAAGAAGTTTTCTGTTATGTTCTGGTTCCCACGAGAAGAAGTATCCTGTAATGTTCAGAGAACATCGTGAGAACCAAGGAAAAGGTATGCTTCTTTGGGTGGAATCTTTGAGCTCAGTTTTAATCGATTTACCTGAAATTTTGTATACATCCATGTTTAGTTCAAACAGTCAAATGACAATACACGATAAGGTGTATGACGTTATTCTAAATCCAACATGGCGGACCATCCAAGATGGCGGAATAGTTATTTTCAATGCACTGTTACAATATGGGTATCAAATGGAAAGGCTCGGCAACTCGAAAAATACTGTGGACGTATCAAATGAAAGAGTTTGTTGAGAGCAGCTCGAGACATAATATGACGTTATTCTGAATCCAATATGGCGGACCATACAAGATGACGGAATAGTTATTTTTAATCTAATTCTACAATATGAGTATCGAATGGAAGGGCTCGTTGAGAGCAACTAGAAAAATAATGTGAAGTCATTCTGTATCCAATATAGCGGACCATTCAAGATGGCGAAATAGTGCTCTTTGCTGCTGTTCAAGCATACGTGACCTTGAGTGAGGTAAAATTATTAGAAGGACTCCTTATTGAAGAGCTGGACTGTTCGAAATGAACCGGCAAACGACCTTGCAACAATGATGCGTTGAATGACAGGAACAGACTGAGAAACCTAGCCAGCAATAACTTAAAACTGAAAAATGAATAAAAAGTGAAAAAAAAAAAACAGTTTTTG
The DNA here is from genome assembly GCA_918026855.4 of Phaedon cochleariae. Lineage (NCBI taxonomy): Eukaryota > Metazoa > Arthropoda > Insecta > Coleoptera > Chrysomelidae > Phaedon > Phaedon cochleariae. The sequence goes on from OU896708.1 coordinate 59,410,875, forward strand.
TCTCCCTCCGCTACGCGTAGGGGCAACACAACCTGGAGCTAATGTCTATTACTTTTTTCCCTAGTATGATGAATAAATATTTTTCTGTGACGGGAAAAAACTTTGGCATTTCATCCCTGTTGGCAGGTTATAAAATGTCACTTTTCATAAATTACTTTTTTCCCGTGGGAAAAAAGTTCTCACCGGATATATATATCACATATAATATATATATACACTGTTGATGGCTTTTGTTGTGCTATAGTTCCGAGAAATGAGTCAATAATACCGCCTCCGAGAAAGAACTGTCCTTTTATCTTCCATTCGACTTAGCGGTTACCTATATTACTGAACAACCACTAAATTTGCAAATTTTGAAATCAAATCACAGAATTAGACTGACAGAAGTGACATCAGAGATTTGATTACTTCAAAAGAATGATAAAGATGCCTACAACGCAGGTGTCCTACTGTTAAAAACTTGAAATTTCACGTCGATAATTTTCAGATTTCAGAATGTGATATCTTCTCAATATTGATTCGTCCTTTCTTCTGTCACAAATAAAAATAGTGTTATATACACTAGAAAAATATTAGATTCTAGCTCACGGTTTTTTGTCTCAACACAACCTAGAGCTAAAATCTACAACTTTTTTCCCTTGTATAATGAATAACTATTCTTGAAAGTTTTTATTCACTTCTGATTTATTTATTCTAAACTTCTCGTTATAGCATTGCAAAATTTCACACACAGGTCTGAGAAGCAGAAAACTAATTTTCAATGGCTTCCATCATCTTTCAAAACAGACTTACAAGTGAAAATAATCGTGGATTTTTGATGGTAATAAGAATATTTGAAATACTAAAAACAAAACGAGTTGATTGTATGCAATGGATAATAGCTAGTGGGTAGTAGAACGGCACGAGAAAAAATTCATATTACACGTTGCAAATTTTACAAGTGGTGATCTCAATGCTATTTGAAATTCACGATTATTCTCTATAAACTTAGTATATCAACCTACTTTTATTTACTCCTTTTCAAGGTGTGAAGTGAGTTTTACTACTCAGGTAGTTTTCGTTATATTATGAATTACTAGTCAATCAAGAAATAGCCACCTCTGTTACAATTAAATCGAATTCACTGTTCTGATGCCACAGTGAGTATTCGCAGGGAGGGCACTCGAATCTAAAAGGTATATTCATCAATAACGACTTGTCATACACTGCCATGGTCATGGCACAGAATACTCAACAATCCACATTCTGTGGTCATGGCAACCAGATTTTAATTAAAATTGAAAAGAAGTACTTTCATAGTGAAATTAGGTTCATATTTCAGTGTCACAGAACTGAAATGATCGAGATATATTGCTAGTAGTCAAAAAAATTTAAAATATACCTTGGTAGTAACGAATATTGTTACCACGGGACCTCATACCTCTTGGCTGAAGAAGGTAAATTCTGATATTTCCTACTACCGGTGTATAAATAACTATTCTCATTATAACTCAAATACTCATACAATTTTCTCTAATAGAGTAATAAATAATATCAAAGCCTGTGTCATGATGGAAGTGGTATTTAAAATACCTATCGAATTCATGCCATCATCCCATTCCGACAAAATTCTCCAACACTCCAACCGCAGGATGGAACGTGATCTGTTTTCAGAAAGCTCTTTCACACACAAAAAGCACTAGTGGAAGTTTCTCTTGATTAAGTATTTCTCCCTGAATATAAGCTGCACACCAATTCACATCAGATTTATAGCACATTATACTTTTATTTTTTGAATCTTCGTTATCTTGGAGCGCACGATAGAAAATTACTATACTTACAGGGTGTTTCAGATTCAAATGTACAAACGTTAACTGCAGATAGAGAACACTTCGATGGTTCCAAATCACCCCTCATTGATGTGTCTACCGCCATTTATACCTGAGATACAGGATGTTATCTTGATTGTGGCAAAATCTTCATCTGGTCATAATTTTTGAACCACTTTGTATAGTCTTTTCATACTTGGTAGAAATATACCACTCGTATTACTTATCAAAACTGAATGAAAATCGAGATCAAAATCCAGGTATGTCTTAAGGAAAAACAAAAAATAAATTTCATTTCAAAAACAACACTCTGTATGGCAAAAGTTTGTAGATCTGTTTTGAGCAGGAAAAAATGAATAGAGTGACCCACTTGCAACGAGCGCGCATCCGATTTGACAGATGTTTCATTATTATTTTTGGGAATATTCTGCTCCATTTTAAGGCATTTTTATTGAACTCGTAATAAAAATTCCAGTCTTCAAAGTTCAACATCATTAGAGTCAAATAAGGTGAACTATCGATAGATTTGCTCGTTTGAGCAGGAAAAAATGAATAGAGTGACCCACTTGCAACGAGCGCGCATCCGATTTGACAGATGTTTCATTATTATTTTTGGGAATATTCTGCTCCATTTTAAGGCATTTTTATTGAACTCGTAATAAAAATTCCAGTCTTCAAAGTTCAACATCATTAGAGTCAAATAAGGTGAACTATCGATAGATTTGCTCGTTTGACAGAAAAACTTGTGTACGATTTTAGAAATTTTCGAGGGCGCATTTCATTCTCCACTATTAATTCATAAGCTGCGGTAAAGTAGGCTGTATAAAAAATTCTAATATTCTGACAGTTCATAATCACTAGTGTAATACTATTGGTAACCTTGAGATAATTTTTGGTGCTTGTATTGTGTTGTTACATTTCAAAGTGTTCAGAATTATTATGCCTCAACCTAATAACCTCATGACATCACCAATGATATCATGATTAGGAACTGTCAGAATTTTAAAATGTTTTACACAGCTTTCTTAACCGCAGCTTATGAATAAATATTGTAAAAAAAACGAATCCTCGAAAATTTCTCAAATCATTGACAAGTTATTCTGTCGAATGAACAAATCTATCGATAGTTCACCTGATTTGATCCTAATGATATTGAAGTTTGAAGATTGTCATTTTGTTGTACCAAAATTGGATTTCGAGTTCAATTAAAATGCCTCAAAATGGAGATGAATATTTCCAAAATTAATAATAAAACATCTGTCAAATCGGATGCGCGCTCGTAAAAAGTGGATCACTCTATTCATTTTTTACCGCTCTTTTCAAATACCGAACAGATATACAAAATTTTGCCATACAGAGTATTATTTTTCAAATAAAAGATATTTTCTGTTTTTCCTCAAGACGGCCCTGGATTCTGATCTCGAATTTCATTCAGTTTTGATGAGTAATATGAGTGTTATATTTCTACCAAGTATGAAGAAATTATATAAAGTGGTTCGAAAATTATGACCAGATGAAAATTTTGCCAAAATCAAGGTAACGTCCTGTATCCCAGCTATAAATGATGGTAGACACATCAATGAGGAATGATTAGAAACCATCAAAGTGTCCTCTATCTGCAGGTATCGTATGTACATTTGAATCCGGAACACCCTGTATAATGTTCGAAAGACATCGTTGGTATACCTATAGGGAGGATAGGCAGAGGAGGTACGTGTTGTGTTTTTTTTAACTTCTGAACGTTATAAGTTCTTGGAAATACTTCCATTGGCAAGGAATTCCATAGCTTTGCCATTCATAGACGAAGTGTTGCTCGACATATTTCAAGGTTGACAACGAAAGGGTGTGCTGACTGGGCCTATCGAGTTTGACTGACTAGTTTTGCTAGTGATGAAATGATATCAGAGATTTCTGAGGAACATTTTGCCTGGAATTACTTTCAGAAAATGGGAGGGTCGTTGACTTTTCTGCGGTGTTCTGATGAGGTCAAAGGATTAGTGGGGTATCACCCACCAGGTAAATGGCTCTCCTCTGGATGGAATCTAGGTGCATCAGCGTATGTTCCGATGCTGACCCCATACACAGTGTCATTCATATAGAGTCGGCATCATGTGGGAAAAACTTTTGATGATGATTACTTGAAAATTCGACTCGGGCGTTGAGTTTAACTTAAAAATATTTGTAGAAAGAAGTACTTGGTCGTTGTCACGTGACTTTCGCTATTTGTCAAACAGTAATTTTGTTCAAATTGATCTCTGAAAATAGGCTTTCTCGTTGGCAATCCAAGAAAGTTCACTGAGAAAAGTTGTTTCTATTCAAATTCGACATAATGTGTGTCACAAATTCGACATTTAAAAAAATAACACCGACAAGACTATTTCATTTTGGTAGCTTCATCGTGCTACCTACTTTCAATCACACATTTTTGCATGGAATGAAAATCCGAGTTATCGTGAAGCAGCTTTCTAATCTACCGTGATAACATCGAAACAATGATATACAACGTGTTTCAAATTTGATTTTTACTTTTGAGATTCTGGAAACTATAATAAATAAAATATCATTGAGTAACGGCAAACTTGCGTATGAGATTAATGACAAGCTTTGCTTATAAATATGCAGAGTGATTCTGGAATTGGGAAGAAGCAGAGAAATAACTCAAGAAGCGAAACAAAATGGAAGAACATTTTTGTTTGCTAGATATGTTTGCGTGAAGTATTTTTGAATCATTGTTCGTAGGTTAACTGATGAACCTGCGCGTTTGCTTTCAGTGAGGCCATAAGCACCGGAAATGTTGCCTAACGTTCATTAATAAGAGATGTGGTATGTTGAGAGCATCCATTCTACAGAAAAATGTCTCTTCCTCTCTCAATATCCTATTGTATTCAACAGGAACACTCAGTATGCAGTGAGGTAGTTCAATAGGTGAGTAGTGTATGTAGGGAATCCGTCAACTTTCTATCAAACAGGGTATATCCCTACACATACGAGTCCCAGTTTATCTGAGTTTTGGAGTTTAATTTATAAGCAGGGGAAGTTCAATAAACTTTCGGTATGTGCATACAGTCAACGGTTATCAAGGCATAGGGGAGAGTTGAGCAGATTTTAACTGATTAGACTAATTTCAGAGTAACACGCACTATGATATCATCTGCTGAAACTAATGGTTAATTCATATGCTACATGGATATATGTATAATCGAAGGCTTTATATTGGATTCTTTCCACTAAACATGAGAACATAATTCTTTCTGTAGGGGCAGTCCAGAAAGTTGAAACATGGTTTGCAAACACAAGTCAATCACCATTCAATCTCCATGATTCAACAACGGCCTACGACTGAATTAGAGTACAATAGTATCAGAGGAATTTCTTTTAATCTAATAAATTTCTACTTCACTAACAGAAAGCAATGCGTATCCGCAACAATATGACATATAAGTCCGGCTCGTAAAAGATGACCGTTGGAGAGAATGTGAGCTTGCTAAAAATGGTGGTATCAGTTAAAAGGTGATATTATTCATATCGTTCCTGACTTAATGAAAGCGACGTTATCTGCAAAATCGAATTGATAAGATACTCCATGCTCAGCCTACTGAACGTCTTTATCCTCTCATTTTCTTCACCGGTCTTCTTTGGCGAGTCGAACCATACAAAAATTTCAAACCGATCGTACATGGAGTGCCTCAATGCTCTGTTTTGGGCCCACTTTTTTTTGAGATTTATATAGTAAATGATATTTGCACATCTTTCATACTATGTAGTGTACTTCATATGCAAATGACACCACTTTAATCTCAACGAACGAGAGAGCAACTGATCTGGAAATTACTTGAGCAGAAAGTTGAAGAATGGTTCACTGCGAACAAACTGAAACTGAACAAAGCGAAATTCTAACAAAAATATTATTACAGCAGATTCAAGAAGGAGGAAGGGAGTCTTCCTTGATGAAAACCTATAACTTGGCTAGTCACGTTGAACATATTAGTCGCAGATTATCTAATGCACTTTCTTTACACCGTCAACTAAAATATTTTACCAATAAAAACAATATGTACTTCTCACTTTTGCATTTTTCTGCAATATCACTATGGGAAAACTCTGCTGACTCAAACATATCTCCAAATTCCAAAAGAAATCTATACGAATAGTGCAAACATCGGTTTTAGGGAACACTGTCGCTCTTTTCCATTTAATTGAGGATAATGCATTTTGCGTCATGCAAATAATATAATTCCGTACTTGAATTACACAAAACATCAAGTAACTAGCCTGTGTAGTCAGATATATATTCACAACCACAATACATGGTATGCAAACCATCTCAGGAAGCCAAGGTTCAGACTTTCTGAATCGCAAATACATACTGTATAGATGTGAAACTTCACAATATATTACCAAACCATTATTAAAATATGAATTCTACAATTTTCAAGAAGCAAATAAAATACTGGTCCTAAAAGAATGCTTCTACTTATACAGTGGGGAGTATTTTAAATACAATTTCAATACAGAAAGAGACACCTCACCACATCAATCCTGACATGTTCTAGGAACTTATTCATAGGATTATTGTGAAATTTCAAATATTTCTTTCGTTCCTTTCAATGAGCTACTATAAATGTATCGTTGTACATAACATAGTCAATGAATATCTATATCTATCATCTAACTATCTATTCAGAGATATGTTAGATATTACAGATACGTGTTAATGCTGGCATACTGATTCACCCAATTCCCCACAATAGACAACAACAAAAGGGCCGTAAATAAACTGATAATATTATGGCCTTCGTTATATATAGCATCAACACAAAAATATTGTAACTTTGAGACATATCAGCAAACCTAAAATTAACATACTACAATATTATTAATGTTAATATTTACGCAAATGTCGAGAGATAAAAAAAACATTCAGGAGGACATTATTGCACTGTTATTTCAATAATATCACGAAATTCGGATCTGGAAAATGTCCTCATGTATCATGTTGAGTGAGATACATCTAATCGTCAAGATTTCAGTGATTTTTCTACGCTTTCTGCAAATCTATCTCTCGATTTTTAGATATGATACAAGTTTTTAAGGCTCAGTCAATATGGTATGACGACGTTCAGAGTATCTCAACTACACAAACATGTCATTTATCATTCCATTGAACATACAACATGTATCATGTATAAATAAGTAGTCCCAGAGTCCATACAACAAATGCTATCCCGTTCGTATTGACATCCAATAGTATATCCCAATCTCCCCTATACTTCAACTGGAAAAGCATATCGATCATGCTGAATATGCTCAAACAAACCGAAATAGATTTCGTCGAATTGTGGTGAACTTTACTGTATTCTTTAGATGTGCTGTCAGAAAGTTTATGATTATTCGTATTCTGGTTCACAAGACTTTCATACAATGTGGTTGCGAAGCTTAATTTGTATATTACATCGGAAATGTGGAATACACAACTGCGAACTGCGTTGTCAAATTCCTTCATTGAATACTCCAGGAGCTAGTTCTACAGATATACGAACAAGTTATCCGTTATCTATTATAGAAAAAGCCATCAACATTGTGCTCATCAAGTATTTGGAAAGCTCAGAAATCATTAATAATAGAAAGTATGGCTTTTGCCACAAGATCAACTGGAGATTTCTTGCCTACGTCACCCATATATGGCAAGCTTCATAAGAAAGACATGGGCATCGTCAGAGGCATTCGACCGTCATACGACTTACCACCTGAGCTATGCCATCTTTCATCGAGTTTTTTTCCATGTACATCACTCCATATGGTGGTGAACGGCGAATCATCTGATGCCATTGCCATCAATTGCGCCGTTCCAAAAGGATCAATTTTGGCACCAACATTGTTCCTACTTCATATCAATGATCTGTTGGGAGAAACCATTTGTTCTATCCACAGCACTGCAGACGATAGTACTCTCCATACTTAGTTCTGATCTAGAATTCTCATTATTTCCCAGGAAACTACTCACCATTGTTGTTCTAGATGACAACCTAGTTAGCTAGTTAGTAGGCAGGAGCTATAATACCTCCTCGCACTAGGAATTCAGCACTCAAACATACGCAGATACTCTAAGAATCCATCCAGAGAAGAACCATTCGCCTGGTGGCTGAAGCTACACTCACCAACTTTTCGACTCCAATGGAACACTTTTCCATACACAGATACTTCCACGCAAAATGTTCCTCAGAATTCTCTGCTATAATGTCATCACTAGCAATACCAGTCAGACGAACTCGACAGGCCCAGTCAGCACATGCCTTCGTCGTTAACCTTGGAAAATGTCGAACAACACTCTACCAAATCTCGATTGTCTCTAAAACCGCGAAGCTTTCGAATTCTTCGCCAATGGAAGTATTCCCAAGAACCTATAACCTCCAAAAGTTCACAGAAAAAAATCCAACACCTACCTCCTCTCCCTATCCTCCCTAGATACGCAAGATGTTTGAGGAACATTATAGGAATATGTTTTCGTCCACTTCAACAGTTAAATTGAAAAAAAAAGATGATATCCCATCTCTTTCAAAGTGAAACTCAATGCCCAAGTCACAGAATATTGTCAAGTATTCTGTGCCCCAGTGAAATTTCAAAATAGATTATTATAAAAAGTTCTTCCCAAAAGATGCCAACTTTCTGAATGACACTGTAGTAGGAATGGCTATCCTGAATCGATTTTTCCGAAGATCGATCTTTTTGTCTGAAAAAATCAATTTTTTAGATCGATCTTCTTCTGTTCGATCTTTAGGTGGATCATATAAAATCGAATCGAACTAAAATGCACACCGAATAAAACATATTTGACTATAATGAGAAACAAGTTTTTCCACTAAACTATGAGAGCTATCCAAATAAAATGAGGAATCATCAATGTTCTGTCCAGTTAGTTGGTTATTTGTGATCATTCAATGATAATATTTTCAGGAGTCAAGATATTTTTTACATTTCTTCATGTATATTGTTGAAAAATTTTAATGATTCAATCGAGGATCGATTTTATTGAAAATAGATAATATTTTCTCTTTCGATCGCTAGTTTCTCTTGGAGAGAACCCCATCCTGTTGGAAAATATGCCTCACCTTTGAAAAATCCCTGAATGAAGCATGATAGCAGAGAACATTAAATAGAGAATTGCAGAAATTAGAGAGATATGCAGCGAGTTCAAATACCCTATAAATTCGACCACCAACTACTGCAACTAACTCTGTGTGTCTGAGCATCTGAGACGAGTTCGTAAGATAAATGGTCTTCAAGTTATGTTGTTCCAAGAACGAGCTACATTTGTGGAATACTAATTCTCAGATAGTATATTCGTATATGTCAGCTTTAATGGGCCTGTTTCATTGGAATATTTCATTTCATTATTTTGAATGAGTACTACTTACTAGTTAACTGTCATAAACAGTTTTCTCCTAAGAGCTTCCAATAATTGAGTGGTGATGTTTGAGAAAGAATATTAAGTACATCAGAGTAGGTTGATGAACTGAATTTTCTTGAATTTTCTACTTCCAGCTCGAATAGGCTTCGTTCATTGTCGAAAATGCTGTTTATTTCTGACTATGAAGCCCAATTTCCTCATATTGGGATTTCAGACCATATCACCGAGTATATAGTCAACCTGATGGAATAATAATATCAGATATGTTTCCATCATGATGTACCCTATAATCATATAATTCGTCATATGTTCGTTGTTCGCCTTTATAGTTTCTGCTTCTCCACCGTGGTGCGTTTTATGATTGGTCGCTGGATGACAGCTTTCAAATAAGGTTGCCGTTCTAGTACACTATTAGTTAATTAGCCATGTTGTAGATTGTAAATGGGTCGTATAGGCTGGGAGACCTCTCGATCACTGCGACCTAGAAGATCAATTATTGTGATTACCCCTATCTGATTTCAGTCCTCTAACCCTAGACTTCTGATGAAGCCTACGATTTTCCTGACGGTTTACTTTTCCACTTCAGCAGGGGTGAGATAGACCTGTTCTAGGTGGTTCAGCCTTTGGCGGACTAATACTTCACATGAGCAAAGTATGTGTTCCGCGGTTTTGGTCGCATTGTTACAAAAGCAGCAAGTGTCAGTCTCCGCCAGACCCATCTTTTTGAGGTGGTACCTTAGAGGGCCATGTTCTGTGAGAAAGCCTGTGATAAGCTTCAGCTCTGGTTTGCTGAGGCTGAGTAGCTCTTTGTCTCGGTTCTGCGAATGGTTGATGAACCTTTTCGCTTGTCGTTGACCTGGAGTTGCTCTCCAGTAGGAGGACTTTTCAATTTCTTCCCATTTCCCGAGTTCTCCCTTTAGGTGACATTTGCTGATCTCACAAAAAGGCTCAGGACCAAAAAGTGCAGATGCTGCACCTTTTTTTGCAAGGCGATCAGCTGCCTCATTTCCTTTGATGCCCTAGAACCCACATAAGTGTGACTTTGTTGCCCTTTCCCAGTTGCATGAGTGTTTCAAAGCAGTCCCATGTTATCTTTGATGTGAAAACGAATGATTTTAGGGCTTTCAGTGCGGCTTGGCTGTCTGAGCAGATATATATGTTGGAACCCCTCAGACCTTTGCTCAGGCACCTTTGGGCGCAAAGGTTGATGGCATGTATTTCAGTTTGGAAGATAGTGGGGGAGTTACCTAAGGCTTCAAATAAGGTTGCCGTTCTAGTACACTTTTAGGTAATTAGCCATGTTAGTACTCTTTCTCAACCAAAGTAAAATACGTGCTATATACGTTATCTGAAATCTGAAATGTGCATTCTGATCTAACAAATGAAAAAGTTAAAATAACTCCGAACTGCTCCGAATGTCAAAGAAATTGCTAGTTTTGTTGTTAATGTGGAATAATACAGAATAATACAAAACTCATACCTTGCTCTTGTTTCCAGTTAATGTATTTCAGAAATGAATGATTATTTCGAAATAATTGCCGATCTCAAAACACGAGGATGGATAATAGCCATCAAATTTGAGAACATGATTTTTGGATTATTTTTGCTGTTTTTGTTTCTCTCATGGACACTTCGTTCTATAAGGATTTCATTGTGATAAAATTGCCTGTATCGGACGTAAAATTGGTGCTAATTAGGTTTGAAAAAGTCTAAAGAACTCCTTTTCCTCAATTGTCATGGAAATATGTAGAAAAGAGTACCTATAAATTCGACTTGGATAGAATCTGGTGAATTTTAACTCCAAAGAATATCCTGAAAGTTCGGCGGCCTTGAAGACATTTTACTAATAGAATTTTAGTTGAATATTACCAAACCACTAGGACTATGAAATTATGTTCGAAGTCTGTTATTAGTAGTTTCCAACTATGCATTCTGCCTATAAAGCTAATGGTTTTCATAGAACATGGTTCATATCAAATCAAATTTTACAACCTAATTCATAACTTTCTAGCTACTCATGAAGGAGAAATATTTTGTCGGGAATCAGTAAATTTCAACTTCTTCAAGTGGATTTCCTTCTCTATTTCGTATAATTCTCTCGAAATGTTGGTTGGGATGCTTACCGAGATCCCAATACCCCTCGAATTTAGAACACTCTCTGTACCTAATTTCGTAGAACAGCTAATAGACGACATCGATGACTATTTCAGTATCCAGTTTCCAAAGCTAACACAATATGAGCGTTCCAGACTAAATCTGTTGACATTAACGGATTATTTGTGACACTGAGGAGATTCAGTCCAGCAGCCACACGACTTTGCAGCAATCAGATCACGTTGTTCATTGAAAATTTATGCAAATTTTATACGGAACGGGAATCAGGCAGGTTATCCGCATTCACTGCAAATCGAACTAGTCAACTTGGCCTAGTTTTGAAGTGGAACAGTCTTAGGGACATAGTGCAGGGTGTTTTTCAAGATTTTTCAGATCAGAATAAGGCTTTTTCTTCCTAAAAATATGTGTCCGCAAACGCTTCGTTACCGATCGACAGAGCGTTAAAATTTCAAGATTTTTTCTATTTTTCTTTAAAGCTCGTTCAGTTTTCGAGATATTGAAATCAAATTTTGTGATGTTTCAAGGTTTATATCGAACAGTATGTCGAGTGATTATGATAATCTACAGTGAGATATTTTTTCAGGGATCTGACATTTTTCCGCTCCATAAACATTTTTGTGATTTGCCCGTTCGCCACTGGTAGATTTTGACATAAGAAATGGGTTCTTTGTTTTGTTCTCAAACTTTCTCTCCTCCCGTAATTTTAAGGCATCTGCGACAGTTAACGAGAGAAGAACATGTTTTATAGTTCGTTAGATTTAACTGAAATTAACAAAAGAGAGGAACTTTTTATGTCAAAGACGCTACATATTTATTTTGTGATACTACCTACAAGTTTCCAAACAAGATACTGAATTTTGTACAGGCATTATACAGTGTTTGCGATTTCAACGTTTTCAACTCGCACTCGCTCTCTTCGAAAATGTGGACATAATCGCTTATTTTTAGAAAATAGGGACATTTTTTTTTCGAAAAGAAACTCTCCAACGATTCTATATTTTTGATGAGCTATACCAAATCTGAATCGAACTGGGTAGAAATGATAAGGGTGTCTCATTCAAGAAAAAAAAGTTTGCTTCATTTTCTAATAATGAGCGATTACAGGAATAAAATGAGTGCGCCACTGTATTATACGTAGAAAGTTATATGATGCCCCGTTTCCATGCTGTCAATGAGTTGAAAATAGGCCAAGATACGGGAGGTGCTCAAAAAGAGAGAATTTTCAACTTCGCCCTGCATCTCAAAAACATGAAGGACTGTGAAAATTCTGTATGAGGCATTATAGTTCACTTGGAAAAAATTCAAGTAGTGGTTTCTCTGTGATTTAATATGTTTTTGGAGGTGCTGAATTCGAATCTGAATTTTGCTATATCTTCGAATTTACGGCGAATGCTTGTTATAAACCTGCCTCACTACGATTTCAAAATACGAAAGTTCCAGTTTTGGTTGAGTTTCACATTCGAGCTTTTTTCCTCTGGTCGAATATGTCACATGGCCAGTGTCTGATATGTGATGAAGGTTTGGATGATGGAAGGCCTACAAGAGTGGTGAAGGAGAGAGGTTTGCAAACGTTAATAGAGACCAGCAAGAAAAGGAATGATGGGAAGGCAGTGCTTTTCAAGAAGATAACCATCCCCAGAACCGGGTCCTTCAGGATACCAGCCCCCTGCCAAACGACGATGTTGTAACGATTAGATTTCAGATTATGTGATCACCCTCATCTGATTTATTGCTTTCTTTAACCTTAGACTTCTAATGAAGCCTAATATTTTCTTGACGGTTGAATTTTCCGCCTCAACAAGCGTTATCTAGACCTGTTCTAGGGTAGTCAGCCTTTGGTGGTCTGATAGATTACACGAACAAAGGTGCTCCGCGGTCTAGGCCCTTTTTTTAGTAATAACTGAGAGGGTTGTGCTTTAAGCTCTTGTTTGCTGAGACTCACTAGCTTGCGAATTATTGAAGAACTCTTTCCTTCTCGTTCACCTGGAGTAGCTCAACAACAGTTAGATTTTCTACTTCTTCTCATTTTATGAGCTCTATGATAAGGTGGCATTTGCTTTTCTCACAGAAAGGTAAAATGTGAGCTCAGCATTTTTTTGCTAGGCAATCAGCTGCCTCATTCCCTTGATGCCTTGGAACCCACATGAGCGAGAATTGATTCTGATACTCATTCATAACAAAATGAGTCATTTTGATAGTTTGGATGGTTCATCAGTTCTTCATCAAAATGATCAAAGAATACCCTATAGCATTTGGATCGCAATTATAACAACTATAATTCCAGCGTACAGAATTTTAACTTTTTTTTTCCCCCTCCCCATAGAATATAAAAACAAAACAATGACCTATGACCTATTTATGAGTTTGAGAGCTTTGATAGATATAGGTTCATATGATCCAAATCATATAAGTTGAAAGGATGAACATGAGTGTGGCAACTACGACCAAAAGACGTGTCCAAGTCCGAGCGCTCTAACAGCCGTTCAACTTCTTTCATAATGACGAAATTCACATGAGCTAAATTGGAAATTTCATGCTCTTTCAATATGTGTATGATGCTATGTCTCTGACTAATACGTAAAATATTAATTATTTGCGAAAACCGACGAGAAACGCTATTTTTTGAAAAGTACTCAAATTTGGTAGATTTTCAACTGGCTCTATCTCCGCACCCTTCAGTCCTATACCTATTCATGAGCAAGAACAATTTTTTCTTGGAAATTTAATCTTCTTCACCTTTTTAGGGATCGGTCTATTCGATATAACGTATAATTTCCGAGTTACGGGGAAAAAACCGAGGAAAGTGCGAACATTTCGCTGTTTACTGCTAATATCTCGGAACGGTCCAGGAGTTTTTTCTTTTGCAAAATTCAGATTCGAATTAAGTATCTTCAATAACATATAAAACCACAGAGGAACCGACTACTTGAATTTTTTTCTCGGATTGGGTCCTGATCGTTACCGTTTTACTGAGCTATAATTCATTTCACAAGAAAGTAATGTAGTATCGTGGAAACCGCAAATCTCTATCTCCAAAGATAACTGAGATATGGCGCAGAAACATCTAAATTAGTACAGGGTGGGCAAAATTGGGCGTTTTTACAGAAGATACGGGGGTGTAACCATAAGAAATGTGACACACTGAATATATTTTTGCGAATATATCTGAAATCGTGGAAGGAAAAGGTAGGATTATATATATATTTGTAATGAGAACGCCTGAGACTATTCAACTGTGCCAAAATATACGGGGTGTTCCATTAGAAAAAACATAATTGGCTGCCGTATCTTCTCAACGTCACCCTGTATAAAATTTCTGATGATGCCAATGGATTCCACGCATCATACTGTATAAATATACGTTTGGAATTTTTTGATACCTCTCACCGTAAAGTAGTCAGAAAATAAAATCGAAATCGACAAATTTTCAATTTCCCCCTGTATCTCTGAAACGAATGAAGATATCGAAATTTTGATTGTACCATTCGAGGTTTCTCCAAAATCGAACCCGGAATATGTATATCGGTTTTTCGATAACTCCTCTAGTTATTGAGATAGACGGTGAAAACGCCCAATTTTGCCCACCCTGTACACTGTACAAACTGAACGCTACTGCTGCGCTTCTTCATCTTTTGGAGCGCACCAAAAGGGAACGGTACACCTATTTTTCAAAGAACATCATCCGTACCTTCGAATGATAGGGAAATGAGGTAAGTGTTTGAGTTTTTTCGAAGTCTTGGAGACACTCACTATAAATCGAGAGCATTTCAACATATTCCTTATTTTCCAGAACGTGGTGCTGATGCTTGCATGGGAATCGTGGATTCCGGAAACATCATCATTTACCAACGATTTATTCAAAAGACATTGATTATTGTGTTACCAGACGATTACCGACCCGAAGTATCCATATATATTATTACATTTCCGAGAGATTGATGAAGGGTGATATGAGTTCTGCTCCATCAAAGAATGAGAAATTCCATTATGAAAGCTTCAAATAACTTATCATAATGCCTGAAACATTTTCATTTCAGAGCTTCACTGTCATGTTTTTATAATCAGAGATTGATGGATCACCAATGAGATGAAAAATGAAGGCACTTGAAGTTTAAAATTGAAAGAACTGTATCAGGCTGCGATGAGAATTTGTGTAACCTTCATTTGTCTAAAATCGTTGAAAATGTGACGGAAAAACAGTTTGACGTTTCATCTATATTGACATGTTATAAAATGTCCCTTTCCATGAAATATTTTTCCTCGGGAAGAAAGTGATAACTCAACTAGGAAATAGCCACAATACTCAAAGTGGAATGAAATGTTAAATAAATGCAAAAAGCTCAAAGTTATTTCCACACAGTGTTCATGAAATGAACAACAATGGTAGATTTCGAGAGAAAAACAACTACTTCTCTGGCTGATGCCACGCAGGATATTGAATTACATCCTCCCGAAATCTATGCATCGACTCGTATAAACGAATACTGATACAAGTGATTCTTTCCTGAATGCCTATTGATTTCGATTAAGCCAGGCTGCTAGACAACCACAGACCGGTTTCGAGCTCTTTGACTCTCATCAGTGCAGTGTAGTCTCCAGCCAGCAGTCCTAAGAGTCGGCGGTCTTAGGACTGCTGGCTGGAGACTACACTGCACTGATGAGAGTCAAATAGCTCGAAACCGGTCTGTGGTTGTCTAGCAGCCTGGCTTAATCGAAATCAATAGGCATTCAGGAAAGAATCACTTGTATCAGTATTCGTTTATACGAGTCGATGCATAGATTTCCGGAGGATGTAATTCAATATCCTGCGTGGCATCAGCCAGAGAAGTAGTTGTTTTTCTCTCGAAATCTACCATTGTTGTTCATTTTATGAACACTGTGTGGAAATGACTTTGAGCTTTTTGCATTTATTTAAAGTGATAACTGTTTTCCCGGATATCATTTATACTTTGTTGATGGCTTATGTTGTGATAGTTTCGGAAAATAAGCCAATAATACCGTCTCCGAGAAAGAACTGAAAGTCATCAAACCACAGAATTAGACTGACAGATATTTGATTACTCCAAGAGAATAAGGAGTACCCATACCTTTGAAGAAATCCATTTCGGTGCTTGGTATTACTATCAGCAAGAACCTTTCTTGGGAAAATCACGTGAGATCAATTGCTGATAGTGCATCCCAAAAACTTGGTTTCCTGTTTTGGGACAGGAGCAATTTCACTTCCAGTCAGCTGCTCATGATATATAAGGCACAGACCCGACCTGTCCTGGAATACTGTTCCCATATTCGGAGTGCAGCACCCAAACATACCCTGAAACTCTTGGATTCGGTCCAAAAAGGGCAATTCGTCTCGTGGGTGATGCCTCGATCACGATCTCACTCACTTCTCTGGACCACCGTAGAAATGTAGCGATCTGGCTCGATTCTATAGATATTTTCATCTTCATTCTTCTGAAATATCAACAATTGTTCCTCCCTTGGCAGTCCCCGCGAGATTAACCCGTAGAGTTGAGGCTTCACACCCCTTCGTGGTCACTTTTGGAGACCTGTAGAACATCTCTTTCCAAAGACTCCTTCACCCAACGATCAGCGAGGCTCTGGAACACATTGCCAAGGGAGGTGGTCCTCGAGGCATATAACCTCCAGAAATTCAAGAAGAGCACCAATTCCTACCTCATTTCCATTGGTTCTCACGATGTTCTCCAAACATTACAGGATATCCCTTTTCGTGGGAACCAGATCATAAAAAAAAAACGAAGATGTCTGCAACGCATGTGAAATTCCTGTTGAAAACTTCAAATTTCTCGTCAATAATTGTCTGATTTTGATGTAATGATTATTGATCAGTCCTTCTTCCTGTCAACTGTCAAAGAAAATAATAGTGTATTATTTACTGGAAAAATATTAGATTTTAGCTCACTATTTTTTTGTCTCCCTCCGCTACATGTCGGAAGACAGCACAACCTCGAGCTAAAATCTACTACTTTTTTCCCTTGCATAATAAATATAACTATTCTTTTATTCAACTATTTTGGTTTGTCTATAACTTTCTTCGTAGGTCGCTACCAAACTACAATGCATAGGGTCCGGAACGCCAAAATGTTCTTCAGGGTAATCACAGCGAGAGAGTTTCAAAAATATAATAAAATATGATTGTATACTTACTGAATTACGACGTTGAAAATAGGAACAGTAGATGGAAGAATTGACCCTGTCAAAGTATTAGCTGATCTTGTACTATTACAGGATTTGAAAAACGGTCGGTATTTAGACCTATCTCTCCATACATTCGTGGACAGTGTAGGCCTAATTGCAAAAGGATGTTGCCGAAAAATGAATTGTTCGAAAATCCCATGTATATCCTGTGATAAATTGGGGTCCTATTCGGGGTCCTAACTATGGGACTGATGATAAAACTGCGCCGTGATGCGTTATATTGCTCCATGTTTCAAATGGCATTACGATTGTGGAAGTTGTTTCCACGTTAAACAGGGTGTTTCAGATTTAAATCGACATAATTCGTTATATAGGTGCTGATGACATGCATTAAAAATATCATCTGCCACTTTTCATTATCACCCTGTATATTGTATGAGCTTCCATGATTCCAAAATGCAGTATGGTCGGTTACTGATGAATCCTCAAAATCTCCAAATTATATTTGTAACTATTGAGTGATCTTCTTCATTTTTTTTTTCTTGAAAACCTAGCAATCCGAAAAAAATCATGAAACAAGAAAACTGATATCTCCTATCGAATCGAATAAAAATATGGAACTTCAGAAACATACAAGTCTGCGTGAACTTTTCTTTCCCAGTTTTCTAGTTCCTATAGCCAATTGAATTTTTCTGATTACAATATGAAACAACCTGTTAATTTATGAAAGTAGGGATTCGAATCTTTTTATCATAATTCGGTATGATGTTTCTCCATACCATTGAACTGATTTTTTTCACATCTCAAAATGTGACGTTTTCGTTGTTTCAACAGATATCGATGTGTTTTTTCAGCCAATTGTTTGGGACATTGTCGTTCTAGATGACAACCTAGCTAGGTAGTGAGTAGGCGAGAGCTATAATATTGTAATGATATTCCTCTAAAAGGGGCTCTAGAAACATCAGCAGGAAGGCAGGAGTACAACAATCATCCTGTAACACGCAACCCAGATCGTTCTCCCACCTCCCAATGATTCCTACATGCACCTGCATATTTCCGAACACTCAATATATGTCGCAGTGACAAATAACGTCACAGAAGATTCTGGAATGTTCTGGAAACAATTGATGAAACAATTAGAGAGAAAGGTTTTGTTTTAAGAAGCTTCTAGAACAAAAAGAAGGAGACGGAAGACCATTCGAGAACGTTCTCGAACCAAAGCCTGCCAAGTGATCTCATATATAAACGGCCAGACAACTGCAGTCGGGCAGTCATTCGAACAGCGAGTGTCAGAGAGACAGTTATATACCGCGTGATATAAATCGTTTTACATAAATATTAGTTATAAGTTCGTTATAAATTAGTGTTTCTTTAGTTCAAGTAAATCAGTTCGAAAATAAATAAAGTGTCGTGTTCGCTTCTGCACCCGAATAACGTAACAATATTGTCTGTTCATTGAAAAGAAAAATGATGAAAAGCTGTACCTCAGAGACATCTACGTGAAATGAGTAAACTGATGTATATAGTTATAAATTGATGACAACTGTCAGAAAATAATTTCACGATCGAGACATCTCATGAAAGAATCTTCTTTTTCATCGCCTTTGTATCGAATATCACGTCAATGAAAGAAATCATGTCTGTGGTTGAGTACAGATTGAAGAAAAATAGAAGAGAATATCAACCTGATATTGTCTATTTGAACATATATGTTGGACTCGTTAAAGATCCCTACCTCTGGTTGGAACACCAGAGGATTCGGAAAAATTTCCGGTTGGGGGTAGTGTGCTCACCGGCGTCGGTGATTAGCCTCAGAAGCAGAAAAAGGCCGACGTTAAAGAAAAGAATGAAAAAAATATTTTGACATGTACAAATGAGCTCTTTCCATAGTATCTTCCCCAGCGCCACTTGACAGGCAGACATATTTCGATTCACTGAAGAGATAATATTATACCTCCTCGCACTAGGTCGCCTACTAGGTTTTCATTTCGATCTACAATGGTTTAGATCTTGGTGATGATCTCTTGGTAATAATTTTAACTTGATTAGCAGTCGTCTTCGTTGCTATTGAGAAATCCCACTCGTGGAATCCGTCCACTCGTGAGATTGCTACAGCAACACATATTCGTGCATCTAGTTAAAATTACCATTAGTTTGAGTATATCAATCGACAAATATTGCCAGGAAGAATAGCATCACGAGTTGGTTTCGTATTAATATTTCATGATTGAGACAATAAACGAACGCCTCGCGATAGTTGCGCACACTGATGCATCCATCATTCTGGCTTCTAACATAATTGATGTTATGAACGTCAAAAATTTTATCGCTTAAAAACGAGGTTGGTTGGTCACGTGTGGGTCAATTCGACAATCCAGTGAGTTGTCAAAATATGCACTGGTATTGGCACACAATGAAACTATTTATATGTGATGAATCGTATTTATACAAGAATTGCTATTGGAATTCGAAGTACAAGTCATTCAATCAAAGAAAATCACAAACAGTAAGTATTTAATTGTTCTAGTAACATCATTCTATTGATTTTATATATGACGCCAACCAGGCGCCATATTGATTTGAACCTCAGTTGGATTGCCTAATTGGTAGAGTAAGTCCGATCGATTTTAGTGAACATGAAATGGCGCTGGGATACAGGAGAATCCGTGAAAGTGGTCGATTCTGATTGGTTCACGGGAACAAGAGTAGAATTGTCGAAAAATTATCACCACTTGTAATCACTGTTGATAATCTTTCATTCTTTATGAATGATGCGAATATTATTTTTTTTCTGTGACTGGAAAGAAGTTTGAAATTTCGTCACTGTAGACAAGTTATAAAATGTCACTTTACATAAATTATTTTTTTCCTACAAGAAAAAGTGAGTACTTTTTTGCCGGATATATTACATATATATACCTACCTCCGCTACGCGTCCCTTGTATGTATAATTTCATAGCATACTTTCAACTAGTATGTAATATTCGAATACCCAGAAAATAGAATTCAGACCAATTGAGAGGAAATAAGAAGAAGTTAACGAACACAACAAAACTTCGATGTACCTACACCTTTTACAAGTCGTATTTCCATTCTTGCTGTTTCTTTTTACCGTGAACGGTCTGCGTCTACTTCGCATAATTTCAGGAAGAATCCCAAAATAATTGCCTTTTCTGGAATAGAATTACAGTCTGCTTCAGGCTATGCAGATGATTTCAATATGCGACAGAGGAGACAAATACACGTTTACGAATAATACGAAATAAATGGATGATGTTTATTGTATAAAATGACTCCAACCCAAATAGGCTCGAGAATACAATCTCCAAGACTGAAATTTACATCCATAAACGACGCGAAATATAACTGTAATCCGAGCGAACATTGAAGAAATCGGACTTTTCACAACACCTTAATATATATTCTCCAGAAATTTCTGATTGAAATGGTTATCAATATTTCTCTAATATAAATGATAAATGATGAAACATTTTATGTAGATACTTCTTAGGGGTGAACGAAAAGAAATATACACTAAAACTTTGAGAAATGTATCAAAAGGGGTGAGGTTTGGTATTATAATACCACAATTTTCATTTGAGGTTAAAACACGGAATTATAAAGCTTTGAGCTGAATAAAGAAGATGAGGAGTTGAATCCTTGAAATATTTCATGCATATAGGAAGTGGAATGAATGAGTTATTCAGTTGGAAACTACACGGGAACGAATAAAATATTGTTGGTAATTTTTTTTGTTGAATTGATTACTTACATTCTCCTAATTTTGATTAACAATACTAGGTAATTCAATCTCTAGGGCTAGGGATATAGTAGGTAACTTAAAAATTTTGATTTTTCGTGGCGTTTCTATCCAAACTATTTAACAATATTTAGTAGAGAAATCCACAAGTATTCATAACTCGAAATTTTTTATTCCAAGACACTATGAAAACTATTAATTTACAACCAAATTTGAGTTTGCATATATACATTTTTCTACAACGTCAATATTTATTTGCCAACTTTCTGTACGTTGCAATCCAATTACTTTTATTCCGCTTACATATCGTCGACGCTCGGTACATAATTTGAGATACGAATATGAATAGATAATGATATAATCACATAGAGATGCGAACTAATGAGACGCCAGGAAAGAAAAGGTTTGCCCATGGAGCATTGTCATCAATGAATCTTATCGAAAGTTATAGTGGTCTATCATTATATTTTTATAATACCGTATATACGACTTCATGAAGCCCTCATCCTGCTACGTCGTTTTGACCTATAAATGTGACGTCTTAAGGCTGTGACATTTAGATCTCCTTTCGAGGTCCTCGAGACGTCATTTTTGACGGTCCGTTTTGTGACCGAAATAGATCGTCATACAGACGTCACTGTGCAACCTTGGTGATGTCATATCGACAGTTAAATTTTGTACCATATGGACCAAAGCACTTTTCAAATGTCGCATTGCAAAATTGCTGAAAACTTCAAAAATTTTTCATGTGGCACGATAATATGGAAGAAGATTTCGATTTCTGTGTGCTATGTTACATGAGCCTGTGAAACTGTGAAAATATCAGCTTATAGCCAAGTTGAATATCTGTTCTGTTTTGCCACTATTTTTATTATTTTTTACTCCTCTTTTGATATTTTCAAGTTTACTTTCTGATTTTTTGTTTTGTTAAACATTTACGATGTCAATTTGAACATGGTATTCACTACTGAAAACTGAAAATGAAAATGGTGAATTCAAGATTGATTAATGAAAACATCCTATAACTCCTTTGATTGCTAACGTCACCAATTGTCACTGAGAACTGAAGAATATCAGGAAAAATACGAATTTGCAATACAAAAAATCCATTTTTTATGTTGAAAACGGGAGCGGATTGGTCCCCGAAACGTCCAAAGATAAGTGAAAATTTGATATTTTCCTATATACCTTTATTACTCCTCTCCAAACCTTTTTCAATACAAATTGTCACTGACAAGCTAGTGATTTTCTCTTTTAAGCTCTCTGATAGGGAAATTCTTTAAACGTAGTGATATTTTGTGACAAATCATCTGATTTGTCCTAACTGCACGTAAATATTTTCATTTTATAGAGACGAAGAGAGAAAATCCCACAAAATCTGGAATAATGAAGAGTAGCTATATGTATTTATTTTTGTGAACATCGAAAAAGTGTGCTCCTCTTTTCCAAACTGATGTTTTCTCAAGTTTTTTCAATAAATATTGCAAAAATGTGCAATACAACTATTCAAGAAGTTGTTGCAAAGATAATGGTTGCTTTATGGCCAGAAAAATCCCGGATTCAGTTCTTACTGAATTGTACATTGTGACTTGCCCCCCTGAGATTATTTCTGCGGACGCCCCTGCTTCTATTCTAATGATGAGTCCTTGTACATTAATTCTGGAAACTTCGGGAAATCGTGAAAATCACAGGGGATGAGTGAGATATTCATCATTTTCTTGGTGTGTGCAAAATTCGAACGCCAAAATAACCCACATAAATCTTAGAGGCGGATGCTACGCAGAAGGTGCGATTGATTTCCATTTCATTTTCCTGACTTACGAGTCCCGAGAGTTAGAGGAAATGTTCCTAAACCGGCGAAAATTCTCGACTATTAAGCTCCAGAGACATTTGCGTTATTCATGTTAACCTAATTCCTAACAGAATTCCCCAAACTGGATACCCCGGTGTATGGGCCGGACGCAATTCAGTTTAGAGTTCAGAACTATTAACAAGCTCAAACTGAAGCATGATCGCCAGATATCGGCACCATATCAAACCACGAGGTTAAATTCGCAACTGAAATTCTTGATCAACTATTAATATACCTGAGCATGCCCGTAGGGAGTGTCATAATAATGAAATATGTAACATTTTCCAGCAAATTTTCGGAAAAGACTGCCAAGGTTGCAATGAAAAGGGCTTTTCTAAATAATTCAACATCATGTTTACGAAGTCAAACTGGTAGATATTTGTTTTGCTTGGCCCCGAATAATCCTAGAATATAATTTCCAGAAGAATCATCTTGAAGGTGCCATCGTGAATTCACAAATTAATCGTTCAATCACAAAAACTCATGAATTTGTAAGAAAATACAAACTCGTTGGCTATCTAGAAGGATCCATCTTGAATTTCCAAATTCTGGCGAATTGGACGAGAAATTGTAAATTTGTCTGACATCTTGAAGACGCCATTCTGATTTATTCAACGAAAATATAAAATTGTCATCAAAACGGTTTTTACGGTGCGCAATACCAAACAAAACGGTTCTTAAAAATGATTCTGTTCATCGTACACTGAAGAGGAATAAAATCCATCTCAGATTAAAATATACTGAACTTCAGTTCAGACGAATTTCATGATTGAGTTGTTCCAGCATGCTAGCTGTTCTCCCTTCTCCATCTCTACCAAACTCTTGATATGGTAGTTCACCATCGTCTCTAAGGAATGGAGAGAATAATACTGAGTTCTACATTCCTTCGGCTGCTTTGTTCGTGGAAGAAGCATTCATGGTAGTTTTATCAAAGCCGAAACAAAAATAGTTTCCTTCATCATGGCAAAACGAGTACCCGAAGAAGTTCACAGAAAAATTCTGTAGAAGGAGAGAGAAGAGAAATTCTGTGAGCTTTTTCTTGAAATGCATCAAAATCCATGAAAATATTTTTAGAAAAAAACCTAATCGGATTCGACCCAATCATGTCATTCCATCACATTCATTCATATGTATCCATGATCATGCAGATAACCAGAATGAATTCCATGCACTGGTGTTATACCTCTATCAAATATCGGCATGCTCTGCCACTGGGATGATGTGCGGGACTCTTCTGTTTGAAATAAAAAACTCATGCGCGTAGGACCACACGTATTAATTTATGAATCATTTCTTATGTTCACGTATTCGCCAAATGGATGAACTAGATCTAAAAAAAATGATGGAGAAATACTCATGGTTGCAAATATCATGATTTTTTTTCGAACCATATATTTTTATTAAATCGTAATATTTTTTATTTATACTAACTTATTTAAATTTTTTCTTTTCAATTCGTCGAAAATATTATTTTTTCTGTGACGGGAAAAAAGTTTGGCATTTCATCTCTGTTATAAAATGTCACTTTTCATAAATTACTTTTTTCCCGTGGGAAAAAAGTGAGTACTTCTTTCCCGGATATATATCACATATATATACTCTGTTAATGACTTTTGTTGTGCTATAGTTCCGAAAAATAAGTCAATAATTCCGTCTCCGAGAAAGAACTGCAAGTCCTTTTATCTTCCATTCGACTTCGCGGTTTCGTATATTACTAAACAACTACTAAATTCGCAATTTTTTTAAATCAAATCACAGAATTGAACTGACAGAAGTGACATCAGATATTTGATTACTTCAAAAGAATGATAAAGATGTCTATAAAACGCAGGTGTCCCTACTGTTAAAAACTTGAAATTTCACGTCGATAATTTTCAGATTTCGAAATAATGTAATATCTTCCCAATATCGATTCGTCCTTCCTTCTGTCACAGAAAAAAATAGTGTATTATACACGGGAAAAATATTAGATTTTAGCTCACGGTTTTTTGTCTCCCTCCGCTACGCGTCGGGAGACAACACAACCTGGAGCTAAAATCTACTACTTTTTTCCCTTGTATAATAAATAACTATTGTCTACATTCATTTTCAGAAAATCTCCAAGGCAATATATAAAAAAACATGTTGGGATGAAAATTTTCGGCAGCGTGCCACGGCTTATTTGTCGGAACGAGGAAATTCGTTTTATCACTCACATAATCTACGTGAACCATTAGTTATGAATAAACTATACTTCAATTTTTGAAATATCCTGATGATGGGATGCTTCAGCGAGTAGTTTTTTCACCGCAATTTATGATATTAGATTCAAATCATGATTCAAATTGAACAATATGGGAAAATCTAAATGAAGAACTATTTATTTCATGTAACATTACCACGTGTTCGTGAAAAGGATGAACTTGAACTAAAAATATTGCTGGAAAATTTCAAAAATGAGAAATTTCAAATTACATCTTGACTTACCCTGTGTATTATAGATGATGTGAATTAGGTATAGGATTTTTTTGTAGTTTAGACTATTCGTGACTTTGATGCATGTCAGGGCAGAGCTGACGACTACACTGTCTCTGCCTCGGTAATTACTGGAATACAGAAAATGCAGACTGCAGATGCAGCTGCTGTCGCATATCAATCAGAAATATAATAAAGGTATACACAGGTACGCGCGCTTTCGTGACGCGAGTTCGGCCGTTTTACCCTCATCCCAAAAAGTTCCTCACGGGCTCATAGAAGTTGTCTCTTCAGAAAGCACCTAAAAGACGAGGGAATTCTATGTCATTTTCAATTTGTTGTGGTTTATAGACAAAATACTGATTATTGAAAAAGTAGCATAGGTGGTCGGTAAACTTTCCAATATTATTCGTACACGTATGGTATGGCGAGTTTCTATCCTCGTTTCTATCATTGCGTGGATTACTGTAACGAAGCTTTATAGTGAATATATTCCAGTCGAATAAGGAGATGCTTGAAGTGTCCATTACAAGTGACAGTAAATATTTACTCAGCTTGCCCCACTTTTGGTGATGGATCGTAGCAGTCTATAGAACACTATAGGGTTCTACAATATGAAATGGAAAATTGTCAAAGGTGTGTGGTTGTGATAAGGTTGTAATAAAACATTCCTGACATTAAGTAGTCCATTTTTCAGATATCATGAACTAGAAAGATGAGCACACTTCCATAAATATCCTATCTGAGGATTGCGGTTCTATAATAAATAAAGGGTGCTTCATTCTTTGAAAACATTATAGAGCTTGGAATGAACTCGGATGCTTTCATGGGCCAGGTCGAGGCCGAAAATTATCTTTAATGTGCTATGAAAACAGGAATTTTATACACGAAATACAAACAAAATTTTTGTTAATGTCAATTTACAAAATTGAGATTTCTAACAAAATATTGAATCGTCTTTCTTTTTCCAAACAAATTGAGAAATCTGATAAAATTGTGGAATCAATTCTTCAAGGAATATATAACGTTTCTGATGAGCAGCAACATGAAACATCTTGTTTCATGATGACTATTCAATCAATATTTGAGTCTGTTAAAAATAAATCATTCATAAAGTAATATTTCATACATCGAAGATTGAAAGCTTTGGCACGATACTACACTATACTATTTTACCACTTACCAATACGCTTCGACAAGGGTTTTGCTATGTTCAGGAGAAGATTAAAACCATGTATTCTATTCTATTGTGCTACTTATATACTAGGTATATGTCCAGCCAACCGTGAAAAACACTAACCGCCAAGATAATGTTTGTCATGATTGAGTTCACATATTCACCTCAATCTTATATCACTAAACTATACAGAGGGCTATATGGAATAGGTGCATCATCTTCATTTATTTCTCTTTTACCATTCTTGAATATCTCTAGGTTTTTATATGCATCTAATTTCCTAAGTAGATGAATCAATGCGTAGACCTAAATTTGAGTTAACACTTTGGAATTCTACGACTTTTCAAGGGGATACAAACAATTATAGAAGAATCCCAATCTCGTTCAATCCCAAGTACACGGAGGGACTTGATGAGGTTTTTGCAGCCTTAGGTTTTGAAAGCGTTCATCAGTTTGTGTCAGAATTGGGCAATTCAATAGGTAAATGAGGTGGAGACACTTGAAAAGCTAGGAATATACTTTAGCTCCTAGGAACTAAATATGTTGCCTAGCAACATACCTATTTTCGTGTCAGTAATAGAAACGTCAATTTAAGAGCTAATTTTGGTATCAAAATGGACGACTTTTGTGTCGGTTGCAGAAGAACAACATTTTTCTGCAACCGATGTGTTTGGGAAAAATGTTGTTTTTCTGCAACCGACACAAAAGTCGTCCATTTTGATACCAAAATTAGCTCTTAAATTGACGTTTCTATCACTGACACGAAAATAGGTATGTTGCTAGGCAACATATTTAGTTCCTAGGAGCTAAAGTTGAATTTTAGTCCCTAGGAGCTAAAGTTGAACTTTAGCTCCTAGGAACTAAAAAGGATGTACTGGACGTCATCAAGAATGAACAACATTGTGACGGTTGGTTATTTGGGTTGAGACGCATACCTGATTTGTTTCCGATTTCAACAGATTTGGCATTTCATACCCATGCTGGAGATATAAATACACCTTCATTATTAGTTAACTTGGAATTCTAAAAACATCTCAGTTAAGTATTTTTATTTTGATCAGGGAAGCCTTCAAGATTCGAATACTTGCTTGATCTGTATTTCATTCCTTATTTTCGGGATGGATAACTTGTTTTTGAATAATCACGGCAAGCAATAGTTTTTTTGTCTCAAACAACGATATTTTTCAGCTTCATTTTGATCATCAAATCAAACACAGTGTAGTATGGAGAGGAATAAATAATCATTATTATCATTGTTGATATGCTCACTAACCTAACATTTTCCACGTCTTGTTCCTATAGCTGGCACTGGCACGGTATTTGCCATTAGAGCACGTGGTCCATACACAAATATGTCACTCTGTGGTTGTATTTATATTGAAACTACAATTCGAACATCCTAGAAAACCTAACCTGCTGTTAATGCAGGTAGAATATTCCCACCACATGGATTATTTGTCAATATTTGTTGCATTGCATACCTACATATGGCACGACATTGGTGATTACTTCACATGTTTATTTGAGTTAATTGTTTCGGTTGCAGAAAAAATAGCATGTTTCATTCAGATCAAAAGTGACTTTGTTCGACTCGCAAATTTTGCTTTCGCTCGGCTTCGCTAAACGCTCCGCCTCGCAAATGCAAAATTCGCTTGTCAAACAAAGTGTCACTTTTGATCCTAATAAAACAATCTACTATTTGACAGTTGTACAAAAAAAAATAGGAGTGATTGAGATTCATGAATGGTTCAAATGAACTCTCATTTACATCACGTCATGTTTTCATGAAACACCCATAGTTTGGGTGTGAACCTCCCAAAACGACTGCACCTAATTGAATGATATTTTATGTTGGCGCTTCTCAGAATATTCTATTTGTTCGGTCTGTTCCATATTTGTCCCATAATACCCATTCAAAGGTTGGTATTATATTCTCATATTATACAAACTGTGAACATGAATTGGGTCGTCAGTAATTAAAGGTAAACACATTGATGTTATTTTAATTAACCTTCGTGGACAAAGGTTATTTGTTCGGTATAATACATGCATACTGATGTCGGTAAGTCGTGATCTAAATCTGATTAGTTATTATCTCGGTTAAAATAATCTTCGTTTCAGTAATGAATTTGTTGTTTTGAGAAGTTATAAATAAAAAACTCCACCAAACGAATATGCTTTTGAAGCAGTTACCTCTTTTGAATCAACCGAAAATTTAGCCTCATATTTATATTGGTCAGAGAGGTAGAACGTTGAATAGCCGCATTCAAGAACATCATGTGAGTTTTTGGGTATAGTATCAAAGTTTACCAGAGGAACGAAGTATACGAGGCAAAATGAATATACATTGAATAATCTGAACCCAAAAATGACGCTACTGCATGTAGAATATTCTCTCTGATTGGAAGTTTTCAAAATCAGGTTGTTTTATAAGAGAATCGATCGCTTTCAATCAACTTCGATACTTTTGATATCAGATGAAAAAACGACTGGATATTCTTCATCTCTCCGATTTGGTTCGAAAAAAATCACGTGTTTTCATAATATGTTCATTCTGGGAAAAAACAATATATATATATCATAAATTATCTGCAAACTGAGAGGAGAAATAAATTGATTTCGGCGAAAGAATCTTTCAATGGAAATACTCATATCATACATGCTGGAATATAATATTAGAATCAATTTATTGAATCAATATCATATTAATATTTGGACGATATTTGGACTGATATGAATGGAAACGATTATTGTTGTCATGCCAATCAAACCTCAAATGAGTTTGTAATTGTCGAAGTGACAGACACAGCGTTACTGTCATTTTCGATTCAGTGGAGTTGCCACAATGTGATCAAAAACTTCCAGCTATAGGGATGCGATACAGATGCGTTATTGCCATCGAAGTCTTAACAAAGGTATGAGAAGCTATACACGCGTTTTATTGAATGGTACAACAATAAAGAAATGAAAATACCGAATAAAAAAAAAGTATTTTTGGCTCATTTCCTAGAAGTGTCTGAAACCTAGAGGCCAAACACCTTATGGGCCTGCTGGCTTCCGCAATGAACCTATACATAATGCGTCAAACTGTAAGTTCACAATACCAATTACTAATAATCAATAGATAGAGAATTTATTTCTCTTGTTAGTTGTTCCTATATGAACGAATAATTTATTGAACAAATCAATCAATTTCCTACGCTTGTAGAAAGAATATTGTTCCTAACTCATGCGGAAAGTGTCTTTCCCGCACTCGACTGCTTGACCCGAAATCCGCTTCGCGTCGTTCGTGTCAACGGCAGTCGCGTGCGGGAAAGAATCACTTTCCGCACTCGTTAGGAAAATTACTATTTCACTACCGGGCGTAAAGAAGCTCATTTTTCGTCGTTGATACATAAATAATTTTCATTCGAATAAAAAAATAATGATTTGAATTTGACGAAATAATGCTCTTATTTTTATTTTTATTGAAACGAAGAGAGAAAATCCCTTTATTCTATGAAAAATTTAACCTCCTCGATTGAGCGAGATGCAGTATTGAATGATTTGTTATTTGAGAATTAGATTCATTCAAGTGGAAGCTACTTTTATAGAAATATTCATGTCAACTTGATGTACAGTGTATACAGGGTGGGGCATTAGTGCGTCGGAGCTTGATTGCTTGAGTTCTATGATATCTAGAAATATGATTCAAAGACGAATAAGAATGAGACAACATCATGGACGTATCAGCAGAAATTATTGCCGCATATACAGGGCGCACCTAAAAAAATCTGGAGAGTCAGTATCATTATTTTAATATTATTGACTATATCTCGATCATATCAAAGTTATGAATTTTTTTGTCGAAATAATGTCATCTGCAAATGCATACCGAGAAAATCACTGTCTTCACAATTATGAAATCTAAGAGAAAATAATCATAATTTCATTCGATGGAAGGGTGCGAGATGTTTATGAAGAATTTTCATGCCCTCAAATTATACAGGGTGGCTGAAAATAATTTTTTTGGTCACAATATTCAATGTGGCATTGTGCCACATTATGAAATGAATACCAATAATATGCTACATTTCTCGGATTCTTTGAATAAGTGCAGTTGTAGAAAAAGTGTAGTGTGCAACAGGTGGGGAAAAGCACTTATCTCACTCGTGTGTTTGCATCACTCGCCCTTCAGGCTCGTGCCTTAAACTTTCACACAGAAAAGTTGAAATTTTTCCACTCGTTGCACAATATACTATTTCTTCATAAAAATTGATTTACTAATGATGCTCATGATGGACTATTGATATTCCGGAATATGTCCAGATGTTCCTGATGTTAGTAATAAATTCGTGGGGATGACTTGAAGTGTGTTTTGTTTCTCTAACTAATATTGTTCCTCTGGGGTCACGAAAGTTATTATAAGAAAAAAATGATACTGTCCGTATGTAGTTTTCGATCACAAGTTTCGAAAATATCAAAAATAGAGTGAAAAAGTGCCATTGCGGCATTCAATTTTCACGTTCACTGAAAAAAAAGATGGTAGTTATTACCAAACGTTTAGTAAAACAGGCGCCAGTCACAACTTTCATCAAATAATACCTCAACAACATTATATAATACTATACTATATCAAATATTACCACTACAAAATAGTTTCGTATTATATAATGTTGTAGTGGTATCATTTGATGAAAGTTGTGACTGTCGTCTATTTTACTAAACGTTTGGTAATAACTACCATCTTTTTTTTTTTCAGTGTATCCTTCTCTTTTCTTGTGGAAAATAACCCTTTAGGTATTCGATTTCCGTATGGCACAGAATTTTATTGATGAGAACTGACGACATCTATGAGCTAAATTACTGAATGATACAATGTGAAATCCTTGCCATGAGTAATTTTGTATTTTCTTTCTTCTAGGTTGCAACCTGGGGCCCTTCAGCTTAGCAGGACCGTCTCCCGACTGGCGCGACTCGAGAGCCCAAAAGGGCTCATTTCTGGGACCGAACCCGACCGCACAGAACCACGCCGCAAGCGGTTATGTGCACGCCGGTATATCGATCATGTAAATTTTTCCGAAGCACTTCTATATTTAGTCGATTATTCAGTAATATTTGCTAATAATAAATTAGGAAATATAGGTTAGGTTAGGTTCCATGTGAGTGGGGCGAACACCTCCCCTCCACTGCGACCCCAGATGGGTCTATTGTGGCTCACCCCTAGAGGTTACAGTTCACCGTACAATCCACATCTTTTAACAAAGTTCATGGTTGAATTGGGTGAGATTTGTCTGAAATCGATAGGTTCTAGGTTGGTAAAGCCAAATGTGTCGAACCTTAGTCTTTCTAAGCTAGAGCATGAACATAATATGTGTTCAGCCGTTTCGTCTTCCACACAACAGAACCGACAGTCCGTTTGTTGGTTCAGACCCATCCTTCCCAGGTGGTATCTTAGACGACAGTGTCCCGTAAGCAGTCCAGTCAGAATTCGCAGGTTACCCCTGCTCCATTCTAGGATCTGCCTGGTTATTTTTTCCGATGGTTTAGGCAGGAACGCCTTCGAATGGGTTAATCCTGGTAATTCGGACCAGTACGTGAGTGTTTTTCCCTCCGCCCAGCCCGAGATAGTTGTTTTCTCCGCACTTGCGGTGACCCCAAAATATGGTTCTGGTCCTATGAACACAGATTCGGTTCCCTGTTTGGCGAGGATGTCGGCTTTCTCGTTACCCTCCACCCCCTGGTGTCCAGGCACTCACAGCAAAGTGACTCTGTTGTTAGCACCCAGGCTTTCTAGGGATTCAATGCAGCTCCATACAAGCTTGGAATTTATCTTGCTGGAGCTCAGTGCTTTAAGAGCAGCCTGACTGTCTGATACAATACTGATATTTTTGTTTACTAGAGGTTTATTCGACAACTCTCTAGCACACAATGCAATTGCGAATACCTCCGCCTGAAAGATTGTAGCATAGGAACTATAGGAAGTCAAAAAAATATATTCAGGGTATAAGATAAGAAAATTAAGAAAATTCCAAGGACATATTGTTGGAGTGGAAATGAGGATTTTTCTTCATACAGGATGCTGGGACACAGAGCTACCAGGAGTAATACAGTTCAAAATGATGTTGATTGGACCCAACATATTTATATAAAAAAATGTACCGTTTCTCCGTGAGACGAATTCAACGTTCACATGAAAAACATATTTTTGTGCATTGTTAAAAAATGAGGGTCCTCAAAGTGAGATGACTAATTAATTATCTTCATTTTATTACTCTAGTGAAAATTTCGTACTCCGCATAGTTTACAAGGTAACTATTTTTTTCTTAAATAACGCTCACAGATATTCCTACAGTAAAAGTTTGTAAGATTGTCATACAAAATTATTTGGCAGTGAATTTGGCAGGAAATTAATTTTGAAAAAACTTTCTGCTTTTGTTTCCTCTGTCAACAATTCTTTTTTACATGATTTAAAACTATTACTATAGAAACATCTGTTAGCATTCTTTAGGAAAACATTTTTTTCCTCCGTAACTATTAGTCCAAGGGCCAACTGCAAATTTCGATTGTCATCTGATAACGAAATCATATATATCCCAAAGGCATCTAGAAACATTGTATTTTGTGGATTCGAATGCTTGTAGTGCGAGCACCACATGAGTTTCAAACTGCTCCAGCAGATATTATCTCTCGACAGGGAATAAATATTCTCGAAATTCTCCAAAAGGAACTTTTTTCGAATTTCATCCAATTTGGTTCACTTATTTTTGAACAGTGTGAAAAATGTGTTTTTTTATGTAACCTTTGAGCTAGTCCCACAAAAAATGCCACTGCCAGACTGATAAAGCCCTGGGCGTTATGGAGGGCATTATGAATCATATGGCCCGATAATTGTGTTCTTGTAGTTCATAATAGTTATTTATGTATCAAGGGCGTAAAGTAGGCGTTTATTGCCTGTGGCGTGAATTATGGCCCGATGGCGCTAGCCGTGGGCCATTACACGCTGAAGGCCATAATCGCATTCCACGCACGTGATACATACAAAATTTCATGCACTTGTTGTTTATTTTCTGACTCAAAAGTAATGACTATAGATTTCGATAAACTAATATTCAACCGAATTTTATTTGTTACGTATAAATTCAGTTATCAAGAGAAGCGTAATGTTCATGGAAGATTTACATATAAAAATCATCGTACGAATATTGCAATTATCGTAATAGTAAAACCCATTGATCTCTAGAAGAGATTCATTCTCCAGAATTTTACAATATGCATACCCAGTATATTATATATCTTCCTAATTTTGACGTTGTCAAGCAAGCTGATGGTTGATGTCTATAGCAATACATCCAATCAACCAGCTGAATTGTCATTCTTTGACTGAAAAGTAAAAATTAGTGATAATAATAATAGCGAGACTATGGAATCGGATAAAAAAGATGTTTATGATGTACCGCTAGATATATTAGAATCCAGGAAAATGATCATAGGTTTTTCATGAATTGATATGACGATATAAGAAAACTGAGAACAGCGGGCGGTAAAGTGCACTTTACAGCCCGTGGGCCATAATGAACCCGCGGGAGGTAAAGTGCAACTTAACGCCCGTATAGCCGGGCGGTAAAGTGCACTTTACGGCCCGCTAGTGCATAAAATAAAATACTAATTCTTGAAAGTATGTCAATAGCACAATTTCAGCTACGGCAATAATTTCATTTCTCAACTTCCATTAATTGAATACTTCATAATCCTTGTCGTATATATTCACGAGTCTGGATTTCTCCGGCAATGAATCAATCGAAGCTTTGTCTGCATTTTTAAAAATATTCTTGGGTAAATTCGTATTAATTTTCATGATTTGTACAAGACCACAGAAAGTAAGCAGCAATGATATTCACTAAATCAAATGATGACAGCAATATACGAACGTCAAAATATCAACAGTTGCCATGCCTATCATGAGAGAAAAAAAGGAAAAAAAATGCAAGGAGCAATGAACCGCTTATCGAAACGAATTTTCAGCATGATGAAATAATTTTTTCGTGAAAAATGAAATCGTCTATGGAGGGTAACATTCACCCCTTGCCCCAAGGGATGAATGCTGCGTGAGCTATATAACGCACTTGGTACATTAATATCTATTTTCATCTCAGAAATATCAATGGAACTGTGATATAGGATGAGGAACCATCACAACCAAATTGTACAGGAATACCTATTACATGTTTCTTATACGCCGGGCGGTTAAGTAGCTTCGCGTCGTTCATGTCAACGGCAGTCGCGTGCGGGAAAGAATAGTGGTGACCGCGAGAGTCTCGTTTTCGAGAGTCTCGCATGGTCTCGTCTCGTTTTCGAGACAAGACTCGAGACGAGACTCGGACAAGACGAGACGAGACTTTTATTGGTCTCGTCTCGAGTCTCGTGCAAGACTTCTCGTGTCTCGTGCGAGAGTCTCGCAGGTAAATATTTCTGCGTGCCGACTGCAGACTTGAGACTTTCATTCATAAAACAACATATTCAGAGAAAATTCAGACTATTTAGCATAGAAAGACAAAACATTTCATTCATAAAATACTTTAAGAACACAATCCATGATTGTTGTAAAACGACGTAATGCGTGAAACGAAAACGGACTATTCTCTCTCTTACGGCGGCGGAATATAACGACAGATCGTAAATTGAATGACTACCTGAAAATCTATAAATAAGTCATTCTGTGATAAATAGTCTAAGATAAAGAATAACCTTGTTTTGACGGGACGCCGACGCCACGGTTGCATCGCCTATCGCCTTTTAGTATGTACCTATTAGGTACTTATTTTTCAATAAATAATGTTATTTTTGTTGTAATTTTCTCTTCCTAGGTACTTCTACTTTATACCTTAAAAGTAGGTAAAGGTAAATATCCCGTACTAGACTGAAAGAAGATTATGCATGACGAAATTGCGATACATTTGCGAGACTCTCGTACGAGACGCGAGACAAGACGAGACTGGACGCTGCGAGACGAGACTCGAGACAAGACTTTATGAAAGTCTCGTCTCGTTGGTCTCGTGTGAATCACTAGGAAAGAATCACATTCCGCACTTGTTAGGTAATAGTATATTGTGCAAAAAGTGAAAAAAGGACTTTTCCCCACATGTTGCACACTATACTTCTTCTACAACTGCACTTATCCAAAGAATCCAAGTAATGTATATTGGTATTTATTTTATAACGTGGTACAACGCCACATTGAATATTGTGACCAAAGAGTAGAACCTCTCCTAGTTCCTCAAAGTATTTCAAAAAAGTACAATTTCCGCAAAAGATTTTATTTCTGTATTTTTTTAGATTCCATAAATTTTTCGTATATGCCAATTCATACTTTTTTCTTGATATTTCTGGAAACAAACCCAACTTTCGCAGCTTGTTTCATTACCTCTGTCTCTGGCGGTGTATTTATCAAAATCGTCACATCTCGGTATATACATCATATTGCTTATTATGTATTGTTAAAATAATATTTGATGGAACCTGCGATTTCTATCGGAAGCACGTATGAGAACTACCCTAGAGAATTTAAAAAACTTCTTCTGACAGTTGTGATAACTATTCAAAGCTGAACAGCAGCCAAATAAGTTTTGGTCGATTTTTGTTGATTCTCCATGGAACTTTATGTGGTGTTGGCAATGTGCCGTGAGAAAAAATATTTCTCACAGTATGAGCAATACATGGTTTTGATACTAAGTAAGCTATGAGAAATGCGCTACTTTTCATAGCAGTAGTAGAAAAATAACTATTACTTCGTTATACAAAATGTCGTGGATATGGATATTGCCGAACGCTTCTAAGATTTGAAGATAATTAGCCCCAAATTTGAAGCAAGCGATACATCAACAATAAATCCTTATTCATTCTCATCCACTGTGCCCAGATGAATAGTTCTTGATTTTTTTCTATGGCTCACTCTCGTTTATCTCCATCGGAAAAACGAGACAGCCACGTTTATCAAAACCGCAAGTCTAAGACGAAAATTTATTGGGTTGGCAACGGGATCTTATTTCCGATATTTTCTTTGAGATCGGGAAAGGAATAGGAAAACTGCATCGTCAAGTATTTCTGTTGAATTGGCTTCACTTACATAGATATTTTTTTATTGGAAAAGCACCGAAGGAAACGAAGAGGATTCAGTTTTGTGAACAATAGCAAATCATAGCAAAGCGGAATAAATACACAAGTAAACCAAATGAAGAACGATGACGAACTTAATAGACATAGAAAACTCGTAGAAAACCGTCAGTTTGAAATGAGAAAAAGATTCAACTACTTTCATCTGCAGTAGCGGCGTTAGGGTAGGGCGCGGTTGGGCGACCGCCCAGGGCGCCGGATGAAAAGGGGCGCCGCAGAAACCCCTATAAATTCCTCAAATTTTTCAAATCAACGTCATCAGCGCATCTCACAATCAACAGATATAGATCTCAGTAAATGCACAGAAATGTTGAAAGAATGCTGCACTTTCTCGTAAGAATATATAGAAATACTAACTCTGAAATCGCTATTTTAACTGCAGAGGAATTGGCTGGAGAACTAGAAATTGAACCTAAGCTTGGACCTAATCTTAGTGCCACATGGATAATTCAATATGTTGAGCGTCAAGCTGGTGAAACTGCCCGCCACGTGCCAATAGCTTCTACAGAAAAAAATCAGGTTTAATTTTTCATTCATTTCAGAATGATTAAAGTAAGATATGCTGCGCGCATTCGGCCATTATTACGTATTGAAAATTTCAGAAAAATCACTCGACCGCCTACTATGATTTCTCTACGTCACAACGAGCGAGACGTTGATTTTACATTTTCCTGCTAGATGGTGATGGTGTTATTGCTGCTGTGACGAGTGGAAATAAAATAGCAAATGGGATTATTCAACTCTGAATTCGAAAAATCTGCGACAATTTCAAAACTGACAGATGTCACAATTGTGCAATGTCGCCATCTATTAGAAGATCGACGGAACCGCAATGCCCTCGCTGTTCTCGAGAGGCCGAGTCAAATTTCTGAAACAAAAGCGCATCAGTGATTACACCATATCTTAATTTCATCATTCATTTCAGTTAATGACATATTTTAAGTTGAATGAGTACTACAAATCTTGGTACTTTTGTACAATATAAAACAAATTTCGAAACAACTCGACCTTTGACAAGGTATATGTGTATATGTATACCTAATCAGAATTTGGTTACCCCTGCATATGTTTTGAATTTTATGAAAGATCGCATCTAAAAAGAACATTATCAAAATGTATGATTTGCATTGCGAATATTATTGACTTTATATACCTGTAATGGTTGCTAGTTTTCAGTTTTCCTGAGCCTAATGTGATAAAAACCTATCTGCGATCGACAATATCTCAATCTAAATTGACAAACTTGACAACTTTGTTGATCTAATGAAAGAGTTTTTTTTATCGCTTGGAGCGCACGAAAGGGAATCCCTATAATGTTCAGAGAACATCGTGCGTTGCTAGGGAGGATAGGGACAGGAGGTAGGTATTGGAATTTTTTTTGAACTTTTGGAGATTTGCCAATACAAAGGCTAGAAAAGTGAAATATATTAGTTATTAGGGGGCGCCGTAGAATTCTTGCCCAGGGCGCTGGTAGTGCTAAAGCCGGCACTGTTCATCTGCTATACGTACAACTATCATCACAGTGCGCAATACTGTGAATGGAAGACGTTAACTTTGTTGATAAGTATGTACCGAGCGACTGGTATGTATGTTCCTTGAACTATGGTTGTACAGGGTTGGTCGACAAGAGAATATCAAATTCAGGGGTCAGGTTTCACAAGAATTGTGCGGAAGCAAAACGAAACATAGTTAATGAACTATTATTCAGATCAAAAAGAGAACATGTAAATGTTAAGTTTCACTCAAAACAAAGTTCAATAGATTATAACAAAATCCGCATTGTCACCAGTTTATACACTCAACGGCAAAAAACTAGCCAGCCAAAAATTTAGCCAAATTCATGTGACTTTTCTTAATCTTGTCCGATTCTGGTGAAATTTCGACGAAATCGTAGATTCATGATTCGGAGTGTAAGCTTGAAATAATTCTCATCAAAAGCAGGGAAGAACATAACTTACTCTTTCGCGATTAACTCTGTGGCAAAAATGAATAGTTAAACATAGCTTCTATATGTTTTGGATTCAAGTGTGATCTCTTCTGAAACAAAAGGTTATATCATTCATGTCAATATCTCCATTTCCAGGAAAGAAACATGAAGCTATGAATTCTTCAAATCTTCATTAACAAAAATTCATTCATTCAATTACAACCTTCTTCTTCAACATTTATTGGATTGAAGTGTGATCTCTTTTCGTCCTCTCTTAACACAAAATTGTTCTCGATTCACATCATAATTTCCTTTTCAAGAGGAGAAACAAGTGTTTTTAGCAAATTTAGAATTTTTTAATGATTGTTATCAACAATAATTCAGAACCTATAGAGCATCTTTGAAATCCAAAGAATTCGAGGCATTTCCTCGCAAGACTTGAGAAATTCGATGAAGTCGATGTCACGGTAGTGATACTTTGATCTAGGAGGTCTGCATCCCGCTCGTTTTGAATGATTAGAGTTCCTCTTTGCTAAGAAATGGGGTGTAAATGAGTGATATAGTTTTTCAGATGTTCTTCTTTTTTCGAGTTGTTGAACGATGAGTTCATGTATAGTTTTTGGAAATTTGGAAAATCCATACTATCTTAAAACACTTGTATCTCCTTTAAAAATTAGATATTAACAAGAATCAAAAACCATTGTGTTAAAAAGGGATCACATTTCAATCCAAAACATGATGAACGTCAGTTTAATCACTCACTTTCCCAACAGGGTGTTAAGAAGTGTCAAATAGTACCTTTTTCTTCTGTATAATGATCAAAGAGATGTATAGAAATTTAACATGATCAATAAGTCATCAGCTTCTTTCTGAACGAGAATTCAGATTGACATTTCGACACATCAATTGATACAATTTGGTCGGAATTTGACCAATATCGGGCAAGAATTGAAAAATTTAAAGGGCGATCATTTATTTTGCAAATTTTTTTGCTGGCTGTTTTCTTTGTATGTGAGCGAACTTTCATGAAATCTTTAAATGAGGTCGAACGTGTTGGAATGTTATCATGAATCCTCAATCATTTCGAGATGTTTCCCAACATTGGAAAGTTGTTGTGAAATTTTATATTGTGCAACAAGTGGGAAAAGTACCTTTCCTCACATGTTGCACACTATACTTTTTCTACAACTGCACTTATTCTAAGAATCCAAAGTAATGTAACTTAATTTCATTTCAAAATGTAGCACTATGCCACATTGAATATTGTGACCAAAGAGTAGACGCCTTTCCTAATTCCTCAAAGTATTTCAAAAAAGTACACTTTCCGAAAAAGATTTCATTTCTGTAATTTTTTAGATTCC
The DNA here is from genome assembly GCA_918026855.4 of Phaedon cochleariae. Taxonomy (NCBI): domain Eukaryota; kingdom Metazoa; phylum Arthropoda; class Insecta; order Coleoptera; family Chrysomelidae; genus Phaedon; species Phaedon cochleariae. Next base: position 59,451,045 of record OU896708.1, read on the forward strand.
ATAAATTTTTCCTATATGCCAATTCACAATTTTTCTTGAAAGTTTCGTAAACAAACCCAACTTTTGCAGCTTCTTCCATCATCTCTGTCTCTGGCGGTGTATTTATCAAAATCGTCACATCTCGGTATATACATCATATTATTTATTATGAATTGTTGGAATAATATTTGATGGAAAATGCGATTGCTATCAAAAGCACTAATGAGAACTACCCTTAAGAAATTGAAAAACTTCTAATGACAGTTGTGACAACTATTCAAAGCTGAACAGCAGTCAAAGAGATGCAGTCAATTAAGTTTTGGTCGATTCTTGTTAATTCTCCATGGAAATGTATGTGGTGTTGGCAAAGTGCCGTGAGAAAAAATATTTCTCACAGTATGAGTAATACATGGTTTTGAAACTAAGTAAGCTATGAGAAATGCGCTACTTTTCATAGCAGTAGTAGAAAAATACATTATGAATATGATTCGATTCATCACTACTCATCATTTTGGTGCATCACCATCCTTTATACTATCAATCCATCTAGCAGATTTTATGTCAATGCTGAGTGATAAAATCCGAATCGTTCATCTCATCGTTAGGGAAAGCTTCCCACGGAAGAAAAACGACAAGTCCTCAGGAGATTTATCACCCAGGATATAGAGTCTTGGCAAAGAGAAAGCTGCCAGTGATCGTATTTAATCATAGAAGTGGGTCATTTGGATAAGGGGAATGAGAGGGCTATAAAAGTGGGGAAATTCATAAATAAGATGACGTGAGAAAGCAACATCTGGTGAATATTCTCCCAAACCAAATCAATGAAACATAATTGGAATTGAGGATCTTATCTATGTGGAATTGGATTGGTCATATTTATGAACATAAACAGTTAGCATCACCTCAGGCGTAGTAGGTATTGAATTCGAGTTGAGAATGAGAATTGATATATGATACTTCAATATTTCATCAACACGAATCACACAAGTGGATGTGATTTTTGATAATTTTAGCTAGACGCACGAATCTGTTGCTACAGAAATCTCACGAGTAGGATTGCTCGAAAGCAACAAAGACTAGTGCTAATCTGGTTCGAAGTATAAAAAAGTAACCATCACGAATCTTATTCGACATTTTTTTTAAAACTATTCTGCTAAGTGTTCGGCAAGAACGAACATTTTACCACACACTTTCGGTTCAGCAGCATGTTTGTTCGAACAGACTTGTTCGTCATTCAAAACAGCCTAACATCCTTATATTGGTATAGATGTAGTTTTCATTAGGTATTAGATTAGTATAGAGGTCAGATAATTTATACGACGCTATAAAAGCAGATGATATTTTATCATTGCTCATGTAAGATGGAAGTAGAGGCCATGGCACCATATCATAAGCATATTTTCATATTGAAACTATCATTGGGCACCAAAGATGTGTATACGACGCTATGAAAGTTCAGAGAACTGGAGATTCTTCTCACAAACTACGTACTTAGCCTACTCGACTGTCTTGGTTTTTCCACACAAACTACGTACCTAGCCCACTCGACTGCCAATAGGGACTTAAAAAACAAAAACAAAGGAAAGTTAAAACAATGCCAACATATTTCTTCTTTGTGGGAAATCAAGACAGTCGAGTGAGCTATGTACGTAGTTTATTGGCGAAAAATCAAGACAGTCGAGTGAGCTAGGTACGTAGTTTATGGGCAAAAAATAAAGACAGTCGAGTGAGCTAGGTACCTAGTTTATTGGCGAAAAATAAAGATAGTCGAGTGAGCTAGGTACGTAGTTTATGGGGAAAAATCAAGACAGTCGATTGTGTTTTTTTTACTTCCTTTTGTTTTTTGTTTTGTTTTCTATTGGCAAGTGATTATCTAGGAACTTGTAATTTTTTTTAGGTTTTTCATCGTATCTCCCGAACTATTGAATTTAAAGAAAAATGTTATACAGATTTTTTGTAGATTCTATCAAAAGGAATAATTTTGGTTCCACAACATTTTCAGATATTTTCAGTTGTTTTCGAGATATTTGGAATTATCTGAAAATAAAATTTTCAACACTTTTGTTCCATCTTCCAATCAACAAAAGGAAAAAATATTTCATGGTTCAGTGGAAGTCGATGAGCTTCATCTATCTATAATCTTTGTTTTTCAATATATCTTCATGGTACCCTATGGGTCGTTCAATTTTTGTTTTCTTCATATTTTTTACTTTATTTCCTGTACTATTGGGTTTACAGAAAAAATTATGGGTAACAATTTGTAGGAAATGTTCCAGTGGATAGAAAGAGGCATACGGTGCATTTTTCAAATTTGGATTTAGTCTGTTGGTTCAGGAGATATGTCGTTTTAAAGCAAACCGTGTGTTTCGGAAAATCTCCTTGAAAAACCTACTTGGAATTTCCCGACCCTGCTAAATTTCAATAGGCTCCGTCTCTTCCTGATAGAGTTTTTTTTCACAAAAAATGAAATCGCTCGGACCACTTTTGCGATTTGTAGAGTGATCACAAGAAACTTCCGATGAAAAATCTAAAAAACCCGGAAAAACCACCTTAGAGTTTTCCGATTTCCTTCATATTTTAATGACATAATATTGTCTTGAGTACAATCAGATGGCAGAATTTCAAGTCGATATGTCAAAGGGTTCCGGAGATATATCGATTTATGATTACCACAGAGTACAGACAGACAGACAGACAGACCACACACAAAAACCAAAGTTGCTCAAAATTCGATGGGGATCATTTTCTTTAAAGTAACTATACCTCTATCTCGCTTAGTTTCCGAGATAGCATTTTTGGCAAGGCCGTAGTATACTCCACTATGTATAGCGTCGTATAACAAGTTATCAGTTTATCAGTATGATACCAAATGATTGGCTAGAATTAAGCATCGATATTGGTTGGAACAACAAAAACGTCACATATTCACATGTGAAAGATATTATCACTTGGTAATACCACTAGAGGTCAAATCATTTCCGGAAATTTCTCGAGCTCATGAATATTTTGAAAATTATTCCGAGTTGAGGACCCTATATATTAGTGAAGAAGACACCTTCTGATGGTCATTAGGTATTTCCCTCAGGTGCCACTGTTCGTGGTTGGAGTATGTACAGTTCTTCGTGACTTATCCTGTATATTTATCATTTCTTCCATATGAAATGGAGTTTTTTTCTTTCTTTCTCAGAGTGGGAACAGGGCCACGGTGGCTTTCACGACATGGAGGTGGAGGTGCGCGAAGAGGCTTCCGCGGAGAGAGCCTCATCTCGTTACCCCATTACATTGCTGGGCAACAACACTCCTGGATATCCTGTACAAGGTAAATATTCACATACAGGCATAAAAAACCAAAAACACTGCGAACACGTTAAGTGGCGTGAATACTTCACATCACCCTATCAAAATGAAATGAAATTGTTTTAGATGATTATTACCAATTTATTCAACAAGTGAAGAGCATCATTGTGCCAAAGTGATTAGATTCAATAAGGGTGAAGTGATACTGATGTATCGCAAGAACTAATGATAATGCTATTAGGGTCTGGTTCAAGGAAGAAAGATCACGTGAATAAAATGTAAAACCATCTATGTCATTCTGATTATTCATACAAACATGTTGAATCACCTGGTACATACAAAAACATGCACTTCTTATGAACATTTGTTTTGATTTCACAAAAATGGTTAAGATTTGGAAGCAAATATTTGACAGATGAAGACCACAGGAGAAAGAGGAGGAATGTCACAAAAAGTAAATTTCGAGAATAACGCATTTCAATGTTTGAAACCTCCTTATTACTTGGAAGTTGAAGGAAACTCAAATCAAACCACCTGGATCCATTTGATGAAGTAAAATGAGCAATAAAGTTGAATAACTAAAAATGAGAATCATATTTGAATGAAAAAATCATCTAAAACAAAAAATACGTTCACAGATTCAAGGGAAAAATGGAGAATGTCCAAATAAATTGTCAAAAAACTGGATTGTTAACTCGCAATTATCTGCTCTGGTACATTTCTCCATTCTTGCTTGAGTACCTACCTAATGAGCGGTAAGTTGTCATATACAGTACATCTAGAATCTCTATGATTTGATCATTTTCAACAAGCCCAGTCAGCACACCTTTTTGTCGTCTACCTCTAAATATGTCGAACAACGCTTCACCAAAACTCGTTTATACATCTCCTCCCTAGGTGAACACGATGTTTACCGAATATTATAGGGATTATCTAGATGGAAAAAATGTGGCCGAATCTCTTTTTTTCTCATCTTTTGTTTTGACCTTTTGACAATGTGAAAACAACCTATTAAAATCACAATGGAATCTGTATTGAAGCGAGCACTAAGTTTGAACGTTCCCCTTTTTTCACATTTTTGAAGTGGACATTCCGCGTTTTTTTTTTCATGTGAACGTATTTTCGAACGAACATATTAGTTGACTCTGCTGCGTTATTGCTATGGACTTCTGTTTTATACTAAAATATAGTGGTTAGGTTATCAGATGGCGTTGTAGAGTCAATTTCTACTATATTGTGACATTCCCCATCTTTCCTCTGTGGTCTTCAAATGCTTGAAAAAAGGTGATGAAAGGAGTTTAGATAATTCTCCATGATCAGATTTCCTTTTCAACGGCATCCAATCAACACTATGTTTCCCTGTTCCTTATTCCATTTTTTGTAACAATGGTAATCATAATTTAATTTTTGCATGGAATCAATTCTGAATAATTTTTGTGAACTCGTATTGAATATCACTTCGCATTTCTTCCAATTATGTTGTTGATAATCATTCAGCACCTGAAAAACGAAATGTCTAGACAGTACGACTGATAAGGTTAAATAGCTTGATATTATCTGCAGGAATTCAGCAGTCACGTAAAAGTAAGTATTTCGTGTTGATAGCAATAATGAGAAATTCCAGCATGAATGAACCAGCAATCATGCTCGACTTCGACGACTCAATTTATGTTATAAAAATGTCATGTTTCGTTGCCTATAGTGCATCCAGTTCACAGTGTTGCCACAATTTAGAGAATTACAGTACCTATATTCTGTAAACTTTAGTGTTATCTCATGATGTAGATGCCAAGCTGAACCAGAATGTATGAATATTTTATTCACGAGATAAAAATACTTCCACCAACACAGTATAACAGTAGATGAGCGATGTGAATTCCAGAACATATATTATCAGATTCAAACAAATAAAAGATTCCTTTGGGAGGTGGTAAACTTGTGGGCGTGGTCTAAGTGAGACTTGATGATTGGTTAGCCAAAGTTATTCATGAAATATCGAAGACTGAAACTTTTGGTACGATAATCCACTACACTGTTCAACAACTAACCTAACCTATTTTTTCGATCAGTTAAACAGTTTCAATCTACTCCTGAAGATGATCAGATAGTTAGCGAAACACGTGTCGATGCGTTCTAAAAATTGGTTTGATAGGTGATTAAACAGTGTAGTGTATTCTTGAAAGATTGTTTGGTACTTAGCATACTTCGACTATGCAAGCATAACATCAGTATCTATCAAGATCAAGAATATCAGTTCATAAAAAAATTTTATGCCTTGCATGATTTCCACCTGCTTGTCCGATCGATTTTGGCAAATGTCACGTGATCACAGAATGCAGAGTTGGATGTCAAGATATCTGAATCATGTATTTGAACAAGTTACTGATTCAGGTACATTCATTTATATTCAGTCACAATCAATGATTTGAGAAAATTACAAGAAGCTTGTTGTCATTTTTCACTCACCATATCATCACAAAAGTTGTAGAACTCCGAAATCTTCCAGATAGGTGTATATACGAACATCTACATACAGGATGTCCCTAAATTAGCCAGCTAAACTTCAGCAGCGGCCTCTACGCCCGGCGCCTCCACCATAATGTCACGACCTATGGCTACAGGGTGTTGACTTGGGGGGGAACTCGCTTGGGAGGCCGAGGAATAAAAACAGTTATTCGTTATACAGCTACAATTTATTTGACAAGAAATAGTTCCATCAGTGGTTCAGATAAAGGAGGCACAAAACAAATGTACATCAGACTTCGCAATACAGAGAATCATTTCATAACTTGCTACCATGAAGGTAGATACGTTAGTACTTACAACATTATCTCAAGAAGACGCAGGGGATGAACTATAGTGAGTGCTGGCTGATCAGATCCAAACTGTCCTCCGCCGTATCGGCTGATCGATATTTATTTAGAATATTTCGACATAGTCAGCGTTTTACTCCTCATGCGAGTATTTCATTCCGGTTGACTGAGCTGCCAACGTGAGCAAAACACTATACGAGCTTCCTTTAATCGAATGTTATACGATGAAATAAATAATGAACTTTGATAATGAAATCTTTTCTTGAATCAATATAATCTCGAATATAGTAGCTATGATGAAATATTTTTGGTATCTATCGTGACAATAGGAGGAGCAGTTTCAATGAACATGATACGAGAAATGCCCCCTAAGCTATGGCTCCCTGAAAAGGGGTTTCTGAAGATGATATTTTTTTAATATTTCTGAATCACCATGTGATAAAAAGATGCAATTTGGTACAAAACTAAACTTTTCATTCCCGATGCAGTGAAAATGAAATCATTCCAAAGTTTTACTCAGGGGTGTATAATACAGGGTGGGACTACATTGAATATTGCTCAAACTTTTTGAATGCATACTTTTCGACAATTTAATCTCGGATTATGATAATCACACCTCTTTACAAAAAAATATACTCTTGTTCCGTTACGATAAGCAATATAATAGTCGAGTGAAAGGGATTTGAAAATATTGTTATATCTCAGATATGCATAACATTGCAATGAGTCGTAATGGAAATGGAAACAATGCACAGTCATTGAAGTAGTTTTTTCATCATTCTCCTATTTTTGGCGCTTGTAAAGATTGTTTGGTGAAAAGAAAGCAAGCATTTAACATTATTTACTATAATTTGAATGGATCGATTTCATTCGAGAATAATACATCTGATAGATGCGAAACATGAGCACCTTCTTCGTGGAACAGTGTGGACTTTTATAATCCGAGATTTAATTGTCTGAAAATAAGCATGCAAATAAGTTTGATCAATATTTAATGTATTCCCACTCTGTATTATACACTCCTGAATAAAACTTTGGAATCATTTTATGTTCACCGCATTGGACATGCAAAGTTTAGTTCTTCTATCGACTCGCATCATTTTATCACGTGACGTTTCGGAAATATTAAAGAAATATCTTCTATCTTCAGGAGCCCCTTTCAGGATGCCGCAGCTTCCTTCATTGAAACTTTTCGTCCTATTTTGGTCGTAGAAGCCGTTGGTGTAGTTTGGCAGACTTATTTTGGGACACCCTGTATAGGGCTCATTATATGTATTCCTTCTTGCGTGCTAAAATATCTACTCCAAAGTTAGAAGTCAACACCTCTTAGTGGTATTCGAACTAAGACAAAGCATGAAAGGAAATCTTATCTCATCGAGTCATGCAGACCCATTCCATCTACGATTTTTCATGTCGATGACTACAGAACTTCGTTATCTGTTCGAGCCAGTTAGTGACATCTCGACCCCGACTTGATCGAAATTTACAGAAAGAAAGACACCTTATCCCTGGCCATATTTCTCGGATCTCCGGAGGAAACAAAAGGAAAAAGGATCGAGTGTGACGGACCTAATTTAGCGGCTAGTTTGTCTAGCGACGCTGTGACAAACTGACGAAGCGAGTAGCGAGGATCCAATCAAACGAGCCTCGTAAACGTTTCGAATTTGTTTTGCTCCGGTCGTCGTTCGTAAGAAGAAACTGTCCCCTACTATGAACTGAAAAGCCAAGAAATCACTAGAATTGTTTCTCTCCAAACTTTGTAATATTGCGTTGTAGCTTGGTAAGGACTACAAAAAATGATAGTGATAATTTAAAAATGTATACAGTGCATTTCTTCAATATCCCACATCTTATTTTTGAACGAGTCAACTAAAAAATTTTTAACTTGGGGTAATAACATCGGTGCATGGTTATTCGCGATATAAAATAACACGTTGCCCCATCTGACGGCAGCAACTTGAACACTTCTGAGCGGTTTGTTTTGAAGATATGACCAATAAGCACAAACAAAAAACAAATGTGAACCAATGAAAACATTCGATCGCGAATAGTATTTTGGAGTAAAATTGACAGATCAAATTTCAAGATGGTGATTGGGCGTCATCTGGGAAAAAACTTGAATGGAAATGGGTGTTGTGACACATTCTTTTGAAGCTCCTGACGAATACTTCACAACCCTGGAATATTATGTCAATATCTTCTTCTACTTCAAGATAGCGGAAATTTAATGATTGCGTGAGCACATCGACGTTGAACTTCATAATTTGGAGGAATAGGCAGAGTTCAGTTCAGAAGATACTCGGAATAATTGCTTTCAACTTCTTGACATTAGAACAGCCTATCCGACATTTCACGCCGAAGAACACAAAAATACGTCGATATTTCTACAAATACATTCTCTGTCGTATATCCAATATTGGAGCAGGTTCAGTTTCGTTCACTTTTTGCTTCAAATAGCCCCATAAAGAATAGTCTATAGGTTTCAAATCTGGCGAATGGACTGGCCATTCCGTATGACCTCGCAGGCCAATCTAACGATCAGGAAAAGTATTATCCAAATAGTTTCTGACTCCGGAGTAATGTGGTGGTGCTCCATCTTGTTGGAATACAATATTAATATAAATATGTATTCATATATATATATTCTTAAACCGAACGAACGTATGTTCATGAGCTCTGTGTATTTTCGCATGTAAATACGTGTAAACTGTGAGTACAAAGTTGAAATTTATACCAAAGTGTACCTTAGACGTTCACTTCGCCATACCAAGTTAGATTGAAGTTTTAGTAGATCTGTAAGTACACTTTAATTACGATCAAATTCCTGAATCGAATCGATCCATTGATATCCCAACCAGTAAAAATCAGTGAATATCAAAATGTCCAATTGCGATATTTGTGGAGAACGGCCATTGGCAAGACTGAAGGTGAGCTGTAGGTGTTGCTCGAAGGTATACCATGCAAACTGTATCAAAATCGAGGAAAGTCAAGTACCATCATACAGCTCTGGGGACTCAATTTGGTTATGTGATACCTGTAATAATAAACTCACAAGCAACAAACAAAACCAATCGTTTGATTCTACAACAATGTCTGAAATTCGGGATACTGTTAGAACCATTTTAGACAAACAAAATCTGTTCTTACACACTCTTGAACAACATGATGCGGAAATAGTTAACTTGAAAAGCAGAGATGACAAACACGAAACTGAAATACAAGAAAATAAGAATAGAATTGAAGCGTTGGAGCTTAAAATGAAGAGCGTGATGGAGGAAAATAGCAGCCTGAAATATAAATGTAACAAAATTCAACAAAACAGCTTCAACAACAGTTTGGTGGTCACTGGTGTACCACAGCCAAAAAATGAGAATGTTTTTATAACCACTCAACTAATTGGCTCTGCGCTAGGAATACGGCTAGATGAATCACATATCTTAAACTCGTACCGTTCACAAACAGCTGGTAAAAACGGTGTGAAATCCAATATGATTATTGTTTTTTCTAAGCAGATTTACAAGGATGAATTCATACGGTGCCGTAAAATAAAGCGGGACTTTTCGACTGCTGATCTGGACAAATATTTGAAAAATCTAGTCAAAGATCCGAACACTATATATGTAAATGAATATCTCACAGCACAAAACAAAAGTTTGTTTTTGAAAGCAAAAGAATATAAAAAGGAAACTAACATACAATTTCTATGGATAAAAAATGGCAATATTTATATGAGGAAAAAGGAGGGAACCAGGGCAGTTTTGATTAACTCTGAGAGTGATTTTCAAAATATTTAAGTTATTACTATCATCTTTCACTTCGCGATGGAGTACATTTTCTGCTTCTGACTGTTCTGTACAGCGACCTTCGAAAATCGTAATACCTCGTAATTATACTCTCACTCGCAATGTCTAAATTAAACATTGGAGTATTCAATATTAGGTCTATTATGCCAAAATTCATAAGTTTCAGCGAATACGTTGGCCGGAACAGTTTTGATATACTACTGATAACTGAGAGTTGGCTTCATGAAGGCATTGATAACGCAACAGTATCATTAGATGGCTACAAATTATATCGGTGCGACAGAACTCAAGGTAGGGGAGGCGGTGTGATCATTTACATTAAATCTATCATCAGCAGCTCAACATTAAACCTAACCGGAATAAACAATAATTATGAACAAATGTGGATTTCTTTCGCCACCAGTAATTCCATGAACTGTGTGGGAGTTATTTACCGGGCCCCACATCTGCCAGTAGCAGATTTTCTTATGACACTCGAGGAAACATTGAGTATTGTTTCTCCTAGATTTGACAACGTATTCTGCGGAGGTGATCTCAATATAGACTTGATGAATGATTCAACTAACAATTATAAATATTTCAATTCTATCGCAGAAAGTCTTGGGTTATGTCAAATTGTAAATGAACCTACCAGGATCGGTCCGAATACTGCAACCCTACTGGATCTATTTTTGTGTCCCGAGCATATTGATGTTATAGAATGTAAAGTATTCGATCTCTTGAATTTATCTGACCACAGCTTCATCAGCTGTACAGTGGATCTAAATATCAACAAATCGGAACCCAAATTTCGATCCTACAGAAACTATGATCATATTAACTTGGAAGCATTTCAATCAGACTTGCAAAAAATTGATTTCAACAAAATTCTGTATGAAGATGATATAAACATGAAGCTTTCTATACTCAATAATTCACTTCTTGATCTCTTTGATGATCATGCACCCATTATAAATGCCAGAATAACGAAAAAATATGCACCATGGCTCACTCCTAATATAAAAGAAATCATTAAACTGAAAGACAATGCTCTAGCAAAATTCAAAAGAACTAAAAGCAAATGTGACTGGGTGTCTTACAAAGATATGAGGAATTACTGTAACGCTGCCGTGAATCGTGAAAAAAAGTATTATTTTTCTGATATTGCACGAAAGAATGAAAGTAAAACCTTATGGAAAACTTTGAAACAATTGAATATTCGACCTAAGCAAAACAGTTCCGATTTACCAAACGAATTATCAGACGTAAATTTGATCAATAGACACTTGATAGAGACATCGCGAGAAAATAATGTACCTAATGAAAATGCACTTAGATTCTACGACAATAATATAAAACCGCAGTCAGGCACTTTTTATTTCAGAACAGTTGATACTGCTACTGTAAAAAAACACCTATTTGACATTAAATCAAATGCAACAGGGGCAGACAATCTCAATCTGAAAATGATACTACTTTGCTGTCCTCATATTCTTATATACCTCACTCATATAGTTAACTCTTGCATTGAGAAATCAATTTTCCCGGACCACTGGAAAGTAGCGTACATACTACCTATTCCAAAAATCAATAAGCCTAAAGAGCTGAAGGACCTTAGGCCTATTAGCATATTACCTGTGCTCTCTAAAGTACTGGAAAAAATAATGAACGTTCAAATTAGAGAATATCTTGATTATCATAACCTTTATCCTGAACAACAATCTGGTTTTCGACCTAATCACAGCTGTACTTCAGCACTCCTGAATGTTACTGATGACTTGTTTTCTGCACTTGATGAAAATAACATGGCAACACTTGTTTTACTTGATTATTCGAAAGCATTCGATCGTATAAATCATAAGCTTCTTCTATCAATATTGCATTACAACGGCTTCACCAATAGCGCATCATCACTCATTGAAAATTATTTAGCCAACCGTATACAGATGGTGAAAATTGAAGATAATTACTCTGATCCCTTACATCTCACTACTGGTGTCCCCCAAGGATCTATTCTGGGGCCTTTACTATTTACAATGTATACTTCAAATTTGTCATCGTTTTTGTCGCATTGCAAGTCCCATTATTATGCAGATGATACCCAAATTTATCACTCGTTCAGCCCTACAGATATAGAAAATGCTTGCACGGTCATTAATGAAGATCTTAATAACCTATCCAAGGCATCGAAAGATCATTGTCTGCTTATAAATCCCACCAAGTCTAAGTTACTGATTTTTGGCAATAAGAACTACCGAAACCAACTTCGAGAAACAATTAATATTTCTATTGACTCTGAGCCTTTGGATATTGTTGATTCGGCAAGAAATTTGGGAGTAATTATAGATAGTGACTTGAGATTTAGAGACCACGTAACAAAGATTATTAGAACGGCTTATTGCAATCTCAAACTTATCTATAATTTCTCCAAAATACTCGATACTAAAACGAAGAAAATTTTATGTGACTCCCTTGTCCTCAGCCATTTCAATTACGCGAATATTGTATATTTTCCATGCTTGACAAAACACGATCAAAATCGCATACAGTATGTACAGAATGCCTGTGCACGGTTCCTTTATGGTGTAAGAAAACGCAACGCCATTTCTCACAGAATAAAAAATTCCAATTGGCTAACTATGAAGCAGAGGTGGCTCCTGCATATGAGTTGTTTTTGCCACGATGTCATTCACTCCAGGGTACCCATTTATTTATTCAAAAAACTATCATTCAGAGAAGACGTTCATACGATTAACACTAGATATCGATCTCGCCTGACTCCACCAAAATATCACACCTCACTTTTCAAACGCTCGTACACGTATATATCTTCCAAAATCTACAACGCTATTCCGGACACGCTGAAATCTATGAATAAAATTAAATTCAAAAGTTCAGTAAGAAAAATCATATTCGAAGGTCGATTGTCTATTGAGTGAACATTCTGTCGCTAAGTGGAGGAAATTAGATAATGAAAATTGCAATTAGATGTCGAATGAAAACCTATTTACGCAGGCTCCCTGGTTGCCTCCATTTCCTTGTTCGTCTATTATTTGTCTTATAGTCACAATTCATGCTTTTTTGTTTTGTATTTTCCTTTATTTTTTATTTTTTTTTCTCTATTATCTTAAGCTCTAATTTTCTTCAGCTTTTTGTCATAGAACCATGCTAATGTTCTTGATTTATATAAGTAACTAATATATGAACAGTAAACTATCAATTCTTGTTAAGTCTACTGCTAATTTCGTATACATTTTGTTGAGATAAGTATATGTTTTTAATTCGTGAACATACTGTACTTGATTATTATGGGGTTGAATGGAAGAGCAGATACCAGTGTCTTTGGATTTGGGTAACTGAATTCCGCCCTTTCATATGATTATGTTATTAATTTAGGATTTATTTTTGTTTATTGTTATTACCATATCAATCGTGTGAATAAAGGCATATTATTATTATTATTATTATTATTAATCTACTGAACTAAACTACACTAATTGTTACGCCACTTTGTAGAAATTCAGGATATTGACTTTATACAGTGTGTCCCACTCACCATGCTCACCATGGGTATCTTTTTAACGGTGAGAGTTACGCGGTCGGTTAAATGACACCAAATGTGGAGTTTGTCAAGGCCAACTATAATGTGGAAAAATATTTTGATAAAATCTATTCGTTTTTGTTTTATACGCAAAAAAACAGATTTTGATCATTTTCATGTCTCCTCCGTAACTTCTTTATTTATGAAAATATTCAAATAGGAATTTCACATTCTCATGGCAGTTTTTCAAAGTGATTTCGAAAAAAATTCGAAATTTATACCAACTCTTCTAGAATTTGAGTGATCAGCACCAACTTTAGTTTTTCAAATGAAGGTCATAGCTCACTATGACTTAGTTACAAATAACTCTTTTTTCTTCTACAGCTGATATGTCGCAGTAATAGTTTTGTGTTGATAACAACGGAGTTATCGTCATTTATACAAAAACAAAAAATTATTTGGAAGCCGCCATCTTAAATTTATAAATTTTAACAAAAAAATTATAATCTCCGACTTCAAAAATCCCCACTTACCAATTTTGAATGGAATCGGACCAAATCTTGTCCGCCATCTTGGAGCAGCCATTTTTTTTAATTTCAATAAAAATTCCATAACTCCGATTAACTTGAAATTTGGCAGGTGTTCATAATTTCGGTGACAATACATTATGTAATTTCTGTTGAAAAATTGAGTGACCAATAGCTAAGAATAGTTTTCTATTTACATGTTGAAACCGTGAGCAGATGAGTTCCCAAAACGTCTTCAATGAAAATTTTATATTCTATATTGAATAATACTCACATCTTTATCAAAAGAAACGAGTAGAGAAAATACCAGAAATTCAAAAAAATAGGAATACCTTAATAATTTCTGATTCTTTTTTATTCAATTGATGAATATGGAGTAACAATTCAGCCATACCTTAACCTATTTCTTTGTGGAATTCGATAACAAGAAATACAAATAAAAAAATTCGATATCAACAAAATTAGTTTTCTACTTGTGTACATCCAGCAACTATGTTATGATCACTTCTGCGTCTTTCCGACAAAAAAATCGCGTTAATTAACTCCGCTAATTGAAAATGGCTTCTATCTCCAAGGAGGACGCGATAAAGATGTGTCGAGAACGGAAACCCTGATTGGAAGTGACTTACGACTCCTTTATCTGTAATTAATCAACGCTGAACCCCTTCCTGCTGAATACCAAGTGTCATGGATTTCTGATCGATTTTTATTTTTACGTCGGTTAACTCCAGTGGTTTTCGACAGAAACACGTTCCATCATTCCATTTTCCATGAAAATGACTGAAATTCAGGACATATTTGGAAATGCTATCCAGTTGATTACAAGAGCTATTATAGACCAGGAGATGGTGACAGGTGAAGATCTCTCATTTTACTCAGCAAGGTTTCATAATTAACCCAAAATAAGGAAAATAAACGGGTTTCTGGCCGCCGCACGTGTGCACTTCAATTCATAAAGAAAAGCGCATTTCCTTTTGTCAAGAATTTTCGTGTTTTTCCGCGAAATCATACTGCCTGATGTCGTAATATACGGAGGTTTAAGCAAACTGAAGCGCTTATAATTGATGGCATGCAATCCGCAGCGGCCGAAAGGGCTCGAAACGGCAACGAAATACTGAAGAATATTGAAGGGGACCGTGTTTTCAAATTGCATTCCGATATAGAGAATCGTTGTTTTAGTAACAAAAACACTCTGGAAAAATTGGGATGCATCCCACGTTAACCAACAATTATTTTTGCAACTTTCGCCGTGCATGACTCAATTTTTTTCAATACATTTTTTTTCTCCGATTGGCAGCAAATATTAATTTTGCTGACACATATCAATCAGCAAAGTATTACTTTTCCTGCCTAGGCAGCAAAGTGGGTATTTTGCTGCCTAGGCAGCAAAGTAGTTACTTTGCTGATTGGTATGTTTCAGCAAAATCAATAATCCATAAATTGTTTATAATTTCCTTCATATTTTATTCCAGACTTCTCCGGCAACAAACTCAACTCTATATTTTTCGCCACCTCCCTTATTTCTGGAGGTGTAAGTACTTCCAGGTCGCTATCACTGTCCATTATATAATAATTCAGATATACCGATATTTTTTCGCACAACTGTCAGAATTTTCATGAATTGTCAAACTATAATTATCATGGACAACAGCGATTTCTATCAAGTTTCATTTTAATTGAACACTACAGGAAAAATAAAGAGATTGTGGGAATTGTAATGATTTGCAATTACAATATCCTCCTCTATCATTATGAACAATCGGAGAAAAAATTATATATTCAACTCGGCAGCAAGGTAGATTGACTGCCTGATCTGAATTCCTAGCCTCGCTACGCTCGGCAATGAATTCAGCCTCGGCGGTCAATCTACTACTTTGCTGCCTAGTTAAACAAATAACTATTCCCATACGTTGGTCAGAGGAGAGGTGCATGCTAATTTTTATTTATGTTACTTGTACTTCTTTTCTTCACATCTGCATGCAATTTGAAAACACGGAAGTCCCCTCCAATTTTCTTCAGTGTTCTTAACCCTTTTGAGCCTTTTCGGCGGATGCCCTTCCAAGCCCTATTCTTTCTGCATAGGGCATAGGCTAAAAACATTGGTTCAGGCATGATGAGTTTCAGATATCCATTTATTCGCGTTAGACTGCTCCTACAACTCTATGCTGAACGTATTGGTATTGTCCATTGCCTATTGTTATTGTAACTGAAGTGAAGAAGGCCAAACGTTCTCACGAGTAATGGGGACAAGGGTTGGTCGTCCAGCTCTGTGGTGCTTTCTCATAGGAATAAGGCGAATATTGGCTCAGACAGCTGAAGTTTCAGAAGTTCATTTACTCGAGTTCAACTGCTTCGACCACTATCTCCGATACAAATCTTCATAGGTAGAGTTTATGCAAAATCAGTTGGAACATCACTACAACGCGTACCGTCGGTCCCTCTGAAAGTTCAAAGAGATCGGCAGCGCGGCCCGACATTCCTTTGATGATCTGTTCCGACCGACTTTGCATAAACTATAACTCAAGATTAAGATCTGTCGAAAAATTCCCCCGTTTCAACTGCATCTCCTTGTGATATCTGGATGTATATGTTGTGGTGTTCCGTGTCGAAGAAATTCTGATCGTGACTCTGGTCCTGGTCATCTGAGAGGCTCTTCTTCAATCACTTGGGCAAGATCCGCATGCTGATTGAGCCCTACAAGCCCAAGTTCTACCAGCAGCCGCACCGGCCCTCATGTCATTTACTTGTCATCTTCTTGTCATTTTCTTGTAATTTCTTGTGATTTTCTTGTAGTTTTCTTGTAATTTTCTTGTAATTTTCTTATCATTTTCTTGTAATTTTCTTGTAATTTTCTTGTCATTTTCTTTTCATTCTCTTGTAATTTCCATATAATTTTCTTGTTATTTTCTTGTTACTTTCTTGTCATATATTTGTCATTTACTTGTCATTTACTTGTCATTTACTTGTTATTTACTTGTCATTTACTTGTCATTTCCTTGTAATTTCCATGTAATTTTCATGTGATTTTCATGTTTTATTCTTGTCATTCTCTTGTAATTTCCATGTGATTTCCTTGTGATTTTCTTGTCATTTCCAGATGTCCAGGTGGTGGTGGTCCGTGTCGAGGAAATCCTGCTTGTGGCCCTGGTCCTGGTCATCTGGGTGGCGGCCATCGCGCTCTTCTTCAACCGCTGGGGCAAGATCCGCATGCTGGAGCCCTACCAGCCCAAGTTCTGCCAGCAGCCGCACCGCCCCTCCTGCCCGCTGGCACCGCTCAGTCCGCCCGGCGTGTCCAGCCAAGTGAGGGGAGAGCCGCCCGCTCAGAGCAGTCAGACGGGGAAGCCCGCCGCGCTCAGGAATCAGAAGTCGATCGTACGTGGCGTGGTGGTGCCATATACGTATCAATTATTAACAATATGGATAACTGGTGGAAGCGAAAATATGAAGAAAAAGAAATGATTATCCTTAAGGATTTGGTGGCGTGTAAAACCATCTGGGGCTATCCATCTCACAGTGTAGTGGAGGCAACCCTTCATAGAAATTATATGAAAATATATGTATGTATGAGGGTTTGAAAGCACAATATTATGAGGTCAGGTTTCCAGTAAAGAGAAATCCTAATATGATTTCATAAAGAAATTACCCCTTTTCATCGTAAAATAACGTTCGTCTCCAAAAAACTGATAATATTGATGCATTGTTATTCATACCGGTCCAACTTTAGTAAGAATCGCACGACTGATGACTGAGATGTGGAGGAGTGCCGTTAAAAGTGAGATATAATAGAGAGTTGAAGTAATCGCTGTACGTAGACCTCCACGTAAACGTTAAAGTACGAAAAATAACGTTTACGTATTGTTTTCATATTGAGTTGAAATCGTCACTGTCATCGTAACGTTATAACAAATTATGTTATCGGTTTGTATTGGTCAGTTTTGGTTGTTTGTTAAGATCAAAACATTTATTCGTGTGAAAATGGAAGGTTGCCCTGATGCAGAACTCCTTAAGGATCCCGAATTTGATGATTTTGACTCATCGGCATATTTTGAGTTTGGAGCTGTCAATTTCTACGTTAACGTTAACGTTCATGGCAACACTTCAACTCTCTAATTATGTTAGATGTATCGATGTATCGATGATGTGACAGTCATTCGAACTTGCGCATTTGATGATGCGCAGTATATCACTTTATACTTATAGATAGTCATATTTGTCTTCTATTTGCTTTATGAAAACAGATAGAGAGTATCCATATTGTTAATTAATACGTATATGGGTGGTGCTAGGGCGATACTGTGCTCAAACGGCACGAGATGTTCTTCGGAAGTCGAGGAATATTTTCTGTACAGGGTGTTTCAAAAAAAGGTGGGCTTGACGCTAGGATAGGTAGGACACTGCATATACGTTGTTGGGTTTGCTCAATAAAAAATGCCCGTAACGGCATCCGTATTTATAAAAGGTACACGATGTTGAAGAAGATTTGTATTATAGTCGAGCCTGAAAATTGATAGCCGAGGAATATATAACTTTGCAAACCCAACTTATTTCGCAGTATTCAACCTATCTTAGCAACAGGGACAACTATTTTCGAATCACACCCTGTATTCAGAGATGATTCTAGGAATAACAGATGCTGTCTATCTTAAGTAGCCTAGTAACTTTTGGGTGATAGTACTCTATAGTGTTTTGACGTGTTTTTAAGTAGCTACTATAGCTCCCTATGCGCCTAAAATTCACTAAAAAAGCTAAGTAGTCTTGCTTTTTCGAAATACACAAAGAATAAATGGCTAATGATGAGAATGATTAAACAAATTTGATGATAGTTGATTAATATGCACAGTGTGTCCAGTTTTAGACGCTTTTGCGTGCTATATCTCATTCAGCATTGCGGTTTTCGCGGTCCTGTGCCATTTTTTAGTAAAACTCAAGAAGAACTGATAGATTTCGCATAACTGTTCCCGTTTATGAGATACAGGGTGATTTTGAAAATTTATTATTTTTGGACTCCCTCTATATCTACGAAATTTCTGAGGGAAAATTTCAAATTGAAATTTCATCCCATAGAGAATTTTCCGCAAAATCCAGTGGCGCACTCAATTTTTTTTTCGGGTTATGATTTTGGAGATAAGGCATAACATATTTTTTTTATATGTAACACTCTGTATTTCATCAGCTCAATTCCTTTTTTTTTTTCGAAATTATATATAATGTATGAATATGGAAATTTTGAAAATGCTCCAAAATCACTAAATCATTTAATTTTGTTAGTGGGCTATGGATTTTTCGTAAAAAAAAGTTCCAAATGGAGGAATATTTTCTATGATTCCTCCATGAAAATCACAAAAGTTCATAATGTAGAATGAGCACTTACTTAAATATTCACGAAAATACTTTATTTTGATTTCGAAATTATTTTGTAACTTATTCATTGGACTGTCCAAATTAATGTTCATTGTGCCTCACACACTTCCTCAGATGTCCATTTTTCCTCACACATACACTTCTTTCATGCATTCAAAATCATTGGAGGATGTATTTTCCTGGAACACAGCCTCTGTTGTTGGACGAGGTTCTCCGAGACTGTTGTGCCTCTTACAATATTAAGACGTACTGATATAGTATGTCAATGGGCGTGTACACCTCAGTAGAACTTTTGACTCAAACCATGTTCGTAATGATCCTTTCATACATAAATAATGATTGACAACATAATTCGATCGAAAATTAGCTGAAATGTTTTATTTTTGGACATAAAAATAGTACCTTCTGAAAACGGACCCTCTTATGACGTAGAAACCTCATCTCGCCATAGTTAAAAGAAAATACCAAACGCCCGACGGAGACTGAGGCAACTGATATATTAATTCTTTCAACTGTGATCTCGCGCCAATTCACTCTGTCAGAAATCATGTATCATTCATCTCTGTCTGGAATAGTCTTGTTTCAGTATTAGGGTTTTGACGTCACATCATCGCCTCGTTTTCAGAGGTCCGAATAATAATAATTTCAATAATTTTTTATAAAACGTAGGGAGCTCACAGCAAGAAACGGTTTGCGGTGGTGAACTAGTTTGGGTGAGTTCTATCGATTTTTTTGTGATATAAGCCCATTGTGTTAGGGAAAATGGACATCAAGTTGAACAATTCAATGAATAAGTTGATGAATAATTTCGAAATTCAATTGTTTTAGTAAATAATTCACATTCAGGTGCTCATCCTACATTATGAACTTTTCATTACTATTTATTTGTTGCATCAGGTACTGTGTTTTGAGATTTATTAGTTGATTAGTATTGATATTATTTTTGTTCTCTTCACGGAAAAATCAAAAGATATATTCCTTCAATTGGAACTTTTTTATATAAAACATCCATAGCTCACAATTAGAAATCAAAGTTTAAGTGATTTTGGAGCATTTCAGAAAATTGTATAGTCCTACATTATATATCATTTCGAGGGGAAGAAAAATGAGGAATTCGATGAGCTAATGGAGTACAGGGTGTTCCATTAGAAAAATCATAAGTTAAAGTCGTATCTCCAAAACCCGAAAAAAAATTTCGAGTGCATTGCTGGATTCTGCGTGAAATTTTCTATGGGATATGATTCCAATTTGACAGTTTCTTTGAGAAGCTTTGTAGATATAGAGGGGGTCCAAAAAGTATGAAGTTTCAAAATCGCCCTGTATCTCATAGACGGAAATAGTTATGCAAAATCTGATTAGGCCATCTTGAGTTTCATCAAGAAGTGGAACATAATCGAGGAAATCGCAAGGTTCCATCCCCGAAGATAACTAAGTTATCACGCAAAACTGGTGGTTGGTAGTTTTTTATTTCAATTCATGGATATTTTCGTGATAATTGTGAGCTGTGAACCATTTTGAGTGCATTTTTTGTTTCAAAATAATGTATTCATCTCCTTGCTCAACAATCAATAAATTTTTTAATAGATAATTTGTGTACCGTGTGTTTTTTCGTCATTGAAGATTGAGAATTGTACAAATGCACATTACTTTCCTATTTTGTGACACGATCGATACCACAAGATTGTGAAAATGCTGTTAGATGAAACGGTAACCATTAACCATTTGAACAAAATTTTGATTGATAATAAAACCCGAGAACACTCGCGCCTAGAAAGTTACGTTGATCCTCGCGGCTGGTCGTTTTGACCGACTATAGGAAATCCCCAAATTTGTCAGTATTTGTGGTGTTTATCAAAGGTATTCAGCTATTGATACACTTCTTATGAAAACTCTATCGACTATGAACACAAAGTTGGTATATTTCTGAACAAAAATGAGAAGTTACGTTGATGCTCGCGGCTGGTCGTTTTGACCGACTATAGAAAATCCCAAAATTCGTCAGTATTTGTGCTGTTTATTAAAGGTATTCAGTATCTATAAAGGGTTATCTACTATTATCTAATTGATTTTGCCACATTTACTTGATTATAACCCCCAATTTCCTTGTAGACAATGAATAATTTGGTACAAACCTCTAAATGCTCGCGCGTCGGTGGAAACGACCAATTGTCAATTTTCAGCTCCAAACAACACCCTCTGACCGAAACCAAACGTGAACTGGCCCGCCGGTTCGACTCAGGAAGACTTGTGAGTGGGTCGTAAAATCCCGGCCCAAATAAATGTGGGAGGGGCAAAATTAATGCTTGGCGGCAAAACGACCGTGGTGCGAGCGTTCTCGGGTTTTGAGCAAAATATCAACGTGTTCAGCGGCGGATTTTGATGTAAAGAATCGAACATAATCGGATAAGCTTAAAAACATGTAACGTACGAACGTACTAATCTATGCAACACTAATTTTATTGTGCCCCAAAATTTCGCCTCTGTTGAAATATGAATAAATTGTTTCTGCTTTGAACGATTTGAATTCGGATCACACTGTTCGCTAGCCCAGTCCTTCAGCTATAATCTCGTGAATCTTTAAAACATAAAGGTTCTTCACATAAAATCGCTATACAAGGTGTAACCTGAAACTGTGCAAAATTTCGGAAATTTCAAAAGTATCCCAAGTGAAGAAGTAGAATATCTCATGGACAAAGAAGGTTTGTCGAAGTTCTATTCGTGGTTCCATTCGTATTACAAAAAAAAATAGGACAGTAATGTGGAAATCAGGTCTCTCCATCTTCAAAGACAACTGAATAATTTCCGCAGAATCATCGAATATTTGATATAATGGTAGGAAACTTGAGAGAAAATAACGTAATGATGTACATATATTTCCACGGTTTAGATGCTTATATTTTTTCGGTTTGAAATTGTTCGTTTTATATTGAACTATCCGAGTTCTCAGCTAATGCACAACAATTATTCGAGAATTTGGCATCCAGTTACAGAACAAAAGAAGGTCAACTAAAATTTCAGTACATTTTTTCCTCATTCTCTTATTAGAGCTATTCCATGCGTAATTAAATCACATATATATTGCTAACGTTTTCATATATCATGATAGATCCGAAAACCAATATCAGATCCAATTTCGCAATTCCAGTGCTCATTGTTTCCATATACAAATCAAAACTTCATTATACTCTGCAGGATATATCACATCCTCTACACGTAACTGTGGAATGTTATGAATTTTTACTAAAATTATTCATGGCATAATAAAATCATGAGCAAGAAAATCTTTTTTATTATTTTTCTCATACTCTTCACTAATGGCAATGTGTTTCAACTAGAACTATAACATTTGGTGTGCATGGTAAAAGATTATACAGTGTATTCCAAAATTCATCATCGTATTTTCCAGGTCAGAATAGGACTGTTTTTTTTTCAATAAGTTTGTTTAATGTTTTTGTAAATGTATTGCTCTTCCAGTCTCGCTTTCAGTTTTCGAAATATTCAGCGTTCTTTCATTGTGGTGATAGTTTTCCCACCTCTGCTACGAATTCGATCTCAATATCTCGAAAAATGGAAGAGCCATGAAGAAAAGAGTAAAGTATGATTTTGAAGTTTCAACGCTCCTCAGATCGGTTACAAAGTGTTAGTGGGCATATTTTGAATGGATTCGGCCATTACTTGATGAAAATCCATGGCAAATGTGAAAACTTCACGAAATAAGATTTCTACAAAATTCTTAATCACATGACATGTTCAGATAACACTGTAGCTTCATCAGGTAGGTACAATGAACTAAACTAACCTTGGCTTGCCTAACTTTTATATATCCTACTGTCCCAACCTGATGGATTAGAATCACCTGGAAAGGTTCTACATTAAAATACGGTGTACCGAATAAACTTGAGAGGGTTAATAGTGAATATATATTATTACCCACCAAGAAAAGAAATTCAGCAGTGGCGATCGTTATGTGAAATGTTAGAACTTTTTAGTTTGTTGATTTCTAATGATTCCTGTATTCTACGTGTAGAATTTCGAAATTATCATCAATACCATGGTTTTCTGCTAATATATGGTTGGCGTATGAATTTGTTTTCTTTTGATTTGATGAACAGTATTCTCTCTGAAAAACTCTATAATAAAGCTATTCAAAAATAATAATCAAAATTATAGAAAATTAACCTATTTTGGATCATCAACTGAAAACTTAGCTTCATATTTATTTAAACATGAACAGGACTCGAAAGTAGCATATCGAATGATGGATAAAAACAATTTTTGGACAATTTTTCAGAACAAATCACACATCGTGGAGGTTCATCGAAAAAAAAATAAAGAGAAAACTTGAACATAAGATGAATTTGGAAAGGAAAAGAAATTCAACATACGCCTACCATATATCAGATGAAAACCGCATAGTTTTGATGATAATTCCAGAATTCTACACGTAGGAAATGAAGGAATAAAACTCAATCACTTTGAATCATTAGAAATCAACGAACTCAAAAATTCTAACATTTTACTCAACGATTAACCAGACCTCATTAGTTCACCATTGTTGAATTTGTTTTCTTAGTAGGTAATCATATATGTATTTGCTATCAACCATTTCAAGTTAATCCGGTACATCATATTTTAATGTATACATACTATATTGTGTATATTTTTCGACAATGAAGGTTTATCAAACCACTGCACAGGTAATAATAATCCTTCAGGTTGAGCAAGCAGGAAATATCATAATAGTTAGCCAAGCCAAGGTTATGTTACTTCATTGTACCAGTATATCACCTGATGAAGCTACTGTGTTAGCGAAACATGTCGTGTGATTATGAATTTCGTGGAAATCTTATCGTTTGTGAAGTGTTTACATTGAACATATCTGTTTATGAAAAAGGCTTATTTTGATCTGGGTAATACGCTATTAAAATCTTGATACTGAATTTCGGAAATTCTGTATAATAATTTTTCACACGTGGATAATTGGAAACTTCCCCAATATTCACATTGCTTAGTCAGACTAGTTCATATAGAATATTTTGAAAATATTCTGTGGAAGCTGCCATCTTGACCATCATCCAATTGAAGACATTGGGACCAGAAGGAGACAAGCCACAAAATGTAGATCCGGAGAAATCGCAAGTTTGTTCATATTTTCAAAGCGTGAAATCCATATAACTCGTAGATTTTTTTCGGAACTGAGCTCAACACTTGTTGGCAACTATGTTATCAGACATAGAATTACAGTTGGACATATTTTTATCGAAAGATTTTCGGGTTAACATATATTCTTGAAAAAAAAAATGTGGCTCCTTTTTCATATATGCCAATAATACTTGAAAGGGTTATAATGATATGCACTTGAAGAGGATATTCCACCGTATGATATCAAAACTTATCTTCATCACAAAACTGGAAAATTTTTAATTTCTTCGTACAATCACGTGGATCCTCCGACGCCATGTTGATTTTAACGGTGGCTTGTCCCCTTTTTGATGCAAAATATAATGAAGTTGCCAAACCTGGATCTTATGATAGAAGTGCCATCTATGATCGGGGAGCTACGTTGGCCAATAGGATAATTAATGAATAAAATATAGAGTGATTTAGTTTTATCGACTCATTTTCAACAAAACCGTGGTTTCTCTCCTGCTGATTCCAAATTCCAACGTTTTCAATCATTGTTAGACCAGGAAAAATTAACTGAATTCTATAGTCTATATAGTCTTCAGCTAGCCTAGAGTACAACTGATGAGGCTTAGGTAGCTCAAACAGCTCATCTTACATCACTTTACAATCGATTCACGAAGTATCCTCAATTTGTCTTGAGATTCTTATACAGGCTGTTTCAAAAAAACCTAACCCCCTTATGCTAGGGTAGGTAGAACATTGCCAAATAAGTTGGGTTCGCTCAGGGAAAAAATTTCGTAACGGCATCCGTTTTCATGATACAAGTTGTTGAAAAAATTATTTTTTACGCATTTTTCACGATTATTCCGAAACTACTGGCAACATTGTAATGAAATTTCGTATGGATGTTTCTTGAAATCTGACACATCGCATGAGGCACCCTTGGTGAAACTCGATACTATGTTCCGTTTTCGGAATATTCCGATTTGAAAATAATGGAGTAGTAATGATGCTGATATAAAATGAATTTTATTGAGTTCAATTACCTATTTATTCCGGTTCAAAAACAATGAAATTATTCTTGTGATGAAGTTATTGATGGAACAAAGAATCATATGTAGACAATTAAGAGATATTTGACTAGAAACATAAAATATTGAATCAGTTAGAGTAAGTGTTCAAAATGTCCTACGTTTCGAGGAATACACGATTCAATATTCTTTTTTTAAGAATGTATCATTTGAACAGTTGGGGATCAGCTGTTAGGTCATTCAAGTTATGTTCAATTGTCTCACAACTATTGACGTGAATTTACCTATGTAGCATAGACTTTCTGCTCAAAATACAACAAAACTGTGTAATCCATGTTCTTAGTCAAATCTGTTTCGATGTTATTCTTGTGATTTATTGTTAAATCAATGAGTTTTGCATCAGAAATGTATTGTAGTTTTCGGTTTTCAATAAACAGGTGATGATTTCTCATAACACTCACTCTAATACATAGCTTTATACCAGCAACAGTTAACACTTCATCATTTTCAAATCGAAATATTCCGAGAACGGAACACAGTATCGAGTTTTACCAGGAGTACCTTTTCGGTGTGAAATTGAGTGATGTTCAAGTTGACTTCAAATTTGCATTGAAAAATCCAACCTCAAAAAAGTTATGTTCAAAATTACTCGGTACGAACCGTGTAACTAGCGCCCTCTATGAGAGTCAGA
Organism: Phaedon cochleariae; assembly: GCA_918026855.4. Lineage (NCBI taxonomy): Eukaryota > Metazoa > Arthropoda > Insecta > Coleoptera > Chrysomelidae > Phaedon > Phaedon cochleariae. Next base: position 59,477,194 of record OU896708.1, read on the forward strand.
TATGAAAACAAATGCATGCGATGTGTCAGATTCAAAGAAACATCCATACAAAATCTCATCACAATGTTGCCAGTAGTTTCAACAAAATCGTAAAAAATGTGTAAAAAAAATATTGTTTCAACACCTTGTATCTTGAAAACGGATGGCGTTACGACATTTTTTTACTAAGCAAAACCAACTTATTTTGCAATCTTCTATCTACCCTAGCAAGGGGGTCAGGTTTTTTTCAAAACCCTGTATATAGGTTTCTCTATTTGAGATTTCATCAGCCACCCCACCCCGTATGTTAATCACTAACAAGCACATTGGCGTTCTACACATTTTCGAGCATTGCTAACTAACCACATTTGAAGCACCACTAAGCACCATAACGATAATAAGTGTTATACACGTAGTCGGCTTTCTGAATCCTGTACGCAGTTAGTCACCATTAGTATACAGGTTGCCATAATAATATTGTAGTTTCATTGATTGATCATGATTGATTCATAAATACTCCAGATATTTAATCAATTCGTGTACTGGAGCAGAAAATATGGTATTTATTATTAGAGTTATTCGTGGGTGGTGTAGATATGGTAGTTTTCGGAAAGGGACAAAATTATTTTCACTGGTATATAGTTCAATATTTATTGACTGGCACATTTCAGAAGTGGTACTGGTAATCCTGATGGAACGTGGGCAGATTCACTTGAAAGCTGCCGGTATAAATTTCATGATGCATTTCCAAATGCAAATATCCCACACGCACATGTTTCATTTTGAAAGCAGCTGTTAATTTCCAGTTATTTTTTTACCAACTGTGCAGTGCTGGTTGCAAACATATTTCGATCGTGGCAAATCTTTGATGAACGATATTTCACGAACGCCTTGATGTTATCGTCTGAAAATGACCAGCAACTTACCTCTACTAACACTCCATAAGATGACCTACTACATAATACAAAAAAAATGGCCATTTGAAGATGTAACTCCTGAGTGAATTGAAGTAATATTTTCCCAATCTTGTCCCATTGTTGAACCTGATGATCGTAGAGGTATTTTGGTTGTTTAGTCGGTTGAAAAATTTTAGTATTCCTTCACCGGACTGATTTTTTAGTCAAACGATTCCAGGACTGTTTTAATTTTTTATTTCAATAATGTGATTTCCACAGGGCCTTATAGGTATGTTTTTCCCCAACAACTCATTGTTCCTCTGTAAATTGAATATCTTTACAGGTACTGTGTACTGATGTGTCTGAAGATGACTGTTTGAGCCGAAACTAGTCACAAAATGTGTTATATAATTTTTGTGGTCGACCGACTTGGTGTTATTCTAGTTTTTATTTGAGTTGACTGATTCTTGCACCCAAGTGCTGTCATATCTCCCATTCTGCCTGTACCGTCATCACTAAAAATTGAATAATAATTCTTTGCATAGGATCCATAGAAAACCATTTTCTGGGAAAAAAAATTGGAGCTGACCGGTTTTGCCCCGTGCCCTTCAATTTGAAGTACCCTTTGAAGTGAGTGCACGTGCGGCACGAAACTCTGCAATTGGTTTTGAATAAACTTCACCTTACTCAATATACCTCCATTTCCCTTGATAACAAATCAAACCATCATGAAAAAGTATGTCTGTGTTCTAAACATCATCTGACTACAATGGCTAGCGACTTTTCGTCACAATAGCTTATCTAAGGAAATAGGTTAGCTTCGGAATGATAGAAGTAAAATGTCTACACGCTCTACTATCCCAACTTCCCAGTCTGTATGTGCCATTTGAAGAAATTTATTTCTGGCTCGGGTTCACTACGATTATACGACTCTATAAAGAAATATGTTCCATCATGACGGTGCAGCTCTGAGGAAAATACTGGATTATTTTCCCTCAGGTCAATAGCGGATAGTTTATCGAACATTTCTCATTCTGTGAAATATTATCTGAAAGTTTTCGAGGAGTGTCAGAGGGGTAATCACGAGTAATCTCAATGTAATCTCAAGGGGATTTCCAAGAGAATGCTACAGGGCATATTCAAGAGAACCATTGAGGTGATTTTCGAAGTGATCCTTGAGAGTGAGAATGCAGAAACAGATATTTTTATATTTATCAGTAAACACACACTCGTTGATGAAACGTTGAATAATGGTTGGAATCGTAGAAATAATGTTAGTGGTTGAAGACTTCAACGTTAAAATTTGGTTGAAGACTTCAACGTTGAAATTTGGTTGAAGACGACCGGTAAAATAAATACGTTATTTAGACGTTTTATTCCCAACAATTCATCACTCTGTGTTCATCTACAACCACTATTGAACGTTAAAATAAAACGTTGATACTTTCAAGCAACAAAACGTCATTCTATTTATCTTAATGAAACGACACATTCACAATGTGCGGTAGATTAATTGCTAGAAATAACCTGTAGATTCAAACAACATATTCTTGTTTACTTCAACGATTTGAATTCACATATTCATAACTTTTGAGTTACTTGATACGTCATCCATAAGGTATAATAATAATTATAGTATTTATGAGAATATTGATAAAATAATTATAGACACAAGAATAACGAAAAATAATCTGATTAAAACGTTGAATAAACCGAAAATTGGACGATTGAAAATTGATTTGAAGTGAACGTTGCAATATATTTTTTTATGAACTTATTTGAACGTTGATATGTCACGTTTATTTCCTGTGAAAAATTTTGTTGAGAACCGGGCAGTTTCCACTGGTTTCAAACTGATATTTACGTTGAAATTCTGTCCAAAAAAGGGAAATTCGTCTCGTGGGTGATGCCTCACTCACAAACTCACTCACTTCTCTGGAACACCGTAGAAAAGTTGGCGATCTGGCTCTATTTAATAGATATTTTCATGGACGATGCTTCTGAAATATCAACAAATGTTCCTCTCTTGGCAGTCCCTGCAGGAACATCTCTTCCAAAGACTCGTTGCCAAGGGATGTGTTCTCCGAGGCATATGACCTCCAGAAATTCAAGAAGAACACCAATTCCTGCTTTATTGATTTGTTGGTTTTATACCCACTCACCAAACTCGTACGTACTCAGTACCCAGTACCTACAGTACCCGAGGACATCTTCAATACTCGCTAACCGTACCCGTAGCTTCCAAGGAAAAGTACCCGGTACCCGCGTTCACTAATCGAGTATGGGTACTTTTGGCAATGCTAAACAGGCCGAATAAAATCAACTTACCAATATTTTGATTTCCTTGAAAGATACTGCTCAGAAATTCGTAGGGCAATTTCAATCGGCCTATTTTATGTTACTTTGTTCTGGGACACCTTGTATAGATAATGGTTATAGAGTCCAGTTTTTTCTGTCGTTTTTGTTGTTGTCTGAAGACTAAACGAAGACAAGGGTTTAGTACTTTGCAATAATATTTCTCTTAGTATAGACGTGGACAACATCATATACGTCATTTAATAGCGATTGAGAAATGAATTGGTGAACTCACTGATCACTGATACATTTTTTTTCACCATCATTACATTTTCAGCAATATTATTATGGCAAGTTGAGTTGTTTTTTTTTTTTTCATCAATATAAAAAATTTCTCAATATATCATGTACCCGTGACATTTCTGTACTTTTACTCGGAGTACTTTACTCTGAGTACATCCAATGAGTGAGGTACTCGGTACTCTTCACTAGTGACTCAATTATGGACAGTACGAGGTACCCGGTACTCGAGTACCCACCTGCGATATAACAAAATATACTGTATGTTAGCACAAACCTCGCCCACCGTAATACGTTATCTTCAAGCATCTCCGTTATACTCAGATATACACTTGACGTCAGCACATCACACGAAATATACTGCGCTCCTGAGCTTCAGCACAACTACCAATTATGATAGCCGTGTTTCTAGTACATTATTAAATCTTATTAATGAAATGGGTAAAACTCAGAATCCATACGTGAATTTGCACAAGTAGAAGGCTGTTTCATTTGAGAACAGTACAAATTTTCACGTGAGGGTGCGAAAATATCTGAGCCGCAGTGAAGAGAATATTGATTCTGATACACAATGTAGTAAACGAGTCAAGACATTCAGTAGGAGCACTAAAATACAATGGATTCATTGAAATCCTTTGCCTAATTTCAAACTTCAAGATCAACACCGAATACAGAATTCGTAGTACAAGTGTCGATTCAAAGAGAAGGGTACATCCCTTTGCTAGTTTCGGCATCAAAATCAAAAAGATCGATCGATTTATCATAGGGACAGAACGTTACCTGTAGAATTTTTCAGTTTACATCAAGAAAATATTGTGTTCCAAATTTCAATTTAAGATTGAAGAATTCGAAGCTGAACATTGTCATCGAATTTCGGAAGCGTTCAGCTACTTGTAAAAGTTGGATTTCATTAAGTCACTCTTCTATAATTACTTCAATGAAGGTTGGCTTGGTTTTTCATTAATTTTGTTTATCATATATCAATAAACGTTGTTCTATTCACGTTTGATTAGAACCTGGAAGGATTCTTTCATAAATCATTTTTTAACTTCAAGAAGTATACATAATGATATTCTCCAGAAGGCATACTGGGTGAAATCACGTCCAAAAAGCTGTCACTACCTACCGGTCTAAGTATATTTAGTGCGACCTACCGGTCTAAGTATATTTAGTGCGATATGCTGACGACGTGGTTATCGGTGATGTTCGAAGATATGACGTATCACGCTGGGCGTCGTTCGTGCTAGCGTACAGTATATTTAGTAAAATCGATCTGCTATCAGCCCACACGCCGCGAATTCTCACCGTGCCCCTGTACGTTCCAGGCGCGAATGTCCTTCTCCAAGTACAACGTCAACGCTTTAACCGATCCCCTCTCCGTTCTCCCCTCCCCAATCATCCGTCGCCAGCGGCAGAACTCCGTCTTTGTCGGCAGCACGTGCATCGCCATGCTGAACCCGCCGCCCAGGAGGTCCAAGTCGGCCGTGGATATCCAGCATCTGGTGGTCAATGAGCACAGTCCCACCGCCTCGCTGTCAGGTAATAGGAAAGGTACATATCTGTTCGTGCACTATTTTTTTGAGGCAATTGGCAGTGCACTTGTAAGTATATGAGCCTACTGCATTGCATGAACTGCTAATTCTGCAAATTCGAAGAATGAGTTATCTATTGAATCTGACATCAAAATCTTGCCCTTTGGGTCTCAATTAATGTTTTTTGGGCTTCTTAGGACAATCTGGAAGAAGTTATTTCGACTTGTTTGGTCCTATATACTGCATTGCGTGAACCGCTCATTTTGAAAAATATCTTAATTTGTTTTCTACAGAATCCGATATTTTAAGGGTCTGAAACATCAGTGTCTATAATTTCTTTTGGGAATTTTAGGACAACCTGGGAAATATATTTCTCGACCTTTACATCCTACTGCATTGTATGAAACCGCTAATTTTGAATTCTGAAATCTGACATCTAATTCTTCCTTCATGGGTCTGAATTGGTGTCTATGTATATCTTGGGAGTTCTTCTTTATGTGTCTGAATCAGTGTCAATGCGTTTTTTCAGGATTCATTGACAACCAGGAAAAAAATAATCCTTCACCTGTAGAAGCCTATACTGCATTGCATGAACCGCTAATTTCAAAAATCAAAATTGATGATTAAAATAATAATAATTTTTGTGTTTACCTAATGTCACTGTCAATTTTGATTACCAATTGAATTCAAATTACTTGGAACGTTGAATAGCAACAAACTTTTAGGGCTTAGGGAGAAATTACAACTTTGCTGCTTGTTGACTGTCATAGTAAAGCCACTTTCTATGCCATTTGAAGAAATGAATTATTTGGACTTTTATGGGTCTACTGAATTCGTGAACCTCTTATTTTGAAAATCTGAATTGAGAGTATCATACTAAATCTCACTTCTTTCTTTATGGGTCTGAATTGGTGTCTATGCATTCTTTAGTTATAGGAATTTCAGGACGATCAGGAACAAAATATTCCTTGAACTGTACATCTGCATTGCTAGAACCGCTTATTGTAAAAAACTGAATTGCGATTAATCTATACTGAATCCGACATCGAATTCATTCTTATGTGTCTGAATCAATGTCTATGAATTATTTGTGATTTTCAATAGAGTCAGCAAAATATCTTTCGACCTGTATGAGCTTATTGCATTGCGCACCGCTAATTTTGAAAATCCAAAGAATGAGCTTCCTGCCTCAACAACGAGTTCATTTTTCAAGACAATCTGGAAAAAATATTCTCATGTATGAGCCTACTGCATAGTGTGAACCGCTGATTTTGAAAATTTAAATTGAGAATGCTTTCTTTCATAGGTCTAAATCAGTGTCTATAAATGTTTTGAGGCGTTTAGGACAATCAGAAAAACACGATTCTCTTCGACTTTTATGAGCCTAAAGCATCCAAATAATGGGTCTGAATTGATGTCAATGACTATCTTCCTCGATTTTAAGGACAATCTGGAAAAAAATTTGTTCGGCCTACATACCATGTCCCCCATGTAAAAAATCAACCGCGCGATCGAAAGATTTGCAATTAGGTCACCCAGTATATTCGATGATGCTAACTCGAAATATGCTATTTAATGAATCTTATGTATACAGATTCACACCGAAGTGCGCCTGAACTTTCTTATTTGAATAGGGACACCCAGTGTATTATTCCATTTTTAAGTAGAGCTGCCAGGTTTCGCAGATACTACGAAGATATGGTTGAAGAACTATAGAATAATGGAAGGGGGAGAAATATCGACATGTAGATACTTATCCTATGATAAAGTAATAACGATAATTTGACAGTGAATATATGTGGGACAACTTGAAACAACAGGTTTATGAGTTGCCAGTGGTGATTATATGAAAGAAATGAAAGAGAAAATCACAAATTTATTTTTAATTGAATCGTTTTATTATTTGCCATATCTTATCTTCGTTGTCCTTTAAAAAAATACCATCACTACTGGCATTGTTGAATTTGTTATAATGAGCTCTACTTGAATGTAGAATAATATACTGGGTGTCATTATTCAAATAAGACACTTTAGGTGCACTTCGGTGTGACCCTGTGTAAAAACGATTTATTTAATGGCAACTTTGGAGCATGCATTATCAAATATACTGGGCGAGCAAATTTCCAGTCAGTCGTTCGCGTGGTTGGTTTTTTTACAATGGGCGGAGGGGGACATTTTAGCTGGGACACGGTGTATATGAGCCTTCAGTATTCTGCTTGAATCGCTACTTTTGAAACTTCGAAGAATGAGTTTTATATTGAATCTGACATCGAATTTTTTCTTTATGGTTCTGATTCTTTTGGGATTTCTAGGACAATCTGGAAAACATTATTTTGACTTGCACATTGCGTCAACTACTCATTTTGAAAATTTTAAGGAAGGCTTCTCTACAAAATCCGACATCAAATTATTTTTTCATTTCATATTATCTAGTATCTGAAAAATTGGCGAAATAGAATCAGAATTCAGTTTTCAAATATCCTCATGCCAGGAAATAATACCGAATAAGTTTGTTGTTGTTCGCCTCCAACTATAATAATAATTATTCTAGATGAGAGTCACAGGTCTGTGTAATGTTTTCCATGCATCACTCTTCTTTGATCGACTTCATAGTAACCTCAGGGACACAATCTTTGGAACTGACCACGAGAACTCATTCTAACTAAAGGATGCTGAAATTTGCTTATTGCTTATTTGTTTATGATAATATAAGTTCTAGATACTTTGGCTGCTTCCGAGGCATCTCCATTCATTTGAGGCCCCTTCATTGCATAGTGATACTTATTCAATGGTTCGATAATACAGGGTGATTCCAAATTCGATGTAAATATTTCAAGGACATATTGTTGGGGTGAAAGAAAGTCTTCTTCTTTATACCGGGTAACACTGACTCATGGTATATCCCCCTTTTCTCCTTTATTTTTCTAGCTACATTCCTGAAATTTGGAACATCGAACTTGTTCACTAGAGGGCACTTTCTTACATTCTAGGAATATTTCTCCATCTTCCGGTTTTCCTGAAAATGACATCAACTTTCGATTTTCAAAACTAAAACCCTGTATTTGATTCCATAATCGATTAGAGATTATTATGAAGAATTCAACAATACTGGGTTCGATTGGGTTATTTTATTTTATCGCTTGGAGCGCACGAAAGGGAATTCCTATAATGTTCAAAGAACATCGTGCGTTCCTAGGGAGGATAGGGATAGGAGGTAGGTATTGGAATTTTTCTTGAACTTCTGAAGATTATATGTTGTTGGGAATACTTCCTCAGGCAATGAATTCCAGAGCCTAGCCGTTCTATGGATGAAGGAGTTTTGATAAATGCTGTACGACATTGACAAGTTGCTATAGGCTCGATGAGTGTAAAAAAAGAAAAGTTTCTATATTGCGTCATTTGGAAATCGAAAGTTGATTTCATTTCCAGGAAAACCGGCATATGAGAAAAACATCCTGAAAAGTGAGAATGTGCCCTCTAGTGAGCATTTTTGATGTTTCAAATTTCAGAAAAATAGCTAGAAAACCACATGAGTCTGTGTCACCCAGTATAAACATGTGTCCTAAAATTCACCCCCTTGGAGCAACAGCCAATGTGAGTGAGGTAAAAAAAAGTATTATCTAAAACTTTGACAAATATAAGAGATCAAATGCTCTGAAAATTTGCATGTACCTGTCTTTTTAGACACTCTGTATCCTTCTTGCTTCGAAAATGATGTTAACCCAGTTCTCGGGGAGATGGAGATGGAGGGAAGACCACACTCATAATGATAATAATTGAGGAGCTTCATTGGATACCCAAAAGGCCACCGTCCGAGGTCCTTCATCCTGTGTTACACAGTGATTATACATTGAGTTTGAATCCATCATTATTGTATTTACAAGATATATTGAATTATCAAATTTGCTAGGACAAGAGAGGAAAAAAAAGAAAAGAAGTCTATTGTGAGGTGAGAATTTTGAAGGAATTTCAGTCTTCTGAATAGTGCGTTTTCCGGAAACTTTCGTCTTGCGTTCACTGTTGGAAGACCACATTATTATTGGCCCAAATTTTATGTTAAAAAACGGAAATCTGACTTTGAATACCATGCTCTTGTGGGACATAAAAAAAATTATAAGAATTCTGTATCTTGCATTCTCTACATCCAACTATAAACGTTTTGCCAGCAGATCGTATCAACGAAATGGGAAGTTACGACATCGTTTCCGAACGCAATGGATTAAAAGCTTGCATACGGAGGTGATCGTATGTCGGTACGCATTGTACACTGCTACCTACTTCAGAGGCGTGCGTTACTGTAATTCTTGCAATTGATCCGTTATTATGATCACAATTTCGAGTAATCTTTTGTTTCTTACCCAACTTACAGTGGCTGTAGCTCGAAGAGGGTTAGTTTTAGGAAAAATAAAGGAAAACTCTCTTTTTTATTACAGAAATACGTCATCGATATTATACAGGGTGATTCATTAAGAATGGGAAATCTCTGAACTACAGAAAGTGAACACAAAAATAATGAGATTCAGCCCAATATGCCTGATGAGAATGTTGCTTGTTTAGGAGATACAGGGTTTTCTAGGGACAGATTTTATTTCGCAGTTTCACAATAACCTTTTTAGTTTCAACAGCATATGAACGTGAAATCATGTATTTCTGGGTTTTCTGACATGAGGAATATGAATTTGCAACTTATTTTGTGATTGCTCATAGAGGGCGGTAGTAGCACTCTGTTACCTCGATAATTTTAATTATATCTTCTATGTCAATCCATTGATGATCAAATTAAGGGGAAAATCTGGAAGCTCGTTCAATTTCAGATGGAAAATGTACCCTTTATCAAATTGTCTAACTTCAACGGTTTTTGTGTTATTCGCTCTTGAAGAGATTTACGTTCCAATTATAAAAATTTGATAATTTTATTTATCAAATTAAGAATTAGCAATCCCTGAACTACAGATAGTGAACACCCGAATATAAAGATTCAGCCCGACATGCCTCATACAAATTTTGCTGGTTCAAGAGATACAGGGTTGTAAGGAGAAGATATTTTGAAATGAAATATTCTTCTTAACCACCCTGTATCTCTTGAACCAGCAATATTGTTGAAAAGCATGTTGGCCTGAATCTTTACTATCTGTAGTACAGATAATTCCCATTCTTAATTCAATAAATAAAATTATTGGAATGTCATTAGTGGAAAATAAAGCTCTTCAAGAGCGAATAACACAAAAACCGTTGAAGCTAGACAATTTGATGAGGTGTACATTTTTTATGTGAAATTGAACGAGCTTTCAGATTTTCCACTTATTTTGATCATCAATGAATTGAAATTGAAGATATGATGTAAATTATCGAAGTAACAGAGTGCCACTAGCTCCCTCTATGAACAATCACAAAATAAGTTGCAAATTCATATCCCTCATGTCAGAAAACCTAGAAATACAACACCCTGTATCTCCTAAACCAGCAACATTCGCATCAGGCATATTGGGCCAAATCTCATTATTTTTGTGTTTACTGAGAAAAATGATCTAAGATTGTTCTTATCCATCATTCGTTTGCCCCCTCACGAACAACCCTCAGAAGTCTTCAAGAGACTTGTGCAAGCAAGGAATGACGGAGGTATTACCTTTTTACGTGTGATCCCAGACACTTTCTTACGCCATCAGAAAAATGTCTGCGGTCGTGGTGGGAATCGAACCCACTACCGGTAATTCAACGTGGATAGAACATTGACGCTTTAAACACGAGACTATATACTATGGACTATCTGGACTTCAGAGATTTTCCATTCTCAATAAATCACCCTGTATATTTACATCGAATTTTGAATCTTCCTGCACTATGAAGGGAATTCTCGTGAGATCTAGATTTTACATCATCTATAACTTCCACTGCATGGACTTCTTAACCTAATCATGGGATCCTAGGAAAGCCCATAAAAGGCACATAACAACGTAGCGGGTAGATATCCTTGAGTACCCCGTGGTTATTAGGGTTTTCAGATAGTTCCTATAGTTAGTCTATCTGAAGACTTTATCCGGTTTAATGCTGGAACCAAGAAAGTTTGATGGCAACGCCCACTTTGACGACACATTTGTTCAGTCTACCACGCAGATATCGCGTTTTCCTTGGAAATGCGGGTAACCCGATATCGAGGGAAATCATTTTTCATGAAGTTCTTATTTCGGTTAGATGATATGCTCGATAAATTCGACGTTGAGTCATTAGGGGAAAGTCTCAGAAAGCAAACAGTGTTGAGTTCATAGGCATTATCAGTTGGAACTGAAATAAATCAAAAATAAAATAGTAGATTGTTTTATTAGGATCAAAAGTGACACTTTGTTTGACAAGCGAATTTTGCATTTGCGAGGCGGAGCGTTTAGCGAAGCCGAGCGAAAGCAAAATTTGCGAGTCGAACAAAGTCACTTTTGATCCGAATGAAACATGCTATTTTTTCTGCAACCGAAACGATTAACTCAAATGAACATGTGAAGTAACCACCAATGCCGTGCCATATATGTATGCAATGCAACAAATATTGACAAATAATCCATGTGGTGAGAATATTCTACCTGCATTAACAGCAGGTTAGGTTTTCAAGGATGTTCGAATTGAAGTTTCAATATAAATACCACCACAGAGTGACATAATTTGTGTATGGACCAGGTGCTCTAATGGCAAACACCGCGCTAGAGCCAGCTATAGGAACAAGACGTGGAAAATGTTAGGTTAGTGAGCATATATATCAACAATGATAATAGTGATCATTTATTCCTCTCCATACTACACTCTGTGTTTGATGATCGAATGAAGCTAAACAATATCGTTGTTTGAGACAAAAAACTATTGCTTGGCCTTGCCGTGATTATTCAAAAACAAGTTATCCATCCCGAGAATAACGATAATGAAATACAGATCAAGCAAGTATTTGAATCTTGAAGGCTTCCCTGATCAAAACAAAAATACTTAACTGAGATGTTTATAATTCCAATACTAAACTATAATAAGGTGTATTTATATCTCCAGCATGGGTATGAAATGCCAAATCTGCTGAAATCGGAAACAAATCAGGTATGCGTCTCAACCCAGATAACCAACCGTCACAATGTTGTTTATTCTTGATGACTTCCAGTACATCATTTTTAGTTCCTAGGAGCTAAAGTTCAACTTTAGCTCCTAGGAACTAAAATTCAACTTTAGCTCCTAGGAACTAAATATGTTGCCTAGCAACATACCTATTTTTGTGACAGTAAAAAAAACGTCAATTTAAGAGCTAATTTTGGTATCAAAATGGACGACTTTTGTGTCGGTTGCAGAAAAAAGCTTTTATTTAAACGGTCTCAAATTAAGACAATGAAATGTTCCTTGTGAATTTCAACTATCAACGTATAACCTCTTTATACACAATTCATCTGATCATGGAAGCTTGTCGCGATGATCAATATTTAATTAAATTGAAATTTAAAAAATTTTAACACAGCAGATTTTACATAATTAAATCAGTACTAGTTTACTTACACAAGTAAATCGTGCGACAAGCATTTATGATCATATGAATTGTGTATAACGAGGTTATAAGTTGATACTTGGAAATTGAAAGAAGAAATGTATTTTCTCTTCCTGAGACTCTTTAGTTATCGCTGGCTTTTCTTCAAATCGGCATCTTTATTCTCAGCAAAACATTTCATTATATAAAAGTACAAAATAAATCAATAGTGCGCCATATTGGATTCAGAGTAATGTCACATTTTTTTCCGAGTTACTCTCGACGAGCCCTCTCATTTGATACTCATACTGTAAGAGTGCATAATAAATAACTATTCCGCCATCTTGGATGGTCCGCCATATTGGATTCAGAAGGACGGCACATCATTTTTCGAGCTATTCTCAACGAACTATTCCATTTGATACCCATACTGTAGAAGTGCATCGATAATAATTTTTCCACCATCTTGGATTAAGAATGACGTCAAATCATTTTTCGAGTTGCTATCAACGAGCCCTTCCGTATACAGATATTGTAGAAGTGCATCAAAAGTAACTATTCCGCCATCTTGGGTGGTACGTCTGTATGGAAAAAGAATGACATAACATAATTGTTTCGAGTTATTCTCAACGAGTCCTTTCATTTGATATCCTTACCGTAGAAGTTCATTGAAAATAACTATTCCGCCATCTTGGATGGTCCACCATATTGGATGGTCCACCTTATTGGATGGTCAACCATATTGGATTTAGAATAACGTCACATCATTTCTCGAGTTACTCTCAGCATGTCCTTTCATTTGATATACCTATTCCGCCATCTCGGATGGTTCGCCGTATTGGATTTAGAATAACGTCTTACACAAACTAAACGTGTATACAAAATGTCAGCTCAATCGGTTGAAGATATCTACTTTGAAATTGAGTTCAAATATTCCACCTGGACAAAGATACATTGTTAGTTGAATAAAAGCTTACTATTGAAATATTATTATAATGGAATAATATATTGAAGTCTCGATTGAAGAATAAGAAGTGGATATCAAGTGATATCAACCCTCTCGTGCATCACACCCTTTACATATACAGGGTGAGTCATGACCAACCAGCCATAGCCTGACTGCGGATAATGGAAGTCAAGGTGAATTGACATATATGTGAAGAAATATATTTTGCTTATTCGTAACAGATATACAGGGCATTATTTGAATTCGTACCGGATTTTTGATGAATGTTATTTGAGGAATATCTATCTTATCGGCTAGAATCCACCAGCAACTAACCTTTTCTGACCCACCTAAGAGCCGGACTAGGAAAACTCATTTTCTTTTTAGAAGTCAAAATTTTGACCTTCTGGATCGTATTTTTCAAAAACTATTAACCAACTAAGAAGAACCAGGGGTTACAAGTGTGGCTCTTCGAATTATACGGCACATATTGACCGATTTGGTACCATCATATCAAACAACATTCGGATGAATATTTCTTTGATGTCATCCTTGTGCATTACCATATACTCATCATTTGACCAAAAGTATTCAACTAATTGTTTTCGGACATTGACATAGCAGCAGAGTTGAGGAAAGGTATTATCGAATGAAAGAACTCAGGACCGGACTTGGTTTCTGGAAAGAACTACAAAACAATTATAATTTCTGAATCTACCGGGATTTCGAAAATTATATTTTTGGTACAGGATATTTCATCTTCGTCTGCTTCGAATTCATGTGGATAACCAACCACATCATCAAAATCACCAAGTTTGGAAACAAACATTGAATAATTATCAAATATTTTGACACCACATGTGATTTTAGAGTACACTGTGAAGAAAATTTGAATATGTTGAACACACAATTCACACATACTAATTGGTCCATCATATTTACTCATTCATTTTTGTTTTACCTACCAAAATCCATGTGCTTATGTTGACTCAAATTACAAAATAAATGTTATCTGTAGGTTCAATTCATAATCAAAGAATTGAAGTAATTTTTGCATACTTACGTAATTACTTACGTAAGTGTTTTGTTTTGCATGATCGTAGAAACAAATATTGAGCCTCCACTGAAATGAAAAGGAAACACATAAACAGGACAGGATCCGAAATCCACAGTTCCTACACCCTATTATTCTGTTTCAGGCTCCATAATCCCGATCCTGAACAAAGAACGAAGAACCTCTCTGATAACCATCGAACGACCCTACTACTCGCGCCACAGACCATCCATTACAGTGGACCGACCCTACATCCACCACCACAGGTCCAGGAGACTCTCCTGCTTCGCAGACCGAGTCCAGCACCGCCACAAGAACTTCATGAGCTTCGAACAGAGCTTCGACAGAAAAACTCCGCCCACAATCGAGGAAACGCCCTCCACCAGCTACGAGACTCCCCTCGAAGCGGTGGAAGCTGGAGCTTCAGTCGAAGCTGGACCTTCGGTGAGCACTGGAGCCAAGCCTAAGGTGTCCAGGAGCTTCGAGCAACCGAGCGACCAACGGAGGTCGCGGCCTGAGAGAATGGCTACCAGCTTGGACGTGAGTTCGTTGGTCTTTGATAGGAGGTGTTCCATTCCTGAGGAGGATCGGGCTTCGCCGGTGTCGATTAACTTGGAGGAGTGTAAGGTTACGGCGCCTCTGCTGGAAGGTTTGGAGAGTTCCGACGTTTGATGGTTTCGTCAACAGAGGATATTCAGTTTTTGATAATGAAACTCCCCCAAAGCCTATTACTATTTTTAAACAAAGAACGTAGAACCTCCCTAATCACCATACCATCCATAACAGTACATGGACACTGGACAGACCCTACATCCACCATCACAGGTCCCACAAGAACTGCATGAGCTTCGAACAGAGCTCCTACAGGAGAACCCCGATCATGATCGAGATAATGTGTTCTTGCAGCTACGAGACTCCGCTCGAAGCGGTGGAAGCTGGAGCTTCGATGAGCACTGGAGCCATTTTCAAGGTGTCCAGGAGCTTCAAGCAACCAAGCGACCAACGGACAGCGGTTACTGCCTGAGAGGATACTTACTAGCTTGCACGCGAATTCGTTGTTTTTGATAGGAGGTATTCCATTTATGAGGAGGATCGGACTTCGCCGGTGTCGATTAACTTGGAAGAGTATAAGGTTACGGCGCCTCTGCTGGAAGGTTTTGACTTGACTTGAGTTCCGATGTTTGATAGTTTTGTCAACAGAGGATATTGAGTTTTTGATAACAAAACTTTCACAAAGCCTATCACTAATTTTAAAGAAAGAACGTAGAACCTTCCTAATCACCAGTGAAATATCCTAGCGTCGCAAACCATCCATGACAGTACATGGACAGACTCTACATCGACCACCTCAGGTCCAGAAGTCTGCTCTTCTGCTTCGCAGACCCACCATCGAGGAAACGCCCTCTTTCAACTACGAGACTCCTCTAGAAAGGGTGGAAGCTGGAGATTCAATCGAAGCTGGAGCTGCAGTGAGCACTGGAGGTAAGCCCAAGGTGCCCAGGAGCTTCGTGCAACCGATCGACCAACGGGACCTGACAGAATGTCTATTAGCTTGGACGTGAGTTCGTTGGTTTTCAATAGGAAGTGTTCCATTCCTGAAGAGGATAGGCCAAGCTTCGCATGTGTCAATTAATTCTGAAGGAAGTTAGGTAACGGCGTCTCTACTAGATGGTTTGGAGAGTTCTGACGTTTGACAATTCCGCAACCTTGAATCTGAATAGAACAACATCAGGTTCGTTCTCGTTCTGAACATAAACAGTCCGAAACTATCGGAAGCATGCGCAGTTTCACGGAACATGAAATATGCCAACAGTTCTTTGAAACTACGCATGCTCCTGATGGTTTCAGAGTGTTTTGTTTTTCGAACGAGAACAAACCTAGCTGATCAGCTGGTATGACATGGAGATAACAGTTTTATTCGGTCGTGGAATTGTCTCAATAAATACAATTCGTGGTCGCAATACTATCGAAAATTCTGGCAGAAATTCTAAACTCGATCAAATTGCCTGCGTACTCGTGGTGTTACCCTCAAGCAATTGGATCTCGTTGATTTCCAATATAGAATTACTATCGATAGTATTCCGAGCACTCATGGCATGGTATTACCCCTGATAATTTTGTCAACAGAGGATATTCGCAGTTTCTGTTAACGAAACGTCCAAAACCTATTTTTTATCTTGAGTTCATGATAACTGTTCCTGAGAATATATTGAGGAACAGAATAGTGCAGGTATATAGGGTACAGTTGGTTAGCAAACATTTCCAAATTCATGAAAACTCGCAATTAATTTCAATAAATTCAATTATTGTTGGCTTAGATGAGTCTTACGAAAAGTTTTTTCATATAAAAGTTCCACCTACCGATTGGAAATCGGAAAACTTATAATCATTTTCGAGTTCTAGAACTCTTTAAGGCAGAAGGAATGCGGGACAGAGAACCTTCAGGGTGTTTCAAAATTCCCTATCAAGATTTCAGGGACTTTTTCAGGTCAATAAGACTTTTTTCATAAATATGTATCTGAAATCGCATTGTTACCAATCTAAAGAGCGTTAAGAAGATTTATTCATTTTCCACCACCTTCCATATTTAGTCAAGGTTCGTTAGGTTTTGAATTATTAAGGTAATTTTTGTAATTAAAATCAAACAAACTGAATATGGAGTGTTTTTTGTGTTTGAACAAAAAAAAAGAACTCATTTCGTATTCCAAAATCTACCAATGGCGTACCACAAAAGAGTGTATGGAGCAAATAAGGAATTGACTTCCTCAAAAATATATCTGTGAACTCTAAAATTAATGAAAATGAGGAAAAAAAAATAAAAAATCTTGAAATTTCAACGCTCTGATCGAAAAACAAAGTCTTATTTTGAACTGAAAAATTAGCCCCTGTAATCTTGAATCTGTCATCTCCTGTGATATAAGAAGCAGAACCGGTACCTATAAGAACACGTGATTACGACGACCGCGAATCTGAGTACAACAACATTTTGGTATGACATGGAGATGACAGTTCCATATACAGGTAGTAATTCAATTGATTTCTTGAAACATAGGATATGGTTTGTGTTCCTTAAAAAGAAAAGTTGATATGAACATATGCACTTACCTATCAAGTCTTGAGCTATAGGGTGTTAAGATTTTAAGAAAAAATCGTTTTCTCATCATAACTTCAATCCTGTTTTAGATATTTTCATGAAATATGACATGCACTTACTAAGTTTCAATAGGCATCATGATGATGATGAAGAATATAGGTATATACAGTGTGTCTCACTTCTAATGGAAGCACCCCTGTATCTTTCGAATTTGCTGAGTGAGGATTCTGAAAATTGCAGGATTGAGAGATATACCAAAAATACACTCCATGATCAAGCGGCGTCATCTTCAGTGATATACACAGCTCGCCAGCAGTCATGGAACCACCCACATTTTCGAAAAATGATGTTAGGAGACAATATAATATGTTGAAAATCACTTCGGATTCGGAATCAGGACGTCCAACTATCTTTTGCTCTTGCAAATTTCAGAATCCTAACTCAACAGATACAGGGGTGCTTCCATCAGAAGTGAGACACAGTGTATATTGAAGAATATAAAATTTCACATTTATTTGGAATTATGGGAACGCAATCTCCACAAATTGTCTTGGTTTCCTCAATCGCAACACTATCAGCTATCAGCAATATGATGAGAAAATTCTGAACGACCCTGTAAACTTTTTCGAGTATCGTCTCAAGGACACGCATTTTCCACACAATCATATTATGGATCAGAAATCTATGTTTTCATAACAATGAGATTTTTAGCACTAACAAACAAATTTTAAATATTGAGAAAATATAATAATGAAGTGAATTGTAAAAATAATAATAGAATTCACATCTTGTATCGTATTAGAGAAAAATGACAAAGGGTGGAAACCACAGTCCTGCGAATATGCAAAAAACTTGTAGCATGTCTACAGCGACTGTAAATAGGGTTTTTGGTTTTTCATTACATGTTTTTCTAGATTCCAAACAAATTACCCTCAAACAACTACCTGTCTGTGACTGTCACCGTGAAATCAATAGTTGATATTATAAATTAACAATATACGACAAACTCAACTTCTTCCTAGGACTATATCGCTTTAATAAACAATGATTATTGATCGATCCATTAGGGCTCTGAATTTTAATGCTAGAAAGTCGAGTAGGTACTTCTTATGTCTTTATAACGACACAAAAATTAACGACATTAGCGATAAGTATTATTCTGGACTTGCTCAAAATACGTCGGTCGCTGAACCAATTTTTCAACTTCTCGATAAACCTGTTTTAGAATTTTAAACTGGGCAAAGTATCCTGACCCGAAATGTCATGAAAGGACCCCGCACGAAAACACGGGAAATTGGCTCTCGGTCGAATTGGCTGAAATTTAACTATGTTATTGAAGGATGGCTCATTAGAAAAATATGTGAGTTTGAAAAGTTTTGTATGTTTAGTTTCTGAGATATAAGCCTACAAAGTTCGTAAAAACGTCGTATCGGGGTAGGATTGACGAAGAAAAAAACTGTTTTTTTA
This sequence comes from Phaedon cochleariae, assembly GCA_918026855.4. NCBI lineage: Eukaryota > Metazoa > Arthropoda > Insecta > Coleoptera > Chrysomelidae > Phaedon > Phaedon cochleariae. The sequence goes on from OU896708.1 coordinate 59,496,243, forward strand.
GTATAAATAAGAAAAAATAAGCTAGAAAATGTATTGATCGGAACTCAAATACATGTCTAGTTATGATCACATGAATTATAGTAAATCAGGGTGTATACGAGGCACGGTCAAAAAATTCATTTTTCGGAAAAAAAATTCGAGCACTATTCCAAAACCAACAAGTTATATTCTGGTGAGACATTATAGCTTTAGTCCATTGTAGGCTTCGAGAATGAATTTTGATTCTTGATAACTATCTCTGTTCGAAATATGAATTTTTAGAATTTTGTGTTGTACCCCTTTTTGAAAACAATTGAAAGCTTGTTTTTGATCACAAAGAAAGGAATTGATTGATACTGTTGATTGAATGAAAGCTGAGGAAACTAACGAGCGAATTCAGTTGTTCAATATTGCCTTTAGTAGTTCCGTTAATTTGGATCCCATTTTACACACACTATTTTCAATATGTTGACTGTCATATGCAAAAAGTTTTTCAATTTTCATGTTTATGAGTTCCGATCAATACATTTTCTAGCTTATTTTGTTTCAGTTATAATAAAAAAACAGTTTTTTTCTTTGTCAATCCTACCCCGATACGACGTTTTTACGAACTTTGTAGGCTTATATCTCAGAAACTAAACATACAAAACTTTTTAAACTCACATATTTTTTTAATGAGCCACCCAACAACAACATAGTCAAATTTCAGCCAATTCGACCGAGAGCCAATTTCCCGTGTTTTCGTGCGGGGTCCTTTATGATTGATTTGCATGTATCACATCCGATACCGGATTGTCGTACTAAACCAGAATTTCATTTTCAGCTGGAATGTTCTTCATTTTCTACTAATTTCAAATAATGTGATATGATAGACACAGATTTTTCAAAATATTGTTCAGTGAAGTTGGATTCATGTGCAAGCTTCTGCGCAATTCTCGAAACGTTCAAACTTAAACAACTGTTCATATACAGTGTTAGCCGTAATGTACGTCTCAGATATGAGAAGAAAATGTGAAATTATCATGGCTATATTCCGAATTCAACTGGTAAGTACTGCCAGTAGATCCACTGACTCTGCTGAAAATCTGTGTTCCGAAATATAAAATCAAAAATACAGTCCTGTAATTCGGTTTTCATCAGTAGTCAGCAGCAGTTGATCAGCTGGTGAAATTTATCAGTCTGAGTTTCTCGTTTAGCTGAACTAGATAATTTAGCCTCTTGCTTGACATACATTTTGGAAATTCAATGTTCAACATGAAAGAGCAATCGGTTCTTGTAGCCTTCATAGTTTCTTCGATTGTTGACGATGACGATTCAAGCTCGAGTAATGAAGAATACTTGGACATTTATGTAATATGGCATTGATGATGATTCATTTAGGAGACATTTCAGGTTTATTCAGATATTCATTTACCCAATGATGCTTCTTCTTCCGTTACCTCTCCTACTTCATACTCCATATTATTCTCAGCGTTTATTATTTCAATAACGGGTATTTTCTGATATTGAAAATAATATAATTAACAACGGAAATAAATATTACATTCCTTCCTCCTCTAAAATAATGACAGTTTACTGAAGCCACACTACCTTCTGATACTCAGCAATTCCAGCAGAATGTTGAGTCGAAATATTTGGAATGAATAGTATATCTGCTCACAAGCATCTGTCACATTCAGTGATTTTTTTGATTTCGGAATGAAAAATCAGCAGATTCAGTACTGTCAGTTGAATTCGGAATATAGCCTATATCAAATACGAAATATGTCACGTGATTACTGGTATAGCGGCAAATTGCAAAAAGCTCGCATAAGATTTCACTTTGACTCATTCACTTTAATCAGAATAATTCCTGTTTTCTTGCCACCTGGTATATTGGCCATGTTTGATAGCTTGCCTTTTGAATAAACCTCCAAGATAAACTCGAAGCTTTGAAATGACTTGCCACCTAGTATATTGGCCATGTTTGATAGCTTGCCTTTTGAATAAACCTCCAAGATAAACTCGAAGCTTTAAAATGACTTTTGTGAAAAAGACAGCTGGAATTATCATGAACTATATTACAGGGTGATTTTTGCAGGAGGACCCGCTCTGAATATCTTGAAAAATGAGACAGTGATAAAAAAATCCCAAAACTTGTCAATTTTTATCTGAAGAGAATTCAGGAATTCAAGGTCTCATTTTTAATTTTTTTCTGTCTTATTTCTGGAGAAATCCAGGGTCCCTTTCACAAAATCAACCTGTTATATTCAATTTTAATGAAAGTATAGCATATCATACTGATGGGATTGCTTATCTTCTATTTCTATATAGCTTCACAATATGTTGGCATCTTGTATGCAAGACTTTTATTCTTGAACGCAAATATATCAATTATTGGATTTTAAGACTAAATATCCGAATATTGTTGCCTAGAAGAGTCAATGATACATTCATGCAAGATCATCCATGTATTGAGATCTAATTTTTTTTTCAAGAATATTTTCAGCACTAAGTATATTCCATCCGTCTTTTAAAACAATAATAAAATGTAGATTAATATTGATGTTGTAGAAAAATATTTAATATTGTGATATATCTAATAAGTGCTTGATAGGACCAATGATAAACAAACTATCCAAGTCAAAAGTTTTGACCAACTGATAATATCAGGCGTGATATAGTTTTCAACTTTCTTTGAAGATAATGAATATTATGGTAATATCTGAACATCTGATGACAGCCAAAGTCTGCAGGTGCTTAGGTGCCCCTATAGCATTATTCAAACACAATTGAGTACTTATAAATCATCTTTCATGAAAGCTCACAAGTAGTTTCATCTTCAAATCTCGAGAATAAGGTTGAGAGACACTCTGTATGACACTCATAAACATTATTATGCTCCACACTCTTATCTTTCGCAAACTACTCGACCTCTTTATGTCTGGGACCTGGGAAAACTGGAAAGCCCCTTCGGACTACTGAAATTGCATTCCATGTCTATATAGTTCTTGCGATTACATCACTCCGACTCATTTCACACAATTCTTTCACCAAGAAAAGCGTAGAGAGAATAGAGAGAACAATTATTATCCCTATGCAATTTGCAGAAAAAGCCGAATTTACTGTTCCTGTTGGAATTTTTAATACACAGGGAGTTTTCTATATAGCTTGACAAAAAGTTATCCCATGCTAACCAGGCCTGACTCACTCCTATATATCAGACGACAAATCAGTAAAACAACTTCATCACACCGCACATAAAAAAGAACTTCTTATCTCAAGAAAATATATTAGTATTATATTATGTGAATCTGAATAAATATACTTGAATAGATTTTATTGCTTTTCTCTTTGACTTTGCTTCATTCGAGAATAATTTGTACTTAATTTAAGATAATTTTCATGTGAAGAAATATCGATTCTTGTACTATTAATCATCATACTCTCGGTTCAATATGAAAATACTACGCACTATTTTCTTTATTCAATTTTCGAGATGGAAAGAAATGCCACCCCATCAAATATCATTAAAATCATAATTTTTTTGATTTTTAATTTTTGATTTCATGAGACACATTGTTAAAATTCCTTATAGAACACCATTTTGATTTAATAAAAGTGACCAAGCCAAGGGCCCAACGATTTTTGTAATCTGATTCAATATGCTTCGCTTAACTCAAACCTGAATCCAAACCCTAAGAATAAGCATCTAAAAAAAAATTAAGAAGAAAGTGTATTCTGGACTGAAGCATTATGATAATCCTGATTTATTATACATTATTCCCTCCATTTGGAACATTTAATTTAGTAATTATTGCTATTGCTTGTGATTTGTGTTGAATATGCAAATTTAGAGCTCTGGATTTTATAGCTGGAATATATAGTAATGCAACACCCCGTATAATTCATTTCTAGGTCCAAAAATATGGCAATATTGAAACAAGAAAATATTATCAGTGATGAAATTATTGTGAATCATAATTTTTTTTATATTTGGATATTATTGTTTTATTCAAGTGATTTCACGATATAATGAATAGATCACAAGCTTGAAGTGAAACTTTTCATTCTGGTTGTGAAGAAATTCTTTATTGTGTGCGTTCTGGATACGGAGTATACCAATTGAATCTCCATGAACACTATTCACTTGTATCTGAAGAATCTATGAATCATAAGATGAAGGTATATTCATAAGCCATTCACCCGAAGATTCCGTGCTATGAGAATTGCATCATTGCACGCACGGTTTTGAGAATTCGAACTATGAGCGAGCATCGAGCAAGTTTGCGAGCCAGTGAAAATCGTTTTTCGACATCAGTTCGGTCTTGAAATTTCCAGTGGAACGCTCTCAGCTCGGAAAAATGTGAACCAGTGCAACGAGTATAGAAAATATAGCAGAAAGACAAACTCCAAGTCGGCCGACCGACTTGGAGTTTGTCTTTTCTTTATAAATACTTTATTGGTGACACTTTGAGAATGGATTATTTCCACAGTTGAGTATAGAAAACGCAATAATTTTGTTGAGTAGTGTATCTTATCATAAAACTTATACTGGAAGCCATGCACAATGCAATTCGAAACGTCAACATATATTTCTCATTTGGAATCAATTGATCAACAGACGAGTAGATCATTGCAGTTTATTCCGAGGTTTATTCTTATTGTCAACAACAGATTCTAAAAACAACAGGTACTTAAATTTGCACTGCCTGAGCGTATATACATATAATGAAGTGGAATACACGGAGAAAAAGGATTTGTTGCATCAACAAATTATTTATGTTTGAGTTATTATTGTTGGACTGAGCAATTTTTTGTTGAATCAACCAGATACATGATTATTCCATGGAAGCAGCTTGTTCAAATCAAGAATGTAGTCTAATTGAATCAACAGTATAATATCAATTCCATCAACAAAATATATGGTTTCTTCAAAAACAAATTATGTCGATCCAAAACAATGGCGATGTTGATTCAACTATAAACATTTCGTTGATTTGATCAAACAATGATCATTTTGATGAGAATATATCTTTGAAACAACATACAAGTTTTCTTATTCCGATGTAGCAATGAACTCGTTTCGAACGGATCATTTGCTTGAATAGAGCAACGAAATATGTAATATGTAGTGTTTATTCTATTGATGTGAAATTTCATAAACTTCCCGAATATTGAATTTGGTTCAACAAAACAATTTGTCGATATATAGTTTTTCTTTTCGTTGAATCAACTAAATATTTGATCGAATCAATATCTTGTTATCTTGAATCAAACAAAATGATTGTTTGAGCCAATTCAATATCTCTTCATAAACAATTCATGAATGTGCTTGATTGAAGAATATCCAGAGTTCATGCAAGATATATTTACTTGATTCAAACTTCAAATTCGCTCTGAAACAAGATATAGATTCACTAATTTCAAGATTATTTTTTGTCGTGCATATTATGACACTTTTATTTGCTCCATTCAATTAAATTCTGCTTGATTCAACAATTCCTTTTTTTCCGTGTACTTCCTAATTTGAATCATCAAATCAATATTTCATCGAGTCGGAAAATCTATCAGAAAGTATAGTATAATGGGTGTCTCTTCTGAAATTTCATTCGTGGTAGACACGTGATCATCAGTAATTGAAAGCTCAAAGTTCATCGTTGATAAATACAAATTCAGTTTCAATAATACTATAACGATTTACAAAACATCTTGCTTGGCTTAATTATTGTCGTGGGATACTTCGTATATCAAAGTATAATGAAAAGTGTAGCCCTTACCAGGGCCGGACTGAAGGTACAAAACGGGCCGGGCGTATTTCCCAAAGCAGGCCAATTTACAATTTACCTGTCAAGAGGTGTGTGTTGTAGGCGTTTTTCTTTTCCTCAAATTTCAAGGTCGACTGCTCAATATACCTATGCAATGTAATAATATTCACCACCAAAAATATCGAAACTTCGTCAAGTTTTTTTATTGGAGATTTCACATTTTCAAAAATAAAACGGATTCTTGTAAAATATAGATGAAACAGAATAAATACACTCCTCATATAATGAAACTAATGAACATGAAAGAGGCGCTTTACATCAGCTTTGTTCCATAGGAGGAGCGGGGGTAACTCTTGTCACGGGGCTGACAGGAAGCAGAAAAGCGCCGCAGGCGAAATTTTTCGTTGTTCAATGTCGAATTCCTTCAAATTGATAGTTAGGTTTGTCAGAGGGGTATCAGAAAGGTGGGAAAAAATGATTTCATATTCACCTAAAAATTTAAATTTCCTAATAGCAACAAAATATCAGTTTTTAATTTCAAGTTCACTTCGACCCAACAAACTGATTGAGTGTTATTCAGTAAGACAATTCAATGAATACGTAAGTCACATTATTGTTGATGGTTTTTCAATTTCTCCACTCGAAGACTCTCCAAATCGCGATATTTGCACCACAAATTAGATAATTTTCTAAAGCAAATTTGGGAAAAAATGACATAAAAACCATCAAAGATGTGTTCACAGTTTTGGTTGTCATGCATTCAAATGTTAAATTTCCGTGCTGTTGCTGGAAAAGTTAGGGTAAAATTTGTTCGCTGTCATAATGACAAAATCACACCGGCTTTCGAGATGTTATGTACATAAATTGATACATAAATAATTATTTGAGGAGAAATTGATGAAAATGAAAGCTTTCCCGTGATCTTGGGACAGACAGTTTCATACGCTATTCAAAATTTATTTTGATTTAGAAAAGTCCGTCTCACTTATATACACACACTGGCACGATTAGGGGAACGGGTAAAATTTACACTAACTTTGACATCAATTTTCTCTCGAACCGATCACTCGATTCAAATTTGTTTCTCACGAATTGTAGCTCCATTCTCCACGAATACATCTGAGAAATAATAACCTTCAAACGATGAGTCTTTCTATCATATACAGGGGTGTAAAGAAAGTACGGATTTTTCGGTATTTTTTGAGACATCCTGTGGACTGAACCACTGATAATTGAAACGATTTCCCAACATCAAACTATAGCCCAATCTATCCCGAATATCTTCGTTTTCTATCTCGAAATCCCAATTATCCAAGAAAATGAAGAGTTTCAAAGGAGAGCTGGATATTGGTATTAATTTTACCACCTCAAAATTCGAACTGGGGAGAACGTGTCGTTTTTCAACTTGTTTCTGTGATGAGGATTTTTATTTCAAGATGAGAATTTTTCACAGTTTTACCCATCGGTTTACTGTTTAAAGACACATATACGAATACTCTCATGAATATGCAGGGGTGATAAAAGTTGCTCCAATGTTCTTTTGGTGAAATGCTATTTTTGTTAATCAACGTTGGCTATTTTGTTTATGTCATTAATTATTGTCAAAGTCAAGCGATTCACATGAATTTGATTGATGAAAATTCAACATGAGAGATTTAACTCCTACTGATGTGGCGAAGGCTGTAGCATTAATTGAAAATGACCAGTGGGCCAATGTTCCTTTAATATATGAGAACCGCATCTGCATCATTCGATAGATGGCAGGGAAAGACTATATCGCCGAGGTGAACAAAATAAACAATTTGATTTTACTGCTTCTGTCTCCTAGGGCAGAGGTTTAGTCATGGTTCGGTTAGGTTAGTGAAGAAACGACACATTTTCAGATCCAATTTGAGTTTCGAGGTGGTAAAATTGATACCAATATCCACCTTTCCTTTGAAACTCTGTATTTTCTCGAATGATTGAGATATCAAGATGAATAGAAAACGAAAATATTCGGAATAGATTGGGCTCCAATTTGAAGTTGAGAAATCGTTCCAATTATCAGTGGTTCAGTCCACAGGATGCTCAAAAAATACCGAAAAATCCGTACTCTCTTTACACCCCTCTGTATATGATAGAAAGACTCATCGTTTGAAGGTAATTATTTCTCAGATGTATTCGTGAAGAATGAAGCTACAATTCTTGAAGAAAAACATTTGAATCGAGCGATCGGTTCGAAAGAAAATTGATGTCAAACTTAGTGTAAATTTTGCCCGTTCCCCTAATTGTGCCAGTGTGTGTAGTTACATGCAACTTGAGAAATAGACACGTCAATGAATATCTTTATACCTTTTCTAGATCAGGGTAGAATAAACATGCGTTTGCATGAAATTCAAAATGTCTACCAAATATCGGGTATAAAATAAATCTCCAACAGGCAGGCCCGGTAGGCCCAGTCCAGCGGGTCAAAAATGAGCTAGGCCATCGGGCCGCCCGATCACCCGACAGACCAGTCTGGCCCTGGACCTTACTCGAGACCAACTTTTTAATGTAACTGTACCCACAAACGTCCTGAAAATTATCGCTTTATCGATCTCTCTTATAATCAAAATTTCATGGCGTGAAAGTCTTTCACCTCTATGTCATGGATTAGATATCATGCTATGTTATATCTTACTATCCTTATTTTATTTGGTCAAACGAATTTTCATTTCGAAGAGCTGAAATACGTTTATAATTGTCCTCAAAGGCAATTAAATATTTTATAAATATAAAATCACTAATGGGTCTGAAATACTATTCCTGCTTGCTCAATGTCATAAACCGTTTCCTATTCAGAACTTTTTGCATTTTTTTTTAAATAAATATTGATACAGTATCTTCGGTCGTTACATAATGAAAATTCAAGGTGAATGTAAACATCTTATCGCTCGTGAAATTTGAGAACGAAAACATGAATGCATCCAGGTAGGATGATTTTACGAAATAGTCAGTTTCCTTAACCCATCCCCCGTGTGTAATTTGATCGGGTGTTTTATCTCTTCAAGTACTCATTGGAGAACACGAAATGCGATGGTGGAGGTCTCAGATACGCGACTGGCCAATATAGCGGCCATTCCAAGATGGCTGCCAAACTACATATTGAAAACAGCCATATCTCGGTCATTTTTCAACCGATTTTGAAAGTTTTTTTTTTTTCGTTTGTAGACCTTTACGGGTGCTATCTTTTAAATAGTCACACATTTCACGTTTAATACAACAACTTCCAAGTTATGGTGAAAACAAACGAGTTTTGAACGAAAAACTAATTATTTGGTCTATTGTCATGGAAAGTAACAAGTAGTAGTCACTGATAATAAAATACAATATTTGCTGCTCAAAACCACTACGAGCGTGTTCTACAAGTGAAATCGAAAACAACAGATAAGAATTATATTGTTCTTCAGTGAAGAGATTCGAGGGTGATTTGTTACTAATTGTCAGTGTCAGTTTCTTCGTCGTTTTCATCCATCGGTTCACAGGCCTCATTGGCAACATTGTCACAGTTTTGTTCATTTCCAGAACAATTGCACATCTCTGTATATGGAAGTCCATTCTTCAATAGAAGTCCTGGTGGTTCACATGCGGTAGTTCACTCATCTCTGGGACAAATTCACCGTTCTCTAACTTCCAACCACATTCTGATGGACATGGAAGATCAGGTGTTGCAACATCTGATCTACTCCAAATCATAGCCTGCAAAAGTGCTCTGCGGACTGCAAGACAAAATGAAACTAAAGTTGGGGGCAGACTAGCACCTTCAACTTGCTTTTTGGAAAATAGCCACCACCTTAGTTCAATACTTTCAAAATCGGTTGAAAAATGGCCGAGATATGGCTGTTCTTAATATGTAGTTTGGCAGCCATCTTGGAATGGCCGCCATAATGGCCAGTCGCGTATCTGAGACCTCCACCGTCGCATTTCGTGTTTTCCAATGAGTACTTGACGAGATAAAATCACCCGCAATACTTAATCATCAAACTGCACACGGGACACAAAAAATACCGACTAAAAGCGTAGAAAGGCCACTGTTGTGGGTATTTCATTTTATTTCCTTATTCAGACTTTAGAGTCTGAATTCAGACTTTCTTCTCGAATTCAGACTTTAGCTTGAATTCAGACTTTTATCTCTGGATTCTGACATTTTTTTCTGAATTCTGACTCATAGTACACAAATACACACCATATATACCGGGTGTAACAGGATCATGGTAGACCAAACCATTTTGATGAACTTAAATTGGTGATGAATCAAGAAATTTCACATTTTTGACCAAATTCCATTTTTTTAGCTCAACACCAGGACCTGACAATATTACTACATCAGACTCGATCAGAATAGTCATGGCACACTCTATTGAAGAATCAAAAATGAATTTGATATCAATATTGAATTTTGAAATGTCACTTATATGGTATCATGTGATTTAGAAAATGATGCAAAATTTGAAAATGCAATGATATACAGGGTGTTTCATTTGAAATTCGGAAGTTATTACGACTTCCGGTGGGACACCCTGTATATTCGAAATCATTTTCCTGGTATGCGCCTTATGATACAATAATTGAAGTCTGCGAAATATCAAAATCTCAACTCGACTGATACTGAGCTATAGAAGACGAGAGGTGAGATGCAGGACCCTGTATAAACTATACTATCACTTTTTATATAGGGTATAAATATATTTGAACAAGCATCACATCATTCATTATACACGTTTTGACTATAATAGTTATTTATGTATCAAGGGCGTAAAATAGGCTTTTATGGACCGCAGCGTGTAAGTAATAGACCGAGCGAAAGCGAGGGCTATTAACACGCCTAGGTCCATAAAAGCTAGTTACGCCCGAAATACATACAACATTTTATGCACGACCTGTATTTATTTAATATCTCATGTAGGTATCTCTTCACCCCTCAAGCACAATAAAAATACATCACGGTTGCAGTGAGACTGTATTGTATCCATATCGCAAATACAATTAATCAAGAAGTATGGAATCAACGTTACCATGGCAACTCAGTCAATTTTTCGAAATAGGAATTAATAGGCCAGTAGCCATATTAACTGTCAATTTGTGTAATCATACATAATTCATTAGTGATTTCAAAATGAATTGTAGTGATGAAGAAAGTGTGAATTGTACTCCACCAGAAATTAGTGAGGCAGTTGAGGAAGGCAAAATCGAGTTTATTGCCAAGTAAATCAAAAAAAATATACGACAAAGTATACGAAGAATTCGTAAGCTGATGCGATATGACAGTGACGCATTAGCTTTACCACCAGCTCAATGACTTTATCGCCCGCCGGGCGGTAAAGTAGTCCGCGGGCGGTGAAGTGCCACTTCACGCCCGCAAACTCGGGCGGTAAAGTGCTACTTTACGCCCGGTCGTGCATTAAAGGTATTTACTGAAATCAGTGTATTATGCAAACAGTCTGAATTCAGAGAAAAAAGTCTGAATTAAGAAAAGAACAAAAAATACACATACAACAGTGACCTTTCTACGCTTTCGTATGATTTTGTAGTTCTCATGGTAGCTTTCACAGTTGCTCCCATTCCTATTGTCACTGATCTAATATGTTGGTGGCTTAAGTATAACACTGATAACCAAAATGACTTTGTTTGTGAAATCATGAATATCTATCATTTCGATACTTGTTGAAATGCCCGTGTTTAATGAACGAAAACTATCATGGGCTGGAATAATGGCTGAATCATTCAAGAAAAAACCGTTTTCAATCATTCGTTTCAACAAAATTTGTGGAATGTACAAACAGTATCGAAGTTGTATGGTATGATTACCTCCATAAACCACCTATATGAACATTTGAAATACATGAATCGGTCATCAGGTATATTATCAGTTTTGAAACTATTATATAAGTATTGAGTATTATTGATTCATTTTCGATTCATTCGTTGGATGATGTTTATTATAAACTTTTCATAGTACAGCTTTCAAACCCTTCTCTGATTCGCATGGTAATTTTTACTATTTTCAGGAAGAAAATTATCGAAATGATGGAAAATGTCTTGTCAAGCTTCTTGTCAAGTTTTTTTTTTTGGGTAATCATCTCAAAGACTCTTTATAGCTCGTTCAATTGAACAGAGAAATCAAGAAATCGAAAATAATCGAGTTTCTATCAATGGCATTGAAAATATAATATGGGTGAAAGATTTGAAACTTAAATGCAAACAGTTGAGCCGTTCTTGAGTTATTGTGACAGAAATTTTTCTTTGGTAAATGAACTTTTTAGTATTATTATTATCATTATTATCATTATAATTATTATTATTATCATTATTTCCTAGCTTTGACACCCTGTATCTCGAAAACGAAACACATTATTCATTCTTTATGAAATCGAGAGGGTTGTTACCTGTAAGGCTTACCAGGGGAATAATCCTGAACATAGAATAGATAAGGAAATGAAAGCTGTATTGTGGAAATGTTAGCCACACTTTGTAAGCAAAGGTCCTAACAAAATATTATTGTATGGTTGCTAATATTATCAATATAAATGATTTCATACACCAGACCTATAGCTTTACAAGTATTTCATTGGATGGTGTTATTAGACCAAATAAAATGATATCTTATACATATTATTATGTACATGATACAGTGATAGTTCTATTAGACCAGTTGAGTAGCTGTGCTTTAAACATAACCATAACATTGTATTTATACATATATATATAAAATAAGTGAATTGATGATCTGAAGAAATTGGTACTGATATTGTTATAATATATTCTTACAAACAAAAATATTACATAATAAAAGTATTGATTTCATCTCGTGTTTTTTTTACTGCATACAATTTGGTAAATGGTAACTGAATAATAATTATCATCGAGTGTCAGTTTATATACCGTGATAAGGTAGAGAGAGAGAGAAAGAAATATACTTTATTGTCTGAAAAACAGAATTTTTTATTGACAAAGCATAGTATTCAAAATTTAATAAAAGTGTTTAACATGACATAAACATATATAACTGAATTTATGATATGGAATAAACGTATTAAGAGTGGAAAAGGACAATTATCAGTTGACATAAAAAATTGAAGTGAACAATTGTCATAGCACATCAATATTATATATATTAAATGGAGTAGTATTTGAGGTCATATCAGAGTTTCATTGTGAAATTCCTCAATATTATAGTAGGCTCTTCTCAAAAGGGCATATTTCTCCAATTTTTCAAAACATACTATGATCTTTTATGGTCCTCAGTTCAGTGGGTTATATGGTAATATAGTATATTGTTCAACGAGCACGGAATGATAGTGATTTACCACGAGAATGAAGTTTGCAGCATGAGCTGTAGGCAAATGCTGCAATCATTCGAGTGGAAAATTAGCATTCCATGCGAGTTATAAACTACAATTTTTCCTACGGCTGTAACAGATAACAGCGACATTTTTTATTTCTTCGTCTTGTAGCCATTTGATTTTCTCTCAAGTAATGCTCATCTATTAGAGAGAGCTGTCATTACTTGACAAACCATGGGCGATGAGATTTTTTTCAAATAAAATGGATTCATTGTGATATCAGATACGGAAATAAAATTGATGACATACGTAGTTCCCCATCAATGTATCGAACACAGTAAAACGAGAGCTATGCTGTATTATAGCCGTAGAAAATATCTTTGTACTTTCAAATAACAAAGAAAATTTGGTCAAACTAGATTTTGGAATGGGTAGAGCAAGTTTCCACTCTGATATTTGTCGGGTCACGTGATCTCAGTCTCATTTAATACTTTTTGTGAATCAAACATACCGTTTCCAATATGAATAAACTTGTCAGAGTGAGAATTCCTGTTTAAAAACTGTGGTCTGCATGACTCTCGAACACCTAACATATAGTTTCTGCAGCACAAACACTGATTGAAAAATTTGTTGGCCTCAACATCCCCCAGAAACTTACTTCATATCTCATATAGGATTCAATCAGAGAGTGATAATTTTTTTTGCTGTAGATGAACTCAAATCATTTGTGACAACTCTGAGAGCATAACTTCCCGACGCCATTTTTTTTTGTCAAAGTTGCAACATGCTGATCAAATTTAAATTTTTCGTCTATAGATATTCTTAGGCATCTTGTATAGTTTTTGTTTTTGAGAATTTTTCCGTTCAAGCTCAAACTGTTGCAGTCCAAACGGAAGCCGATTAAATTTCCTTTTTTTGTGATTTGAACAAGAATAATTTGTTTCGCACCATTGTTGAACCGTTCCCAAGTCTCTTGCAATATTATTTCTCATGTTGTCACAATCTTTTCCGTGCCACAGTAGGGTAGTATCATCAGTAATAATGGTGAATTTTCCCTGAATGGCAACAATGCCCAGGTCATTCAAATATAAAAGGAAGATAATTGGACCTAGGGCAGATCCCCGTGGGACTCCCCATGTCATATCTCTGATGTCAGACAAACTCCCATTTGATTACACTATCCGTTTCCTATCACTTATAAATGATTTAAACCAGTCATGACATACTCCTCTGAAACCATAGCAGTAATCTCAATGAAATTTCAGAATTTCGGAGTAATCTCAATGAAATTCCAGAATTTCAGAGGAAGGTTGTTTGTTTATAGGTATGCACAGACCCTGTATATACTATTCAAATAATATATCATACCTATGTTTGCATGGATATTACCTATTACGAGACTTAAAACTTATCAGCAATACTATCAAAAATGGAAATAATAATCAGTCAATAATTATTATTTGGAATATGCATCTGCTCATGCTCTACTATATGGTATTAGTTGAGTTCTGTTTTTGAGTGGCTTCGATACCTCAAGGCATGTGTTCAAAAAATCATAATGTTTCCCAAGTAAGTAAGATAATGGATTTCCAGTATTACATACACTGCTTAACCAATGTCGTTCTAAATATAAACCTACAGAATAGGCGAGTTATGTATAATATTTTCCACAGCCAACATATCTGTGATATGATATCTCTGAGATGTCGCGTTCAAGTAATAGTGCGATATCACAAACGTTCCATCGTTGCGATGTTCATAAGCAAACACATCTGCGACATGACATTTCTGAGATGTACCGATGAGGAAACACTGCGAAATTGCGAATGGTCCATCGCTGCGATCTACAGAAGCAAACACATCTGCGACATGCCATCTTTGAGATACTCCGATGAGGCAAGACTGCGATATCACGAATGTTCCATCGCTGCGATGTACAGAAGCAAACTCATCTGCACGAATTTTCCAAAAAAGTTTTCTTCAAATTCTTGTTCGGTGAAGAAGAATACCCGAATATAACTTAATAAACAAAGTGCTAACATTAATTACCTTGCTATCAAACTATTCTTGGTTTACTTACATCTCGCGGTCACATACTACATAATTTTTTATACAAGTACGAGTAACTGATCTCATTCTGATAGAGATGCATAGGTAGTGAGGATAACGCCGCTGAACAGACGATTGAATGGACAGTATTCCGAGGGACCACCTACCAGTCACTATACATCACATAATCAATATTAGATGTCCTCAGAAGTCAGTGGTTCATTATCACACCATGTTTTTTCGCAAAAACACATCGCTTTTCCATCACAAATAACATATCGCGATTACATTGCAAATAATATATCGCTGTTATATCGCAGAGAACTGATTGTATCAACGTCGCATTGATGAAAGATGAGTGCGGGACAAAACACCTCCCTATTACATCGCAGCGACGTCCATGCGTCATAGAATGCGATATCGCAGGTCATAATTGTTACATCGCTGTGATATCTCTGTGATGTAACTGTGTTTGCTCAGATCTGTTCACTGACTCAATATATGTCTGCCTCTCAATGTCGCTGGTTCACAAAAAAAAGTCACTTCACCTGTTTCCATCGTGACTTTTATAATTTATAGAGTTATAGAATAAAGAGTGAATTACTAACGAACCAGAAAAAAGTAGATTACTCTTTACCAAGAAGAGTGGACATTATATGAAGGTGATGACAGATGTATTTCATGCATCAACTCTAGCTGTTCGAATACAAACAGAAATTGACAGTTGACAGTTCCTACAATTGACAGGTTATATAGGGATCAAATGACTGAAGATTTGTTTGAAAAACTGTGTTGCCATGGTAATGTGTTTAGGAAATTGTGTTGCCATGGTAACGTGTTAAATTTTTTGAGTAAATCGCAGATCATCATTCCGTGATTTATCGATCATTTAGTGTGGTCCGTTCGCCAAATGGAATTTTAGTTATGTGAGTAGAAAAACAGTATTTAGTCACTATCGTGACAAATGAAGCGACGCGTATCAATTCCATCCATCATCAAGTAGTGAGTAGTGGAAATTTTATAGCCGGTGAACGGATGTTACTGAAAGATGAAAAAAAAACTCTCATCCATCACTTCAAATAATATGTCACCTGAGTAAGGTAGTTGTTTTTATCTCAACTGATCACGTTTCAAATAGAACCTCAAATCGCTATTAGTAAAACCTATTCCTTATTTCTTGGCTCAGAAAGACTCCAAATATTTTTTTTGGCTGCGGCAAAATATACGTACCTAGCTTCGGTGAACTTCCAAATGTCAGATGATAACTCTAAAATATTCACGTTACCTGATATCAGAAAAGAAATGTTCTATTCGAGATATTGGAACTTTGATGAATTTCGTGCAAATCGTCACCTCAGAAAACAAGTGGAAGTTGAGATTGTGAAAATTTACATAGTCATACGTATATCTTTCGAGCAAGGTCCGGGTCGATATATGGAAAATAATATCTCCAGAGAATGAACCACCAAACTAATCAAGACGTCATCAAAATGGAAATTGAATCAATATACAGTATGTCTCACATTGGATGCTCTCTCGATTGCAATCTGATGTATCATACACTGAAAAAGAAATTGAGTGAAATTTCAGTCCACGCCAGATTTATTTGAAATTCCAGCCTACTTGACTGTGTAAAATGGTAATTCATGAGCCGATTCAATTGATTTTTTTTCATTTTCATCGATAGGAGAACTTAATGAAATATCTAGTTTGAGTTGACTCACTCACTTGAATTGAATTCACTCAAAAATTTCAATCAGTAAATTCACTCACAACCACGTATGCATTCACTCAAAGAAATTTTCTACAGTGTAATTCTCTCAAACCTTCATTTTGTACCTACATGATGCTGTCCCTATCCTCCTAGGCACGCACGATGTTCTTCGAAGATTATAGAGGGATTCCCTTTCGTGCCCTCCAAAGATTAATTTTTTTTTATGAATTTTACAAATAATCATGACATTCTTCTATTTAGAGCTACGGAGGATTTTGAGATAGAGACCAATCGATTTTTTTGAATTCAATAAAGCGCATACGTATAATGTCCAAGTGTCCAATATAATTACCGTTTGTCCCTGTATATACCGGGTGCCCAGATCTTTTCATACAGCCAGTTATGCTGCTTGGAAGAAAAATTCAAAAAATTATACTTTTGTCAAACCCAAATGACTTTGAAGCCATTGTGTCAAAGTCAACTTCTGTCAAACTACCCCTGAAAAACCACCCCAACTTCATTTTGTCAAGTTACACAATATTTTTTTTTTGTTGATAATGTGTGCAATCCAAACTTCAACGATGTATCACACTTGATAATTTGAACATATTGGTAAGTTATATTTTTTATCATATAGCTTCATATCATTTATTCGATTTGAGAGAGAATGTCAATATTCAATTTCAGAGGATTTTTATTTTTTATGCTCTCCTTTTGGATGTTCAACAGATATGTTCGACGTGGCAAATACCCAAGAAAGTAGTTGTTTTCTGTTGAATATTCAGAATGATATAATGTGCATATTTTTATCTAAAGGAGAATGCAAATTCTCAATTCCAGAAGATTTTGTTTCCAAATTCTAATCGTGTGTGTTCGATAGATATAATTCTATGTTCGTCGTGGCATATAGCCTGGAAAGAAGTTGTTTTCTGTTGAATAAACCGAGAAATAATTGGTATTTTCATCACATTGAGAATGCGAATTCTCAATATATTTCTTTATACGCGTGCTCGAACAACTGTAAAGAAAACATAACAAAAAAAATGATCCACACCTGATGAAATTGGGGGTGATTTTCCAGGGCTAGTTTGACAAAAGTTGGCTCCGACACAACGGCTTCAAAGTCATCTGGGTTTGCCAAAAGTGTATTTTTTTGATTTTTTTCCAATTAGCATAACAAATATTGGCTGTATGAAGAGGTCTGGTATACCTTTTTTATAGAGGTGCCTACCTAAAATAAAAATCAATTGACAACGAAAACCAATTCAAATAATACCTTTTTTATAGAGTTGCCTACCTAATATAAAAATCAACTGACAACGAAAACCAATTCAAATAATCTTCAAATGAGATATTTACTACTACGTATAGGTTTTTTAGTATCAGAAACGAGAACCACATCAGTCAACTTATGCAGTGGTTACAACGAGTGTTTATTTCATCGTTCTCATTGATTAGGTATGAATTTATTCGGAAAAAACTCGGAAAAAACGTTCTTGAAGAACAAAAAAGTTCATTGCTTCCTGTACCCGCCACTGTGTTATCAACATATTTATCTAAAGATTAATAGTATATAGAGGTTTTGAGGTTTATCAGAATTCATTCATCTCGATGCCCTATTTTTTCTATTCAAATATTGAAGGCATGTTATACTGAGTAAGTTACGTAATAATGTACTATTATGTAATTCGTTTTATAAAATATCATGTGTGGTGCTGTAGAATAACGCCACAGGATACTTATAGGTTGAAATATGAGGATTCAGCACAATTTAGTTCAACGTGAAAAACTACACAAATGATGAATTTTTTACCAATTTCCTAATAAGTTTGAAGTTCTACAGGTTGTCCGGAGATGAAATCGACGAAACCCATGGGGTTTCAGGGACTATTTGTATTTGTATTTGTATTTATTTATAGTGTTACTACATTATAAAATGTTTACACTCGTCAATATATATAAAAAAATCGTTTGGTAATAAATAGATAAATGAAAAAAAATATAAAGGGAATAGAATAAATAACAATAAACATGATCACATTGGTCAAACAAACATATACACTTAGTTCTATAAATATCACATTTCAGTATTGTTAACTAGAAGTTTTATAAATCTATATCATGTCATGTGTCAATAAGGCTGTGAATTCCTGAATAGAGTAGAAACATTTTCTGATCAGATATTTTTTTAATTCACATTTGAAGGGCATTAAATTCAATTTCTTCATATCCTCAGGTAATTTGTTGAAAAAACTCGGACCATAGAAATTGAAACCTTGTTGAGATTTCCGAAGTCTATTTGTAGCAATGACAATATTATTGTTATTTCTCGTATTGTGAGAATGGATATCAAAATTTTGTTTGTATTCAGTCAAGTGTTCTTTCACATAAACCAGGCATTGATAAATGTACATACTAGGCAAACTAACAATCTGCTGATATGATTGCAAAATGTCATATGGAAAATTTCCAAAACCACTTCGTTACTGACATACAGAGTAATTTACGAATTTTGACAAATAATTCAATCTGCCATATCAAGTATAGGGAGAACCGAATTGGGTTCGAATTTGGTACATAAACTACACTCAAATGCTTCAACAAGTAGCCTTCTGAACGAAATCAATATCAGGACCGGAATATAATTTTTTTCCTATGTTTAGTTCTTGAGAGAATAACTAACCCTGTATAATAATTATCAAAAGTCTGAGGTCATATTATGAATCTACGAGAAAAATACTATTGAAACTTGTTTAGAGAGTTTCTGGCACAATTTCTGTTATTCCGTAATGAAATATTATTTAAATTGTTTTCATTAATTGTCGGATAATATATCAACAGGAATGGAAATTTAATTAATATTTACGAAATCAATATACATAACTGTCGTTATTGTCTTCGATTATCCCGTAGTAATATTGTAACAGCCTTTATTTCTGAGGCCATTACTTTGGCGCTTTGTTCTGACAAAGACTACTCTAGTATTTGACATGGGAGGGAACTCGGCGTTACCATCGAGACAACTTGATGGTAACGGTCTCGGGCGCCAGATTGTTTATTAGGTGGTTTACTCCACCTGCTCTGCACAAAGCTATTCTTGTACAGTGCCCCAAAGTAGCAACAGTGGAGACAGGCACAAGAGGTACCTATACAGTATAAATCAGGGGTCAATGTTATTGAATCGACCTGAAATCAATATAAGGAGCCAAGGGAGTGTAGGCTTTAATTACAAACCCTGGGTTTAGCCTGGAATACTGGTTGCTATTTTTAGTCTGGATAATAACAGGAATCAAAGCAAATATCTTTCGGGTCTCTGGTATTTCTAGGTTAGGCCCGGAAAATTATTTATTCAAACTATTTCATATATTCTACCTGGAGAATCAGAAACACAGTTCCAAACGAATTGAACAGATTCAATTAGTATTTATCTTTCCCTTCGCTTTTCTCATTTTTCAATATCGGGATTTTAGTGAGCTTAATCATATTTCTCTATCCATGTCAAAATTTCATTACTCACCGGCCACAGCCTGACAGGATACCAAGCACAGGAACACGGGTGCACAGGATAGGATTTCTCAAGGAAAAGAAGAAGACGAAGAATTGATAACTGTATATGTCAGTGTCAGCCGTCACCGTCAGCTGTCAGTCAATAATAATCAGCAATTTGACAAAAGAAAATATTGAAAGTCATTAAATAAATTATTGGAACTATTCGGAACTGAAAACAATGACAACAGAAATAGAAATATGGAATATGCAATCACAAAAAAACCCGTTTATTCGCAAATACAAATTTCTGGATTCATTACACAGGTCGAGTGAGCATCGGTGTGGTATGAAAAACAGCAGGAATGAAATGAATCTTTAAACAGGATGAATAATTATGGTGAAAAATATTATTACTCACATGTGCAACAGGAAATCACTATACATTAATACTTCACACTGGCTTTGAATGAAATATGAGAGCAATAGGAGATCAGCAAGAGAACCAGGAAAGACACAGGTCTAGTGTAGATGATAGAGACTAGTAGAGCAGAGACGGTAGAGTAGAGAGCGATCCCTCAGCTGTCTTCAGTATTTATATTCCTCATCGACCTCGGTACAAGGACAGCTCGATCCTAGATTCTTATTGGTCGGAATCCTCAACTATGCCTGCAGGAACTAGCATCCAAAAGCACATGTTCTTAATTTCACAAAAAATGCGGGAAAAATGATATGCAACCCTAAAAATGGGCACAGGAACACAATCTACTACTCTTGCTAATGAATGAATTTGTCTGGAAAATATCCAATAATAAAGAAGTCATGACCAGGTAAACATCCATCATTTCAACTGATAAATAATTCATCCAAATTTCATATCATAAGCAAAGGGGTTGAAAAATATTGAAGTCTTCAGGGTTGTAATGATGCTTATCAGAGTTTACTCTCAGGAAAAGCTTTGGAAAGTCAGGAATCAATGCATTACTCGGCTCTCTCAGGTTTTCAAGTAGGTTTCGAGCTTTCGAACAAGTGAAATTCAACAAGAATCAGTCTCAGGTACTTAGATATAAATCAAAACCAGTCTAGTAATGAAGCTGGTCAAGAACACTTCATCACAATATTTTATGAATAAATCTGATAACCTGAAAAGCTGAAGAACTAATTCGTATCAGGGGTGGAAAGAGTCTTTTTTATGTTCTTGTTGTATCACGTTAAAATTTATCATTTCTTCTGAGGGTTGCTCGTAAGGGGGCAACCGAATAACGGACAGAACAATTACAGCTATATCTGAATCGAATATGGTATCCACTTTTTGAAAAAAAAAGTATGACAGTCGTTTTGAGAATTTTCACCACGTCAACAATTGAAAGTATGCCCTAAGAATCTGATGAACATTTCAGATTTGTCCACATTTTCGAAGAGAGCTCTTTGAGTACAGTATTATGGAATTTATTTTGTTTTGAAAAATCGGTTCCAAATTAGGAAGGTATGTAGCGAGTAAAAATCGCACACACTGTATACGTAAGGATTATCTGTAATGCGCATATTGAATACTTATGAGAATAACAACAATAACTTCCATTCCGCTCGTCCTATCTTGGAATATTCATAAAAGTTTTGGCGGTTCTTACGAAATTGTAAACATGCTATATAGTGAAATAACATTTTGATTTAAATTGAGCGAATAATTGGCCCAATCTTCAATTAAATAAGTCTCATCACATTCCAATTATAGCTAGTTCAAGATAAAAATGCAAACTCCTATCACTAAATTTTCTCGACGATGATATAAGTATTTTTTTGGATTAAATATGCATGTATAGTCTCCGTTCGCCTGCGTCAATACTTTTTCGAAGCACCTTGTACATAATATATTGATCAGAATAAAAAACAATCCTCGTATAGGCTTTCGTATATTATTATATAATCCACTTTGAAAAATTAACCCTCATTAGGTGATTTTTCTTGATGCCATACAAAGTTTTCATAGGCTGATGGCTCAATATCGGGGTGTATTTCAGTTTGATTGAGCTTGTTTACGGAAAATGTGACTAGACTTGATTTTGTGTGGTGAGTTGTGAGAAAATTTGCACCTGAAGGATATATTATCATAGAGGTAAGCAATTACTGTCAAAATCATGGTGTACACAGTAAACAAACTGATGTTATTGAATTTATCAAAAATAATTGGTTCAATAATAAGAGTAGCTGATTTAAAATGATATTCAATGGATATTTACGTAACCTCAGGGAGATCCCGCAAAATGCGTTTTCTATCGTGTAGTAGTAGTGTGTAGTACTTTTTCGCAAGAGTTAGTGTTTTTGTTCTTGATATTTATGAAAATACAAACATTTTCAATAAACAATATTTTATAATGATGCTACAAAATTACATATAGGACAGGATAGTTACATGGATCATTTAGTTAGTCCTGAATATCCTTATTTTCAACGATACAAGAATCGTGTCGAAGAGTAACTTTTCAGCACTAGTGCGATAAGGCAACTTTTCCGCACGATATTCCCATACATTGAAAAAAAATAAAATTGTAATCTTAAATCTTGAGGACGATGAATGTTAAAATATCCAAACAAGTGAAGAATCGGTTGAGACTTTGAGACGGCAACGCTGTTTATCTCACTGGATAGTGACTTATAGATTTTTCCCGAGTTTTTTCCCGACTACCAATAGATGGTCGGCGCGTTATAGACCTAATCTAACGGGAGCATTTCTTTCGGGATTTATTTTTGGGAATCTGAAAGAATTAAAAAAATACTCTGTGGCTCTTCTTATCGTTATGATGGATGTCATTCTATTGTTTTCTAGAAATTAGTGTTCATGCCTATTTTGTTGATCAAGCAAATTTTTGGATCAACATCGAACATACTCAGGGGGCATTCTTTTCTGAAAATAAACATAATTTATTGTGAAATTGGAATTCTTTGCTATGTAGTTGGAATTAGCGCCGAATGGGCGAGTTGACTGATAATGAATTTTTGGCATTCAATTACTCCACTGTATTGTTAGGAACATGAATAAATTTCAGCAACACTCCTCACGCTTTTTCTATATGAATAATAAGTCTATGCGTTGTTCGAAATTGTACTTCAGAGCTCATTTTAAACGAACCTTTATGGCCGCCATTTGGCGATACGTCGAATAAATTGACGTCAGTTTTAATGCTGTCTTGTTATTGGTTAGATAATCTTCCATTTCAACTCATGAAGCAGGGTTGTCAAGTCTCCAATTATAATCAAGTTATCAAAAAGATATTAGAGTCCTGTTGTTGAATAAAACATGATAGGAGGAACAGATGAAATAGTTCATTCTTGAATTTTTCGAGCAACCAGCATGTCCAAATATTCTTTATTCATCAAAAAAAATATCATGTAAATGTTGGAGACTCCGCAACAATATGCTGAATGCTGAGAACTGACAAGACCACGTCCACAAGTCGTGCGCCGTGTTGTCACTTTCACCGGTTCCAATTTCCTCTAGTGTGCATTGATATAATTATAATTTACGCAATAAGCCACAAATCATAAGGGAACATTTTGAGACAATTGAATTTTTATTGATAATTAGGAATATTATACCAATACTCAATTGAGAATTTGTGAATTATTGAATAACTAATGTTTCAGAAGTTCCCAATCGTGATTCAACATATGGCAACTGTGCTATGATCTCCCCTACTCACGAAATCGTGGCGTCAGTTTTCACTGGCGGTAAATCTCTAGCGTTTGAAAATTACCGTGGCATTATGGACTTCAATATCGACCAGAAAATTCTTAAAAAATATGAAATCGAAAGGTATTTGATGAAGGTATGATTCTATACAAGAAATTTAAAAATAGTCCACTCGCATATTGTGCAGTAGTTGAATAATCAACAATTTTTGGTTGCGCTACTGTCTCAATATTCAAAGTTCATCGCTTAATCGAAGTATATTAGATATATCAAAAGAGTTATAATTATGCATGCTGCATGTTGCATGTTATTGATATTATACAGTATCAGTCAAACAATATATTATTACTGCATTTGATATTTGAATACAAATTATTGTAGTATAATAAGTCAAGCATGAAATTGATATAGTAGAATTAGATCAGCTTTGCCTAATCTCATTGGTCCGATAAGGAATCTAATACCCTTTCACCCCTATTGACGAACTGTTTGATGATGAATGAATGACAGAATTATCGAAATTATTGAGTTATTGTTCAAGTTGCGTCTTGCGCTAGCCTGATGACCTTTGAAAATTATTTTGAGGGTAAGTTGAGTGTTTGATATAGGTAAACTATATGTTTGAGATTTCTTTCACCTCGTCTCTTTAACTAGATGAACTATCAGTATTATTTCAATATACTTCATGTGAAGACAATTCAGATGATTTGCCCTATATAATGTCACTGCGTTCAACCTATAGGGTGAATGAATTCGATCGATAATCAATGACACCCTGTTTGTGGAATATTTGAGGAAGAATAAAATAATGTACCGAGGTAAAGTCACAAAGACAAAATATAAAACACTCATACATAATTTTCAAGAAGAAAGTTCTCCTTTTTTTTGGAATGAAATATCATTCAAGTTCAATCTATTATGTCTCGTATTTTATTTAAACATTTCATACCCATATGCTTTGGTGAATTTTTACAAACTGCCAATCTTGAATAAGGCTATCGAAATTTTTCTTTATTCCTAGTATTATACATATATGCATATCTTCATTTCTCATGAATTCATTTTGGTTTATTCAAACTGGGCGTCAATTGAAACGTTAATAGTGAAATTTGGCATCAAGTTTGACTTGTCGTAATTTCTAAAATATTGAACGAATTTTGAATTGCCGCCCAGATTCTGAATGCCTTTTTCATTGTCTTTCGAACCATTCCTTACAGCTTCTTCAAAATCGATCAGAACCCATGATACAGGGTGAAACAAAGTTTCGTGCATTTTGAAAAAAATTTCTCCGCCCCCCCATTTTGTCGGAAGACCACGATGCTCATATTTTATTCAGGCATTTCATAAATAGCAACCATACCTCGGGACATTTTCGAGTTTTTGCCAAAAACTACTGTGGTTTCCGAAAAAAAAATGTTTTTGTTTTTTTTTCAATGGACTGATTACCTGTATCCTCAAAACGATGAATCAGTCTATTTATTGTCATGACTGAATTATTGAAAATGGTATTTAAATGAGTTTGGGTATATCCTAATCGTCGTAACCTGAAATAATAATTATCTGTACTGAATTATAGTTTATATCACTATAGTGATCTCACCTTATGATATTTTCCATTTCGACCTGATTTGAATGAGGCATCTTCAAATTTTTCAGGACTCGAAGTACAGTGGCGTTCTCATGAAAATTGGCAATTGATATAATCTCTATGCATACCTACATTGTTTCAACAATACGTTGTTATAGAAACAAGGTATCGTTGTTTGTTTTTGTTGATGAGATGTGTTGATTGACTGCTCACTAAGGTAGAAAACTTTCACCATAGACTGCGAAGTAATAAATTATTGATTGGTTTCGAGTAACCTGGTATACATATCTGCTCCAACGCTTGCCTGGAATGCATAAAAGCATCCATTCATGGAACTCCTGTAAAATTAGTCCATTTGAAAAAAATACTAAAAAAAAATTTTTTTCCGGAAACCACAGTAGTTTTTGGCAAAAACTCGAAAACGTCCCGAGGTATGGTTGCTATTTATGAAATGCCTGAATAAAATATCAGCATCGTGGTCTTCCGACAAAATGGGGGGGCGGAGAAATTTTTTTCAAAATGCACGAAACTTTGTTTCACCCTGTATCGCGGGTCCTGATCAATTTAGAAGAAACTGTAAGGAACGATTCGAAAGACGATGAAAAATGCATTCAGAATCTGGGCGGTAATTCAAAATTCGTTCAATATTATAGAAATTACGAGAAGTCAAACTTGATGCCAAATTTCACTATTAACGTTTCAATTGACGCCCAGTTTATATGTACATAGTTAGTTCAAGACTATACAAACACGGTAGGGTTAGTATTTAAAATTTCTTGAAGAGTGGTTTACATGTGTTCATTGGATGAGCATGACACATTGTTCTCATTATCCTTTTTTGTGTTGAAAATACCCTTTCAAAGTGACAAGAGGACCCCCAAAATATCAGGCCACATTGCAGAGTTGACTGAACCAGCTCAAAATAAAGTAACTTCAGGATGTTTGTAGATATAGTATCTCGCAGATTTTTTATTACATAGCATGTAGTGCTTAGTTTCGAACATACAGTGTTTATGTGCGCTTCCCATGTTAGCTTACTATCCAAAGTAACACCTAAGAACTTGATATAGTCTCTACTGATTGTATAGATTTTCCAGACAAGTTTAGGTACCTATAGGTCATAATTTGGATTTACGTTTTTTGGCAGAATACGGGCATAATTGGTTTTGTTTGTATTCAAAATAAGACCATTTTCAAGGCTACACTTTTCTATTTCTTCAGATGCATTGCTGCTCAATTTTGTAAGGTATTGGTAGAGAAAGTCCGATAAAATTTAGTAAACAAAAAAATATCGCTGTAATACAGAAGAAACCGTCAAAATGGTCGATTCCGATTGGTTCTCGAGAACAAGAGAGATATATTCTTTTGAAAAAATGTTTTTCTCACTAATAGCTCGAAAACACTATACAGGGTGGAGACTGAATTTTCTGAAAATTCGCGAGACACGTCGACGTTTAAATTCATTTACCTACAATTGGCGAACAATATGGAGAATATAACTCTTCAGGGGTAGCAGGAATCTACCAACATGTTTTTTTTTTAATGCAACCCTATGACTTGCGACCCCTCATTGGAAATCTGGTTGAAAGAGGAATCCAGCGTACTGATCATATTTCAGTTTGCGGGTCGCATGAAATCAAAATATAATTTCGAAGTTTGATATATTTTCAAGGCATTTTTATCAAAATTTTGACTCTGTATGACAGTGAAATTTGGCATTTTCATCAGTTTGCAATAACACTTCATTTCGAACTGTGAATACAGCAAAAAAACTCAATTTATTTTTGCGGCTCTATAATTACACTAGAATTCAATAGCAGATAGCAGTAGTAGCAAGTTTGATATATTTTCAAGGCATTTTCATCAAAATTTTGACTCTTTATGACAGTGAAATTTGGCATTTTCATCAGTTTGCAATAACACTCCATTTCGAACTGTGAATACAGCAAAAAAACTCAATTCATTTTTGCGGCTCTATAATTACACTAGAATTCAATAGCAGATAGCAGTAGTAGCAAGTTTGATATATTTTCAAGGCATTTTTATCAAAATTTTGACTCTTTATGACAGTGAAATTTGGCATTTTCATCAGTTTGCAATAACACTTCATTTCGAACTGTGAATACAGCAAAAAAACTCAATTTATTTTTGCGGCTCTATAATTACACTAGAATTCAATAGCAGACAGCAGTAGTAGCAAAAAATTGCCATCAATTGTTCAACACACATTTTGAGCGGTTGATACGTTGAAAGAAACGACTTTTAAAATTATATTTCAATCTTAGGCCAGCTTTCCAATGAAGGGTCACAAGTCATAGGGTAACATTCGGAAGAATCATGTTGAGGGTATGGTTTCTGCTACTCCTGGAGAGATATATTCTCGATATTGCTTACAAAAATTAGGTATAAATACATCAAATCGTTGACGTTATATCGAGAATTTCCAGAAAAAATATTCACCTTCCCGCTAACGAATTTATCCCAGTCAAAGTCTAATGAGAGTCAATCCAGAGTTTTCAAGTCGGTTTTTTATTTGCAGAAAAAATAAAAGCATATAGATGATGATGCGGTTTTCATCGATTATTCAAAATAACCCAATAAATAATATACCTACAACGTTCTTGTTCTTCGGCTTTTTATATAAACCGGGCAGGTAGCTATAGTGACTGATTTTCGGGCGAGATTTCACCCAGTATGCCATTTGGAGGGTATCATTATGTATATATTTTGATGTTGAAAAATGATACATGAAAGAATCCACCTGGGTTCTCCATGCATTAAAGTTAATTAACATTATTTTTTCGCAACTTGAGTGTTTCGATACATGTTCCTGCTATACATATGCTACGGAAAAAAGGGCACACCTAAACCTTGAAAACATGCTTCAGCAGAAGCGTCATTTCAGTGAATAGCAGGGGGGTCAAGAAACTCAAGAAGACAAAATTTGTGCAATGTGAAAAATGCACCGCAAGCGGAATGGTTTTGGGGTTCAAGGTCGAAGGCCTTCAAATTGAAAATTGGATATTTCCAGAGTGACAACAACTCCATTTCAGGAAGGAGGTCAGGTTAGGTTAGGTTAGACCAACTTTAATCTCTTAACGACAAATACAAATAAAACTGTGACTTGCACAGGCGCGATTCTGTCAGAAGTCAGACAAACAATTTCTTCCTCTTCTTTTTCCAAAATGTGGTTGAACATTCAGAAAATTTTAGTCGTATGTTCAAATTAGACTCTGAAAACAATATGAATGAATAATTCTTTTTTGGCCTGTTCGTTTGTGCTTGCTCTACCTGCTGAACTTGTTTTTTTTTCTATGACTTACTCTGTTTACATCATGCCATGAACAGAGATAACTATGGGAAAATATCAACTTTAGCAAGTTCAACAATACATGTGCATAAATCCACCTTAGATGTTGTACTTCGAAATTGGCACTGTTGAAATAACGCTCTTCAGACTGGACAACAATAACGTTTTTTCCGGAAACTTTATTTCGATGTTTGTTTTAATGCCATACATGCGACAAATTTTCTGAAGCGTTTGTCAGCTGTTGATGAAAAACTCACTTCATCTCGGAAATAAATGTACGCCCTCACTCACCATATAATACAGAGGGTGTTATTGAAGTATGTGGCCAAACTTCGAGAGGCGATGAATTTAATGATTCTTCTTCTTAGACGAAAAGTTCATGTGACCATAGCTCCGAAAATGCATAATTTGAAAATTGGGTTTTTCGTAAATATATTGTTATGACTTGATTAAAACCTCAGTATTTCAGATAACACTACAATATTCCAACAGAATTGGATCAGAGATCTTTGCGATATTTAGTGAAAAGCGTTTTTTTTTCAAATCTCTGACACCCAATATCTCCAAAACCGTGTATTTCTGGAACAATGTTTATAAAAACTTTTCGACTTGGAATCACTCGAAGAATCAACTCTTGAAGTTAGGCAACATACTCAAATAACACCCTGTATACCTACCATCTTTTATTATTATTGGACGTCTGACAATAATATAGAAAAATTCATGGCTGAGAGATGAGACAAAATATTATGAAGGAAATTTTGCATATCGTTAAGTTATGTAAGTATGCCAATGTCATATTCAAATCAGAAAAATGACGAAAAATGAATGAAGGAATTAATAAGTAGTTGATACCTATATTATAAGAAGTTACAACCGGTTTCATTTGATGAAAACGTCAAAAGAAATCAATCATGTGTTAATCAGTTTAGAGGTGTTTGGGGTGAAATAGAGTTGAAATTGTATAGTTTATCAACTATTCTCTATCAGATATTCAAAAACATGTTATTGATTGGAAAATGATTTTTCTACGGCAATAACACAATATATATTGCTCTTGTTTTACTCTGTTAAATACATCAATGAGGTACTTCGTTTGTCATCAATTTCATTTCCGTATATCTCATATCACAATGACTCCATTGTGTAATTATTTCAGACAAATCTCATCGCCCAGAGAATATCAATTTTCAAGTACCCAATGACAGCTCTGTCTATTAGAT
Source organism: Phaedon cochleariae (assembly GCA_918026855.4). Taxonomy (NCBI): domain Eukaryota; kingdom Metazoa; phylum Arthropoda; class Insecta; order Coleoptera; family Chrysomelidae; genus Phaedon; species Phaedon cochleariae. The sequence continues at coordinate 59,526,331 of OU896708.1, forward strand.
GATCATTACTTGAGAGGAAATCAGGTGGCTACAAGACAAAGAAATAAAAAATGTTGCTGTTATTTGTTACAGCCGTAGAAAAATTATAGTATATAACTCGCACGGAATGCTAATTTCCCGTCCGAATGATTGCAGCATATACTATTTCGTTACCCACCCTTAAAGGTTGACAACTTCTCGAAAATCTTCGTTTTTTATATGTTACTCAATAATAGCTATAATCTCAGTTTGTGTTCCAAAAACGTTTGAATAGGCAGAAATATTTTGTATGGGCATTCAGAATTCAGTCCTATAAAATGCAAAGAAGCATTATAAACCTAAAAATGCTTTATAAACTAGTATTTTTCAATGGAACACCCTGTAGATATTTTATTTTTATAATCGGTAGTGTTCTTCCTTCTGATTTTAAATATACCGGGTGACACAGATTCAAGGTGTACCACCCTTTTCTCCTTTGCTTGTCTAGCAATATTCCTGAAATGATGAACTTCGCATATTATGAAAAGGAATATTTTCTTTATGAGTTTTTGCAAATTATGAGTGAGCCATTTGATCCACCTGCATCACTCAATAAGGAAATGAATTGAAGCTAAAAAAATTCAGAACAACTACTATCCTGTCAATTTTCCTCGCAAAATCAGTATTTATCTCAATATTTAACTCGAAAGTTGACTCAAAATTAGAATTTCCATTTTTTCGGAGAAATTGGCCCATAATTAAAATTTATTTATTCATTTTATTTATTTAGAAAGCAAAGTTATCCAACAGAGGAACTATATAAATAGTCCTTCCAATAACAGGATAACACAGTGATACATAATTATTGTCTTTACATGGGTTGCACCTACTTACTATCATATAAAAACTAAGTACCTACCTATTCCATTACCTTCATTGAAAAATAACAATCTGAAGAAAACAACAGTGACGTCGGTATATACAATATCAACATATATGAATATATATAGGTAGTATTTTGACACAGACTGGAAAATTACAATTTCGATATGACTTGAGTATCATGAATGAATACCAGCACTATTTCCATATTTTTATATTCAAGGAATACTATAAAAATTCAACAAGAATTCTCTCAGTTGTTTCTTGAATCATTTGATATCACCAAGGTGAAATATATCAATATTAGAGTGGCAAATTGTATTGTACGAGTTCATACATCTTATTAGAGGTGAATTACTATAATAATTAGTAGAGAAAGAAGGTGGGTAGAAAGTACGTCTATTCATAACCATTCTAGGATTACAATTCAAGCTCAGGAATCCAGTGCATGCTGTTGAATCAATAAGATTGTTGAAGATCTTGTAAATGAATAATATGTCAACGAAGTCTCTTCTAATGAAAAGATTCTCTATTCTATAGAAACTTAAGTTGCTCTCATAGCTCATATATAGTGACGGAAACGGAAGAATCTATAGTTCAAATTGTTGACCTATTTTTTTTCAACATGTTCAATTTGATTCACATATTTGCCATACACGGGATTCCAAATGGTAGAGCAGTATTCAAGGATAGGCCTGACTAATGATTTATATAAAGTGGTAACTGATGAATAATTTTGAAATTCTTTAGTATTTCTCAGAATAAATTCCAGAGTGCGGAGTGCTTTTTTAACAACAGCTCTAATATGTGATTCAAAAGTTAATTTTTTATCTAGTATCACTCCTAGATCTCGAACGTCTTCAGTTGTTGATATTATCTGATTATTGATATATAGGTTTTCAGTGAAAGGGGGCTTGAGATCTAGAGAATAGAACATTATAACATTTGCTCGCATTGATAAATAATCTATTTGTACTGCAGAAGATTTGCAGTCTTTCAAGATCTTCCTGGATACCCACGTAATCTGATATCTATTCAATTTCACTATGAATTTTCACGTCGTCGGCGTATATAGCGAAATTTGAGAAATTAAAGCATTGTTCAACATCACTAACAAATATACTGAATAGAATGGGGCCCAAGTGTGAGCCCTGCGGAACCCCGGACGTGATTCGGCATTTGGTAGATTTCACATTATTCAGTGCTATGTACTGATATCTGTCAGTGATATACGATTCTGGGAGTTTAAACAGAATGCTATGTACACCGAAATTAGAAAGCTTTTTACCAGGGTAGGGTGATGCACCTTATCAAAGGCCTTTGAGAAATCGGTGTACACCGCACAAGTTGAAACTCCCTGTTCCATGTTATCGAAGATTTCCTGTACAAATGGTACCAAATTGGAAACGACTCCTCTGTTTTCAAAGAATCCATGCTGATTAATTGTGAGACAATTTTCTGATGTAAGAAATAATTGTTGTGTAATAATGGATTCAAATATCTTACCGAATATATTTAATAAATAAATTGGTCTGTAGTTACATGCATCTGTCCGATTTCCTGATTTGAATACTGGTATGACTTGTGCGATTTTCCATTTTGACTGTCTAGTCCGGGACCTTTTTTTTCATCAGGTTCAACGAGAGCATCGTGAATATCTTCTTCTGAGATATATATGATATTGATACTGTTGTCCGATGGTTTATTCGGAATGAATATATACTTTGTTTTAGTGTATGATTCACCATTAAAATGCATTTGAGCCGGAATGGAATGATTATTTTTCTTTTTGGAGATATACGACCAAAAAAATTTTGAATCATGTTTCAATTCATCCTCTGTTTTTTTTATGTAGTTTTTATTATCAGTGTCAATATTCTTTTTCACTTCTCTTCGTAATAAATAAAAGCGGGAGTAATCAACCTGATTTTTTAATTTTTTCCATTTCCAGTGATATTTAAGTTTTTCTTTTGTTAATTTGATTGTTTCTTTCGAAAACCATGGTGGATGACTGCTGTAGTTTATGAGCTTCTTTGGAACAAAGTCATTCACAGCCTTGTTTATTATTTCATAGAAGTTTTCTACACATACATCAATGTCTTGTAAGTCAAATATTCCTTCCCATTGAACAGAATTTAGATAATCGTTGATAAAATTGTAATTCGCCTGTTTGAACATGGGTTTGGTATGTGATTTTTTTGGCAATTGATGAACTGTATTACCGCAGGTTTCACATTAAGGTCGATTAGAGTAAACTCAATCTAAAATTCGGTCACTGGTATTTCGGACATTATTGAATTGTTTAAGATTCGATAGCGATACAAAATTCACAAAATATTCGCTCTTGATGTCAGTAGCGCCGGATGGTGCATATCCTATGGAGTCTGCGGGGTCACAAGTCCAGTTCAATTTTGGAAAATTATAGTCGACTTTGTCGAGATGTTATTTCATATCATTCAGATTAATGTCTGGAGGAGCATAAACGCAACATACAAGTAATTTCTTACCGCCTTCCAGTGCTACTGACACTCAAAGCTCTTCAACTTTGCCGTTTGTACTCCTATGAGATATGCTCTGTGATACAAATTCTTTTTTCACTCCAATTATCACACCCCCACCATCACTTTTTCCACTAGTCACTTCATCGCGATCTTTCCGAAAAACTTCATAAGTTGTTGAAAATAGTTCCATGTTTGTAATACTCTCTTTCAACCATGTTTCGGTAGCACATATTATCTCGAAATCAAGCGTGTTTGAAAATCATTTTGAAATAATGTGTCAAATGATCGTTTAAATACACTCGTGTTTTATTGGGAAATCTAAAAATATAAGCAGATAAGTTGTGTCTATGTGGTTTCTGAGCTTCCATGAACTTGGTTTTCGTATCCCTGCTTGAGAATTTTATGACGATGTTTTTTGGACGTTGTTTATCTTGGTTGTCTGGGTGTGTCTGAACCCGATGAGATGCCGTGATATCCGTGTCTTGGCAACAACCTGCATGATCGACTTTAAATTTTCATTGTTCTTCTCAGGCAATCCAGAGATTTTTATGTTCTCCATGCGCTGCTGCTGATGCATTGATTCAATATCAGCTCTCATGTTATCGCACTCCTTTTTCAGTTGTTGAACGGTTTGCCGTTGATTGATATATTACGCTTATAATACAGGGTGTTTCATAATTGAATGCTGATCCTAAAGGGCGATAATCCTTGGATGATTTTAAGAAAAATTCTTCATGTGAACATAGGTCCGTAACAGCTTCGTTTCTGAGATACAGGATGTTGAAATTTAACAAAAAAATCAGTTATTCCCCAATATCTCTGGAACCGCTCTGGCATTTTTCCTCAATTTTGGTACATGCCGAGTATGAATAGAAATACATTTTTTCCATAATGAAGGATTTCTTAATTTCCATCAGTGGCGTCCCTGTTAACATACCCTGTCATATTTTCCATCAAAATAATGATACGCCACTGTCTTTTTTCCAAATGAATATTATTTTTGTAATTATCCTCTATCTTCTCATAAAAATGGTCTCTTGTCTTTTTTTCGTCCGGCGAACGGTTTTTGAGTTAGAAAATAAAATGCATTCATTTGCTTGTCCCTATCCGATTTTTACTCTTAGTCATAATTTCACAATTTTGGTAACCAAAAGATCTGAGCAATATTTTCATAATTTTATGGTAACTATTTTTAAGTATTTGTAATAAAGAAAAAAGCCAGAGCGGTTTCAGAGATATTGGGAAATAACTGATTTTTTTGTTAAATTTCAACATCCTGTATCTCAGAAACGAAGCTGTTACGGGCCTATGTTCACATGAAGAATTTTTATTAAAATCATCCAAGGATTATCACCCTGTAGGATCAGCATTCAATTATGAAACACCCCGTATATCAATCAACGGTCTTGCTGTACTCCTTGAACTGAGTTTATAGATTTTGAAAATTGTCCATTCGCTTTCCAGAATCATCTATCTCTTTCCACCATAAAAGTTGAGCGAATCGAAAACTTCTGTTTGTTTCGTTTTCTTGACGCAAGCGACACTAACAGTTTATCCAGCTTCGAAAATGCTGTATCTCTGGAACTATTGATCCTACGCTGCTGTAATTAGGCTCAGAATGTGACAAATTTGATTTTCTTCAAATAAGGTATGATGCGTTTCTCTGCTACCACACACGCTTTTTGGAATTATAAACGAAAAACTAAAAAAAGTTCAACAATTTTGCTGTTCTCTGCGAATATCTCAAACGCACCAGGAACTCTTGTTGGATGATTCGGATTCAGCAACATAAAAAACAGGAAACGATTATAACAGGGTGTTTCAAAATTCAGTATCAAGATTTTAGGGGCGTATTTTTCAGGTCGAAATAAGACGTTTTTGTCCATAAACATGTGTCCGCAAACGCTTCGTTACCGATCTACAGAGCGTTAAAGTTTCAAGATTTTTTTATTTTTTTCTTCATAGCTCTTTCAATTTTTGAGATATTGAGATCAAATTTGGAATGTAGGTTACGTTCTAGGGCTTACATCATCCAGCATGCCGAGTGATTGTGAGAATCTACAGGGAGATATTTTTTTCAGGGGTCAAGCTCTTTTTTACCCCATAAACTTTTTTGTGGTGCGCCGCTGGTAAATTCTGAGATACGAAATGAATTCTTTGTTTTGTTTATAAATTTTTTTCTCTTGTAATTTTCACGCATCTGCGATCGTTATCGAGAAAAAAGTAAAATCAATTTTTGTGATTCGCTACATTTAATTAAAATTTTTAACGGAACAATGAAAAAGCGAATTAGTGGGCTTTGACTGCTATTTTCATTTTGACGTTTAGGTTTGTTTTGAAGCATTTGACATTATTCGAAAGTTGGTGGATGTCTCATCGTGTATTTGTTTAACTTTAACGCTCTGTAGATCGGTAACGAAGCGTTTGCGGACACATGTTTATGGACAAAAACGTCTTATTTTGACCTGAAAAATACGCCCCTAAAATCTTGATACTGAATTTTGAAACACCCTGTATAATCGAATAATGGATTCTTTGCAGCTTGAAATTATCATAAAAATAATGATCAGAAATATTCTTATATTTCCAATAGTCTTATAATTAAACTTAATTAGTTACTAATTTGTATATAGCCAAATTAGTCAATAGATGAGTATTTATTTCATAAATCGATTTGTTTCCTTATTCTTGTCAGATAAACAAGTTTTCGTGGAAAAACCAGTTGCCGATTGAATTCAAACGACTCGCGGTAGGAATAATTACACAACATTTCACGATGTTACGCCTATGAAATCCAAGCTAATTAAACATAATATTGCATCAAACATTGTTGCAGAGAGAATCCGAGATGTTCCGACTTTTAACCTTCCTCACCTTATTCCTAATTGTATTATAATGGAGTAATGGGTCGGTTTAATTCCAGCAATTATCGAAAAAACTGATGTGGGCGAAATTTAAATGGTTCTTGTGCTGATAATATTTTTATTGTATAGTGTCCACCTTGAGCAGGAACATGCATATTTGAAGTTGGAGTATAATAATTATTATATGTGCATACCTAATTTGTGTGAAATAAGCGGAGGAATATTCATTGACCAAGGCGTAGTGAGATATAGGATTATACAAATAAATATAGGTGAGTTCCTTAAATTTCACACTTCTTCGAAGAAAGTCAGATTATTTTCATTAAAAGAGTGCACGAGAAGAAAAACCGGTAAAGTCAGTAATTGGCGAGTTTTAGAGATAGAGCGCACAAATTGCAGCCCATCAAAGGATCTTTGTTTTCCGTATATACACTCAGTTCCAAAAAAAGTGACGCACTTGATATTTGACCTATCTTCTTAAAAACAAAAATAGTAGGCCGATTTTTATTTATTTTTTTATTTGTTGGTAGGTGATGCATTTGTCTTTAAAAAAAATAAAGAGGTGAACATTTTTTCAAAGCCTCCTTGATGGTGGTGGAATAACTCGATCCATGATTTATTCTTAATTTTTGACTCACCCTATGTGTTAATTGAGTAATGGTATACAAAGTGCTTGAACCCTATACGAAAGAGGCTTCTTTTGCTTTTGTTCTTTTATCCATTGATTTATCTCTAAAAGTTTCCGAATCACAGCTTTTTTGCTGATACCTTTCGCTTATCCCACAAATTGAACATATTGAAGGATCAGAGTACTCAAAATCGATTGGGTTGTACTCTGGTAGGATCACATTATCTTTAAAAAAACAAATGCCGTTGCCATAGCAACTAATTTGTTGTATGCCTCCATGGGTTGCGTGCAAGAACTGTCAGATGACCGACACTGGAGGCAAAATATTGAAAGTATTGAAACACAACATCACTTTACTTATTTGTTTACAAGTGATTGAAATAGTTTTTCACAATTATTTTGGCATACGAATCGTATTTTTCCGCTATTCATCAATTCGCTCATGCCATCACATTATGCTGTTGTGAAATGCACAAAAACTGCAGCGGAAGACGAAGTAATCCGGTTGGTACAATATGATTTAAAAGTAAGTACCTACTATAGTCACTCACATATAATGTTTTCATTTTTGAAATTTGGTAATTTCTCTGATTTCTCATCGGAATTCGTTCTGCGATAGAAGCTAATAGAAATACATCTGAAATTTCTAAAATAATGCCAGAAAATTGGATTCATGCAATCAATCGGGAGGACTGGTCTGACATGCTGACGATCGTGTGTGTTGTAGACATTTTCAATCTATTAGCACATTAGCAGTATTAGCTTGTATTGCAGAAGTGACAGAAGGCAGAAGGAATTTCAATAAGGAATGACAACATTTCATAATGATAACTATGTGAGATTACTATTTACCTGAAAAATCATATTCTTCAGTCTCTTGCTGCATTTTTTGTGCATTGTACAACAGCACAATGCGAAGGCATGCTCGAATTAATGAATAGCGCAAAAAAACACGATTCGTATGCCAAAATATTGTGAAAAACTATTTCAATCCTTCGATTCCTCTGTAACCAAGTAAAAAAGTGAGGTTGTGTTTCAATAATTCACAGAAGAATGAGGTTGTGTTTCAATATTTTGCCTCCAGGGTCAGTCATCGTGCACGCGACCTATATTTGGCCATTTGTCGTTGTGTCATTAATTAAGTGTCTTGTTTTATTGACTAAAATTACATAAAATGCCTCAAATGAATCTTGAATAAGTAGCAAGATTAGTTGCGTTAGTAAACGATGGGCGTAGTAAACGTTACGCCGCTAGTGCAGTGAGAGTTCATGAAGCAACTGCAATCCGCAAGTACGAACAAACTGGAAGCACCGCTCGGAGGGTCGGTTCTGGTCGCCCCCGAAAAACTTCTCCAAGAGATGATCGCTTCTTGAGATTGCGGATATTACGGAATCGATCAAATACTGCGGTAAATGTTCAGCAAGATCTTCGCCAAATTCGTGATGTTGCAGTAAGTAAGCAGACGGTATGTAGACGTCTAAAAGAAGTTAATTTAAAAGCTAGGAGACCTGCAAAAGGTCCCAAATTATTGCCCGAACATCGTGCTGCTAGAAGAAATTTTGTTGAGAATTATGGACAGTGGAATATTCCTGAATGGTCGAATATCTTGTTTACTGATGAGGCAAGGTTTTGCCTTAACATGGTGGATGGAAGAAAACTAGTGTGGAGAAGAACTGGTGAACGGTTTAATCAAAATTTAATAACAGAATGCGAAAGTTTTAATGGTGGGTCCGTTATGGTGTGGGGAGGGATTTCAATGAATGGAAAGACTCCCCTTCATGTTTTTCCGGTGAGCCAGTCGATGAATGCCCAAATTTACATTGACATTTTAGAGCAGTATGTCTTACCTTATGCAAAGTTAGTGGGCAATAATTTCATATTGATGCAGGATAATGCCCGACCACACACCGCAGCAATAGTGCGAAACTTCTTAGAAGCTACATTACAATGGCATGCGAGAAGCCCCGATATGAAACCTATAGAACATTTGTAGGATGAATTAGGGAGAAGGGTACGTTCTCGCGAGAGGTCTCCGGAAAGTCTCGCAGAAATGGCAGATGCATTAGTGGAAGAATGGTATCGTATACCAATGGAAACGATAAGCAACTTAATTTCCAGTAAGTTAGAAGTTCTTAGAGTTGCTAGAGGAGGCAATACACGGTATTAAGTATTCATCCCAATTTATAATTTTGTGTTTAATAAAAATGTTTTTTTAAATTATTGGTATCAGTTTATTCAATTAGAAAATTGTTTCTCGATAAATTCAGAAAGGTAATCTACAAGGATTCAGCAAAAAAAGCTGTAATTCGGAAAATTTTAGAGATAAATCAATGATTAAAAAAACATAATGCTCGCAAAAGAAGCCTCTTCCGTATAGGGTGCGAGCACTTTCTAGTCCATTACTCAATTAACACACATGGTGAGTCAAAAATTAAGAATTAATCATGGTTCGAGTTATTCCACCTCCATCAAGGAGGCTTTGAAAAAATTTTCACCTCTCCATTTTTCTCAAACCAACCAACAAATAAAAAAAAATAAAAATCGGCCTACTATTTTTTTTTTTTAAGAAGATAGGTCAAATATCAAGTGCGTCACTTTTTTTGGAACTGAGTGCATATCAGACAAGGGAAAAAGTACTTGAGTCTGCTGAAACAAACGATCAAAAATAACCCATGCAGAAAAAACAGGCTAAGTCCATGCTTCAGTGAAAACGAACCGGCTAACTAACATCTACATAATCTAGGTCTTGATTTAGTTGTCTATTAGTCAGATCGTGCAGTATACTCGCATTTGAAGTCTAGCTCTGCTATATATAGGTAGTATTTTTGAAACACTTGAACTTGAGAGATTCGAATGAAGTATTTTTATGACGGATTTATATAAATTTCTTAATACAGCATCATTAGTGCTGAGCCCGAGTTGGAGATGGTGATAGACCTTGAAAGTTCATTGATCTCTGTTGTTGTGGTTATGCTTCTATCTGCCACCTTCTGCTATGTGGACATGGTCCATCGGAAGATTTGTTGAGAATTTCTTTCTGATTCTGAAAATAATATATAAAAACATCAAACATTATGGCTAGTTTCACTGTCGATTTTCCTCAAGTCTGGAAACGAAAAGAACCACATAGTTCCCAAGTAATAAAACAAACACCATATGCCTAAAGCCATTATGGCTAAGGTAGGACTAGTATGCAAATTTTGCAAAATTCCATCATTATTATCCTTTAATCTTTGAATATGGTGATGATGATGCCTTCGATAATTTTTATCCAAATTCTTTTATTTGCAGAGTGCTTAGCGATAATTAGGTATATCTTATAGGTACACCTACCTATATTGGAATAATCAGAATAAATATACATTTTTATTTTTATTACCTTGTACATTATCACCCACGCTCACTATCATATTATATTCGTTTCATTCATTCCCTTTGGAGTGCAAAGAACGGTGAGCAAATAATTTTTTTCCGTAAAAATAAAACGTTAACTTTTTCTTCCCATCTGAATGATAATTTTTTCGATGGTTCAGTCCTCTGTGAGTGTTCGCAAGCGTCAAGTTCAGTGTAAACACGGAAAGCCAATCAAGCAGGATCAGGTAATGTATTATCATAACTCGATTTCATTCGTGTTTAATTTACGTAAGGTTTTTGTTATCATTGTTGAAATAGTAAAGAAAGTCACAACAATTCGATCATTATGGTTGACAGGACCTTGGACCATTATTTTGTTTGACCATTTTACCACATTTCACACGCACCAAATGAAATTGATAAAAACTATTCATCAGAAATAACGGGTGAGTACCACTTCATTCGTATATTGTTATATCTCAGGATTATGTTCTGGCCATGCAGTGTCTTCTTTCAATCAGTAATTTTCACGACTTCGGCCTTAATTTGTTTTTTTTTTGTTTCAAAGATAAATGATATAAGGAAACAGGTGAAACTGCAATTATCATGCGATGTTTTTTTTTTCGGAAAAATTGTCTAGGTACTTTCGTATTTTTTAGTGAAAAACACGATTTTTGATAATGAACATGTAAACAAACCACTATTCATCGAGATAACTCAGTATGAAGTTCGAAATTTTGCTGTGTTGGATGCATTCACCAGACTATGATATGAACAATTTACTTTGTATAATAATATTATAATATGGACACGTCAAAACAATTCATTTCACGAATCATCCTATAGAAAATGATACTAGGTATCTAATAGTTAGTGTTTTCAAGAAATATGAATTATTATTATTTTCTTGCACTTTTGACACCTTGTATCTAGACGTGATGTATTCTAGAACAAACGTTTAGGGAAATTCTTTATCTTTAAAAGAGAGTGAAAAAGTCTCTTTCACCATATCACATATTTCAACTAGTTTCGAGGGTCTGGTCGAATTTTAAAATTCAGTGATACTTCTGGTGCCTCAAACATCGCCGAAAGCGAACGCTCAGGTTTGGCCATTGACCTCTGACTGCAAAAGTGTCATGCCAGTTTTCCAGAATATTTTTTTGTTAGGAAGATGTTCATTTTGTTCCATTTTTTCAAGTTCTATCACCTATATGTATAGGTAGGTACTTCATTTAACGTCACAATTACGAAAATACCCTGTATATGCCTGAAACCCACTACATCAAGTTCTAAGAGTATAGAGGTAGTAAAATAGGTAGATATCAAATAATTTTTTTTGTGATAATCCTATCAGAATACGACCAATCAGAGGCATCCATCAGTCTTTTTCATTTGAGCCTAATAGTTTTTTTTTCCAATTCCATCAATCAATCATGATGGCTGTGCATAGTATTAAAGTAAAAGGAAAATAAATACCATACCAGAAATGTGATCCCTTTGAGCATCTATACTTATATATATTTATGTTGAAATTTTTTTCTGGAATCAGCAGGAAAAAAAACGGTCAATAAACGGTTTCCGGAAATATAATCGAAAACTATTTGATCGAAATCACTTAATCGAACATAATTTGATCGAAAATTAATTGATCGAAATATTGATTGATCGAAAAATTAAATGATCGGAAAATCAAATGATCGGAATTATATTTCACACTTATAACATATATAATATACTGGGTGTTTCACAGGTAAAGGGAAATATTTCAATGGTAGATAGGGGTCACCAAGCTGGTTCTGAAAATACCATATTTGGTAGGTCTTAGAGTCTTCATAACGGAGATAAAGGGCGATTTATCGATTTCGAATAATTATTCATTCGTCTATGAATGTATTGACCTACCCAATATATTTTTCTCAAATTTGGTAAGGAGCTTATACTTGGAACGTTAAATTCATTCACCTATCGGGCGGAGTGAAAATTCAGGTTCGGCTTCAGGAAAAATTTACATTCATTCGAAATATCAAAATAACACACTGTATTCAATAATTAACACAGTACATCAAAAGAATTGTGAAGAGGAGGAAAAACTGAATTGGGTTTGATGCTTTTTGTTTTTCCGCCACCAATTCTCATCGTAACAATCATAAACAGAAAGTTGAAGGTATGTCAATTTGAAGAGTATTGAAATTATGAAACCACTGTCAATTATGATTTTTCGATATTTCAATCAAAAAATCGCTCGAAAGAATCACAGTCTTTATAACGGTGATACAGGAGACGGTGTTATTAGCTATTTTTCAGAACTATAGCACAACAAAAGCCATCAACAGTGTATACAAGGGGAATCTGAAAGTTTTTTCAACAGAATATATATCTCACCAAAATAAGTTGTTCGATTTAATTCGATGCACCTTCATTTTTCTGGTTTATTTACAACTGTTGTTTGTCAGTTGTGACAGTAGAGTAGAAAATTGTATGTCCTTTCTGAACTTGCATAAGTAGAACAGTTTTTCAGTTGTTGTTTCTGGTTCTTAGTCAGAATTAGTTTCATACAATAGGCCGAAAGTACTAGCAATGTCTCATTTGAATGATATGGCTGTATAGACAATGAATACACTTCAAAATAAGGTTTCACTCAACTTACTATTTCGTGGGGAGGGTGCTCACGTGGAGGGGGTGAAGGAGGTTGGATTTTTTATGTCACAGAATGTAAAAAATCCAAGAGGCGAAAAAGTTGTAGTTTTAGTCACACTATCTCAGGGAATTATCGAAATTAAATTGAAGTCATCAATGAGTTTTATGAAATTGCCTCCGCCATAACGCCACAGTTTATATTATTTTGTATCTAGTTACGGCCAAATTATATAGCCCCTTATCACTAGAAACAACGCTGCTAATTTTCGAACAAATTAGTGAAAAGATATTTGAACTCATTTAAGAAAACATCATTTAGAAAGAACTTCAGTATCCTGTATCTTGTAAACAATGCGTTTCCGGACCTATATTTATGGAAACTCTTTTTCATAAAAAGATCTGAGGAATCACCCCTCAAATATTGCAGCGTCTTTTTCAGACAACCTGTATATATACAGGGTGTCCGCTGAAACGAGGTCAATCCATTAACCATATATTCCTTGAACAAAAACAATATGAGTTTTTAAATACCATTTTTTATTTTAGCCCTTCATATTCGATATACAGAGTGTCAAAGTTGGAAATTGAAAACTGTTTTTTTCTTATTACTCGCGTATTTAATAAGATATTGATCTCAAAATTGGTACATTACTTCAGCACAAAGAGTTACATCGTGTGAGGAAAACGAAACAGAAAAAAACTGTCAATTATTCAAAATACTGAGGGTCAAGTATACACTTACCCCCATATTTTTTTTGTACGTTCGCTAATGACTTCCCTTCGCTTTTTCTTCAAGTGTTCAATCATTTTTGAGTATTTTTTGTCTCTTGTGAAATTTCGATAAAATTATTTGTTTTCAAGATAATTGGAAAAGTACTGGTTATTGTTTGATGCCTATGCGGCTTACGGTAATCTCATAATGTTCACATACTCCTATTTATTTCGTCGAAATTGGAAGAGGGCGTATTTTTTCACGTACGAAAAGGTAAATATGAAAATACCGGATGCTCACAGCGAAATTATTTTTACAAAAAAAAATGAAAAAAAGTGAAGACACGTAATTTTTTTTTGCCAATCGAACGGCGGGGGGGGGAGGGAATGTCGATTGACGAGCCCACCCTTTTGAAGGACTATTAAATTCTTTCTAAAACCGATTTCAGCGGTTTTGGGTGGTGCGGAATTTTTTAAAAATACTTTCGAGCCTCTTTCCCACCGTATGGTATGTCGGGCGCGAACGAACGGGAAATAAAATCGAAAAAAATGTAACAAAAAATATTTTCGGACATTTTTGGTGAAATTATGATATTCATGATTTCAATAGCTACTTGATGAAAGAAATAGCAGATCAGGATTGTCTATGGATGTATGAAAGATTTTGTGCATGAGCCACATATTTTTCAAAGGCTAAGATTTTCTTTAATTATTTTTTGTTTTGTTTTCCTCACACGATGTAACTCTTTGTGCTGAAGTAATGTATCAATTTTGAGATTGATATCTTATTAAATACGCGAGTAATTAGAAAAAAAAAACAGTTTATAATTTTCAACTTTGACACCCTGTATATCGAATATGAAGGGCTGAAATGAAAAATGGTATTTAGAAACTCATATTGTTCCTGTTCAAGGAATATATGGTTAATGGATTGACCTCCTTTTAGCGGACACCCTGTATATGGGTAATATTTCAAATGAGGTGGGTAGTTCTTTGATGTTATACTATAGATATCTATAACCCCGAAATAATAATTACCTATAAATCTGCCAGATATTCATAGAGGTATTATATCACACTTATTTCAATACACAGTGGCGTCACTTTTTCACAGGGATATATCATGAAAAGTATTGCTCTCAGAAATGAATAAAGTATGTTTTTATTCGCATTGATTTATTAAAACACAATTCACCTTGTTAAATAACTGACCCACCAAAAAGATAGGATGCACAGGATGATTCTGAGAGAACATATTTTCTCAAATAAATCACATCCGAAAAGTTTTTTTCTTGAGTTGGATAGCTATGGGACTCTAGAGTTGGCATTTTCAAATAATTCTCAACTGACCTTACCGTAATAAAACCGATTGAAACTCAAAACCGCCGACTCCATTTCAATTAATGCGGGGTCCGTTAAAATGTATTTAAAACTTCAGAGTCGCATATAGGTCTTAACTAAAAAATTGTGATAGAAGAAACCTCTCAGAAAACCTATAAGAAAAAAATTGTAATTTTGTTAGGAAGATAATTTTTCTGACGCCATTTCCAATTTCCTTCATTTTGGAAAGGGTTGAGAATACGAATAAATATATCCTACACTAGTGATGTGAAGGGGGAACGTTCCCTTCGTGCTGTGGGGAACGTTCGCGAAAGTTCGTGCACGATAAATTGTTCGTCCGCGCAATATAGATCTTCAGCACGAACAAGAATTTTCAGCATGAACGAGAATTTTCAACGCGAACAAGAATTTTCGAAACTATCCCAGCCATTCAGCGCGATTTGGTTTTTGATTTCGTTAACACATTATTCTCGTTGGGTAACAAGTAGTACATTTCTGTTTTTTCACAAAAAATTAGGTGAATACCTACTTGATTTTGATTTAATCAACAAGAATAAGGACTGATTTTTTTAACGAGGTGCAGCCGAGATGAAAAAAATATTTGAGCATTTCGCTAACTTGATACAAAATAGTTATTTTTGTATGTAGTGCGCGAAATGCTACTTTGATGATCGAGTACTGAGGTTGCGCCTCGTTTAAAAATAGTCGAGATGACCAAAGTATTTCGCTCACAAGTTACAAAATAAAATTTTCCTTTTATAATTGTCAAAAAATATAGTTCCATAGTTGTAATATGCTTAGCTCAATATAAAAAATAGTATTTAACTGGCTTAGAAGACCTTAATTATTGTTAAACAATCAGGAATGAAAGATTTCTTGAATATTGACTCGATTGGGGACCATGAAGTTTAAGTACAAAAATCTCATATAGTTTACATACAATGCGCGAAGTATGTACTTCATTTTCAACGGTTGCAGAAAAATAACTATCATATTCAAATCAATATGCCCAGAAGAATAAAATGCGAGGAATTTGATTTTCCTCCTTATAAAAACGAAATCGAAAAGACATGTATTATTCTTGCAAATTTTGTAATTATTGTGAATAGAGCCGGAATGTCACACGAATGGCAAATCATTTAATAAAATATGTAAAATGTCCCGAATCCGTCAAATGATACTGGAAGACACTAACGTTGTTGTTCTAGAAAGTTTAGGTGCATCATATTATGAACATTTCATTACATAGGGCGAGGAAAAATATTATTTACTGATATAACTAAAATGACATGTAGCGTACGGATATGTACGATTAATCACGGATTGACGATCTGTCATTCATTCGAAAAATCAAACACGTTACCATGGCAACACACTTTCTTAAACACATTACCATGGTCACACAGTTCTTTAAACACACCTTCAATCGTTTGAGTTTTGACCGGCCTGTCAATTGTAGGAACTGTCAACTGTCATTTTCGAATTTTGTTGCAATCGGTGACAATCATAATTATTCGAACAATTTCTGTTTGTATCAAAGTTCTTCATTGAAGATGTATGCGAAATGTAGACGGAAGTGAAATCGAAGATAATGTTTTAGGTACTTGCTCATTTCCAAGAACTGACAATATTATATGAGCATGACAATATATAAACGTAAAAACATTTATGTAAGCAAAAAATATGCAATCCGAATATGGATACAAACCTGAGAGATCGAAAACTCCCCTAATAGCACACAACGTCCTAGGGACGTCCCTATTTGGTACAATTCAAGTCCGAATGTCCCGGACCAAAAATAAGTGTCCTTAGGATGTCCCATCCCGTACATCCCATGCAATGCCCGAGTAAGGACGTCCACGGAATGTCCCAGCTGGTACATCATTTCAAATGTCCTAGAAATTGCTTCCCTTAGACGTCCCACGTGGTACATATCGTAGAATGTCCATGCAAGGACGTCCTTGGCATGTCCCTGATGGGATATGATTTTAAACGTTTCTTTAGGGACATACATTGGATGTCCAGAGTAGTACATATTCTAGCTTGACTTCAGATCTTATATAATGTACCTTCTAGACAACCATGAAATGTCCCTGATAGTACATTTCTTCAAATATCTCTGCAAATACACCCTTAATATTTCCAGGATCGTATAAAAATCGAAATGTCCCAATTGGTACATGAACTGTACTTATCCAATGTCCTAGAAATAGCGTCCTATGGACGTCCCAGTCGGTACTTTCAATATGTTGTCCCTGCGAGGACGTTAACTTACACCTCGCCGACGAATGATTGCTCGCAGGCTATAAATAGTCCCTGTCAATGTCCTTCACGTGAGTCCATTAGACATCCTTGGGAAACTTTTTCAGGATCTATTGGGGACCTTCTACGGACCATCAACTGAACTGGATGTCCTCATCAGTTATGAATGATCTGGTCCTAGAGGGACCCAGAAAAATTCAAACCCAAGAATATTTCATACGTCCCTGGGACATCCTATGGACATCCAATTGATATCCCTCAGCGTTGCTGAAAGGTTGTCCTCGATAGTTGCCCCAGGGACATCTCTCAAGGATGTCCCTAGTTGGTCCTCAAGTGGGATATTTGTGCGTCCCACCATCGTCCAATGGACGTCCACGGTACCAAATTCGACAGAATATCCCGACAGGACGTCCTAAGGATATCCATGGGACATAATTGTTTTATTAGGTTCTAAAACATCAGCGAAACGAAGAGTTTTTATTTTCTACGTCAGATGAAAACTTCTCATTAACAGAGGTTACTAAAATTCATGTATCCTATGGACTGGACACATCCACAACCAATATCACTTATACGTGCTCCGTTGGTTGCATGCAGTTGCATAGTTTCATGTTCTTAATTCCCATTTCCTTCGAATCAATATGTATGTTAACGGGTAGGTTAATCTGATCTTCGGAATCATGGGATCTTGTAGAAGAGAGGAATTATGAGTTCGTAGAAGAAATATCGTATGTAATGCGTTTATAAATTGTTCTAAACACTCGTTTATTGAACCTCACTCTGCTCTGCTGCGCTCGTACTTCAAATACTCGTTACTGAATGGATGTTAATAACACTACTTACATAATAAACTATTATTCACACTGTGTCTGAGATAAATATATCGATGAACGTCGAAAGTCAAAATTCAACGCGGCACCTATTTAAAATTTGGATCAGTATCTTATGAAGCGTTAAGAGAATTTTGAGCATTTTCAGCAATTTGGAAATTTTGAGTATTTTCAGGAAGAGCCGCGAAAAGTGAGTTTTTTAATACTCTACTGCACCACAAACATATGTTCTCGTTTATATACTTTCTCGAGAATTTTACATCTTTACCTCACACACAGCTATTCAAATCCTCTCTACCAAATTTGCATTGGCAGTTTTACTTTTCCTGTTATAATCCAAGGGCGGTAAGTTTGATTCACCTTGTAAACTCCTCTCCTATTGTGATCCAAATCACGCCACTGTCGATAGAACCATCAAGATTCATATTAGATAGTGACTAGGTTATATCACTTACTCACAGATTATACAATATCATATAGATATGATTAACTCGATAAGGACAAACCCATAGGAAAAAAATCAATATTTGTCGATCGAATTTTGTATTGTTTGTTGGCACATCACAAGTCTCAAAATATTCTATCGATGAGAGTATCCGAAAATGTGAGTACTTATTGATTCGAATCGCATATTATATTGATTCATCAAGCTCAGTACCAGTACTGGCAATGATTGGATTGAAGGTTATTTTATTTTTGTTATATACACATACCGGCAAAAAAACCGGCCAGCATATAAATTAGCCAAATGTTGGTGATGTTGCGACCAAATCGTTGATCATGTTTCGAAATGTTAACCTGGATTTTGGATCACACAAGAAGCTGATAGCTTGTTCCTTATAAGTACAGGAAATAACAATAATTAGTATTTGACTCTTTAGCGCCCTGTGGCGAACGTGAGTGATTAACTCAGCTTCATAATGTGATCCCTTCTTTTTACAATGGTTTGTATTTATTTGAGAACCAAAATTCCGGTTAACATTTCGAAGCATTTCATGATTTTGTCGGAATTCCACCCAAATCAAATGAGACTTAAGAAAGTTACAGGGCGAACTTTTAGCAGGCCGGTTTTTTCTGCAGGTGAGTTTATATTCCTTTTTTTTTCAAAACTACTCGTTCAACTCTTCACCATTATCAATGGTACATCCTTCATTGAACTGGAAAAATGTGGAAATCCTACAGAGTGACCCATTTGAAAGCGGGACACCCCTGTATCTCACGTAATCGTTGGGTAAGGATCATGAAATTTGCTGGAGCGAGATATATACCAAAAATGCACTCTATAACCAAGTGGGGTCATCTTCAGTGATATGCACTGCTCGCCAACAGCCATGGAACCACCCCAATTTCCTGAAAATGATATTAGGAGTCAAAATAGGTTGAAAATCACTTCGGATTCGGAATCAGGACGCCCAATTCACTAACTATTCATATTTTTCCTTGGAAATTTTCAGTTCTGAAACATTAAATTTTGTCGCACTTTTCATGGAAGCACCCCCGTATCTCACGTAATTATTGAGGTAGGGTTCTAAAATTTGCAGGAGGAACGGAAAGTCCAAAGATAAAGTCAATTACGTGAGATACGGGGGTGCTTCCGTGAAAAGTGCGACAAAATTTAATTTTTCAGAACTGAAAATTTTCAAGGAAAAATATGAAGAGTTAGTAAATTGGGCGTTGATTCCGAATCCGAAGTGATTTTCAACCTATTTTGACTCCTAATATCATTTTCCAGAAATTGGGGTGGTTCCATGGCTGTTGGCGAGCAGTGTATATCACTGAAGATGACCCCACTTGGTCATAGAGTGCATTTTTGGTATATCTCTCGCTCCAGCAAATTTCATGATCCTTACCCAACGATTACGTGAGATACAGGGGTGGCCCGCTTTCAAATGGGTCACTCTGTATATATATGTTTGTATGTATAAACTATATATTCATTTCTTCAGTTTTTCGAGATTTTCTCTCTCGTTTCTCTTTAGTTGACAAAAAAAGAGCAAATAATTGTCAAAATTTTGTATTTCGGCTATGAAGCCATCATCAGAGTTAACCTATAAGTAAGTAATCATCTCTTAGCTTTAGAAAAAGACATAAGCATGCTATTAAGAACATGAAAATAATAAATTCAATATCATTTAGTGAAACCATTCTGTTACTCACTTGTTTGCATTGATATCTGTTACTGTTGAGGAATTTGATATTTTCTCTATTCATCTTCTTCAAATATATTCAAAAATGAGGTTCCAATTACTATTGATTGAATTAATCTTTTAGGCTCTAATAGTTCTGAATTTCTGATCAAATTTTTGAACGCCACAGAGACGTTCTGAGGTTGATCATCTGATTTGTCCTAACTACACATACCGGGAGTCAACAAATCTATTAGACAAGTTACTTCTACAATATTAGGTGTATCAAAATGAGTTTGATATAGGTCAATGAGATCTGAAGAGGATAGTTTTCACGTCCTGGTCCAGGGCCTACTCTATCTCACCAGAGTAGGCCCTGCCTGGTCACTTCCGGTTTTGCCCGAATTGGCTCCAGTTCTGAATTGATTTGATAGAACACATTATAGATTGTGATCTTAGGAGTTTTTACATCTACTTCATTATTTTTGTCACTCTAAATATTGCATCTAGTTGGCCATGATCGGACTATTAGTTGATAATTATTTTTAATTCAATAGAAAATAAACTAGTATCGTTAAAATCGTCAAAAAATACTGTCTGTCAAAAGAGGGTTGCCATTTGCAAATTTTATTCGAAACCTATTCCTATCTATCATATACCAATCACTATGGAACTTTGTGATTGATTTTTTTTTATATAACTTGAGGTCTTCAGATCATTCCACCTCCTGTCATGATCACCTAGATATGCAATTTTAATAGTGACTCTCAAAAATTGAGTAGGCGTGAAAACTTTTAGATATGTCACATTCTGATCCAGAATTGTCTCAGCAATCCAAAACTGTTACGGGGTGTTCCAATTGAAAATTCGTAACCCGAGCCATTTTCGGTAGAGCCGGAGGTGACCCGAAAGTAAGGAATATGGGAAAACTCTCCTCTTCAAATATTTTTTAACTATATGAAATATTATTTTGATACATCTTATATGTTAGATGTTATGACTTATTACTGATATAGGTTCTTTGACACCTGGTATGGTGAGATAATACTAACTCATGTGTTTATTTATGTAAATGATAAGATAAGATCTAAAGAAATCTGGAGGAATGAATGTCCCACTTCCTCTATTAACGTAGACAACATTTGAGGTATTTGATTAATATTAGAAATACTCATCCACAGTTCTTCTGACCACTTTTTTTTCTGCGTGTATGTATGCATACAATATGTGTGTCTAGAATATGGAATAAATTCATTTTTTCTCCAAGCGGCAGGGATAGTGGCTTCTTCCTGCCGCTTAACAGGCAGAAAAATTGTACTTTTGCTGCCTAGGCAGAAAAAGTTTGTTGCTATGCAACGTGCCAAGAAATTCTAATGAAATTAGTAATCAAAATTGACACTGACATTTACACGAAATTGGTTTTATATCATTTGAAGAAAAAATTCTATGTTTCACACGGCAGCAAATGTAGATTGACTGCCTTAGCTGAATTGAATGAACTATCAGCCGCGGCAGTCAATCTACTACTTTGCTGCCTAGTAAAACAAATCATTATTTGGCCAAACAATCTATTCCTGAGGAATCTCCTGGAACAGGTCGATTTTGATTTGATTTTGCCACATTTATACGGGGAAATTCAATATTTTCGCATTTTTTTCAATCAAGAAACATCTACTTCAAATCGGTATAACTCAGAATTGAGTGAAATGAATAAAATTTAATAAATAACAAAAAAGTTTATGAGTAACATGATGTACTGTTGAGGGCGCGTACTCTCAAAGTCAATGCAATTGATTTGTAATTTCGACGCGTTGCGACGCTCAGCTCTTAGTATGCGTTGAATTCTTTGTACTTTGAAAAATATTTTCTTGACTTCATCCATTGAGTACTTGTTAGGTACTGAAATTCAATATTTCCATCCGTTGACAAGATATTGGTGTGCGGAGTTTTAAGTGGAAAACCCTGTATATCCCATGTGGACGCCACTGGTAGCAATATTACAAAATCCTATGCATCAAAGAGTGCCTATGGGTGCTTAGTAGATGCTTGAGTCACTGGATGGTATTAGTTTGATAAGAGTTCGGACACAGAAATGACAACGGTTATGGTTTTTGAATGTTTAGATTTATAAAGTTACACACCTTGCATTGTGATAAGAGCACCATAGTCGTCCCGCGCTTTTTCATTCAAAAATTCTTTGAATTTGACAAATAATTTTATAAACGTCAGAATTGAAATAAAATTTCATAATTATAATACTTTCGAGATGAAAGCAGCTATGGAAATCACTTGCTGTGTAATAAATTGTGCCAATTCTGAAACAAATGGATATCATTTCATCGATTTTCCCATTTTCAAACAGAAGATTTCAAAATCTGATTGCGAGAATCTGCTGTTTCATCAATTTACAAAGCAGACGATTTCAAGAACAAAATTCCATTATTATCATCACACAAAATACAAAACAAAATAATCATGGAAAAAGGGGAAATGATCGCAAAATTACATTATGAAATTGAAAATTTGAAAACGAAACTCAGAAAAGCAAGTAAACTACAACGTGATATATTATTGAATGGCGTTTTTGGTGCCGACCGAATTCAACATTCAACAGTGAGAAGTAGATAGATATTTATGCATCAAGGGAATTATTATAAGGGCCTTAATTACGCTGGAGGTATCGTTTTGGAGATATTTTCTATATTGATCCATGTTACTTAACTCCTAGGGCGCTAAGTGAAATTGCTGAGAACTTTACAAAACCAAGTATTTGGTAGGTCTCGTCAAAATAAATTACTTTTTTTCTATAAAATCTTTATCAAACAATGATTTGTTCTCTGTATTTCAACACCCTGTATCTCCGAAATGAAGCATTTCCGGACACAAGCTTATATAGACTTAATTTCTTAAAATTGTCTCAGGAATACTTCACTGGAGTACAGTTTCACATACAATAAGGAATTATAGCTATAAGTTTATCCATATGTATATATTCTCTGATACCTATTAAAATGTTGTCACATGCATTTTTTTCATTTATATAATAGTTGCTCTTCTAGAAATGTATCACTATGAATTGAAGTGGGTGTTTGTACCCTATATCCATTGTCCATCTACGGCTATGATTGATTTGACAGAAAATATAACCTCTAAAATCGTATCTGACAATTAGGCGCTACTAGGGAAATTGAAAAGACGAAGAGCAGGATATATGTCTTATTCTTTTATTCACTTAAACCATTGTATTATAGAAAATAGAAAAGGACAAAAGTTCAGCTGTGTCCGAACTCTTGTAAACTCTTCTCCTCAAAATGAGCTAGGGAACCATATCCTAAATGTTTACCTATGAATTAAATCAAATGCATGCCATTCCTTGCAGACCAACAAACTTAGCATGCGTCCGAGACAGCCTCTGGGTCTGCTGTTCTACTTCTGTGGCAGCTCCGTGGTCTTTATGGTATTCGGGATCCTCCTGCTGGGCCTGTGGTCCGTCCTCTACCACGCCATCTTGCGTTCCCAGATGGTCCTCAAGCCCAACAACAAGGCCTTCGATATTTGGGTGAAGAATCCCGTGCCGCTCACCCTCAAGTTCCACATCTTCAACTGGACCAATCCGGAAGACATCCACAATGCCACAGTGAAACCAAGGTATATACAAAAAAAACAACAAAGAGGCAAGTTAGGGATGGATCCAGACAAGAATTCTTGTCTTGATGGTTATATTTTGTCTTGTGAAGAAATCAAGACATCTTGAAAATTCTTGAAATAGTTGACCTTCTATCACACGAGGTGTTAAGTCGACTGCGTTCTCAACTATACAGGGTGGCCCACGGTCGATGGTACCTTAGACGTATACGGAAAACGGTACATTGGATTATCCTGAAAATTTGGTTACTTTAATGAGCGTTTGTGATCTAACGATTCAAAATATTTTCAGCGAAACAGCGTTGCCACTTTTACCAAGAAGTAGCATCATCTTTGTTATTTCAAATGGAACACCCTGTGTTTTATTGCGTTTTTAGATTCTTCTCGAAGAGCTGATTCCATCGATGTATCACACTTGGGGTCTAGAGCAGGAATTATTACAAAGATATAGGGTGTTCAAAATCGTGATTTTTCAACTTCAGGATTTTTTTGTGTCGAAACTATTCATCATTGGTCAAAACGGCTTTCATGTCCCTATATTAACTTTTGATTAACTATCTACCAACATTTAATTGGAAAAAATACAGGATGGTCCAAGATTCAGAATTTTGATCACCCTGTATCTGTTCCAATTGAATGTCAGTAGATAGTGAATCAAATGTTAAGATAGGGACATGTGAGCCGTTTAGATCGATAATGAATAGTTTCGACACAAAAAATTCCTGAAATTGAAAAATCTCGATTTTGAACACCCAATATCTCTGTAATGATCCCTGCTAGGCCCCAAGTGTGATGCATTGATGAAATCAGCTCTTCGAGAAGAATCTAAAAACGCAATGAAATACAGGTTGTTCCGTTTGAAATAACAAAGATGATGCTACTTTTTGGTGAAAGTGGCAACGCTGCTTCGCTGAAAATATTTGGAATCGTTAGAGCACAAACGCTTATGAGAGTATCCAATTTTTCAGGATAATCCAATGTACCGTTTTCCGTATACGTCTAAGGTACCATCGACCGTGGGCCACCCTGTATAACTATGCTATCAAAAGGAAAACAACAAATATCCCAAAGTCGGTCGACCACACTTTATAAAAATATTGAAATATACATGTAACCGGTTTCGGCGCAACGGCCATCATCAGACAAAAAAGTATCAAAGTATAAAGCTAATAAGTAGCATTATGGAAAATCAAACATGAGGGCAACTCAAGTCGTCAACATCGAGGTCAACATACTCTGATTGCCCGTTGACGACTTGAGTTGCCCTGATCGGTGATCCCAAGGATCAGTGTTGGGCCCAATTCTGTATCTTTTACACATTCAAAACAATTCAAAAATAAATCTAATAGGAAGAATCCTGTAATTTTAGAAAACAACATAAATGAGGATTTGAAAAAAATGGGAGGATGGCTATACTCCAATATTCTTTCCCTTAATTCTATTAAGACCCAATATATAATTTTCCATCGAAGTAATAAACAAAATATTATCTATCTATCTATCTAATATCAGAATAAAAAATGAAAGATTGAAACAGACTGCCTGAAACTGAAAAGTTAACATGGGACATGCATATTGGCATGCTCAAAGGAAAATGTCTCCCATAGTTGGTGCCCTAAGAAAAAGGCCAGAACTATACTCTCACATCCTTAGTGAAATGAACTATCTCATAAATATTTTGGGTTCATGGTCCAAGAATAATTTTAACAAAATATCTGTTCTATATAAAAACACATCAAAATAACTGTATCGTTTTCCATATATGACACCCTTGATGGAAGTAAGATATGGTGTAATCACTGATGCGCTTTTGTTTCAGAAATTTTACTCGACCTCTCGAGAACAGTGAGAGCAATGGTTCCGTCGATCTTCTAATAGATGGCGACATTGCACACTTATGATATCTGTCAGTTTTGAAATTGTCGCAGATTTTTCGAATTCAGAGTTGATTAATCCCACTGGTACATATATTCCGCGTACCTAAAATGCCATTTGCCATTTTATTTTCACTCGTCACAGCAGCAATAGCAGCATCGCCATCTATTGGGACAATGTAGAATCAACGTCTCGCTTGTTGTGGACGTAGAGAAATCATAGAAGGCGGTCGAGTGATTTTTCTGAAATTTTCAATACGTAATAATGGCCGAATGGGCGCACCATATCTTACTTCCATCATTATGACACCCCATCAAATCAACTTTATGAAGAAACAAATACATTTTCTTCGGAAAAGCACTATCTGATGCATACCCTCAAAATTTCTTTTGATATTATATATCAACGAACACCTCAAATCTAACTTCATATTGGCAAGGAATTCTCAAATCCGTGAACATCATACTAGACAATATGACTTGTTTCATCTTGATTCTGCTAATTCTACACTTGGTCAAAAAAAGTTCACTCACGGAGCTATCTCAAAATTCAATAAATTACCTGATGATATCAAAAGTTGCACAAATATCACCCAATTCAAAATTGAAGTCGATAAAGAAACATCCTCTTGCAAAGAGAAAATCAAACATGAGTGAATGATTCCTCATTCACTAATTTTTTTCATCATGTCATAATGTACTTTTCATGAGCTTTTTGTTTTACTATTATTATTTTTGAATCTGTTGTTAATTTCAATATTTATGTTTTTCCATTGTAGATGTTAAATGTTAATAAATATATTTATTCATATTCAAAAACGTCAGATGAAAATTTTGTTCTCACAAAGGTTAGTAAAATTCATGTATCCTACGGACTGGACACATCTTATGTTCTTGATTCCCATTCACATCGAATTAATTTGTAGGTTAGCGCCGGGTAGGTTAATCTAATTTTCGGAATTATGGGATCTTGTTGAAGAGAGGAATTATAAGTATAGTATGTACCACGTGTATACTATTCTAGACACTTTTGTTCATTCAACACTCGCTGCACTCTGCTGATTAAAAAATTCGTTACTAAAAGGACTATTATAACACATGTTACATAATATATACTATTTCGTGAATCGTACGCGAAGAGATACACAGTTCACGGAGTTTTTGTAGATCATTGATTTCGATTTTGAGAACTGATTGTTGAAAAAAAATCTTTCAAATCATTTTCTGCTTGAAGGTTTGTGGAACTAGGACCTTATTATTACGTGGAGACCAAAGAGAAGACCAACATAACGTGGAATGCGAATGATACGATATCTTTCAAACATTTGAAAACATGGTGGTATGACCAGAGCAGAAGTAATGGAAGTCTTTCAGATCCTTTTACCACAATCAACCCCATTTCTCTGGTAAGTTTCAAAAATCTTCACTAAACTACATAAGAATTCATCATTCATTCATTCGACACATTGTTCTTCAATCTTTAAACTATACCTTGTCATCAGAAGCTTGAAGATTCACCCTATTTGAAAAAAGCTGTTCTGTTGTTTTAAATGTAACATTTCGTTATTCACATTGTTGAAGAGTTTTGGGGATATTCTGATCATGTGACGAGTATAACAATGGGCGTGTACACCTTGGTAGAACTTTTAACTCAAACCATGTTCAAAATGATCCTTTCATACATAAATAATGATTGACGACATAATTCGATCGAAAAATTTACTGGAATGTTCAATTTTTGGACATAAATAATAGTACCATCTGAAAACGGACCCTCTTATGACGTAGAAACCTCATCTCGCCATAGTTAAAAGAAAATACCAAACGCCGGACGGAGACTGAGGCAACTGATATATTAATTCGTTCAACTGTGATCTCGCGCTAATTCACTCTGCCAGAAATCATGTATCATTCATCTCTGTCTGGAATAGTCCTGTTTCAGTATTAGGGTTTTGACGTCACATCACCGCCTCGTTTTCAGAGGTCCGGAAAATCGGGGATTTCAATAATTTTTTATAAAACGTAGGGAGCTCACAGCGATAAACGGTTTGCGGTGGTGAGCTAGTTTGGGTGAGTTCCATCGAATTATGGAATATTTTTTGTGATATAAGCCCATTGCATAAAATCAAAACTGGATGATCGAAAATGTCCTTGAATCATGAAGACAAGTTGCTCACTAGACTAGAAAATGTCGCCAGAAGGAGTTTTTCTATGAAACACTGTAAACGTGTCAGGTTTTAGTCGGAATGAAATACCCAGTTTCCTGCGAATTTCAAAATATTCACAAGGGAAGAAAAGATTCAAATTTTGAAATGATATTTGTTACATTTATTATTGCAGCAAGTAATTTTTTGCATGCAATGGAACGTCGTAATAATATCAAATAATAAGTCAGACGCCAACAACGCATACTGACTTAGCACTGAGCAGTGAGCCTGCTTTCTACTAAAAACGGAATCAATCTAGAGTAGTCCAAATGGATACCTGCTTATCCATAGCGTGTATATGTCAAAGTTTGAGCTGGTCGACCAAGCCATTGGAAATCCTATCGGCCGGAAAATTTTTGCTACTTCTGTATAAATTTTCAGGAAACGATACTCGTTGAGTTTTCCATGTCATATCGTATTATGAAATTTCACGATACTTGCTCCGTAAGTATCTTTTTTTTTATGTTCTGGTTCCCACGAAGAGGGATATCCTTTAATGTTCTGAGAACATCGTGAGAACCAAGGGAAATGAGGTAGGAATTGCTGTTCACCTTGAATTTCTGGAGGTTACATGCCTCGGGAAACACCTTCCTTGGCAATATATTCCAGAGCCTCGCTGTTCGTTGGATGAACAAGTCTTTGGAAAGAGATATTCTGCAGGTCTTCAAAGTGACCACGAAGGGGTGCGAAGCCTCAACTCGACGGGTAAATCTCGCGGGGACAATAATTGTTGATATTCCAGAAGAGCATCGTCCATGTAAATATCTATAAAATAGAGCCAGATCGCCAACTTTTCTACGGTGTTCCAGAGAAGTGAGTGAGTTTGTGAGCGAGGCATCACCCACGAGCCCAATTGCCCTTTTTTGGACAGAATCCAACAGTTTCAGGGTATGTATGGGTGCTGCACTCCAAATATGGGAGCAGTATTCCAGGACAGGTCGGATCTGTGCCTTATAGATCATAAGCATGAAAAATGTGATTTTATAGGAAAAGAAGACTCTGGAAAAGCTCATGTTGTTATGCTATTTCTGCAGAGAATGTACAGTGTACAGAGTACATCAGAATAATGATGAGTGCAAGTCGACTATATTTTTATAATCCATATAGTCATGCTATAACGTGTTTGAAATAGTGGAAAAAGTCAGAGCATTATGTGGATATCTACATAATACTCAAGCACCCATGCATAGTACCCTGATATGATTATATGTATAGGTAAACAGTATGATTATAAAAAATTAGCAGATATACGATTATTGTCACTGAATATAGCCGGAAATCAAATGATGCTAATTGATAATTATGATTTTTCTAACAACGTTATACATAACAATATTATTCATCGAAAATCCTTGGTGTTGATTAATTCGAATTGAAAACACGATATAGTGTTCGTCCCGCATCATCAACAATTGAACAGTATCAATTTACTATAGCCCATACAGTGTGTCTCATTTCAAACGCTCTCCCCCCCCCCCTTATACAGGGTGTTCCTTAATGATATTCTAATATTCAAGGGACCAATTCTTCGACACATTTCAAGAATACAACTTCATATGAACATAATATGTCGTAAACGTCCTAACTTTTGAGATACAGGGTGTCGATGTTGAAAATATGCATAGATTTTTTATCCACTCTGTATGGCTTTCCGTGATGGGAAAATTCAATCTGCTATGTGACTGAATCGGTATACAAATTTCGAAATGTTACATACTGTGGTTATCCAGTAATGGATGTCCATGAAGGGTTTCAAAGAACAGGGACATCTGATCAGCATTTTTGCGAACGTAGTAATTATTTACTTGAAAACGGTGATTCAACATGAAATAGTATACATATCTTTCCATTTCGAATCGTGATTTTTCACCTACTGGAGCCATTGAAAGTTCCAAGAACTTTTCCCCTTCTCGTGGGGACCAGAACATAAATAAAAGTTCACACTCTTTTCGAGGCTGAAAATGAAAAAAACTAAGCCAATCCTGTTAATTTGGAATTAGGTGCTCTTTCACATATAACAATGATATGAAGTTAGTTTTCCTGCAAAAATAATCCTAATATGATTTCATAAAATTCGACTCCTTTTTACCTCAATAAAGAATCATGGCACTGGCCAAAAGGATGTTCGTCGCTGAAAAACAAATTATATTGATGGCTACTCATGTTGGTCCTTTGTGACTAATCGCACTACTGATAACTGAGATATAGAGGAAGAAGGCGTTTAAAGTGCGACAGGCTGTAGATAGCACACTCGCAAATAAACTACGCAACACTAATTTCGTCGCACCCCAAAATTTTTCCTGTGTTGAAATATGATTAACTTTTTTCTGCTTTGGACGATTTGAATTCGAATCATAATCTATGCTAGCCCAGTCCTGCAGCTATAATCTCGTAATTCGTTAAAACATGAGGTTCTTCACATAAAACCGCTACAGGGTGCTTACCTGGAACTGTGCAAAATTTCGGAAACCTCAAAAGTATCCCAAATGAAGAGATACATTTTTATTCTCAACTTTGACAGTACAGGCATGTAGATGATCACATTATCTTGGGATATTTCTCGAATTGTCCCATTATCTCTTTTAATTATAGAGTGATCTCAAAATATTAACTTTTTGGTTTTGCAGTCATAACTTTTTTCCTAGTCAGCCGATTTTTGAAAGCTCAGGCTCATTTCGAAGCTCAAACTTCAGAAGAAGAAATATGAAGATCAGAATTGATTCAAGATGAAAATTTTACAGTGTGTCTCACTTCTAATGGAAGCATTCCTGTATCTTTCGTAATTGTTGAGTTAGGATTGTGGAATTCGCAAGAGCGGTAAATATACTGAGAATACACACTATGACCAAGTGGAATCGTCTGCAGTTATATACACTGCTTGCCAACAGCGATGGAACCACCCACAAAAATGATATAAGGAGGCAAGATAGGTTGGAACTCTCTTCGGATTCAAAATAAGGACGTCTCTTCCGCTTCCTCCTGCAAATTTCAGAACCTTACCTCAATAATCACGTGAGATACGGGGGCGCTTCCATGAGAAGTAAGAAAAAATGTTATTCTTCTGAACTGAAAATTTCCTAGGAAAAATATGTAAAGTCAGTGAAGAGTGGACGTCCTGATTTCGAATCCGAAGTGAGTTTCAACCTATCTTGGCTACTAATAACATTGGGTGGTTCCATGGCTGTTGGCGAGCAGTGTTTATCACTGGAGATAACTCTACTTGGTCAAAGTGTTTATCTCCCGCTCCTGTAGGTTTCACAATCCTTACTCAACAATTACGAAACTGATCTTCATATCTCTTCATCTGTAGTTTCAGCTTCAAAATGGGATTTTAAAAACGGGTTGACAAGGAAAAAAGTTATGACTGCAAAACCAGAAAGTTAATTTCTTTGAGTTCACTCTGTGAGATATGAAGACAATTTGAAAAATGTCCCTAGGTAATCATATCATCTCCATGCCTCTGCTTCCGAAGGTAAAAAAAAGTTTTTGTACGTTTGGGATTCGTTTGAAAATCCCGAAATTTTTCACAGTTTCAGGTGACACCCTGTAGCGATTTCATATGAAGAACCTGATTATAGCTGAAGGACTGGGATAGCGAACAGTGTGATTCGAATTCAAATCGTCCGAAGCAGAAAAAAGTTATTTATATTTCAACAGAAACAAAATTTTGGGGTGCGACGAAATTTGTGTTGCGTAGTTTATATGAATATGTATGAATCACATATAATTTCTTTAGTTTCATAGTACTATTCTCTTGTTTCAAGAATAAAGTGAATTTGCCAGTTTGAAAAGTTGATTTTCTCATTGAAAACGATCTGACTCGATGAAAAATTTCACGAGGACTCTATTCAAATTTGTGTCCCTAATCAAATGAGTACAAAGTTTCTGAAATCTCACCAAATTTTCAAAAATGTCATGAGGACTCCGAATCTATACACATTTGTGTCTCTAATTCAACGGATAACAAAGTTACTGATGGTCCTGCAAATTTTCAAAAATTGTTGAATTTCTCGTCAAAACCTCTAGATCGACGTAAAATGTCACGAGGGTTCACAATCTGAACATATTTGTATCTGTAATCCAACGGACAAGAAAGTTCAATCTGTTCCCTGTCATGAATAAATGTTATTTGTTTCTAGGTAATAATGAATAAAGTTGATTGAATGACTTTATGTGAAATTCATAAGGATACAAATTATACGTACTAATTTAGTGTGAACAAAAATTATGAAGAACACGTGAGCTGTTTTCAAGTTATTCACATAATTATAAAATACAAGAAATGGAAACTACCTGAAAGGATATGCTCAAAATTTTCATGAGCAAAAAATTATGAGATTTTCGAAAGTGGTGAAGCTTACCGTCAGATCTTCAGCCATCACGTGAGACGAAAGCTGATTCTAAGATAATACCCATTATGTCAAAGGATAGTCCTGATTGTGCTTAATAATAGTACATTGTACTATTAGGATCAAATGTGACACTTTGTTTGACAAACGATATTTTCGTTTGCCGGACGCAGCGACCGAGAAACCGAGTACGCAAATTTTGTGAAAATATCAATATTTTGAGTCACATGTCAGTGTCGAAGCAGCTATTATATCAACTGTCATCCGATACGTTTTTGGTTCCTAGGAGTTAAACTTCAACTTTCGCTCCGAGACACTTAAAGTGTTTCCTAGCAAAATACATACTATTCATTTTATTGTGTCACTAAGAGACACGTCAACTTCAAGAAGTGATTTTGGACCGAAAATGGAGGACTTTTGAGCCAATAGGCGAGTGGACTGATAATGCATTATTGGCATTCAATTACTCCACTGAGTCGTTAGGAACTTAATAGTATATTACATAACAAGAGTTGAGAAGTGAGAGAGTTACACACGATGCCGCATAGCGGCGAGTGTGTAACTCCACAAGTTCGTAATTGCTTTACAACTCGAGAATTGTACTATACTTTTTTCTACGACTACACTATATTTCCTTCCGGATACTGCAGATATTGTATTAAGGCACAAATAACGAATACCAATATGAAACGTCTCCCGTCACTAAGCCAGCTGCATGAAAAGTTACAAATCACAATTCTTGTGTTTGTCTATTGATACATTGCATACCGAGACATTTTCCTCAATTCGAACTGAAATGGATCCGTTTTTCATATCTGAACAGCTTTATTAATAGGTAGCCAAAAACACATTGTATAAAACTTAACATTCATAATGGTTATTTATTTGTAACAGTGCAGCACGAGAGATTCTGTAATCGTTATTAAAAATAATAAAAATAAGTTCTCCAAGTGCGCTCTGAACCACCGACCTTTGGGTTCGGAGCCAGTGCTTCCAACAACTGTGCTACCACCATCTCTCTAGATGAGTAGATATTTTATAAATATAGTATCGAAGATGGATCTTTTTTAATGATTACTGTTATTTAAAGAAAAACGAATTCATCAATTCAATGTTGAGTATGTATGTTATTTGAAAAATTACCTTCAACAGGAACATTCTGCAGAAAGTAATTGATCTGTTCAGCATTAAGTATTTTTTATTTTTTACTTCGGAATCCATCCTTCCCTTTTGAGGAAATGGGATATGTTGCTATATTAATATTGTGATTGATATTTAGTGTTGATCGTAACATGGAATATATCGACCACAGTGATGATGATTTCATGAAATATGGTAATTCTTGAAAATATACTAAAAGGATATTTTCCGAAAATGACACGGTATTATTTCTAATTCTCCATTCCAGGAATTTTTGATGTGCTATTTCGTATCATTTACGAGACTTAGCGCGTAGCAACTCATTTTTAACCATTCTGGCTTTTTCCAACATTTCTGGTGGTGTAGAAATAATCTGCTCATCGTCATCGCTTGACATCATTTTTTTTTAACTGAAATTGAGGATTCTCAATGGAAAATAATCATATTTTCAAAATATATAACTTTCCTGATGCTTTCGGTTTCGGTGGATAACTGGATTGATTGATAAAAAGATAAGTACCTACCCACCTAGCTAGTGACATTAATGAAATTGTTAATTGTTATTGACACATCGCCTAAGCAACAAAACGAAGTCATCTATCAACATACCTATGAAAACCGTGCGATCGCTCTTTTTACGCACACGTGTGTAAGGAGAAGCTTACTGCCATTGTTTTGTGAACAATATCCATCACTTACAGTAGTAGTCGTAGGAAAATTGATTTTTGCAACACTTCTCACGGTTTTTGTATGTAAATAATGAGTCTGTGCGTTGTTCAAAATTGTTGAATTTTAGAGCTCATTTTGAACAAACCTTCATGGCCGCCATTTGGCAATACGTCGAATAAATGGTGACGTCGGTTTTTATATTGTTTCGTTATTGGTCAGATAATCTTCAATTTCACCACATGAAGCAAGATTGTCAAGGTACCAATTATAACCAACTTATCAAAAAGATGTTAGAGTCCTGTCGTTGAATAAAACATAATAGGAGGAACCCACGATATTATAGTTCATTCTTGACTTTCGAGCAACCAGCATGTTCAAATATTTCTTATTCTCCATGACAAAATATCATGTAAATGTTGGAGACTGGCAACATTGTGCTGAATGCTGAGAACCGACAAGACCACGCCCACAAGTCGTGCGCGGGGTTGCCACGTTCATCGATACAGATGTCCTCTAGTGTGAATTAATATAATTATTATCCACACAAATTCATTATGGGCAATAAGCCACAAATCATAACGGACCATTTTGAGACAATTGAATATTTATTGCTGATCAGGAATATTCCCAATACTCAATTGAGAGTTTATGAATTATTGAATAACTAATATTTCTGAAGTTCCCAATCGTATTTCAACACAGGGCAACTGTGCTTTGGTTTGCCCCAACTTACGAAATCGTGGCGTCAGTTATTACTGGCGGTCAATTTCTAGCTGTTTGAAAATTACCGTGGCATTTTTGATGATTTTAGCACCTAAAAATCGACCAAAATTTCTTGAAGAATATGAAATTGAAAGGTATTTGAGTGAAGATTCTTTCTAAGAAATAAAACAACAATAGTCCACTCGCCCATTGCAGAAAAAACATGTTTTCGGAGAATCGTTGTTAGCTGTATTGGTTGTACTATTGATATTTCTACAATTATGTCCGAGTCATTTCAAATGTCAATTTACTTTGAATTTTCCAGTCTGCAGCCTATACAGCCAGATACTGGAACTACGTAGTAAAAAGAGGCCTATCTTTTTCCCTCCAATCCATGGTACAGTCTATATCAGTCACCCATTCCGTAGGTGAAACACTCTTCGACGGATACGAAGATTCTTTGATGGCTGTGGCTGCTAAACTGCCTTTCCTGTCCAAAAATAACCTGCCCTTCTCGGATAAGTTTGGTTGGTTTTACGGTGTAAGTACATGTTGGTGAGAAGATAAATAAGCATCTTCCAGTTGAGAAGGAGTTGCTACCTGGAAAAGTTAGATATTCTGCATAAACGATTTGTAAAAGTAATAATAACTCAATAACTCACCTATCTAACAAATGCTCTCTCTTATAAAGCTGACACTCTTGATGTGAGGCAGCCCTTTATGAATCAAATAAATCTGCTCAGTTTTGGAAATAACGTATTGACGTGAATCTAGAACTATTTTGTTGAGGAGGGACGAAATAGGATCACATTTCAAGAAGTAGAAGGTTGGAGAATGGTTCTGAATTATTGTTGATAAAAATTAAAAAATCCATACTTTCTTAGAACCCTTGTATCTTCTCTTGATAAGTGGTTATCGACGTCAAACCATTGTGTTGGGAAGGGATCACACATCAATCGAAAACAGGATGAAGCTCAGTTTAACCAATCACCTTAGCCACAAGGCGTTAAGAAGTTAAGGCTGAAAGAGTAACTTTTGTTTCTCCTATAGTATAATGATCAAGCCATCAGCTTCTCTTAGGAACTGATATTGAGGCTAACATTCTGAAACATTGGTATACGATTTGGTCGAATTTCCACCATAATCGGACAAGAATTAAAAGAGTTACTTGGCTAAATTGTTGATGGCCGTTTTTTTACCTCATCTAATCAAACTGTGAGAAGAAATGAAGGTTTCTATTTACAGAAAGAAAGTTAGTGCCAACTCTTGGCACACCCTGAATAGCTGAAGAACTGAAAATAGGTCAAGTAGATTGGAAATGATTCAGAGCATATACCGAGTTAAAAAATGTCTAATGTGTGTCCTAAGTGAATCACCCTGTATAATAGAATTTATTTATTTTCTACAGAGGAATGGTTCCGAAGATTATGAAGGTGTTTATAATATGAATACAGGAGTTGATGGTCGACTAGGAGAGCTGAACTCTTGGAGAAACATGAACCAAAGTACATATTATCCAGGGAAATGCGGTGTCATAAACGTAAGGCACTTCATCATATCATAACACCCAGTATAATCACATCACCCTGTATCAGCATAACACCCTGCGTCATAATAACACCCTGTATCAACATTTATCAACATAACATTCTGTATTCTCTTGATGATAGTAATTTGTTGTAGGGAGGCTCAGCTGGGGAATTCTTTCCGACTGATCTCAAGAAAGACGAAGTGGTGAGGTTTTTTTCTTCAGACATGTGCAGATATTTGGAGTTAGAGTTTGAAGAAGAAGTCATCATCGGCGGATTGGTTGGATACAAATATTCAGCTGGAGAACGTTTCCTAGATAATGGCAAGTTTCAACAATCATCAAGCAGAAAACACAAGATTTATCAGACTCATTTCATTACCCACTTATATATTTTAATATACCAGTGAACACCAGATTCTCACTTCTTGGTAGAGACGACCTGAGCTTTATTTTATTTCAGGGACGAATATACCTGAAAACAAATGCTATTGTGATGGGAACTGCATGCCTTCTGGTGCCTTGAACGTTTCGCTTTGTAAGCACGGATCACCAGCATTCATATCTCTACCTCATTTTTACAAAGCAGACCCCTATTACATCAACTCTGTTGACGGATTGAATCCGAGTAAAGAGAAAAGCGAGTTCTTCATGATATTTGAACCAGTGAGTATTAGTAACCTGTTCAAAAACCTGCTGTTGTTCGCATGATTTGTTTTTGAGTCATTGCACATGACATTCAGACCAAGTTCTTATTTTTTATTGCGTTACATTATTTTCTTAATTGATACATGTTATACAAATGATATATAATTTAGTGCTTTCCTGAACTCAAAATATGATATTCCAATTAGAAACACCAAAAGAAACAAAAATGGTGACACAAAGAACATGTTTCAAATGAAGAATTTTCACATTGGAAGTCATATTATTTGTACGAAATGTAAAGAAAACTTATGTGCAAGGAAAAACATAGTTTAGGTATCAAGGACGAAACACTGTCTATTATAGTGGAGTCTGCAAATTGATAGCCGAGGCTACCAATCAGACAAGACAATAGACAGTTTTTCGCCTAGGTGCATATTAAATTTTTTCGTCGACCTCGAGCACTTATATCAACATCACGTTCCTATTCACACATGACATCTATGGGATTTCGTTAATAATTAATTTGACAACAGCAAATGACAGTTATCTTCAACTCACTCTCCGCGTGGAACAGAGTTGCCAATCAGATTTTTATTCCAGCAGTAAATTCCTTGTCAAGATTTCAGTAGTTCTCAATAGATCTGTTCAAGATCTATTTTATGCTATACAAATTCCAAGAAAGGATAATGAAATAAACCTATGACGTCAACTCATTATGTACTTTTACTAAAAAGAAAAATAGCCTATTTCCAACAAAATAAAGGGGAACAAAACAAACATTCTCATCGAAATAATACTCACAAATATCACAAAATACGAATACACAGGTACTTATAAGTTTTAAGTATATAAAAAACAGGAACGAACTGTAAAATAGAAGAACAAAAATACAAAACAAATGGAAAATATATACGTGAGAAACAAACGGTTATAACAGAGGTATATAAAAAATTGAATTTGATCAGAATCAGATAAAGTATTGTCCTTTTTTGGCTCATACATATAATTAGTTGGTACATATACGTACATTTATTACTCATTTTGTAAAATTGATTTGAACAGAGCTTGCCAAAATATCATGTAATTTATAATAAGTGTATGTGATCAACTGAAAATTATTAATAATATAGGTAATTATAATAATAGATAAAAATCACCATATTTTTCATTAGATCATGACATGTTTCAGTATATCAGTAGATCAATGTGCAAATCAGGAGTTCTACTGAAAATTCAGTAGAACTGGCATCCCTGCAGCAGACGAACAGTGTTTGCAAACGAAAAGTTAGTATCTGCGGACGTAAAGTACTTGCATTCGGAAATAGTCAGTTTTTCGTTCGGAAATTGGAACGTAAATTGTGATTTTTTCTAGAGGTCGACGAAAAACTATATTTTTGAATACCATAATAAATTGTATATCTAGTAACTTTCTATCAATCTTCTTCCTGCACATGAAACCATTTTACTTCTCCTGTGGGACATTACGAAACTCAAAATCCAGTAGTGGCACTGAAAGGGCTGAGAAAATATTATTTGATTGCTTTTCCTTTCAGAACACTGGGATACCATTGCAAGTGTCGGTTAAGCTTCAACTCAATCTACGCCTAGAACCAGTCGATGGGATTACGTAAGTGATGATGTGATGTGATGAATACTGTCTGTATATAGGTCAATCGAGAATGTGGAATATTTATTTCAATAAATTCAGTGGATTTCTTGATTTCCTTACCGAAAATAGTTTGAAATGAGAGAAAAAGAATGAAATGGGAGAAATTGATTTACATACCTAACGGAAAGGAGGCAATTGGAGAATATACAGGGTTTCCCGAAATTGCATAGGAAGGTTTCAACCACAGATTCAGATAACCAAACTTCATACATATATACCCGATTCAATAATGTTAAGAATTTTCGGAAATATTAATCAGGAACGTGGGAAATAGGAGGGGCTAGGGGACCTTTCCTTCCAACTTTTTTGTGTATGCAATTTCTGGCTGTTGGACCAGGAAATATGGAAATCTCAACATTCTCATTCATAAATGGTACTCTTGTTCAGTTTCGATGAGTATTCACCATTCTTGGGATGAATCGATTTCAAAATTCTGCTGCCTATAATAAATAAAAATAGTGCTTCTTTCTCAATAGCTTACCGAATTTTTCCAAAACTCATGGTTTGAGGGAGAATATCCCTTTTTTAACATCTACTACTGATGATTAATTCAAATTATGGAGGGTGCAATTAAAAAAATATATAGATTGGAGAATAATATGGTAGATACCTTATTAAGAAATGGTATACTATATTTATTACGCAGCAGACTTTTGTAATCGACTTATCTTTAAAATAGTGAGTTCTATCGAAACTAAACAAGAGTACAAACAAGTTTCGAGTAAAAAAAAATGAAATTCTCATATTTTCTAGGCAAACTGTCAAAATTTATGTAACCAAAGGAGTTCGCAAAAAAAGTGCGCCAAGCCACAGCTATTAGGTACGTCCCTGATCAAAAGGTCTGCAGATTCTAAACATTTTCAAATTGGGCATATAAACTTAGGCACATGTACAAAATTGTTTATTTTATCACAAAAGGCTTCGGAAAAAAAAACATCATCTCGGACTCCTCCTTACAGATGGCTATGACTCCCTAGGAGGCCATTTCTTGA
Source organism: Phaedon cochleariae (assembly GCA_918026855.4). Classification (NCBI taxonomy): domain Eukaryota; kingdom Metazoa; phylum Arthropoda; class Insecta; order Coleoptera; family Chrysomelidae; genus Phaedon; species Phaedon cochleariae. Next base: position 59,565,848 of record OU896708.1, read on the forward strand.
CCCTTGTTTACATACTCTGTTTTTACTATTTTCGTACCTAGAATCTGAGGTTGAAATCTCTCAATGTAATTTCGTGACACCCTGTACATGATTCAAAGAGCCTTAAAAATTCAAGACCCATAAAAAGTAATGCTTTATTTGATAGGGCTATCATTTCTTGACATTCGCCTATGGCTCATGCTGCAAACTTCATTATCGTAGGAAATCACTATCATTCCGTGCTCGTCAAAGAATATACTATTTCGTTTTATGTCCGTACTGCGCCTTCGTAGATATTTTTATAGGATAGACCTGAGGAATAGGAATATTTTCGATAGATGAAGTGAAAATTCAGGCTCTTCGAATACCTACGAGGCTAATTGTCTGTCTTCTATTTTTTTTTTCAGATTATATTCGGAAGTACCAACCATATACCTTCCAGTGCTGCATTTTGAGCAAGCCGTTATCATACCTGAAAACATGTTGTTCCTACTAAAACTACTAGTCAACTTCAAAGTGATATGTTACGCAGTAGGCATTCTGTGCGTGGTCCTAGGTAGCATAATATGTTTGTGCATATCCTACAAAATCTCCTCATCGAAATTTTTCAAAAAGAGGAAGCAGAACAAGGCTATAATTCAAGAGGAAATGCCTCTCAAACAGTGATATGAATGAAACCATGAGTTTCATATCTCAATGGGTGTCCTATCTTTATTAGATGAAATTACTCCATTCCATATTGAAACGGTCTATGTGAGATTTTGAATATGGTATAACGTATTATTTCGAATGACAACTGACTTCCTGTATATCTTGTATATATGTATATAATTTGTATTGTAATTGGCTATTATTCTGGAGCCACCTAGAATGTAATTTTCAAGAAAATTCTAATCGAAGACTGCATACATATATCTTAATTTTTATACATATTCAACTCACATACGTTCGAATATTTGTGTAATACACAATTTCCTATATTTTTTTATGTGATTTAGATTGTTAGTGTGCCTTTATATTAAATATATGATTTTTTAATTTGTTTTAAAAATAATTTATTGATTTACTTATGTCAGCTTCACTGAGGGGTGGACAAGTGGTTACCCTATTATTGTTGAGTTCGAAAAGTGAGTGCCATGAAAGCGTTGATATGATGTTTGAGAAAAAATTACTCAAGTGCTTATTTGAGATGTTCCTATTGTGAACATGGCTCTGTGAGTTTTGAACCTTTCTGGGATCTATCATTACCGATTCCAAACACAACGGGCAGACTTTCACAATGCTTAGACCTTCTCACCAGAGAGGAAATCTTGAACGGTGACGAGTCACCAACATGTTCAAAACGTAAGGAACGAAGGAATTTCACGAAGTCTTTGTTAATACATAAATTCCCTAATATACTAGTGATCCATTCAAAACGCTTCTCGCCATCAGAAATTTTCATGGAAATATAAACAGCAACAGCACCATCGATTTTCCTCTAGAAGATTTGGATATGGGTGATTATGCAGCAAATAATGAAATCTCTTGTAGATATAATCAATATGCAGTATCTAATTATAGTGGAACAACTTTGTCTGGACACTACACAGCATATTGATTAAACACCCAATCACTGATTTTTGAAACGAGTACAATGACTCGATTGTTTCACACAAATCATTTAAATCTATTGTGAATGGAGAAACATACATCCTCTTCTACGAGCAGAAGGTTGCAAGGACGCGGAACAAAGGAAATAAAGATGAGAGTATTGCTATCAACAATCAAGAAAATGATGAAAGGCTCAGTAGAGTGAAACAGATCACAAGAAATGAGATGTCAGTTCTACAGGTCGTCTCATCATTCGAATCGTCACCAAACCAGACCATCATCTCGCGAAAGAGTCTCAGATTGTCTTCCAAGGAGAGTTCTAATGATGGTGGAATAAAGAGTGGACAGGGTGATGAAGGAAAAAACGGCATACGCGAATGTTCCACCAAAACGTTCCACAAGAAATATGAAGAATGAAAAATGTTAGCTTAATAAAGTTCTATCGTTTTTTTGACATTGAAACTTGACCACCCTGTATAACCTGTCTGCCTTATTTTCATATTCAAGGAATGGAAATGACTGAACATGAATAAATTATTCGTTAGACAACGAGTAACTCACTATTTAAAACGCAGAAATATGTACGCATTTATATATAATGAGCTATTTGGTTCAAAAATTCATACCTAATTTAAACAGGGTAGCCAGCGAAAGTAATGCACCAGGATTTCACGTTCAGTTGATAAAAGAGAGAAAAGAATTTGAAAGTCGATGTTACATTTTCGGACATAACAGTGTCACGAAACATTTAAAATTCTTGTAAAAGACGAAAAACGGTTTATAACATAATTTTTTACATTCATCGAAAATGATTTTATCACAAAATAAGACATTGAGGATCTTATTAACGTTTTTATCACGTTGGTCAATTTTGAGGTTATCTTCTTCTTCCTCACGTTTGCTCGAGGAAGAATCATAGGTTCCTCCCTCCCCCCTCCTGACTTTCTACAAAAGGATCATTCCACCCACATACTTTCTGTAACCACAATATACACAGTATTGTATCAGTTCTTGAAATTCCAAAAAATTCACTTATATTATTACGAAATACATAAAATATATACCTGGAAGCCATTTTTCGAAAATGTAAAAATTATGATAGACTGATGGATAACCTATTTCCTGTTATGAGTGGTGATTGTTGATTTAGATACGACAAAAAAATGGTTGTTGATTCGGATACGACAAAAAAATTGGAGTGAATCAGAAGATTTCTGAATTATTTTGGTAAACTGAACAAATGAGTCAATAAATCTAGCTTCCAGCACATTTTGGGAACATCTACCTGCTCGGGGTAACCTATAGCCTTTCTAAAATACATTTCACTCGCTTTTTCTATTGTTCCTATTTTCATATCATTTCATATAGGTATCAATTGTAACAGACAGAGAACATGTAACTGAATTATTAATAATACAATAATGTGATGCAGTTATTGTCAGTCTTGAAGAAATCTCATTCTCAATTTGAAGGCATTTGACCTTGAATCCGGGTATTCGACTTTTGGCCACAGGCTAAAAGTCAGGTTGATGTGTGTGCAAGTCCAAAATTTTCTAATTACCTGATCTGGATCGAAATCCAATATTCAATGTGAAGTTTTAAAAGTGTGTGTGCGAAATATCAGGCTCCTTCATCTCTACGCCGGTATGGAGGCCGGATGATGACGGATTCATCGGATAAGAAGAGTACATACGTTCGAATCTTATGAACACTGATTACTCGGCTTCAGGCCATTGTGATAGACAACCGGTGTCTCATGTGGCGAGTCCATTTATAATATTATTACATAATCAAGTATTTATTCTTGAAAAAAATTACCTGATCTGGAGAGATTGTTACCGAAAGGAGACAGAAATCCAATGAACCTAAAGAGAAGAAGAAGAAGACCTTGAATCCCAACAAAATCTTCTTCTACGGCGCATTTTAACGATAGAAAATTTCAGTCTGAGTGTCTTGACCTCCTTATTCCTGGTATACATTGAAATGGAGTTGACATGTTGTCACTCTGGAATAAATCTAATTTTCAATTTTATTTGAACGCATTTGACCTTGAACTGCAAGAAAATTTCGCCTACGGAGCTTTTAAAAACCAAGCAGTTTGTCTGGGTTTCTTGATCCCCCCTGGGATACACTGAAATGACGCCTCTGGAGTTGTCTTCTGTCTCCATCAAGGGACGCTGATATAAATTCCTCAGAACATTTTACTTAATACTGTTCAATAATGATGTTTCCAATCAAGATTGTCATCCATGATAATACCAAGAAATGTTTATATGATGATCATCTATTATTCATTTTCCATTAGTTAGTATCGTGGGAATATATGGGAATGATTCTCCCTGAAAATAGTCCTGGTGGAGCCCATGGCCCACCCTGTATATCCACTTTTTGAATTGAAATATTTCCTAACATGCGTATCTGCATATTTACGCATTTTAAATATTGTTCTACTCTCTACTCGTTGTCATCGAACAACAACTTTCGTTGTCTAACCAATTATGAATACCACTCAGTGTCACTATGGGTTTCATCACCGGCATTGTATGTAAAATTTTGAAACGACAAAAGTGATATTTCGAAAATGACATGGTGATGTGCTCCGATCCAGATTATCGACATTACAGTGGAAAAAAGCGCGATTATTTCAGATCTACAAAGGATTTGAAACTGAAAAAACAATGGATTCAGATTATCAGGTATATTTAGATCTATATATCGTGCATTGAACCTATTCCGCAATTTTTTGTTTTGGTCTGCTATAGTATCAGCATGATCAGATAGAGGTTAGGTCAAGTTTTAATATCAGATTTTTTCCCAACCCAATATACAGGGTGTTTCCACGAAATTGGTACGATAAATGAAGCGGGGTGTATATATTTTTTCAATGTTTTAATGTCTAGGGAAATCGCGAAAATGGCTGATACTTCCGGCGCTTCTGACCTCGCCCAAAGCAAACGCTAGGGTTCGGCTTTCAGAAACATTAATGATTAACAAGAATTCTAGGAAAATTTTGAAATGCGATGTCTCCTAAAAACTTCTTCGTTTCACGTTTTCCATTTCTATCACCCATACATTTATCTCTTCGAATACGAAAATACAAGGTGTCAATTATATTCCCAGAACAGTCACTAGAGGTTCAGAAAGTATAATAATAATAATAATAATAATGATAACTCGTCTTTATTCATCCATAAAAGTATAAAAAGTGATATAGATGAAATGGCGAAGTGTCACCCAAGGGTGTTTTTCAACTTAACCATGATGTGTTAATTGATTATAAATACATTATAATATATAATATTGAATTACATTAATACTAGCTAAAACTATGATAAGCTATCTAGCTATGTATCAATTGTAATAAATAAACAATATGAATGGAGGTTCCAAAATAGCGGACGGGTTTTGTAATTATGATCCGATTCTATTCAAAATTGGTATTTGGGGTTTTTTGGAGTCGGAGATTATGATTCTTTCATCGAAATTAGGAAATTCAATATGAACCAATATGGCGGACGAGTTTTGTGATTATGATTCAATTCTATTACAAATATGGAGGTTTTCGAGGTCGGAGATTATGATTCCTTCATCAAAATTAGTATTTCAAGATGGCGGATCCAATATAACGAACGAGTTGTATAATTATGATCCGATTCTATCCAAAATTGGTATCTGAGAAATCACGGGGTCGGTTCCAATATCGCGAACGAATATTGTAATTATGATTCGACACTATTCAAAATTGGTATCTGTGGATTCTGTGGTCGAAGGTTTTGATTCTTTTGTCACAGTCCGAAAATTCAACATTCTATTTGAAATTGGTCTCTGGGGGTTTCCTGGGTCTGAGTTCTTCCGTTCTTTCGTCGAATTTTGGAAATTCAAGATGGTGGAAGCAATATGGCGAACGAGTTCCGTAATTATGATCTGATTTCATCCAAAATTTGTATCTAGGGGTTTCTGGGGTCGGAGATCATGGTTACTTGGTCAAAATGAGGAAATTCAAGATGGAGGATTAGATATGACGGACGAGTTTTGTAATTATGATCCGACTATATTAAAAATTTGTATCTGAGGGTTCCCGGGGTCGTCAAGATTGGTAAATTCAAGATTGCAGATCCAATTTGGCAAACGAGTCTCGTAATTATGATCCGATTCTATTCAAAATTTGTATCTGTGGTTTTCGGCGACGAAGGATATGAATCATTCATCATAATCGGGAGATTCAAGCGAACTAAAAAAGGATAGGCAAATAATAATCTGATAGTTCGACGATACAATTCACAAGTTACTCAGTTTACACTTCTATCGGCAGTCCCCAAAGACTGCAGCCTCTTTTTTTTTTTTATCAGTTTCCGATATACGACGTTAACACGACATCATGCGCGAAGTAGTGATAGTATGTATCCAAACTTTGACTTTCGAGTTGATACTCTTCAAGTCAGATGGCAATTCATCGAAAAGTTTAGGTCCAAGATAGGTGCGACATAGTATCAAAGCTTTAGTTCTGTTTCTTGTGTTATACTGGTGATTGGGATGTATCAGATTTGATTTATTCTTTAATTGTTTGAGCAGGATCATCTTGGCATGAAGTTGATATATATTCAATGTCAAGTTAAGCATATTAATACTCATGAACTACATTTTTGACGTTTGTAGAAAAAAATTTGTTTGCAACTTGGCTGCGCCTCGTTCAAAAAATCAGTTCTTGATCACCAAAGAAGGATTTTGCGCACCAGATACAAGAATAAAAATCATGAAATTAATTTGACGCTTTCTGAAATTCAATTAGTTGTTGTTCGCTAAGGTTATGGTTAGGCAACCAGTAGATCACTTTCCCAAATATGACCCATAATAGTAGGAGGGCTGGCTGCAAATTTTGACCGTCATCTGATGATAATGAAAAGATATTTTTCCCAAAGGCATGCGTAAAAACATGTAAAAATGGCACATTCCTTTACGGATATTTGCACATTATTTCACGATTTGATAACAAGATAAGAATTATGCCATCCGATACCAATTAATAGGTATAGATCTCAAAACCTACCTGTGCCACCTCTTAATCTGAGTCAAATCACAGCAATTCATTTGTTGACATCATTCCGAATATACTTCCGTGATGTGATAACGAGTTGAACCAAAAAGTAAATAAAAGAGAATGCTAATAATAGTTGAACTTGTATTACTCACGGAGTTAGGTCTACTGCGTTCTCAACTATACAGGGTGTTTCCGAAATTGGCGATGAATAAAATGAAATGTTCTATGAGACGTAATAACTTTCAACTATTATTGAATATCCGGCAACATTACATAATCCATTGATACTTCCGGTGCTTGTGAACTCGCCGAAAGCGAACACTTGGGTTGGGCTATTAACCTCTGATCAATGGTTTACCATGATTCCAGGCAAACTTTGATGCTCAAGATCTTTCAAAATATGTTTTTCCGATGAAAATGTATTCTTTCATTGATCGCTCCAATTTCGGAAACACCCTCTATAACTATTGGATACTGAAGTGGATGGCACGCCGCAAAGGTCATCCTATGCTTGTTTCGATATTCTTCTGAACGATTTCAGAACGGTTTCGCTCGTGCGCAATGGGCGAGTACTGTGTCCTCAGGGACCTAGATTACTTTTTACAACACTTCTCACACTTTTTTCATGTGAATAATGAGTCTATGCGTTGCTCGAAATTGTTGAATTTCGACGCTCTTTCCAAACGTACCGTCATGTCAACTATTTGGCGATACGTGGAATAAATGCACTGAGAGAAAACTTGAGTTATCATAATTGGAAATCTGATATCTGATTTTATAGATATTGGCGGTTACAACGTTGTTCCAGCATAGGGTTCCAGTTATCCCAATATTTTTCTACTCTAGTATATTCATCAAACAGTGGTAATTAGGTTATCTAATCATCATTGTTCGATGATATGCATTATTGAATCGTGCTTTGAATTACTGCAATGGAAATAAATAATATTCTATCCACACTCACTTTTCATGATCCATAGTTATTTTTTTCAAAAAACAAAAAATACGATTAGTCTCTGAATTGAAATATCTGGGTTTCTCTGGAAGTTTTTCTGACATTACTCATTGATTTTTTCGGAGAAATATCATTTATATGCATACTGACGAATTTATTAAGAAATGAGAAGAAACTTCCTCACAGAAACCCAGATATTTTCATTCAGAATCTCATCGATCATTTTGTTTTTCGAAATAAACCAATTTTAGGCCGTGAAAATTGGGTATTGAGAATACTATTACAATAAAACAGAATTTTGCTACATCACACACATTCACCCACAAGACACGACTCTTTCGATTCGGACGAAAGAAACCAATAATAATTGAATAATTGAAGACAGGCACCCATGACCGAGAACAGGAGTGAAAATGAACGCGACCTGTAGCTTTGTCGGCCCCAAAACTAATGAAAAACCAGAGCGAAATGATGAGCCGAATTACGATTGTCGAATGATTGTCTAATAACCGTCATACATGTGAATTGCTATAGTTATTCGTCAACGTACAATGCTAGAAACCCAAACAGCTATGATTATTGGGACGAACATTATCTGAATTCACCAATAAGCATAATTCACGAAACGAGCTGTGTCAATAAAAAATCTAAATAGACTAGAATTTATAAAATTCTCATAATGTCATAACACACCTGCGTTACGATGGTAGCAAATGTCCATTCGAGGGTATTACAAATGGTTTAAGAAAGCGATTTTTATAATTACAGAATGGAGAGAATACTGTTGTTATAATAAAGTGATCAGGAATAGGAGATTTCTTTATAATGGTTATTACAATCAGAGCTGGTAGATATTTTTAATATCCAGTTTCCTCAGTGTGGTGACGCTTTTATGCTGAAGCAAGGTTGTCAAGTCCACGATTATAATCAAGTTGTCAAAAAGATGTAAGAGTCTAATAATTTCTAATACTCCATAACAAAATCACATGTGAATGTTGGAGACTTGGCAACATTGTGCTGAACGCTAAGAAGGGACAAGACCACGCCCACAAGTCGTGCGCGCGGTGTTGTCACGTTCTCCGCATCAAAGGTCCTCTAGTGTGATTTAACTTAATTAGTATTTACACAAAAGCATTATAAGAAATAAGCCACGAATCATGAAGGTTCATTTTGAGACAATTGATTCGAATGTATTGTTAAATAACTGCTGAATAACTGATTATTCTGAAATTCCCAATCGTATTTCAACACATGGTAACTGGGCTATGGTCTGCCCCTACTCGCGGTAAATATTCATCCGTTTGAAAATTACCGTGGCATTATTGATGATTTTAGCACATAAAAATCGACCAAATTTGAGTGAAGATTCTATTTGAGGAATAAAAAAAAATTAGTCCACTCGCCTATTGTGTTTTCGATCTGTTTCCGTAGCTGAACGAAGCGATTGCGCATGAACAGAACGATCTAGGAAGGTTTTGATATAAATCAAAACGAACCACCCGGTTACTTGTATGAATTCAAATTCAAATTCAAATTCAAATTCCAATTCGTACTTGCAACAGCAGCCATTTGTAACATGGATATACACTTCATGTTTAGCATTTACATTTAGTATGCAAACATATAGACAATACACTCACTCAAAGGAAGGTTGTCAGTTGAATATAGAAAAATAAAGATACATACAGTGTGACCCACTTTTAATGGAAACACCCCTGTATCTTACGTAATCGTTGAGTAAGAATCCTGAAATTTGCTGGAGCGAGAGAAATACCAAAAATGCACTCTATGACCAAGTAGGGTCATCTTCAGTTGTATACACTGCTCGCCGACAGCCATGGAACCACCCCAATTTCCGGAAAATGATATTAGGAGTCAAAATAGGTTTGAAATCACTACGGATTCGGAATCAGGACGCCCAGTTTACTAACTATCCATAGTTTTCCTAGAAAATGTTCAGTTCAGAAAAATTAGATTTCGTTTCACTTCTCATGGAAGCACCCCCGTATCTCACGTAATTATTGAGGTAGGGTTCTGAAATTCGCAGGAGGAAGGGAAAGTCCAAAGATGAAGTCAATTACGTAAGATACGGGGTGCTTCCGTGAAAAGTGCGACAAAATTTAATTTTTCAGAACTGAAAATTTTCCAGGAAAAATATGAATAGTTAGTGAATCGAGCGTCCTGATTCCGAGTCTGAAGTGATTTTCGACCTATTTTGACTCCTAATATCATTTTTCAGAAATTGGGGTGGTTCCATGGCTGTTGGCGAGCAGTGTATATCACTGAAGATGACCCCACTTGGTCATAGAGTGCATTTTTGGTATATCTCTCGCTCCAGCAAATTTCAGGATCCTTACCCAACGATTAAGTAAGATACAGGGGTGTTTCCATTAAAAGTGGGTCACACTGTATTATATACAAATAAACAATTATGGAGAATGCAAATTCTCGTTATGACTGATTCACTCCAACGGGTCAACGAAGAATTCTCTTAGTGAATAATATGCTTTCTCTAGCAATATTTTCTTAATTGTTTGTTTGTATTTTCTGAGACTCATCGTAATCAACAATTACCTTTTCGTAGAGACTTTACCTAGGCCTAATTCAGATTTGTATAGTTTGCATGATAATAAGCAGGCTTTTGGTTCGGGCGTAATAAAATTAGAGTTGTGTTATATATTGTTTCCTATACTAGTATTTGTGTTCGACTAGCTTATATTCAAACAGATTATGTATGTTTTCAATTGGAAGTATTTTTTGAAAAGGATTTTTGCGTATTTTTTCAACAGTATTGTGTGTCAAGAAATTTCAAGATTTCTTGATGAGTTGGCCAAGAAATCTTGTTCTTGAATCTGCATTTCTTGTCTTATCTCGATTCTTCTTCGAATTCATTCCGCATGTCTTCTCTTGTTTTTTCGTCATTTTCAAGACAAGAACATTAAAATATCACGAAATTGTGATATTCGCGAAGGGAATATTATCGCCTTTTGTTTGCTTTTTGTTCCAACTCCTTATCACATGACGAAAGGATGTCCGGAATAATGGCAGCAAATGAATTTCTGTGCCGGTTTCGAGACCTATACCATTCAATTAATTGTTATCGGATAATAACCAAAACGCGAGGTCAATTGCAAATTACCGCACAGGAAAGTGCCATTTTCAATCATTCTGTTCAGGATAGTGATGGGCACAGGTGCCGTTCGATAGGCTATATTCCGAATTCAACTGGTCAGTACTGTCAGTAGATCCACTGAATCTGCTGAAAATCTGTGTTCCGAAATATAAAATCAAAAATACAGTGCTGTAATTCGGGACACGTTTTCATGATTTTCATCAGTAGTCAGCAGCAGTTGATCAGCTGGTGAAATTTGTCAGTCTGTAGTTTCTCGTTTATCTGGACTAGATATTTAATATTTAATATTCAACATGAAAGAGCAATCGATTCTTGTAGCCTCCATAGTTTCTATAAGATTATTGACTATGACTATTCAAGCTCGAGTAATGAAGAGAATACTTGGACAATTTGTTGCCATTTATTTTTCATGATGCACCAGATTGAGAATTGAAAGATTCATGGAAAACGTAATGATGATGAATTTAGGAGACATCCCAGGTTTATTTAGTAATTTATTAAGCCAATGCTGCTTTTTGTTTCGATACCTCTACTACTTCATACTCCATATTATTCTCAGCTTATTATTTGAATAACAGCTATTTTCTGATATTGAGAATAATATCATTAACAACGGAAATAAATGTTGAGGGCGCCGTACATTATGCTATTTCTCGGCAAGTTTGAGGCAATGCAATTTTCTCTCAATTTATTGCAAGTCGCCGTACATTGAGATATTCCTGTCATATTTCTTGTTCACATTCACTATTTTCAGGTTTTTTGAGCCTTCAATGTACTTTTTGAGGTAATTTGGTGTTGCAGGCCACGTTATGGAGAAAATTTGTATTTTATCAAGATGCTACGATGAATATTACTAGAAATTTCACTAAACTTGCCTTAAAATTGCAGAAAAAATAGGACTGGTTCTATTACGAAACTTGCATGAAACTTGCCGTGAAATACCATAGACGCATGCCCATTGTTCGATTCAAAATTGCATTGAATCGAACTTGCTGGTAAATAGCATACTGTACGGCGCCCTTTACATTCCATCCCCCTCTGAAATAATGACAGTTCACTGAAGCCACACTACCTTTTGATACTCAGCAATTTCAGCAGAATGTTGAGTCGAAATATTTGGAATGGATAGTATGTCTGCTCACGAGCATCTGTCACTTTCAGTGAATTTTTTGATTACGGAATGAAAAATCAGCAGATTCAGTGCTGTCAGTTGAATTCGGAATATAGCCAAAATACAATGGACATACCTACTTATATCATTTCGTTGTCAGATGACGGTAAAAATTTGCAGCAGGCTCTTAGACTATAATCACTTAACGACCGATTAGATTATCGTTTGAAATGTAGCATCAACATGTCGAGAGCCAAGACTAGAGGCTCAGTATCAGACCAACACAATGTGACGCTGTCACTAGGTCAGCGGTCACTGATAACACCCGGTCAACTCTAATTCCCAGATTGGGAAGCTTATTTTTCATTCAGAGTCAGAGGCTGACAAAAACAATATCATGTAGTTCACGGAGTTTCTTGACTTCGGCATGGTTAACGATAAGAAGCTATTTTGAAAAAAGTAGTGAGTTCAGTGAGTCTTTACTGTCCATCATCCCATCAGGGTTCAGGGTTGGTCAAAACAATTACCTATATGAGCGGGTTTCTTCTTGACACCTAAGAATCAACAAGAAGGGGATATCCAGAAGATAACAAACACTTCGAAGATCTTGAAACTATTATAGTAACGCTTAGTTGAAACATTTTCCATTTCGGTAAGTATAATATAGAAAAATGACTTTCACTCAATAGTTTCATACATGTTTTATTCCTACTTCCCATAAAAAAGTTAAGGCTAATTTAAAAGACATTATATCTCACGCTCTTTGTTGCTCCTGATTTGATAGGTACCTATAATGGAATTCGTTTACTTATATGGGTCTATTAATTATTCAGGTTTGAGGCTCAGTTAGTACAAGATTTCTGACCAGTAAGTATATATCAGTAGTGTTCGTATATACCATCCAAGATAATGGATAATTCATTCATAAGCATTTCACTATCTCAATTCATTAGATAATGATAACATTTCGTCATTCAATCATTTTCAATCTAGTGCTTGTATTGATAGACGATTTCAACATGTAGGTACTTCAGTTGAATGTGGATGAAATATGCAACCGGATTATCATTTTTCCACTTGAAATGGGATCGGTACACAAAAACTATACTGATATACAATTTGTGTCACTAAAATTTTGATCTTTATTAAATAACCTGTATATTCTGAAGGAATTGATTGATTTTCTTGCAACATTGACTTCGTGCTGCCGTCCTAAGCAGTATACTCTCCTACAAAAAAGCTAAAAGGGAGTAAATGCATCGAACAGTAAAATTGATTGATTCCTGTCGTTTACTAGAGGTTCATTTTGAGTCGGATCAGTATTTTTGTATGTCAAAAACGTTCTGAAATCGATTAAACCGAGATGAAAAAATAAGGTTTTTCAATATGAAAATAAGGATAAGTTGTTTTTGCTCCGCAGGAGTGCCTTATTTTTCTGGATACGGTTTTTTTTTTTCAGTTGAATATTCAGAATGATATCATGTGCATATCTCCATGTGAAGGAGAATGCACATTCTTTACTTCAGAAGATTTTGTTTTCAAATTCTTATCGTGTGTGTTCCATAGATGTAATTCAATGTTCGTCGTGGCATATAGCCAGGAAATCAGCTGTTTTCTGTTGAATAAACCGAGAAAGAATTGATATTCCATCACATAGAGAATGCGCATTCTACATGCGAATGTATTTCTTTACATACAGTGTGACCCACTTCTAATGGAACCACCCCTGTATCTTACGTAATCGTTGGGTAAGGATCCTGAAATTTGCTGGAGCGAGAGATATATCAGAAATGCACTCTATGACCAAGTGGGGCCATCTTCAGTGATATACACTGCTCGCCAACAGCCATGGAACCACCCCAATTTCCGGAATATGAAAATTGGAGTCGAAATAGATCGAAAATCACTACATATTCAGAGGCGCCCAATTCACTGACTATTGATATTTCTCCTGGAAAATTTTCAGTTCAGAAAAATTTGATTTTGTCGCACTTTTTACGGATGCACCCCCATATCATAAGTAATTGACTTTATCTTTGGACTTTACCTTACTCTCCTGCAAATTTCAGAACCCTACCCCAATAATTACGTGAAATACGGGGGTGCTTCCATGTGAAGTGAGACAAAATTTGTCTGACCTGAAAATTTCCTAGGAAAACTATGAATAGTTAGTAAATTGGGCGTCCTGATTCCGAATCCGAAGTGATTTTCAACCTATTTTGACTCCTTATATAATTTTCCGGAAATTGGGGTGGTTCCATGGCTGTTGGCGAGCAGTGTATATCAATGAAGATGACCCCACTTGGTCATAGAGTGCATTCCTGGTATATCTCTCGCTCCAGCAAATTTCAGGATCCTTACCCAACGATTACGTTAGATACAGGGGTGTTTCCATTAATAGTAGGTCACACCCCCTTACAGTTTCGGTTCGTTTAAAAGTATTTCCATGAAATGAATATTTGAATTGGAATTTGCTGTAACGAAAACTTGAAAGTTCTTGTCGTCTTTGTCCAACTCAAATATAAATGGTTACCATCATTATTACAATGTTCGCAATTCATTCCCAAATATTCGAAAATGAATATGCGGTGACACCTATTCAAAACAAACGTTTCAAATCTGAGAATCGGAAATGGCAGTGGCGACAAGCGTGTCCACACTCTTCAAAGGGCGTGTAATGAGATCTTCGAGGTACTGTAATATACACACTGCTGTGATCCCGAGTGTGATCCCAACAATACGTCCTTAAAATATCTACATCGAATTCTCCATCACCCTGTATACGTTCAAGTAGAATGTTAAGACCGAGTCAAAACGATATCGTCAGTAATGAATTAATCAGGAAGGAGAGGTGGTCAAGGATTTCGATTAGATCACTTGAATACAAGTAACGAATCCTAAGTTTATCAAAATTGTTTATGCGGAAATCATTTTCATCCACCAGATACATTGAATTTTTGTATTTTTCTAGGGAATATCACAGTCTGACCTACTGATATAAAGACGCTGAACTTTATCAGCTTAAATAAAATTGTACTCTATCTGCTCATATCAGCTGGTCCAGATGAAAGAAAACTATTCAATAAATTCCAAAGAGAGAATCATTTTACCGAAAATCTTCTAAACACGTGAATTTTTCATTGGGAGTGACACTGTTTAACGTATAGGGTATAGGTGGTATAACATACCCATTTTTTTGTTTCAAAAATGTTGGAATGGTGTATGGACAACAGTACCCCTATTACTAATTGAAATTCATTAGGTGGTTGCTTTGTTGAGGAAAGTACCTTGTACATATTGAACGGTGTTTCCCTTGAAACAAAGATCCACGTGTTTCGATTACTTGTGGAATCTTCCTTTGGTGGCTTTTGGAATAGAAATAAGATCATAACATTTTCAGATTCACTATAGTCTTATAGCGTAATACTGATAAAGATGAGAAAGTTAATGAATGAGCAACTAGGCTTGATAGTGATCTTGTTTGGAATAGCAAAATGATATGGTTTTTTCCAATTTCACCCTCAGATAACCTCTGCAGCAAGCCAAGTATTACCATATAGTTTTGGTTTTGATTATCAAATATGTGGAAAAATTCAAGGCAAAAATTAACATTAAATGATGTCAATGATGTGGATCAAATAAAAATGAATATACATTTTGGCTATTGATATACAATATTTGTTCAATATATTCTGTTTATTATAGGTATTTCAAGTAATAGTGTATCTGTAACTGATTTATTTGATATTCATTGTACTTGTTTGCTATTCTTTTCATCTTTCCTCTTTGGGTACACCACTAAGATTTCTTAACTACAGTTCCGGAACATCCTGTATAATGCACACGCGCCGAATTTTTTTTTCCATTTTTTTTGCGAAGGCGACAAATTCGCTTTGGAATATTTCATTATTTTTGCATTTGTAATTGAATAACGTGATTCATGGAACATAATTTCCTTTTATTTATTAAACCTATGAGGACACTTATAAACTATTATGCAATTTATGCTAATTTATCTCTTTGTTGAAACTACAATGGCTTCAACCAAATAAAGAGAGGTATTGAATGATGAAATTTCAAATGTGCACGCAGTCCATTGTTGGAAAAACAGGAAGGCAATATAGATCAACATAAAAAACCAAGTGAAAATCACGTATAATTTTCAGATTTCAAATCAATAAGATGAATGTACATCCCTGCATAATTCCATGCATATAATGATGTAAAAATCA
This sequence comes from Phaedon cochleariae, assembly GCA_918026855.4. Lineage (NCBI taxonomy): Eukaryota > Metazoa > Arthropoda > Insecta > Coleoptera > Chrysomelidae > Phaedon > Phaedon cochleariae. Next base: position 59,581,889 of record OU896708.1, read on the forward strand.
GAACTATTTTCACGGAAGTGTCATCTCAATCAATATATCACTAAAGCAGAACAAATTGAAAAAAATAATAATTTGCCTGATTATTAAAGTATTAATAGTTATTTAACCAACTAGTATATTAATGAGGCCGATTAATGATCGAGATATTTTAACGTGCGAGCGAAGCGAGTGCGCTAATGTTCGAGATCATTAATCGCTTTTTAATATACAAGTTGGTTACAAAATTTTTCCGTCGACTATATTTCTCATTTCTCCTGCAATGAAGAAAACTTGGTTCGCCAAATCATCATCCATCCGGAAACTGCTAAGAATCACCCAGTAGCCTTGTTACTGACATTAGACACATTTGACATTTGTCGAAATGATCAACATAGGAAATAAATTCCTCTTGTTAGAAAACAGGGATTAATATCGTGTCAGAAACTTGGAAAGGCGAACCCGTTAACGGAAAATCGTCGATGAAACCCTTATTTTCGATTCAAATGCAGATTCCGTCAGTTATTGCATATACAATGAATGCACGCGGTGTATGTTTGGTTGCCTATGAAACAAACGTGTATTAATAGACAAATCGTCCATTAATAGGGGTCATTAATGAACGATTTCATATACATTAAACTTAGTCGTTAATACGAGGTCGACGGAAAATTATCATTATTAGAACTACGTTATTTTTAGAAAATGAAACATGCAAGCAAATGATACAGAATTAATATTGTTTTTTTCTAAACCGCTCTCTTATGATAAATAATGTATATCTTCTATATGGGGAGGAAACATTTATTCTTCTAGTTTCTTCATATTATGTTCAACGTATGCCTTCATGAGCAATTCACTAATGAAGTGTTAACTTCCACAATTGGTAAATTGCCTATGATGGGAAAAAGTGATGATGGGTATACGTAAGAACTTCACAAACGATAAGATTTACACAAAATATTTAACAACACATGTTCATTCATATCAGACCATCATCAGACAGTGACAGATTTTTGGACGTGATTTGGCCTCTTGGAGGGTATTATTATGTAAATATTTTTATGTTAATAACTGATATATGAAAGAATCCACCCAGGCTTATCATGCATTAAAGGTAATTAACATAATTTTTTCACAAATTAGGCGTTTCGATACGATTTCAATTGAGCTGCCTTTGTTCCAAAATCAAATATACATATAAGTGATATGCGTAGTTGAAAATACAGGAGGCATCTCCATCACGGTCAGGTGTAGTTGCGATTGAAAATATAATCTTTCCTCGTTTCAAAACAGGCTGTCTTCAAGAAGTATACAAGTTTGTGCTATATACATATATAGTATAGTTGATTGTTTCTTTTGTGATTATAATCACGTGCATAAACCGTTTCACAAGGTGGCCTGAAGCAATACCTATAGTAGATCCAAGTACTGAAACAATCGCACGAGATATTGTGCATTCGTGGATATCTAGATTCGAAGTACCCTCTTCTAATAACAACTGACCCAGAAGCTCAGTTTGTGTAATTTTTGTGGAAAAATCTGATGAATACTTTGGGAACACGTCAAATTAGAACGACATCCTATCATCCTATCAGTAACGGAATGATAGAACGTTTTCATATAGGCAGTTAAAAGCTTCGATCATGGCAACTAGGAATTCAATCAATTGGGTTGATGCACTTCCTTTAATCCTTCTAGGTATCCTATCTACTTTGAAAGAGCCGACAATGTGTACCCCAGCAGAGCTGGTATATATATGGTACAACAATCGAGACAACAATGCGGTTACCTGAAGATTCTTTAAACTCATCCCGTATGGAGCATTCCCCTCTGGACATCACTCAATATGTTACAAAATTGAAATTTTGCATGAATCAGCTCAAGATTACTTTCACTTATCACAAATGTTCATCAACAAATTTCACTCACCCGGATCTGTTCACTTCAACGCATGTTTTTGTTAGAAGAGATTCCGTGAAGAAGTGGGAAAAAGGTATAGTGTACTACTCGCACGGTTCAAAAATATTGTATAGACCAATAGACCAGGCCTAGAAACAAAATGGTAGATATCATCAATAAATTCATGCAAGAATATTCAAGTATAAAATTGAAAAAATTATTCGAAACAAAATGTTTTGACTTTCGCCCTTGACACAACTTCAACTATGCAAAGGCTGCTGAGATTAAAATGAGAATCTGAAAACATCCAGTTAATACAGTTTATAGGTTATGTTCATACGGCAGGTGCAGGTTTATTCTTATCTTATCGAATCTTCAGTTGTGGTTTACGTGATACTTACATTTGTTATCACCTCAGATGATGTTAGTATCCAAAATGTCTAGTGATGGTTCGAATAACGGTAGCTGATTCATTATATATAATATATTTATATATGGAAACGGTGAGACATTCCAAATTTATACTGAAAACACTTTATAAAATATTACAACAATACCATTTTTTTACTGCAGCCATTCAAATATCAATTTTTTGGTATGATTTATTAAATCAGAAGCAGGTACCACTTTACACAAATGGTACCAAAAATAGCTATTTTCTGAACGAATTCTTTCACTTCCGGAACGATTTCTTTACTTTCGGGACGATTCTTGTAACTTTTCGGACGATTATGGGTATATATTATGATGGCGGCTTTGACAATAATATTAATTTTGTATTTCATTACGATAGTGCTCATGTATAACAATGGTTTGTGTTTTTTCACTTTTTGAATCCTAAAAATGGCTACAGAAATAGTTATTTATCATACAAGGGAAAAAATAGTAGATTTTAGCTCTAAGTTATGTTAGCGGAGGGAGACAAAATACCGTGAGCTGAAATCAAATATTTTTCCGTGTATAATGAATACACTATTTTCTCTGTGTCAGGAAATAGGACGAATCAATATTGAGAAGATATCACATTATATTGAAATCAGAAAATTATCGACATGAGATTTGAAGTATTCAACAGAATATATATCCTGCATTGCAGGTATATTTTTCATTCTTTTGAATCAATCAAATATCATCGATGATTCGATTCCAAAAAATTGCGAACTCAGTGGTTGTTCAGTAATTTAAGTAACCTAGAAGTGACTAGGAATCAAACAAGACGAATGATATTCCATATTTCATCATTCACCACGATACTTGAACCTTGTAGGAATAGGAAGAATAAGCATTATTCCAAATTTTTTGGGATTTTCTCTCCTCGTTTCTATAAAATGAAAATATGAATATTATTTCAATATACGTGTAGTAAGGACAAATCAGATGATTTGCCCCAAAATGTCACTGCGTTTAAAGAATTTTCCTATCAGAGAGCCTAAAAGAAAAATTCACTAGCTTGTCAGTGACAATTTGTTTTGAAAAATTTTTGGAGAAGAGAAATAAAGGTATATAGAAAAAATATCAAATTTTCACTTATCTTTGGACGTTTCGGGACCGATTCTGCTCCCGTTTTCAACATGAAGAGATTTTTTCAGTTTGAAGAGCTTCAAGACATATTATACGACTTCGCAATTGAAAAAATCTCTTCATGTTGAAAACGGGAGCAGAATCGGTCCCGAAACGTCCAAAGATAAGTGAAAATTTGATATTTTTTCTATATACCTTTATTTCCCTTCTCCAAAAATTTTTCAATGCAAATTGTCACTGACAAGCTAGTGAATTTTTCTTTTAGGCTCTCTGATAGGAAAATTCTTTAAACGCAGTGACATTTTGGGGCAAATCATCTGATTTGTCCTTACTACACGTATATTGAAATGATATTCATATTTTTATTTTATAGAAACGAGGAGAGAAAATCCCAAAAAATTTGGAATAATGAATATACCACCTCCTCGATTAACCTACAGACAGTATTTAGGAAGAATGAGAATAAGAACCTTCGGAAATCTTTGCCAATGGAAATCTTCCCAAGAACTTGATATAACCTCTAGTTAAAAAAATTTCAACACCTACCTCCCCACCCTATCCTTCCTGAAGGTACGCATAATCTTCCACGAACATCAAAGGAATTTCCTTTCGTGCGGAATATGATACTTAATAAAAATTGTCTTGTGACTAGTAGTTTTGTGGTAAGGGTCTTGGATCAAATCAACATGAAGACATCGCCATTCGAATTTCAGTTACAATTAGCTTTTGTGAAACTGTTGAACTTTGATTTGTATTCCGTGGTTATATCAGGAATAAGTAGTAATACTCAACACTTGAATGTATCCAAAATTTTGATTCACTATTCATTTGTATCGATCATTTCATGACAAATTTTGTGAAATGAGCATTCCAAAATATTACACAACTGGTGATGAAATGTTCATTTCATCACCAGGTACGAAATGGAAATAAGGACGAACGAAGGGAATAGTGCATTTTGTGCTTTTTGCTCGATATTACTTGGGAAATTTCAACTTGAATCAGAGATTTTCTACTAATGAATATATTGAACGTGTATATTTCGTGAATTTCGTCGTTGATTTATGACCATATTATTGTTTGACGTATAGTTCGAGGTGACTGGCGAAGTCAATTATCCTACTGAATTTTGTAGATAGTCGATCGAACCCATGTGAAATTGGTCATTATTTCTGCTAAAGCGGATATTTTCATCGGAATCGCTTTTGTGTAACTCTGTATCCGGATTCCATGATTCACTTTACGCATCCCGTAAAATATCACTTTCGGAACTTACTATTCTTATTAAATAGAGATATAATAGAGATATAGAATATATAATAACAATAACAATATTCCCAACAAATCCTAGTAGCTATAATTTTGATAATATGCACGATGTTTTTAATTAACACTCATTAAAAATCAGATTATCATGCAGAAACAATTTATTGCAAACCGAACAAGAAATCCCATACTTTGACATGACAATCATTCAGGAATCTTTACATTCGTTCAACGCTTTTTACGATAAAAGTATTAAAGTATAACAATAATGATTGATAATGATGCTGAATAAATATGAAACGATTACTGATATATTCGCATTAAAAATGTCGAGTGTTTAGGATCAGGTGTTCATATACATGATATTCAATCAAAGTAAGATAACAATAATTTAGTTGCACACTTACACATAGTTTCTGTGATAATTAATACAAAGAATCAGTGATCAATAAAATTCTGAAAACAAGTGGACAAAAACGCCCTCATTTTAAATGGAACATTCCTTTTATTATATCACATTTTCGAAATCTACGAAGAATTTTGCAGAAGTCGTATACTTTGGATTTGGAATTTTTCGTGGAAAATTTTAAATGTGCACAAGTATCTTCAGAAACGCTTCAGAATTCGATATTATCATGAGAGCTAGTATAATCATGATAATCTTGGAAGTGATATTAGGCATTTATTTAAAATTAATAGTGTGGTTACGAATATCTTGCTATTTCTAGGTTTTTGGATGCCACTAGTCATTTTCTCTTAGATAACTGAAGAGTGAACACACAATTGATCGATTGATTCCTCTTCAACTTATATTTGGTTATCTATTTCCAAATCCAAAGGTTTTCGAGTTATAAGGATTGAACATTCGCAAGCAAGAATGTGATCCATCAGATATTCATGAAATATCATTTTGAAAAAGAAAAAACAATGATTTCTTAGGTCCGTTTTTTTTTTCATTCCCAATTACCAAACTAATGTGTTGAATTGCATTATCAAAAGAAAAATCTGAATGGCTTTGAAGACTCAAAATCACAAATGGAGTCTCATCTCTACCAAACGGTCGAAATTAGCCATTTTCCCCCGTTATTTACCATGACTTTGAGTTGTTGCTTCTTGCCTCTCATTAACATTCCATTTCACTATGAGCATTTTGACTATTTCATAGTTGAAACAACGCCAGTCAGACAATCAGTAATCAGTAAATTCTATGTTTTGTATTCATCAACAAACTTTTATTATTGTATTCTCTACTTCTTTTTAGTTTGGCTATCTTTAAAAGCGGTTTCTTTAGTTTTTGAAACTAATTTTTGATTTCTTTTTCTCAGTTCGGTTAACTACAAAAGCGTGTTTTCCACTATTTTAATATTTTTTGTAAGTAACCGATGTTGATGATACAAATTTTGTCGAAATTTTGAATACAATCGGATCATATAATTACAGAATTCGTTCGTCATATTGGATCCGCCATCTCGAATTCACCAATTTTGATAAAATTATCATGTGAACCCCCAGATACCAATTTCGAATAGAATCGGATTATAATTACACAACTCGTCCGCCATTTTGGAGCCGCCATTATGTTTTTCCGTTCGAAGTGGGTCAAAATCAAGTCCAAAGGAGTCGGCATACATCGATAGGTTTCGGGAGGACGTGATTCAATATTTAGCGAAGCATTAACTAGGCCAGGAACGTATTTGTTTTCCTCCCGTCAATGCTGTTCATTTTTTGAGCATTTTGGCTATTTCGAGAATAAAATCTTCCTTATTGATTTGTTGTTTCCAGTTCCGCCAAAATGAAAAGACGTTGCCGCCAGTGCGGGCAAGGATGCCTTCTGGTGACCGGCATCTTCCTCATAGCCACAGGAGTGACGATCTTCATCTGCTTCGAGTCCATCTACACCGGAATCCTGTCCGAGGCGTTGAAATTCACCCCCGACTCCCCCACGTTCAAGGCGTGGCGAACCAACGACCCTCCTTTGATCATGGAGATATTCATGTTCAACTGGACCAACGCCGACCAGGTGTACAACTCCTCCGTTAAGCCGGAGTTCGAGGAGATCGGGCCTTATAGGTTCAAGGAGATCAAGGAGAAAGTGTACATTAGGTGGCACGAACACAACCATACCGTCAGTTTTCTCACCAATCACACGTATTATTTCGATTACGAGAATAGTGTTAGGAACTTGAGTGATGTGATAACCACCATCAATGCAGTACCCTTGGTAAGTCAGAACCACAGAGTTGGAGTCAACATTTGAATGAATTCCGTTCACCTAAAAGTCTGTTCATCTGCACGGGAGCGCAGCAAATCTAAGGTTTGTTAATCTGTGTGGTGGATTACGTTCTCTCTTCACGAAAGGAGAAACTACTGTGAGCAGATAGATAACTATATTGGTTCACAGAAGGTTCACAAACATTCTCAGGCTCTTGTGCGGGTCTATATACGGTCGCAGACCTAAGACAGAGATATCGTCCATCTTCTTCTTCCTTCTTCTTCGAAGCACTAGTGGGCGGGTGAACACCCCTGCACGTAGGCCTCCTTATTCGGGCCCATTGTGCGCCCACATGTTCCGACATTCAGCTGGGGATGCCGACTTCCTTGGAGAAGTTCAGCAGCTTCCTCAGCTGAATCTCTTTCACATCCTTTAGCCTCAAAATTATGTTGCCATAAGGACAGCCCTCCTTCAGTGCTGGGCACTCAGTGAGGACATGCGATGACGTTTCTTCCAGGCACCATCTGCAAAGAGGATCATCTTTGATCCCAATAAGCTCTAGGTGCCTATTGGGGTGGTTGTGCCCCGTTAGGAGCCCCACTACAATTTCAAGGTCTCGCCTATTGGGGGATAAAACCTCTTTTGTGAGCCTCTTTGAAGGTTCCTTTATGTGGAGCTTCGATTTTCTCATTCCTGGTGTGTCCTGTCATATTTGGAATTGCTCTTGCAGCTGTCCCTCTATGGAGGACACTGCCAGACTGTTTGGTAATCCCAAGATTGGTTTCGGTCCGGCCGGGGTTCATCTTGAACCGATTTTGACTAGTTCAAGTGTCCTGAGGCTGTTTTTTTTATTTTGCCAGGTTGTCCAAGGCCTTTCTCCACTCGGACACCAAATGATATCATCCATACTAGGATCCTATGCAACCGTATTTCAGGAGGGAATTTATGCCTTCGATTTATGTGTGGAAGATTGGAGAAAATCACTCTGACTCATAAAACTATTAAAATATTCTTGGACAGCCAAGTGGCTCTGGAAGCACTTAGCTCGTAACGATCAACGTCTATATTGGTATATTGAACTGCCAAAAAAAGACTCTCCACAATAGGAAGACTCAACAAATTATTTCTGCTCTGGATTCCTAGCTATTCCGGTATGGAAGGAAAGGAAATAGCTGATTCCCTTGCAAGGGAGGGTGCCGCTAGAGATTTCATCGGACCAGAAGCTGCCATGGCATCCCATCATGTTTTGCCAAACATACACTGACTACTTGAACATCAAGAAGACTTCTGGCAGGATCTAACAGGATGGTTCATTTCAAATCATACATACATCCTTCGAAGAATGTCTTCAAACAAATGCTAAACTACAGCAGGGGTTTGCGGCGCTCTCTTAAGAAGTGTACTTACAAGTCATCGTCTTCTGAATCATCACTTTTTCAGAGTCTAGAAGATGATGATACAGGTTTTTGGTGTTTGGCAGGGTTTAACTTTCGCTCTCGGAACTGCAAGATCATTAAGAAGCTGGATCTACTTGATGAAACATGAATTGGTGTGAGCCACAAAACATACCCTCACTCACTGTGAACCTAACCTGACCTAACCGTCTCTCTTCTTATCACTGAGTTTGATAGAAGTTTGCTGTGATAAAGTACAACAATTCGATATAACTGTGGATACAAACTTAGGAAGCAATCTTAGAATAGTATACTCTGAACGTCTACTACTATGTGGCTTTGAACAAACTACATGATTTTCTGAGTACACCTATGCATATGCATAGTATAGTGTTTGCTGAAGTTTATGATTTTCAGTCCATGTTTCTATAGTTATCATAGTCAATCTGCAACATATGGATAGACATATTATGCTCTCAGACTATTCTGTTGTCTCCATTTCTATAATTCTATGTGATTTACTTTCAGACTGTTGCTTACAAAGCGAGAGATTTCAGTTACTGGGCCCAAAAAGCAATTTCAATGGGACTGTCCAGTATTTCTAAGCTTTATGTGACCAAGACTGTGGGAGAATTACTCTTCGAGGGATTTGAAGAGCCGATCCTCAGCACCCTTTCCAAAATGCCAATGTTGAGGGTCCAGGATAAATTCGGAATCTTCTATGGTGTAAGTACTTGACCATTGACCATTCATAAATGAATCATATCACTTCATTTAAGAGTTGTTCCTAGAACATTCGATATTTCCTAAGTGTTCAAATTAATGAGAAATTTTACATATTTGCATGAACTATCCTAATGATAATAAGCTTTTCTCTACAAACTATTGTGATAGAGACTTGTAGTTGCCTTTAAGTAGTTGGTAGTGATTTCAGTATTGAATTTTATTATTTCAGTGATTTTTCACCATTTTCAACAAACTTCTATGTAGTAGTCCTGGTGGGTTACCACTCAAGTATTGCGCAAGTATTCAGGTAGTGCCATCTGTCATCAAATCAGCGTCATGCTCTGTATGACGTGGCCACAAGGTCCTACCTCAGAACCAACGCCACTAGATGGCGATAGCCTGACTAGGTCACCATGCAGTATCCAGCGTATACTTCTATGTACCGTGTTACTTTTCAAGCTTGATGATAATAATATGTCTGAGTACCCGATACACCAAAAGATAAACTGCTTTTTTCAATCATATAGGTACAGGGTGTTTTTTAAGTAAGTGTAGAAAATTCAGGGGCATGTTTCTGACGTCAACATAAGAAGAAAAGTTCGCATAAACATATGTCCGAAAGTTATTTGTTTCTGAGATACAGAGTGTCGAAGTTGGATACCTATTTTTTTTATTCAAGGTTTTTTGGTGGCAGCTTGGAGCGAAGTACCCCATTTTAAGACCGACGATTCACGACAATCGCTATGCAGACCTATTTTCCAGCCCCGTTTTCTGCCAAACGAAAAGTCCAAATGAAAAATGGTTTGGATGATCGTAAGGACGAAAGCTCAAGCTATGAGTTAAAGTAATTTCCGAAATCGAACTCGTTTATTGAAGAAAGCAGGCGATGACTGAAAAATGTAAACATTGGGAAACTTCGTGTCACAGATTTTAATGAAAATTGATTCAACTCCTAGAAACACTAAAATGCCATGCCCTGCCCAAATTCTGGCTTTCAAAATCACACCGTTCCAAAGAAAATGGGAAAAAACCCAAAATCAACAATATGGCGTCGATAATTGGTGACAACCTACATAAATTGTGTCTGAATTCAGGCCTATTCAGGGGTACAAATTTTGATTCCAATCATCATTATTAGATGGCGCTCAGCCTCAGAATAAAGAAGAATACAATGAAACATGTTGAGAATTTCACATTACGGAAAAATAATCACAGTCCTCTATACTGGGTAACTCACTATAATTATGGTAAAAAAGTAATTAGTGCGATCACCTGAGGGATGACAAAAAAAAAATATGTTGTAATGCCCCCAACTTTCTTCGTTCGTTGGCCTACTACAGGGGGTCGTTACAAAGTAATTTTTCCTCGATCAATGGGTTCGTTGATTATTGAGGCAGGAGGCAGACTGAGATTGTAGACAATAAGACAACATATAGATAGTTACTGAGACATATATTCAGGCAGAGGTTACAGGCAACAAAATCAAAATTTGCCTACATTTTAGATTGCACTTTTTTTTTACACTGTTCACTTGTTTTTTAATTGGCGAGAGATTCACTTCACTTTTACGTCTTAGTCACAAAAGTTGCAGTTTACCATAAATCTACCTGAGTGGTTACTTACACAGGTATTATTAACGAAGTTCACTGGTACTGTTCGAACGTAGCATTAATAGACAGATACAAAGTCGGCTGGATACGTTTTGTATTGAATCACGTTAAAGACTCAACATTTTACATTCTGCTCAATAGATTCGATGATTGAAATTCAATCACTCCCGAGGCTCACTAACAAAACTCTCAACTAACACAACGGAGATCGAGACATCGTATTGGAGACTGATCAAGACTGCTTCAAGAATAACTTCAGACTGTCTTATTTTATTCGGATTGTTCCTGCTTTTATACAGGATTAAGCAATGAGTTTTGGGAGAATCAATTAAATAATATAAGACAAGCTCCATGTTGTGTTTATATTAGGCAAGATTTTTCGTAGATTTTCGAGCGATAAATTACAGATGTTCAACATTAATTTGCGAAACTAAAAAGATTTATTTGTTGTAGTTCTGAATTGTTATGACGATAAATAATTTAAAGCTTCAACTCATACTCTTGATGTTAATAAAACTGTCACTTACTATAGTTTTCCATTAACCCTTTTTCAAGCAATAATTCAATGTGGTTTATGATTCTCATTAATTTTTCTTGACTTCAATTTGCACAAGTGAGATGATTTCGATGTAACTCTCTAATGTTATGATAATAATTCACTTCAGGAATATTAACAGAATTGACAATTACATGCTCTTTACGTATTTGGGCTAAATAATAATTTATTGATCTTTCGAGCCAATCAGACGAAAGTCAGTCCCTCTTTACTGAACTTATAAATTCTCTAAAAATTCTAATCAACGTCATTTTTATCTCTCAATTCGGTCCTGTGATATCAACCTGCTTCGTCCTCAAGTGACCAGTGAATTCGTTTTACAAAGGTAACGTACCTACTTATTCTATACATTTATTTATGCTAATGATGCTGCACTCAATTCAAAATAAACATTGTTCCGTTCACGTAATAATATTGCCTAGTTGACGCATGATAAAAGTTATTCTTATTTAAGACAATTATTGTTCACTGTACTTAGTTCAAAAGAATTCATAAATCCACATAATTTTGTAAGATACCCGTTCATTACAATGTCATTCCAACAACGAGAATTCAAATAGACACCTGTACTCCCAGAACAGTTGACTGTATGATTTTCTTCTTGTCCCATTGTTCTCGAAAAATAATGTTGATCTATTTTTTTTCATTTAAGAGAAATGGTACAGTGGGTCAAGAGGGCTCATTCAGCATGTCCTACAAGACCGACGAGAATTTCGGCAAAATAGTGACGTGGAACGGCCGCAACAGGACGGATTTCTACGAAGGTCGCTGCAACGAGATCAGGGGCTCGGCGGGGGAGTTCTACCCTTTCGACCGGCCCAAGGACAAGCTGGTGCTGTACTCGTCGCAGCTGTGCAAGTACGCGGAGCTCGAGTACGACCAGGAGGTGGAGGTCAAGGGGGTGCGCGGGTACAACTACCTTGCCGATAATATTTTCGATAACGGTTGGTACCTGTACCTATTGGAAATTTGGGGTAAATTGGGAATATTGGAAAAATTTCGAATATTGGAAAAATTGGAAAAATTGAAAAATTAGGAAAATGGGGGAATTTAGGAAAATTAGGAAAACTAGGAAAATTATCAAAATCAGAAAAATTGAGAAAATTAGGAAAATCAGGATACTTGGGAAGATAAGTGAAATTGGGGACACACTACACACTGTTTTACCACTAACCAAACCGATGTTTCATACACTTTGACTCGCTAACTGTGTTAGCAGTAGAAAATTAAAACTATTAAAACAGATGCTAACATAGTTAGCGAAACACGTGTCGAGGTGTAAAGAATCGGTTTGGGTTGTGGTAAAACAGTGTGTAGTGAATTATCCTTGGGCCACTTCTATTCATCATCTATGTCAATGATATTTTTCATTATATGAGTCCAACTAGATGTATTTGTTATGCAGATGACTATACTATCTATGTATTTGATGAGAGAATTGATGATTGGGACAATATTTCCAAAGTTTTCCAATCAGGAGCTGAAACATGGTTCATTCCCAACTGTCTGAAACTAAATAACAATAGAACCCATAATATTGTATTCTCTACTGATAACGCTATTGCCAAAGGTTCTGAAATTAGACTACTTGGTATTGTCATGGATGATAAATTGAAGTGGTCAGCTCATATTGAGCAATAATAATAATAATCGTTCTTTATTGAATTGAATATCATGAGCATTTGAGTAAAAAATTTAGCTCCAATATTTACCTATTGAGAAAGTTGAGTAGATTTGCTAACATAACAGTATTGAAAACTGCATATTTTGGACTATTTCATTCCCATATTAACTATGGTATAACTATCTGGGGAAACCTCCAAAGAAGAGCCTTGAGAATAATTGCGAAAGCGAATTATAGAGATCGTCCAATATTCGTAAATTATGAAATACTTCCTTTACCGTGTATATCTACATCCTCAATTTTTTGTTAGACATCCATATAAAAATAAATATAATTATCAAAGAAATGAGGATTTTCATAATTACACTACAAGAAACTGTAAGTTGATTCGACCGATTAGACATCGCTTAAACACATCTGAACGTAACTCTATAGATATAAAATTGTATAATATTCTCCCTGCCAATATCAAAGATACACCTATTCATCTTTTCAAGAAAAAAATTCGTAAATTTCTGTTATCCCATTGCTTCTACTCGGTGGAGAATACCTGGGGGCCGGAGTGGGATTATTTGAGTCTATATAGATTCATGAATTAACAAATCTGGAAAATAAAATCAATGAATAAATCACATGCAAATAGTGAAACAAAGAGAAATTATGCCTATGCCACGGGGGATCAGTCTTCACCCAGTTTAATTTTAATCTGTATTTTTTTGATGAAAGATTAAAAGTTTCAATCTTCCCCTGAAGATGCTAACATAGTTAGCGAAACATGTGTCGAGGCGTTAAAAAATCGGTTTGGTTAGTGGTAAAACAGTGTAGTGTATTATCGTGCCAAAGGTTCCAGTCTTCGATATATTTATTTATTGAACAAATAATTTCCAGACATAATAGGCTCTGGTATAATGAAGTACATAATTATATACCTTTAGGTAAACATATCATCATTCAAAATATATCAACAACTGTAAATTGACATACAAAGAATAATATTTGTAAAAAAAATGGCATGATCAATTTTATCCAGTTCGCTCAGAAATAATCAGTTTTTTTACTTCATTTTTGAATGTACCTATATTTCTGCGATTTTTCATCCGATTAAGGAGCTAGCGGCGTCAGGATGAAACAAGTTATATTGTCTAGTTTCATGACTATAAATTTCAGAATTCCGTATCAAAATAATATTTGATTTCAATTTCTTATTTATGATATTATATGATAGTTAAAGAGTTTCAATTTTATATATTTCATCTAAAGAATACGCATTTGTTACTTCATACAATTGATTGGTTGGTGTATCAAATGGGAGACGATACAATACTTTTAACGATTTTCTAATGTTGATACTTAATTGAAATTATTTTTTGATGCAATGGACAATATTTTGAGAATTCGAAGAATCTGGGGAATTGTAGGTTTCGGGAACACCTTGAAAATTTGGGGTGATTGATGAATTTGAAAAATTCTATGAATCTGGGAATTTGTTAAATGTGATATTTTAGAAAGACTTTTGGATTGCACGAAAGGGTATCTCTATCATAATCGTAAACACCGTGAATCCTAATTAGGTATAGGAAGAACTTTTAAATGAGGAATTCGAAGAAATCAAGAAATTTTGGAAATCTGAGAGTAGCGAGGAATTCGGGAAACTTAGGAAATTCGGGAGTTTGATTGAAATGAGTAAAATCAGTTGAGGATGTTGAGAGAATGAGTAAATATAGGAGAATTGGGAACATTGAAATAATTTGAAAAATTGAAAATATATGAGAAAACTCGACAAACGAGCAAAACTTTGATAAACACGGAAAAATGGAAGAGCAAGTGGAATTGTATATAGAAGGTGTTTAAGAACATATGTCGAAAAATGGAGGGTGGAATTCGTTCATTCTGTCCATTAATATGGGTCCGCAACGCGCTGTTTGTGAATCATATCTCAGCTATTGTACACATCTTATAATTAAGCTATGCTTCCAGAGTACTAACCAATTTTATTTTTCCAATGATTTTCAACAAATTCGAATAATTATAAAAATTTAAGTTATCGAAGAAACTGAAGAAATTGAAGTGAAGAAAACTTGAGAGTACTGAGATAATTGAAAAAAAAATTGAAAATTCAGGTTATTTGAATGAATGGGAAGAGAAAAATTTAACGAACTGGCAATATACTGTCTCCGAGAACATTGACAAAATTCTCTACACCGCATTCCTGACTCAACACCTCGTGTAATTTTCAGGTACCACCCGTCCAGAAAACTCGTGCTTCTGCTCACAGGGCGGCTGCATCCCTTCCGGGGTGTTCAACGTGTCGACGTGCAGGGACGGCTCGCCCAGCTTCCTGTCCTTCCCCCACTTCTACGCGGCCGATCCCTCATACAGGGCCGCCATGAAGGGCATGCGGCCCGATAGGGAAAAGCACCAGTTCTACATCACCATGGAACCAGTAAGTACCTGCCGGAATTTCAACAATGGTCTTGTATAGCCACAAAAAATGATATTCAGAAGTTACCGATGTCGATGTCGTTCCAGGTAGGGTAGTAGTAGTAGTATACTAGGAGGGCTACAGCCAGACAAGTAGGACCTCATGGGCTCATTTTGCCAACCCCTGCTCTCCACATATCTACACATGCTTCTTCTAGTTGTTCTTTCTGAACCTTCCTGACTTTCATATTGTAACAGTCTCAAGGGTTTGGTGGGTTTGCTGATAGAAACGCTGATGGTTCAGGAGACTATTTATTTGCTTCAAAAGTTCACCAAAATCACGTGGTTGAGCGAAACGTCGAAAACCTATATAAGAGGTGAAGCAATTATACAAATAAGTGAAGAAAAGTAGGTATAACTAACATGTGACCTGAAGAGGTCGACCAAAAAATCATAAAGTAGTATAAAGGAGTTTTACCCACCTAAATATGAAATGCAGGCGCAGGCCAAGATGTTCCAATGGAACATTGGGCACATATAAAACCAAAAACAAACACATTTGGGTTCGATCGACGTGGATGTTTAAATTCTTCACTTGGTTGAGAAAACTGTCCGTTCAAGAGTGAAATGACCAGCGCAAGACATTCCGGAAATCCCCTCTTATCCATCCGACCTATTTGAATCTGTATTAATGAAAAATGGGTTGCCTAGCCTCCTGAAGAATATTTGATCATATTTAAAAGAGAGCATGGGCGGCGACATTCATATTTTACATGATGAAGGTCAGGTTGTCCGTCCACTCTAATTCGACTAAATTCTCCCGTTGTAGTTTGTCCATTCCAAAGATTCCGAATCTCATCCTTCCATACGCCTCACACTCTCCGAGGAAGTGAAATAACGTATCCTCATATTCTCCACATACACGGCAAGTAGGACTATCTTCTACACATATTAATGATAGGTGTCTGCGTAACCTATTGTGTCCTGTCAGTACCCTTAGAAAAAGGCGCAGTACTTGGCGATCCCTACTAAGTAACTACGCCGGCTTTGACTTGTTTGGACCGGCCACCAGGTTCCTCGATTGCCTGCAGCCGCTTATATGCCTTCAATATCCTCCTAGTGCTTTGTCCGCCCATTCGATGAAGGCGGATGAACTTTGCTCTGGTCCCCAGAACGGTGTCGCGGATCCGATTTTTAGCAGCTCGTCTGCCACCTCGTTCCCATGCACCCCTCTGTGACCTGGAACCCATACTAGTTCGACTTCTTTCAGTTCAGCTAGTTTCTCAAGAGCATCACAGCATTCCTGAACCGGAGCTGATGAGATGGCAGATAGCCTTGAGTACCGCCTGACTATCCGAGCAGATGTAAATCTTCTGCTCTGGCCCCTCTTTCATCTTGTGTCTCTCTGCTACGACCAGAAAGGCAATCACTTCAGCCTGAAAAGCTGTACCGTATTCTTCTAGAGCGTAGCTCTTCCTCATACATATTCCTGTAAAATGAATTCCTGATAGGGTAGCTCCTCCTCACAGAACCTGCATTAGTTTTCCTTTCCTAAACTGAGCTTCCTAAGATATCCTTTGAATCGGCAATGCTCTGTTGGAGCTTTCGATAGTATTCCAATTTTATTCTTGGTTAGGCTTACACATGCGTTCGATATTTCCGATAGTTAACCTCACTTAGCCTGTCTGGGACCTGGAAGATTTGTCCAGATGTCTGATATCTGTTCAACTTATGCTTTCCTAATTTTTTCTGACACAGTACTGCTGATGATCCCGCAGAAGGGTTCTGATCCTACAGAGAGGTTGTTGTTCTCTTTGCTACATCTGCGCAGCTAAATGTATAGGAGTGTGGTCTAGAATTACCTCCATTCGTTCTCATTGCACCGATAATGCATACACATGCTAATCTCTAAAGTTTCGTGGAATAACCTTTTGTGGTGGCGCGACTCGTTATGTTACCCTAGAATGCTCTAGACCACCGCTCAATTTGTGATAATAGGTTCTCCCCATTGCTGGGTGCATCCATCTAGGAGTCTTAGAAGTACAGGGTATCCCACATAACTTGGGCCACCCCCTTATCTGGTAAACTATTATATATACAGAAAAAAGTTCAGAATAAAAATTTTATAACTTCTTATGACATTTAATTTTTAGATACTGTCATTTATACAGGATGATCCATATGTCTGTGACATATCATAAATACGTTTTTTCAAATGGAACACCCTATATATTATCATATTTTTAGATAGTACTTCAGAAGACAAGTTCAATGATGTATAATAACATGGGTCTGAGATCACCCGTTTCGGATTTATACATTATCTCCTTCAATAAATTGTCTAATTTCAAAGCCCTATAGAAACGTTGTGAATGAAGTTTTCGATTCGCAACTTTTGCTATAAATTAACAAAGTTTGTATATTATTTTGTTCTATGGTGAAAATTTTTGAATTTTGAATATGCCAAAAGTGATGACGTATTTTGAAAACCAATAATTATCTCGAGATTTTCAAATGAAACACCCTATATTTTATTCCATATTTGCATATAACTCAGAAAGACGAGTTCAATGATCTATAATAACATGGGTCTGAGATCACCCGTTTCGGACTTATACACGATCTTCTTTAAAGAATAGTCAAACAAAAAAGTAACAGTAACTGAGAAAACGAGTAAACATAACAACAGTAACAATCAGATATAGTATTCAATTGAATATACAAAGTAGTATGAAAGATATACGATTTTTATGAAGAAATGACATTTATTGCAATTAATGCATCCGAATTGAAAAGGAGACAATCAAAAAAAGTGTTCAAATACATTTTATTAATTGAATATTCCCGCATTGGACTCGTTTACAGTCAAATGTAGGTGAAATTCAATTGTGATAACATGTGCTCAATTATTTCCAAAAGGTTTTCCAGTGAAATAATAGTATAATATTACATAAAAATTTCGATAATATTCGTTGTTTTCAAAACTCTTTATTAAGAATTGTTTCACAGAAATTACAAAATTTTTATCTAATATGAAGATAACAGTCAGGATTTTGCCATTGAAATTTGATTATTTTTTCAAGAAGATCGTGTATAAGTCCGAAACGGGTGATCTCAGACCCATATTATAATATATCATTGAACTCGTCATTCTGAGCTTCATCCAAAGATGAAATGATATAGGGTGGTGTTTCATTCGAAAATTTGTAAAAAATTATCGTTTTTCAAAATACATCATCACTTTTGGCCAATGCGAAATTCATAAACCTACCATGGATCAAGAAAACATAGAAAATTTGTTAATTTATAGCGGGAACTGCGAATCGAAAACTTCATTCACAACGTTTCTATAGGGCTTTGAAATTGGGCAATTTATTGAAGAAGATCGTGTATAAGTCCGATACGGGTGACATCAGACACATGTTATGATATATCATTGAACTCGTCTTCCTGAGCTCTATGCAAATTTGGAGTGGAATATAGGGTGTTCCATTCGAAAATCTCGAGATATTTATTGGTTTTCAAAATACGTCATCACTTTTGGCAAATTGAAAATTCCTAAATTTTCACCTTCCAACAGAATAATATACAGACTTTGTTAATTTATAGCGGAAACTGCGAATCGAAAACTTCATTCGCAACGTTTCTATAGGGCTTCGAAATTTGGCAATTTATTGAAGAAGATCGTGTATAAATCCGAAACGGGTGATCTCAGACCCATGTTATTATATATCATTGAACTCGTCTTCTGAAGTACTATCTAAAAATATGATAAAATATAGGGTATTCTATTTGAAAAAACGTATGTGTGATAAGTCACAGACATATGGACCATCCTGTATAAATGAAAGTATCTAAAAAATAAATTTCATAAGGAGTAATACAACTTTTATGCTGAACTTTTTTCTGTATATATTATAGTTTACCAGATGAGGGGGTGGCCCATGTTATGTGGGATACCCTGTACATCCATAGCTTTCTCCTGTGATATTTCTGCGAATCATCAAAGCTTTCGTGGGCTTGTTAATTACTTTCTCCTCATGTCTATTCCAAAGAAGTTTTCGATCCAAAATGATTCAGTTTACTCAACTTCAAATCCCATTGTTCCATTTGGTTAAAATAATTGGATTCCCTTTTTTTGTTTCAGAAATCTGCCATTGTGATGAATATCCAAGCAACAATGCAACTCAATATGCTACTACAGCCAATTCCAAATATAAGGTGAGCAAATAATGATAAAATAAATATTCACATAAAAAATTGCCAAATTTGTTTTTTTCATTACCAATGGAAATGACGTTTATCCAGGGTCTAGTAATAGATATAACTTTCTGAATCCTAGCTATCGAAGTTGATTATAATGTTGACTGTTGTCAATAATTTTTTTTTTTCGAAAAGTTGTCTCAATTTCATGTTGATATTTTTTAGATACTTAGTAGCAATATTCTCGATTCATTGTTGAATGTTTCTGAATTTTCGAAGTCAAATAAATTGATATTCAAATAATTATAGCTGTAGATACATACTATAATACTCGCCTTTAACGGATATCACCTATACCAATTAAGACAATTTTAGCACTAATTTTATACTACCATTCAACTATTTTTGCCTGGTATTGCAGTGCTGGTCATCTGACGGAGAAGATATCAAAAACTGAAACATCGATCATGACGATTTTTTTTTTGTTTCTTGCAGGTTGTATAAAAATGTGCCAAGGATATTCGTGCCCATATTCTACTTTACCCAGTCAGTGAGGCTCACCGACGAAATTGCTGTTAGTCTTAGGCTAATCCAGAACCTTCCAGTCTATTCGAACTACTTCTTCTACGTCCTAGTAGGCTTAGGCTGCATTTCCATAGTGACAGCGCTATGCTCTTGTTTCTGCTGCTCCAAAACAGAAGACTACGCGGTAGACGATGCCGAACAAAAAAAGACAATGTACCAGTTGGTACCAGTGAAAGAGAGATGACATTCCATTTTATCATATTGATATTGGATGATAATGTATTTTGTTATTTTTTTAAATACACCATTTTTGAGAAAAAAGTTGTTTTTTTTTTGGAAACCAATTTTTATTTGAGACAATAGCACTTTTCTGGCCTTCTCCGTATTTTCCAGACTAGGTCGGGAAAAAATTGTTTTCATTATAACCTACAAAAATGCAATATAAATGATCGAAAGCAACTGTAAAGACAAGTTTGAAAATATGCTAGACGTAATTTCCAATAACTTTGGCTTATTTGTCTCATGAAAATCGTAAATCATTGAATCCTTTACACTGTGGAGCATGTGCTGAAATAGTATATTGTTTTTGCTTTTGGATGTATGATAAATTGACATTCATCATACAGGGCGTGGAAAGAAATTCTGAATTGAGATTCTATCACGAATCTGCGATTAGAGGTCTATAAAAATCACAAGTTTCCATCGTTCAAGTTTGAATCCCCTGATTGGGTATGAAAGAGTTGAAAAGGAATATTCTCAGATAAATTATGAACATACAAAAATGGATATATATTTATATAATGATACTCCCATCACATAGAGAATGCGAATTCTCAATGTATTGATTTATATAAATATATATCCATTTTTGTATGTTCATAATTAATCTGAGAATATTCCTTTTCAACAGTGTATTGTTTAACGAGGACGAAATGATAGTGATTTCCTACGAGAATGAAGTTTGCAGCATGAGCCATAGGCGAATGCTGCAATCATTCGAGTAGGAAATTAGCATTCCGTGCAAGTTATACACTATAATTTTTCTACGGCTATAATAGATAACAGTGACATTTTTTATTTCTTCGTCTTGTAGCCATCTGATTTCCTGTCAAGTAATGCTCATCTATTAGACAAAGCTGTCATTGCTTGAAATTTGACATTCCATGGGAGATGAGTTTTTCTTGAAATAATAACACAATGGAGTCATTGCGATATCAGATACGGAAATAAAATTGATGACATACAAAGTACCTCATTGATGTATCGAACACAGTGAAACAAGAGCAATCTTGTGTTATAGCCGTAGAAAAATTGCATATTAACTGAATCAGTTCAGTTCTAGTGAGGTATTTCAGTTATTTCAGAACGAAAAACTGATAATATAACTGTTCCCGTTAGAAAACATATTTGTGTTTCATGTTTTCTGTTCAGTTGTTTAACAACATGACAAGCGTGTCCACACTCTTCAAAGACGAGGCACACTACAATGAGACATTGAAACAAACTGAATTCCTTCAATATTAGCATTTGTTCGAACTTTAAGATGAATAATGACAGGAATATGGATTAGATTGTTCCTAGTGTTGGTTCACAATGAAACTTTTGTCTACTCGTCGCATTATATTCATAATTTGATAATTTTCCATCTCGATGTTATCAAATTTTCACTTATAATTAAACGAGACCTTTTTTTCTTTGTCGAAGTAAACTTTGGCATGTATCAATAAGATTCTTTTTTCTGTGACGGGAAGAAAGTTTGGCATTTCATCTCTGTTGGCAGGTTATAAAATGTAACTTTTCATAAAACATTTTTTCCCGTGGGAAAAGAGTGAGTACT
This sequence comes from Phaedon cochleariae, assembly GCA_918026855.4. Lineage (NCBI taxonomy): Eukaryota > Metazoa > Arthropoda > Insecta > Coleoptera > Chrysomelidae > Phaedon > Phaedon cochleariae. The sequence continues at coordinate 59,603,662 of OU896708.1, forward strand.
TTTTTCCCGGATATATATCACATATATATACACTGTTGATGGCTTTGATTAATTCAGATATTCAGATATTTGATTAATTCAAAAGAATGATAAATGTGCCTACAACGCAGGTGTCCCTACTAGGGGTGGGAAAAATTATCGATATATCGATAATTATCGATAATTATCGATAATTATCGATAATAATTTGGAGAAAAATTATCGATTTATCGATATTATCGATATTATCGATATTATCGATATTATCGATATTATCGATATTATCGATATTATCGATATTATCGATATTATCGATATTATCGATATTATCGATATTATCGATATTATCGATATTATCGATATCTTCGATATTATCGATATTATCGATATTATCGATATTATCGATATTATCGATATTATCGATATTATCGATATTATCGATATTTTCGATATTATCGAAATAATCAATAATGTCGATGATATCAAAATTATCGGAATTACCGATATAACCAATGATATAAAAATTATCAAAATGAATGAGCATCAGAAAAATAGGTATTTTTGTTTCTTATATGGAACACCCTGAATAAAACAGCTACTTGTTGGTAAGAATTGAAGTAAGAATGAAGAATATAATAAGATACGCCACCCTGTACATCAGCCCTGTTCAAACAACATAGGACTCCAGCACAGCAACTTGCATGAAGCTATCTGACATCTGGCAACGTGGCAACCCTTATTAGTTGTGGTGGCAAACTTATTAGTTAGTTATGTGTTGAACGAGTAACAAGTATCAAGTAAGGTGGGTTATCTAATTTTATGGAATATTTTTATTTCATCATTCGATTGCTCATTCCTTGAAAAATAACATAATGACAAAATGGCTTTGTTTATTATACCTACGTAGAAACCAGAAAGTAAATATAAAAAATTAGTTTTATAAAAATACCCTTGTCACGACTAGAAGTGGGAAAAATTATCGATATATCGATAATTATCGATAATAATTTGTAGAAAAATTATCGATAATATCGATAATATCGATAATATCGATAATATCGATAATATCGATAATATCGATAATATCGATAATATCGATAATATCGATAATATCGATAATATCGATAATATCGATAATATCGTTAATTATCGATAATATCGATAATATCGATAATATCGATAATATCGATAATATCGATAATATTGATAATATCGATAATATCGATAATATCGATAATATCGATAATATCGATAATATCGATAATATCGTTAAATATCGATAATATCGATAATATCGATAATATCGATAATATCGATAATATCGATAATATCGATAATATCGATAATATCGATAATATCGATAATATCGATAATATCGATAAATCGATAATATCGATAGATTATGATTATCGATAATCGATATTTCAAAATCATTATCGCCCACCCCTAGTCCCTACTGTTAAAAACTTAAAATTTCACGTCGATAATTTTCAGATTTCAAAATAATGTAATATATTCTCAATATTGATTCGTCCTTTCTTCTGTCACAGAAAAAAATTGTGAATTATACACGGGAAAAATATTAGATTTTAGCTCACGGTTTTTTGTCTCCCTCCGCTACGCGTCGGGAAACAACACAACCTGGAGCTAAAATCTATAACTTTTTTCCCTTGTATAATAAATAACAATTATTGCCTGGCAATTTTGACGAAAAAAACTGCCTCTGGCAGTTTCTTGTGTTGAATTAGCTGATGGCAACAAAATTCGAATTATAAATGCCAAGTTTACTTCGAAAAAAATAAGCTAGAGCGTAATTCGGTAAGACGATTTGATTCATCAAACATTTGTTCGTGGCTGGTTGTCATGCATTCAAAAGTTAGGGCAATTTTTGTTTCTAATTTTGACATGTAATGTGACACTTTTCAAAACTGACGGAAGTTTTGAAACGTCTTACTTTACGTAACCAGTTGCGTAAAGTAAAATTTTCCATAACTGGTGATGTAATGTTCATTTCAACACCAGTTACGAAATAAGAATATAGTTAATAGTGCATTTTGTGCTGCTTCCTCAATATCACTTGGTAAATCAGAACTTGAATCGGACATTTTTCACCTATAAAAACATCAAATGATTCTATTTCGTCGCTAGTTTGTGACCGTATTGTTGTTTGACGGATACTTCAAAGTGGCAGGCGAAGTCAACTAGCCTACTAAATTTTGTGAAGAGTCGGCAGAACTCATGTAAAACTGGTCATTATAATAATAATAATAATAATAATTTATTTATCCAACCCATTTATAATTACATTTACAAAAACATGAACATTTGCCAAAGAGGGATCGAATAAATAGAGGTATCACCCAAAAAAGCTCTCAAGGAGCTTGTCTATGGGCATTTATCACTATTTAGTCACAATATTTCATACCCAATCGTGATGTAGGTATTATTCTATATTTAGCTACTCTTCAATAAGTTAGAATTAAGTGTAAACATCCATTGGTACCTATATATCTACTGAAATACTAAATACAAAGAAGAAATATATAAAACTAAAATAACAGCAATAATATTATACATTGTACAAACGGATGGACGAATACATTTTATTAATCCATATATATATATATATACTCAATATATCAAGCATCAATGATATTATGCAAGATTTTCCTATTCAAAGACAAAATCCAAGCTTTCACTCTTTTCTTGAATAAGTTCTTTGAGTTTATCATTTTCAATGAACTAGGTAAAAGATTTTTGAGCCTTGGTGCAATGTATACAAAATATCTTTGACCTATCGATTTCTGAGCGCGTGGTAATATTTCATTTGTAGCTAATCTACTTCTAGTAAGGTATTGATGTTCGATCAGGTTTGATACGGGTTTTTTATAAGTATAGCATAGGATTGTTTTGCTGAATAATATATCGGAAGCATATTGAGGTGGTTTGTTGAAAATGATTCTCAAGATACGTTTTTGAATAACTTCCAAGGGTATTTTTGTTCATGCGAAATGTTTCGTCAAAATTAGAAAAAATATTGTACGTGACACGTTAGGAAACGCCATTTTGTGTAACTCTGTGATGTTGCGGGATCTCGCTTCGCTCGTCCCGCAAAATCCCATTGTTACACAAAACAACGCGCTTCTTAACTGATTACGTAAATATCTATTTCGCTGCTTATGGGATTTTTCATACATGAATTAAATTGTCACTAGACAAGTATACATGATGGTCTCCGAAGTGACATTGGAAATTGTACCATATGGTCAGAAAAAGTTGTCAGTTGGAGGATTTTGAACGTCTCGAAAGTCTTTTTTTTTTTTCAAATCAAATGCCTTGTATTTATATTGAATGACTGAATGCACGATTGAATTATGCTTCAACTACGAAGATTCTTGAAATACCTGAACTTCCAAAATAACGAAACAGACTGATAAACTGAGAAGAATGTTTATTTAGGAATCTCATCCCGAAAGGCAAGTTCTAGAGTGGAATTCGGAGGAGGGTAGATATAGGTATAGGTATTTCTATATAGTGACTTTGAGAAATCAATCAAATCATGCTCATAAACCAAAACGTTGTTTCGAATTGTTTTCCTGATCTCTATACATGGAAACAAGATGAAAACAATCAAATGGAGTAGGTATCTAGAATTGAATGGTGAGCTCATTCCAAACATCAATGTAGATTTTTAAATTTCAATCGGTAATATATATTATGATAAATTGATAAAATGAGATATGACTACATCGCATCAATACTTATAATTAACATGAAAATTTGTTAGTTATCGATAAAAATACAGTGAGTACAGAATGGTGAAATACACGTACACATCGGAGCAACAATATATTTCTGGCATGTACTTTTTGTACCTGACTCGAATCACTGAAGACGACGAAAGTCGAAAACGCTTCACAGAATAAAAATGTCAAAGGACCAAATACTGAATTGATGTCACTCCTCCTCTTGAAAAGGAATATTCTCAGATAAATTATGAACATACAAAAATGGATATATATTTATATAAAGCAATACATTGGGAATTCGCATTCTCTATGTGATGAGAATATCTACTCTTTTTCAGTTTATTCAATAGAAAACAACTACTTTCCTGGTTATATGCCACGACGAACATTGAATTATATCTATTGAACACACACGATAAGAGTTTGAAAATAAAATATAAAAACTTCTGAAATTGAGAATTTGCATTCTCCTTCAGACAAAAATATGTATATGCACACATCATTCTGAATATTCAACAGAAAACAACTACTTTCCTGGCTATTTGCCACGTCGAACATTGAATTATATCTAATGAACATTCAAAAGGAGAACATGAAAAATAAAAAATAAAATCCTCCGAAATTGAGAATTGACATTCTTCTTCAAATCGGATGAATAATATGATGTATAATGATATAGAAATATAACTTACCAATATATTCAGCATTGAAATGAAAATTGGAATGTATACTGGCATAAACTCTGATCTTGATGAGCTTGAAAACTTCCAAAAATAATCATTCATATCAGTGATATGGGAAATATTATCTCTCACACACAGGTTATATGACTTTATTGCAATTAAACCATTTCAGAAGTTTTTATATTTTATTTTCAAACTCTTATCGTGTGTGTTCAATAGATATAATTCAATGTTCGTCGTGGCATATAACCAGGAAAGTAGTTGTTTTCTATAGAATAAACTGAAAAAGAGTAGATATTCTCATCACATAGAGAATACGAATTCCCAATGAATTGCTTTATATAAATATATATCCATTTTTGTATGTTCATAATTTATCTGAGAATATTCCTTTTCAACACTTTCATACCCAATCAGGGGGTTCAAACTTGAACGATGGAAACTTGTGATTTTTATAGACCTCTAATCGCAGATTCGTGATAGAGTCTCAATTCAGAATTTCTTTCCACGCCCTGCATGATGAATGTCAATTTATCATACACCCAAAAGCAAAAACTCCTTCTCTTCTCGATATTGTTCAACAAGAGTTTTTTCAACAATAAGAATAAATCATTGTTGAAATATCTATAACAGAAAATAATTACTTTCCTGACTAACACCACAGAATATTGAATAGTAGCGATACTTGCTGCATTTTTCTACGTTCGAATCGAATCCATTTTTATTTGAAAGATGAACGAAGTGTATATTGCAATACAAGAATTAGATATTAGTTCATTCAAATCTCAATATCGCAACTAGAGCAATTTAATTGATGAACAAACTTGATTGCCAGTAGTTTCTTTCATTTATCAAACAGTAACGTTTTAAGGAATAATAATTAATGGTACTTGAGTTCCTGAGTACCTTCAGTTAGCATGTTCTCATGTAAACTCAATTTAAAAAAAATATATATCTCTCCAGATTGAACTGATGATCAGTAGAAAATTAAAGTACGTACTTCTGGCACTAGTGCAAAAAAGTTTCAACTTCTTCCACACTATACACGATTGTAGATTGTACAATCTACAATCTACTATACACGAACATAGAAAAAATATATATATATTTGTCACAATTAATTCAATCTCGTCAAATATGCAAAACGCATATATAATTATTTGAACAATAAACTGTTTTTGAATCAATAAAATCATTTTGACGCCAAATATTCATTTTGTTGAATACATTTTCTTAATGTATTTGTATGCTATTATATTGCAATTGGAATATTTAATCCAATTGAATGAGTTGCTCATTGGGAATGAATTTACAGTGAGGACGTCCCCCTCCTTCCTTTAACTTTTGAACGGGACAAGCTAGCGAGGTCGAGTTCAGGTAAAAAGGTACTTCTTCTACTTACTTACTTACTTTTTCAGGTAAAAAGGTACTTCTTCTACTTACTTACTTACTTTTTCTGGTATGGAAATGGTTGTTGTGACGTGGCCTGGTGTCAAGAGGGCGATATCAACTTTTTTTTCGAATGTAAAAGGGGGTCACGTGGTTCCTGGTTTTGAACTCGATTATCTATCCAACACCGTTTCGTATAAGCAAATCGGCCAAGCCGTTTGAAATTGAAATTTAAAAAAAAAAGTCAATGGTGCACACTTGACACTAGGCGACGTGACCATAACCATTCCATGCCAAAAGGTAGTAAAAGAGGTACCTTTTTAACTAAATTTTACCCTACCTCGTTAGCTTGTTCCGTTCAAAAGTTAAAGGGAGGTGGGGACTTTTTACGCCTCCACTGTATGTATACTCATTCGCTAATTTTCCAGAATATTTTTTTTTATGAGAGTAACTATATGAAAATATTCAACTTTTTTTAATTCGCCTGAGCTGCCTTGGAAAAAGACATTCCTTCGTTTTGATATTTTGGCGAAAGAGCATTATCCTTAGCTATCTTCCGCCAAAATATGAAAAATACCTCGCTGTTTTTAAGCAACACATAGGAAACAAATCTATCGAAGAAACTAGTGTGATATTCATGGAACTGTATTTTTGCCTTCATTTTTGATATAGTATTTGAAAGTATTTTGCTTACTTATATCTCAAAATATACCTCAATTGATGAGTTCGTTGTAATAACTTAAATGGGTGCTGGTCATTATAAAATATTAAAATCAATATCTTATGATACTATGATATATTTTTGTACCTGTTTCGAATAGGAGGTTTACATCATCTCACCTGTTTCATACACTAAGACTATCTCTCACAAATCATGAATAATTCATCGATTCCATTTCCTCTTCCCAATTATTTGCTATAATCACGATGCTCTATTATCGCATGGTAAAACTGAGTCGTAGTTTCGATTGGATGTACGTGTGCTGCGGCAATTTTTTTCTCTTATATCAAGAAGGTTTTTTCGAGGTTTTTGCTCTACTGACACTTGATCCACATCGAAGGAAAGGATCTTTGCCCTCTTCAACGGGCAAGACTGTTCAACGATCTGCTGACATACATTTTGTAATTTCATCATGAAGTTGTGATCGGACGACTCCTTTGTTAGGATAAATGCACCAAAAATGATATTTTTGATGTTTACTCAATGATTCAAGGTGAACAAGTCAACTCTTATCGAATATTTCCCCTCATATATAGGATGTTTCATAAGAGCAATGCAATTATCGGAAAATTACAGCGGTAATTGCACTACAGAGCGAAGATTGCAATGCGAAAACTTCCTGTCGCCATAACAACACGTTTTGAACCGTATCGCAAGACGCTAGTGGTGAAAAAATTAATGTCAGATAGACCTCAAAAAGTGGAAAAAATCAAATCAATCAATAAATGTCTCATCTTGTTTATAGTCCTTCTCAGTATTATATTTCTCAGAGAAAGAAAACTATATTTCTTCGAGAATTCCTTCATTCGTGAATTATTCCAATGGAATAATTACATTTGTTTATAAAAATGACCAGCAGGAACAAACCAAGAAAAAAGTTTTGGGGTCAGTGGCATTTTAGAATTTTCCAATTTTCGGTTTGGACATAGAAGGATTGATTTTTTCACCCTAGGTGGATTATCAAAAACGTTTTCCTGGATCTCATTTGATTCGACATTGAAAAAATATAGATCAAAATTATTTACAATATATGATATTTTCTCATCAGTAGCAAACAAGAAATTTCATTTTTTGAAGTGCTCCGAGTCGGAAATTCAGAGTACGCAGTTCGAAATCCTGGGTTTGTATGAAGTATTTAATTCTCTTATGAAAAACCTGTAACTGGAAATTTCATTCCCCGAATTGCAAGTTGATATGTCCAACTCAAAATTCGGAATTTAATGTTTTCTTCAAGCTTCCATCAATAATACTTTACTCATCAGTCGGAAAGTTCGACTTTGCAGTTGAAAGTTCCTCAAAATTTAATTTTCCTTCATGTTTAAACTTGGAAATTCAGACTCCAAATTCCTAGTTTGAAGTGAGAAAAAACAAATATTTACCATGTAACGTTTTTATGAAACTTTCCCAAAGTCAATTTGCCAAATCGCCTTCAGACTCGAGCTCTTTCGCCAAAATATGAAAATAAACTCTTGTAAGTTTCCGGTGGTTTCAGATACTAGAATATAGACTCTAAAATAAACTCTTGCAATTTTTAGATAGGACGCTTTCTCGCAAAATTATCGGTAACTTTCATGTACTTGTGCAATTATAACCGATTATTTCATTCACACCTGGCTGCACATATGAAACTTCATGATTGAAGTCACATGATATATTTAGGTAAACAAACAATATGAGCGTTGGTCAAATCAACGTCAAATTTCCAACTGAGTATGAACAACAAGAACATTGCCGTATGCACTCATTTCAAATTGGTTATTTCCAAATCATTTTGCAAAATAGTGAATAATAAGTTGACTTCTTGAAATACGTACAAGGTTTCCAGTATAGAAAAAATTACTTTTTGTGCAGAGAAATTGCCATTTTGATGTGGACAATGGTGATATTCATCATTGATATCACTCTACAATCCCACAGTTTTCAAACATATGGAATGAACGGAATGGTCCACTCCACACTTGCATGGACTGGAATGGAACCATACAAGCAATCAGCTATTACAACAATATGGTATAGGTATGAAGAAATAATTGAATTCATCAAGAAATATCACTGGCTTTTATGAAGGAGATGGAATTCTAGTGAAGGGGTTAGGAAAGAAGATATGGTTGGAGAGGCTGCTCAGAATGAAAAATATCATCGATTTACATAAACAAGGATCTCCAGCAATTGAGGACTTGAAGTTATTCTCAAGATCGAATCATTGCAACCAACATTTATACAATGATTCTAATTGTGCTTCAGAAAATGTATATTATATTATTATGAGGTAGGTACTACTGGTTTCTTCATTGTAAACAATAAAAGTTTATGCAATAATTCGAGTTTTTTCATCAGGGAGAAATGAGGTTCTGGAATATGCACTTCAACAAATAAATTCTTTTCAAATAAAACACATATTCATGAAATTCAAAACAATGGTCGCCATATTTGTTGTTCATACTCGCAAGACTTGTACAATTAGCCACCAGAGGCCGCACACTTCGTGATTTTCGCGAATTCTGATCGATAGTATAAGAGTATACTATGGTGAATGTCAAAGATTGACATATATCAGACACTCAAAAATTGAAATATCTCGTTTTGGGTCAACTTCCACTACAGAAATCAGTTATTATGTAAGTGAATTGATACCAGGAGATACCAAGGAGGGGAAAGAGTCTGTCTGATACAATTAATTTTTTGCCAGCAGAGAAACTGAATGTTGTGCGAATATTCAAATTCTCCTGATCGCCGAAATCCTTAAAAATTGGGGATGTGATGCGTAAGGAGAATGGTGAAGGAGTAAACAGTGGAATTGATGTGGATTTCAACAGCGAAAACTATACAGAAAATACGTATATACTCAAATGTAAATAAACGTGAGATAAATTCATTTGAAGATATTGAACTCATAAGTGCCAGGGATGCGCGTAATGCAAAAATGCGAAGCCAACAACATTTTCCGCAAAAAAGAAAGAAAAGTTTAGAAGCACTATTGTAAAAAGAAAACTATGACGAGAATACGCCAAACGGCCTTCAGAAGATACTTTTTCAAATAAGTAGTACCTGTAGAGTTATAAAAATGACAGTTACAGACTATTATTTTCTTTTATTCATCTCAAGTAAATCGTATTTTGAGACAATTCAATTCGACTATATGAACAATAATAATCGAAGAATAACTCTCTCGAGCGAAAGCTCTCAGGAGTTATTCAGATCATTATTGTTCATATGGTTTCATTAAATTGTCCAAATACAAGGTTACTCTCGATAGAATTATAAAGAAAATAATAGTCGGCTATTTGTCATATTCTCCTAATATATGTATAAAATGTCCCATACAAGCAATGCTGATATTTATACTCTTGATTTTGAGGCCTTGCAGAACTTTTTATGAAGGATGACTTTTGACGTTCTCTATACGAAACGATATTTAAATAGTGAAAAATAATCATTTTCATCGTAGATAAATGTTATCAGATATTCGAACATCGTTTCTGATTCTAGTCCACTTTTCTTCAGTATAATTATCGATATCGTCGAAAATAAAACTTCAATACTAAACAAAATTAATATGTTTTGACATACTGACTGAAAAAAATGTATATCTGATATTCTCATTTCCGATTTCAAGCACTTAACCGTAACTTTTCATGAGGATTCACTTTTTCCTGAAATAAATAAGAAAAAAGTTATCTGCTTTTTCAGACATACTGGATAATAATTATAAATATACAGGATGTTTCAAAAACACCTAACCCCCTTGCCATGGTAGGTAGAACATTGCAAAATAAGTTGGGTTTGCTCAGTAAAGAAATGTCGTAAGGGCATCCGGTTTCAAGATACAAGGTGTTGAAAAAATATTTTTTTCATACATTTTTTACGATTATGTTGAAACTAATGGAAACATTGTAATGAAATTTTATATGGATGTGTTTTGAAAGCTGACAAATCGCATGAATTTGTTTTTATATCTGACACTCATAGAGGACGCTAGTTACACGGTTCGTACCGAGTACTTTTAAGCATAACTTTTTTGAGGTTAGATTTTTCACTCCAAATTCAATGTGAACTTGAACATCATCCCATTTTGCACTAAAAAGGTGCTCATAGTAAAACTCGATACTGTGTACCGTTTTCGGGATATTTCGATTTGAAAATGCTCCATACAATATTTCATCACAATGTTGACAGTAGTCTCGGCATAATCGTAAAAAATGTGTAAAAAAAATATTTTTTCAACACCTTGTATCTTGAAAACGGATGCCATTTCCATCGTCCAATTAGAATATTGGTGGACGATGCCATTTCGACATTTTTTCACTGAGCAAACCCAACTCATTTTGCAATGTTCTACCTACCCTATCAGGGGGGTTAGGTTTTTTTGAAACATCCTGTATAACAAGTGATCTCACAAGTAATCATACGACATTGTGATAGCTTCATTCTCTGAGGTTGTATTACCATCATGTAAAATAGAATATACAAACTGTGCGTTTTGCTTACCGTGCGTAGTGAGCTATTTACTGAGGCTGTGTATCGTGTGTTTTGGCCCACTTTCTATACAGTAGTCGTATAGGTAAAAATTGTTTCTCAATATATGGACTATTTGCCTTGGGCCGATCAGGATAACACACTTTCAAATTGTATTTAGAACGAACAAATGGTATTTTCTATTTGATGATAAATTCTTCACTGCAAAGTCTTTTGGTCTATGTATGATGTAATACGAGAAACGAAATACCTTCTAATCAAAGAAATATTTAGATGCTGATTAATTTTTAGAGATAAACCACTGATGCAAAAACAAAAATTTGGATGATGAAATCTTCCACGTAGTGACATCAGGCGGAAATTTTGTGACTATATCAAAAATATCACTGAAAAAATGGATAATACTTTTGAATAACAATATCGTGTTTATATTACTTATATAAATATTATTTTTCTCTTTTCTCTAGGAATAAACTAGATTTCACAATTTTTCGTGTTCCATCTCTCATAACTGAACTATTGCTAAGAGTTATGAGGCTGATCTGATGTGAAAAATATTTATTTTATGACAGTCCGAAGGCATGTAAGATCCATCACGAAAGATGCTACACAAAAACTCGAATTTTCATTTGGTGCGAAAATTTACTTATTCTAATTTTGAGAAGTAATTTTGATACTTTCAAAAAGTAACGTATATGTATATTCCAAGATATTGCTTGAAGTTAAATATTACATAACTGTGATGAAATGTTCATTTCAACAGCAGTTACGTAATAAAATAATGGATGGACGTCGAAGAGAATAGTATATTTTGTGCTAGTCGCGTTTTTTTGTGATTCTATGGTGCAGGAATTCTGTAGGAACGAATAACACGACAGAGAATGAAGAATGACATTGATGTGATGAAAACTGTGTGACGACCAGAAACAATCAAAATCTATTATATCTAAAGATCTATAAAAAACATCAAAGTTTAGATTATATCAATTTTTGGATCTATGGATTGAATCTATTGGATTGATGATACATATCGAATAATAATTTTGGTATGGCCGAGCTGTGGGGGTATATATAGGTACTATGAATAATCATTTCCTAGAAATTGATGTTATTCGATATCATCAAATTTTGATAGTATCTATTGATGGAGAATATTGTACTGAAACATGCAGTGAGCACCATATTAAATATGGAAAAGAGAAGTGAATTGAAACTTATATTTGTCGTGATTCTGTCCTACTGGTGACACTAGCAATGTAAAAAAAAATTGATTTGTTTTACTAGGCAGAAAAGCACAAGATTTAATGCCGCGGCTGGTGTTTCATAGCCGAGGCGTAGCCGAGGCGTAGCCGAGGCTAGAAAACCAGCCAAGGCATTTAATCTGCTTTTCTGCCGTGTGAAACATATAATTCTTTCTCCAAATTTGTTTCAATTTTACGCGAAATCCAAATAATCAAATTCACACAATATTCAACTAATTAAATTATTTTAACAAAGGTATCTGACTCTTCGTTGCTATGATTACCGCTGATGACGGGAAACTCAGTCATCACTAGCAATACCGCAGTCAGGCGAACTCGACAAGCCCAGTCAGCACATCCTTTCGTTGTCAACCTTGAAATATGTCGATCAACACTCTATCACGTTTGTCTATAGAACAGCAAAATTTTGGAAGTATTTGCCAAGAACTTATAACCTCCAAAAGTCCATAAAAATCTGGTACTTATCTAGGTTTGCACGATGTTCTTCGAACATTATAGGGATTCCCTTTCGTGCGCTTCAGGAAAAAAACACATGAATACTGAACTTCTATAGCCTAGATGCTGATGATGGGCATCCCCTATATCCGAAACATATTCCCGAACATGTTCCTTAACAGATCCCTCTAGTTAAATAGTTTGTGGAGATAACTTCGTATACGTCTCTATCGTCCTTGATAGATTTCATCAACGAATAATCGGTTCTGAAGGCATCAATTTTCAAATTACATTCGTGTCAATATTGAAGCGATTATGAAATCCCTGTATAAATAATTCAGCCCCACTCATGAAGCTCTATATGAATAATTCAAAGATGATGATATCCAAAGTCTCCAGAAGAAAAACCAGTTCAATATAATATGAGGGAATTTCGTTACCAAAAAGGCGCTCATTCCATAGAGATCCTCTTGGATTTCCCATGTTTCCCATTTTCACAAATCGCAAGTACTAAACCTAATAATGATGCTGCTTTCCTTCTAGTCAGATTGGGGATTTACTTGAAAGCATTGTTTCAGAACTTAGGCCATCTGCATTGGAATATTGAGATTGAAGCCTGATGAGATTTGGATTGAGTGTGAGTGTTAATGTGTCAGATATACGATAGCAATAGTATAGCAATAATAGTAGTGAATATTCTTACGTTCTGAATGAAATGAAATATTTCACGGGAAATGAACACGCATTCACATTGTTCAGTTGTAAAATTACGTCTTTTCTATCTGTCTGTCAGAAGTGTGAATTAAATAAAAAAAAGAGTAATCCAAAAACTGAAGGAATACGATTTCAAAGACTAGCCAGACCAAAAAGATGTAAAAAATGGAATAATAAAAGTGTGTTGATAAATGCACATCATAGAAAATATTAGCACCTTTGAAATCAGTATTTTCTATGTTGTGTATTTGTCAACACACTTTTGATATTTTATGCATTAGCGGGCCGTAAAGTGTATTTTACCGCCCGGTTTTGCGGGTGTCAAGTTGCACTTTACCACCCGCGGACTCATTATGGCCCACGGGCCGTAAAGTTCATTTTACCGCCCGCTATTCTCAGTTACCTTATATCCACATATCAATTCATGAAGAACATATGATCATTTTCCTAGATTCTAATATATCCAATGGTATATCATGAGCTTCTTCTTTATCCGATTCCATAGTCTCGCTATTATCATTATCACTAATTATTACTTTTCAGTCGAAGAATGACAATTCAGCTACTTTATTGGGTGTATTGCTATAAACAACAACCATCAGCTTGCTTGACAACGTCAAAATTAGGTAGATATATATACTGGGTATACATTATTGTGAAATTCTGAAATAAATGACATTTGACATAAAGGTCGGACTTGTTTAGACCTGTTGAACTTGAATATGTAAAAATATACAGAGTGTTCCATTTGAGAACCCAAATTTGCTGGCATTTCCAGATAAATCGGAAACCGCCATATCGGATTCAAATGTGATCAAATCCAAAATGGTTGCTTATATATTATAGCTGTTACAAATTTTCAGAAAAATTCGTCCCTGTGGCTTGATACCCTGTGTCATCCGGTATAGTATATCGAGTTTCAATTTTATTCCCACAGGGGTTCCGAAGACTTTTTTTTTCTCGTTATTTTTACACCCTGTATCTCAGGGAGGATGCATTTCAGGATATACGTTGATAGGATTTTTTTCCCTCAAAATAAGGTGACGAATCGTTATACGCAGTTTGTCGGTCTTATTTTGACTATCCCTTATGTATATTCCGGAATGAAAAGTAGGAATTCATTATTAGTTTAGTTAAATTGAATTAATCATAGTATAACTTAACTTCTTTAACGAAGTGAATTGACTGATGTAAGTAAGTAAGTAAGTAAGTAAGTATTTATTCATATCTTCATCATACAGGAGTTTCTGAACTTATTTCATATCGTTTGGTACAATCAAAATACAATGAAAATAAAAGACCAGGACATATCATCATCACCTAAGCCCCAATGGGCTTGTATTGTGAGTATCTGATATTTCCTGACTTTAAATAATGTTCTTCTTGGTTTGTATATCATTCTGTGCTGATTGATTTTCTTCTGATTGAACTTTGAGAAGGTGAGTGAGAAAGAAACATACTGAAATTGGAGGTGGAAAAACTTTTAACATAACTATAGATTGTTAATTATTAATTGAAGACTGAGTCATACATACTTTTATCTTGACATATCATATTTTTGATTGCCATTTTGTAGGAATTAAAGGTATTCATAGTTTTCAGCTGAGTCGGAATTAAATTATACAGTTTGGGTCCATAGAAGTAAATATTTTTTTTGAGAATGACTTTTCCAAATGAAAGGTACTTTAACTGATGAGTTTTCTGTGAATCTGGTGAAACGTTCATGATTAATAGAGAAGTATTTTTTTCCTTTGAACATCCAGATTAAACATTGGTAGGCATAGATATTCCTTATCTTGAAGAGATTGAGTTCTTGAAATAGAGCTTGAGTAGAGTAGCGTCTCTTTTTATTGAACATAATTTTCAAAATTGAGTTCTGAGCAAATTGGACATTTTTCAATTGGTTATTGTGATCCGCTTATTTCATCAAAAACATGACAACTGGATCAATGATACAGACAATCAGTTTCATCATGTCCATCCATGTCCACTTTGATCAGTATGAGTATAGTGATAGAGTAAAAAAGAAAGAATAGTGCTCACAATTCATTCGGTTGCATTTCATGAATTCCAAACACAAAACTTCATGGCTTCGTTTGCATTGCAAATTTTGGGTATAATATGGGTACAATGTTTACTTTAGAGCATTTTATATTACCCATCCCGGTCAACCATAACTCAATACCTACTGCAGTTTTGACGATGACAGTAGCGTATACTAGGTATAGTCTATCTAGGACAATATTTGTCTAGAAAAATTATTGTAATCAGAATGTCCTCGAACGTTTTTCTCAGTTCATATCAATGCGATTTGAGCAGAGAACATCATCAGTAAGGCGTCTGAACAAAGTTGCTCAGTTTTCGGCGCTATAGACGTAAACATTTTTTTCGTCGACCTCTACAAAAAATCCCATTTTACGTTCGTGAGTTCGACGAAAAAATGTAATATGCACCTCAGCGAAAGACTTTATATTTTTTCGCCTGATTGCTAGCCTCGGAATAGGCCTCGGCTGGGGCCTCGGCTATAAATTTGCAGACTCGACTATAATAGACAGTTTTTCGTCCTTGGCCCATGGATAACTATTGATTATTTTCGCTTTTTAACTCTGGTATTCAGTAGGTACACGTCAAATTTCATGAAAATATATCTAGAACAGTATTGAAGGTATGATAAGAAAACGCATGTTTTCTCATAATTTAAACATCTTATAGCTCGAAAGTTAAGAGGTTTAGAGCACATGTTCATGTGAACTATTCTCACCAGAATGTGCTGAAGAACCTTTATTATGTTTAGCCATCAACTGAATAACACCCTGTATACCATGTATACAGTATTTTTGAAGAGTTTGAAATTTTGGCATTCAGAAATGCTAAGAAATCAATGTGAATCCATGCCTATAAAATTTTCTGAACCTGAACATGAAGAAATATGTTAATAGAGAAACGACATCTTAGATATCAACAATATGAACTCGACAAGCCTAATCAGCTCATCCTTTCGTTCGTTGTCAACCTCGAAATATGTCGAACATCACTTTATGTAGGTACAATGTTTCATACGATGCGAAAAATTGTATCAGCTATTTTTTGTTCTTTTGTGGCAGATGGTTCAAATGTTTTTTTCTCATCCGTTTAGTTTTCATGGAGTATTCGCGAGCAAATTGGTATCACTTTCAGATAAGTGTCCAGCTACTGCTGAAAAAAGAATTCCATGTATTCTTTCGGAAGAATCCTCTTATAAATCCAAATGATAATAAATGAAAGGGCCCCATTTGATGCTATGCCCATTCTATAAAACTGTGTGAGTCCGAGGGATGTTCGAAATTGAAATACAGTGGCGTAACAGTAGTAATTGACTGGAAAATTATGATTTTTACATGAACCTGTATCCTTCTTTTTATCGCTTGGAGAGCACGAAAGGGAATCCCTATAATGTTCGAAGAACATGGTGCGTACCTAGGGAGGATAGGGAGATGAGGTACGTATTAGATTTTTTTTGAGATTTTGGGTTCTAGGGAATACTTCCTTAGGCATGAATTTCAGAGCTTTGCAGTTCTATATATACAGGGTATCATTGAAATAAGTGCAAATATTTCAAGCCTTGAGTGAGCTCGACGTATACTATCGAGTGGTACCAATAAAAAAATAAAGGGATCAAAACAAAATTTGTGGTTAGACCCCCTTTTTTACCCAAATTTCCACACTGTAGCAATTCTGACGTCACCTCTGTTCAAATTTTCGTGCGAAAGGCACAACCACTCGGATTTCATTCATTTAAATTGTTTCAAAGAGGCGTACCTAATTTTTGTTAATTAGAAGAGTTAGGAAAACTCTGATATCATGGAAATAATCTTTAGACTGCATCATATCGACGTGCTGATTATATGTACTTATTTCAAAAACACCTTGTATATATAGACAAACGAGTTTTGATAAAGTGCTGTTCGACATATTTCGAGGTTGACAACGAACGAAGGGATGTGCTTATAAGGCTTGTCGATTTCATACTGTTAATATCTTAGATGTCGTTTTCCTATTAATAAGCATATTATTTCTCTATGTATAATTTTGTTCAGGTTCAGAAAATGTTATAGGCATGGATTCACATTGATTCTTCAAAATGTATAAACGATTGTTCCTCCTCCTCTACTCTCCTAGTTTTATTTCGAAATACTTCTACTGAGGACAAAATGTCACCGATGCGCTTAAATTTTACTATTACAAACATGAAAGGAAAATGTTTGAGGAAAAAAATGTTTATTGAAAATTATAAAATTAACTCTCATGTTATGCGATAGATGGTGCTTCCATTCGCGATATTGGAGCGAACGAGTATCTAGCCCGCCATTGCATGTGTTGTTTCAACTGTATCTGGAGTGCTGTGTCAGTGAGGATTGATAATCCAAAAACATCGGTGGTAAGTAAATATTTTTGTTTTGACAAAATATCAATTTCCGTCCATCGAGTAATTCTCGAGACATTTCAATAATTATATTTCAAAAATGTGATATATTGACTATTATTTGCGATATATCAATCAGTCCGATGCATGGAGATTCTATAGGTATGGTCATTTTCTTGTTGAAAATACAATACGGGGTTACTTGACTAAGCATAGGCGAGGTTATTGGACTCATATTCAAATAACCCCAGTTATTATTTTGATATCCATACATCTCCGTTTGGTCTTATTGCAGTGTTAATTACTTGTATTTTTTTGCAGACATCAACATGAGAAAGTCCCAGCGAGAAACTGAGAAAGGGAAAACACCACCAGATACTATTTCAAGGGTAGTCAAAATACTTATCAATGAAGGTGAAAGCGTGAATTGTGTCGCTGAAGACTTGCTGATTCCACAGGAAACTTTTGATCGCTAAGTCAAGGAAGCAAAATTACCGGGGTGAGGCAATAAAACTGGAACGACGAAAAGGGGTTTTCGGCAGAACATGAGACTCTTTCAGCTGATTATTGAAGCAAGCTTCATATATTTATCACGGGTTAACGCCAAAGGAATTCAAAGAATTTGCATATGAATATGTAACATGTCTAACAGACTCCGAACTCCGACAAGCTGGACTAACAACAAAATGACAGGACCAGGTTGGTACACTTCAAGAGGACTTTATCCTTAAGATGTCCACAAGCTGCAAGTTTGTCGAGAGCTACTTCTTTCGATTAAACTAATGTAGCAATGTTTTCTTCTAAGACTGTATATAACCGACTGCATTTGGAAGCTCCTGATGTTTGGAATCTGGATGAGACGGGCATAACCACGATCCAGAGACCAAATAAGATAGATGGCTCGACGTGGTTTCAAACAGATAGGCAAACTTGTTTTCGCCGAAAGAGGAACTTTGATAACACTCACTGTTGCAGTGTCCGTAAGTGGAAATTCAATTCCCTTTTTTTTTTCATTTCCTTCGGGTGAACTATCGGGACCACTCCATCAGAGATGCACCAGTCGGAAGCTTGGGTGATGCAAATCCATCTGGATGAGTGAAGAAGGTCCATTTCCATGTTCCAAGGAAAGACCCGTGCTTTCGTTGGTTGATAATCACGACTCCCATCTTATACAGCGTTTTATGTTTGCATCAACTGTGACTCGGATGATGATATGTATGTAGGTCTATATATATGTCTATTCTGACCTGACTTACTTGCTCATGACAACTGATATGCATTTGGAAAAAAATAGATGTTTAATTTTTCTTATAAGCCTTCATTTTCTTACAACACCTATAGTTATATGTCAAGTCAACGAACCCCATCATACAAAACCCCATATCCCGGGTTTGTTGACTCGCTGCACTCACTAACCTTATTCTGGTGAATACTCTGAGCAGAGATACCTATCTCTTGGTGAATTTCAAAATTTTTCTGTATACCTGAGTGTATATAATATGTGAAATATAGGTATGTAAACAATCAAAAAACCACCAATCGTTTATTCACAATAATTGAAAATCTCAAAATTAAGTCAACCAGCCCTGGTCTCCCCTACTTTACGCTTCGTTTCGGGAAAGACTCTATTCCTGTTTTCAACTCTACTTTTCTTTGGTTTCTTGTATTGACACTTTTCAGTGTCAGTTAATTGATTTCGAATTTCACATTTTCCAATATCGGATGATTTGAAAAAAGAACACCTAGTATATGTGGCTTCGACAAAGCCATCAGTTTGTACCATTCATACTGCACGTGCTCACCTAATTTCGAATCGATAGCTCTTGGTTCAACAGAGATAAAAATTCTATACTTAAAATTTAATCAAGCTTCAATAACACGTCGTACCAATTTCTTCACTACAAAAGAAAAAGCACGAACCTATCAATATTTCCCATGTTAAACCTGAGAAACCCCGTATAAATAGAAGCGGTTTTTCAAATATGCTAATTAGAATCAGACTAGATATTCTCAATGATCAATAACAGAAGATTGATTATCTGTCTCATTTTTACATCGGTCTATGAACCTAATGGATTAGGAGATTTATTACGGGTAATGACTAATGCGTCATTTGCCTGATATAATAATTATGTAAATTCATGTCGATTTACAACGAAATAAAAAATGGACTTAGAAAATATGCTAGCAGACATAACTTAGTCATCCTCAGTATTTCATACGTAGATACGCCAATGAGATTATTTGAAAATAAGAATGTGTCTGAGAGAACCATCTAACCATCGTGAATTTTTTATGGCTACAATGCAAAGAGATTCTGCGAATGAATTATTGTTGAATAGACGGATTAGAAAATGTTTTCTGACGGAACGAAATTGATGGTCTGTATGTTTCAGCTGAGTTTTATCATCTGAAGTGGAAACATGATTTATAAAGATAGATGTTCTTTCTCGTCAACCTGTATTTTCTGGACGAATAATTGATCGATTCACTTGCGGATTTCGGTTTCAAATGTGTTATTTTATTGACATTGAAAATCGCCTCAATATGCATCATCCAAATAGGACTCCTATCTCCGTGATAATTTCGAAAATTCGTATCTAATTGCTATACCACTAAGGTCGTCGAGGTACGATATCTTGGAAACCATGAACCTCAGGACTTCGAGGAAAAAAAATTAAGAACTAAATCGGCCAAGAAAAATTGATAGAAAATATTTTCAAGTTCATAAAACGACCGCTATGATAAAACTAAAAATTGAATTTTTCTCGAAAACCATTATATTAAGATACTGTTTCAATGACAGAAATGCAGAGTTCATTGAAATTCGCGTCAGTTTGTTCCCGGACTTTTTTTCATATCTTGAAAAATAAAGGTGGGGGAAGCTGGTGAAGAAATCATTTTTGAAAACGCTTTATCTCCGATATCCTTCTTCCAAATTCGATCAACTTGGGCTCATGTGGAAGAGAATTTCACACCAATTCAAACACTGAATTTGACATTGATCTCTAGTTCACACAGCGTCTACTAGATGGCGTCGTTCACCAAATATTCTGTTTTTTTTTCATTTTTTCCAAAAAAATCAAATGGAATGATACATATTTTGATCAACAGATTTAAAATGCATTGAATTAGCTGCATTTTGGCGAAAACCGTGATTTGATATCTTTATCCGTTTTCGAGTTATTCTCGAATAACAAAATTTTATAAAAAAAAATCATGTTTAATCTTGAACAAATTCTCTGATTTGTGTTCACTTAAGTAAAACTGCATTTGAACGAAAGAATTAACAACTTCATCATATTCACCTGCGCTATGGATTAAAATGCTTATTTTTCGAATTTTCAGCCTTTTATTGCATGTGTTGATCTAATATTCTCGTTCCATGTGCAAAATAATAATAATTGATGCAATTACCATCTCCTCACTGATGTCAAACTTCATACTTATTACAGTTAGCAACTATCTGCATTGAAGTATGATTGTTTCCATAGGTATCACGATAAAAGTAGAGGAATAGGAGATTTGTAATGTGAACATGACTTCTTTTGAATAAAATAACTCGAAAACGGATTAATATATCTAATCGCGGTTTCCGCCAAAATGTAGCTAATTTTATACGTTTTGGATCTGGTGATCAAAATATGTAGCTTCCCATTTGATTTTTTTGGAAAAAATAAAAAAAACATAATCTTGGGTGAACGACGCCATCTAGTAGACGCTGTGTGAACTAGAGATCAATGTCAAATTCAGTGTTCAAATTGGTGTGAAATTCTCTCCCAAATGAGCCCAAGTTGATACAATTTGGAGAAAGGATATCGGAGATAAAGTGTTTTTAAAAATGATTTCTCCACCAGTTCCCTCCACCTTCATTTTTCAAGATATGAAAAAAAGTCCGAGAACAAACTGACGCGAATTTCAATGAACTCTGCATTTCCGTAATTGAAACAGTACCTTAATTTAGTGATTTTCGGGAAAAATTGGATTTTTTGTTTTATCATAAAGATTGCGCCCCCTAGCGGTCGTTTTATGAACTTGAAAATATTTTCTATCAATTTTTCTTGGCCGATTTAGTTCTTAATTTTTTTTCCTCGAAGTCCTGAGGTTTATGGTTTCCATGATATCGTACCTCGCCGACCTTAGTGGGACACCCTGTATATAGGATGAGATTTTTCATTCAAATATCTTGTCCTGATGATGATTCTTTTCACAGTATCTTCGTTATTATACATAGTGGTCACTTTATGCTAGCGTGCTTCGTTGTTCAGGAGAAAAAAAATGGAGTGATGCATGACATAGTATTCAATTGCAAATTGGGGAGAAATATCGAAAAGCATCCCGATATATCGTTATACAGGGTGATTCAAAGTACTTGACAAACTTCAGTAGTTGAATCCTCACAATATTTCAATATGAATTGTCCGAATGAGTATATGTTAGGAAACGCTCCGTTACCTTGATACAGGGTGTTTTATTATTATTTTACAGAAATTTCCACAAATCGTTTAACTATCTAATTAACATCCATCGCAAATGCTGCTTCACAAAAACTCGGATTCTTGTTCCGTGCGAAAAGCTACTTTACACCTCAACAGCTTCTCATGATTTATAAAGCGCAGATACGGCCTGTTCCACCAAAACATACGCTGATGCTTTTAGATTCCATCCAGAGAAGAGCAGCCATCCGCCTGGTGGGTGACGCCACACTCATTCACTCTTTGACATCATTGGAACACCGTAGTAAGGTCGGCGACTTTTCACTTTTCTATCGATACTTCCACGGGAAATGTGCTTCGGAAATCTCTGCTATCATCCCTTCACTAGCAATACCAGTCAGACGAACTACACAAGCTCAGTCAGCACATCCTTCCGAAAGATGTCGAAAGCACTTTATCAAAACTCCTTCATCTATAGAACGGCTAGGCTCTGGAATTCATTGCCTGAGGAAGTATTTCCAACAACATAATTATAATCTCCAGAAGTTCAAAAAAAATTCCAATACCTACCTCCTTTCCCTATCCTCCCTAGAAACGCACGATGTTCTTTGAACATTATAGGGATTCCCTGTCGTGCGCTCCAAGCGATAAAAAAAATGAGTTACAGGATGTTTTCATCAATTAATTTCGAATTTACCATTTTCATTTTCAGATTTCAGTAGTGAATACCATGTTCTATCTATCAACTGAACAGGGAGCAATGCTTTTGTCTCGATCCGTTCAGAAGAATGCAAGCTAGTGAATTTTTCTTTTAGGCTCTCTGATAGGAAAATTCTTCAAACGCAGTGGCATTTTGGGGAAAATCATCTGATTTGTCCTCACTACAGGTATATTGAAATAATATTCATATTCTCATTTCATATAGAAACGAGGAGAGAAAATCCCAAAAAATCTGAAGTAATGAAGTCCTATTTCCTTATTTATATCTCACTAATCCTATAATTCGCCTCCATTTTTTTCCTCGGAGTATACTGTACATTTTCAAATAATTATTGGGATTCGCGATATTTCTTTCACCCTGTTAGTTATTGTTCAATCACGCTTAATTTTTGTGGATTCCCCCAAACAGGACCTTTCTTTGTATTTTCGATCAATGTATCTTTATCATATCATTCTATTCCCAGTATTTCAGCGATAACATTATTTTTCTCACGCATTCACTCATCATGCAAACTTTACAAATCCCAATAGATAACAAACACGTTACGATTGTCTGATGTCCACCAAAACACATGTGAACTTTGCGTATCCATATCGACTCTAGTTCAATCCAGAACCCAGATTGAGATCAGAGGTCAGAGATCAACTAAAAAAAATTAATATAATTCTTCAGTTAGTAAAAGCAGGCTTTACCCAGTGATGGCATTTCAGATACCCCAGGTCTATATAAACAAGCGTGCACAAACCAAATCATTCCAGTCATAGTTTCAACTCAAGCTTCGATACAACACCATTGTCATGTCTCTCAAAGTAACCAGTTTCCTAGTGATTTCTTTCTATATATTCGGTGTGTGTGCCAGAATCATTGACCAGAGATCCTACTATGAAGTGCAGAGCCCCCAAGAGATATTGTCAGGGGAAAGCTACCCCTTGGACTATGAAATGCTGCCCATGGAAGGGCACATTCGTGGTGAAGAGTTCGTGCAGCTGAAGCCGCGGTTGACAGAGAAGAAGAAGATTCGGCAGTCAGAAGAAGGTGCCAAAATGTGCGTTGGATCGGTGATGATGATGGCGATTTGTTATTGACACTAGGAGGTGTGCTGGTCGTTTGATCCCGGGGAAGTACAAATTATATACAGTATTACGACGTTGGTCCAGGTGATATCATTGGAATATCATTATTGGAAGGATGTGCAGTCAGGGTGAGGATCCCTCAATCGGTCGAACTGTGTGGAGCGAAGTAGGCAGGATCCAAGGTCTTCCAGCTGTATGATGATGGATAGCTAGGAATGAGTATTTCTGATGACCACCTATATGCAATGTATTTCAGACGATGATTTGATTTTTGGAAACTTTTTTTTTTCAATAAATGTGTACTGAATCAACTCTGTTGTATTTATTGGAAAGGAATATTCTCAGATATATTTATGAACACAAAAAAATGAATATATAACAAAAATACATTGAGAATTCGCATTCTCCATGTGATGAAAATATTAATTCTTTCTCGGTTTATTCAACAGAAAACAACTACTTTCCTGGCTATATGCCACGACAAATATTGAATTACATCTATTGAACACACACGATAAGAATTTGAAAACAAAATCTTCTGAAATAGAGAATTTTGATTCATGATTAGGTTTTCTCGATTCAGAATTTCTTTCCACGTCCTGTATGATGAATATCAATTTATTGAAAAACAAACCTGTTGTTTTTGTTTACTTCATTCAGAATAATAATATATAATGAGATAATTCCCAATTTTTTCAATGTTCATGAAATGGCGAATAATCCTAACAAGTTTTCAAGAATAAGCATTAGGTTTGCAAGTTGGACATCATCACGGATTTTTTTTTATTTTCCATTTTAGTTCAAGTGCTTCAAGTTGAAAAGAATCAGAGAAGACAAAACAATATGACTCCATTTGAAGTATTTTTCCCCAAATACATATTCGAACAAGCGCTATACAGGTTGTTTCATTTCTATATAAATACTGTCTGTAGGTTAAGAGAAGAGTTTAAGCGCAGTAACATTTTGGGAAAAATTATATTTTTTCTGTGACGGGAAAAAAGTTTGGCATTTCATCTCTGTTGGCAGGTTATAAAATGTCACTTTTCATAAATTACTTTTTTCCCGGATATATATCACATATATATACACTGTTGATGGCTTTTGTTGTGCTATAGTTCCGAAAAATGAGTCAATAATACCGTCTCCGAGAAAGAACTGCAAGTCCTTTTATCTTCCATTCGACTTCGCGGTTACGTATATTACTAAACAACCACTAAATTCGCAATTTTTTGGAATCAAATCACAGAATTAGACTAACAGAAGTGACATCAGATATTTGATTACATCAAAAGAATGATAAAGATGCCTACAACGCAGGTGTCCCTACTGTTAAAAACTTAAAATTTCACGTCGATAATTTTCAGATTTCAAAATAATGTAATATCTTCTCAATATTGATTCGTCCTTTCTTCTGTCACAGGAAAAAATTAATAGTGCATTATACACGGGAAGAATATCAGATTTTAGCTCACGGTTTTTTGTCTCCACAACCTGGAGCTAAAATCTTCAACTTTTTTCCCTTGTATAATAAATAACTATTTGATTCGTCCTCACTACACGTATATTTAGTAGCAATACTATGAGTACTTCTGAATATTCGGGTTATACATCGATAACTTGTCGCATAATTACAAATAGTGTCAGCTCAACAGATGAAATAATCTGACCGCGAGGCGGGTATATAAACTGACAAGAAAAAAATAATCAAATTAATAATACTCATACTGTCTGTATAGTCCAGTACGTGGGGGTTTTTTGAATGCAAAAGGTGGGGTAGTAGCGATTTTTTAGTATGTTGTTTGGCTTGGGGCCCTAATGAGAAATCCAAGTTTTCGACCTCGAGGCGCATGCGCTCGAGCCGCCATATTGGATTTTAGGTACACAAATTTGGTTTTTTGATAATAACTCAGAAACGGTGGCTTTCACGACAAAATATGTTCTGAACAAAGTTGAAGAGGACAAAATTTTCTGAATTTTTTTTGGTAAAATTTTTTTTATAGCACACATATGTAAGGAGTTACAGCTCAGTGAAGTTTCATTATTTGAAAAAAAATGCGGGAACTCCATTTTGGTTGAGTTTTATTTTATTTTTCTCATCATATAATTATAAAAAAACTGAAAGGCATTCGAATATTATCATTTAACAGTATTATACTTTTCGTGAACAAAGTTGAAGGCGAGAAGTAAATCGTTTTTTTTTCAAATTCAAGAAGAGTAAATGAGGTTTTTAGAGCGTTACAAAAATTAATTTTTACTACATTTTGTACGTTTCGATGGTCCGGGTTGTTTATTGTATGTGTCCTGGTCGTAGTAGTCGGTGTCCTGGTCGTAGTTATCTGTGTCCTGGTCGTAGTTTTGGTACGTAGCCTGAAAAATGTCGTCATCCTCGTCCTCGCTTTCAATGCGGATTTCCGGCATATTTCCGCAAGATTCTCCGTTGCAGAAGCCACATACAACCGAACATTTAAGTCCAGCCTTTCGGCAGCTGCATGCCCCACCACACCCCTTTTTGCAGTTGCAAGATACCGATTTTAATAATAAATTGGGAGCTGTTTTTTTCGCCATTGTTATGGGAGTGAGCCCGTAAGCGCCATGCTTCCAACCCCAGTCTTCAGGATTTTTCTCAATGCCTCTCCATTTCTGTACTTGGTGGTACGTCCTGAAGGCGTGGAATTTCGCCGCGTCTTAGTAGAGGTGGCAAAGAGGCAAGATTACATTTGGTTTTCAGCGTAGATTTGGCGAAGCGTTGGAAATACGAAACTCTTCCCTCTTTATCCATGTTGCCACCATATAATGCTACAAGAAAGCGTACTCCGGTCTCGGCAATCTCCTCTGGCGTGGCATCTTGTTTGTTGAAAATTTCAATTATTCCATGAACCGCTCTGTTTTTTCTATCAGCGTACAAAATTTAGTTTTTCCCTGATTGAATAGGAATGACGTAGTGTCACAACCACTGAAGGCATGCAAGAACAGAATGTGCTTGGTTGCTTCTTCGTATTTGAAGCTACTTGCTGAATATATCCTCTCAGCAGTTTTTCCTCTTCCAGGTTTACGGAAGTAGATAGAACTTTCGGCTGGTGCTAAGGCTGTCAGAAGTACTAAAAGGTCAACGTCTTTCCCGACCACAAAAACAGCATCAAATATTGATTCACTGCATAATGAAATTGCAGTGTTGACAATTAGCACATCGGCATCATCTTTAGCTGTGATGCGTGGGGTCCCGGGTTCGAATCCCTATTGTTTTCATGTTTAATTTTTTAATTTTCAAATTATTTTTAGTCCGATTGGGTGCTGTTTTATATTGATCTAGGCTTTCAATGATGTTTTACCCCAGGCTTCCAAAGTGCGCGTAGCGAAGCGAAGCGCACTTCAGAAAAAATCTTTTTCTCAATTCTTTGATCCACCTCGCATGCCTGGAAAAGCGGCGTGTTCATTTTTGTGGCATCTGTCATTTACCCTCTTTCAATACTTACTAGACAGCAGCTGTGCTCTAGATATCTGCCTATCCGTTAAGATTTTGGGCAACCTACTCGGCAACCTATAATTATATAATTGAAGTAGAATCTCTTTAAGAACCATTTCAATATGATTTGCATTTGTTTAAATTATTCATTCAAGTTATTAACAGCCAAATAACAAAATGAAATACTTTTTTTTCAAATAGTGCAACTTCACGAAGCTGTAACTCATAACATATGTGTGTTACAAAAAAAAATTTCACATAGAAAATGTTGGAAATTTTGTTTACTTCAATATTGTTGGGAACATATTTTGTCGTGAGAGCCACCGTTTTTGAGTTATTATTAAAAAACCAAATTTTTGTACCTAAAATCCAAGATGGCGGCTCGAGCGCATGCGCCTCGAGGTCGAAAACTTGGATTTTTCATTAGGACAACAAGCTTAACAACATACCAAAAAATCGCTACTACCCCACCTTTTGCATTCAAACACCCCTTTTTGATACCCACGTACTGGATTAGTAGGTTAATCGAGGATGTGTAACATTCATTTCACTTGATTATTTGGGATTTCATCTCATAGTTTCTACAAAATGAATATATGAGTGTTAGTTCAATATATGTGTAATAGCACAAATCAGATGATTTACCCCGAAATGTCACTGCGTTCAACAAATACTTCAATCAGGGAGCCTAAAAGAAAAATCCAATAGCTTGTCACTGACACCTTGCTTGGAAAAAAGTTTGAACAGGAGAAATATAGATATTTTGAAAAACTATCGAATTTTTACTTGGCTTTGGATGTTTCGGAAACGAATCTGTTTCTGTTCTCAACATAAAAATTCTGTTCTAGTTTGACACTTCTATATAGATAGAACATGGTATTAGATACTGATGAAAACTGGACATGAAAATGGGAGATTCAATATCAATTAATGAAAAAATCTCGTGACTCATTTTTATACTAACATCATCAGTTATTCACATATCACATCAGTATGACACTGTCAAATTAGAACAGAATTTTCGAAGAGAAATATTTTACATTTTTATGTTGAGAACGGGAGCAGATTTGTTCCCGAAACGTCCAAAGATGAGTTAAAATTCGATATTTTTGCAATCTATCTATATTTCGTTTCTTCAAACATCTTTCCAAACAAAGTGTCACTGACGAACTATTGGATTTTTCTTCTAGGCTCCCTGATTTGTTTATTGATTGATTGATTGATAGAAGAATGATCAGTCAGGGTTCGAAGCCCAAAACACTGCATCCTTTGGGCTTATTGTATTCCTGATCATGCTGTTGACTTAGGTGAACAGGTTCGCTACCTTGATGAAGTTTAGCAGCCTCTTCACCAAATCATTCTTTGAAAATGCCTCTTGAGAGTTTACTGCTCCCAGAAGGTTGTATCTCCAACGCGTTAGTGCTTCGCACTCCAATATTACATGGGTGGCAGTTTCCTCCACCTCATTGCATAGTCTGCATATGGGTTCGTCTGTATAGATGCCCATTTGATGCATATGTTTCCTCAAGAGGCAGTGACCGGTCATTAGATCTTCTGTAGTCTATGTCATTAGTCCCGTCACTTGTTTGATCTGACTTCTGTTTAGGCTCAGAATGTCGTTAGTCACTGTTTTGGACAGTGTTCCAACCATCAGTTTACTGTGTCTTTGTCCTGGGACATTGTTCCAGTATGCCTGATGTCTTTCTTGCATCCACGTTGCCGCAGCCAGCCGCGTATTGACGTTTTGGGGATACAGAACACGACAGGTTCCGGTCCCATAAACAACGCCGCAGACCCTTGCCTGGCAAGAGCGTCAGCTGCTTCATTGCCTTCAATTCCCTTATGCCCTGGCACCCATTGGAGAGTTACCTTGTTGTGGCAGTCCTAGACCAGTTTTGACCTAATTTAATCCATGTTAAAGATTGAATAGCCGCCTGACTATCTGAGCATATGAGGATTTGTTTTCCCTGATTTGTCCTATTATACATAATATATTCAAATAATGCCCAAATTTTCATTTTGTAGAAACGAGGAGAGAAAATCCCAAATAATCAAGTAAAATAAATAATACTCATATTGGAGAAAATCCCAATAAATCGCAAAAAATGAATGTTGCATATAAATATGAAGATAACCCGAATCACTCAAAATGTGTCTCCTGTCGAAGTTATAAGGTGATTCATTTGAAATTTTCGAATTATGTAATTATGATTTTTCTTCGGTATACGCGTTTCATTTTGCGTAATGAATATGATCCAATGACCCTAAACACCGACATAAAATTAATACGCATTAAAATCAACATGATTGTGCTGCTTCGTGTTCAACTTGAAATATCTCGAAAAATAATGCCCTTATCTAAAAACTATGATGAAAGTGCAATTCCGTCAGTGGCGTAGAATTTGGGTAGGGTCAACCAGTCACTTGTCCCTATCGTACGTCGTAATAATTTCAAGGTACTGGGCACAAATATTTTTTGAATTTTCGAATAAATCACCCGGAAACTTGGACAGGAGGCACAGTTCAGCTATGTTGAATCACCAATTCTTGAGTTCTGGAACCTATACAGGGTGACATAGAAAAAAGTACATTGCATAGTGCCACACAATAGAAGACACTAAAATAAGAAAAAAGTTCCCATGAACACGGGTCCGCAAGGCCTTCAGTTGAATGGTTACATTTTAATACCTATAATAATTATTACATTAGTTTGACAAGTGTCATTATGACCCATTATTCCATTGCTTCTAGCAGCGTGGACGAGGTATACCTTTCTTACATGAAGGAAGAAACAACAAATTTCTGTAGTCGAAAATGACATACAGTGTATAGCAAAAAAGTTACGACCGATTCAATAGGGATGGAACCCTGTATATAGTGCCATCTATCAGTAATCACAATACTAAGATCATATTTGAATTTAGCATGATTAGCTACTGTATTAGAGTAATAATAATAATAATAATAATAATAATAATAATTTATTTTCCATGTGACAGGTAATTGAATTGGAATAGTCAATAAATATAAATATATACATATATACAAAACAGGAGATCACATTACAGTCAAAATATATAAAAGACAAAACAGAACATTTGACAATAAAATCACTTATTTCACTAATTAGTGGTGAAATATTCTTTTAATGAATAAAAACATTTTGCCACTAAAAATTCCTTTAGTTTCCTCTTAAAACCAGGCAGTGAAGGACATTCTTTGAGTTCTTTTGGTAGGTTGTTGAAAGCTCGTAGGCCATTTTTATCAGGTGAGTTGAATTCAACAACATTTTTGCTGAATGGTACACGATAGTTATCACGATTACGAGTATTTATTTGATGAACATCATAGTTCTTAATGAATGTTAATTTATTCCTAAAGATATAGAGACATAGCTCAAATATACAGGGTGATTCATAATTGGATGTCAATATTTGGGGAGGCGATTCTTGGACCCATTCTAAGAAGAAAGTTTCATATGAACGTATGACCTAAACGTTCTAACTTTTGAGATACAGGGTGTTGAAGTTCTCAAAAATTAATAGTTTTATATCAATATCTGTAATACCACTTCAGAATTTTCAATGAAATTTGGCATACATGTACTATGTATCAAGAGGCATCAGTTAGTGTACTACATTTTGTTTGGTTGCCACCAGTGGCGTTCGTATGGAATTTCATATACCTATTTTGGCAGACATTGATAGTACGCCACTGATTCATCTCGAAATTGAAATCATCCCTGAAATTCCCAATCATTTCTAAGCAAATTTGATCACCACAATTTTTTCAATCTGATGCACGGTTTTCGCCTGAAAAATAAAATGTTTACTACATGATAATGGCAATATTGTTAACATGACATCACAAAGTAGAGAAAGAGATTTCATTTTTTAGATAACATTTCAGAAATACAATTCATAGTTTATGAACTTCGTATTCGTATTTGGTATTTTGGAATTATAACTTGATTGTAGTAGGCTATATTAATTTTTGAGAACTTTACCACCCTGTATTTCAAAAGTTAGGACGTTTAGGTCATACGTTAATAATACGTTCTTAGAATGGGCCCAAGAATCGCCTTCTCGAATATTGACATTCAATTATGAAACACCCTGTATATAAAGAAGGAAGTGTCAATATTTTTCGAGTGATAAATAATTTCTACAACTGGTGGTGCTAGATACATTAGCAATACACCTAATTATTTTCTTCTGTGCTATAAACACATCATCTGTCATCACAGACCAACCCCAGAAACAAATACCGTATCTCAGACGACTTTCCACTTGTGCATAATACACCATCTGTAATTGATCATGTGTGAGAACTGTTCGCAAATTTCTCAGTAGGTAGCACTGAGAATGAAGAGTGGAAATCAGGGTTGTGCAATGAATTTTCCAATTTAAGTTTTCATCAATATTCACTCCTAAGAATTTGACATGTGTATCTGTGTTGGATAAGGGCATATCATTAAGGACAAGATTAGGTTTATGGCAAACACGTTGCCTGTTGTGAAACCTCATGTACTGAGTCTTTTCAATATTGAAAAAAAGGGAATTTTCGAATGACCAGGATGCCAACGACTGAATCAGTTCGTTGCATTTTAATTCCAGAGTCTCATCAGATTTATCCACAACAAGGACAGAGATATCGTCTGCATACATAGTAATGTGGATATTTTCACATAGTTCATTAATACTATTTACATACAACAAAAATAAAACTGGCCCTAGAATGGAACCTTGCGGAACACCTATATCAATGTCCACCCTAGAGGAGTTTGTGGTGGTTACTTCCTCTTTTTGTTTGCTCTTGAGGGATACATATTGTTTACGGTTACTCAGAAAGCTAGTGACCCATAGAAGAGCATTGTCTTTAATACCATAACTGGACAATCTGTTAATCAAGATGTCATGATTAACACAGTCGAGTAGGCCCTGAGATATTCGATAAAAACAAAAAAAGCTAAAATTCAACACCCCATATCTTTTAACCGAACGCCATGCGGACCCGTGTTTATGGAATTTTTTTTTTCTTTTTTTAGTGACCTCTATTGTTTGGCACTATGCAATGTACTTTTTTCTATATCACCCTGTATAGTTGGAATATTTCCGATAAGTAATGAAACACCCTGCATGTATTCATATGCAAATCACTCTTTACCACCTATTCAAAAAGAAAAAAACTGGGTCTCTTCTTTCAGATTAGGACTTCATCGAAAAGTATTTTAAAATGCGGAAATTATAAGGATGATGTCCTTGTTTCTCAAGTGTGCAGGGTGATTGATTATATTTTACTCAATATAGCTATCTCAGTTGATATTGGTCTTACAAAGACATTCAAAGAGGCAAAAGTGAAGTCTTTTTGATGGACATTGAAAAACTATGACTAATAGAGAATACAAAATAGCAACGTAAACCTTAAAACTTTACATAAGATGGTATTTTTCAAATGGAACCCCCTGTATTTATTTTCCTAATCGATAGGGGTCTCTCTCCTGATTCAAAATATAAATACTTCATTGAGGTTATCTTTGTCAGTTTTGAAAAAATATAGATTCTACGGCAGTTGTAGAACGCCAGAAATAGCAGCATTGTCCTCTGGCTTTCAACACCTGCCTTAGATCTATACCAAAAAATCTTTATTTTTCAAAAACTTACAGGAGATAACCTCAGTAAAGTATATATATTCGAAATTAGAAAAAAGAGCTATATCGATTGGGAAAATAAAATGCAGGGTGTTCTATTTGAAAAATATCATCTTATGTAAAAATCAGATGGCTACAAGCCGAAGAAATGAAAAATTTCGCTGTTAACTGTTGAAGCCGTAGAAAAAGTATAGAGTATAATTCTCACTCGTATGATTTGCAGCATGTATAGTATCATTCTATGTCCAAACTGCTAGAATTCCCTATTCCTCCTGTATATTAGGATTTCTTTAGAAACTTACGAAGCAAAACATTCAAAGAAAAACAAAGGACCGAAATAGCACACTGAAACTCTAGCTTTCGAACTTGATGATGACTTTGTGGAACTAATCTCTGATTATAAATGAAGTTTGTATTCTATTTTGTGTTATTATTCAATGTTCTGTATGTACAGTAGTACCTACATTCTTCAACTACTCAATTCACATTCGTACCAAAGAATCTGAAATTGATTAGGAGCAAAAGAGCCTAAGTAAGTTTTAGGGTGAAAAATATATCATACATTTTGAAATCATTTCGTTTTACCTCTAAAATTCTAAATCTATTATAATTCACTATACAGTGTGTCCCACTTACCATGCTCACCATGGGTATCTTTTTAACGGTGAGAGATACGAGGTCCAAATGTGGAGTTTGTCAAGGCCAACTATAATGTGAAAAAATATGTCGATAAAATCTATTCGTTTTTGTTTTATACGCAAAAAACAGATTTTTATGATAAATTGACATTCATCATACATTTCAATTTTCTTTTCAATACTGAACATATTGGTAAGTTATATTTTCATATCATAATACATCATATCATTCTATTCGATTTGAGAGATAATGTCAATTCTCAATTCCAGAAGATTTTGATTTTTCTTGCTCTCTTTTTGGATATTCTACAGATATAATTCAATGTTCTACGTGGCAAATATCCAGGAAAGTAGTTGTTTTCTGTTGAATATTCAGAATGATATTATATGCATTTCTTTATATGATGGAGAATGCAAATTCTCTACTTCAGAAGATTTTGATCTCGAATTCCTACCGTATGTGTTCAATAGATGTAATTCAATATACGTCCATGGTCGTTGCATATAGCCAGTGTTCATAAATATATCTGAGAATATTCCTTTTCAAAAGCAACTGAACTCCAACCTCTATTAGCTCCAAAAATCATTTGGTGACTGAGGCTGTTCTGGTTCTTGCCCCTTCAATTGACCTCACTATATTTTGAGTCATGAGCACAGGTTTCACGTGTTGGTGTGGCCACGTGTGGCGCTCAATAAGGAATGGCAACTTTTTGTTTCATGATAACGGTCTAGGAAACTCAATCAAGAATTTAAATTGAGAAAATTGTTGGGAAAATTTGAAAAACAGATATTTTCATTCAATGGCTACGTTGTCTAACCTGACGAGTCAACATTGCCATCACGAGGGATAATATATCTGAAAACACCCCTTTAATGACGTAGATGTCACGGTTATCGTTAATTAACTATCAGAAACAAATTTGTCTACATTCCATCCTCCGGAAAAAAAAACAGAATTAAATCATTGTGCAGATGAACGCTTCAGTGGACGAAATCCTGACAGTTTTCAGTAGGCTTGGGCTTGATGGATAGCAGCTATTGTTGGGGGCAGTTTGTTGACGTAGGTTGGTGGGTGTCTGCATTGTCTGATTGTAAAGGGCAAGTCTGCTTCGGACGTTAAACGTGGAAAAAATTGTAAAAATACCTGCTAGGAGGAAAGATATAATAGTCAGATTCAATGAATGAAGGCGCAGAAACAACAAAAGAACATCAGAGGAATACTGAACAATACTGACATTATAATACATGGGGATTGTATTAATGTTGCACGAAACTTTGAGGTAATATTTTCTCAGACAAAATAAGAAGAAGACATATAATATATTTCACAGTAAATGGTATTGGCTTAATAACTGCAATAAACTACCCGATTCAATCCCATTGTGTAGAAAATCATCAGGTGAAAGATGCAAATGTGCTACAGGGTCGAACTTAAGAAATTTGAATTTTGCATAATATAGGAGATATACAAGTAATTTATTTAAATGTTACAATTCTATTCTATATTTAGTTCAGTGTCGCTATCGCTATCCTCATCTAAATTAATTATAATTGGCGCAATTGATTTTACAGAAAGGTACGAGTTTTCAACATTTATAACATGACTAACAGAACTTTTCCAACTCTCGGTAGGAATGTCATTCATACAGTTCCTAATTAATTCTACCACACTACCACTTAAAGTCGGAGAAGTATTTTTTCCGCGCACGCTCGATTTAAGTTGGTGCCACATGAGCTCTATGGGATTGAACACGCAGTAGTAGGGAGGTAGTCGTAACACTGTATGTCCCAATTCTTCTGCAATTGTATCACAAACATACGTTTTCCTTAAAGAAAATGACTGCAGCACTTGTAAAAGTTCTTTTTTGTATAATTTTCCTCAAAATATATGTCATTTGCAGCCATGAAGTCTTGAATCTCCAATTTCGTATTCTTTGAGCCAGGAATGATTTGTAATTGTCGACTATGATAGCTTGCGTTGTCCATTACTATAACGCTGTTTGGCGGAATGTTGGGTAACAGACAATTTTTAAACCAATCTTCAAAAAGCTCTGCTGTCGTATCTTCGTGATAATCAACACAAGAGTCCTTAATATTTTTGGCAGAAAGCCACATAGCGTTTGGGATCCAACCATTTTCTGATCCTGCGTGTAATATTGTGATTCTCTTCCATTTATTTGATGATGCTTTTGTTTTACACTTATCAGAGGAATCAGACCATCTTTTGGAAGGGGTGTCATGCGTGTCAAACCAAGTCCCGTCGAGGTAGATTATTGGCCGATTTTCAGACCGGTATTTTCTTATTGACGTTACATATTCAGAACGCCAGTTTATTAAACGTGTGGATTCCATTATTACTTGTCTCTTGTCAATTTTGCGATATTTAAAGCCCATTGCAGTTAGAACTCGCCAAAGAGTAGTGAGGCTACAGTTGATTTGAGTTTCGTCATTGATGAGCCGGTGTTTCAGACTTTTGATTGTAGGGACACGCTGCTCATCGTACATAGTGTAGATTTTTCGCCTTATCAAATCTTTTTCCCAGTCGTCTAGACTTTTTGTGACACCGGAATCTTTACGCTTTTTTCTTGATTCCATGGGATTTTCAACAATTCGTCTAACTGAAGTAAGAGGCACC
The DNA here is from genome assembly GCA_918026855.4 of Phaedon cochleariae. Lineage (NCBI taxonomy): Eukaryota > Metazoa > Arthropoda > Insecta > Coleoptera > Chrysomelidae > Phaedon > Phaedon cochleariae. Next base: position 59,640,088 of record OU896708.1, read on the forward strand.
TTCGTCAAATTACTGGTTACTTTTGCTGCAGCACCCGCGTTATATCCTTGCTAAAGTAAGGAACAATACACATTTTTTATAACGATTTTCGCGTCACAAGATGAGTGATTCTTCTTTAACGAACCACTGGAAGAAGCACTATTACTTTTTATCCACGGACGCCACATACTGCCTATCCTGTACGTTGGGGTATAAAATCTTTGCTATTAATGTCTGTAATAACAAATAAATGTTATAAAATTATTGCACGCCGTGACACAAGTGAACACTTCCAATGAAATACAAAGACTAAAATGAACAAGAAGTGTAAGCTGTAATCCTCTACAATCCCTCTCTGAGAAACAAAATTACCTGAATCCGGTCCATTTACATTAATGATGTGCATCTCGGATTTTACAACTTGAGGGTCTAATTGGTTTTATTATAACCCCTGCGATTCAAAAAGAAGTGAATTCGATAGTAAATAGAATTCACAAGGTATACGTTGAAATCTCTATGAGGTATGTTTTGAAATATACAGTGTGTGCGAAGTTAAATCATGGTGCAATACTAATTCTCTGTGTTTCAATGCAAATAAAGCTAACATCAAAATCAAATCATAATTATTATTATTCATTACTGTATGTAGGTTAATCGGGGAGGTGTTACATTCATTTTACTTGATTATTTGGGATTTTCTCTCCTCGTTTCTACAAAATTGAAAATATGAGTATTATTTCAATAAATCCCAAATAATCAAGTGAAATGAAAGTAATATTCAAGTTGAAAATAGGGCCAGTACTGAATCCCTTGGCTCTGATACATCGATAATAAACTGAGATTCGATATCCACGTCACATCATTGAGAAAGAAACTCGCATCAAATGAATTATGTCTAAGGCAGGTGTAGAACGTGTGCAGAACGAATCCATATTTTTCGAAAACTGACAAAGATAATTTCAAAAAAGTATATATACAATTTGATATCAGAAGAAATATCTTTACTGATTAGGAAAATGAAATACAGAGTGTTCCCTTCAAAAATAAACAGTTTATGTCAAATGTTTATGTTTATGATGCTTTCTTGCATTATCTAGTACCAGATTCTGAATGATTTTGAAAAATACCTCAGTTTTGCCGATCTGAACTTTCCTGTAAGACTAATATTAACTGATATAGCAATTAAGTAGAATATAAACAATCACCCTGTACATCAGGTATAGAGGAATTCAATGTGTAATGAAAACTGTGGGTTATCATTAGGACAAGGAATCTACGAGCCTCGATTTTTTTCAAAATCCCAATACAACACCCTGACACCCTTTTCAGTGGACTCTGAGAGAATCCTGGTAGTAAGTTCCCCAAATTGAAATATCTGATGACTACTGACTAATTCAGGTGGTTTCGAACAAACCACACTGATTTATATATGTATATATATATATATATATATATCTATTTTAATATCATCATTTTGTTGTTAATTCGCAATAAAATTAAGTAGACACTAATGTAGCGTCAATGTGCTGCTTGAACACCTCGCCAAGGTCACGTTATCATCAAGGAAGGCCTATAGTTGACCTACTTTCGACAGAGCCAGTTTAATCTACATAGGAAATGATTATCCTCAAGGTCAACCTCTAGAGGTACGAAAACTAATAATAATATGAAATCATCTTCATGAATAAGTAGGTATAACAAGAAGTGGTATGGTGACCAGGGCTCCAATACTAGCCAGGCAAATCAGAAACGAACGAGGAAGAAATGTTGACAACATAAATATGGACTTGGCAACAATTCTCGAATGGGAATCCAATAACTCGGTAGATTTCAATGCAAACAAAACACAAGCATGCCTTATTATCTCTAGAAAAGCCGATCTCACTGTGCCCAACATAAGCTTGTCTGGAGTTACCTTACCTTTGAAAACATCCATTTCGATGCTTAGTATTACTATCAGCAATAACCATCCTTGGGAAAATCACGTGAGATCAATTGCTGAAAGTGCATCCCAAAAACTTGGTTTTCTGTTTCGGGCCAGCAGCTATTTTACTTCCAGTCAGCTGCTTATGATCTATAAGGCACAGATCCGACCTGTCTCGGAATACTGTTCCCATATTTGGAGTGCAGCACCCAAAACATACCCTGAAACTGTTGGATTCTGTCCATTTAGAGAGCAATTGGTCTCGTGGGTGATGCCTCGTTCTCAAACCCACTCACTTCTCTGGAAAACCGTAGAAAAGTTGGTTTATAGATATTTTCATGGACGATGCTCTTCTGAAATATCAACAATTGTTGCTTTCTTGGCACTCCCCGCGAGATTAACCCGTCGAATTGAGGCTTCGCACCTCTCAGTGGTCACTTTGGAGACCTGCAGAACATCTCTTTCCAAAGACTCGTTCATCCAATGAACAGCGAGGGTCTGGAACACATTGGCAAGGGAGATGTTTCCCAAGGCATATAACCTCCAGAAATTCAAGAAGAACACCAATTCCTACCTCATCTCCCTTGGTTCTCACGATGTTCTCTGAACATTACACAGGATAAATTCAGAATACTACCGCTTCCGTCAATATATATCGAGCATTCTCTGAGAGAAATACATGAAAAATCGAGTAGGTTGACTAGACAATCTCAAATACATAGCTGTAATGCAAGACAAGCAAATTTCATTATAGGTAACCAAAATACCGGCTTTCTGTTTCCCAGACTGCCCAGACGATCTTTATAATATATTACCAACATAATTCAAGACTCTTAATTCAATTTTATTCAAGAAGAAAATTGAAAATTGTCTTCTGCAACATTGCTTTTATTCAGTTTTCGAGTTTACTGAACATGTCAGGCGTTTTCCTATGCAAGTTTGAGCATGTTTACTGCGAAAATTCCTCTGCAAAGTGTGTGCAAAACCATAAATGTTTATTTCTTTATTCTATTATATTTCTAAGTATGTATATCTTTGTTTCGTAAAATGATGAATAAATAATTGTGTGTGTATGTAATATAAGTTGTAGAAATAGACACAGCTTCAGCTGGGTATCGTCCTTAGTGTTTCTTAATATGTTTTGACTCATATGTCAGATTTTCAATAATGTATTTTAACAACAGAAATCCTGAGATTTTAATTGGGTTGTACCTTCTTTAATGACTTATGCTATACACTGTAGTGTTCATTGCATCAATAATTTACTATTACTATTACTATCCCTTTTTCGTGGGAACCAGAGCATAAAAAAATAATAATAATATTTTCTCCGTTACCAAATCCTTCAAATCATTTGACCAAATGGCGATGCAGAGCTTACTTCTAATACAAATACATAATTTTGTTTCATTAGTCTATGATATCAACTTGTAAATCCTTTGTTTGTTGGTACAAACATTCTGTTAGCCTTTAGCCTAATTGGAACATTGACTGCATTGACAAAGAGATAGAGCCATCTATTTCCAACTTCACGGGCCCTAAACAAGCCACCGCAAATATATAGTTCAAACATTTTCCTCGCAGATATGCTAATGCGGTGAACTGATATTCGCGAAACCACAGAGAATGTGGTAGAACAGAACCGAGGGTTAAAGCCAGGGTATACGCCCCAATACGCGCAAACTAAAATATCACCTTTTTTGCTATTTTATTCGCGAGTGGAATTCCATTTTTCTACGGCTATAACACAAGATTGCTCTTGTTCTACTGTGTTCGATACATCAATTAGATACTTTTTGTGCAAACGCTTAACAAAGTAGCCTTTGACGCTTTCAAATTCCAGCACAAAGATGACGTTTTCCCAGAAATGTCATTCTTTGACAGCATTTGCGCTCGTGAGCGGAAATATTGAAAAAACGCTCGCACATCTCTGTAACCTGTACTTATCTATTCTTGAAAACCCCCAATTCTTTCATGATGAAAAATAGTGACAGTGAATCATCAAACACACCTCCAGATGATATAACAGAAGCGCAAGAGTTTGAATCTCCTACCGGAGAAATCAAGGAAGAAATATGAATTACAATATGATGCATTCATAAATTGGTACCACATTGGTCTATATATTCGATTGGACGGTATGTTGAAGATAATATCGGAATCAATAAGTATGTGAAACTTATCGTATTTCTCAAGAAACAATCTATTGGATATATAGCGAGAAAAATCCAAAACATTCACCGCTGAATATATTATCTACCAACAAATTTCTACAAGAAGCTCCCAATGAAGCATATCTGTTGAAAACGATGAATTGTACTCAATATCTAAACTCTTTGTTGTCATCAGAAAGACAGTGTATCTTTATTTTATTGCATCAATGAGTAATGTTCAATTTGGTTACAGAGTTTATCGTACTATGGCTCAGAGGTCTGAAGCTCAGGTTGCCACGCTGGTGGTCCAGTTTCAATTCTCGGTAGGCCCGACATTTTTTTTCTGGCTTGTCAGTTATTTCAATTTTTCTTTTTTGTTTCCTTTGGACATATAATGGGATAATATGGATAAGAACTTTATCAACTATTTCAATCGCTCATACTTTCAGCATAGTTATTTCCAAAAGCTGCGTTAGTAGAAAAAATCTTGTGTGTATTTCGAGCATAAAGTGTTATTGCCGCTCTCCAAAGATTACCGCGCTCCGCTCCGCATCGCGCGGTAACTTTCTTTGTCGAGCGGCAATCTATCACTTTGCGCTCTAAATACACAAATAGCTATTGTATGTCATCAATTTTATTTCCGTACTCATCTGATATCACAATGACTCCATTGTGTTATTATTTCAAAAAAACTCATCGCCCATGGAATGTCAAATTTCAAGAAATGACAACTCTGTCTAATAGATGAGCATTACTTGACAGGAAATCAGATGGCTACAAGACGAAGAAATCGAAAATGCCGTTGTTATCTATTATAGCCGTAGAAAAAATATAGTGTATAACTTGAACGGAATGCTAATTTCCTACTCGAATGATTGTAGCTTTCGCCTATGGCTCATGCTGCAAACTTCATTATTCGTGCTCGTTGAACAATATACTATTTTCCACGGCCCAATCTAGACGTACCAACACTACCAAAACATCATGGACGTATAAACGTCCATGCAAAACATCATGGAAAAGGCCGTGTCTCATGGTCCATCAACAATGCAATCGGACCCCGCACCGCAATAGGGGGGAAATTGGCTTTCGGTGAATTTTCTCGAATTTTGGATATATCGTAGAACTCGTGATGATGATTATTATCAACGCTCTAGATTCAATAGTTTGTAGACAACAAGACAGAAATCCTGAGTACGTCAACTCCAAGAAAACTCCACTACTACTTTCACACCCACCCTGTATAATTCAGGTATCTGCATAGAATATTGTCATCACGAAATATCAACTTCCTCACCAAGTTTTACGGGATTCCAATCATTCGATGGATATGAATATCAGGACGGGTGCGGTTTCATGGAAACTTGAACATCTTGTGTATAATATGTATAGTCTTGTAGTCTGATTCAAGAAATGTAATCATCATGAATCGATGTTGATATTATTATACTACGAAATGTCTGAAAATGAATTGATTCCTACCGCTCATTTTTTCAGAAATAATTGGAACATTTGCTGTTTTTGGACCAACTCTGTATATCGTGAAAACGTGCAGATATCTTTCAACTGTATAGTGGATTTCCACCGGCCACATGGACAAAAAAAACGTAGTCGATTTGATTTTGGTATTCAAAAAGGAAACTTCACAATGGCCATTCGAAATTTTGAAATAGTCAACTTCAGCACCTTGTATAATCCAAACTATTGAAATTAGAGCGTTGATAATTGGGACGTCTGATCAGCATCACGAGTTCTACGATATATCCAAAATTTGAGAAAATTCACCGAAAGCCAATTTCCCCCCTATTGCGGTGCTGGGTCCTTTGTAAGATATGACGTCATTCTTGCCTGTTTGACTCAAATCGTTCGAAATGTCAAGAAATCTTTGTCACACGAATTGAAGATTTTTGAAGAAAAATATTGATTAAGTAGATTCTCTAGAATGGGAAAAGTCACAAGGATGAATTAAATGAAAGTTCATTATATGGTTAGTATTTTGTGTAGTATTTGTAATACAAAGTGATTTGAAAAAAAAAGAGGGAGATATGTACAAGATAATGCATGGCTTCAAAGAAGAAATATTGATTTTTGATGAAGTCAGACTGGAAGACATCCTATAGTAAATTTCAAAACTGCCTAAGAATGAAAATCTTTTTTGTCTCTTCATAGTATTTTTGTTCAATTTACCGTCATACCAGTGATCACGTGACATGTGTCGAGATCTATTTTTAGAGAAAAATTTCTCGATTCTCTATTAAGAAACCTTTTTCCCATATGGTTACGGACTCTATGGATGAAAACTGTAAAAACCTTTCTATTAAAGGAATTCAAAGTTCAGGAAGCACCCAGGCATTTTCCACAACAGTACTGAATTTTCATTATTTTGAGTTATTCACGATTGAAACAGGTTACGACACCTTGGATATCAGTGAGTGTATTCATAAACTTCATTGCTCTCGATAGAAATTGAATTCCACTTGAGCAGAGGGTCGATTGCCTTTCAATAAAATCGGACAGGTTTGATTTGTTGGAAAAGGCACTCATTTCTCATAGAAATCAAAAGCAGCTGGCCAGGATAGGGGATTGTGATTTACAGGGGCGTACGCAGAAATCCGGAGAACCATTTTTGATGTTCTGGCGGATTCGCTATTACAAAATTCAACGTCAATTTAGGGGAGGTCCGCCAACAGCGGCCACCCTTTTTTATATATTAGGAAATCTCGGAAATCAGAAATCTTTGCAGTGTTGGAAATGGATTGATAGAAGTAAAAATAGATTTAGAAAGGAAACTGTCCAGTTGGACGGCTTTTGGAAACATATTTGCTTTGTGGCCACTGTTCTCAATTAGTATGGTACAGTGGCCAGTAATGAATGGTACAATTGCCATACCGTTAATATACACTAAAACATAGTTATGAATATCTCAATACATGCTATTTGTTTTGTTTTTTTAATTGACTCGGTCGTTACTTGATGAAATCCATCGCAAATGTAAAAACTTCACAACGATAAGATTTCCACAACATTCTTAAACACACAACATGTTTCGCTGACACGGTAGCTTCGTCAGGTGATACACAGAAAATGAGGCAGCTGATCGCCTTGCAAAAAAAGGTGCAGCAGCTGCACTTTTTGGTCCTGAGCCTTTTTGTGGGATAAGCAAATGTCACCTAAAGGAAGAAATCAGGAGATGGGAAGAAATTGAAAAGACCTCCTACTGGAGAGCAACTCCAGGTCAACGACAAGCGAAAAGGTTCATCAACCATTCGCAGAACCGAGCCAAAGAGCTACTCAGCCTCAGCAAACCAGAGCTAAAGCTTATCACAGGCTTTCTCACAGGACACGGCCCTCTGAGGTACCACCTCAAAAAGATGGGCCTGGCGGAGACTGACACTTCCCGCTTTTGTAACAATGCGACCGAAACCGCGAAACACATACTTTGCTCATGTGGAGTATTAGTCCGCCAAAGGCTGAACCACCTAGAACAGGTCTATCTCACCCCTGCTGAGGTGGAAAATTCAACCGTCAGGAAAATTCTAGGCTTCATCAGAAGTCTATAGGGTTAGAGAACCAAAACTAGGTAAGGGTAATCACAATAGATCTTCTAGGTCGCAGTGATTGGGAGGTCTTCCAGCCTATACGACCCATCTACAATCTACAGGTGATACACTGGTACAATGAACTAATCCAACGTTGGCTTGCTTAACTTTAATATAAACTATTGAGGTCTAATTGATCGTGAAATGTCAAAAAATTTGAATTTGTTGATTTCTAATGAATCAAATGATTGAGTTTATGGTTTTCTTCTAATATATGTCAAGACTGCGGAATTCGCTTGCTGTTTTCAACTCCTAATGAAAATGCAAAATTTCGGATATTCTCAGGTCTTAGTCCATGATGCAATTTTTGCACGAATTTGAAGGTAGTTACAGAGCTCTTGTTCTTTTACAGTCGAGAATATACGGTTAACTGCATAATTTGGAATTAATCCTGTACACAAGGTGTATCAGGTTCAACTCTTCTAACTTGGACAATCGATAGCAAGAATTTAAATATCACGTATTTTTTTGTTTTATCGGGGTGTTTAAGTTTGCATAAATTTTTGTTTTTTTTGTATCTCTGATGAAATGAAACCTAGCGATTTGAAATTTGGTAAGCACTTTTCTATCCAATATGAACAGTCCTCAGCATTACAGGGGATTCAGATACATTGAGTGTTATTTCTTTCATGTACACTGATATGGAACCATACAGATTTTTTCCATTGGGCGCTAATGATGAATTATAGGTGATGAAAAATGATCCTCTTTGTTCATCTTGCTATCAGCGCTTCATCTGTTTCGATATCTTTCTTAGGTTTCTTGTTATTTGAAACAATATTATACTATGCATATCAGTTTTCTCAATGTGAATCGTACATCAAATTATCATTCGGATTGAATATTGAATGGATCCCGGACACGAACAATTCATTTCAGAATTCCATACCTAGTAACCACTACACTTTTTATTGATTATTAGAGATAAGTAAAATTTGATATTTCATCAATATATCTATATTTCTTCTCTTTATACATTTTTCCAAACAAAGTGTCTCTGTCAAGCTATGAGATTTTTCTTTCAGGTTCCCTGGTAGAAAAATTCTCAAAACGCAGTGACATTCTAGGGCAAATCATCTGATTTGTCATACTACACATATATGTACAGGGTGTCCCTAGACCAGTGGGACAGTTGAATATCTTCTGAACCAATAGGAATTTTCAGAATATTATAATCTCACATCATATCGCATTATGAGTGCTAACTTCAGGAATGACTATATTTTATACGAGGGGCACAAGAAAGGCTCACAAAATCGAACATCAATTTTTTCAAATGGAACACCCTGTATTCCATTGCATTTTCATATTCTCCTTGAAGAGCTGAGTTCAACGACCTAGCACACTTGGGGTCTAGCAAGAATGATTTCCGAGATATAGGGTGTGGAAAATCGCGATTTTTCATTTTTGGGAATTTTATGTGTCGAAACTATTCATAATTGGTCAAAACGGCTCACATGTCCATATTTTAACTTTTGATTTACTATTTACTAGTATTTAATTGAAACAAATACAGGGTGGTGTCGAATTAACAGTTTCAGTCAGAATTCTACACCACACCCTGTATTTGTTTCAATTGAATACGAGTGAATAGTAAATCACAATTTAAGATATGGACATGTGAGCCGTTTTGACCAATAATGAATAGTTTTGACACAAAAAATTCCCAAAAATGGAAAATCGCGATTTTCCACACCCTATATCTCGGAAATCATTCCCGCTAGACCCCAAGTGTGCTAGGTCAGTGAATCCAGCTCTTTAAGGAGAATATGAAAATGCAATGAAATACAGGGTGTTCCATTTGAAAAAAATGATGTTCGATCATGTGAACCTTTCTTGCGCACCTCGTATAAAATATAGTCATTCCTGAAGTTAGCACTCATAATGCGATATAATGTGAAATTATAATATTCTGAAAATTTCTATTGGTTCAGGAGATATTCAACTGTCCCACTGGTCTAGGGACACCCTGTATATTAAAATAATACTCGTATTATTATTTTATAGAAACGAGGAGAAAAAATCACGATAATCAAGTAAAATGAAAACTCTTAGATATGAAACTGTACTGTTGAACTTGAAACATTATTATTCAGCATTTCTGGCGTTATACTCTGAAATGCTTCAAGAATTAGTATTCTGAATTTTTCTTTTGTTTCGAATGCTCGCTCATAAACATAGATCTTGACATGTCCCCAGAGAAAAAAAATTGTGGAGTCAATCGAGTGAACAAGCTGGCGAGGGCGTCTCAGAGTACGTTGCTAATCATTTTTTTTTATGCGAGTTAGGGTGGATTCATGCAACAACTAAATTTATCAATTAACAAGTGATGAGAATATTGACATTCATGCATACCCAATCAACAATCAATAAATAAATAGTACAATAGCGCACATGACCGAAATTTGGGCTTTCAAGATCATCACCCCACATATTTGTTGTTTATGATTTTCCTAAGGAGCTGAAATTTGAAATTCAGAAATGATTTCTGATCTTGAAGAGAGTATGGGTTACTTTTCTTCACGATTATTTTATTGATTGCTATTGTTTTATGTTGAAACTATATTTATAACATCTGTCAGATATCGAGTTTGAACAATCTCATGCTTCTTCTATCAGTCTTTGAAACCAATCCGCGGTCATCTGTGAGTAAGTAAGAAAGTTGAAAGATGGCCAACTTGCAACTTAGTCGGGGCTAAATTCCAAAAAAAGCCCTCCGTTACAATCCTAGAAGCATTTCATGTAACAATTGGATAAATGCTGTTAACCCCCAATTTTGACCCCGCTGAATCCGAAAATACCGTTTATTAAGTCGAAATTCCAACCGGAAGTGAGATATTCAAGATGGCGTCCAGAATACAAATCAAATTATTTTCTACTTTCGGTCAGCTATACGATTGAGGTGTCGATGTCTATGTTTTCGGGGGTGTAGAATACGATGAGACACTCAAAAAATGATTTGGAGCTTCGAAAGTTCATCGAATGATCAAATTTTGACGAATTGGGCCAAAATTCCAAAGAACTTGTGAAAACGTGTTGTATAATGTACATGCTTGCATACGTTTTCGAGGGTGCTCGATACGTTTATGAGCCAAAAAAGCATTTGAACATTGTCCAAGCCTTCATTTCTTATATTTTGAAAAAAAAAGTTCACTATTAGTAGTCTTCCTCATCTTTTCTGCTCCATTCGGCTCCCTGCAGCCACACTGCTTCGTGCCGCAGTGGCCGCAGAGCCCCATGCAGCCACAAGCTCCAAATTCGGGACATGACTTTGGAATAGGTAGCAAAGTCATCAAGATTGGGACTTACCGTCCATCACGAATTTTCCAGCCGCAATTAATCGGGTCTGGTGAATCAAGATACTGACCATGGGCGTCAAACCACACACTAGTACCTAAAAAGAAAACAGACTAAAATTAAAATCCCTCGATTTTTTTTTATTTTCTATTTCTTCTTGTTAATTTTATCTGGAAGTGGCACCGAAGAATGTGTTGATGGATGGCATCATCAGTGGTAGATGGCAAAAATCATTCGCACTGTCCCAAAAATTGTAACACGGGCTGCCGTTGTAATGTCCGGTCCAACTTGAAATAAAAATAATATTAGTATAAAAACGGCTAACAGTTCTAATTCACCATGTGTCTTAGAAAAGGGACGCAACAAACCTTGTATAAAGCTGGCACCACAAACTGTTCAACCAAACGGAGATCCTCGGGGGCTATATCAGGAGTCTTTCCAAGCTGACTGAGGAGTTCACAGTAGTTTTCTTCAATGTACTGCTTCCACCGTCCTGTTTTTGTGGCAGACCCTCATCAAGATTCAGTATCACATTCGGTGATTGCGTGGAAATCCATGAGGTTTTTGATCTGTTGTGATGTGAGCTTTCTACATATAGTTCATGAATTGGAATATACTTTCTATCTCGGGAAGTACCACACATCACCCAGCATTCCTTGCATTTCATTCTTTCAAAGTAATAGATGAATAATGAAATCACACTAGTGTCTTTAACAGAAACAACAACAGCCTCTCTTTCGGTTTTTACGCATGGAGTATATTCCAATTCACGAACTTTGTAAGAAACTTGCACCACAACAGATAAAAAACCTGATGGATTTCCACGCAATCACTGGATGTGATACTACATTTAAGTTAGCGTCAGTCACAAAAACAGAACGGTGGAAGCAAGTACATAGAAGAGAACTACTGTAAACTCCTCAGTCAGCTTGTAAAAACTCCCGATCTAGCCCCCGATGATCTCCGTTTGGTTGAACAGTTTGTGGTGCAAGCTTTATACAAGGTTTGTTGCGTCCCTTTTCTGAGACACATGGTGAATAAGAACTATTAGCCGTTTCGATATTACTACCATTTTTATTTTGAGTTGGACCGGACATTACAACGGCAGACGCAGCCCATGTTGCAATTTTTTGGACAGTGCGAATGCTTTTCGCCATCTACCACTGATGCCCTCCGTCAACACATTCTCCGGTGCTACTTCCAGGTAAAAGAAAATTGAACAAATCGAAGGATGTCAATGTTATGTTCAGATACTAGTGTGGATTAAGGCCCATGATCAGTATCCTGATTTATAAGACCCGAATAATTACGGCTGGAAAATTGTTGATGGACGATATGTCCCAATCCACCTATTCCCAATTCATTTTCCGAATTTGGAACTCGTGGCTGCAAGGGGCTCTCTCAAAATATAAGAAATGAAGGCTTGGGCAATGTTCAAATTGCTTTTTTGGCTCATAAACTTATTGAGCACCCTCGAAAGTGTATGCAAGCATATACATTATGCAACACGTTTTCACAAGTTCTTTGGAATTTTGGTCTATTTCGTCAAAATTTGATCATTCGATGAACTTTCAATGCTCCAAATCATTTTTTGAGTGTCTCATCGTATTTTACACCCCCGAAAACATGGACATCGACACCTCAATTGTATAGCTGACCGAAAGTAGAAAAGAATTAGATTTTAGGGGTATTTCGGACGCCATCTTGAATATCTCACTTCCGGTTGGAATTTCGACTTGATAAACGGTATTTTGGTATTTTCGGATTCAGCGGGGTCGAAATAGGGGGTTAACGTCATTTATCCAATTGTTACATGAAATGCTTCTAGAATTTGACTTTTCGCAAAACAAGCCCCGACTAACTATCCACCTATCAACCAATGTTCACGTCTTTCCGCGATTTCCTGTGTGATATAATTGTTTAATTGTTATCTAGTTTGTCCTAGATCCTAGATCATACTTTATATATGGTTGCTAGGGAATCGAGGATTTCTGATTGATGGCTTTTGGGCCTTTCATGTAATAAATGTTGAGCTGAATAAAACTGATATTTAACTCCATTATACATCACAATTTGTATTATATTACATGGTGGCAGCTATAAAATAAAATCAGCAGAATGGAGTCAGGTATGAATCCACCAAGCCAAATGAATTTTGAAGGAAATGTTGCTCAGAATTGGTTGAAGTACAAGCAGAGATTCCTATTATATTTGGAAGCATCCGAGAAGACTGAAAAGCCCGGAAAGATGAAGGTAGCTTTACTATTGAATCAAATGGGAGATCAAGCAATAGATATCTATAATACTTTCACATTTGACACCGAAGCAGATAAAAATGATTTCGGAAAAGTCATCAATAAATTTGACGAATACTGTCAACCAAGGAAGAATATTGTTTTTGATCGATTCCGATTTTTTTCTCGCTCACAGGAGGTTGGAGAATCAGTTGACAAATACGTGACAGATCTCAAGAAAATGGCAAGTCCTTGTGAATTCGGTGATGAACTGAGCAATCTGATAAGAGACAGGCTAGTATTAGGCTTATTAGACAAAACAGCACAGGAAAGATTATTAAGGGAACCAGATTTAAAGTTAGAAAAGGCTTTAGATATTTGTAGAGCTAATGAAATCAGCAAACAACAGGTAGAGCAGATCAGTTCAGCAAGCAACAATCATAATGTTGAAGCCGTCTGGAAGTTCAAGACAGCAAACATGAAGAAACAATGGCAAAAAGGAGAAGAAACAGAGGACATTAAGAAAAAAACACCATGTAGTAGGTGTGGTATCAATCACCAGTTGAGAAAATGTCCAGCACATGGCAAACAATGTGTGAAATGTCGTAAAATGAACCACTTCGCAAGCCAATGTAAATTTGAGAAGAATATACATGGAGTGCTTGAAGACTTTGATGAAAACGTATCCGAGTCTGATGAAGATTATTCAGATGAGGTAACAAATATGGTGGTTTTGTCGATAAAACAAAATATAAAAATGGTTAGTTCAGTGGTATGGCGAGAAAACTTGGCATTGGAAAATAAAATCATTTCATGTAAAATTGATACTGGGTCTGAGGTAAATTTGATATCAATGAAAATATATAAATCTTTGAATTCGAAACCCAAACTCGCTAAAACAAACATCAAACTATCGTCATATTCAGGCCATATAATTGAAACTCTTGGAGTATGTTTTTTGAATTGCAATTTGAATGATAAACATCATGTTTTGAAATTTTTCATTACTAAGGAGAATGCAGAACCGATATTGGGACTAGGAGCCTCTCATGAGTTAGGTTTGATAAAAAATAACCATAGCATCACTCATCATTCAGCGCATAAGATTATTGATGCTTATGCAGACGTTTTCGGAAATGCTGGTGTTATCAATTATAAGCCTTATCATATTACGCTCCGAAAAGATGCAAAACCGTCTATTGCATCAGCCAGAATAGTACCATTGTCTTTAAAGAGTAAACTGAAATCAGAGATAGATAAATTAGTAGAAAATAAAGTTTTAGAACCTGTAGATGAACCTACGGATTGGGTACATCCTATTGTTGTAGTTCCGAAACCAAACGGAAATTTAAGAGTGTGCATGGATCCTAGATCTCTGAATAAATATATAAAGAGAGAACATTACTCCTTGCCAACAGTCGAGAATGCTCTCGCAGAAGTCCATGGTGCTGAAGTATTTACAGTGCTAGATGCATCAACAGCTTTTTTACAAGTACCTCTTGATGAACATAGTTCAAATTTGTGTACTATAGCTACACCATTTGGGAGGTATAGATACAAAACAATGCCCTATGGTATAAACAGCGCTTCAGAAATATACCAAAAAATTATCAATCACATACTAGTTGGTCTAGAAGGTGTCATACCTTACATAGATGATGTTCTTATATTTGGTAAGAATATTGAAGAACACAATCAGAGACTTAAAAGTGTTCTTGATCGTGCTCGAAAATACAATTTACATTTCAGCAAAAGTAAACTACAACTGGCATTACCCCAAATCAAATTCTTAGGACATCTGGTCACCAAAAATGGAATAACAATAGATTCATCGAAAGTAAAAGCCATTGAAAATATGTCAACTCCTCAAAACAAACAAGAGTTGCAAAGATTTTTAGGAATGATCAATTATCTAGGTAAATTTATCAGGAACTTGTCTCAATTAACCAGCCCATTGAGAAAATTACTGAGCAAAACTGAAGAATACATATGGACTGATGCTCAAGAACAGAGTTATCAAGAACTAAAAAGTATCATTAGCAAGGCACCTGTTTTGAAATTTTATGACCCGGACCAGCCTTTATGTATTTCTGTAGATGCTAGTAGCCATGGTTTAGGAGCAGTAGCGATGCAAGAAGGCAATCCTCTGGCATATTGCTCTACATCTCTCAACAGTACGCAGAGGAATTATGCCCAGATTGAGAAAGAGATGTTGGCTGTACTTCATGGCTTGGAAAGATTCTCCCTGTATACTCATGGGAGAGAAGTTTTGGTTCAAACTGATCACAAGCCCTTACTTAGCATAGTGAAGAAGCCTATGCACATGATTTCTCCTAGACTTCAAAGAATGCTTCTTAAGCTGATGAGATTCAGTTTTCAGCTAGAATATGTACCTGGTAAAAATCTATGCATTCCAGATACTTTGAGTAGGCAACCTATGAAGGATGAAAAAATGAATACCCCGTACCTAGAAGGTCAATCAGTTGCAATTCATACCATCATAAGCGCAAACGAAGGAAGAACAGCCGTTTTGAAGAAAGCCGTTGAGAATGACCCTGTAATGACAGAAATAATTTCTTATGTCAAGCATGGGTGGCCTAGATATAAAAACGATATCAAATCTGGAGCAAAGAATTATTGGGATGTTAAAGAAGAAATCCATTCAGCAGACGGATTACTGTTCAGAGGCAACAGATTAGTGATTCCAGCTTCGGAAAGAAGAAGAATCATTGAAAACCTTCATTCAGCACATCAAGGCGTTACATCCTGCCAAAATAAAGCACATAATTCCCTGTATTGGACATCCATGTTGAAGGATATCGAAAATTACGTACTCAACTGTCAAATTTGTCAAAGATATTCCAAATCTAATATCAAACAACCACTAAACAGTCATGAAATACCAGAATATCCCTGGAGTAGAATAGGAATGGATTTCATGAAATTGAAAAATCAAGAATTTTTAGTTATGACTGATTACTTCTCCAAATTCGTCATAGTTAAACCTGTTCAATTGAAAACTTCTAAGGCTATTTGTAGAATTCTGGAAGAAACGTTCCCGATTTTTGGAATCCCAATGGAAATAATGTCTGACAATGGACCACCTTTCAGTTCAATGGACTGGAGAATTTTCATGAATTTTCACGATATCAAGCATATTACATCAAGTCCCACATATTCTCGTTCCAATGGTATGATCGAGAGACAAATTCAAACAGTGAAAGCCTTAATAAACAAGTCGTCTGAAAAGAGCATTCCAGCAATAATTTTGGAATATAACACGACTCCAAAACATGGTTTACCATCTCCTGCGGAAATGCTTATGGGAAGAAGACTAAGGACTAACCTACCTACGGCAAAACAATTGCTCATCCCTAATTTTGAAACATCCCAAATGAGAGAAATTCAGAAGAAGAATCAAGATAAACAAAAACAATATTACAACAAAATTTCCAAACCCTTATCACAACTTGGTGCTCAAGACAAAATCCTGATACAAGATCACGTTCGTAAATGGACACCCGGTATAGTTGTTGGAGACACTGATCATCCAGATTCATACTTGGTTCAAACTGAAGAAGGAACAAATTTGAGACGAAATCGAGTACATCTTAGACCTCTGAGACAAGAAAATAACTCTGAGTCGACCATGACTCCTGTTAACAGCGATCCCACGAAGAAATCAGACAGAGCATCACTAAGACTCGATGTCACAGCTACACCGCCAAGGCAATGTACACCTGGCGCAACATCCCCAACAACGACTACGGCTGATCCTGAGTGCTCCACACACACGGGCGATGAATTGCAGAGATCAAGAGATGACCTTCAGTTACCCAATGAGGACTTCCAGAGGCCTAGGAGAAGTTATAAGAAACCAGCCCGTTTCGAAGACTTTCAATTGTTTTAATTTGTTTTTTTTTAGAAAGGGCATGTGATATAATTGTTTAATTGTTATCTAGTTTGTCCTAGATCCTAGATCATACTTTATATATGGTTGCTAGGGAATCGAGGATTTCTGATTGATGGCTTTTGGGCCTTTCATGTAATAAATGTTGAGCTGAATAAAACTGATATTTAACTCCATTATACATCACAATTTGTATTATATTACATCCTGAACAACGTTTCCAGAGACGATATTTTCTAACGTTTCCTTCGATATTTCGCAAACTCATCTTTCGATTTGAAAAATGAAAACAAATGTTTTTAGAATTTTTTTTTCAACGAGTTGCCACAAAACCTACAATGCCATTTGAAATTTTTGATGGGGTGGCAGTGGAGGCAAAGGGGATGAAACGAGCAAGGTAATTTCTACGTGAAAACATGTCCCCCTCATAATTATTGTTTACATGTCTCGGCGATTTTCCAACAACCGTCTACTCAACGAGATATTACGGGTGGGAAGTTTTCGAATGAACACCAGGTATGAAATGAACGTACTAAATGAATTTATGAAAATAAACTAGTGCACACAATTAATAAATCCAATTCAATCGATTTCCAGTAGGTTGAAGAACCCTCACGTACACAACCAATAGATCTCAATCGAATCAAATGACTGAAGGTCGCGCTGAAAAATTGAGTCCGAGATTGACCCAATTCCGATGACTTGACTATGGTATAACTTCGCACCAACACAGGTAACCTTAACCTTAAACTGGAACGGAAACGTCACAAGCAATTCGCGAAAATTTATGTTTGTCACTTTGCCTGTTAGCATTGATAGCGAATAAGATGTGTAGTTGTTTAGATGTCGAGGATACCGCCCAGGACCGGCGCAGGAAGAATTCGGGTGGGACTTCTAATACGTCCATGTTTTCAATGGGCTTATATCACAAAAAAAATGTATTTCATAATTTGATAGAACTCACCCAAACTAGCTCACCACCGCAAACCGTTTCTTGCTGTGAGCTCCCTACGTTTTATGGAAAATTATTGAAATCCCTGATTTTTCGGACCTCTGAAAACGAGGCGATGATGTGAAGTCAAAACCCTAATACTAAAACAAGACCATTCGAATGTTACATGATTTCTGACAGAGTGAATTAGCTCGAGATCACAGTCGAAAGAATTAATATATCAGTTGCCTCAGTCTCCGTCGGGCGTTTGGTATTTTCTTTTAACTATGGCAAGAAGAGGTTTCTACGTCATAAGAGGGTCCGTCTTCAGAAGGTATTATTATTTATGTCCAAAAATAAAACATTCCAGTTAATTTTTCGATCGAATTGTGTCGTCAATCATCATTTATGTATAAAAGGATCATTATAAACATGGTTTGAGTTAAAAGTTTTACTGAGGTGTACACGCCCATTTGTTATGGGCAGACCTGTACTGCAGAAACCACACTGACAGTATAATATATTTTTGCGTAATGTAGCTCTCTTATATAGGTTTACCTCTAGGTATAAAAATACAGGTACAGGATAGATTGAAATGTGTTTTCGATATCTATCGATAAAGGACACTATATACAGGGTGTTTCACATTGTAATCCGGAAAATGCAATGGAAAGAACCCTTTAAATAGAAAAGTCCATGTCAGCTTGCACGATTCGCTGTTTCGTTTTCGAGATACAAGTTATTGAAGTTTTTTGAAAATGAATGTTTCTTATTCACAGCTCGAAAACTCATTCGCTTATTTGTATTCCAGTGGCGTCCCAGAAGGTTACCTAATTGATATTTATGGTGAAATCATGGTGATCCATTTTTATTCAAATTTCATGTTTTCATTCGATTCAACAATAGATTCTATTTCAATTAGTCTTTTCGTTTTTTTGCTCAGTTCCCGAGAAACAAAATTGAATCCTGATACGAATTCAAATTCTAATGTAGGTCCATCCACTAGCTATGAGAAGTATAATTTGGAGATTTCGAAAATGTGTGTGTGTCACAGACTTCTAACGTCAGCACCCTATGCCTCGAAAATTAATCTCCAAAACATACCCATAACATACCTTTTCTTTTTATTTTTGCGAGTGCTATCGCGTATCAAATTCTCCAAATCGAAATCAGAAACACCCTGTATATTTACAGTATTATCTGGATATCGAGATACAGATCGCTTTTATGATTTTGACTATTTCGCATAAGCTATTTTTACTTGGTAGGTATATGTCACTGATATCAACCATGAAAACTAAATAGGATCATAATCCAGTTCCGCCTTCAAGAAAACTGAAGTTATCTGATGATGTCAAAAATATCACCCTCTATACAAAATTTTCATACCTATTCGACGATTTTATTTATTTGGATATTTGAAAGGATTTCCAAACTAATAAAAATCATTTGTGTTCATTTTTCCTTTTTCTTGTTACGCTTTTAGTTATGTAGTTATGTGGGTATTTATATAAATTAATTCGAAAGATACATTCCATTAGGTTTTTATAATCCTGTTTGTAATCTTCTCGAATAAATATATAAATAAATGTATGAACAAATGAATAAACTGTCATTTTCGAATTTTGTATCAGAATTATCCAAACCATTTCTGTTTAACGGAATTCTTCATTAAAAATGTATGCGAAATGTAGACGAAAGTGAAATCGAAGAGAATGTCCTGCATATTTCCAAGAACTCTGAAAATTCTCTTAGTCACAAAGGTTAGTGAGCAAGCCATTTTAATAGTAATACATTATGTATCCTTTGGACTGGACACATTTACAACCAATATCACTCATACGTGTCTCGTTGGTTGCATGCCGTTGCATAGTTTTATGTATCATGTTCTCAATTCCTATTCCCTTCGAATTATTTTGTAGGTTCGCAGGTAGGTTAATCTAATTTTTGGGATTATGGGATCTAGTCGTAGAGAGAAATAATGAGTTCGTAGAGAAAGTATAGTATTTAACGCGTCTATAACCTCTTCTAGACACTCGTTTATTGAACACTCGCTTCGTTCTGCTTCGCTCGTGCTTAAAATACTCGTTACTGAACAGACTTTTATAACATTTGTTACATAATATACTATTGAATACCAGTTTCACTTCAAGAACAACGTGGTCCACGATTCTTCCACAAGTATTATCGATAGAAAATGAAGCCAACATTTTGAATGAATATTGCCCAAGATTATTAATAAATTCAATGATTTGGAACGACTGATTTAGATGATAGAGTGGAATTATAAATACGGTCCTGAATCTAGCTGAAGTTGATACGCGTGGGGGAGTATACGTTAATATTATCCGTTGTAAATAAAACAAAAACATTATAAAAGTTTGAGACATAGCAATTCAAAGTAGTTTCAACATAACAGTGTGGGTGAAAATTATTTTAATGAGTGGTAGAAGCTGAAAAATGTGTTCAGACAAAGATGAAAGAAAGTGAGTCTAGATTTTTTTTTCAATTAAATTGTTGAATTTTTGTTTTCGCAATTCTGACATTTTTAGAATCAAAGACGTATTCCCCATCATTCATTATGTCAAAAATCTTATACTAGAAGCATATTCACCCTTGTTAAATACAGGGTGGAAACTCATAATTCCAGATTTTTTGGGATTTTCTTTCCTCGTTTTTATACAATAAAAATATTAGTATTATTTCAATATACGTGTACTGATGACAAAACCGATCGTTTGCCCCAAATTTCACTACGCTTAAAAATTTTCCTATTACAAAGCCTAAAAGAAAAATTCATTCGCTTGTCAGTGGCAATTTGTATTGAAGAAGGTTTGAAGAAGAGATATATAGGTATATAGAAAAAATATCAGATTTTCACTTATCTTGGATGGAAGTTTCGGGAACGAATCTGCTTCCGTTTTCAACATAAAAATGGAAAATATTTGTCTCGCAAATTTGTCAGGTTTTCGTCTTGACACTTCTCAGTGACAGTTGGTGGTTAGCGAACAAATGAGTTACAGTATGTTTTCATCAACTAATCTTGAATTTACCATTTCCATTTTCAGAATTCAGTAGTGAATACCATGTTTTATCTATATCAACTGAACAGGAAGCAATGCTTTTGTCTGGAATGAATTTGTTAGCAAGAAGGGGAATATTTTTTCTAAACATTTTCGGCATACGTCAACGTTTTGATGTAACTGTGAGTTTGAAACGAATTGTTGTTGCAAACTGGTGAAAATATCGATGATTTTATGAAAATACGTTGAAAATACTTTGAATTCACGATTAATGTTTTGATATCATGCGAACCTGAAACGTACTATAAACTAAAATCAGTAAGTACACTGAATTCCTCTTTCAATAAGCTTTCCAATCAGGGGTCACAAGCCAATCAAGCCATAGGATATCATTCGAAAAAAACATGTTAGGGCTAATTTCAGCTACTCCTGAAGGGTTATATCCTGCATATTGCTTGAAAGATGTAGGTTGATACATTAAAACGTAGACGTGTCTCAAATTTTTAAAAAAATCATTCATTTCCCCGCTGGCGAATTCATTTCAGTTCTAGTATTTTGATTGATTAGTGAATGAATAAGTGCGTGGATTTGAAGATATACCTACTAGTATTATCTGTCACACATCAAATACAGGGTGTAAATTTGAAAACTTTCAATGCGAATATCTCGCGAAAGAAAAAAGTTAGAAAAACGCCGTTTGGCGAAAATGCTAAAGAGTTAAGGGGAACTAGAACCACCATATTTCGGCCAAGGGATGAATCACCCCGTCGGCGCGACACACCCCAACTTTGAAATGTCAAATGGCACTACCTTTTTTGTGATGCCTCAAATGAACAGTCTCAGTCAGTAGTATTCACCTGTACAAGACTTTTTTTCCACCCACTACAGGGTGTACGAAAAATATAAAGTCGAATGAAATAGAATGAATTGTGTTAGAAGGATATTTTATTTGATCAGATGTTCAAAATGCATTTCATTCTGTTGTAGGCAATGGTATAATCGAGTTTCAAATGCCATTCTAACATTTTGGAACACATCTCTTGGAATATATCGGCATTCTGCTTTTTATTTTATTCGACTTCATGTTTTCCGTTCACCCTGTAGTGGGTGGAAAATAAGTCTTGTACAGGTGAATACTACTGACTGAGACCGTTCATTTGAGGTATCACAAAAGAGGTAGTGCCATTTGACATTTCAAAGATAGAGTGTGTCGCGCCGACGGGGTGACTCATCCCTTTACTGAAGTATGGTGGTTCTAGTTCCCCCTAACTCTGTAGCATTTGTGCCAAACGGCGTTTTCCTAACTGTTTCATTCAGCGAGATATTCGCATTGAAAGTTTTCAAATTTAGACCCTCGAATTAATGTTTTTCGTACACCCTGTAGTGGGTGGAAAAAAGTATTGTACAGGTGAATACTACTGACTGAGACCGTTCATTTGAGGTATCACAAAAGAGGTAATGCCATTTGACATTTCAAAGTTGGGGTGTGTTGCGCTGACAGGGTGACTCATCCCTTCACTTAAATATGGTGGTTCTAGTTCCCCTTAACTCTTTAGCATTTTTGCCAAGAGGCGTTTTTTTAACTTTTTTATTTCGCGAGATATTCGCATTGAAAGTTTTCAAATTTACACCCTGTATATTTATTACTAGCTGTCCGGCCCTTGGCTTCGCACGGTTGGTGTACCCAATTTAAAAAAAAAATAAGTCATTTGTTGCAGTCGTTCTGAGCTATGCGCGTATCTAGAGTACATATTTTTTGTTATTTTTTTCATTTTTCGTGCTTACCTATATTCCATTCTCCCAGTCTCTTGTGTATTTTTTTTTTTGTTGTATTACGTATTAACAATTTCAGCCTAATCGAATCAGCTGTTTGAAAGTTTTGTGAAAAAGATGAGTACGGGAGGATAATTCTCACTACCCGTTGTCCTATCCCCCCTTTTCCCGTATGAATGGAGCATTTTCTCGCGGTAAAAAGAAGTCTATGTTCATCAGAAATAATGTCGGCTTTATATGGTGGAAGAATTTTTTGAATCGGCCCAGTAGTTTCGGAGCTTATTCAATACAAACAAAAAAAACAAACAAATCTTCCCTAATAGTGTAGATTGGAGAAATAAAAACGAAATAATATCTTGAGAAAACAATAATTGTGAGTGAGATTCCGCATTACACAAATATCTTTTCAGCGCTGAGGACGAAAGCTATTCTATCAAAAACGGTAAAAATGACGCTCAGTATAAGATTCTACAACAATGCCAAGAAAGACAGAACAAGAGTGAGAACAGAAAACGAATTTTGGCACAGGTAAGTAGATATTATAATAACTTTCTTCTACGGCTATAACACAATATTCTTCTTGTTTTAGTGTGTTCGATAAATCAATGAGGTGTTTTCTATGTCATCAATTTTATTTCCTTATCTGATATCACAATGATATCAATATGACAATCAATATGACAATGTATCAGAAAAGTTGCTGTAAACTTCATTTTCGTTGGAAATAATTATCATTCCGTGCTCGTTAAAGAATATACTATTTTTTACTACCAATATACTGTTATATGAGGCGCCGTTTGGGTCAAAAGTGTGTATCCATATATATACTAATTCATGCCGAAATATTTATTAGTTGCAGCAATATATATTATTTTCAACCGAAATATTTTATGAGGCGCCGTTTGGGTCAAAAGTGTGTATCCATATATATACTAATTCATGCCGAAATATTTATTAGTTGCAGCAATATATATTATTTTCAACCGAAATATTTATTAGTTGCACCAATATATATTAATTTGCTGCCCCATATATTTATTATCCACAAAACCCAATATATTTATGTTTCAAGCGTTACCAATATATATAAACGTGTATATGCAGATGCTTATATAAATGTCAGCTTTTTCATCTTTCGAAGAGATGGCGCAACGGACGCACGCGTATTGATTTTATTCGGGATTGAGCACTTGGCATCAGCGCAGTCATTAGTACATGAAGTGGATAGTAGATGGTGGAATGGATAGAATTTAATCAAGGTTGGTAGAGCTGAGGATCAGGGCACTTTGTTCAGTGTTCACATATTTTGTGTTTTGCATACATTTTATTTCTGCTATTCAAATTGTGTTAATTCTTGAAGTTATCACAGAAAATATCAAATATCATTGTTGAATCATCATAACATCGTGTGTGTTATTAAAATTATACTGTCTTAGGGATAGTATTACAGCTACTAAGAAGCCTTTCATCAAACCTGTGACATTCTGTAGGATTATCAGGAAAAAATCACCCAACCATTTCAACTATCGGTGAATTAGAAAGAAGATGATATATTTGCAATGGCAATGAACAATCTGAGCACAAAAACCGACCAAAAGCAATGTGCTAATCTGTCTACTGGCGCATGTTCACACTTCACTCAGCTCTGGACTCAGCTATTGTGCCTCAAATTGATCATAAATTCCATACCAAGATATTTCATATGACCACAACATGCTTATAGCTGCAGCTCCAGGAAGCATTTTTCAAGTCAATATGAAGAAAGAACTATTTCAACTCACAAAAATTCTAATTTTTCCATCTGTAGAATGATGTTTGCAAATTTGGAATTTCCCTTCACAACAACTTCAGAGATTACCCTGGATTTATAGTAGATATCATCAATGGCCCAACCTCAGCAATATAACCTACTTCTAGCATCTTGGAGGCGTTTTTATATAGCACCACAGATATATTGAAAACATGCAAAACTCTCACTACCAACAATAATAGCAAATTGTCATGATCCTATATTTGTGTGATTTGTATCCATATTAAGTGTGCTCATTTTCATAAGGACAATATAAGTACTATACCTACATCAACATAAGGTAGATTTGGTGTTCATCTATATCTTGTTGAATTAGTTTTTTTTATCATATTGATGAAATCTTCCAGTAATCTGGAGTTCCACAACATTGAACTTTGTTCAGATTACCTAGATGATTTTGTTAGTGATTATAGGTATCATTTTGTTATACTGAATTCATCTAAATAAAAATATCTATGTACCTATTATGAAGTTTATATTCTGGAACTGAATACTGAATTCATTCATGAGATCGACCTTGGTTCCATATGGAGCGTGTGCACTGTGCATTATGGACCTGTCACCTGTCATTAGTGTCATTATATCCTACTCACACTCACTCTGACTTATGTTTGGGAATACCATATCAAACACCAAGAGACATGACGCGCATGACTCGATGTGTCCTAAACGACAGTTTGGATATTCCTGTGCGTTGAGCAGAAACGTTTCTAGAAGAGGAATAAACAAGATTTTCGGTTGGCTGAGATATGACTTATAGCGGTCTAGTGATCATGTCAGTTGTGCTTGTGACGTCAGAAGCCCAAAACAACTCCAAACCTCTTATCCGCTCCATGATCGCACTGTGGCGCTACCTCATTAGCGGTATTCAAGGTCATCATCTGACGTTGCAATGACATGAAAACTACGGGAAAACATTCCTACTCAGGCTGAGTTAGACATGTTTGTGTTCTCCATATACGTATTAATAATCAATACGGATAATCTCTATCTGTTTCCATAGCGAAACATGAAGCCGATTTTTGAAGACAAATGACTATCCATAAGGAAAAGTTTTGAAACGATCAGACACATACTGCTTTGATTGAAAGGCTAGTATATAAACGTCATTGTCCACCGAAACGCATGTCTTTGATGACTACTATAATAGCGCATGGCGCATGCGTATCATGCCACCAAATCCTTATGGATATTCATTTGTTTCATATTTTTGGCTTCATCCTGGCACCCGTTATGATCCGTGTGTTCTCACATGGTTCTCACGTAGTTTTTAATTTTTATGTCATCGCAACATCAGACGTCAGATGATGACCTTGGCTAACGCAAGGGACCCTAGCTACCGCGATTTCAATGCGTTCTTATATGCTGTTCTTCTTTTCAGCGAGTTGAATCGAATGGTACTATTTTCGCTATGAATTTCAAATAGAAGTATCGACGTAATGAAGAGTGCTGGAATGTAATAGATCTATTATTGTTTCCAACAAGAAATCAAACAACCATGACTTTCTGTACAGACGCATTTTTAGATCAATCAGACCGACTTTGCCAAAGACTCTCGACAGTTATAAAACTAGTAGCATGCTGCTGTACGGCTTGTAGCCATGATACAAGGAATACACCTTGTATCATGGCTTGTAGCAATTAACTCAATATAAATTGAGTTCATTGGCTTGCAGTGATGAACAAGCCAACACACAATATATCAAAACGTTCGAGTGGCGTGATTATGGACTGTGCATCTATCATAGAAATAATAATAAACACTATTATTATTTCTATGGCATCTACTGGCACCTAGAGACAGGAGGAAAGAAACACTTCCGATTTGACCCAGAGGTGCATCAATTATTTTTTCAATTTCGAATACGAAGTATACATATTTTTTGAAAATTACGATTCAGTATAAAATTTTCTTTCTAACGAATATATCACAATTATACTTTCGATCTAAAATCTACTCATATAATTGAGATTTCATAAAAAATTACTCATTGTAACCTTTTGGTCGAACCGGAACTGCCATATTTGTATGCAATCAAATCGATCTACCATATTTGGAACACCCAGTCAAGATAACAAAGAATTATTTGATGACGTCATCAATTAACTTACCAAAAATAAAAAATAAAGCAAATCAGGCTTAAAATAAACCTTACTAAATCCCATTCCAGAAATTTTCCAGATTTTCCTGTCAGTTTTCCTTTTCCTATAATCGAGCTGCGATATATGGAGTTCCACTACTCACCCTGAATAGAATTAATCATTCCAGAATTACGTCATTTGACAGGTTGCTGAGGGGCAAACATTGTATAGGTCGCGTGCAAGAACTGTCAGATGACCGACCCTGGAGGCAAAACATATTTGTTTACAAGTGATCGAAATAGTTTTCCACAATTATTTTGGCATAATTATGAATCGTATTTTTCCGCAATTCATCAATTCGCTAATGCCATCACATTGTGCTGTTGTAAAATGCACAAAAACTGCAGTGGAAGATGAAGAAATCCAGATGGTACATTATGATTCAAAAGTAAGTACCTACTATAGTCACTCACATAGTTTTCATTTTTGAAATTTGGTTATTTCTCTGATTTCTCATCGGAATTCCTTCTGCAATAGGATCAGCTAATAGAAATATACCTGAAATTTCTAGAATAATGCAAGAAGATTGGATTCATGCAATCAATCGGTAGGACTGGTCTGACATGCTGACGATCGTGTGTGTTGTAGACATTTTCAATCTATTAGCAGCATTAGCTTGTATTGCAGAAGTAGCAGAAGGCATAAAGAATTTCAATAAGGAATGACAACATTTCATAATGCTAACTATGTGAGATTACTATTTACCTGAAAAATCATATTCCCTAATCTCTTGCTGCATTTTTTGTGCATTGTACAATAGCACAATGCGAAGGCATGCTTGAATTAATGAATAACGCAAGAAACACGATTCGTATGCCGAAATATTGTGAAAAACTATTTCAACCTTTTGATTCCTCTGTAACCAAATAAAAAAGTGAGGTTGTGTTTCAATAATTCACAGAAGAATGAGGTTGTGTTTCAATATTTTGCCTCCAGGGTCGGTCTTCGTGCACGCGACCTATTTTGTCAAGATCTGTCAAATAAAACCAGAATTAGTGGGATCGTTTTCCTTGGAATACGAGTTAGAACCAGAAAGAATTTCATAATTATGTTTGGTGAAACTGTTTTAATATTGTGGATGTGGCTGGGACAGCCAGGGCAATGATCATCAAAGGTAACCTAACAGATAGTTTGTGTGCCCCTCAAGAAACCATGTCAAAATCACGTGTTCTAGAATGATCAATAGAACTTTATTCACCTAAGACCATGAATAATACTACAGGAGTACCTATCAGACTTCACAATATACAGGGTTGATGGGCAAATATGTGTCAAACAATTTTTTATTCGGAGTTTGGCATATGTGTGATTGGTTTTTGTAGAGATATGAGATGAAATGTGGATTAATAAAAGAGGTGGAGATAAAATTCACTGGTGCATGTAGGATGACTTGCTCAAGTATAGTGTAAATTACAGGAAGTGTATAGGAAAGTTCTACACTGCTCAAGCAAAAGAAATGACCTATAGGTACTTCATTTTATATCTATGGATATCTCAATCAGATCACACCAAAAATTGACGAATATTTGCCCACATCAATAGAGAAAAGTTTGATTGGATTTCTACCAGGAAGTTTTGTATATCTATCAGTTTTCAAGATATCGAGGGCTTAAATTGTGAAATACATAGGGAGTCAAGCACCAGTTGGAAATATATCTTATTTTGTTCAAAAAGTCTTCTGTTGGACTCATCTGAAGGATTGAACTCAAATTTTCTAAAAATCACGAAATCACGAATAACCAACTAGATGTTACAAAAAGGAAAACCATTCGAACATGAAGGACCTATTTCTTTCAAATTCCATGAGGCAACAGGAAAAGTGAATACAGCTGCAAGAATTTTCTGTAGTAGGACCTTGGAAGTATCATTATTATTAATTTATCTAAATCCTTGTAGCGGATGTTTTTAGCAGGTACCTTATGAATTGCTCACAATGGTTATTATTAGATGAAAATGCTTCAAACTGAATCAGTACCACTTTCTGGCCTCGTACATTCTTCGAATATTTCCAATAGGTGAATTGGGGTTATTCACAATCAATTTATTATTACTCTCCTGCTAGGAGGTAGGACCAATAATATTATATAGACAGACTGAGACTAATTTATCTTGGTGAATTTAAAATAATACACCTCCACTGTCCTCCACCACCTCCACCATTTGCAAGGTGGCAGGGTGATGCAAGGTTGGTAGAAATGATGATTATTTATTATCATCAATTCTACCAACCTTGAGGTGATGATTCCTTCAAGGTCATTTTTGTTATTGTATGTTATTCTGTTTCTGTTCATTTAAATTGATATTTCATGTAATTCATCATTCAACAAGTTACTTTAATTTTCTGTTCATGATTTTAGTAGTACAGGACAAGAACCTTATATCAATTACCGATGAATAAACATATCACTCAAGAACCCAGAAATCAACTGTGTAAACATAGTAAACTCAAGAAGTGTTTTCTGATGATGATTCATCATTGATGAAAAATCAGTTCAGTTGGATGGAAAAATGGATAATCGTGGAGCATCGAATATGAATTTGAAAACTGGATGTATAAATATGTACCTACTACAAAAAGTTTAAAAACGTCCTTTTTCCACTTTCATTGCTCCAATTAATGAAAACAAGGTAAAGTTGTGATTCATAGATATATATTATTACTGAATATTAACTATTCGTAGTGCCCATCTGAAAGAACATGATTAAAATGATCAACAGTTCATATTTTGCATGGTAAGTTTCTGGTGAAGTCTCCAGAAACTAGGATTAGGAAAAATAAGTATGTGCCTTTCTCTTTCAAATACCTATTGTGATAATGAGAATGAAGAAGCAAATTCAGTGCCATGGAATTTTGAATTGCAATACACAAGGGTGGAAAAATGTGCAAGTCAGTATTTTATGGTTCTATATGAAATGCTTGCCTTCTCTGAATCATATTAAGATAATGTTCATGATATCCTAAATAGGATTTCATAGATTTCTATTGTATTATTTCTATAGTAATGATAGCCAATTCAGATTGCATAATTAAACTAAAACTATCAAGTTAAAATACAGCTAAACATGAGCAGAATATATTTTACCTTGATTCAAACAATTCTGTACAACCAACAGATCGAATATCTAGGTATTTATAAATGTTTATTTAGGTCCATACTAACATCTTTTTGAATTTTCAGCAAGGAAGAGGAGTTGTCATTCAGATTCCAGGGTATCTTGCAAAATGTTTAACCAAAACCCAGAATATATAATCAGTTTTTTCTTGTTTCTGTTCATTCCTTGAAGTTGAATTCAAGTTCAAGGAGATATCAATGATTATTTAGGTAGTTGAACATTATTATCTATCCTTTGTATTTCAAATTGTATCTTGGAAATATAGATTCATAATTTTGTTGCTTCTATGTTTTCATCAAACTGTATTTTATTGGTAAGTACCTAATATAGTTCTAATTTTTTGTATTTTTGTAATGATTTTCCTGTAGGTTTTTAAAATTATATGTTCATTCCACACCTACCTCAATCAAAACAAGAGGTATATCTACCTATTAACTACCATGTAAATAACCACTTTAGCTCATTGTTAATTTATTCCTACATAAATAAAAGTCCTGGATTCCAACTTCATTGATGATCTTACATGTTCATGAAGGTATCTTCACTTTTAATGTAAGGGGAGGAGAGAAAACACTATACATGAGCACTGAGGGGAGGAGTAAACTGGTAGATCCTTCTCTTAGTACTTCTTTGGAGAGACACAAGAAGCTAGGTGTGTGTTTTCAAATGAGGTCTTTGAACAAAATAGTAATTCATTATAATACATTGTACAGTGAAAAACATGTTTTGTCAATGTCTAAATTCATTCTCAAAAATTATTAAACTAATCGATTAATTCAGTTCCAGAATATAAAATACATAATACATAGATAAATATTTTTATTCAGATGAAGTCAGTATAACAAAATGATAAAAACTAATTTCACAAGATATATATATGAACACCAAATCTAGGATACCACCTACCTACCTACCTTAACTTGATATGTAGGTAAGTATACTGTATATTGTCCTTATGAAAATGAGTACACTCAATATGGATACAAATCACACACATACAGGATCATGACAATTTGATATTATTGTTGCAGTGGAGCAACATTCATGAAGATGGTACCTAGTGAGAGTTTTGCAGGTTTTCAATATATCTGTGGTGCTATAAAAAATCCTTCAAGATGCTAGGAGTCATCTTGCTGAGGTTGTGCCATTATTCTACACATGACAATATTGGAATTTTTGTGAGTTGAAATGTTTCTTTATATTGGCTTAAAAAAGGGCTTCCTTGGGGCTGCAGCTATAAGCATGTTGTGGTCATATGAAATATCTCCTGGTTTTGGTATGGATCAATGTATGATGGATCTGAGGCACTACAAGCTGAGTCCATAGAGCTGAGTGAAGTGTGAACATGTGCCAGTAGACAGATCAGCACATTGTTTTGGTCAGTTTTTGTGCTGAGATTGTCCATAGCCATTGCAAATATATCAGCTTCCTTCTAATTCACCGATAGTTGAAATGGTTGGGTGATTTTGATATCCTACAGAATGCCACAGGTCTGATGAAAGGCTTCTTTGTAGTTGTAATACCTACTATCCTCATTATTTCAATCATATACAGGATGAAATGATGATTCAACAATGATATTTGATATTTTCTGTGATAACTTCGAGAATCAACACAATTAACACGATTAATAAATAGCAGGAATAAAATGTATTCAAAACACACAAAATATGTAAACAAAGTGCCCTGATAACGCC
Source organism: Phaedon cochleariae (assembly GCA_918026855.4). Lineage (NCBI taxonomy): Eukaryota > Metazoa > Arthropoda > Insecta > Coleoptera > Chrysomelidae > Phaedon > Phaedon cochleariae. Next base: position 59,671,674 of record OU896708.1, read on the forward strand.
GCCTTCTTGTTTTTGATACAGCGCCCCCAACGGTCGATCACCTTGCCCAAAAAATATACAAATCAAACTCTACTCAAATTACTCAAAATATGACATCATATCTCATACTATTGATAGATGACATGTAGTTGACATGCAGTCTCTGTAGTTGACATTGCATGCTACCGCCATCTATTATTCACTTCCTGTAATAATGACTTCGAATTGCGCTGATGCCAAGTGCTCAATCTCGAATAAAATCAATACGCGTGCGTTCGTTGCGCCATCTCTTTAAAAGATGAAAAGCTCACATTTATATAAGCATCTGCATATACACGTTTATATATATTGGTAACGCTTGAAACATAAATATATTGGGTTTTGTGGAAAATAAATATATGGGGCAGCAAATTATTATATATTGGTGCAACTAATAAATATTTCGGTTGAAAATAATATATATTGCTGCAACTAATAAATATTTCGGCACGGATTAGTATATATTTGGATACACACTTTTGACCCAAACGGCGTCTCATACTGTTACACCATGTGTTACACCCACTGAAGACTGAAGCACCCTTATAAAATCTGCAGTTTTCAAACGAATCATTCTTAGTTCTTTCAGCAGAAACATCATCAGAAATAGTATATTGTTCAACGAGCACGGAATGATAGTGATTTCCTACGAGAATGAAGTTTTATTCGAGTAGGAAATAAGCATTTCGTGCAAGTTATACACTATAATTTTTCTACGGCTGTATAATAGATAACAGCGGCTCTTTCAATTTCTTCGTATTGTAGCCACCTGATTTCCTGTCAAGTAATGCTCATCTATTAGACGATAAGTTTTTTTTTGAAAATAATAACACAATGGAGTCATTGTGATATGAGATAAGGAAATTAAATTGGTGGCATACAAAGTACCTCATCGATGTATCGAACACAGTGAAACAAGAGCAATTTTGTGTTATATCCGTAGAAAAATATACTATTATTTACAATCTTATATGTAATTTTGTCATTACGTCATTGAAGGTTAGGAAGTGTCACATCACAGACCTCTATTTCCCGCCCACACTTATGTAATATTTTAGGTATGTTCAGAACGAAACAGAGATCTATTAATTTTGATCGAAATATGATGGTTGTAAATAAAATAGTATAAAAACCTCGGTAGGAAGTTTCATTCCTGTCTCGAGATCTCGGTGTGTAATATGCAAATTTTTTGTGCCGGCAAAAAAGTTCTGACAATTCATCATCAAATCATCTCTGTTGACAGGTTATAGAATTCAACTTTCCGTAAATTCATTTTTTCTCATGGAAAAAAAGTAATGACTTTTTTCCCGTATATATAGGTGCACTGTAGATGGCTTTTGTTGTGCCAATTCTGAAAAATAAGTCTCCGAGAAAGAACTGCAAGTCCTTTTTATCTCCTATTTCACTTCGCGGTTACGTAAATTACTAAACAACCACATGGTTCGCAATTTGTCAATATCAAATAACAGAATTAAACTGACAAATAATTGATTACTTCAAGATTTGTTCTCTTTTCTGTCACAGAAGAAAATAGTGTATTATACACGGGGAAAAGATTTTAGCTCACGGTTTTTTGTCTCCCTGCGCTACGCGTCGGGAGACAACACAAACAATGTTTTTTCCTTGTATCATACATAACTATCTACTTAGTTTTGTGCAATATAATTCCAATCTTCAGGGCGTTATCATGTTGAAAATTGCGAAATATCAATACTTCTGGATTCAGCATCATTCAAATAATCGTTAATTGATCGCAAAAATTCATTCAATAATGTTGAATGTCAACAAAGTTATAACAACATCAATTTTTGTAGCATATAATTTTTTATGATATGAGTTTTATGGGATAGTCCTGATTATTTAATCCCATGTATATCTTTACAGGTAGCACAGATTCTTTCAAGAATCATATAAAAACCTTCCAACAAAACCAAAATTATTCTCAATATTTATGTTGACAATGTTGCTACTTCTCAGAATTTTTCATAAATAATCATAAGAAATTCTAGAAATATTACATATCGAATGGTATTTATGGAATGGATTCATAACTTCATTCCAAAAAATCTTTGCATTGAAAATTTGGAATAAATTATTGACCCGTAAATAAAATACAGTGTACTACTCGCAATAATGGCTCAGATCGTAAATATCCCTCGACAATAATAGCTCTTGTCATTGACTCGTGGTATAATATACTATCAGAATAAAATATTCTCTTGCTTTGATATGCTTTCCAAAAGAATTTGTGCTATCTGGGGAGAAATACATGGGATCAAATAATCGGGATTATCCTATGGAACTGATTATCTCTAACACTGCACCACATAAATCTCAGCAATTTTAAACAGAAGTCTGGATAACTTCCGTTGTAGACTCCTGAACTCCGCTGAATTCTGACCTTTCCATCCTTTTCAGAGTTTCGTGACGAGCGCGGTGATGTTCAGCTCCGCGAGTTGTGGAATGCCTGTTGGATATTCCGCTGTACTCCTACCACAGCTGAAACTTCTCAACGACTCCATGCAAATCGACGATGAGATCGGATCATGGATAGGTACGAACCAAATATAGATATCGTCATTTGATATTTTCAATAAAGATGAGGTACAAATTCGCACATTCATGGGCGTATCCAAAAAATAATAATGCCACGTAGAACATTGAATTACATCCTTCCGAAATCTATGCATCGACACGTATAAACGGATACTGATACAAGTGAATCTTTCCTGAATGCCTGTTGATTTCAATTTAGCGTGGCCACGCTAGACACCTACAGACCGGTTTTGAGCTCTTTGACTCTCACCAGTGCAGAGCAGTCTCCAGCCAGCAGACTTTAGACCGCCGACTGAGCGTAGCCTAACCAAACAATAATCAAGTTGGCATTATATTCTCTCAGACGCGTCCCCCATAGACAATATGAGAGCAACGCCATCTGAATAGTAAAGGAGGAAAGAAACACTCCAAAACCCGAATTTTCATACGGGAGTGGCTGGTTGCCCGACTGGCGTAATTTCAACTACTAATAATGAAAGTTTTCGCCATCGACATTTTTCTTGCTTCATGTTCATACTTATCTACTTCAATTTTTGTGTATTGAAGTCAATCAATTCATCTGGATAAGCAAAAAAATACTTGTCTAGTCAAAAATCACTGTGGAACGGTGAACATAATAAACCAAAATGAAATAAACCAATGAGCTAAAAAGTCGTTGAGAATCTTGAAACAGAGTACCATGGTCCATGGCTCGCAGAACGACAAGAGTTCACTGTTCAGATCCACCAGCGCAAACTCCTTGAGAATTCAGGAAAAAGGTCAGTAATAGTTAATTAATAAGTTCATTGAAGCAGCGATTTTCCGAAGATAATCACATGATAACATACATACCTGCCTTCTCACTACTGATTTTGTACCCCTTCAATATGTTGGACATGACAGTAGAAGATTTCCTCAGAAAATCACACATTTTGTCTGGTCATCATAAAATATGATGGACGAATTTTTTACTGAAGGCGAATCATGGCAATATTTATAGGCAGAAAAAAATGCGAAATATGCTATGAAAAAGATAGAAATAGCAGAATTGGTAAGACACCTTTTTTTTTATTCAGCAACTAAAAAGGCTTTTAATTTCACTTGCTCGACCATGCACAACATGTACGATTGAGAGGTCATTCAGTAAATATATTGAGAGGAGTGAAAACCTGGTTGAGGACTGCAATGATCGATAGTCGACTTTACATGTCTCTGTATGTTGAGTCTGCATATAGAAAGACAGTTCTCTGGATAAAGATATTTGAACGAGATATAGGTTTTGTCAAGATACGAAAAAGAATCTGATTCGAAACGTTGAGATTATTTTATAATTCATCTAACCCTCCACAGCTTGTTCTAAACCTCCAACAAATTGTACGGGATGAAACAAATGAATATCGCTGATATAAGAAATGGGTACCAACTCCATTATTTTCAATGGAACACCCTATATAGTTAACGAAAAAATTCAAGTCATTCCTTTCCTAATTTCAAAAATATATGTATAAGTTGTTGATATTCGATTCAGCCGTTTGTATAAATGAAAAATGTTCAACCTCGAATATTTTGAAAACCGCTGAACCGAATATCAACAACCTATATGAATTTTTGTAATCAAATCAGAAAGATCATCAACTTCTACGAAAAATATATAGGGTGTTCTATTGAAAATAACATAGTTGGTACCCACTCATTATATCAGCGATAGGTATTCATTTGTTTCACCTCATAAAATTTTCTGGAGGCTCAGAACAAACCCTACAGTTTTTTTTTTCAATCCTCGATGTTGAACCATGTAAAAACTGTTCAAATATACGGAATGACCCTGTATATATTCTCAAATATATATATATATATTTTTCTTTTTCAGAAGAAATTTATATTCTCAGGAGAATACTTGCAGAACGAAACAATTTTTTTACGTTGCTACATTTCGCACTATTTAGTGTCAAAAAATACTCAACTATATCTAAGCTTTCCCATTCATTGACGTGGGGAAGAAGGAACAGAAACAGAAAAATGTCTAGTTAGTTATTAGAGGCGATCTTGACCCAAATCGAGAATCTCGTTTGAATTTGTAAGATTGTCACCGGCCCCGTATGTGAACGACCTTTAAATTGATACAAATTGTCGACAGTTAACATTGGCCATCATGTGGATGTTATTTATTATACAGCCATACTTCACCGGTTACTGACATGGCATGAGATGATTATGAAGGTTACACGACCCTACAGAAATTTACATCTGACATCTGGACAATTTCATCAACTCCTCGAAACTCTCAGCAAGGGTAATACCACAGTTTGAGGAATATATACGAGCCATGTCTCAGTGAAGTTGGCACAACTATCGAAACAAATTTTTTTTGTGAAAGGACCCCGCACCGCATGGGAAATTGGCTTTCGGTGAATTTACTCCAATTTTTGATATATTGTAGAACTCGTGGTGCTGATCAAATCTCTCCATAGCACCAACACTCTAAATTCAACAGTTAAGATTATATAGGATGATAAAGTTGGCATTTCCAAAATTTTAGATAGAAATTGTGAAGATACCTTACATATTTTCAAAACCAAATCAACTGTGCATTGATTGTTATATGAAGTATAATAATTTCTGCACGTACTAACAATATACAGATATACAGAGTGGGTGGGAACATAGCGAATAGTTCAGTGGTTTTCGGAAAAGTGGGCGGTGGAATTTCATTTCAATTCTGTAGTATACAAATATCATCTCCAATTCGTGATATTAGCATCTTCTAATCAGACATATTCTATACAAGATATTTCATTTTTCATAAAGTCACATCCATGTTAGGAACTCATTATTGGCATCCTTATTATGACTCACAACTTGAACAACCTATATTGAGAAACTCGTTCATTCCATGATGAATGTCCACTCTGCAAATATACGTGGAATATACGGAGTGTATGAAAAATCAATGGTCTTTGCTAATAACTTCTCAAGAATAGTATGTACAGATTCATGTGATCCATTTTATTGAAATTGATCATTGATAATAAACAGTTCACTACTTTTATTTTCGTTTCAGGGTTGAGGTATTCTCGAATTGAGTATGATGAGTTGTATTCTGGGAACTGTTCAAGAAGTTGAATAATTTCAACTACTTTATTACAAGCAACGAATTCGTTTTATGAAATAGTGATCGAGGAAATATAATTGCTTGTCATAACACGAAAGTAATACACTATGTAAGGTACAGAACTTATTCTATTCTTGAGAAGTTATTAGCAAAGACCATCGATTTTTCATCTACTCCGTATATTCCACGTATCTGCAGAGTGGACATTCATCATGGAATGAACAAGTTTCCCAATAGGTTGTTCAAGTTGTAAATCATGATAAGGATGCCAATAATAAGTATACCTAACATGGATGTGACTTTATCAAAAATAAAACATCATGTTTATAAAATAAGGTCTGATCAGGAGATGCTATAATATCACGAATTGGGGATGATATTTGTTTTCTACAAACAGTTCTACAATATATCAAAAATTGGAGTAAATTCAGCGAAAGCCAATTTCCCATTGATACGGTGCGGGGTCCTTTGTCATATTATCGAAAAAATACTAAAATGTATTTCTGATAACACTAATAATATAGAAATTTCTTTTCGTGCCCTCCAAGAGATTAAAACAAAACTCATCTCAAAAGTTGCTCAGTCTGTCAATCGATTTAGTGTTGACTGATGCTTCTGTATTTCCAAAATTAAATTTTTATTCAAAACAATTAATGAGAGAATTCTAATCTTACCAAAAGAACTCTTCTGGTAGTTAACACATTTTATATTCAAACCCACTTCTTTTCATTGGCGTAGAAGTTTTGTAAGTTAATCTACTGAAAATATGAAGTTCTACGCCTATGACATGATATTCATCATGATCATAATATAGGTTTTATTGCCCCATGAAGCTATGTCAACATACCAAATTTGAGTAGAATCTCATGAGCCGTTTCAGAGTTATCAAGCAAAAACAATTTGGAAATTGTAACTCCATAAAGTTACAATTTTCATATTATAGAGTCGTCTAGTGTCCAAACCAAGCAACTTTGTACTGAGGTGAGTTTGCTTCTCTCGAATTATTTTGGTCTGAGGAATATGTGGTAGATTTTTGTAAAGACCTTTCAGGGACACCCTGTATAATATAAGCTCTAAGAGTTTTTAGACTGGCATTTCTCAAGGACTCATAGATATGTGTTTCGAGACTGCTGATCATGTGAGAAACTCACTTCAGAAACAAGACACGACACTAAGTCATCCCCACAAATTTATTATCGGAAGTATCTGAACATGTTTCGAACTATCGTTAGTCCATCATCAGCAGTATGAATCAAGGAATGTCTACAAAGATAAGTTTTTAATATATAGGGTGTTATTCAAGTATGTAGCCAAACTTCAAGGGGTGATTATTTGGGTGATTCTAAGACGCAAAGTTCATGTAAACATAGGTCCAGAAATGATTCGTTTTCATGATACAGGGCATCAAAGTTTCGATATAAAATCGTTTTTTATAAATCACTCAAAATTCTGTTATTCAATATCAATGAAACTTGATGATTTTGTTAACAGTATCAAGAAGCTTCTTTTGGTCTAATTACATTCGAAGTAATGATTCCAGTATTTCCAGTGGCGTCGCAGTGGGTTACCTTTCCGATATTCATGGTAAATAAGGCACCTACGTCATAGTTTTTTCCAAGTTTAATATTTTTATCAGATTGAACAATCAAAGATACACCTTTCTTGTCCTCTATTATGTTTTTGTATACTTATCACTCAGTTTCTGAGGAAATAATGAAAAATGTATTTGTCTCCAAATTCGAATATAGGTGCCCTCAAATCACCCATTGGAATTACCCAATAATCTCAATGAGTATTTTTCTGAAATTTTGAGACTTTTCCAGTCACCAATCAAACTAAATTTTGCCATCATGAAAGCTTATCATGAAAAACAACAATCAATACTTCCAACTTCAACACCCTATATCTTGAAAATGAAACATTTTAGGACCTATGTTTATATGAACTTTTCGTCTTTGTATCGCCCAAATAATCGCTCCTTGAAGTTTGGCCACATACTTAAATAACACCCTGTATAGTAAAACAAAAATGTTCACCTTAGGTTATGTAAGTACTCACATGGAAGTGGAAAGAAGGAGGCAACAGCAATATCATTAGTTATGACAAGTGACACAAAACTATCATGTTACATGGAACAAAGAATATCAGACGAAAGTCAAGCAGGACCGAAACTCATTTGACTAATATTTTGTTCATATAATATATCATAAATGTCATTTCTAGCTGCGTAGAAACGCTCCTGGTATAAAAAGTCTGCAGTTTTCCAGTTCAGACAGAATCAAATTAGATCCCGTCATAAGAAAGAGCCTAGCAAGATTGGTGGCATCCTAACCTAATAGACATTTTATGATAATAACCGTCGAGATGACAAAGTGAAACACATAAAACTGAAGGGGCTTTTTGTTCTAAAAGCTGTCTAGAGCAAGATAAATTGTCTGGATGTTTTAGTCTTCCCAAATCAACTACTACTATCAAGTAGGTGAATAAATTACTCAACCTGATGGTGAGATTTTCTATACCTTCAGATAGCATTTTTTTGGTTTCGTTCTTTCATCATGAAATACTCAAAAATGAAACATTTCAAGTAGATTCACTGTTCAAAACACCACATGAATATTTATTTAGGGGGGAAAGGAGGGGGCAACTGCCTTCCCCCTGAATTTTGCCAAAAAATAATATTGCAAAGGAACTTCCTGTATCAATGTCACAAAACGAAACAGATGAGTACTTCAAATTAGGAAACATCTATCATTTTGAAATTATTTTTATGTCATGCAATTCAATATTTGTTATCGAACACAAAATATACCTGAATAGGGAAGTAAATATCAGAATTTTCGAAAATTTAAATACCGGCGCTTTCGCCAATTGAAAATATCAAGGTATTAACAGATTATTAACAGATTATTTTTTATCTAGTATAGATAGTAACTTATTATCTGTTTTGAGTAATCGTTTTTGAATGGCATGATTGAGTAATGCGTCAGTATCCCTTGTTCGATAAAAATCATTTAACACTTCTCTATCAATAATTTACGTTACTTCAACCTCATTGAGGTTCCTTCCTTTTTTCGTTATCAAAATACTCTCGAAAATACGTATTCTCATCTCTCTAGATTCTTTGGAATTTTCTCTCCTAGTTTCGAAAAATAAAAATATCCCTCCGTTGAAAAGATTTCTCTTTCATAAAACTGGAAGAGAAATTTGTTACATATAATCAATGATACTTTGTCCTTATTCCACATATAAGTATTGAAATTTTGAGATTTTCATTCTAAGAAACGAGGGGAATAAATATCAAGAAATCTGAACAAGTTCCTTCCTTCAGAGAATATTTTCACTTCAATTCACCCACTTCCAATTGTCATATAATCATAGATAATTTTATAGTAATCACAACAAAATGAGAATATGAGGCTGAATGAAATGTAATAGAGTTATATGATATGAAGTTGTCACTCTGAATGAATTCTTATTTTCAAATCGAATGAATTTGACCTTGAGTTCAAAAAAAATTCGCCTGCGGAGCATTTTATGACATACAAATTAGTTACTTCTCCCCCCCCCCTCCACTGGTATACACTGAAATGACGCCCCGACGCCCTTGTATTGCATATAGATATTCTTTGTGTTGATTATCTTCAGCTGAAGAGGAAGCAGTTAGTTTCGAGTTCAAAGAATATGCAAATTATTGACATTGACCTCTTATGAAACACATACCAAATAAACAGAGAAATAACTGTCAATAGTGCCTTGAGAATCTTGTTTACATTGTAGAAAATGTCCTTAATATTTTTAACATGAATTTGTATGTTATGATTTCCGTCTTTAACAATAATTTTATCATCCATTAAGAACATAATATTGGTAAGTTGATTAGTTCATTGTGAAATTCGAATCATTTGAAAAAACTCGTGGAAGCTGCTTCACAATAACTCGGATTTTTATTCCGAAAATCTACTTTACACCTCAACAACTTCTCATGATCTACAAAGCACAGATACGGCCAGTTTTAGAATACTGTTCTCACATCATATAGGGGGTTCAACACCCAAACAAACACTGATGCTCTCAGATTATATCCAGAGAGGGTCCACTCGCCTGGTGGGTGATGCCACACTCACTAATCCTTCGACCTCATTATAGAATTTTATTTTCTCTAGAAAGGTGGAACTCAATATTCCTGATATAACAATGTCTGCTACCACCATTCCCACCATGACCACTATATCTTTGCTCGATATTACTATCAGCAATACTCTCTCATGGAAAATCTACTTTACACCTCCACCTTTTCATGATCTACAAGGCACAGATACGGTCAGTTTCAGAATACTGTTCTCATGTATGGGGTTCAGCACCCAAACATACGCTGATGCTCTTGGATTCCATCCAGAGAAGAGCCATTCGCCTGGTGGGTGATGCCACACTAACTAACTCTTTTACCTCATTAGAACACCGTAGAAAAGTCGACGACCTTCTCTCTGCTATAATTCCATCACTAGCAACACTAGTCAGACGAAGTCGACAGCTTGAAAATATCCAAGCATGATTTTGAAAGCTAAACATCTCTTATTCTTCGTGAGTTATCACTTCTCTGATATATCTCATTAGATATTTTCTTGTGACTAATGAATGTCAAATTTATTCGTAATACCCGCCTACTAGTCAATATTTTCGAAATGTATTTACCCTAGCGCCCTCTATGAGGGTAAGCTATAAAAACAAGTTAATGCAATGTGTCAGCTTCGAAAACATATCCATATACAAAATGTTTCCCTTGGTCACGCCATCAAGCGTGAACGGCTGGACCGATTTCACTAATCCTTTTGTTGTTGTGTTCGTTATTGTCTTATGAAAGAAAAAATCAAGAAATTCAAGATGGAGGATCCAATATGGCGAACGAGTTTTGTATTTATAATCCGACTCTCTTCAGAATTTGTATCGGAGGGTTTTCGGTGTTCGAAATTATGATTCTTTCGTAAAAATTGGAATATTCAAAATGGCGGATCCAATATGGCGAACGAGTTTTGTAATTTTGTTTCGATTTTATTCAAAATTGGTATCAGAGAATTCTTGGGATCGGAGATCATTATTCTTTCCTCAAAATCTGAAAATTCCAGATGGCGAATCCAATATGCCAATCGACTTTTGTTATTATGATCCGATTCTATTCAAAATTGGTATTTGGAGGTTTTCGGGGTCGAAGATTATGATTTTCGTCAAAATTAAGAAATTCAAGATCACTGGTCCATTATGGCGGAAGAGCTTTGTAATTATGGTCCGATTCTATTCAAAATTGGTATCTGGGGATTTGTGGCGATAAAAATTATTATTCTCCCGTCAGAATTAAGAAATTCAAGATGGCGCATCCAATATGGAGAACGTGTTCTGTAATTATGATCGATTCTATTCAATATTTGTATCCAAAAGTTTTAGGGGTCGGAGATTATGATTCTTTCGTCAAAATTGGAAAATTTAAGATAGCGGACCCAATATGGCAGACGAGCATTGAGTTTTCTATTTATGATCCGATTCTATTCAAAATTTGTATCTGCGGGTTTTCGGGGTCGGAGATCATGAATCAGCCGTCATAATAAGAAAATTCAAGATGGCGGATTTAATATGTGGAACGAGCTCTGTAATGAATAAAGTGTTTTGCAAAATTAATGAAACTCGCATTTATAGATGGAAAATCGAAAATGAAATAAAAATCATTATTCAAGTTTGAAATATCACTTATGTCGTATCATTGGATTCAGAAAATCATGCAAAATTCGAAAATGCATTGATATACAGACTGTTCCATTTGAAAATCAGAAGTTGATACTACTTCCGGTAAAACCGGAAGTGGAAAATAAAACATATTTATGTCAAAGCATGACATTTATCAAGTTGATGGATCATTCCAAATAGAAGAAAAAGGGGGTGTACCATGATCCTGTAGCTAGTGAATTATAAAATGTTACATTCTACACCCTGTATTTCCCTCATTAGCAATATGTTATCAAGGCAAGTTGGCTCAAATCATAATGCTTACTTTTTTAGTCAAAAATTCTACATAATTGCATGTACCGGGTGAACAACTAAGAACGACTGTCGGCCATATCTCAGCAACGAATAATGATACAAGTTTGAGATAGAATAAATCTAATGGAATGCATATCATTACACGATGTAATAGAGAAACCAAATCTCAACAGACCAACGAAAACCGCAACATGATAGCTTTTCGCCAACGGAAGATAATCACTATCAAAGTTGGAAGAATGATAGATATGACAGCCGTTCTTACCCAGCGAGCACAAAAACATCTCAGAGATGTTAAAAGTACGAGATTTCGAGACATTGAACCTCCACTGCGATGTTCTGTTCACACATGAATAGAACTTTTATAGAACAGCCAATGTCCGCCGCAGGCGGCAATTATCGAGATGTCCTTGATATGTCACAAAACTACCTTCTCCCTAGTTCTTTTTAAAGCCTTTTCATGGACACAACAAAACATTTTCAACGCGTCTTGCGCACATCAAATCGCTGTAAAAAAGTAATTTTCGAGGTACTTTTCTGAAGCCTTTTGTCAAAATGAACTTTTGCATTAGGATTCCATTTCCCTTGAATGAAAAAATGAATTAAAAATAAATCATAAAAATATTTTCTTGATATGAAATTACCTTCTTAATCGGTTTCTGAGTAGTGCTTACTACACACAGACATATAATTGGAAATAGGTTTCCCAATTTTCGAAATGTTCTCCACAATGCATAATTTTGCAACTGCGGAGAATCTGTGTATTGATAAATTCGTACTTTTATATATTGATCACACTGAGGCACCGAACAACACATCTTGCATCTGATGGTCATTATTACAAACTAAATAAGTCTTCTAACACAATAAACTTCACCCAATTCCAGAATTCATCGTATTGTGACGTAAGCATGAGACGTTGTGGTGGGGCAAACAAAGAAAGGGCACAAAAGAACGAAAACAATACTTTCAATATCCTTTTAAGACCTCTTTGGGAAGTGCATATTACGCCTCAAAAAACATCCTCATGTCTACATTTCTAAAACATCCCAAAACATCCCAGAGATACCTCTCAGTAGGCAAACAAAGAAATGCCACAGGAGAACAAAAACAATACTTCAATATCCTTCAAAGACCTCTTTGGTCAGTGCATATTACGTCTCAAAATAACATCTTCATGCCAACATTTTCAAAACATCCCAAAACATCCCAGGGATGTTTGTGCTCGCTGGGTAGTTGTTCACCCAGTTCAATTACATAAGAATCACCCTGTATATAAGTTAGGCAAATCAATGACTCTAATTCATTGTATGCGAGTATTCACTTGAAGAAGCTACTGTGACATAACGAGTCAGGTCTCGTTTCTAGGAATTTTGTGAGAATCTCATCCCTCATCGAGTCAATAAACCTCTTGTATTGTTTTCAGCAAGCATACATTCAGCAGCCACCCCCATAGGTTCCCTCCTGAGCGGAGTCCTTATGGACCGATGTGGGCGGAAGCTAGCCCTTCAGATAGCCTCAACGCCCTTGATCCTAGGATGGATCCTGATAGCACTCTCGACTAGCCACTCTGTCCTGCTACTGGGCAGGCTGATAGCTGGGTTCTCAGCAGGGCTGACAGCTGCTGCTGGACAGGTTAGTGGCTCATGGGTTGCGTGCAAGAACTGTCAGATAACCGACCCTGGAGGCACAACATTGAAACACAACCTCACTTTTCTCATTTGTTTACAAGTGATTGAAATAGTTTTTCACAATTATTTTGGCATACGAATCGTATTTTTCGGCTATTCATTAATTCGCTCATGCCATCACATGTACATGCACAAAAACTGCAGCGGAAGACGAAGAAATCTGGTTAGTAGACCACAATATTCTGCTGAAAAACCTTAATTGATCAGTATATCTTCGATCTCGCTCGGTTGGAATTTCCAAGGAGATCTTTGGCCTGCCTCAGTCCTGGAAGTCTTCGCGAGTGTGTTACTCTCATTGCTCCTTCAACTCCATCAAGTTCTTCTTCAAAATAATTATCTCCAAGGCCGCAGAATGGTTCTGGTCCGATCAGTGGCGTTGATGCTCCTTTTCGTGTCAGTATGTCTGCTTGTTCATTTCGCCTCCGTCTCCATCTTGGGTGTGTCACACTGTATATTAGGATTAGAAACAAAACTGAACGTCTTTGAACGAACAAATCACGAATTAAACAGTCCTAGATATGTATCTACTCATTATACCTGTTACCTACCAAGCATGCTATACGTTTGAGAAAAGACAGGCTTCTGTTTTAGTGACGTCGAATTCAAACAAGTAATTGTTACTTCAAGCTGAGATTACAGATTACTTCAACAAAAATATATAATATAGCAATCGTAAAAAAAATATCATTTTTCCCAAAAACTTCTGAGTGTCCGCCACTGGCCAATAGAAACATTATTTGAATAATGTGAAGTGAAGATCCATCAGTGAGATTGATGAATCGTATCCTATCGAATCAAAAAGTAATTGATGGAAATTTTCAGGGGCTGAAGGAACGTTTTAAGAAAGCCATTAGGTTAAATAGGCTCCATCCACACGAAAAATTGATTTATCTTGGAAATCGGAATTAATCATTGGTGCTCATCTCATTGCCTCTTCTAAAGAAATGATTTCTCTTCTTTCTGTAGCAATTAAATTGATTTCATATTATCTTCCACTTTAAATTCATGCTTTATAATCGGCTACTTTATTTTCCTACTGAATTGGTGGAGAATATTCAGCTTTATTTCCACTCATACTTCGACGAACAATTATCTCCAGATAGCGCGGTTTCAAGGGAGGATTGACTATAGTCAATGCTAGAAGTCAGACCTATCCACCATTTTTAATTTAATGATTTCTAAATGTGTTCAGGCCTTGGGCTAAGTGGTAGTGAATTGAGTTTTGAAAACTATACACATTTGATTGTTTACATGATACACAGTTCAAAATGGTTCGGAATCATCTGGTATGATTTGTTTTCAGGTATTAATAGGTGAGAGTTCAGAACCTCACCTCAGAGGAATGCTATCCAGTATCCCTTTAGCCAGCTACTCATTTGGCATCCTCCTAGTATACGCTTTAGGCTCCCTCTTACCATGGAGAATTGTGGCAGGTATTTATATACAGCGTGTCTCATTTCAAACGGCCCCCCCTCTATATCTCAGCTATTAGTCGTGCGATCTTTACCAAATTTGTATCGGTATGAATAATCATCAATATGACCAGTTCCTCAAAGATAAACATCATTTTAGACAGTCCGTGCATTTTAATTGACATGAATAGGGGTCAGTTTTTTATTAAATTTCAAACCCACATATGTGAATTTTCATAAGATGCCTATGAAGGGTTTCAGAAAAACAGGCACATCAAAACAGCACTTTTGCGAACGTAATAATTATTCACTTGGAAACGGTGAGATCAACATAAAAAAGTATAACTCGTTTTTCCTTCCAAATCATGATTTTCCACCTACCGGAGCCATTGAACGTTCCAAAATTCGTAGTTGACTTGAAGTCACTATTTATTCGAGACTGAAACTGAAAAAAATGAAGCCAATCCTGTCGTCAATTCGGAATTAGGTGATTTTTTGCATATGGAGGTTCGAAAGCATGAGGAACAATAATATGAGTTTAAATTTCCTGTAATAAAATGCCTAATATGATTTTATGAAAAATCGATCCCTTTTTAGTTCAATAAAAACGCATGGCACTGTACAAAATAATGTGCATCTCTGTAAAACTGATCATATTAATCATGGAATATTAATGGTTATTCGTACCACACCAAATTTAGCATGACTTATTACTAACTGAGATATAGAGGGGGGAAGGCGTTTAAAGTGAGACACGCTGTAGATTATTCCATGAGAACTTTTGTTCATTCAAAATAACACCGAAAAACTTCATTAGTATCAACACTTTTATATACATTGAATTAAGATAATTTTCCAATGAACCAATTTTCAAAAGAATGTGATAATATCGTTTGCTTTCAAAATTTTGATGAAGATGACCCTTACGTTCTGCCTTAGGTACCTATTCAATTATTTCCAATAAAGATGATGGTCATTTTTGAATTCTCACATGTATCATCCATAAACCAGATTGAATACGTCTTATTCACTATATACAGTTTATACAGAGTGTTCATAGAACGTAGCATTTGAAGGAAATTATCTCCATAGAACCTCTTTCTCTTGAAATGATTTGAAGAATCATCTGCTCTCAGTCTCATTCTGAATCCCCTTGTATACAACTATGAATGTTTTTTCAGGTTTGAGTACCATACTGCCAATTACTTCGATGATTGTATTTTTCTTTCTACCGGAGAGCCCAGTTTGGTTGATAAGACATGGAAAATTAGAAGAAGCCAAAAAGGCGATGACATGGCTAAGAGGAGGTAGCAAAATCAAGGTATTGTAAACTGTGTTATTGTGATGTACTGATGATCCTGTGTTTGTAAATGTATTTGTCAGGCAAGTAAGTACTTGTATTTGTGTTGTGTAGGTTAATCATGTATCTATCTGTAATGATCTTCTCCTAAGCAAAATAATTTTCTACTTTTCGATCCCTAAAAGATATTTACAAAACCTTCCACATATTCCTCGGACCCAAACAATTCGATACAAGCAAACTCACATCTGTAGAAAAGTCCGTAATTTGGGCAATAAACAGAGCTGGAGATATTTTCAAATCGTTTTTCCTCAAAAACTTATTGAAACAGTTCATAACATTTTACTCAAATTTGAAACGTTGGCTTACCTCTGTTGATTTCTCAGTAAATGAACCTATGAAACTCTACGACAATTGAACAAATCGGTTTTATTATGATATCTGAGTACCGTAACAGTCATTTACTACAAAAAGTGTACCTTCTCCTGATCAAATTGGATTGTTCTCATGTTTTCGACAAAATTTAAAATTTAGTTATATAGTGGAGATTAAAATTATTCATACCAGCTATTTTTTGTATAGTTTTTGCAAAGTACCTTGAGACAAATTCAGCAAAAAAACGTTGCCGTTTGAACTTTTCAAAGTGACCTGTGTACCTCCTTTGATCAAGCTGTCTCAAGTCACTTTGCGAAGACTATACTGAGTACATCAAAGCATTGTCTATATCCCAAACTAAGCCACTTTGTGCAGTGGTAAGTTTGCTCGTAAAGAATTGTTCTAGTCCCTGAGGAGTAGATGGTAGGTTCTTTGTAAAGACCTTTCAATCACGCCCTACATTCCCAATATTCCAGGCAAAAGAAGAAACAGAACATCTAGTAGACCGCCTAGAACTGGAAACTCAAACCCACAGAAAAACCACGCTTGCTACGCTACTACAACCAGAAGTAGCCAAGCCCCTGATCATAGTCAACCTCTTCAACACCATGCAGATCCTCTCAGGCACGTACCTCATCGTCTTCTACGCAGTGGACATCTTAAAACACGTACAAGGCGGCAACAGTCTAGATAACTTCTTGGCAGCTGTTTTGACGGCTTGCGTGAGGTTCATTTTTTCGGTCATGGCCAGCTTTCTCTTAGCGCTAGTTGGCAGAAGAATGCTAGCCATGATTTCGGGGCTAGGTACAGCTATATCCGCGCTTTTCCTAGGCGCTTTCCTACACCAAAACTGCCAAGGACTGGACTACATCCCAGCACTTTTCGTGCTGATCTACGTTGCTGCTAACACCTTGGGATTCATGATCCTCCCGGGAGTTCTAATAAGTGAGCTGTTTCCCACAAAGATACGAGGTTTGGCGGGCGGTTTGACTTTCATGCTGTTCAATTTCACGCTTTTCGGGGTCGCCAAAGTTTTTCCGTACGTGAAAAATGTGATTGGGATTTCCGGGGTTTTCTGGATATTCGGGTTGGTCTCGCTTGGCGCGTCTCTGTTCCTCTATTTGAGTCTGCCCGAGACTAGGGGTAGAACATTGAGCGAGATTGAGGATTACTTCCAGCAGGAAGGGTTCTTGTGGGTGGGAAGAGACAAGAGGTGGGAGAAAAAAGCGAAGTGCGGGGTAACTGAGAAGCTAGCCGCCAAAAGTTGAGACTGTGTATAGTAGTTTATTTAGTTTTTAGTTATTTATGTTACAGTGAATGTTTGTTAATAAAAAGTATGAAAACTTGTGTTTATTGTCTATTTTTTCAGTCTGATCTTCGACTATGATACTTTTAATTTTGACATGATCCACTGTGTTGATTACGTTTGATTTTGGTTCTTCTCAAAAATATAGCAATAAATTATCGATCGAAATAAGCTCACGTTGAAAACGAGAGGAAAGTCTTAAAATATCATGATGAAAAAATTACCTTTTTCTACGGCTATAACACAAAATTGTTCTTGTTTATTTCCGTATCTGATATCATAATGACTCCATTGTGCTATTATTTTTAAAAAATCTCATCGCTCATGAAATGTCAAATTGCCAGCAATGACAGCTCTGTCTAATAGATGAGCATTACTTCATTCTCGTAGGAAATCTCCATCATTCCGTGCTCGTTAAACAATATACTATTCCGGTGATCATCCCAAAAACTTTTGCTCGGTGGATTATTGCAATTTCTAAATCGTGTTCTGAGTCCCGAAATAGGTATTAAGTACAAGTACCTATATTCTACGCCAGAGACGAAAATTTTCGGAATATTCAACAACGCTTCTCTAGTGGACTTCTGGACCTTTCATGAAATATCTTGATGAATATTGAATAACTCACAATTTCACTATCAATGCTATTATTCGTTCGATAGAAAAAATGGTACAATACTGTACTATTATGTGTTTATCTCTAATAAGATAAACATGTTCATCGTAAATTCCTGTTACCTTCACCATAATACGTAAAACATTTCAGAAAAAAACCATCGCATGATAAAGTAAAATTTCCACTATTTGTCTCCTATATGTGGAAAAATTTCACAAACCAGGTTTTTCATATTGTGAATATCTCAAATACGGGATAATAGTTATTTTTACGCCGGCAGGAGTAGAAGTTAGTTTCTCTGGTGACAAAAGAGGGACAGAAGTCTCGTATTATTCCCTTGGAAAATAATGTGTTATATTTACTCCCTAGGGAGTTTATATACCAACTTAACGTTTTCCGCATAGCTCTGCGCTTTCTTTTCGGAACACCCTTCTCTGAAGCGAGTATAAGCTGCATCATACAGATTTCCATAACCGATAACCATTTTCAAAGCAGTTTTCATAAATTTCAATTTGATATATGCTGTCACCATGGGTTGACAACAAGATGTATGTTGTCAAGATCCGAATTCCACAAACTATACTACTACTAATCATGACAAAACACTTGACCAAACTTTTATTCTTTATAAATTTTTGTGTTTTCGCCAGCGTAAAAAATAGTACATACACGTATTATGGTGAAGGTAACAGGAATTTACGATGAACATGTTTATCTTATTAGAGATACACATAATAGTACAGTATTGTACCATTTTTTCTAGATGTCCTAAACTTGACAAAAAAGTCATAAACATAGTACCTCATTCTCATATACTCAGTCGTATTACCTATATGATAAACGTTTGGGGATCTTGTTCAAAAAATTATTTCAGTAAAATATCTGCACTTTATAAGAAAGCACTGAAAGTATTGTATCGCCTCTCATTTGATATCCCAACAAATGATCTGTATGCCATAACAGAAAAATTTTCATTGGATGAATTATATAAAATAGATTCTCTTAAAGTTTCATATAATATAATAAACAATAATCTGAAATCCAATTTTATTTTGATAAGAAACTCAGAAATTCATGGTCACCACACGAGACAATCAACCTTATTTCATCTTGATCCTGCTACTTCTATAATTGGCCAAAAAAAATTTACTCACGCTGCTCTAGCTGAATTTAAAAAATTACCACATAATATAAAAAATTGCAGACATATTTCAAAATTTAAAGTTGAATTAAAAAAACACATGATTTCATTACGAAATAGATAAAATTTATACTTTGCCATCTACTGATTAGTCCCTGTGGCTATTTTTATGACTTGATCGATTTAGCATTTTTAGATTTTTTTGATTTTTTTGTTGTTGTTGTTGTTGTTGTCACCTTATATTATTTTATTATTGTTGTTTGTAATCAACTTCCTCATACCAGAATTTTATTTCTGACTGGAAGCTAGTTTTTGAATAAACAATAAATGTACCTCAGGACAGAATGCTCTTTTTCCCTCGGTGCTTTTTTGTATGTCTCGGGCTTCGCCCTCGAAACTACAAATCGCACCTTGGAAAAAATCTTGCATTTCTTTCCCTTGATGTATAATGTACTGCACCAAGGTATAGTAAAGAATATCAGTATTACCCAGGGACCAAGATTATATTATATTATAAGGTCCCGTGGTAATAGTATTCATATTACCAAGGTGCATATTGCATTTTTTCACCACTATAGCAATACATTTTGATCATTTCAGTTTCAAGAAACTGATGAAATATGAACATATTGTCATTATGAAAGCACTTCTATTCAATTCTAATTAAAATCTACTAGCCATGACCATGATAAATACCTACCACATTCAAGTGCCATCCCTACGAATATCGCATCAGAAGAGTGATTTCGGGTAGGTTTTATAGCTAGTGGTGGAAAAATATGGTCTCTTCTGTGACGGAAAAAAAGTTTGACATTTCATCTCTGTTGACAGGTTATATAATGTAACTTTTCATGAATAACTTTTTTCCCACGGGAAAAAGTGAGTACTTTTTTCCCGGATACTCATAAGTATGGTAGATATTTGATTCAGAATATTTCATTAAACGAAAGTTACATTTCCTTCATATCAAAAGTACAATTATTGAATGTGCATTGCATGAATGACACGTTCCTCGAAGTATTCGGAACAACAGTAGAAATTTCTCGTGTTGAAATTATATTTCTTTCTGCCATGGACACAACTGCCGTTGATGTACCTGGTTGCAAATGGGGTGTTATTTCGGCAATGCCACAAGTTCTGAATACTTTATTAGCTATTTCTGTTCTGTGTGATACCGATTCATCAACATATCCTTCAGCGACCGTTGATGACTTCCAACCGCCATGTTTCTCAGTGTCAGCAAATCTCCCCCAGATTCAACTAAAAGTGTAGCAGATGATTTTCGAAATGAATGACCTGTACATGAGGTATCATTTTCAAGTTTTAGAAAACTATCTACTGTTTCAGGTACCTTGTGAAACTTATTTTTACCCACAACTTGATTGATACATTTTCCATTGCGATATGCATAAAACAGGCGGCGATCCTTTGCTGTTGCTGGACGCAGGGCTATGTATGTTCGGTAAAATTTAATATATTCTTCAGTAACTACAAATCTTCTGTCCACATCATTCTTTGTTTGCTTGAGTTTCACAATTGATATCGTTCCTGAATCTTCAATATCATCTAATGTTACCTGGATGATTTCACAAATTCGACAAGCTCCTGCAATCCCGAATACAACAACAACTTTGGCCATTAAATAAACTTCATCAGGAGCATTATTTGAAAATTCGCCAATTTGTGTACACGGAAAAATTGCTGCTTTCTTGGGTTTGTAACCTTTCCCATTTTGTTTCAGGAATGTAATTAGTTTGGGATATTTTGAAATGTCTACATTATTATTGGATTGTAACATACTTTTAATCATTGAATAATTTGACCACACTGTTGATGGCTTTTGTTGCTGAGCCAGTTCGGAAAAATAGGCCAATACCACCGTTTCCGAGAAAGAACTGCATGACTTTTCCATTCTCCATTCCATGAATCTTGAATACGTGGTTTCGTAAATTTTCCGCGATTTAGCTGGCAATAATTCTTGATGTGACGCTTCTTTGGCTGCTTCAACTAACTCCGGTGGAGTTAGAGAAAACTCGAATTCAGACATTTAATATTATTCAAAATAACTACTGAACCACTATATAAGTTCGCAATGATTTTCAAATCCGCTACGCGTCGGGAGACAACACAACCTGGTGCTAAAATCTACTACTTTTTTCCCTTGTATAATAATAGTTATTTATTATACAAGGGAAAAAAGTAGTAGATTTTAGCTCCAGGTTGTGTTGTCTCCCGACGCGTAGCGGAGGGAGACAAAAAACCGTGAGCTAAAATCTAATATTTTTCCCGTGTATAATACACTATTTTTTTCTGTGACAGAAGGAAGGACGAATCAATATTGGAAAGATATTACATTATTTCGAAATCTGAAAATTATCGACGTGAAATTTCAAGTTTTTAACAGTAGGGACACCTGCGTTTTATAGACATCTTTATCATTCTTTTGAAGTAATCAAATATCTGATGTCACTTCTGTCAGTTCAATTCTGTGATTTGATTTTAAAAAATTGCGAATTCAGTAGTTGTTTAGTAATATACGAAACCGCGAAGTCGAATGGAAGATAAAAGGACTTGCAGTTCTTTCTCGGAGACGGTATTATTGACTTATATTTCGGAACTATAGCACAACAAAAGCCATTAACAGAGTATATATATGTGATATATATCCGGGAAAGAAGTACTCACTTTTTTCCCACGGGAAAAAAGTAATTTATGAAAAGTGACATTTTATAACCTGCCAACAGAGATGAAATGCCAAACTTTTTTCCCGTCACAGAAAAAATAACTATTATGCTGAGTTGCGATATCTGTGAAGCCTTATTTCACATTGGGCAGAACGCCCTATAGATACGTCAAAATGTATCTGTCACTGTAACTCTATTCAATAAATCATCAAGTAAAATACATCAAAATCCAATATATTTCATTGTAAATTCGAGAGAAGAAACTAGCCAGAAATGACGTGTAACAAGAAAATCAATAAGCAAAATAGTTGCATGAAGAGCATCTATGCAAGAAATATTTTTGATTCTCGAGGAAATCCTACAGTCGAAGTTGATCTAATAACCGATTTGGGATTGTTCAGGGCTGCAGTCCCCTCTGGAGCTAGCACAGGTAAAGTGAAGAAGAATAATCACATCATTGAAATACTTAATTGATGATGCCATCCATATACAGGATGTTCGATAATATTGTACATCGGTCGAAAAGTTGCTCCTGAGCAAACAACGATCGTTCACAAATATTGTTTTGAAGTCCTGCTAATGCAAATTCTTTTATTACCAACGCCCTCATTTAGAAAACTCATGAGCTCATGTCGCACGTTGAGAACAATAGTGTGATAATTCAAAACTCTTCGTTTTGAGAAAATCAACTTTGAAGATTTTCACTTCTTGATGATGATGAATTCGTCTCTGGTGAACCTCATTCACCGCGAAAAGTATATCTAGTTCAAATCATATCATTATGTCATGAGCTTACCTGAGAAATTTCTAGTTATAATATTTTCGAAAATTTGTTTCCAATTTCTCAAGAAATAGTTTCGACATGTCACAGTTTTGATCCATCATATTAGACAATTTTAAGTGATGTAACGCCTGTAGAGCAGCAATTTTCTGAGATGTTACATTTCCAAAATTTGCCGTATAACATGTATTATAGGTATTTTCATTCATTTGTAGACCCTATTATATTCATGACTGGATTTATTGAATATGTGCTCTGAGTTCCTACCATTTTAGCAAAATCCAAATCGTGCCCTTCGGTTGCTCATTCCTCTTTTGGCAGTTTTTCTACGTTTTTTAGTTTCTGAATAGAAACAAACGGGTATTTGCAGAAGAAGAATGTTGAGGTGAATAGCATTAAGATTCATTGAAAATTCGCATGAAGTTGAAATGCCATAGTTTGGGAAGAGAAGTGACTGGCACAACTGAGGTAGTGAGGTGTAGTTAAATTTTCTGAAAGAAGGAAATACCTATAATGAATGAAATTCAAATTTGAAGCTATTCTTGGGAATTCTTTCAAACACCCTTTTTTCCAAATGTTCAATCCGAAGGAATTAATAATAATTAATTAATATATTTTTCAAAATTGGAATTTAAACATTAGGTGGAGCTTGATATTCCATGCAAAGAGAAATATTCAAATTATACATAAATTCGGAAGTTTCATTCTAGTTTTGTATTTCTCCTTTTTATTTTCAAGGGCTATCACCTTGTTGCTATTATTTCAATCTCTCTGCAAAAACTCGTATTATCTACTCCATTCCATTAAGTGAAACGCATGCAATAATGTGATAAATCGAAATATTCCATATTGTTTTCGTTACAATTCAAAAATTTGTTGCATTTAATTCGTTATTTCAATGATGAAAATGTAATAACATGACAACTCAAAAAATTTCAAATTGTGTTCAATCAATAAGGTAACTTTATGACTTGTCACATAATTCATCATAAAAATTTTCTCAAAGTCAGAATACGAGGCGTATCCTGCGAAGTATAGGTGACAACGCAGAAAGTCACTTTCTTGCTCGGCTGTAGTTCCTCATCCTTCTCCTCTAGTGCAATAACGTGACCAGCGATGTCATGCAACAGCTATTGGACCTAGAGATGTCACGATAATCTAGAAGTGTAGAGCTAGTGGCTAGTGGTTATTCGACGGTGGTTCTAACTCAAAAATCAACTTTTTTGAGTTGTCATACTATTGTTCTCAACGTGCGATGTGACGTACTTGAAATCTCATCACAGTAGGGGTGACTTTATTAAAACTTTTAGCATTTAAGATATTACATTTTAACATTCAAGACTTAAGAGTCTTAAGTGGATGCATTTATGAAAAAAATTATGGTTCTAGGGCTATACATGTCGTCTGTCATCACTAACATCATGTCATGTTCTGATATCATTAAATGGTAATTTTGCACTTATCATGCAATGACCTTTTTTTTCGAAAAATTTGATTTTTACCTACGTATTTTTGTCTGAAAAACACGAATCCGATAATGAAATTGTCAACGAACCTCTACTTATCGAGATATTTCAAGGAAAAGTTCAAAACTTCGCCTTCTTTTTCCCCTTGTCTTGGTTGCATTTACAGCTATTGCTCTTCTTATTTTGTCATTGGACACTACTTAATATTATGATGCACTTCATTCTCAACACGAAATATGGTTTGCATGGCAAGTTTTTCATATTTAGTAAACAATCATACCAGATGAAGGGCATTTAATCAATAATCAATCCGAATACGAGAAGATGTCAAATGTCAACAGATTGCTTCTAGATGAGGATACACAGGACATTATTTTAAATGATATTCTTCCTTCTTTTCACTAAATATATAAACTCAAAATTTGTTGTTTTATTCATTTTGTCAGGAAGGAATTGAAAATATCGAATTTGAATTTTAATGAAGTTAATATACGATTCACGCCCATGAAACAAGGCAATTCAATTTATTGATAGCAAATAATTATAAGTCAAATTTTGGTAAACAATCAATATTCCATAATGGAATAATTTTGTATAACTCCTTACCTAATGAGTTGAAAAATATAGAAGAAGCAGAAAAATTTAAAATGAAATTAAAGAAATATCTGCTCAGTAAACTTTAATTGTACTAATCATTCACAATTTGATTACTTGTAATGGATTATGATATTTTCATTTTATATTTTATTATAATTCTTTTTTTTTTTAGGAAAAACAATAATTGTGCAATTATTATTGTTTCGATTTATTATGTTTTATAATATGTATGTTTTGTTGTATATATCCCTATTATAAACAATAATGTTTCTTGGGGTAATAAAGACAATCAATCAAATATTGATAAATCACAAGAAAATCATATTTCTAGTTGACTTTCATGAATAAAAAAATGTGTCATTGAAGTTCATTGTGATATATGAATTGTCTAATGATGAAAAAGAAGGGCGATCCAAGAGACAGGCGGAAAAGAAGGTGAAATTTGTAACTTTATCGTGAAATATCTTAATAAATGATGATTTGTTCACATTTTCATTATCAAATTCGTGTTTATCAGACAAAAATACGTGAGTAGCAAAAAAAATTTTCTGAGAAAAACCCAAAATTACCCATTATATCAATTTATATCCTTGGAATGATACCCACATCCATTGAATCTCCACATTATTTTGAAAGTAATCACTATTCCTTGCCTAACAGAAACTGGCTGACTTCTTGAATCTTTTGCCAAATATGGAGGCAACAGAGGTGAATGTGACATTCTAGTATATTATTGATGAACGGTTCAGTATCCATATTTTCTAACAGAAGAAAAAGAAATATTCATGAATAACAACCCAAGAAATTTTTAATGATTTTTTTCTACATTCATGCAAAAAACAGAACTTTATTGAACTATATTTAGTGGAAAAAGAAGTTCTTCATTGCACTTAGTGCAATAAAGTTTTTATTGCACTCATCTGTCATTCTACTTCAACGTGCTGTCATCATGACAAACATTTTCTATAATGCAACTGTGGTTATAGAAACGTCAGTCAAAAATTAATTCTGACAATTAACAGAATTGTACCTAGTGCCGCACCTCAATAAATCATTTTTTGCTTTTTGCATGAACGTAGAAAAAATGTTGTATGCAGCTCGTGCAAAAATTGTTTATTGCATTCGACGTGAAATTGTCCAACGAGGCCGTTATGCACTTGTTGCATAAATAACTATTTAATGGCGCCAAATTGAGATGTCACTTTTGGATGCGCACTCCTTCCATTTATGATCATTTATCAGCACTTCTTAAGTTGGAAGTTGGCCATCTTCTTATCTCAAATGTAAAATCATAAATCTTAAATGGTTTTATAACATAACCAATGATATTTCCATGTACGACCTGTCATATAAGTGATAAGCCTTAGATGTTAGGTGATCAATCTCTTTCATACTGCCCCTACAATAGTAAAAAAGATAGCACTACAGATATCACAATCTAAGGACCTCAAATCGACAATTCAAAAGGATTTTCCTGATAGAATCTTTTATTTGTTTCTGTATCTGTATAAGTAGTTTATGACAATCGGACTATAGTAATTATGAAATTACTCCTGGCAAATCTTCCAGGAGATATCTTTTGGATGTCTCAGACAATCACTGATAGTAGGTAGATTTTGTATAGATATAGAAACGATATTTCCTCGAAGATACACCTCGAATAATATATTCCGTGCTTTCAATTATTGTTATTGGATATTGCTTTCCTGTCGATATGAGATATGAGTTGGATGTCCTCGTTCTTTTCCAAAGGAATCCATGAAGCCTTGGAATTGAGAGACGAAGTCCCGACTGACTACCACGGCAAGAGCGTTTTCAAGGCCATCGATAACGTCAACAACATTATCGCTCCAGCCCTTTTGGAAAAAGATTTTGACGTCACTCAACAAGATGAGGTTTGTAAAAATATAAGTTTTTTACGGCTGTAACACAAGATTGCTTTTGTTTTACTGTGTTTGATACATCAATGAGGTACTTTGTATGTCATCAATTTCCTTTCCGTATTTGATATCACAATGACTCCATTGTGTTATTATTTAAAAAAAAATTATCGCCCATGGAATGTCAAATTTCATGCAATGACAGCTCTGTCTAATAGATGAGCATTACTTGACAGGAAATCAGATGGCTACAAGACGAAGAAATCGAAAATGCCGCTGTTATCTATTATAACCGTAGTAAAATTATAGTGTATAACTTGTACGGAATGCTAATTTCCTACTCGAATAATTGCAGCATTCGCCTATGGCTCATGCTGCAAACTTCATTCTCGTAGGAAATCACTATCATTCCGTGCTCGTTAAACAATATACTATTTCTACTCCCGTAATAAAATACGCAAAAATAAATATCCGCTAAGGGCCAATTTATTATTATTGTTTATTTTAACACTGATTTTCATTTCGATACAGATATTGGCCAATGGAAACATTTATTTTTCATTTTGGAACGGATTTTTGGCCCATAAATGGAAACACGCACTTGGGGATAGTCAAGTGTTTCTAAATAATTGATTGACATTCGATTTAAATGGGGGACTTCGCTTCAAGTTGCCAACCTAAAAACCCCTTCCAATGTAGAAGCAACATTATGGAAGTTTTATCACTCAAATTGCTTCATTTCGATGGAATCTGATTGTAGGAGTCTACTCAGCTCACGAATAGAAGTTATTCAGAAGAAAAATTGATTTTCCTCGAACTTACTTAAACTTCCCCGAACTTCCTAAACTTCCTCGAACTTCCTAAACTTCCTCGAACTTCCCAAACTTCCTCGAACTTCTCAAACTTCCTAAACTTCTCGAAACGTTTCAGACTTCACAAACCAAGTATAAGCAATTCAATATTTATCGATTCAAAATTTGTTCCTTTCCCTATGGTAGGTAGGTATCTCGGTAGGTATATACAGGGTAGTCCGGTTTGTAATACAAAAAATTCAACAGTGTGTTGTACTCGTTGAGATAATGAAATACTTTTAAACGCGTCGTTTTCGAGATATAGGGTGTTGAAAATACGAGTCTGAACGAGTCTGAATATTGTTTTTTGATGAAGAGTTCGAAACGGTCTGAGATAAATCAACAAAATTTCTAACAGATACTGAACTTTTTACGCTCTATAAGATGGAATGAAAATTATTTCATAAAGTAATTCAGTGGCGGCTGAAGGAGAAAAATCACCCCAATTTTTTTGTGCATTCAATTTTCCATTTTCGAGTACAAAATGTGAGAACAGATAGATTCCTGCGTATAATAGTTCTGTTGTATTTTTTCAATGCGTTACAACGCTTTCGAATTGAACCGGATTAACAATATGAGAAATCAGATTTTGAACTACAAATTGAGGATGAAATGCACAAATAAAAATTGGGGTGATTCAGACTCGTATTTTCAACACCCAATAAGTATTATTGACCAGGCTTCATCTGATTATTCAGTAGGCTTCATCCCAATTCCACATCACGTGGGTTATAATCATAATGTGAATTGAGAGAAGTATACTCTGGTCATTTTCCTTTGTGGATCGTTTCTTAGGTTCGGCTTGACTGGATGGTTTTCTCGGATTTTGTGTCAAGTATCAAACACTGTGCTTCTCGGATCTGCAACTTAACATCACATATCAAATATCGAATCATATGAATCAAAAATTATTATTATTGGATGCGGTTCATGGATATTGAATTAGAAACTTACCTGAATATTTTTTGCAACGTTCGTAGTTGGATTGCAACATATAAGTTTTGTGTCCGAATAGAAGTTTCCTTTCCCACATTACGTGGGTTATAATCAAAACCTGGAATGCCAAACACTGTGCTGCTCGGATCTAAAACTAAGTATCTATTTGAAATTTGAATCGTGAGACTAACATGGAATGAAGAGTCTGCATATTGTTTTCAACATTCGTTACTGGAATGCGATATATGTTCGTAATTTAATAATTATTAATCAACTATCTCAATGAATACGAGGCAGGCAGATAAGCAACAATTTTCTCTGCGATGGAAAACACTGTATATACCTAACCCATCTAGCGTCTACCTCCTTTGCAGAGAGGGTTTATGAACGCAAAGTTGGTACTCTTCCCTCGTGAGGGTACCTGTCGTGTTTCCATAGAGACATAAAGGTGAATATCTGTCTATCTGTTTGCTTGAGAATCTGGAGAAAAAATCAATATATCGCCTTCCGTACGAGTATGGTGATCTGAATTTGAAGAAGTATACTCTGGTCATTTTTCTCTGTGGATCGTTTCTCCGGTTAGGCTTGACTGGATGGCTTTCTCGGATTTTGTTTCAAGTATCAAACACTGTGTTTCTCGGATCTGCAACTGCACATCACATATCAAATATCGAATCATATGAACCGAAAATGATCATTATTAGATGCTGTACATACATGGATGTTGAATTAGAAACTCTCCTGAATGTAGGCTTCATCCACATTTTCACTCAACGTGATTTATGATAAAGACCTGGAATCCCAAACACTGTGCTGCTCGGACCTAAAACTAAGTATTAATTTGAAATTTATATCGTGAGACGAACATGGAATGAAGAGTCTGGATATTATTTTCAACATTCGTAACTGGAATGCGATATATTTTTGTAATTTATTGATTAATCAACTATCTCAATGAATACGAGGCAGGCAGATAAGCAACAATTTTCTCTGCGATGAAAAACACTGTATATACCTAACCCATCTAGCGTCTACCTCCTTTGCAGAGAGGGTTTATGAACGCAAAGTTGGTACTCTCCCCTCGTGAGGGTACCTGTCGTGTTTCCATAGAGACATAAAGGTGAATATCTGTCTATCTGTTTGCTTGAGAATCTGGAAAAGAAATCAATATATCGCCTTCCGTACGAACATGGTGATCTGAATTCAAAAAAGTATACTCTGGTCATTTTCCTTTGTGGATCGTTCCTCCAGTTTGTTTTGAGTATCAAACACTGTGCTTCTCGGATCTGCAACTGCACATCACATATCAAATATCGAATCATATGAATCAAAAATGATTATTATTAGATGCTGTACATGGATGTTGAATTAGTAACTCACCTGAAAATTTTTGCAACGTTCGTAGTTGGATTGCAATATATAAGTTTTGTTTCCGAATAGAAGTTTCCTCAGTAGGCTTCATCCACATTTCCACTTAACGTGATTTATATTATATAAAGACCTGGAATGCCAAACACTGTGCTGCTCGTACCTAAAACTAAGTATTAATTTGAAATTTGTATCGTGAGACGAACATGAAATGAAGAATCTGGATATTGTTTTCAACATTCGTAAATGTGGCTGTGTACTTTTACTACCTAGGCAGAAAAAAGTTTGTTGCTATGCAACGTTCTAAGAAATTCTATTGAAATTAGTGATCAAACTTGACATTGACATTGAGTGAACACAAAATGATAGAGTTTTCAATAAAAAAATCAAACAAAATTGGTTTTATATCTTTTGGAGATGAACAATCGGTTGGGAATGACAATTCCGTGTATTCTTCAATGCCTGTCACAAAATTCGACGGTTCGTGATGACATCTAATATGAGACTGTCTTGATTTACCACCTGGTCCCGAATGAATGACTAATGAGTTGAATCGATGAGCAGAATTCTGAATCTTGAACCGACCTGTATCTGTTCCGATTGTATATTAGTAAATAGTGAAACAAAAGTTGAGATAGGGACATGTGAGCCGTTTTGACCGATAATTTATATTTTCGACACAAAAAAGTCCTAAAGTTGAAAAATATCCATTTTGAACACCCTATACCTCTGTGATCATTTTCGGTAGACCCTGAGTATCATCGATGAAATCAGCTCTTCAGGGAAAATCTTAAAATGCGATAAAATACAGGATGTTATGTTCGAAATATCAATGTTGCTACTACTTTCTAGTAGACGCGGCAACACTGCATTGTCGAACATATTTTAAATGAAAAGAGCGTATACCAAAATATAAGCATGCACATTTTCATGGATTTCTCCTGACTGATCCTCTATTTAAAGATAGTGTAAGTTTGTCGTGACATACCCTGTATAGGGTTATGAAGTTGAATGAATACAGAGAAATAATATGAGGAAAAATGAGAGAATTTCTCTGCACTCACCAGCGTGAAAAAAATGAGGCTTTGATGAAACAACACGAAACACTCGAACAACACACGATCCCGATATTATTATTAATGAATCGAATGAGTAATACAAAAACACTTTATGTATACGATCACTCAGCTTTCAGGGAACACTCAGTTTGGAACGATAAATAATAATTCCTTTTGCGTATTTTTCGATGTCGATCTCAAAATTTGACCGTACGTGATGACATCTAATATAAGACTGTCTTGATTTACCACCTGGCCCCGAATGAATGACTAATAAGTTAAATCATGCTGCTAACCGATTAATTTTCAAACAAATGATTCATCTATGACCGAGTCTATGACTAATGATGATTATGAAATTATATGGAGGAAAAATATATACAGGGTGTTTGGTTCACCGATGTATATCTGGGTGGTATGTGATGTGAATCTGAAAATATTTATACATTTATACACATTTATATCCCATTACTTGTTCAATATCTATGAAAATCGTATCCAACTCTTGAAAAAGAAGAAAAGAGTCCACTTTTGCTATTTCATTGTTTGAAAGTTTCCACAGCACTAAACACCAAAACAACACACCCGTGTTTTAGTGAAAAGTACTCACTTTTTCCCACGGGAAAAAAGTAATTTATGAAAAGTGACATTTCATGACCTGCCAACAGAGATGAAATGCCAAACTTTTTTCCCGTCACAGTAAAAATTCAAATAATAATCATAAATAATAATAAAGACAATCAATCAGTCAATCAATCAATCAAATATGTCCCTTATGATTATGTAACATCATTAAAATTTGTGGAGATGACTTCGATCATTCCTTTCCTTCCTTTGTTTTAACAATGTTCATAAATCATGTTACAAGGTGGACACGTTCATGCTGCAGCTGGACGGCACCGAGAACAAGTCGAAACTGGGCGCGAATGCCATCCTGGGTGTCTCTTTGGCCGTGTGCAAGGCGGGGGCAGCCAAAAGGGGCCTGCCCTTATACAGGCACATCGCAGATTTAGCGGGCAACAAGGACATCGTGCTGCCCGTGCCGGCGTTCAACGTCATCAACGGGGGGTCGCACGCAGGAAACAAGCTGGCCATGCAGGTAGAATCTTGATTTTTTTTTTTCGTCGAGGTGGTTGGAATCCTTTATGGACATCATTTGGGTCTGATACTCCATATGATAGTGTGGGAGTCCCCTGACTTCAGGGTTTACCCACAATGGTGGATTTATGCAGCAGTTTCAAGTAATAAGTTTCAAGTCGTAAGTATTATTTTCGAAACAATTCGGATTCAGAGAAAAATGGGAACAGAAGATACAATATTTAACGTTACTGAAACTATTTATAAATCCTTAGATAATTAACGAAAAACTATTGGAATATTTTTAGGCTTGAAGAAAGCATTTGATACTCTTTCACATGAGAAATTATTATCAAAATTGGAAAGGCTTGGTATTAGAGGAATATGCTTGAAATTTTTCGAAAGTTATTTATCTGAAAGGGAACAAAATGTTCAGATCAAGCAAGTTCGAAGTAACATAAGAATTATACAATGTGGTGTCCCTCAAGGGACAGTTTAAGGACCTATTCTTTTTTCAATTTACATTAATGATATATTGAAAACAAAGATGAAAAGAAATTTATTTCCTTATACTGACGATACAGTGTATATAGGTAGTGGAAATACTTGAGAAGAAACAGTATCAAATGCTGAATTCGATTTATAAATTATAAAAAGCAATCTTGACCAGGATTTACTGACTCTAAATTTAAAAAAATCGAATTTTATGACATTCACATTTAGTGAGAATATGCAACCAAAAAGAATTGATAAATTGAAGATACATATTATTCCATGTTCAACAATGGAAAGCAATGTAATTGTACCGAATATATTACAAAAATTGATGTAGTAAAGTATTTGGGAATTCACTTAGATTGCAAGCTCAAATGTAATAAACAAATTAATGAATTGATTCAAAAACTAAGGAGAACACTATAAATTTAGGTTACTGAGAAACATTGTCAGTCGGAATTTGATTATCAGTTTCTATTATAGTCTTTTTCAATCTATTCTCTGGCTTATGGCGTAATAGGCTGGGGAGGTCTATATAAACAAGCTGTGAAACCACTTAAATCAATTCAAAAATATACCTTGAGAATTATCTTCAAAAAACCTTTTGATTATTCTTCCAAAATCCTCTCTGAACATTATAACATTATTTCTGTTGATCAATTGTTTTATAAAACATCAACAATAAACATAAGAAAACATTTACAAAACTATATAATCATGTAAAACATAAATATGACACCAAAAATAAAATTGATGGTTGGATATCAACTGATAAATTCTCTTCAACTTCAAAGCAGCAACATGCCATTCATAGAGGTAATTTACAATAAATTGCCTTCTTTGAAAAAAATCTGTATGTTTGGATTTATAATGTTGGTTTGTTTACAATTAAATCAAAACCAAAACAGATATTTGTAACTGCTGGTTAATAGAAAAAACCAATTCTGTGTTACCTCAAACATGTAAAATACTAATAAACAATAGGCAAAATGAGCTAATGAATAGAGGTGCTTTTGTTATGATATGACAGTCCTCATTATTGCTGCATGAATCACCATTTTCACCTCACGACTTGAAACTTGAAACTTGTGACTTGAAAGTCTTAAAAGGCCTATTGTATCTTACCTACATGCCGTTATCAATTTCACCATATACGACTCATGGTGCTCATTAAGGGACACTTAAATATGAAAGACTATTTTCGTCAAGTTCCTGAAGATTACTTTTCCGACCCCTGTTCTCGTCTACGTAAATCTACCAAATTTTTTTCTTCTACGAGTGACGGGTTAAGAGGTTGGTCAGGTTAGGTTTTGTGTACATTTTGATAGTGCATTAATTTTTTGAAGAAGTGTATTTCTGAGTGAAGAATCTACCTCAAGGATCACTTTGCATAGATTTGTTTTACTCCTAGGAATTCATGATTCTTCCCACGGGCGCCACATCGTTCTCCGAGGCCATGAAAATGGGTAGCGAGACCTATCATCACCTCAAGAAAGTCATCAAAGACAAGTTCGGCCTGGACGCGACGGCAGTAGGGGATGAAGGAGGTTTCGCCCCCAACATTCAGAACAACAAAGACGCCCTGAATCTGATCAAAGACGCCATCGCTAAAGCCGGATACACTGGGAGGATCGAAATCGGCATGGATGTGGCTGCTTCGGAATTTTATAAAGATGGTAACAATAATAGATGTTACACGTGTGTTTCTAGTGGCATAGGTCAGGTTCCGATATTGCTGACATCACTGGCCACAGTAAGCAATTTAGAAACACTAAGTAGCAGTAGCTTTGAATTTTCTTCCCATTTCAGAACGATTTTGGCAGTACTGGTACACTGGAAGCTAAACATAACCATAACCTATGATCAACCGGTTTTGTTTAGTTGGTCTTTATTTTCATCATTATTATTATCATCTTATTTACTCACGTTGAAATTATGGATGGAGAGATTAATCATATTATTACAAGTGATAGAATCAATCCAGAGAGGACTTGATTCAGGAAATTATGTGGTAGCTGTTTTCATTGATCTCAAAAAGGCTTTTGACACAGTTGATCATACAACACTTTTAGAAAACTTAGAAACAATGGGACTCAGAGGCACTGTGAGAAATATTTTGAATTCATATCTTGAAAATAGGACAATCAATACAAAATCAACCAACTCTGTGTCAAATAAACTCTTAATCAATAAGGGTGTCCCACAGGGCTCTGTTTTAGGACCTATATTATATTTACTTTATGTTCAAAATATCAGTGAAATTGGTCTCACGAGTAAATATACCATGTATGCAGATGATACAGTACTTTTATATGAAAGCAAGAATCCTTCAAATTTAGAAAATATGATAAATGAAGACTTGAAAATATTTGAAAAATGGCTCCACTCTAACCTTTCATCGATAAATACTAATAAAACAGAATATATGATTTTTCACCAAAAAAATAAACAAAAAATTTTCCTCAACCTTAAAATGAAAAATGAACTCTTAAAACAAACTGACCAGATAAAATATCTTGGAATTTGGTTTGATGACAGGTTGAAGTGGGACAAACATATTGATGTTCTGACAAAAAAAATATCTCCAATTATTGGTGCATTGAGAAGATGTCCCAAACTTGATATTAAAATTGCAAACATGATTCTCTACTCTCATATACTGAGTCGTATCAACTATTTAATAAATGTTTGGGGAACTTGTTCAAAGAACAATTTCAATAAAATATCAACATTATATAGAAAATCGTTAAAAGTATTGTATCGTCTCCCATTTGATACACCAACCAATCAATTGTTTGAAATAACAAATACGTATTCTTTAGATGAAATATATAGAATTGAAACTCTCAAAATATCATATAATATCATAAATAAAAAATTGAAGTCGAATTTTATGTTGATACGGAATTCTGAAATTCATAATCATGAAACAAGACAATATAACTTGTTTCATCTTGACGCCGCTAGCTCCATTATCGGACAAAAAAGATTCACTCATTCAGCCTTAACTGAATTCAATAAACTACCTGACAATATAAAAAATTGCAGAAACATAGGTTCATTCAAAAATGAAGTGAAAAAATTGATTATTTCTGAGCGAACTGGATAAAATTGAACATGCCATTTTTTTTTTACAAATATTATTCTTTGTTTGTCAATTTACAGTTGTTGATATTATATTTTGTATAATGATATGTTTACCTATAGGTATATAATTATGTACTTCCTTATACCAGAGCCTATTCTGTCTGGAAGTTATTTGTTCAATAAATAAATAAATAAATAAATAAATATTATCTTAGAACTCTTAGAAGACATATTATTCGATAGTGATTCTGATTCATCACTTATCATCCAAAACACCAAGTTCTAGTACCTCTATAATTTTAGTGATGAAGAAATGAAGCCTAGCTGTGAAATAAATTTGATATTAAAAGTGGTAATAACAACCATCTAGTAGATTAGTGTCAGTTGCAGCGTCTACTGTCACTGTGAGATCTTCCAGTTCGACTTCATACATTTTCCCAGAGTATTTGAAAATAATAATACATAATGATTGTGGACTCATACCTAATCATTCGAACGCTCAACCTAACATTTCATGAATACTGCGGCACTACATCACCATTTCTGTATCAGTGTCCAACAGTAAACAGGGTTCCTTGCAAGGATCCGCGAAAACGTTGCCAGAAAATTTCAGTAAAATCGGAACGATGAAATATACTGGACAGTACTGTTTGCTATTTTGAGAATCTAGAGGCCCCCTCTGGTGGTGAAATTGTAAAGCTAGTTTTTGAGTGATCATCCATAACAAATACGGTTGACTTCTGGGGAGTTGGTTGTTGAAGACACCAAAAGCCAGAGTCAGCCGTTCAATGTTCAAAAATAGCCTCTGAATTCCTATCCATGATTCAGTTAGTTCGGCAATTCGTGAACAAAACAAGACATTTTCATTAATTAGTAACGCTTTCTCGTAAACAACTACAGACAACCACACACAACAACAGAAACTTGAGGAACTCACACATATTCTAAACATCATTTTCATCCGTTTTTGGATGTATGATAAATTGATATTCATCATTCAGGACGTGGAAAAATATATTTGGTCAGCGTTTGTTGGAAATATTGTCTTTTTAAAACCCATGAGATGTTCATGAATGCGGTAGTTAACTTTTCTTCCTGTCTGACCAATATACAGGGGGTTTCAAAAAAAGGTGACCCTCTTGCTATGGTAGATAGAACACTTCAACGACATCCGTTTTGAAGATACAAGGTGTTGAAAAAAATATGTTCTTACGAATATATCGAAACCACTGGTAACATTATAATGAAATTTCGTGTGGATGTTTTTCAGAAGCTGACACATCGCATGAATTTGTTTTTATATCATACTATCATAGAGAGCGCTAGTTACACGGCTCGTGCCAAGTAGTTTTAACCAACTATTTTGAGGTTAGATCTATCAATATGCAATTGTATTCTTGGTAGAACTCGATACTGTGTACCACTTACGGCATATTCTGATTTGAAAAGGTTGAAGTGAAGTGAAAAACGATTTGCATATTTACTGAAAACCGCAAAACAACAATGTATTTCTAACGCTGAACTTCATGAATCACAAGAATACCATCAAAATAAATTTAACTAAAAACATGGATTCCACAGTTTAGTTTTGGTTGTATCATGAAGAAAAATACTATGATACAGAGATAAATTCACGTCAAGAGTTGCAAGACAAAATTAAAGATCACTCGAATGACTCAACAGGTGATTCTCAACCGTTTAGGAGAATGATGCATTCTTAACAAAAAAAAAAGATAAAATCGTTTTTCTCCGATCGGCAGCAAATATTAATTTTGCTGACACATATCAATCAGCAATAAAGTATTACTTTTCCTGCCTAGGCAGCAAAGTGGTTACTTTGCTGATTGATATGTATCAGCAAAATTAATAATCCATGAATCGTTTATGATTTCCTTCATATTTCATCCAATACTTCTCCGGCAACAAATTCAACTCTATATTTTTTGCCACCTCCCTTATTTCTGGAGGTGTAAGTACTTCCAGGTCGCTATCACTGTCCATTATATAATAATTTAAATATACCGATATTTTTTCGCACAACTGTCAGAAATTTCATGAATTATTGTCAAACTATAATTATTATTAAGGACATTTCCATAGCAACCAACCATTCCAACAACTGCGATTTCTATAAAATTTTATTTGAATTGAACACTAGGAAAAATAAAGAGATTGTGGGAATTGTAATAATTTGCAAATACAATATCCTCCTATATCGTTATGAACAATCGGAGAAAAACTTATATGTTCAACTCGGCAGCAAAGTAGATTAACTGCCTCAGCAGGATTCCTAGCCTCGCTACGCTCGGCTATGAATTTAGCCTCGGCAGTCAATCTACTACTTTGCTGCCTAGTTAAACAAATAACTATTCTTCTTAAAAACTGAGGATATTTTGAACATTTTCTCTGATTCAATATTTCATGTTTTTAGTCGAATTTATCCCAATTTCTATTTGTGATTATTTCTTTGTTCAATCAATAACTTCAGCATAAAAATAATGTGATTGTTTTTGAGTTTAAGAAATAGGTAGGTAATTGATCTGAATCAATAATACTTATTTCATACCAGCATCAGCTTCATTATTTTCGAATCAAAATATTGCGTAAACAGTAGGTACCTCATTATAGAGTTTTTTGAAGAGTACCTTTCTCGTGTTGAATTGGATGATGTTGAAAGGTCACATAGAATTTGGTCTGAAAAATGTAACCTCAGAAAAATTATTCAGAATGTCCAACGTGTTATTCGTTCTGTAAGTTACTCCCAACTCTTGTTAATGTTAAAATCGAGCTAATTTTTCTGTTGATGATCCGGAATTGGTTGAAGTTCTACAATTTTGATTTATGTTTCTGATGGAAGGATACACTTCTTTGTTCCCGAGTTTCTTGAAAAGGATATTGTCTATAAAACGATGTAGACTGCAATATGTTTATGCTTCAAATTCTGTCACTGAGAATCTTTTTGTCGCCAATAAAAGTAGATTTCTTCACTCACGAAAGCAACCGTTATTTTCCAGGCTTATACGATCTAGATTTCAAGAACCCGAAGTCAGACAAGAAAAACTGGGTGAAATCAAGCAAACTCTACGATATGTACGCAGATTTCATCAAGGATTTCCCCATAGTCTCCATTGAAGATCCGTTCGAACAGGACGATTGGGACGCTTGGACCGACATAACTGAGAAAGTCTCCATCCAAATTGTTGGAGATGATCTGACAGTCACCAACCCGAAGAGAATTCAAACGGCCATCGATAAGAAAGCTTGCAACTGTTTACTTCTGAAAGTCAATCAAATCGGTACCGAATACCTCTATCTTTCTTGTAGTTCAGTAAACGAACAAAAATAGGAGAAATAGTATGTTATAGGAGAAGTATCTCCCATTATTGGTGCTTTAAGAAGATGTCCTAAACTTAGTACATATACATCAAATATTATTCTCTATTCACATATACCCTGTCGAATCAGTTATCTCATAAATATTTGGGGATCTTGTTCCAAAAATAGTTTCAACAAAATGTCTGTTCTATATATATAAAAAGGCATTGAAAGTATTTTTTTTTTTATTTATTTCAGTTATTGCATTACATTCTTTTCTTCATTGATACATTTCATACAAATAATATATAAAGTATAATTAATTTTCTAGTAGGAATGACATGAATGATCAGACAGTAATTCTTGGTATAAGATCATTCATGAAGTATTATCGACTGTTGTATAATTGAAATTACAAATAGTGAACAAAACTTACATTTCATCAAGATACAGTCATATTATAGTGAACAAGAAGGGGAAAAATAAAAACAGTGAAAAAAAAAAGAAAAAAGGAAATTCATGGTCTTTCAGCTTTGATCATTCCTTTGCATATAAATATATTTCTTAACTTTATTTTTGAATTGCATAATATTTGGGCTGTTTTTGATATCATCTGGTAATTTATTGAATTTCGAAATCGCCTCATGTGTAAACTTTTTTTGCCCAAGTGTAGAATTTGCAGCTTCAAGATGAAACAAGTTATATTGTCTCTTCCATACGATACTCCAACGAATCAACTGTATAAGGAAACAAACATATTTTCTTTGGAAGAGCACTTTTTAATCAATACTCTCAAAATTTCCTATTATATCAACAAAAAGCTTGAATCAAATTTTATATTAATTAGGAATTCCCAAATTCATGGTCATCACACTATACTATAGACAATATAACTTGTTTCATCTTAAAGCTGCAAAATCTAAACTTGGACAAAAGAAAATACACATGAAACAATTTCGAAATTCAATAATTATCTAAGTTTATCGAACGGTGCAAAGAACGAAACGTAGAAAATGTACAGAAGAAAAGGTATTGTTAGCATATTTCTTGGAAAGCATCGTCATTGTGGAGCGTATATTCGATGATGAAA
The DNA here is from genome assembly GCA_918026855.4 of Phaedon cochleariae. Lineage (NCBI taxonomy): Eukaryota > Metazoa > Arthropoda > Insecta > Coleoptera > Chrysomelidae > Phaedon > Phaedon cochleariae. The sequence continues at coordinate 59,711,895 of OU896708.1, forward strand.
GCCACGATTGAGACGGGCATTTAAAAAATACATTTCTAAATTTAGCTTCCATTGCAAAAAAAATTACTTCAAATCTGTATAGGGATTTGAAGTAACATTAAATATCTATGGGTCAGGACTTTCAATGTTGTTCATGGCACTTCTCTTCACCACTGTACGAAAATTTACGACCACAATTATTTTCCGCTATTCAATCTTTTTTGAAGTTCGTTGATTGAACTATTGATCCTAATCTCTGCTGAGCAGTTTATATTTTGAATAAATTATTTCTAGGGTCGGTCACGGAATCAATCAAAGCTCATCTTCTAGCGAAATCGAACGGTTGGGGCACTATGGTTTCTCACAGATCCGGCGAAACTGAAGACACCTTCATCGCTGATCTCGTTGTAGGACTTTCTACTGGACAAATCAAGACCGGAGCACCCTGTAGATCTGAACGTTTAGCGAAATACAATCAGATTTTGCGAATCGAAGAGGAGCTTTGTAGTTATGCTAGATATGCTGGTAAAGCTTTCAGGAAACCTTTGTAAAATTCGTAGAAATAAATCAAATAGCTAATTATCCAGAGGTTTTGATCGTGATGGTAATTTTACTAGAACAAGATTTTATCAGAAAGTATTGTAAGCAGACCGAGAGCGGCTGATGAGGCCTCTGGTGGGCAGAAACAGTACTGCGTGGCTCTTGCTGATAGTTGGGCTACTAAGTTTTCATTAGATCCACAATGGTTTTGGGCCAACTCCCCTAGATCTCTTAGTTTATGTGATCTCTCGTATTTTGAATAGGACTGGTTATTTAAAATGGCGTTTTTCTTCCGTTCCTGAAATTCTAGAAAAAATATTCAAAAAATCAAGAAAAAATAATGGAATTATGTTATACAGGGTGTCCCAGAACAACGTACCATAAATTCTACAGGGTGAACTAGAGACCAAAATAGGCCGATTGAAATCAAGTTACCTCTATACGAAAATGTACCGTTGAGGTGTGAGAGGGCGAAGAAAAACAATGTTATTTCCAGATTTTGTATTCAATATTTCGAAATCATTGAAAGGTATACTGCTCTGAAATTCGTAGGGCAATTTACTATAAGTGAATGTGCATGGAAAACATTTCGTACTTACCAATTCATTCAATATACAGGAAAATAAGTATTTCGCATTCTCTTTGATAAAATGTAATATAACTTTTTTGGAGTACGGCACTAATCACATTTTGGTATTTCAAAAAATGACAAAATCAATTATCACACTTTCTTCTAACTGCAGTTTTTTTATAATTGTCCTTGGGTTTTCGAGATAAATAACAAAATTAATTTTGGTGCTTCCTCATACTACTCGTTTATGATGTTGAAATCATTATGTTTTGCTCATTTATACCTCATTTATTGTGTTGACTTATTGACCACAATAATATCATGTTCACCAATTACCAATTCGCAATAAACTCTTCATCATATGATTTGGGAGCTGGCCATTTTCAAATTTCAGTTCAGGATTTCTGGTAAAAAACTTTGTGCGAGAATAAATAAATAAATTTGAAGATGACTAGCAACATTATCATTATGTTGAAGTAGTTCCTAAACATGATTATTGTGATCAATATATAACTCAACACGAATGAGGTAGCAACTTGCGAAACATGATCATAATCATAATAAACATGGAGGAGCACCAAAATGAATTTTGTTAGATATATCGTAAACCAAGAAAAATTATGAAATCACTGAAGTTAGAAAAAAGTGAGATAATTGATATTGTTATTCATCGAAATTTTAATTTGAACGAATTCGTGGATTATATTGTAGAAAATCTGGAAATAAAATTGTTCTTTATCGCCCTCTCAAGGCTCAACGGTTCATTTTCATATTTATATAGGTAAGTTGATTTCAATCGGTCTATTTGGTCTCTAGTTCACCCTGTAGAATTGATAGTACTTTGTTCTGGGACACCTTGTATAATAAAAGCATAAAAGTAAGGTTTTTTCTTTTTCAAATTTATCGTTTACTCTTTATAAAATACATAATATAACATATTTTTAAACTGCTCTACAGATTTTTCACAAAATTTGAAAGTCGAAAGATTTAAACTTTCTTCGCATGATCTTGCCACCTAGTTCTTTGAATAAAAAACGTAAAACAGAAAATGATCGTGGACAGAGATTATGTATGTGGATGTGGATAAGCCAATGTGGAAATCTGTAATGATCTCTTCAAAGCCGAACACAGAGATCTCTGACAGAGATAAGTTACCCACTTTCTGCCGAACCCTGCCGAACAGCTATTAGCTTTTGAAGATATTACTAGATGGCGCTTATCCAAAAAGAGAACAGGGTTGGTAAAACTGACAAAATAATCATCAGGTCTAAGGGTGATTCCTGTATGATCTAAGAGTACAACTACTAGAGTCGAGATTTCAGAACTGTGATGGGTATTTGAGTTTTTGAGTACTGAGTTGATTGAGATTCATGATTTGGTTTGGTCATAGATAGACTAATGTTTGGTAATGATCGTCTATCATCAATCCGTTATTCTGTTTTCTGCTTAGATCATGTTAGATCATGCTTAGATTTAGTATGAATGATCTAAGGTTTTCTATTAAGTAGTGACTGTAGTGACAGAACAGATGTCTAGATTAAAGTGCCTAGATGAGTGACAGTTAACCTATAAATACGACAGTGGTGAAGAAAGAGACGCATGCGTTGAACTTGAAACTTGAAAGTTGATAAATTTTCAAACTTGTTTGGGTGTGAAAAAAATGGTGAGGTGAAGAATGTTGTGGTTCGCTCAGCGGTTATGAATTTATTTATCTTAAGATCTTTATAAGTATTCATTATTAAATGTGAATACCAGTTATAACTGACAATTAGTAGAAAAACAAGATACCGGATATCAAGATACTCAGTTGTAGTTTATTTTTAGTTTATTTCCTGTGTTGATGTACTTTTTGTATAGTTTTTTAAAAGAGTTTTTGTGTTGTATTATAAGTACTTGATAAGAAACAAAGAAAATGGCTCTAGGAATGAATGATCCAGGTGAGTTTATTTTGAAATTGTCTACTTCTGTCTACAGTCATTTCCTCGGTAATTTCTTTTGTCATTTCAATCATTTTCTTTCTTCATCAATATAAAATGAAATCTCCAGATGAATTCAGCTATTGGAACACATAATAGCAGTGGTAAGAGTAATTACAATGTTTATGTTACAGATTCTACAATGGAGCATGTTATGAAAAATATCTATTCATCTTGTGATCCTCACAATTTGAATAAAGTTCCAACTTCTAAATTGATAGATTTTATAATGCCATATATGCTGGAAGACCTGTGAGTAAAGAAACCCATTTTCAATTTATAATTTATAGAATAAATTCATCAGAAATTCCATTATAAAATTGGAATATATCTAGGGATACCCAATGAGAAAATCTTTATGAAAATTGCTGAAGAGCTAGAAATATATGACAGCTCTAATTTTACTTCTAGTTCAGCTTTAGAGAACCTGAAATCTCTATTAGACCCAGATGATAAGAATGTACATGTCAATAGTCAAGAATTTTACCAAGTTATGAATGAATGGGCAAAAAAAATCACAAGTCCCAGTGATGATGATTTCAACACAACTCCTAGGTAAAACTGTGTATTCACTCATAATGATTGATTGTTCATTTCCAATTAAATGGTTATTTTAGTCAATTAGATGTAATAGATGAGAAGCACCTTCCATATTCACAGTCAACACCTAGAGCTAGTTTTGGTCAAAAACTGTTGCGCTGTGAAGGACTATTATTAAACTTATCCAATGAGTCTATTTATAATTTATCAGCTAGTACTCACACCAAAGAAAATAATACAGGTAACAAAAAAGTCCTTCCTGTTAGAACATGTCAGACAATATAATCATGATTTCAGTGGGGACAGAAAAAACAGTACTGGAAGAGGAAGTGAAAAAACTAGATCATCAACTGCACAAAGTTCTTAGTGAAATGGAGATGGTGAAAATGCAGTTGACTCAATCTGAAGAGCAGAATGAAAATCTGCATGCAGATTTAGAAAGATGTAGAACAAGATTATTGAGGTAAGAATAAATATAGCATTTATCTGGGCATTTCTTGAACAATTTATAGCTTAAAATACTATCATTGATTGTCTTTATTATTAGTAATTACCCCAAGAAACATAATTATCTGTTAATTATTGGGATATGAGCACATATCAAAAATTTATATATAACTCATTAACTAATGATTTCCACTCAATAGAAACAAATTCATACTTTTTCAAGATTAAAATCATTAGTTACATTTCAATTCTGCCTAAATATCATGTTATTACATCCTAATTGATTCAAAATTTCCTTGTAAACAAAAATGAAGAAATGATATTCAAATACTCAATTCTGTATTGTTCCTCTGTTTCATATGGCAATTTTCCAGGTTAAATGATTCATAATTTCACTGTCATTAAACAATTTATCTTCAATGAACAATATAATTGTCCTCATTATTTGGTGATAAATGGAAAGTGAAAGTTTCAGAATGTCATTAAAGGATTAAAAAGGTATTATTACCTCTTTTGTAATGTGTTTCCATTTCAGGAGTTGGAGACATACATATTTAGTTGTTTTCATGGTAGGTATATGAAAGTGTATTGATCATTATTGATTTAGAATGTTTTATTCTCCTTATATAGAGTATAGATTATTTCTCTACATGACTAACACCTTATTGAAGTATAGCCTGGATTGAGAAGCAATATTATTTATGAAAATGAATAATTTAAATTCACATCATGACATGTTCAAAAACTACCTACCTCATAGAATAACTCATGACTTTGGTGGTAGGTTACAATGACATTTTCATGATCAGAATATCAATGAGATAATTATCATTCTGAATATGTTTATAACAAACTTGTTATAGCAAAAATAGTTTATATTCAATAATCTTCTAATTCAAACTATTTTACAAGCTATTTTATCAGGTGTTGAGTGATCTCATGATCTATCTATGCTCACACTAAAATATTTAGGAATCCATAATGATGTTGCCCTGGTGAATGAGTAAACATAGTTATCTTGAAAATGTGGAGTTTTTCATTAATAATGTGAACCAGGATTTCACAAGATTGGTTAAAAATGTTAGATAGTTTTATCTAAGATCATTAGGTTTTATCTCATTTCCTATGGTTAAAGATCCTTGCAACAGAAAAACAATGAAATAAATAATTGGAAAATTTGATTTTGTCCTTTTTTTTTGTCTGCTGAAAAATGGAACCCCACATATTTTCCTATTGAAATATTTAGTACTATTTCTTGATGATTTTCTTTCCTAGTGAGCAACAATTGAATGATCATTTACACAAAAATAAATGCAATTCAGAGGAACTCAAAGAAGAAATAACTTTCGGCAAAAAACGAATAGAGGAGCTCAATAAAAAGCTGTTATACTATGAAAAGGAAAATGCTCATTTGGAAAACTATCTCCACAAACTTGAAAAAGAGGTACAAAATTATTTCAGATGATCAGGAAGTTACCCACTTTCTCATTATATCTGTTGTAGAATACAGATTTGGAGGAAAGGCTGGATAACTACAAAAGGATGGATCAAGATCTGAAAAAGGAAATGTTTGATATGAAAACTGAACTAGACATGAAAGATCTTGAAGTAGCCAGCTTGAGCAAGCTCAATGATGAACTAAAACTCAAACTGGCTGAGAAAAAGAATTTGGTAGACCAACTCACTAGCGAGAATGAGGTAAATAACAATTAACAAAAATTGCACTTAATTGCAAAGATGAAAGCATGAGATGTATAGAAAATAAAATGCATCACAATGTTGAGGATTAAGATTGAGACTAAAGGTGGATTTATGGAACATCAACTAAATTATAATGGATTTAAGATTCATAGGAATATTGAATTAAAAATATATGGGTGTTAATGCAATAACCTTTCATCAGCTGTTTAATAATCCTTTTCCAGTGGGGCTTGTTATTATTTGGCGCATGCGCTGGTGTGAATTATGGAAGAAATTAATTTCTTAGTTGAATGTTGGCCATCTTTCTTAGTTTCAATTTCAGTTTTAATTCTTCAGTTTCTTGCATGAGCATTTACATTACATTTCATAGTTTTATATTATTGGTTCAAGTTTAAAATTCATTTAAGTTTTAAATTTTGCTTGCATGAATCCACCTTAAATATCTCTCGCCGAAAAAAAATAGCAAAAAAATGAATGATAAATCTTCAGTGACTTTCTTGTAGGCCTATTAATCATCGTCCATTCATGTTTGTTGTTTTTTTGTGAAGGAAATACTATAAAAACAATCTGAAGTTTCTGAATAGGAATAAACTAAATTTGCATATTTCCAGATGTTTGGAAACTGAAGTGATGACGTCATCGAATTATTTTTTTCCTAGAAACATATACAGGGTGGTTTGGTTTGTAATACTAAAGATTCAACAGTGTGTTGTGCTCGTTAAAATAATGAAAAAAGTTCATGTAAACATATACTATTAAACCAGTCGTTTTCGAGATATAGGGTGTTGAAAATACAAGTCTGAATATTGTTTTTTGATGAAATATTCGAAAAGGTTTGAGAAAAATCAACAAAATTTCTCACAGATACTAAACTTTTCACGCTCTATAAGATGAAATAAAAAATATTTCATAAAGTAATTCAGTGGCAGCTGAATCTGGGGGCGGTTAAGAAAAAAATCACCCAAATTTCTATATCTGCATTTCTTTCTCAATTTGTAGTTCAAAATCTGAATAACCATATAGAGAATAAGAAGTTTAGTATCTGTGAGAAATTTTCATCAAAAAACGAAATTCAGACTCGTTTTTTTCAACTCCCTATATCTCGAAAACGACGAGTTTAAAAGTATATGTTTATAAGAATTTTGTTCATTATTTCAAGGAGTACAACACACTGTTGAATTTTTTGTATTACAAACCGGACCACCCTGTATATTGACATATTGGACAAGAGCTTTTATGAACCAAACACATTTTGTATCTTCCTTGCCAGGAAAAATAGAAAATCCTGAATCTTTTTTCTTGCTCCTCCTTTCTTTTTTGTTTCTCATTGTACTTTTTTTTTGTTATTGAGATTTTTTCTCAACTTTTATGGTTTTTCAAAACAACTTAACATTTGTTCTTGAAAACACTCTTTTTATTCTTTGTAAACATGTTCTTGCAACATTGTTATTCATTTTCAAAGGCTACTTGCTTAAATCATCCAGATTGTGAATTTTTGATATTTCTTTTTTTACAAATATGTTTATAATTTTTCTCGTAATTTTTCAACAGTTGAAAGTACCTTTTTTTTTCCACAGAATATTCTCAGAAAAATTATCTCTTTTCAAATATGTCAAAGTAGTAGTATGTTAACTAAGTACAGGAAAAACAATTCCATGACGTCATCACCTCAATTCCCAAGTAGGGAGAAATGTGCAGATTTGGCATTGAATGTTATCTCACAATGGCAAGAGCATAGGTTTAGATGAGGATTGTTTCAGGTATATCAACTAATCATAAAAATGAGGATTTCATAAAGAGTTTATGCTTTTATTGTGTATCTACATAAATTATTATTTCATTTGGTTTTATGTCATGGTTAACATGGATTTTTTTTGTTATTCTTTCTCAATTCATCACTCTACATTGAAACCATAAAAATGTTTAGTCCATTCTTGCAGATTTACAATCTTTTAAATGAGCTTTTCCAGTTTTGTGAAATTCCACCATATTTATAGAAAATATCAAACAGCAGATGAATTATATTCAGTAATGAAAATGCAATTTCAGTACCTGTGAATTCAAATGCTATGGAGCATAGATATCAGTGTCTCCTTGCAATCCATGTGTGATCATTTGAATTATCTAATTTATTTTGGCATTTTAACAAGCTGAACTGAACCATATGTTCCAAGATATAATTTTCCTGGAAATAACTGGACCCATTCTGCATAGGTACTGAATGATAGTGAATAAATTTTGATGTAGACAAATAATGATGCATTGAAAAACCTTCACTGAATTCATTCAAATGCTAGATCTTGATAAAACACGTAAATAATCATATATTCAAAATAGTGAATACAGTAATCTTTTGACCTAAATAATATTGACATTATTTATATAGTAAGTAGTAAGCAGTGTTAACAAGATAAGAGTAAATTGATCTTACACAACTCTTTTAAATATGATATACTAATCTTCTCATGATACTGCTAATAATCTTCAGAACGACAACTGGAAAAATGTAATGCTTATTTAAGCCATAATCTAGTTATGGCTCCAGTGGGCTGTAAAATTCTGTGTAACTCTACCGTACTATTGCAACCAAATACATACACATTTTCACTTCGCTGGATATGCTGGAAACAAAAAGAATCGCATATGATACCGCTTTTGTGGATTGTGCTCAGAAACCAGTTGAAATGATTAATCATCAAATCGTCATCAGAACTGCTCAACGTGCTAAACATAAAATTGAGTTTTTTTCGATCAATTTTGAATCATTATAATTTTCGACTACCTCAACTGATTTTCAATTTCTTTCCAGTTTCTAAATGTCAATTTAGTGACATAATTGTTTTTTGAAGACTATCCTGTATGGACGGATAATATTGATCATGCATCATTTCAAGCTTTTTGACAACCATTTGACCAATATGGACAAGTACAGACTATCCCATTTTGTCCATGTCCCATGTCCTTACGGGAAATCTCACTTATTTTCAAAGATAGAGATTTTCGGTTTCCGCGAACGTTGGCCACTTTTTTGTGAAACTCTCGATACCACAAACAAAATTTGCATAACTCGCTTCGCTATTGAGGTACAGGGCGAAATTGAAAATGTTCCATTTTGGGACCCCTCCTGTATCTCAATTATCTTTCAACTTATCGAGAAAGTAAGAACTCTTTTACAAATTTTTTCACGTAGAATCCAGTGGCGTGGTCAGATTTTAGAAATAATAAGCTACAATTATGCAGATATAACCCGAAGTTATGTTTCTTTAATTGGAACACCCTGTGTATTTTTCCATATTTGAAACACTGAGGCTTTGCGCTTTCTAAAAATATACAGGGTGGTCCGTTTTTTAATACGGAAAATTCAACAGCGTATAGTACTCGTTGAAATAATAAATAAACTTCTTATGAACATATACTTTTAAACGCTTCGTTTTCGAGATATAGGGTGTTCAAGTTTCTTCAAAAAATCGATTATTTATTGATTTCTCAGAAATGCTATAAGTGATTGTGATGAAATTCACATCTATTGTGGAAATATCAATGAGCTAACTTTTAGACTTATTACAGTTCATTAAATTACTAATTTCATGACATGATATTAGTTCATAAATTACCTGCAACTGTTGAGCTGCTTTTCTAGAACTGATTTGTTGGTTAACATCAAAAAATCTAAGAATGTGATTGTTATCATTTCTTCTCATAGTGGGCCATTATTTCGGTTTTGTTCATTATTGCCACGTAACCCAAACTGACGGAAACGTGAGTGAGTTTGATAAAGACTCGTGCATTAGGTACCCTTCTCCTAGGAAAGCGATTTCTGTATTCCCGAACTGCTACCTCTGCGTTTCCATTACAAAATCCGTAAACGATATGAATATCTGCATACTCTTCAGTACTAAATCCCATAGGCATATTGACAAACGGCAAAATTGGAATAAACTTATTACACTTTTTGATAAAACCACGGAATAACTCCAGTTTATTATTTCTTTGACAGAACTTTCGGAGTGACAGCTCATAAACAGTGAACAGTGAGCAACCCAGCATAGCCTACCTCTTTAATTGATATCAAGTAGTATTATTTAACTAAAAAATGTTATAAAATCTTACAAGCGAGCTTTTTTCATTGAAACTTGAAAAATGAATGAAAAATAATTACCCGAAAAATTTGTGTAATTATTACCTTCGCCACCCCAGATTCACCCGCCACTGAATAGTTTTTATGAATAATTTTTATTTAATCTAATGAAGCTCAAAAAGTTTAGTATCTGTGAAAAATTTCGTTAATTTATCTACCGTTTCTAACTTTTGAATAAAAAAAACATATTCAGAAGCGCATTTTTGACACCCAATATCTCAAAAACGAAGCTTTAAAAGTATATGTTTATAGGAAGTTTTTTTATTATTTCAACGAGTACTATACGCTGTTAAATTTTCCGTGCCTTCTTATTTAATTATGTATATTAGGGTTCCTAATCAAATAAAGATCAATCTATCTATCTATCTAATGATAATCAAAATTGTCGATTTTCAGCTCTTGGACTACAAAAAACAAGGCCTGGAAAAAATCCTATCCTCCCGTCGGTACTCCACCGCCTCCTCTCACTATACCACCTGCCTGGCCGACGAGTCCAACAGCTTCCTCAAAGGTACCGTTCCCATTTACTCATCCCCACCACCTCCAGACTCTCTTTTCGCCTACAACAGCCCCGCTTTTCTCAAAAGGGTGCTGGCGCCTGTCAGCCCCGGTTTAGGTAAGTGTGTTCTGAACATTTTTTTTTTCTATTTCTTGTACAGAGTGATTCACCATAAATGTCCCCTCCTCTAGCTCACTTATTTTTCAACCGATTTAAAAATTTGAAAAATCATCTAAAATGATTTTTCAGAAATGTTTTCCCGTTGCATCAGAAAATACAGGGTGCTCGGAACAAACGATCTACAGAGTACTACTTGATTTTTTCAAATGGAACACCCTGTATTTCATTGAATTTTTAGGTTCTCCCTGAAGAGCTGATTTCATCAATATATCACACTTGGGGTCTAGCGGGAATGATTACAGAGATATAGGGTGTTCAAATTCGAGATTTTTCAACTTCAGGATTTTTTTGTGTCGAAACCATTCGCTAAAATTGTGGAGGCTGAGTTTGGCCAGGGAGTTTTATTCTGGACCAGTAATAGCACGGCGTCATCCCACTGTGATCATTTGTATAGTGATTTAGGCTTTCAAGGAAGTTTTTCCTTCCTCTCGAGACCCCGAGGATCTCGTAAATAATTCAAAATTTTCTACGAGTGAATGCGCATGCGTCCGCATGCATAATGTATTACGTGATTCACTGTGACCAATCTGACAATGTGGTTTGGGAATGGTTCGAAAACTTTGTGCTCTCGTGAAAAAAATGTAACGCAATAACTGAAATAAATAAAACATTAAAGTGATTCCGGTGGCGGAATCGGATAAATAATACGCAATTTCTGTCTTACTGGTCTTCTATGGAAGTACAGATCTATTGTACTTCAGCCTGAATACCCGCCCTATGTTCCACAGGTAGCCCTATCTATCACCTGAAGGACAAGCTGGTCCGCCAGCTGAAGCTGAAAGACTATGAATTTCCTTTTTTTTCTTCACTGTTTCTATTTTTTTCTGTTCTTGTTCACTATAATATGAGTACTGTCAATTTGAAATATCTTAATGATATGTAAGTGTTGTTCAATAAATAAAACGCAATTTCAATCTTGCTGGTCTTCTATGGAAGTACAGATCGATTGTACTTCAGCCTGGATACCAGCCCTATGTTCCACAGGTAGCCCTATCTATCCCCTGAAGGACAAGCTGGTCCGCCAGTTGAAGCTGAAAGACTTTTTGAACTTCCTGTTTTTTTCTTTACTGTTTCTATTTTTTTTTTTTTTTTCGTTCTTTTCACTATAATATGAGTACTGTTAATTTGAGATATCTTAATGATATGTTAGTGTTGTTCAATAAATAAAACGCAATTTCTATCTTGCTGGTCTTTTATGGAAGTACATATCGATTGTACTTCAGCCTGGATACCCGCCCTATGTTCCACAGGTAGCCCTATCTATCACCTGAAGGACAAGCTGGTCCGCCAGCTGAAGCTGAAAGACTTCATGAATTTCCTTTTTTCTTCTTCACTGTTTCTTTTTTTTTTCGTCTTGTTCACTATAATATGAGTACTGTTAATTTGAGATATCTTAATGATATGTAAGTGTTGTTCAATAAATAAAACGCAAATTCTGTCTTGCTGGTCTTCTATGGAAGTACAGATCGATTGTACTTCAGCCTGAATACCCGCCTTATGTTCCACAGGTAGCCTTATCTATCCCCTGAAGGACAAGTGGTCCGTCAGTTGAAGCTGAAAGACTATGAATTTCCTTGTTTTTTCTTCACTGTTTCTATTTTTTTCCCTTCTTGTTCACTATAATTTGAGTACTGTTAATTTGAGATATCTTAATGATATGCTAGTGTTGTTCAATAAATACAACGCAATTTCTGTCTTACTGGTATTCTATGGAAGTATAGATCGATTACTTCAGCCTGAATACCCGCCCTATGTTCCACAGGTAGCCCTATCTATCCTCTGAAGGACAAGCTGGTCCGCCAGCTGAAGCTTAATGACTTTATGAATTTTTTTTTCTTCACTGTTTCTTTTTTTCCGTCTTGTTCACTATAATATGAGTACTGTTAATTTGAGATATCTTAAAGATATGTAAGTGTTGTTCAATAAATAAAACGCAAATTCTGTCTTGCTGGTCTTCTATGGAAGTACTGATCGATTGTACTTCAGCCTGAATACCCGCCCTATGTTCGACAGGTAGCCCTATCCATCCTCTGAAGGACAAGCTGGTCCGCCAGCTGAAGCTGAAAGACTTTTTGAACTTCCTGTTTTTTTCTTCATTGTTTCTATTTTTTTTTTTTTTCGTTCTTTTCACTATAATATGAGCAGGGTTGTCATGAATTAATTCATATGAATTAAATCAGTGATTTAATTCATGAATTAATTCCATTGACTTTTTTCGAAAAAGTCATGAATTCATTCAAATTTTAAAAAATGAGACAAATTGCACTATTACCTTAGATTTTAACTAGTTTAAACTGAAAAATTCGATCGTATTTTGGCAAGACTTTGCATGTGCAAGTGTGCCGAGGATAGGCATGATGCATAATATTTTGCAGTTATTTCGAAAGTAAATGTATTATTATCCATGGCACACTTGACAAAAGTAAATAAATTATTATGAAGTATTTTCATCAGTAATATTTAATTTATGTTCTTATTTGTAATCCAATCGCAAATGAATTAGTATCGTTAGATTTGTCAAAATATTCTTTTTTCGGAAAGTGCTTGTCGAAAAATGGTCGCCATTTGAAAAATGATAGTTTGATACGAAAATGTAATTTTGCCAACTTGTCTTATTCATATCTATCATACTTGTCACTAAAACTTCGCGATTGGAATTTTCTGATATCACCTGAGGTCCTTAGATTAGTTTACTTCCGATCATGGCCACCTAGATGTAATTTCAAAAGTGACTCCGAAAAAATTAAGTAGGCATAAACACTTTCGAAAATGTTACATTCTGATCTAGAATTGTCTCAGAAATCCAAAAATGTTACAATATACAGGGTGTTCCATTTGAAAATTTAGAACCGGAGCCATTTTCGGTGAAACCGGAAGTGACCGGAAAGTGGAAAATATGTGAAAACTCTCCTCTTCACATACCATTCACCTATACCAAATCTCATTTTGATACACCTAATGGTCTAGAAGTTATGACTTGTCTAATAGATTCGTTGACACCCGGTATACAGTATCAAGTATCATCCATAAAGTCCATAGCATATGAGAACAGGTTTAATATCACAGCATCGAATATTTTTCTCTCGGCGATCCATTATGCATATCCGATAACTTGAAAATCGATTTTGACACATGTCACGTGATCACTGGTATGGTGATAAATAAAAATAATACTATAAAGCGACGAAAAGTGGGGTTAGATAACAAAATATCCATAAACATTTCTTATTAAGTTGCTATTCCACATTCAGTTTCGAGCAATTTTTGGAGGAGAATTGGAAATAGCTATATTTTTTCGAATATTCTTCAATTTTGTTACAATTTTCTTTTTTCCTGACAGTAGTGATGTTGATGATGTACAAGTTGAATAGAATTCAATTTCATGCTCACATATGGAGTTTCCAGCCATTATTTGAGAAAACTGAAAATAGCTATTTTTATTTTTTTTAAATAACTTCATCTTCCCATCTAAGCCCACTTTTTGCCATCGTAATTTTTTGAATCAACCGCCATACCAGTGTTCAAGTGACATGTGTCGAAATCGACTTTTAAGTAGTCAGACATGCATAATAGATCCCCGAGAAAAAATGTTTCGATATTCTACTAATAAACTTTTTCTTCATGTGTTACGAACTTTATGGATGATACTGGATCTATATGTATCCATTATTTTGTATTCTATCATCACTTTCAATTTTGTTTATGAAAAAATGACATGTTATATTATGATGTTATTCTACAAGATTTCTGAAGGGAATAAAAACATAGTTTTTTTGTCTCTTTTTTTCTAAAAGTCATGACTTATTCCAACCCTGAATATGAGTACTGTCAATTTGAGATATCTTAATGATATGTTAGTGTTGTTCAATAAATAAAACGCAATTTCTGTCTTGCTGGTCTTCTATGGAAGTACAGATCGATTGTACTTCAGCCTGAATACCCGCCCTATGTTCCACAGGTAGCCCTATCTATCCCCTGAAGGACAAGCTGGTCCGCCAGCTGAAGCTGAAAGACTTTATGAATTTCCTTTTTTTTTTTCTTCACTGTTTCTATTTTTTTCTGTTCTTGTTCACTATAATATGAGTACTGTTAATTTGAGATATCTTAATGATATGTAAGTGTTGTTCAATAAATAAAACGCAATTTCTATCTTGCTGGTCTTCTATGGAAGTACAGATCGATTGTACTTCAGCCTGAATACCCGCCCTATGTTCGACAGGTAGCCCTATCTATCACCTGAAGGACAAGCTGGTCCGCCAGCTGAAGCTGAAAGACTATGAATTTCCTTTTTTCTTCTTCACTGTTTCTATTTTTTCCCTTCTTGTTCACTATAATTTGAGTACTGTTAATTTGAGATATCTTAATGATATGTTAGTGTTGTTCAATAAATACAAACGCAATTTCTGTCTTACTGGTCTTCTATGGAAGTATAGATCGATTGTACTTCAGCCTGAATACCCGCCCTATGTTCCACAGGTAGCCCTATCTATCACCTGAAGGACAAGCTGGTCCGCCAGCTGAAGCTGAAAGACTATGAATTTCCTTTTTTCTTCTTCACTGTTTCTATTTTTTCCCTTCTTGTTCACTATAATTTGAGTACTGTTAATTTGAGATATCTTAATGATATGTTAGTGTTGTTCAATAAATACAAACGCAATTTCTGTCTTACTGGTCTTCTATGGAAGTATAGATCGATTGTACTTCAGCCTGAATACCCGCCCTATGTTCCACAGGTAGCCCTATCTATCACCTGAAGGACAAGCTGGTCCGCCAGCTGAAGCTGAAAGACTATGAATTTCCTTTTTTCTTCTTCACTGTTTCTATTTTTTCCCTTCTTGTTCACTATAATTTGAGTACTGTTAATTTGAGATTTCTTAATGATATGTTAGTGTTGTTCAATAAATACAAACGCAATTTCTGTCTTACTGGTCTTCTATGGTAGTATAGATTGATTGTACTTCAGCCTGAATACCCGCCCTATGTTCTGCAGGTAGCCCTATCTATCCTCTGAAGGACAAGCTGGTCCGCCAGCTGAACTCCAGCACGCCGAAAGCGAACCGAACGACGGACTGTTTCGACATCGGGCCCCACAAGTCTCACTCGCTGACCGACCTCAATCTGTCGACGCGCTCCATGCCAGACATACCATCAGCCAATGGGTTCCAGGAGGCCAATGGGTTCCGGGAGGCCAACGGGTTCCGGCTCCGGAGCGGCGGGGACGACACGTTCGGTGGGTCGCCGTCGCTCGGCTCCGGGCACGTGCCTTTCATGTCCCTGCAGGCCGAGCTGTTTCAGGTGAGTTGTCCCACCCACCACGTTGTTCTTTCACCACATTTCGGACTTTGACTATTCGGATCGCTCAGTTGGACTGCTAAACGCCAATTTCAACAGATAAATTCATGTCAACATAGTTATATATAAGTCTGGAAACTAGGGTCCCTTGATGGAAATTGACGTTAAAGTCATCTTAACAGGGTACGGACAGATCCTCGTCTCCTCTCACTCTAAAGTGTTTTTGAACAGTTATATAGTTTCATCCTTATTCAATTCTGTGGATAAACGCTAGATTGTTGACATTTGTTGTTTTTCAGGTTATATGAGGTCATTGGCGTGTCATACGGAATTTCCATATGGAATTCCTGATTCAACTATACCAAGATATAGTTGAACTATCCTCTAGTTTTAGAGTTTACTACTCCAGCATAATCTTTGCGAGGTAGGGAACATATAAATTGTACTGAAAGCTTAATATATTTCACCAAAAGAGACTGTTCTTACACTGTATACCAGTGTTGACTGAATTGACTGAATGAATTCTGAATTCAAGCTGAGCAGTAGTTTATCTATGAGCTCAATGAGCTGAGCCTTATGATTGAGAAATGGTGAAAACCTTGATGTGGGTTTCTAAACTACTGTATTCATGTCATGTGTGCTAAATATATTTTCGGAAATCCAACTCTGAGAAGAATTTATGGAGTGACTAATATCACACTATGTATAAAACTTCGTCAAGGGCGAAAAGTAGGCTGATAAAAAGTAATACGTAAAATAGGAACAGGAAAATTACGAATAGAATATAATTCACCCCCATGTTATACATATGATTTTTTCGTCTCCCATAAATAAAAAGTCATTCTCAAATGAATTATTGATGAAAGTAACAAAGAAGTAGGTATACAGTATAACTTATTGACACGTTTCAAAAGAGAATAGGAAGATATCGTATTCAGTAAATAATATCCTTATTTAATCGTAAAATCTTTTCATTTTCTTGAATTTTATAATCATTAACATTCAGAAATCATTTGACTCTGTCAATATTTTCTTTTTTCACCAATAGTCAAAGAGTATTGGGAACGAATAATAAATATCATTACTAGATTACTAGCTGACTTGGCAAACGTTGTTTTGCAATGCACAATATTTCTAGAAAATATCCTTTTAGTTAAATATTTACCAGCACACTTTATTTATTTCATTTTCTACTTCTCTTTAGTTCGGCTATTCATAAAAGCGTGTTTCTTTAATTTTTCAAAATACTATTTATTTTATACTCCTTTTCAGCTCGGCAATCTATCTCTTCAGTTTTTTAAACTACTGTTTATTTTCTACTTCTTCTTAATTCGGCTAAGTATCTACGATCGCGTGTTTGATCGATTTTTCAAACAACTATTTATCACAAAATTCGTTCCCTATATTGGATCCTCTATCTTGAATTTCCCAATTTTGACAAAAAATTTTAAGTTCGTCCCCGACAACCCTCAGATACCAATCTTAAATAGAATCAAATTATAATTAGAAATTTCTTTCGCTATATATTGGATCCGTCATCTTGAATTTTCCAAGTTTGACGAAACAATCATTATCTCCAACCCCGGAAAACCCCAGATACCTTCCAATTTTAAATAGAATCGGATCATAATAACAAAACTCGTTCGCCATATGATCCTCCTCAACAAGTAAATACCCTGTACATACATACCTATTATTAAAATATTGAATGATTTTCTGTAGCGCCCATGGATGTGACGTGACAGCAATGTCAGGGATGCCAGTAGACAAAACTAAAGCCTCTAGATCAGTGATTCCCAACCGGTGGGTCGCGATGTACATATGGGGGGGGTCGCCATTAGGCCCAAAAATTTCAACCAGTGCAAGTTTCAACAACATTGCAATATGTATAGGTAAATGTTTCTACATTTGGCTTATGCTTATTTATCGGACATCTTCGGTCAGTTGAACAAGTTGAATCTGAAACTTCAGGGAAAGGACTTGCACCTCCTCTATTTTAAAGATAATCTCGAAGCATTTGTGTCCAAGATTGGAAACTGGCGACGTAAAGTAAATCTTGAAAACTTTGCAATGTTTCGAAAACCTGAACACCATGGTTGAAGTATCAGAGGCAGGAATTGCGGGGGATCTAAAAGAGGAAATTGATTATCACCTTGAATCCCTTGAAAATGAAATCAGTGGTATTTCCCCGAGCTGTCTGACCAAGAAGCTGCAGTAGTAAGGAAACCATTCCATGCCTTGTTCCTGATGAATTGCAAGATGAATTTTTAGATCTTAAAAATGATTCCACAGCACGGAATTTTGGTGTGCCATATATTGTTTATATCCTGATGTCGCTCTGCTTTTTTTGCGGGTACTAGTACCATTTGCTTCGACCGTCGAAGTGGTTTTTCAATTCTTTTGCAAATTAAAACAAGAGAAATAAACTAGATGTTCAAGATGACTGGCTTTGACACGCACTCAACGAAGAATTTTGAAACTTGTTATGCAGATGCAAGCTCAGTCATCTCATAAACATTATACCAAATAAATAATATGAATGTTATCAAATTGTTTTTTTTTTATATTAAATAAGGAGATGTCAATATTCTCAATGGGGGGTCGCGACCTTTTAAGCAAATCCAAAAGGGGTCATGACTGTGAAAAAGTTGGGAACCACTACTCTAGATCATTAAAAAAGAATGCAGCTATGATCTGTCCGCACCCTGTTAAGATGACTTCAACGTCAATTTTCATCAAGGGACCCCAATGGAAACCATCCATCCTTCTCAAAGTGGTCCAATATTTTTTTAAAGAAAAAACAGTAAAACAAAAGTCGGTCGACCACAAAAAAAGTATTTTTACAAATTATGTTTGTGACTAGTTTCGGCTCAACGGCCATCTTCAGATACATAAAAATACCTGTAAAGATTAGATATTAGAAACAGGCAATGAACTACTGAGGAAATAACTTACCTAAGTACTAAGTAGGAGACATGTGGAGATAGTTTAAGTAAAAACTAGGTCAAAAACCGGAAAATCAGGCAGGTAATGAGGTATATTGTTCTTTAAATCGACTAAATAGTCAAAAAAACAACTTAATAATGCTCTTTCCGATGTTGAATTGTAAATATAAGTTCCAACTCACTTTTCATTTCCATATTTAATATGGTGCTCACTGCATGTTTCACTAAAATATGTATTATGAAAGTAACACCACTAGGTGGAGTATGTGGATAAGATTAAAAATATCCACTACTTGGACTTGGTCTTCTATCACCGTATCCTTTGATCATTAAAATTTCAATACGCTCAGACAGTTGAACGTTCCATTTTCGCGCGAAAATTATTTACACAAAATGTATTTCTGACAAGACCATCACTGCTAAACAAAAGAACGACGCGGCGTTGTTATGGAGCTGGAAACTTTCAAAGGTAACTTGTTGGACTATGAATTTAATGGACTACAACATTCTTGAATAATTTATAAGAATGTTATTTCCAGAACTGGATATATCGAAAATCGTTGAAAATAGGAAATGATGTGCAATATCAATTTCATTCAGAATTTTGAGTAGAATTGAAATATGGAATAATATATAGGGTGTTTCATTAAAGAAAAAGCAACTTTATTTCTTGAAGACTTTTTGGCTAATCCTGTATACATGATTTTTATTTAGTGTCGTAGATTTTGAAGAACCCTTAAATTTTTGTATTCTAATATGTTTCGTTAGCTATCTTACTTCAAGAGATAATAGACCGTTTCCATACATATCAGCGACCCTGCATAATAAATTAGCATTATATTATTGCCGAAGAAAAACTTGAGAAATCCAAAGTAAACTGGTCAACATTGATAACGTCGTGCTCCAAAATATAGCATGAATTCAAAGTAGAAAAACACGAATTTCCTCACCAATTTGAAATCGGTTTCCATGTCTTTTATTATATTTTAATATATCATATTACCTCGTATAAGCCTCATGAGGACTTGATGTATTTATCTTCATTAGTATGAAAACATTTAATTGAATCTGTGGCAATTCTGCAGTCTCTTTCATATTTCCTTGTATAAACCTCATGAAAAGTTACTATATTTATTCATATCACAATTTTCGACAATCGCCGACATTATATTCCTTTTTCGGAACATAGCGATTTTCATCACGTTCAAACATATTCTTCTTCATCCCAGGACAATCTGAACATATTTTTTATGGCACCTTGTATATCCATCGTCAAGAATAAATATGAATTTCATACTTCTGGAACTACAATCGTAATTTTTTGAATTTTATAATTTATCTTAACGAAAAAGCATCATTTTGATTAAAAATGCGTACTTTCATTATATGACCATCGATCCAAGAAATTACAAAACCATTTCGAGGTCAGACACCAGACATCCTCATGACGAAGTAACACTCCATTATTCCACTAGTAACACAGAGAAAATTATGTTTCATCTACTGAAGACTACGTTATTCTCCATTCCATCATTCAGTATTTCTTGTATCACTTTGTATAGACTTTTTCAGAATTTTCTGTGTTCGAACACGATCACATATCCGACGACTATACATACAACGTTGATTCTTTGGAGAAGAATTCCAACTTTCAATTTCATTCAATTATTTGTCGAAAAAATGCATCATTCTGAATGAATATTCATAACACGATTATCAAAGCTCTGAATTTGATATTTTCGAAAATGTTTCGAGAGAAAGCATCAATCAAGAGGGTACAGGTGAGAATTTTTTTTTTTAATTATCTGTTCAAACGGGAAGGTGACGACCACGATGCAATTTTACATCCATTCAATTATCACCCTGTAGCAATGTTATCTGAAATTACAGAAGTTTCATATTTTGCCACAACAAACTGGCAAGAGATTAGGCTAATCATCGGTGAAAACCGATTTCAAATTGGTGAGGAAATTCGTGAGTTATTCTACTTTGAATTCAGGCTATATTTTGGACCACGACGATATCAATGTTGACCAGTTTAGTTCTGCTTGGTGTCGCCTACTAACTTTTTCATTAATATCAACCAGTATTTTGACATTATTGCAGGTCGACAATATTTTCGACTATAAACTGAAAAACGGAACAACTTGTGACAGCTGCCTCGATTACGAAGACAGAATAAATTCTTTGAAGGTTCATAATGAATCTTTGCAAAGCAAATTCTACGAACTTACCGAGGAAAACAAAAGACTGAACGCAGATCTAGTAGAAATAAGTAAAGAAACCGGAGATTTGAAACAAAAATTAACCGACACGGTTTTCGAAAAATGTGCAATACAAGAATCTCTGAAAGAGATGCAAAATTTAACGAATAAGACTGAGAAAGAGAATATATTTATAGATTTAAAAGAGAAAATGAATATTTTGAACGCCAATTTGGTTTCCAAAGAAAACGAACTCGAAGAGTTCAAAAACAAATTTAATTTTGAAACGGCTTACAAAAGCTCACAAATGGAACTGAACGAAAGAAAAAACGAACTATCAGAACTAAAGCAGACTCACCAAAGGTCCAAAGAAGCCAATCAGATACTGGCAAGCAAAATCCAAGAACTCGAAAAGTCTCTGCAACTGACTAAAGCAGAACTCCAAGAAAATGAAGAAAAAACTAAACAAATGTTGGCATTAAATCACAACATAGAACAGACAGCCAACCAAGTGCAAGAGCATATCAATAATAAAAGCTCTGTCCTACTGGACGTCCAAGAACTGAACAAAAAGTTCCAGGACACTATAAAAACCCTGGAGAAGGAGTTACACGATAGAACGGCAGAGGTAAACCATTTCAAGACAGTTCTCAAAAGTGACGAGGATATCAAAAATATGATGTGGCGCAACCACAAAAAAGTCCTCACTGAATTGGAAAATCTCAAATTGGAGCACGATAATGTTTCGAAGCAACTAGAAGAAAGTGAGAGTGTTAGAAAAGACTTGAAGGAAGAATACAGTGCTTTGCTTACAAAATATAACGAAGAAACAGTGAAAAATGTCGAATTATCAAAGCAACTTTCTGATTTGAATAAAGAACTCTCCAATGCTGTACAAAAATACAATGAAGAAACAGAAAACAACATCAAACTTCATCAACAAGTCACATCATTGAAAAACGAAGTTCAGCATATAAGAAACAACCAAAAAGACGACAAAGAAAGAATAAACAAAAAATTATCGGACTATGAAAGCCATATGCAAAATTTGGAGAAAATCAATGAAGACCTCAAAGCCGAAATGGAAACCGAAAGGCACAAAGTCAAAGAAGATAAAATTTCAGAAGAACTCTGCAACAAACTTTCCCATTTCCAGAAAATGCTGGTGAATCTGGAAACCCAAATAAGTGATCTGGAAAACGAGAAGGTAATACTCAGAAGCGAATTGGAGTGTGAACGAAAGAAAACCAAGAAAGATAGTGAAGGAGACATTTCATCAGAAAGTAGCTCCTTATCTTTCACTACAGAAAAATTATCTTTGGAACCAAAAAACAGGAGCTTCGAAAAACAAAAACTCACAATCGACAGACTCAAAGAACGTATGGAACACTTGCAATCCCAATTATTGAACGAGAAATCCAGGTGTGAAGTCTTGAGAAAAATGCTGACAAGTGCGGAAGAAAAACAAGCCAAGATGGCTCAAGAACTTGAACAAAGCCATTCAGAGCAAAATAACTCACAAAGTGCCATAAAAGAACTAAAAACTAAGTTGAAATCACACGAAGACAACTACAAACAAATGTGCCATACATCCAATGAAAAACTCGAAGAAATTTCGCAGAAACTAGTACAGTTTGAACAAAGGAACACAAATTTACTCACTGACCTTGCACACAAAGATGCTCTCATCAAACAGTACCAGGATGACAATACAATAAGCAAGTCTGTTATAGAAAACTTGAAGGAGAATATGCAAGAAAGCGATAACCGACATCAGAGGCTCTTTGCTGAATTAGCTACAAAAGAAATTAAGCTAAAAACAGTCTCAATGGAAAATATCGAACTCAAAAATCTTTCAAACATCACCGCACAGAAACTAGACAAGCTAACCTCAAAATGTGCCCAACTAGAGAATGACTTGACTAAATCGCAAGCAGAATTGAAGCTCAAGAATGGGGAAGTCATTGCTCTGATCAATCGCGTTTGTGAAAAAGACACCAAGATCCAATTACTCTTGAAGACCATTCAGGATCAAGAAGAAAAGCTGTCTCAAGCGTTTCTAGAGCTCACGCAGAAGGAGTTGGAGTATAAAACATTCCTGGAGAAGGTGTCGAAGACTGATGACCACAAGGAAAAGGAACTGATGGATACTGAGCAGAGAATCAAAAACAACACTGAGGTTTTGGAGTCGATGGACTCTGAATTGAAAGAAATGCGTGAACATGTCTGTCAGAAGAAAGATGAATTGGAGAATGTATCTGAGAAGATTTTCGGTTTCATGAACATTATATCTGATAGCAACAAGGATTTGGCAAGGTATGGAAGGATTTTTCTTAACATTTTAGTCTTTTTAAGTTGAGACACAACAGAACCCTCTACTTTTTTATGACCCAGAAACAAAAAAATCACAGATATTTGTTGAATTATAAATATCACAGGTTCATCAAGATTATTCTTGGTTATGATAGGAATACACAACAAATAAAAAACAATAACATCCGTTTCAAGTATTCAAATTATGAAATTAAATGCTACCAAGCAAATATTTCCTTAAATAAAATCAGTAAATACTCAAATACAAAACCACACCCGAAATTTTACAATATTTTAGAAAGGTCTTGAGCTTGAGACTTATTTCGCCAATTGAATTACCATCAGTAGACCTGAAAAGTTAATGAAAATGGTTTCAACAACAACAAAATCCATGACCGAAATATTAATAAATGCAAGTCTCTAGAAAATGTCAATTTTGGAATAATAAGTTATCAGTTATATCTGTCAACAAATTCTAGTGAAAAACATTGATTTTTCATTAACAATAATCATTGTAGGGCAGTATCTTTGACAACTGAAAAGTGGGAAATCAACGTTGAACACGACGAAAACCTACCGTGTCTGAAAATGTGCCAAACTTTAGAAGTAGAAGAAGGGCTTTTAGTTTTGAGTGATAATATTAAAGTCGCAGTTTCACTATTAGAAATACTGGTGAGTACTTTGTATATCGATCAAGGCTACATCAACTTCAGAATGGCATATCATGTCATATTTTATTGTCATGTTCCTCAAGTATTTTTAATCTTTTCCCTTTTTTGTAAATCATTTTTTTTTTGTCATATTGCGATCGAAATCTTGTGCCATTGTATTGAGGTTCATATGGATACAAGTTATTTAATTTTTAGTCAACCCGAGCACCTAGTACAATGGATGATTCAGAAAATCAAATAACCGTTATATCTAATGTAAGGCAGCTAAATTGGTAAGTTTTTCACTATTTCGTTAGTATATTTTTCAGTTCATCATTTTTTGTTTTTCCAGTAATGACTCTAAAAACGTAAAGAAATTCACTCTAAGGCCTTCGAGGCTGATTCTGAATAGGCCTGTTAGTCCCGATTCGCCATCTGTGGATCTTGATTTACCTACCGAATCCCCAAATGTAGAATCTGATAGAGAATTTGACAGTCCTGATAGCCATAATCATAGAGAAGTGTCTGAAACGAGTAATAGCATAGAAAATGGTATCGAAGATCACTCTGATAGTCGGGTAAGTAGATTTAATCATTGCGTCACTTGAGGGATTTTTGTTTAATTCAATGAATTTTTTTTCAGTTGCCTACTCTTCCTCTCGATTTGCCATTCCATGATGCATTTCCGAATGTGAGTGATAACTTTTTGGAAAAACTAGGTCTGCAGGAGAGTAGCCCCAAGTGAGTCTTCTATAGCTTTTTTCAGATCTTTGATACATACTAATCACCTTATTGGAAGATCTTTTTACCAAGGAGATATTTGTTGGTCAGTTCAATGTGATTTTCCTCCATTAACAGGATGAAACTGTCGAGAGACGAAACGGAAAAACTGTTCACCACTTTCGCCATCCAGATAGCGCTGGATTCGAGAGACATCAAAGATCGTCTGCACCGGCAAAAGCTCATCTGCTCGAGACAGCACAGGAAGTGCTTCTATCTCATCAAGGACATATCGATGCGACTGCGCGATCACAGGTTTGTACACCCATCATTATTTTACATGTCATATCTCTTCTTCTTCGTCTTTACGGTGCATGTCATTTCTCAATAACCCGAATATCTCATCCAAATTCCTCACCGATCGCCGAACCCTTGTCGATCTAAAATAATGTGAAAGCTAGTTAGTAGGTGAGAGGTATAATATTGTTACGACCCTGGCAATCGATCCCAGCTACCTGCGGGAACGGGAAGTAAACAAGGCCATATTTCTTGGAATAGTAATTAGGTGATTCGACGGCTATTGAGATGACTCGAGAAGATTATCGACCTGTTCACGATATTTCGAGTGGAATCTAGACGTTTTATTAGGTAGTATAAATAGTTGTTGTTAGGGACAGGAAGGAAAGTCTTTATTTGGAAGCGTTATAATAACGATCGAAGAAGTGTTTTGAATCGGAAGTGTTTAGTACGAGTATTGTTATTATTGTATAGTAGTGTTCAGAATAAATCGTTTTAAGTGTTCTACCGAGTGTTAAATTATTACGGACCCAGAGTAAAATCGTAACAGTGGTGTCAGAAGTGTGGATTTTCGAGGACATTTGAATACGTATGGTGAATACAAGGAGTACGTCATACGACACGATGGAAGACATTATAAAATTCATGAAAAATCAGTTCGCAGAACTAGAGACACGACGACAGGAAGATGAGAAACGTCGTCAAGAAGAGTTACAGAAAATTCTAGAACATCAAGAAAAAGAACGAGAACATCAGAAAATCTTCTTCGAACAAATTCTGCATAAAACTGATAAGCAAATGGATGAGTTAAAGACAGATGTCACCAGAATTGATGACAAGCTTAACCAGGAAGTTTCAAGAATAGATTCCATGCTCGATGCAATCGAAAGAAATGTAGCGAATCAGATCACCTCGCTACGAAGTCAAGATCGCCGTGACAGAGTTGCCACATCGGGTTCTTCCGTGAAACCACCAACTTTTGATGGACAGTCGCCTTGGTCTATGTATCGCCGACAATTTGAGGTTGCAGCAAGTGCAAATGGGTGGAGTGACGAGGAAAAAGCTACTGCACTCATAGTAGCTCTGAGAGGACCAGCTTTGGGAATGTTACAGTCGATCCCAGTTGAACAACAAAACCACTTCGGAGATTTAGTGGCTGCGCTAGAACTCAGGTATGGTGACCAACATCGAGAACAGCTTTACCGGGCTCAGATGAAAAATCGTGTGCAGAAGTCTGGAGAGAGCCTACAGGAGTTCGAAGCAGATGTGAGAAGACTGACTCAATTAGCCTACCCAGAGGCACCAGAGGACTTCAAAGAACAACTGGCGGTGCAGGTATTCATCGACGGGCTGAGAGACTCAGAAATACAGAAGACTCTGAGGCTTACACACTTTAAGAGGAGTGGTGAAGCCCTAGTAAGATCTCTGGAGGTAGAAGCGGCCTTCAACACCTCTAGGCCAAAAGTGAGAGCTGTGTCCATCGAGGAGCCTTCCGAAGACGTGGACCCAGTGGCGAAAATGTTGAGAAAAGTGCTTGAGGAACTCAAAGAAATTAAGAGTGGGTCTAGTAACCAGCGAAATAGATCCTGCTATCGCTGTGGCAGAACTGGACACCTGATAAGGGACTGTAAGGTGAGAGTACCACCACGATCTTCTTCACCTGCAAGGACGCCATCACGGTCGTACTCACCTGCGAGGACTAGGTCATCTAGTGAGTCCTCAGATAGATACCAGGAAAAACTAGAACTAGCCAGCGTATCGGGGCGCATGCTGGCTAGTAATAACGAAGCCCCCAGGGTCATTAACATCAAAAGGATGAGAAGAACAACTGATAGCCTGAACATCAAAGGAAAACTACACCAGAATGCAGATGCCATGTCCAGAAGACCTTGTTCGGAAACCTGTAAGCATTGTCTGCGCATTGAACATCGAGAAGGAACCGCTGATGTTAGAAAAACCAGGCTTGTGACCGATGATAAGTGGACAGCAGCACACATGAGACGAGATCAGGAGAACGATCCGAATATCGCCGATTTTCTACGTTGGAAAGAAAGAGGAACAGAAAGACCGACATGGAAGGATATCTCGGATAGAGGGGCCTGCTTTCAAGGCGATGTGGGCACAATGGGACTCACTAGTTGTGGAGAATGGATTATTGAAGCGAGTTTGGGAATCAGCTGATGGTAGATCAACAATTTCTCAGCTGGTTGTGCCCCACATCAGAGTTAATGAAGTTCTGGAAGAAGTCCATGGCGGAAAATCTGGTGGACATTTTGGAGTTAACAAGACATTGAGTAAAATTCGAGAAAGATTTTACTGGGTTCAATGTCGTGACGACGTGGAAAGTTGGTGTAGAAGATGTCCTGTATGCGAAGCCAGTAAAGGTCCCAGAACGAGATCAAGAGCTGGAATGAAGCAATACAATGTGGGTGCACCGTTTGAAAGGATCGCCATCGATGTAGCCGGACCATTCCCTTTGACTGATGATGGAAATAAATACATCTTGGTTGCTATGGACTACTTCAGTAAGTGGGTAGAAGCATACGGCATGCCAAACCAAGAAGCCTCCACAGTTGCCAGGATATTGGTCGACAACATGTTTTCACGGTTCGGAGTACCAATGGAATTACATTCTGATCAAGGGAGAAATTTTGAGTCGAACTTATTCAAAAAGGTCTGTGATCTAATGGGAATCAGTAAGACGAGAACAACTCCACTACATCCACAATCCGATGGCATGGTCGAAAGATTCAACCGAACTATGGAAGAACATCTTTCCAAAGTAGTCGAAGAGCATCAGAGGGACTGGGACAGGCATCTTCCCTTATTCCTGATGGCGTATAGAGCAGCTGTCCATGATTCAACGAAGCTAACTCCAGCTAGTATAGTCTTTGGAAGAGAACTCCGCTTACCTTGTGACTTGGTGTTCGGTTCACCAAGTGTTGAAGAAAAGGAAGTACAAGACTACGCAGATGAGCTCCGGAATGCCTTGATGAAAACTCACGAGACTGCTCGGAAAAGATTGAAATTAGCAAGTGACAAAATGAAGGCACGGTACGATCTCAAAGCCAATTCAGAGGGATTCTTCGAAGGAGATCGAGTTTGGCTGTATAATCCTCGACGGAAGAAAGGCGTATCACCCAAATTAACACCATCTTGGGAAGGACCGTATACGGTGTTGAAAAGGATCAACGATGTGGTCTACAGAATCCAACGCAGCCCTAGGACAAAGATGAAAGTCGTTCATCTTGAAAGACTGAAGCCTTATCATGGTGAGGAAAGTTCTGTTTTTGATCGGGACGATCAAATTTGAAGAAGGGGGTAAATGTTACGACCCTGGCAATCGATCCCAGCTACCTGCGGGAACGGGAAGTAAACAAGGCCATATTTCTTGGAATAGTAATTAGGTGATTCGACGGCTATTGAGATGACTCGAGAAGATTATCGACCTGTTCACGATATTTCGAGTGGAATCTAGACGTTTTATTAGGTAGTATAAATAGTTGTTGTTAGGGACAGGAAGGAAAGTCTTTATTTGGAAGCGTTATAATAACGATCGAAGAAGTGTTTTGAATCGGAAGTGTTTAGTACGAGTATTGTTATTATTGTATAGTAGTGTTCAGAATAAATCGTTTCAAGTGTTCTACCGAGTGTTAAATTATTACGGACCCAGAGTAAAATCGTAACAATATTGTCTGTCCATTGGAAAAAACAATCGTGAAAACCGATCATATTGTGACAGTTTTCTATAAAGTAGAGACATCTACATGAACTAAGTTGTTCATCTTTTATTCCTGACCTAAAAATGTTTCATCTTCCTATCAATTAGGTAATCCAATGACCTGTCAAACTATGCGCTAGTTGGCACACAATGAAATTATTTATGTGTGATAAATCGTTTTTATATGCGAATTCCTGTTGGTATCAGAAGTTACAAGTCATATAATTACAGAAATTCACAAACAGTACCTATTTAATTGTTTTAGTAACATCATTCTATCTATTTTATTCAAGGTGCCAACCAGGCGCCATATTGACTCTACTCTTGAGTTGGATTGCCTAATAAAGATATTTATCAAGTATGAAAATCATCTACCTACACTCAAATGGAAGCAAGAAGTTGTTTACGTATTGCTATGTTAGCTGGATTCATGATCCCATTTGAAATTGAGGAGAACGTGCGGAAACCTGCAGAATGGAAGAGGATGCTTATTTCCCTTTATATTCTTGATAAGTTTGATTGGGGGAGCAGTGTGTATAGATATTTTCATATCACCACTTAAAGTGCAAAATGGAGTACGACAGTCTATACGCACCATTATGCACCGCATAATCAAACCCACAAACTCTCAAAATCAGACAGTGAAATAACTATAAGCTAAAAAAAGCATTAGAAAGAATACTACATGAAACAAAACTACAAGAAGCTAAAACTAGATAGAAGTACAACAGCTAAAGAAAATAAACAAATCAATTTACTTACTTGAAAGTACCTACTTACAAATACAAACAATATTACCACATACAAACCAACTAATTAACAGAGAACAAACAACACTAGGAGAAATAATAATTAGTAGAAGTTACAATTGCAATTCTCAAGGATTCATAAAAGGGGGTCAAAAGTCAACCACCAGACGATACGTACGTACAGTTGAAAAAAGAGAAGATGGAAACTTCAATCTAAAACTGTCCACATTGACAAATATTCAAGTGAAAGAAATGAGCTTGTAATGTCTGTCACTAGATTGGTGTAGGGTGAATATCAATAAAACAGTTTGTACTCGATGACACCTTCCACTCCGCTCGACCGTCTGATAACAACTGCCACCTTGTGATGTTGTTACCTAACAGTCCAACGTCAGATTGGGTGATTTATTCAGATTAATCATTCACATGATAATATATTGGACATTAGTCATCAGTCAGATTTCTCGAAGGCCTTCGACAAAATGGATTTCACGATACTGATTTTAAAACTAAAAAATTTAGGATTCGATGACGATTTCTTGAACTTTTTTCGTTCTTATCTCACAGGCCGCTCTTTATTCGTTGAATATAGGAGACACAAATCACAATCATTCACTGCTACTAGTGGGGCACCGCAGGGGAGTAATTTAGCGCCATTGCTGTTTTCCCTCTATATAAATGATATTACTCATAACATATTTAGTAAAACACTTCTTTTTGCTGATGATTTGAAACTATTTTGGTGTATCGATTTAATAGCTGATTGTCAGCTGCTTCAAAACAATATCAACCAAATAGCTACCTGGTGCACTGCGAATAATCTAATTACAACATCGACGGTATAAATCTTGAAAAAAATTATCTAACAAAAGATCTCGGTATTCATTTCGATTCTAAACTTCAATTCACACCACATATCATCAAAATCATATCGTCAGCAAAGAGAATGCTAGGTATGATATTCCGAAATTGTAAAGATTTTAAAAATGAAGATAGTTTTATGAATTTATTCAACTCCTACTTGAGATTTCGCTTAGAGTATGGTTCACTGATTTGGTCCCCTATATATTCGTCTCGTAAACGAAACCTCGAATCTGTAGAGAGATCATTTTTGAAGTACCTTGTTTACAAAATCGATGGGGTATATCCTGAGCAGGGTATAGATAACGCTATATTATTGAATCGCTTTTCACTTCTCTCGCTGGAAGACCGAAGAAATTATTACTCGTGCGTATTCATTTATAAGCTTACACATTATCTTGTCGACTGCCCAGATATTTTGTCTCAGCTCAATCTTCTTGTACCTCGTATGGGCAACAGAAACGAATTATGTTTTTATCTTAGAACACCAAGAACTCTGGCAAATTCACCTGTTTATACAATGAGTAGTAATTTCAATAATGTCTGCGGCAAAATCGATCTTTATCCAACAAAATTACCTAAGGAATATATCCTTCAGTAATCAAACATGAAAGTTTTGTGTAAAATGTACCAAAATGAATGCATGAATATGAAATGTATTTTTCTACTCACATAACTAAAATGGCATTTAGCGTACGGATATGTACCACGCTAAATGATCGATTAATCACGGATTGTCGATCTGTGATTTATTCAAAATATTAAACACGTTACCATGGTAACACGATTCCTTGAACACATTACCATGGCAACGCAGTTCATTGAACACAGCTTCAGTAATTTGAGACATGTCTGGCCTGTCAATTGTATTAACTGTCAACTGTTATTTTCGAATTTTGTATCAGAATTATTCGAACAATATTCGTTTGTATCAGAATTCATCATTAAAAATATATGCGAAAAGTAGACGAAAGTGAAATCGAAGAGAATGTTCTGGTACTTGCATATCTCCAAGAAGTGTAAAAATGAAGCATCCATCTTTCAGAACAATTTATTTATTCTGCGCTGAGCATGACAATAAACGTGAAACAAAGGTTAGTAAGCAATGGACTGGACACATCTATACAACCAATATCACTTATACGTGTCTCGCTGGTTGCATGCAGTTGCATGTATTATGTTCTCAATTCCCATTCCTTTCGAATTATTTTGTAGGTTAGCAGGAATAGCAGGTATGAGGTATGTTAATGTAATTTCCGGAGTTCGTAGAAAAATCATAGTATGTAACGCGTTTATAAACTCTTCTAGACACTCGTTTATTGAACACTCGCTCCGCTCTGCTCCGCTCGTGCTTAAACTACTCGTTACTAAAAGGACGATTATAACACTTGTTACATAATATGCTATTGTCTTGCATGTCCTGTAATTGGTTGCCTTACCTGTTTGGACAATAAACGTTTTTTTTATATGAAATACCACAGAGCCATCCACATTTTTCAATAAACCAGGTCGGGCACACATATTTACGGGTCAGTGAACAGTCAATTCAGACCGATAATGATCAAACGATCAAATCTGTCATTCCCGACATCAACTCATGGCACTTGGTGTTTGGAAGCATGAGTTAGAGTGAGTAAGCTATAGACAGATCTCCAATGCGCATGCTTCATGGGTTCCAGTTCGATCTCCCGATAAACTTTTCTCTTGAGGCGTTATCAAGCGGTCTAGATTGTAGGTTATGATGATCCCCTAATGTTCCTCATTTCATTCATTCTTTTGTTTCTTTGATTTCTTAGGTGTATAGGGGCATCTGATCCGATCAACCCTGTGTTCGTTTTGCTGGAAGACGTGAGGTTCCTGTTGCAGGAGATTGTGCAGTCGTCCGGCCAGTTGGGGATACTCACCTGCGAGAACAGGATGGTGAAGTGTTGGAATTTGGTCACCAATTATATGGCGATGCTCAAGCAGGGGCCAGCCAAAACAGTAGAGAAGAAAATTCCGACTAATAAGTAAGAATTTGTTTCTATTTCTTTCTCAGAACATTGTTTTGTAGTACACTTTACAGTACGTTACACTTTACCTCAATCTATATTCAGTAGTAATACTATAAGTACTTCAAAATATTCCGGTTATACATTGATAACTTGTTGCATAATTATTACAAAAATACTCTATAGGTTCTAAATTATTGTTGATAAGAATTCAAAATCCCCACTTTCTTAAAACACTTGTATCTTCTCTTAAAAAGAAGATATTGACGTGAATCAAGAGACAAACAGGGATCACACTTCAATTAAAAACATTATGGAGCAGAAGGTTGAAGAATGGTTATAAATTATTTTTATTGACCTTGAAAAGGCTATTGATACAGTTGACCATAAGAAACTCTTAGAATAGAAGAAGCAATGGATTATAATATTTTCATTTTATATTTTATTATAATTTTTTTTTATGAAAAACAATAATTGTGCAATTATTATTGTTTCGATTTATTATGTTCAAACATAACCTTAACAACAGAGCATTAAGAAGTTAGGGATGAAAGAGTAACTTTTGGTTTTCCCTGTATAATGATCAATCCATTAGCTTTTATTAAGAATTGAAATTTAGGCTAATTCTACAAAACATGAATCTACGATTTGGTCGAAATTTCACCAGAATCGGACAAGAATTGAAAAAGTTTTCAACATTTTTTCCTGGCCGTTTCTCTATGTTCAGATTCCTGTTTTTCCGTGAAGTTTATGAAAAACCGTTGTCTACCTTTTTTTCAATGGGCTCGAATTTTGCTTTATAAAAAATTAAGGAATTAGCAATGTTTATGCAGAGGTGAAACGCGATTTTGCCAGCTGCTGATGTTGTCGTTTCCACTTATATGTTTGGGTAGGTATTTCTGAATTCTGTTATGGCTGCATTGATTGCTAGGTAGTAGTTACATAGGTAAAATGATATTTTTGTAATCCTGATTTCCTGATGAGTCGAAAAGTATGAACCAAATTCGTCGCGCATAAATTATTATTTTTTCAAGATCTCGAGAGAACCGGCCCAAACAAGCTGTAGAAGAAAATAAGAAGCAAGAAAAAAACGGCACGCAGAGAAAAACGTCGAGTAAGCCAACCATTGCCAAGGAAGCAAAAGAGGAGATGATCAGACATAGGTGCGTGGTGACCTAAAATGTAATTTTTAGTTTTCAGTTATTTTTTTTGTTTCAAGGCAATGCGGGCTAAGATTTTCAGTCTCGCCAGTTGGCGCTACTAAAACATGAGGTCAATGTCAAAGTCAAAAATCCTGAAATTTTGTCAGATAGCCCTGGAGGCTATATATGGTCTGTTTTATCCAGAATATTCGAAAAAAGGATATTTTGAATATTTGAACGAATAGAAAATCTTAAGTTATGAGAAGACTTGAGGAGACTTACGTTTTTTTACTCTCAATGTACAACAATACACACTGTTTCATAACTAACTAAACCGATTTTTTACACCTCTACAAGTGTTTTGCTAACTGTGTTAGCATCTTCAGGAGAAGATTAAAACTGAAAGCTCTATCCTAGTGGGGCTACTTATATACTAAGAATATGTCCACCGAATCGTGAATAGACAATAACCGCCAAGTTAATGTTCTTCATGGTTGAGTTCACATGTTATATTACTAAACTATACAGAGGGCTTAATGGGATAAGTCCATTATCCTTATTCATTACTTTATTATAATGATGATGAAGATGCTAACATAGTTAGCGAAAGTCTTTTGTATAGCTCTCGCACACAGAAGGGTTCTGGGATCTTTGTTTGCTCCTGCTCGGGCAAGTGAGTCTGCCTCTTCATTGCCCTCGTACCCTGTATGTGCTGGTACCCATGCTAGAGTCAGTCTGTTCTGACTGTCCAATGACAGGAATAGAAGAAGTATATTTATCAGTTCTACCAACTTTGACCTCACGTTTCAGTGGCGCGATGTGGTAGACAATAAATAATATAGGTCGCGTGCACGAAGACCGACCCTGGAGGCAAAATATTGAAACACAACCTCATTCTTCTGTGAATTATTGAAACACAACCTCACTTTTTTATTTGGTTACAGAGGAATCAAAAGGTTGAAATAGTTTTTCACAATATTTTGGCATACGAATCGTGTTTCTTGCGTTATTCATTAATTCAAGCATGCTTTCGCATTGTGCTGTTGTACAATGCACAAAAAATGCAGCAAGAGACTAGGGAATATGATTTTTCAGGTAAATAGTAATCTCACATAGTTAGCATTATGAAATGTTGTCATTCCTTATTAAAATTCCTTCTGCCACTTCTGCAATACAAGCTAATGCTGCTAATATATTGAAAATGTCTACAACACACACGATCGTCAGCATGTCAGACCAGTCCTACCGATTGATTGCATGAATCCAATCTTGCATTATTCTAGAAATTTCAGGTATATTTCTATTAGCTGATCCTATTGCAGAAGGAATTCCGATGAGAAATCAGAGAAATAACCAAATTTCAAAAATGAAAACTATGTGAGTGACTATAGTTGGTACTTACTTTTGAATCATAATGTACCATCCGGATTTCTTCATCTTCCGCTGCAGTTTTTGTGCATTTTACAACAGCACAATGTGATGGCATTAGCGAATTGATGAATAGCGGAAAAATAGGATTCATATGCCAAAATAATTGTGGAAAACTATTCCGATCACTTGTAAACAAATATGTTTTGCCTCCAGGGTCGGTCATCTGACAGTTCTTGCACGCGACCTATTAGCCCTCATTAACCATATATCACTTGAAAGGGGTTAGGCATTTTGTATTATTTGTTAGCAACAGTTACTGTCAAATTGATTGTCTGTTGTCAATGTTAATTATAATGGCCACGTTTATACTGTGTCTTGGTAAGCTGACTAATGACTATATTGTGACTAAATACTCTTGGTCAGTGTGGTATAAACTGTATACTTGGTAAAGTTACCAGCTTGGTTTGGTACCGAAATTTGTTGTGACCAGACTGAAATAGTATGATGACCAAGACGGTTCAAACATTTTGGTCTACTTTTGTATAGCCTTGACTTGAGTGCAAGTGGCAGTTATTTCATGAGTTCTCATAACAATATTTCATTCAATTTCAGCTAATTTCGTATCCTACTGAAATGTTTTATTCTTAATTTACGAATTCAAGTGGAGCTCCACAACCTAACCTCAAAATCTTCATCTTCAGCAACTTAATACTATGGAATGTATAACCTTTGAATTGATAGTTCACTTACGAATTGTATATACAGGGTTATTCACATTATACATTGTGGCTAAAGCATTTGATTTTTTGAAAGTTTTCGTTTCAGATGAATAGGGACTTATCGGCCCTGAATTTAAAAAATATTTTCAAGTTGTACAGGGTGTGCCAAAAACACGAAATGTATCAAAGTTGCTATTTTTCAAATGGAATACCTCTATATTATTGCACTATTAGATTCGTGCTAAAGAGCTGATTTCATCAATGTATCACACTTGGGGTCTAGCGGAAATTCATTATCGGACGAAATGGCTTAACTTTTGAATCACTATGTATTTTCATTTAATTGGAACAGATACAGGGTGGTTCAAGATTCAGAATTCTGATCACCCTGTATGTGTTCCAATTAAATGTCAATAGATAGTGAATCACAACTTGAGATAGATCATGTAAGCCGTTTTGACCGATAACGAATAGTTTCTGCACAAACAAATCAATTGACATTCAATTGGAACAGATACATGGTGGTACAAGATTTAGAATTCATATAATTCATATAATGAATAGTTCCTACACAAAAAATCTATTGACATTTAGTTAGAACAGATACAGGGTGGTTCAAGATTCAGAATGCTGTTCACGCTGTATCTGTCCCAATTATGTCAATGGATAGTGGATCAATAGATGAGGTAGGGACATTTGACCGTTTTGACCGATAATGAATAGATTGGACACAAAAAATGCTAAAGTTGGAAAATCTCGGTTTTGAACACCCTATATCTTTGTAATCATTTCCGCTAGACCCAAAGTGTGATACATATTGATGAAATCAGCTCTCCAAGAGGAATCAAAAACTGCATTAATATACAGGGTATTCCATTTAAAAAATTGCAACTTTGATACATTTCGAGTTTTTAGCACACCCTGTACAACATGAAAATATTTTTAAAATGTACTGCTAATAGGTCCGTCCCTGTTCATCCGAAAAAAAAAACTTTCGAAAAACCAAATGCTTTAGTCACAATGCTTCTTGTCCAATAACGTGCAACACCATGTATACAGTGTGTCCCACTTACCATGCTCACCATGGGTAAAAGTCCATAATGTATTGTCACCGGATTTGGTCCGATTCCATTCAAAATTGGTGAGTGGGGGTTTTTGAGGTCGAAGATCATGGTTTTTTTGTTAAAATTTATAAATTCAAGGTGGCGGCTTCCAAATAATTTTTTGTTTTTGTATAAATGACGATAACTCCGTTGTTATCAACACAAAACTATTACTGCGACATATCATCTGTAAGAGAAAAAAAAGTTATTTGTAACTAAGTCATAGTGAGCTATGACCTACATTTGAAAAACTAAAGTTGGTGCTGATATCTCAAATTCTAGAAGAGTTGGTATAAATTTTATATTTTTTCCGAAATCACTGAAAAACTGCAATTATAATGTGAAGTTCCTATTCGAATATTTTCATAAATAAAGAAGTTACAGAGGAGACGTGAAAATGATCAAAATCTTTTTTTGCGTATAAAACAAAAACGAATAGAATTTATAAAAAATTTTTCTCACATTATAGTTGTCCTTGACAAACTCCACATTTGGTGTCATTTAACCGAACTCGTATCTCTCACCGTTATAAAGATGCCCATGGTGAGCATGGTAAGTGGGACACACTGTATATATATTTTTGTTTTTCAGGAGGAATTGGTTCACTTGCATAGCTTTATCTGCCGGATGGATCCTCCTTTTCACCTTTCTACTATTGACAGTACTGATCTCGATTCACTGGCAATGCAGGATGACAACAGACCATCAAGTGTGCCCATTAGATGACTTTATCAAGAAAATACAAATCGGCAGCCCACCTTATTGAATGCTCCATCTTTTTGTTCGTTATTCTTTTTTTTTTGTTTTTGGAAGATTATTTTTGTTCGTATAATTTTATAAATTTTTGATAAAAGTTACTTTAGCAAATACATACTTGTTTTATTTTCAACCCCACTTATCTCTGTTTTTTTTTTTTTCGATTTTGGATATCATAGGAACAATGAAAGTTCTGGCGAAACCGAGTTGATTCACGAATTTTGCCATTGAAGAAAGATGTTCTGCTAACATTTCAGTGATCTTACAGATCGATTTTTTTCCATTTTTCAATGCAAATATCTCGGAAACAAAGAAAGATAATAGAGAACTACAGTTTCTTGTTCAGCATATGGAAAACATGTTGTAAATACGTTTTCAGCTCATTCTGGGGCCTTAAAGTATGTGAAAAAAGTTCGTAGGGCCTTCAAATTCGGTATTTAGGACCCTTTAGGGATGCCCTAGTGAAGGATCCCTAGTGTGAAGTAGAAGCACAGCCCTCTAGCAATAAATTTAGAAGAAATAAATCGATTTTATTGACCCCCTTTGGAACTGAATTTTTCATGCACTCTACATCTCTGAAGTACTTCAGAGATGTATAGTGCATAAAATATTGTAAGTACAGTCGTATTCAATAAAAAAGCGTACAAGTATTGTTTTCAAGAACCTATGACAACTTTACTGTCAACATTTGGTGAATAATCATTCCCGATAGCCCGTTTTATGCAGAATCTCTCTCGATCTGTAATATATACTTGTTTCTTTTTCGTAGCCAAAAATCAACTTTGTCGTAGGGCCTTCAAAATTGGTATTTAGGACCCTTTAGGGATGCCCTAGTGCGAAGTAGAAACACAGCCCTCTAGCCCTTGATTCAGAAAAAAAAACGATTTTTGACCCCCTTTGGAACTGAATTTCTTATGCACTCTACATCTCTGAAGGGACTGCAAAATTGAGTTGATGGAAGTGTTTAGAAGGAAAATTCGAGTGTGTTGAGACGATTCCTGTGTGTCTTTGAACGATATTTTCGTTCTTCAAAAAATGTTTATATCTGGAAAACTAATAAAGTTATGAAAAAATCAACTTCATTTCCGTGTTCAGCACGTCAAGAACATTCTGTGTACAAGTTTTCAGCTCATTCTGAAGCCTTGAAATATGTGAAAAAAGTTCAAAGGGGTTAACCTTGTTTCATTTTCAGAGCCAAAAATCAACTTTGTCGTAGGGCCTTCAAAATCGGTATTTAGGACCCTTTAGGGATGCCCTAGTGCGGGGTAGAAACACAGCCCTCTAGCCCTTGATTCAGAAAAAAAACGATTTTTGACCCCCTTTGGAACTTAATTTTCAATGCACTCTACATCTCTGAAGTGAAAGCAAAATTGAGTTGATGGAAGTGTTTAGAAGGAAAATTCGAGTGTGTTGAGACGATTCCTGCGTCTTTGAACGATATTTTCGTTTTTCTAAAAATGTTTATATCTGGAAAACTAATGAAGTTATGGAAAAATCAACTTCATTTTCGTGTTCAGCACGTCAAGAACATTCTGTATACAAGTTTTCAGCTCATTCTGAAGCCTTGAAATATGTGAAAAAAGTTCAAAGGGGTTAACCTTGTTTCATTTTCAGAGCCAAAAATCAACTTTGTCGTAGGGCCTTCAAAATCGGTATTTAGGACCCTTTAGGGATGCCCTAGTGCGGAGTAGAAACACAGCCCTCTAGCCCTTGATTCAGAAAAAAAACGATTTTTGACCCCCTTTGGAACTTAATTTTCAATGCACTCTACATCTCTGAAGTGAAAGCAAAATTGAGTTGATGGAAGTGTTTAGAAGGAAAATTCGAGTGTGTTGAGACGATTCCTGCGTCTTTGAACGATATTTTCGTTCTTCAAAAAATGTTTATATCTGGAAAACTAATAAAGTTATGAAAAAATCAACTTCATTTCCGTGTTCAGCACGTCAAGAACATTCTGTATACAAGTTTTCAGCTCATTCTGAAGCCTTGAAATATGTGAAAAAAGTTCAAAGGGGTTAACCTTGTTTCATTTTCAGAGCCAAAAATCAACTTTGTCGTAGGGCCTTCAAATTCGGTATGTAGGACCCTTTAGGGGTGCCCTAATGCGGAGTAAAAGCACAGCCCTCTAGCCCTCGATTAAATAAAAAACGATTTTTGACGGCCATTCGGGCTTAAATTTGTATGCACTCTACATCTCTAAAGCGAATGCAAATCGAGTTGACGGAAGAGTTTTGCAGACGAATTCGAGTGTGTTGAGACGATTTCTGCGACTTTGAACGATATTTTCGTTTTTCAAAAAATGTTCATATCTGGAAAACTAATGAAGTTATGGAAAAATCAACTTCATTTTCGTGTTCAGCACGTCAAGAACATTCTGTATACAAGTTTTCAGCTCATTCTGAAGCCTTGAAATATGTGAAAAAAGTTCAAAGGGGTTAACCTTGTTTCATTTTCAGAGCCAAAAATCAACTTTGTCGTAGGGCCTTCAAATTCGGTATGTAGGACCCTTTAGGGGTGCCCTAATGCGGAGTAAAAGCACAGCCCTCTAGCCCTCGATTAAATAAAAAACGATTTTTGACGGCCATTCGGGCTTAAATTTGTATGCACTCTACATCTCTAAAGCGAATGCAAATCGAGTTGACGGAAGAGTTTTGCAGACGAATTCGAGTGTGTTGAGACGATTTCTGCGACTTTGAACGATATTTTCGTTTTTCAAAAAATGTTCATATCTGGAAAACTAATGAAGTTATGGAAAAATCAACTTCATTTTCGTGTTCAGCACGTCAAGAACATTCTGTATACAAGTTTTCAGCTCATTCTGAGGCCTTGAAATATGTGAAAAAAGTTCAAAGGGGTTAACCTTGTTTCATTTTCAGACCCAAAAATCAACTTTGTCGTAGGGCCTTCAAATTCGGTATGTAGGACCCTTTAGGGATGCCCTAATGCGGAGTAGAAGCACAGCCCTCAATTCAGGAAAAAATCGACATTTGACGTCTTTTCAGGCTGAATTTTCTATGCACTCTACATCTCTGAATTGAATGCAAAATCGAGTTGATGGAAATGTTTTGCAGACGAATTCGAGTGTGTTGAGACGATTGCTGCGACTTTGAACGATATTTTCGTTTTTCAAAAAATGTTCATATCTGGAAAACTAATGAAGTTATGGAAAAATCAACTTCATTTTAGTGTTCAGCACGTCAAGAACATTCTGTATACAAGTTTTCAGCTCATTCTGAGGCCTTGAAATATGTGAAAAAAGTTCAAAGGGGTTAACCTTGTTTCATTTTCAGAGCCAAAAATCAACTTTGTCGTAGGGCCTTCAAATTCGGTATGTAGGACCCTTTAGGGATGCCCTAGTGCGTAGTAGAAACACAGCCCTCTAGCCCTCGGTTCAGAAAAAAAAACGATTTTTGACCCCCGCTTTTTGGAACTTAATTTTCAATGCACTCTACATCTCTGAAGTGAATGCAAAATTGAGTTGATGGAAGTGTTCTGAATAAGAATTCGGGTGTATTGAGACGATTCCTGCAAATTTGAACGATATTTTCGTTTTTCAAAAAATGTTTATATCTGGAAAACTAATAAAACTATAAAAAAATCAACATCATTTTCGTGTTCAGCACGTCGAGAACATTCTGTATACAAGTTTTCAGCTCATTCTGAGGCCTTGAAATATGTGAAAAAAGTTCAAAGGGGTTAACCTTGTTTCTTTTTCGTAGCCAAAAATCAACTTTGTCGTAGAACCTTCAAAATCGGTATTTAGGACCCTTTAGAGATGCCCTAGTGCGGAGTAGAAACAACAGCCCTCTAGCCCTTGATTCATAGAAAAAAAAACGATTTTTGACCCCCTTTGGAACTGAATTTCTTATGCACTCTACATCTCTGAAGGGACTGCAAAATTGAGTTGATGGAAGTGTTTAGAAGGAAAATTCGAGTGTGTTGAGACGATTCCTGTGTGTCTTTGAACGATATTTTCGTTCTTCAAAAAATGTTTATATCTGGAAAACTAATAAAGTTATGAAAAAATCAACTTCATTTCCGTGTTCAGCACGTCAAGAACATTCTGTGTACAAGTTTTCAGCTCATTCTGAAGCCTTGAAATATGTGAAAAAAGTTCAAAGGGGTTAACCTTGTTTCATTTTCAGAGCCAAAAATCAACTTTGTCGTAGGGCCTTCAAAATCGGTATTTAGGACCCTTTAGGGATGCCCTAGTGCGGGGTAGAAACACAGCCCTCTAGCCCTTGATTCAGAAAAAAAACGATTTTTGACCCCCTTTGGAACTTAATTTTCAATGCACTCTACATCTCTGAAGTGAAAGCAAAATTGAGTTGATGGAAGTGTTTAGAAGGAAAATTCGAGTGTGTTGAGACGATTCCTGCGTCTTTGAACGATATTTTCGTTTTTCTAAAAATGTTTATATCTGGAAAACTAATGAAGTTATGGAAAAATCAACTTCATTTTCGTGTTCAGCACGTCAAGAACATTCTGTATACAAGTTTTCAGCTCATTCTGAAGCCTTGAAATATGTGAAAAAAGTTCAAAGGGGTTAACCTTGTTTCATTTTCAGACCCAAAAATCAACTTTGTCGTAGCGCCTTCAAATTCGATATTTGGGACCCTTTAGGGATGCCCTAATGCGGAGTAGAAGCACAGCCCTCTAGCCCTCGATTAAATAAAAAACG
Source organism: Phaedon cochleariae (assembly GCA_918026855.4). Lineage (NCBI taxonomy): Eukaryota > Metazoa > Arthropoda > Insecta > Coleoptera > Chrysomelidae > Phaedon > Phaedon cochleariae. Next base: position 59,753,981 of record OU896708.1, read on the forward strand.
ATGTTTGACCCCCTTTCGGGCTGAATTTTTATGCACTCTACATCTCTGAAATGAATGCGAAATCGGGTTGATGGAAATGATTTTCCTGACGAATTCGAGTGCGTTGAGACGATTTCTGCCATTTTGAACATTTTTTTTTTCTTCAAAATATGCTTGTATCTGGAAAACTAATAGAGTTATGGAAAAATCGACTTCATTTTCGCGTTCAGCACGTCGAGAACATTCTGTATACAAGTTTTTAGCTCATTCTGAGGCGTTGAAATATCTGAAAAAAGTTCAAAGGGGTTAACCTTGTTTCTTTTTCAGACCCAAAAATCAACTTTGTCGTAGGGCCTTCAAATTAGGTATTCAGGACCCTTTAGGGATGCTCTAGTGCGGAGTAGAAACACAGCCCTCTAGCCCTTGATTTAAAAAAAAAACGACTTTTGACCCTCTTTCGGGCTGAATTTTTTGTGCACTCTACATCTCTAAAGTGAATGCAAAATCGAGTTGATGGAAGAGTTTAGAAGAAGAATTCGAGTGTGTTGAGACGATTCCTGCGTCTATGAACGATATTTTCGTTTTTCAAAAAATGTTCATATCTGGAAAACTAATGAAGTTATGAAAAAATCAACTTCATTTTAGTGTTCAGCACGTCGAGAACATTCTGTATACAAGTTTTCAGCTCATTCTGAGGCCTTGAAATATGTGAAAAAAGTTCAAAGGGGTTAACCTTGTTTCATTTTCAGAGCCAAAAATCAACTTTGTCGTAGGGCCTTCAAAATCGGTATTTAGGACCCTTTAGGGATGCCCTAGTGCGGAGTAGAAACACAGCCCTCTAGCCCTTGATTCAGAAAAAAAAACGATTTTTGACCCCCTTTGGAACTGAATTTCTTATGCACTCTACATCTCTGAAGGGACTGCAAAATTGATTTGATGGTAGTGTTTAGAAGGAAAATTCGAGTGTGTTGAGACGATTCCTGTGTGTCTTTGAACGATATTTTCGTTCTTCAAAAAATGTTTATATCTGGAAAACTAATAAACTTATGAAAAAATCAACTTCATTTCCGTGTTCAGCACGTCGAGAACATTCTGTATACAAGTTTTCAGTTCATTCTGAGGCCTTGAAATATGTGAAAAAAGTTCAAAGGGGTTAACCTTGTTTCATTTTCAGAGCCAAAAATCAACTTTGTCGTAGGGCCTTCAAAATCGGTATTTAGGACCCTTTAGGGATGCCCTAGTGCGGAGTAGAAACACAGCCCTGTAGCCCTTGATTCAGAAAAAAAAAACGATTTTTGACCCCCTTTGGAACTTAATTTTCAATGCACTCTACATCTCTGAAGTGAAAGCAAAATTGAGTTGATGGAAGTGTTTAGAAGGAAAATTCGAGTGTGTTGAGACGATTCCTGCGTCTTTGAACGATATTTTCGTTTTTCAAAAAATGTTTATATCTGGAAAACTAATAAAGTTATGGAAAAATCAACTTCATTTTCGTGTTCAGCACGTCAAGAACATTCTGTATACAAGTTTTCAGCTCATTCTGAGGCCTTGAAATATGTGAAAAAAGTTCAAAGGGGTTAACCTTGTTTCATTTTCAGAGCCAAAAATCAACTTTGTCGTAGGGCCTTCAAAATCGGTATGTATGACCCTTTAGGGATGTCTTAGTGCGGAGTAGAAGCACAGCCCTCTAGCCCTTGATTACAAAAAAAAATGATTTTTGATCCCCTTGGGAACTTAATTTTGTATGCACTCAACATCTCTGAAGTAAATGCTTACCTTCCCTTCCCTAATGAATAAAACAATTATGAAAAATCCACAATTTTTATTAGATATAAAAAGACGTTCAATACATTATAATCTACTACACATCAACTATATCCTATTATATTTGTTCTCAAAGATCCTGATGTCAATTTAGTTTGACACATTTGGTTGGAAACTCTTGTGGAGGTCTCCAGATATTTTTCGAAAACTTCTTTCAGATTTTTGTATTCCTGAAAAAAAAAAACAGAATATAATATGTATATTAAAAACGTTGCTAATAAAATTGGATCCTTTTTGGGTTATTGAGAAAAACTGGCATAAAAAATGTTCTGTAATGTCAGTAAACGTCTCTTAACATATTACACAAATGGAATAATCATTGGTAATTTGATAGAAGGAAATTTTGAACTCAGTCTGGTGTTGGTCTATCAAAATTCTGAATCTCCTATTTTGAGAATGACTGAAGAGGCAAACTTTTGAACTGAGGAAATTTGCCCAAACGGCTATAAATGATTTGTTGCCAAAGAAATCTCGTCCAGATTATGAAAAAGAATTCCATAATTTCCAAGTATGGTGTTAAACTGACGACCTATAGCACCACAATATGTAAATGTAAGTGCTTCTTGTTGACCTATATACCGCAGTGGTTACTGTTTAAATAGAATCAACACAATTGAAAAATGCCAAGAATCATTGCAGGAAATCTTAAATTACCAAATCCTGAGATTTTTACAGAACATTTCTTTTGGTGTTCTAGGGTGTCCCATTTAGCAGATAGAGGCGGTGTAATCTTCATCAGTATCTGAAGGTTACATATAAGCTTCTGTGAAGAGAAAAATTGAGGTAGGTAGCTCAGCTTCTCAGCCTTCAACTTCTACAATACATTCTGTAGCCTCTACCTCACAGTAGCATTGCACAAACAATAACTTGAATAATCAGACTAATGAGCATAATTGTGTCTCAACAGCAGCCCAACAAAACTTACCAACAAATATTGATCGGTAATAAATGCTCAAGATACCTGTAATGTTATAGTTATTTGTTGCGTTCTGTCTCTACACGCTAGTGTGTCTGACAGTTTGACGTTGACATTACCATGACCAACTTTGAAACAAGAAATTCAGCGTGTCCTAATACAAGCTGTTTCGATATACATTTGGGTGTGATAATGATTTCATTAAAGACGCAAAATAGTTCTTAGAAACGCCGTGCATCAACCAGCAAAAACCGTTACCCCCGATACTAACAAGGCCTGAAGGCTCGTAGTGAACAGCTCGTGACGTCAGCTAACTGAGGCCACACGTTAAATTCGCGTGTCGACTGTCGTCAGTTTGTTCAGGTATGTTCGAGAAGCGGTCGCGTGCCGAATTCTTTTGTTGTTTATTCTGTTTTGTGAAATATTTTGTGTTGTGATAGGCGAAATAACAATGCCTTTCAAGTGTTGTGTTCCCTTTTGTCGGGGAAATTATGTGGGTGGTCCAAAAGTTCATGCTTCTAGTTTCCTGTAGACGTAGATCTTTTTCAAATCAGTGGATGGGGTATCTGTTTAGATGTTAATGGTCATTGATTGAAATAATTCAAGGTAGTCGAACAGAAAACAAAGGTTTACTCACAATTATTGGTCAAAATCTATACTGAATAAAACAATTCCAATAGATAAAACTGTGAATTGAAGTCATGCAATTATTTATAGTGATTTATAGCGAGGACCTCATCCACTGATTCGAAAAAGACCTACAGGGCGATTTTTATCCTCCACAAAAAAATTGAATAATTAAATCCAGGCCTGACAATAGAATAATATGTTGATTTCCATTGAGCTGAAGCATTGAAAATTTTAGTCTTACTTTCATTCGTGAAATTAATATGTTGCGAAGTATTTATTTCCAAATAAATAAATTTTATGCCAAATTTTCGTTCATTCATAAAATTTATAGTTTTTTTTCAAACTGCAGTGAAAGTGTGAGGAACATTTGAAATATTTTATTGAAGATGAACTTTTTGCTATAAACTAAACTATCAAAATTTTTCAAGAACGGTCCTGGATTTTCCCGATTCTGAAACTTCGTTTTTCCATAATAAAATCGAATGGGATGCGAAGAAGGGCTCACTTGAAGACTGCCATCCTCTTTTAACCGGAAGCCCTTCAAAAAACCAGCAAAATCGGCTCAATAATGATCTAAAACTAAAATTAAAATACGCGGTCGCCTTATAGCGCCATAAGCGCTTGTTGTTTCGAGCCGCTGTTAGGCCTCACTAAGGTGACGTCACCACTGACCCTGCAGGCCTTGTTAGTTTCGGAGGTAAAAGGGCAAAAACCCACCTCGAGATAGGGCTGCTCAATGTTCTTCGAATTCTGCACGTCCAGCTCGTCGATGAGGCGCCGAATGGCGTACACGGGCAGACAGAACGCAGGCGCCGCGGGGGCCACAGACCTCGCGAAGCCGTAGAACTCCTTGCCGTATCCCAGGGCGGCCAGCAGGTACTCGTTGGCCACTTCGACGGCCTCCTCCAGTCTGCCGCTGCCGTGCAGCAGTCTCAGCAGCTCGGAAGCGTTCCTCAACTGCAAAAAGACGAGAGTTGCGAACATTATTTTGAATTCTGAAAATTATCGACGTGAAATTTCAAGTTTTTAACAGTAGGGACACCTGCGTTTTAGGCATCTTTATCATTCTTTTAAAGTAATCAAATATCTGATGTCACTTCTGTCAGTCTAATTCTGTGATTTGATTTAAAAACATTTGCGAATTTAGTGGTTGTTTAGTAATATACGTAACCGCGAACTCGAATGGAAGATGTAAGGACTTGCAGTTCTTTCTCGGAGAAGGTATTATTGACTCATTTTGCGGAACTATAGCACAACAAAAGCCATCAACAGTGTCTATATATGTGATATATATCCGAGAAAAAAGTACTACCAGAGATGAAATGCCAATCTTTCTTCCCGTCACAGAAAAACATTTATTTTTTCCCGGGTATATATCACATATATATACACTGTTGATGGCTCTTGTTTTGCTATTGTTCCGAAAAATGAGTCAATAATACCGTCTCCGAGAAAGAACTGCAAGTCCTTTTATCTTACATTCGACTTCGCGGTTACGTATATTACTAAACCACTAAATTCGCAAATTTTTTAAATCAAATCACAGAATTAGACTGACAGAAGTGACATCAGATATTTGATTACTTCAAATGAATGATAAAGATGCCTACAACGCGGTGACCCTACTGTTAAAAACTTAAAATTTCACGTCGATAATTTTCAGATTTCAAAATAATGTAATATCTTCTCAATATTGATTCGTCCTTCCTTCTGTCACAGAAAAAAATAGTGTATTATACACGGGAAAAATATTAGATTTTAGCTCACGGTTTGTTGTCTCCCTCCGCTACGCGTCGGAAGACAACACAACCTGGAGCTAAAATCTGCTACTTTTTTCCCTTGTATAATAAATAACTATTTTTCTGTGGAAAAAAGTTTGGCATTTCATCTCTGTTGGCAAGTTATAACATGTCACTTTTCATAAATTACTTTTTCTACTACTGCTATGAAAAGTAGCGCATTTCTCATAGCTAACTTCACCGGTTTGAGAAAACCGGGTATATATCACATATATACCGGGTGTCCCATTTTAATCTTTATTTGGAAATTTCTCGAAATGTATGCATCTGACAAAAAAAATTGCCGAATAAAAGTTGTATGGTTTGGAGGGGGACGTCTGGTTATAAAACAAGTTTCACCCCCTGACCCCCAGGGGAGTAAGAAATGGAGGTAACATTGAAATCTTTAATGGAAACCCCTATTTTTTATTGCAGATTCTGGAAGAGCATTTAAAACTATGAAGCTTTTATTCAGGAACATCTTTTTTATTTTCACAAGATGGCGCTGCGATCTTAAAAAACAATATTTCACTATTTACACATTTCAACCCCCTGAAGACGAGGAAGAGTGTAGGGTGTGATATTTTTCCAGACAAACGCCATTGGGGTGATATTCACACGACACATTAACGCTAAACGAACTTACTTACCTTGACACCTCTACATAGAAAAGAGAAAAATAAGCATGTTTCAGCAATTAAGGTATCATTTAGGTCAGACTAAAGCTGGTTTTGAGTGAGATTGACTACTTTATCAAGTGTTCGAAATGACCTCCATTTTCTTGAATACACAAGTTCACTCGTTTTTCAAAATTCCGCATTGTCGCTTCCAACATAGCAGGCGTTATCTTTCATATTCTAGCGTGTGGTTGGAGGTTCGCGAAACACAATGTTTTTGATGTAACCTCACAGAAAGAAGTCTGGGGAAGTCAAGTCGGGTGATCTGGGTGGCCAACTACAAACTAAATAGTGAAATATTGTTTTTCAAGATCGCAGCGCCATCTTGTGAAAATAAGAAAGAAGTTCCTGAATAAAAGCTTCATAGTTTTTAATGCTCTTCCAGAATCAGCAATAAAAAATAGGGGTTTCCATTAAAGATTTCAATTCCCACTCCCCTGGGGGTCAGGGGGTGAAACTTGTTTTATAACCAGACGTCCCCCTCCAAACCATACAACTTTTATTCGGCAATTTTTTTTGTCAGATGCATACATTTCGAGAAATTTCCAAATAAAGATTAAAATGGGACACCCGGTATAACCCTGTTGATGGCTTTTGTTGTGCTATTGTTCCGAAAAATGAGTCAATAATACCGTCTCCGAGATAGAACTGCAAGTCCTTTTATCTTCCATTCGACTTCGCGGTTACGTATATTACTTAACAACCACTAAATTCGCAATTTTTTCAAATCAAATCACAGAATGAGACTGACAGAAGTGACATTAGATTTTTGATTACTTCAAAAGAATGATGAAGATGCCTACAAAGCAGATGTCCCTACTGTTAAAAACTTAAAATTTCACGTCGATAATTTTCAGATTTCAAAATAATGTAATATCTTCTCAATACTGATTCGTCCTTTCTTCTGTCACAGAAAAAATTATACACAGGAAAAATGTTAGATTTTAGCTCACGGTTTTTTGTCTCCCTCCGCTACGCGTCGGGAGACAACACAACCTGGAGCTAGAATCTTCTGTCCCTTGTATAATAAATAACTATTTTTAGTCATTCTGAATATTCTGGCTACTGCTCGATCACTGAGATGTCTGAGATTCCCTTACTAGAAATAAATTCCCTCGTGAATTCCCAACTTTCTTCCTACTAAGAAACATGGTGGTGGCTGGTGGGAGGCAGTTCGTTTGAAAAGCTCAACATGCTCAAAAAATCATGAAGATCACGTAATCTGACGTCACTGATCTGATTCTTATGATCCAGTAGGAGCATTAATCACTGGCTCAACTCAAACAAACAATCTTTTCTTCCGCTGTTTGTGATCACTATTATTATACGACGCGCTGCGAGAGCGGCGTTTGTGGTCATGTTTCGATATTGCTGACATTACTGGCCACAGTAAGCAATTCAGGAACACTAAACAGTAGCAGTATCTTTGAATTTTCATCCCATTTCGGAAAGATTTTGGCAGTACTGGTATAGGTCGCGTGCACGATGACCGACCCTGGAGGCAAGATATTGAAACACAACCTCACTCTTCTGTGAATTATTGAAACACAACCTCACTTTTTCATTCCTTACAGAGGAATCAAAGGATTGAAATAGTTTTTCACAATATTTTGGCATACGAATCGTGTTTTTTGCGCTATTCATTAATTCAAGCATGCCTTCGCATTGTGCTGTTGTACAATGAACAAAAAATGCAGCGAGAGACGAAGGAATATGATTTTTCAGGTAAATAGTAATCTCACATAGTTGTCATTATACATTGTTGTCATTCTTTATTGAAATTCCTTCTGTAACTTCTGCAATACAAGCTAATACTGCTAATAGATTGAAAATGTCTACAATCTTTGACAACACACACGATCGTCAGCATGTCAGACCAGTCCTCCCGATTGATTGCATGAATCCAATCTTCTTGCATTATTTCAGAAATTTCACGTGTATTTCTATTAGCTCCTATTGCAGAAGGAATTCCGATGAGAAATCAGAGAAATTACCAAATTTCAAAAATGAAAACTATATGTGAGTGACTATAGTAGGTACTTACTTTTGAATCATAATGAACCAACCGGATTCCTTCGTCTTCCGCTGCAGTTTTTGTGCATTTTACAACAGCACAATGTGATGGCATGAGCGAATTGATGAATAGCCGAAAAATACGATTCGTATGCCAAAATAATTGTGAAAAACTGTTTCAATCACTTGTAAAAAAATTTGTTTTAAAATTTAAAATTTGTTCTATCCGTCATTCGGTTGCCCCCTTACGAGCAACCCTCAAAAGTCTTCGAAAGTCTTGTGCGAGCAAGGAATGACGGGGGCCTTACCTTTTAACGTGTGATCCCAAACACTTTCTTGGGCCATCAGAAAAATTTCTGCAGTCGACGGGGATCGAACCCACGACCGGCAAGCGAATGCGAATATAGACACTCTGTCCGCACGGCTACCTGGCCACTAAACGAATAAGAAAAGTGAGGTTCTATTTCAATGTTATGCCTTCAGGGTCGGTCATTTGACAGATCATTTGACAGATCTTGCACGCTACCCATACTGGCAGCACAACATAACCATAACCTATGATCTTTCGATTTTCGATGTTTAGTTGGTTTTTATTCTCATCGTTCTTCTGAAAATTGGAATGCCTCTGTTTTTAGACACTTTATTTCCTTCTATTGAAAATGAATGCGACTTGGGAATATTTGTTGAAGAATTGGAATCATTTTCCAGAAAATCTACTCGTTATAATTTTATTTTTCCAGGAATTTCACATATTAAAAAGTCGAAAAAATAATTTATTAACTTATTTCACTATTGATTTACCTTATAAGAGGCCAAAAGCCAATGGGGGACATAAATCCTCATTTGTATGATCTTTCTGCAGACAACACAATGAAGGGTTGTCATATTGGGTTTTTCGTATTTTTCCAAATAGTCCTGTAAAAGCTGCCAAATGACATCAGACGCACTATCTCTATTAACAGGAAGATCTGAAAAAAATAAGCTTGAGAATCCGAAATCTAGCTCGACTTGTGAAGAAAAAACATAATTTTTGAAAATGATTCCATAAAAAAAAATTCCACGTATGAAAATTATTGCCCAGCAAGATTTATATTCCAAGTATTTTTCAATGAGCCAAAACTCACAGTATACCAAACATTTGTTTTTTCAAAAATTAATTTTTGCATTGTGGAAGCACGAATTTCATCTGACCTGAAATGAAGCATCATGCAATAGGATGTAAAACAACAAATCTCTCAACAAATAATCCTAGTGGTGAGGATTGCTTCCTTTCTTTTTTTTTCTTGAAGTGGTACATCGATAGTTACTCGCTATTTTTTTTTCTCACAGCCGAAAATGTATGTAAACTTGTTTCTGCACGGATTATTTGTTGCGCCTTGTCTCTTTGCGTCCAGTCTCTAGATGCTCCTTTCAGGTCATATTGAATTCGTGCATTGCGGAATGCTCCCCTAACATTCAGAAAAAAATATTTCCAAAATCTCATTTTCAGATTTTTTGCAAAACCAAAAGAATAATCATAATTTAGTCTGGTGCTTTCTATTATTAGAATCTCTAGTTTTGAATAAATAAGGAAAACATTGAAAGTTTGGGGGGATATTATAAATATCTATATATTGAAAACGTATTACCAGTACCTTGCAGATCATTTTCCACCAACCAATTCCATGAATTTGGATTCTCCTCTTCAGACAGTAGGACACAGTGTTTTGTAAGAGTATCGAAAACACTATTATATGGCAAATCAAAAGTCGTACAAATGTCCAGCGCAGTTTTGAATAGACCTGCGCTGTTCAACAATGTCACCAACTCGGTAGGGTCTGAAATTATATTATAATAAATGATTTTAATATGTGATAAGCATAGACATATAAAAAGAGGAGAGACAAAATTATTCACATTTTGCCCCGATCCATCATTGTTCTCAGCAGAAAATGTCTGCGAATTGCCCTAGATCTACCGCCTGTGTTTGAGAACAAGGGAAGCATTAATCATACATTGATTATATAATATTTATAATGTATATTCATTCTGTATGTTTGTTCCTTAATTGAAATATGTGAATTCTGCTTCCAAAATAATTTAAATTCTTCTTAATTCATCATTACACAAAATTATAATGATTTTATCTCTTTAATCAACATTCAATAATATAATCAGAAACATTCAAATAATAATTGTGAATAAGTATATATAAATATAAATAATTATGCGAATTGAATGAAATGCTCAGTACACTATATATGAATTAAATACATGATGTCTCATTTCATAATGAGACAATTTTTCCCTTGTGATAATTGTATATTATGAAAACGTTTTTGAATAAATTTATATTATTATTATTATTACTATGAAAATGAATGTGGCAACAATGTATTCGCGTGTTTATTACGCTTTACGCATAATTTTCGCATAATTCAAAATCCGATGTAACAGTGTTGATGTGCTGTGTTTGTGACCATTTTAGGACTTTTTGCGTTTCAATTGATTTTCAGTGCTTGTTATGAAAATAAAAATGAATACAATTATTAATAGTTATTTATAGACCAAGGTAGTAAAGAATATCATTATTATGGACCTATTGTCACTATGAAAGCACTTTCCTTCAATTCTAATTAAAATAATAGCCATAACTATGACAGCATATGTCAAGTCTTTATTGATAAACACGTACTAGATTCCACTCTCATTCCTGCGAATATCGCATTAGAACAGTAAATTCGGGTAAATTATAACAGGGGTGGCTATTGCATTATTGACTAGTGGTTCATAAAATGACGAGAACTACCTTGGTAGTAAAAAGACACTTTACGCCTCAACAAGGAGTAAATAATGGTAGGTTATACAGCTAGTGGTGGTAAAAAGTCTATTATGGTTCGCCAGTGCGTGAATTGTGAAAAAGTTCACCATACAAACCCCAAGGTTAATGTTTCTTCTAACTTTAGCAGTGGTGGTTATCGCAGGTTATTCAACTAAATTATTGCCAGAAACCTTGTTTTTTTTGTTCAAATTCCACTGAATGGATGGATAGATCAAAAGGTAAGGTACTACGAATATTTGGTATTCAAATTAAAAGATTAGACCCAAACATTTTGTAATAGGTGAAATAGCATTGGGTAGGTAATTGTAGTACAATTGTCTTGCCCCTCGCTCAACCTACGCGGATGAGGAAAAGTGTGAAAATTGACGCCTAGTTAACAGCGTTGTTATTCTTTAAAGCCATCTCTTTCTAACTTATTTGAAACTTTGGAAGTATGTATGATTGTAAACAAATAGTGTTTTATGAGTAAAATGTCATGTCTCCCCTCTCTTTCTATGTCTATGGTAATATAAGAGATAATCGACAATCTTAACAATCTAAATTGATCGATTTTTTCGTTGGGGATGCAAAAATATTCAATTATCCATCTGGTTTCTTAGTAGGCCATTTCCATTTAGTCTACCAACTTACTTGTTATGCTTACAGGTAATGTACCATTGAATCTTGCTACTTTTAGTTTTGCACTTGCGAAAATAAGATCATTTTTTATTGCATTGATGTTCACAACTTCCACTTGTTTTCTCAACTTGAATACCCTCAATTCCTGAAAAATATAAAATATAGAACATTTGATGACATTATGATATTTGCAATAAAATTGTCCACAAAGATTCTTGGTTTTTGTTATAAAACTATTCAAAAGTTCAGGGCATAAATATAAATAAAACAGCATGATCTATATGAGAATGTGAAGAATTATATCGACATTATCGTTTTTTCGAAAATTACCGATACATTCGCAAAATATTGAAATCGGTCATTTCATTAGGCATTAACAAAAAATAACACCCGCTTTTATTCTGTAGTTCGATGTTGTTGAATTTCCAATGATGTGTACCCATTTGAAATTATGCATAGCTTGATAATGAAGTATGTCATGTAAGAACATTGTATTCACTTCATCTAAATGCAAGAAAAACGCAGTCAATACACTTTCATCAAAAACAAAAAAACAAGTAGCAAACATACATTTAAACATCAATAATAAAGTGTACGAGAATTTGTCATGCGTGAGGTTTCTAGGTCTATACATTGATTAGTGTTTCGACTGGAGGAGACACTGTGCCAGTAATTCCAAAACTCAACTCCGTCATCTATCTCTCCAGGGTTTATGTACAAAACAGTCCCAACCACACACATAACATAAGACATTACGAACAATATCATGGATGAACTGAGCAAGACAGTTTGAAATTCACTTGTTCTTGTTTTCCTATACACTGGATTGTGGCATTTTATGACATAGATATTAAAGTGATGTCACCAGAATTTGAGGTTCATTAAAAAGTATAGCAAAATCGTTCAGCTAGATTGTTTTATAAACCTGTGTTTAAACGAATAATTGAGTAGTAGACCAAAATTTCGTCGCTTCTGATCGAACCTACAATGAGCTACAACCTAATCAATTACTAATCTTGTCAGCTATAAACTTGAAGAACTGGAAATGAGAGAAACAACCTATACCACACAGTACATACTATATTGATGACATTGACTTCATCAATGAACATCAAATAATCTCAACAGTTAACAGTAAGGTCGATTCTAGATTGAGAAATATTTACTTGATATTCCCTTAAAATAAAACAGCTGGCAACACAGGAAAAGGGATTATCACGTCAGTACTGGCGCCGCCGAACGCTATGTTCGAACGTTACATGAAATTGTAGGGTATTCAAATGGGGTATGTTCCGTAAATCAACTTGGTTATTTCGGTTAGTAGTTTTCCGTTCCTTAAATATGAAATGTTCAGTTGGTTCCTGAAAAAAAAGCATATTTATGGAACTCGGTTGCAGAAAGAGCGGTAGATTCACTGTCACCAGAACGACTATGGATTTTATCTAGTAAGTTCTGTAAGTTTCAGTTGACGTGCACGTGTCAAAAAAAACAGTATTCTTATTTTAATTATTGCATTAACCTTTTAACGGCACATGTTCCTAATAAGGTACGCTGAAAAAAAAATGCCTCTAAATGTTTTGAAATTTGAAATCTTCCAGTTTTATTTTTCAAAAGACCACTATTCCTAAACTGGAACAATGAAGGCTATGCTCTAACTAATATATGGCGCCATCTATATACTATTATTAGAGATAGAAACAGCAGCTTCATCATAATTTATTAGCATCCAACAATATTCGACAACAACAAAACTGCAGGTATGTTGTTAAATTATATAACAAGAGTTATAAGTCAAATTAACTGAATGAATAACTATTCTTACATAGTAAACCAAATATTTCCCAATGTTTCGAAGCGGGACCAGTGGTCAATGGTTAACATTTTTCATCGTTCCTAATGTGGAACAATGCATGAACATTAAGCGTTCAATGCAAATGAAATATTTGTTTTAGTAAAAAACGGCTTCTCTACCAAGCGATAGTGACGAAATAAAAACACAAAGCAGTATCAGAATCGCTGTGTAGGAAATAGTGGGGGAAAATAGAGAGGAACTTCGTGAACGCTATAGTTCCAACACAGAAATGAATCTTCTGTTTGAAGAAAAAAACAAACAATTTCAATTCAAAGAGTTGTTTTAACAACCATTCTAACCTTGTTTTTCCACAAACATTTGTTTGCTCATTTCTTTCTAAATGTGGACCTCAAGAGGTAAAGGTACGATGGATTCGTTTACTGTGGTAAATTGATAATATTCGATATAATTTCAGTTTGATTTTTTTCATCGCTTTGTGCGCACGAAAAAGAATCCCTATAATGTTCGAAGAACATCGTGCGTACCTAGGGAGGATAGGGAGAGGAGGTAGGTGTTGAATTTTTCTTCAACTTTTGAGGAATAAAAGTTATTTTTTTCTATTTCAGGACACAACATCCTTTACTTAAGCTTACTGTGCATAAGACTTAGAGACTTTTGGGTGTCATAATTGAAAGTCAAACACTGGTAGAGCATGAATTTTCAGAAAACGATCAAAACTATAATTTGACAAATGACTGGTATTCCATAAATAAACCACATCCGTAGTGATCAGTAGATAACCACTGTCAAAATGGGGGAGACCACTGATTTTTTGAAACGACATTATTGTGAACTCTATACTGAAAAACTACCAGTGAATTAATTTTGAATTTTTTCAGTCATACTGAGAAGATGAAATAAATAAATAAAAATATGTCCATTTCAAAACACACAAGTCCTGCGCCATTTGAATTTTTGTCAATTCATTGGTGTGACTGGAGCGACGTATTAGTCCCAACACGCCTATTGTACTTGAACTGACCAATCACACTGCAACACTGAAGAATGACGAGGTATCAGAGAGGGATAGCTACAGTTCGGGACTAATACGTCACGGCTTCACCATCATATTTGGCTTTTTTAAATATCGAATGAAATATGCTGATTTTTAAACGATATAGATTCGATTCCCTTCAACTTCAACTCATAATACTGATTGTACATAAAACGTAAATCATGATTCGTCGATTGAAAGAGGTTTGCACGAATTTCTTCCCTCAGTGGTCTTCCCCATTGGTACAGGCCCTGAAAGCATCGGTAACTTCTGTTGATTAACGGAAATATTACAGCATATTTGATCGAAAAATTGATGCATTCATGTTGTCACTTACAATATATCAATTATATGCACACTCAAATTGAATTAACGCATTTGTGTCCAGGCCTATTTGGAATGAATAACCATATCCTGAACTCCTTTATCCGTTTTCCTAAATAAAAAAAATCACCTGATTCGATCCAGCCAACGGTTGAATGACCACTTCTTCGTCTTCCTCATCGGGATCGGAAGGTCTCACGACCCACGCGTGCTCCGGTTTGCACAGATGAAGAACGTTCTTTGCCGCCAAGTAGCACTTCACCTGCTTCTCCAGCGCTTCTACGGTATTCGTGTGATTCAATCTGAACGCTTGTTCGTACATAACAGAAGCCGCTTGAAGAAAAAATGTGAAATGAGCCAGAATCAGAACCAGTTCATGGGGTGTTTAATAACATAATCAGTGTCAGTAGAAGAATGAGTAAATTATCAGGGGTAATAAATAATAACAATAATAATAATCTTTATTTGAAAAAACAACCAAGTACAAACACTAGACCTGTAAAAGGTTGTAGGAACAAACGTGCGTCATACAATATAGGCATCTAAAACTATCACAAAAATATATACTACAAATAGAAACATGCAAATAGATAAAAATAATGACTAAACAATGGGCGTGTACACCTTAGAACTTTTAACTCAAACCATGTTTATAATGATCCTTTTATACATAAATAATGATTGACGACATAATTCGATCGAAAAATTAACTGGAATGTTTTATTTTTGGACATAATTGATAGTACCTTCTGAAAACGGACCCTCTTATGACGTAGTTAAAAGAAAATAGCAAAGGCCCGATGGAGACTGGGGCAACTGAAATATTAATTCTTTCAACTGTGATCTCGCGCTTATTCACTCTGTCAGAAATCATGTATCATTCATCTCTGTCTGGAATAGTCTTGTTTCAGTATTAGGGTTTCATCACATCATCGCCTTGTTTTCTGAGGTCCGAAAAATCGGGGATTCAAATATTTTTTTATAAAATGTAGGGCAAGAAACGGTTTGCGGTGGTGAGCTAGTTTGGGTGAGTTCTATAGAATTATAAAATAAACATTTTTCGTGATATAAGCCCATTTATTATAAGTTTCCATATTTTTTTTTTTAAAACGTTTGGAGAGGAAAGAGACTTAATTCTTTCTCATAACTTTTTGAAAAATTTTATCGAATTATATAAAGCTTTTTTTTCTGTTACCGCCAATCTATGTGCAGGGTAATTATAATGTATGTTTCTAGTGTTATAGACAATTTGGGGTACATAATCGGAAAAAATTGCCGATCCTTAGTTAAAAACAAGAGACATTCCTGAACATACACAGCAACAATTGTTAATATTTAAGCTGAACAAAACTTCCTCCTACATGATTCTCTATAATTTAACTTATACATAATTCGTACAACCCTTTTCTGAATAATAAATAAGTGGTCCATAGAACTACTACCGCCATAGAACACTATATCATATCTGAAGATTGATTCAAAATTAGCATGATACACAACTTTAAGGATAAAAAAATGCATATGCTTAGATAGCATTCTTATCGCATAGCACAATTTACATAATTTGCTAGATAATTCATTAATGTGAACATTCCAGTTATGGTAACGGTCTTTATGGATTCCTAAGAATTTGGTACTAGGTGCTATTTTCAACACAATATTATTAGGCACTGCCGGGTTTGCATGTCTAGTTGTAAATATAACAACATTTGTTTTTTCTTTATTTTTATTGATTGTTTATTTCCTGAAAACCACTCATTTATTAACTTAAACATCAAGTTGGAGTTGTCTACTATAGGTTGGAACGTTCTTCCTTCAATCAAAATATTTGTATCATCGACATAGTTAACCATTTTACAATCAGAGTATGGTGTCAGGACATCACACACATCATTGAGGTATCCTATGAAAAGTACATCTATTTCAATGTCTGTTAATTGTGATGTGGCAGTAACATTATCTTTCTGGACTGATTCTTTTTGCTTTCTATTGCAGAGGTATGATTTGAACCAATTAAATGGCATACCTTGAACTCCGTATGCCTCCAGTTTATGCAGTAGTATATTGTGGTCTAAGCAGTCATAGGCTTTTGATAAATCTAGGGAAAGTCCTAGAGCTACATTCTTGTTTTCTAAAGCATTCAATTACCATGAGTGCTGGCAATACTATCGATAGTATTGAATTGATCTTATGTGGAAGATGGTGCAGAAATGCCATGATTCTAAATTACTATGTAGTAGGTAATTAGTTGATTGGTAATTCACTGCTGATCACATTCAATCTAATCTGAACTCCGAAATATTCAATAAGTTTCAAGATTAGCTAGGATAAAATGTGATGCAGGCATCTAACAGTAAGACCGTTTTCATATGGTTTGGTTTGATGGTGTTATGATTTTGTTGACTAATTGTTTCAATCATCAAATTAAACAGTGTTACTATATCTCGAGTACTCATTCCCTGAAATTTCAATTGCTAATGTGGCAACTATGTTTACAAGAGAAAGAGATGAAGCAACTGTTGTCAAGTTGAAATACCCCATTCTCCGCATAACTTCACTGTCCTCATTTCTCAATATTGTCACGAGTAGAACATACAGTATATTAGTAATTTGGAACCATGAGGGTTTTAAAAACATAAAATTAATCATATCATCCGTTGACATTGAATTATAAAAACTGACCAAGGAACTCTCACGAGAAACGTGCATATCTAATAAAATGATGTATATAAATATTGGATGTGAGGGTTCCGAAGTTAGTCTGGTCTGGGGCTACTCTTGACTTGACAAGAGCTCGTCGTTATGGTCTCTATAATGTAAGTTGTTATTAGGTCTTTATATTCATTGTTGTTTATTCATAATTGTTATCGCTACCCATAATGTTTCATGCTATTATAAATATTGTTATCTTTGAATATATTCTCGTACTTTCAGTTACCCCTAAACTATTAGTGCCTATTCAAATATTACCTCTCGCAAAATATTAAGCCAAGCATTACCCCTTATAAATCGATAGTGGTGGAAACACAACTCTTTTGTCGTGACAATATTATTGACAAGAAGGCAGTGATACTTTACTGGAAGATATTTGAACCTGAATGCCATGAATATCTGCGCTGTGATTCTATACAAAATGAAATTTCGCTTACAATTACTTGGAATGCAATTTTTCAGTATCACGAATTTTCAGGTAGGTAGGTATCATTGAGTTATCTAACAGCATCTGTATTTGCTGAAATGAAAAAAAATCGAGAAATGAATAACCGACTAATCATAGCTTTCTGTCCAAACTGGCATCTTTGTCAAGTCCATTGTGCACCCGCGAGAAGGTGAGGGCATTACTAATCCAAATTGCTCGCGCACGTTTGGCGGCCATGGCTGATTGTTTAAATTCGCACTTTCATTTTGACTTCCTAGGATTTAAAAATCACAAGATCATTGACGTTCACTCACCTAACCTATGGTTCTGAGGCCCCCTCTGGATCTGATACGAGTATAGGAAATCGTAGAAAATATTGCTGACAGCGTCGGTGGCGCGCGCTCTGCTGAGCAGTATATTCGTGAAGAACTCGTCCATGGCCCCGTAGGTGAAGTTGAGCAGCGTATCGAGCTTCCTCTCGTCCAGCAAAGTTTTCACCAGGTCTCGCAAGTTGTCTTTTTTTCGCTCCGCGTCGGGGTTGGAATATAGGGAGTCGAATGCAAATTCGTAGTGTTTCAAGGCCAGTTGGTGTTTGAATTTGATTGAATACAAGGTGGCCTGGAATGAATGAGAACTTTCGATAAAATCGTGAAAAATGGTTTTCGGAATTGCGTGATATTGTCAAGAAGGGCGAAGGCCTGAAGTTTAACATCACTCAAACTCGTACATTTCAAGATCTTCAATCATAAATTAACTTTCCCAAATTGAAACATCCAGTGTCTATGCAAAGTCAGTTAGAACAACAAATCAATCGCGGGCCGTCGGTCTCTCTGAAAGTTCAAAGAGATCGGCAGCGCGGTCCGATATTCCTTTGATAGACATAGACTATACTTACAGTATAGTTTCGTTCAGGTCAGCTCAGTTCAGACTTTAGTTCCTGTAAAATTGAAAAGCGCTTACCGTGCGAAACTGCCTAGGTAAAAGCAATACCGCAGGTAGCGGCCATTCCTATTGCGGCCAAGCATTTACTTCCAATATGAATAGAGCAGCCTTCTTCATTATTGATTATTACATTATTATTGCTGACTTCCAAAGTGGCACTATGCCACATTGATAGTGTGGCATCACCTCTACTTTGGTTTTGCTGCCCCATCACATAATGTACAGTTGTATTAAAAGGAGCGTACAAGTATATTATACAGAGAACGTCATACTATTTGCGTAAAACGGGTTATAGGGACTAATTGTTTACCAAATGTTGACAGAACAGAATTCATTGTTCTCAAAAACACAAAACGTTGGCTGAGCCAGTTTTACACAACAAGAACTAGGATGACGAACACCTCTCTTTTTAATACTCGGAGGATTTTTTATTGAATACCACTGTAAGTACAAAAAAACATTTTTTTGTTCCTGTGGTTTACTCGTTTTATGTTTGTTGTAGTTTTGAAAAACAATTCTCTTCATTTCGTATGAATGTGGTTGGGTGATGAAGTACTGAAGATCCTCTTGCCAAATAGCCAAGCGAGGATATTTTGTCAGCTTGGAAACGAATGAGGAAGCTTCCAATATTAAGGTTTTCATCTCACTGTGAAGTTTGTAAAATTTTAATATATTATATGTATTTTTTCTTTTCTTTGGAGGATCGAATATCACTTCAGAAAAGATGAATGAAAAAGGAAGCCACATTCTCACAGAGTTAAAATACGTTTCCCTGTGTCAATAAGACGTTGCCGGCATCATAAATATGTCTAGAATACCGGAAATTGTTCTTTGGATACATTGAAACTATATCATAATAGCAGTGGGGTATAATAGGTTTTTCAATCCTACTTCGTCGAGTATTACAAATAATTTTCATAAATCTCTTATTTGCTGGATGAAGTTGACTAATGAAGGTTCATTATCATATTTTGCAAAAGTATTTATCATTTTTCACTTTCGTTATATTACAAAATGGTAATAATAACCTGTCAGTCATTATTTTGCAAATGAATTCGTTCCTTTATAAAACGGATATATTTTCTAGGAAAGTTGCAGATTATATGTTGCAACAGCGCATAATACTTTGAGAGCCCGTCCACACCACACAAAATACTAACAGGTACACCGAGAGCTGATTTTTGATCTCCAGTTATTTGTTAGCCCATGTCAGTTTATCGCTGTTTTGTTAGTTAGATGATCATCGCCATTTTTTATGATATAGACATCAACAACGACGCAAGAAAGTATGAAGGATAATCATAGTTATTTATTATAAAAGGGAAAAAAGTAGTAGATTTTAGCTCCAGCAGCTACGGGAGACAAAAAACTGAAATCTAATATTTTTCCCGTGTATAATACACTTTTTTTCTGTGACAGGAAAAAGGGCGAATTAATATTGAGAAGGTATCACATTATATTATAATCAGAAAATTATTGACGTGAAAATTTGAGTTTTTAACAGGAATGACGTTGCAGGCATTTTTTTGCAGGCATCTTTATAATTCTTTTGAAGTAATCATCCATCACAAATAAAATGTTATGTATGTATGTGAATTGAATAAGTCATTAAGCAGTTTGTACTTACAGCTAGTGGATCATGTGGTTCTACTATGCTTAAAGCTGTGTTTGCTACACTTATAGCACAGTCTCTGGCTTTATGTAGCTCAAAAAGTTGAATGACCTGAAAAAAAAACGATTTCTTCAGGAGAGAATAAAGGTAGGATTTGTTTTTTAATTTTCAGTATTTACAATGTTAAGAAGTAGAATTATTATTGAAGAAGCAATTTCAAGACAACCACCAATAAATTTCAGTTCTTCATGGTAGACTGAAAAAAAAATGTTTCAAAAATACATTAATCATCGTGAAATGCATGTTCATAATGGCGAAGGTTATTCAATTGCTTGGCATTTTGCAAATGATCATAATATCTATCAGAAGAAAATGCCTACAATTATATCACTTGAACCACAGACTCACTTTGAGGTAGTAGTTGATATACGCTTTGGTAGGGTTATCTTCAGCTCCTTTAAGTATTCTTTCTTGCAAAAAGTTATCAGTAAATACACCTTTTGCTGACTTCTCGAATAATTCCTGTGCTTTGTAGCTTTCTCCACTGGTCAAATAAGAGGCTGCCAGCAGAAAATTTCCTGGAAACAAGGTGTGTGAAAAACATCAAATATGGCGAGTTGAAAGAAGTCTCACGTGTACAACTATTCCATTCACACCAATTGCTCAGTAACCTGACGTACTGCTGTAACCACAAGTGCTGGCCACTGCTCAGTAACCATTCTGCCAAAACGGTTCCACCACTTATTGGCCATCTATTTTGGAAATAAGGAAAAATACACCAATTATCACAATATCAATCAATGTAATAAAGTAACTGGATGTGTTGCTTCATCGACTTTTTTCAAGGATACATAATGTGCCTAAGATGGTTTAAAAAAGGCAACAGCGATAAATGCCAGTGTGCTAGAGCCTCATCACTACAATTCACTCTAGCAAATGACCTTCTTGCCTCCTGACCCCCAGCAGATGAAGTGAACAGCTCCAACAGAGATACGCAAGTATTGGAATTTCTCAAATTGAACACTGGATTCAGCTTGAGAGGAGTCAAACGTTGTATACTAGATTCCCTGAAATTCAAGTTAACATAAACTCGGAACTCACAAAACCAAATTCCTTTCATGTAAGCTAGGACAGTTTTCATAAATCAACTTAGCCAAAGCAGGTCAAGTACTGATCCTTGAGGTATTCCCCAAACAAGTCATTTATACTTACTGAGGCAGGTTAACTAAAGCTGGTAATCCACTCAACCAGAGCATCACATAGCTAGCTTGAGTAAGAACCACTATTTCAGGGGTGCACACAGACCTTATAGCTTCCAACACCCCACTGTCAGAAGTTTTGAAGCTCAACAGAATGTTACAAATCAACAGCAAGTTCCGGCAAATTTGAAATCTACAATCAAATGAAGCACAGGTACGGTTTTTTTCAAGATGTGGCCACTTATTTTTACCTGATTTGAGCCTGCTGCCTCAGACACCCTGCTACAACTGACACACCTAGTTGAGAGCTGAAATGGTACAAAGCAGAAGGGTTTATCTCGTTGTCTGGATTGGCCAAGGTGTTTTCGTATCTGAGCAGCTCCAAAATTTTGTGCATCGACTTGTACAGATCGCCGATGTTGCCCAACATGTTCAGAATGTGCGCGGTGAACTGACAGTCCATCTCTGACTGAATCTTTTCCAAGATATTGTCCATGACCACGTCAGGCGCTCGCAAATTGGAAAGCTCCTTTTCGAATGCTTGGCCAAACAGTTCACTCATCTGCTGTTCCAAGTATACGATAACCTCGAAAAGTTTCATTACATCTTGAGTCGTATCAATATCTGAAATGAAACGGCGGAAAATGGACCACACTTGCAGTGATAATTCAACAATGGGATAGTGAACTGTATTTTTTTTTGTGAGGATGCTATTTCAAATAGATTCTTATCAATCTTTTGAATATCAAATCAAATCTATATTGGTTAAAATTACATGACCCAGTATCTTCCACAGATTACCGAAGTCGAAACCAAAGCCTAATATTAGTTTACCACCCACTTTGAAGAGTAGGTAGTAAAAGAAGGGTATTCAATAGCCGGTAAATGACCATCACCAGCTAGTGAATTTAAATACTGAATAGATTTTCTTATTTTATGATGCGACGAGAATACTAAACTTAAAGATTTAATCAACTATTGTCAAAACCTAATGTGAATAATGACATGCTATCAGCGAGATAGTTATTGGGTTTTTCCTAGCGTTTTCCCAATAATTCGGTACTATTTTGGATTATATGCGGACAACGATAGTTCACCACAAATAGTCTGTTCTTTACTCAAAAAAATATTGTGAAGGGTCTGAGATGAGTTTATAGCTTTTTGTCCAAAGACCACTATATATGATTCTTAGAAGAATAATAAATTGACAAGAGAGATTTGTTGGTTTGAAACATATGTTGAATGTTGTTTATGGTTTTCTTTGGGCGGATACCAGGCTAGTTGAGAGATTTCTAAACATGCAAAGATTGAATAACTGCACATGATTGGTCAGATACAATTTGGCGCTTGCTTTTATGAATGATGGAAGTAAGATATGGTGCGCGTATTCGACCATTATTACGTATTGAAAATTTCAGAAAAATCACTCGACCGCCTACTATGATTTCTCCACGTCACAACGAGCGAGACGTTGATTCTACATTTCCTCGTTAGATGGTGATGCTGCTATTGCTGCTGTGACGAGTGGAAATCAAATGGCAATGGCATTTAAGGTACGCGGAACATTATGTAACAGTGGGATTATTCAACTCTGAATTCGAAAAATCTGCGACAACTTCAAAACTGACAGATGTCATAATTGTGCAATGTCGCCATTGAGATCCAGTAAAATTTCTGAAACAAAAGCGCATCAGTAATTACACCATATCTTACTTCCATCAATCTTTTATGTCTCGAGATCACGTGATCCACTCAGTAATCTCAGCAGTAGTAATCTTTTAGAAAATTTTGAAGAAGTTCATTTTAGAGTTTTGTCCTGTTCGGGTGTGTCACGTGATGCGGAATCTCATTTCATATAGAGTCAATATTCATTATACCCTACATAGACATCACTATTTCTCATCTAGCCATACATACATTATTCAGGTTCATTCAATATCAAGTTAGCACTGTGTCAGTCAGTAAGGTCAATATCCAATTTTCATTCATATATTATTCATCTGATAATAAACATAAATAACTCAGTTAGGAAACCAACTAGTTTGATTTATGGACTTCCTCAATATTATTTTTCAGGTTTATTTGGAATTAAGAGTAAAGTTAATGTAAATCATTATTTCAACTCATAACTACAGAGTGGCTCAAAGTTGCTAAAAAGTAATCTGATTATGGTATATTGTGTATGATTATGTTGGCATCTCCATACGACTTAAACTAAAACCTAGTTGCCGACCTGTCTCGTTCGGCAAGAAATACTAATTGATGAATATTAGAAATATTATAATGAGGTAGTTTTTAGACAAGTTAATGAATTAGTAATCAGGATAGGTTAATTACTTGCCCTAAATCAAACAGATGCTTTCAATTTAATCATTTTCCATTCCTTGAAAAATCCTTTATATAAAAATGATCAAATTTTACCTTCGGCCAACATTGAAAAGTTGACGAACTGATCACTGTAGGTGCTATCACTACACAAGGTCATATGTTCGAGGGGGTCTAAAGGTCTCAGGAATGAAAAAGCGGATTTCTTTAGAAACACCGCTCCCGAAACAGAAGGTAGCAACATCAGACCCAACGGTTTGAGACTCGCTATGTGGTACTGTACACAGCATGAATAAAACTTCTGCCAACACCTAAAAAAAATCACATTCATTTCAAGGTGTCTAGAGGGATTTTTCGATTTGCCTACCATTCTGCACATTCTAGATATTCCTCGTCATTCACAGCGGAGCCGTTCAGTGTGTTTTGTATTTCGTTGTCTACAGCAAGGCAGATTCTTTGTTTCAATGCTGAGGCTGATAAGTGGGTTTCGGCCAGAATAGTTGAACGTTTGTAAATCTTGGAAAATAGACAGAGTAATGTCAGATTGAAATGATCAACAACATAATGAATAGTAGCTTTAAAAACTAAAGAAACACGCTTTTATAGATTGCCAAACTAAAAATGAGTAGAAAATAATATAATAAAAGTGTGTTAAATACACACCATATTAAATATTAGAGCCTATGTACATCCTTTTAGTATGGCTATCCATAAAATTCTTGTATCTGTTTAGTTTTTTAAACTACTATTTATTTTTTATTTTTTAGTACGGCTAACTACAAAGTACAAAAGCGTGTTTTTAGTTGTTTCTATATTTTTTTAAGTACCCGATTTTGACGAGAGAATCATAGTTTCCGGGCCCGAAAACCCCGAGATAAAAATTTTGAATAGGATCGGATCATAATTACAAAACTCCTTTGCCATATTGGATCCATCATCTTGAATTTCCTAATTTTGACGGAAGAATCATAATTTCTGACCCCGAAAACCCCCAGATACAAATTTTGAATAGAATCGGATCATAATTACAAAACTCGTTCGCCATATTGGATCCGCCATCTTGAATTTTGATGAATAATTCATAATCTTCTACCCAGAAAATCGGATCATAATTGATTCGCTATCATGAATTTCCAAATTTTGACGAAAGAATCATCTCCGACCCCGTAAACTCCCAGATACCATTTTTGAATAGCATAACAATGACAAAACTCATCCGCCAAATTGGTTCCGCCATCTTGAATTTCTAACTATAGAAGGAAGAATCATAATTTCCGACCCAGAAAATACCCAGATACCAATTTTGAATAGAATCAGATCATAATTACTAAACTCGTCCGCCATATTGGATCCGCCATCTTGAATTTCCAAATTTTGATGAAAGAATTATAATCTCCGACCCCGAAAACCCCTAGATACCAATTTTTAATAGAATTGATTGATAATTACAAAACTCGATTATCTGGCAATGATTCCAGATTTATCCCCACCATTCGCGATTCCATTCATTTATCCGTGTTTGGCGTTAAGGATTGTTGGCTAATATTTGTGTGTGTGTGTATGTGTTAAACAGAAGTAAATATACACCAGTTCCTGCCAATGGAATTCGCTATCAGTCTGAGGTCAAATCCCACGCTATGTCCGATTCGGGTAGTTTCGGAAACAACTGTGGATTTGGATGGAAAACTGACATTGTCCTATCTAAGTAGCGTAACATTTATTTATTTTGTTCCACGGTATATTTTGATTGAATATAACAATGAATAAATAAATGACTAAATGTATTGATGAATGAATGAATAAATGAATATTAATGAATGAATAAATAAATGAGTAAATAAATGAATGAACAATTTCAACCTAATTTCCTCACCGACAACGCTTTGCTGATGATGTTGACAGGAAACCTGCCCGGCTGGAAGACCTGCTGCAAATAGAACTGCCTCGGGTCGCTCTCGCCGTCGCTGTCCGGCGCCCTGTTGGCGTCTGGCAGCGTCTCGAGCACCACGGGGGCCCAGCTAGACTTGGCTCGAGTGGGCCCCGCTCGCAGGGCCGCAGTGAACACGACGCATTCGCCGTCTTCGCACCGCCATGCGGACCACAATCGGTTCGTTTGCAGGGCGAAATCGATCAGATCATTCTAAAAGGGAATCGTACTATTTATCTACATGGTCCTTCGAACCGGATCATGTAGGTTTTGCCAACAGAAATATATATATATATTTATTTGGTTCTTTATTAATTTCTCAATTGTAAATTCTGTGTATTCGAAGGATGAACAATAATAGTTCCGTCCTCGCACCGCTCCGCCGACCATAGTCGGGGTGATTGGCAGGGCGAAATCGATCAGATCATACTGAATGGTACCATAATTGTTCCACACGGTCCTTCGAGCCGGATCATGTAGATTTTGCCTACAGAAATATGGGACTGGTACCCACCTAATACAGCTAGTGTAGTAGTTAGATAACAAAATTATATGAATATTTTTGATATTTTAGTCTGACATTGAAGGTTCCTTGTCACTTTCTCAATTGTAAATTCTGTAGTATTCATGACAACATCGCCAAGTGTGTATTCAAAGGGTGAACAATAATAGTTGCGTCCTCTCACCACTCCGCCGACCACAGTCGGGTTGTTGGCAGGGCGAAATCGATCAGATCATTCTAGAAGGGAATGGTACCTTTATTGTTCTACATGGTCCTTCGAGCCGGATCGTGTAGGCTTTGCCTACAGACATATGGGACTGGTACCCATTTGATACAGCTAGTGTAGTAGTTTGATGACAAAATTATATATTTTTGATATTTTAGTGTGACATTGAAGGTTCCTTATCAAATTCTCAATCGTAAATTCTGTAGTATTCATGACAAATCGACAACTGTGTATTTAAAGGGTGAACAATAGTTGCGTCCTCGCACTGCACCGGCGACCACAGGATGGTTGGCAGGGCGAAATCGGTCAGATCATTCTAGAAGGGAATGGTACCATTATTGTTCTACATGGTCCTTCGAGCCGGATCAGTTGTTTTGCCTACAGAAATATGGAACTGGTGCCCACTTAATACAGCTAGTGTAGTAGATTTATAACGAAATTATATATTTTGATATTTCAGTCTGGCAATGAAGGTTCTCTATAAATTTCTCATTTGTAAATTTTGTGGTATTCATGACAACATCGCCAACTGTGTATTTTAAGGGTGAACAATGATGGTTGCATTCTCGCCCACCCCACCGACCACAGTCGGGTGGTTTGCCGGGCGAAATAAATCAGATCATACTGGAAGGAAACTGTAATATTATTATTCTATCTGGATAGTTTCAATCCTTGGTTCTTCCGTGCCAGTCTCATTTTTGCATAATAATGTTGGTCCTTCGAGCCGGATCATGTAGTTTTTGCATACAGAAATATGGGGCTGGTTCCTACTTGATAGAGCTAGTGTAGTAGTTTGATAAGGAAATTATATATCTTTGATATTTTAGTCTAACATTGAAGATTCTCAATTGTAAATTCTGTATTATACATGACAACTGTGTATTTGAAGGGTGAAAAATAATAGTTGATCACACACCACAGTCAGTTCGTTGGCAGGGCAAAATCTATTAGATCATTGAAGAAGAAAATAGTTTGGAGTCTTGGTATATAATCTTGTGAATGTAACCACAATATTTATTAAATAGGATGTCCTGATTGAATGAAGATCTGTTAATCATCAGCATATTTGGAGATAATGGAATATTTCTTACTTCAGGAGAATGAATAGTGTCCAAGCGATCTATTGTGATCTCTTGTCCCCTAATCACAGGACTCAAAATATGGAATTGACAACCTGTTGACAAGCTCATGAAAACAGCCAAGATACTTTCTGTGCTGTTACCATCCACTGCTTTTCTCAAAGTGGCTAAAACAAATTCACTTAGTTGACAATCAGATATTGAAGTAAATAAGAAATACCTGTTAATACTCCATCTCTGGAATGATCACCAGTTTTTTCTAAAATGTCTATGACAGCAACACACTGCCCTTTACTACATGACCAGAATTTCAAATGACCATCTCTACATAGAGTCAAAACATATATTTCATAATCAACCACATAAAATAAAAGACTCACTACAGTTTCACTATCAGAATTTCTTGCTCTGAAACAAAAAAAAAATGAAGTGAGGTCATTACCATATAATACCTATGGATATAATATGGATCTAAAATCTTTTCTTTTAGTTATGTATTAAACAGTAATAGGATATAAACAATTCAAACAATAACATGAGCAAAAATAAAGAGAAATCAGTTCCAGTTAAATTTTCTTGATTTTCCATTTCATTGCAAGTTTGAATACCTATTACCTACAGGGTGTTTCAGAATGTTGCATATGATTGTTATGAATAGATTTTGACAGTTTCAGACTGACTTATACAAACACAAGTAAAATCATCAAGAAAAAGAAATATTTGATCAAGATTCCTGACCTGAACTTTTCTGCAAGGCCTGATAAAAATCTTGGCATCAAAGATTCCCCTTTCAGCTCTGTAGTAGCTACTTGACCATCATCTGGATTTTGTTTGATGAGCAATAGCTCAGTGGAAGGATATGCCAATATGAAGAAAGCTTCTTCAGTCTCTGGAGATAAATAAGAACTGGCCAAATTTGGCAGCTGATCACCTGTAAAAATCATGTGTTACAAACAATGTTCAAGAGTTCAAGTAACTAGTAAGTAGCACTCACCAACTGTACTAGGATTGTTAAACACATGGAAAGTAATTGGGTTCCTAGTATCAAGTGAGGAAGCTTTCACAAAAATTGAAGGGGCACCTAGATCAGGATGTATACCTAGCAACTCATCCTTAAAGCAATTCAAAATATAGAAATCTATAGGCTCAACCTTTTCATATAATATCTCACCTGTCTATGGAATCTATCTGGATGAGGAAATATCAATCTATGAACACTGCAAACTGTTGGAACCAGTACAATGACATTCTCATAAGTCTCATGTAAGGATACACCATCTAATATAGGGGTATCAGTGAATCTATATCTCACTCTGTTACCTGTTAGGTTTATATCAAGACTGTGTTCTACTAGTTCAAGTACATCATAATTTATTCTCCTGCAAAATAAAATATTGCAGATTTGAAATAAACTACTCCAAATAATGTACTTACCAATAAATGAATCTGTTTCTAGTATGGTGTTTAGTGGAGTCTTCATAGCAGAATCCATTGGCCTTTTCTGCTACTTTGATATCTTGTAGGGTGCTTTGTGTACCGCCTAAAATATAACCTCAACTGAGCCTTTCGGTTAGATTTCTTCGAATAATTACCTGTGGTGAGTGTTATTTCTTTCCAATTATCAGAGATGGATTGATCGGGGATAACCTCACGATAATTAAGTGTAAATTCGGTCATTTTTTCGGGAATGAAACAAGCCCATTCGTTATTTTTCAAAATAAAAAGTATAAATACTTGGCAATCGTAAACATCACCTCACATTTTCTATTTCTTCTTTTTTATTTGATGTTCGGCTTCAATTTCCATAAGCCTTTTATCCATAACCAGTTGTGAATATTCACTCCCTTGGCACTAGCTTTAAGGGTTATTTGAATTTCATGTACACTGCCTAGCATTGCATTTGAACTACCAATACCAATATGACAGTATGACATATGACAGGAGACAAGTGAACTTGTAAACTAAACATCTAACATTTAACCTCAGTTTTACTTTTTTTGGTAAAATTTTTTTTGACTTGTCGGACTTTTTGCTTTTCCACAACTCATTGTGTATTACCAAAAAATCAAAATGGTTAAAGATTTTAAATTAAGTACGACTCTTTTCGGTCACTCTAAGGACATCAGATCAGTTACCGTTACAGAAAGTAATGATATTATCAGTGGTTCCAGAGATAAAACTGCAAAATACTGGAAATATGACCCGTAAGATCTTTTATATGAAATATTCAGATACCATTAGACCTCAATATGTTATACTTTTAGATTGCACAATACCTACCATGAAGTGATGACTTATAAAAGTCATGAGAACTTTGTAGGTAGTGTTTTGTATTTAGAGCCTTCTACAGAATATCCTGATGGACTAGTGGTTACAGGAGGCTATGATAAAGTAATATTCATCTATAAACCGGGAGAACCATTTCCCACATTCACTTTCAAAGACCATTCAAATACAGGTATCAATATCATTATTAATCACTATTATTAGTTACCATCAAAGTTATTGATGTTTTGTATGGTTTTGTAGTTTGCTGTCTTACCAAAGGGCTTGCTTCAAACAGCTTCTTGAGCTCATCATGGGATAACACTGCTAAATATTGGTGTTTGTCAAATTCCACTTCTAAATCCCTTCTCACATTTTCTGGTCATGAAGCTGCTGTATGGCATGCAAAACAACTAAGTGATGGTAAAATAGTAACTGCTTCTGCAGATAGAACTATTGGAATATGGTCTGAAACTGCCCAAAAGTTGAACACTCTTACTGGTAATTCAGTTATATAAAAATTCTTGAATAATCATGTTTTATTTGTATTTCAATTTTTTTCAGGCCATACTGATACTGTGAGGTGTCTTGAAGATTTCCCAGAACTTAAACAGTTCATGAGTGTTTCTAATGATGCATCAGTGAGAGTTTGGAATTATGAAGGGGAGAATCTGAATTGCCTTTATGGGCATACTAATTTCATTTATAGGTAGAATATTATTTGGAAATGATAAAATATGGTATTTTCACATTCCTTTTGCATTAGTATAGCAAGGTGCAGGGCTCATGGTTTGGACAGTTTTGTCACTTCAGATGAGGATAGGACTGTGAGGTTTTGGCAAAATGGAGAAAATAACAACACAATTGAGCTGCCAGCCCAGTCTATATGGACAGTAGCTTGTTTGCCCAATGGAGATATAGTTACAGGATCTAGGTGAGATCTAAAATTGTAAAAAAATATTGAATCAATGGTCTCTTGGTGACATTAACTTTAATGATTTCACTTAGTGATGGACTTGTCAGAGTTTTCACTCAGGATGAGAGCAGGGTAACAGTTGAAGCTGAGTTGACAAGATTTTCTGAGGAAGTGAATGCCTTGAAACAAACAGCTGTTCAAGAAATTGGTGGGGTTAAAGTTTCAGAGTAAGACAATTTTTGTTGCCTATGAGTATCATGGGTTGAAATTTTTTGTTAATCAACAAGAATTGAATTTTCCCAAGTTCTGAAAAAAAATTCAAACATTTCATTTATTTACATGAATTATTTTGTTACTGAAAAATTGATCATTGGCAAACTCTGGTATAATTTTATTTCAGTTTACCTGGTATAGAAGCTCTATATGAACCAGGAAAAAGAAATGGTCAAATGAAAATGGTTAGAGAAGGAAAAACTGTAGTGGCTTACACTTGGGTGGTTGATGGTGACAACAGTCATTGGGATAAAATAGGGGAAGTACTAGGAGGTACAAATAAAGATGATAGTGGAAAAACTATCTTTGAGGGAAAGGTGATTTTTTTTCAATTATGGTTTATGTTTCTTTATAGAAGGAATATGGACTTGCAGTTTTTTTTTTTTCTATATTATTTTAGTGATATTTTCAGTCATATGACTTCGTATTCAATGTTGATGTTGAAGATGGAAAGCCTCCAATAAAGTTGCCCTTCAATAAAGGGGATGATCCTTATAAAGCAGCACATACTTTTTTATCTAAAAATATGTTGCCAGCAGAATATCTTGAACAGGTACCTACATATTGAATATGGAAAATTGAATACTGATATTGCATTAGTCAATTTTTTCTTCAATAACTCTCAATTATATGAACATACAAATATTTAACTAACTAATTTGCATATTTTTGAAGGTAGTGGATTTTATTCTCAAAAATAGTAAGGACCAATTTGTTCCTCCTGTGAACACAGAATATCAAGACCCATTCACTGGTGGTTCCAGATACACCCCTGGTATAAGTGGTGGAAATCATGCCCAAGCTGGAGTCAATCTAGACCCTTTCACAGGTAAATCTAATTTTTTATGGAAGAGCAAAAATAGGAATAATAATTCCAAAGAATGCTTGAATGGAGTTCTTTTCTCTAGTAGATCTATTGTGAAGGAGTTGGTGATATGCTTGATCTTGGTCTATAAGTAATAATGATATGACATATTTACTGCCTTGATGTTTAAGAAACTATTCTCAAATTATGATTATTTGAGTAGTTTGAAAAATGACTTTTAATCTACTCCTAAGTGATAAAACAGTATGAAATAAAATATATAGAACACATTGCCCTAATCATCTTCAGTGAACATGATTTGTGAAATAATATATTAATAGGAAATGATTTTCTTTTCCTCCTTATAATGATTTCTCTATCACACCTAGGTATGTTTAATCTGCTTGAAATGTTTAATTTGCTTTAAATGCTAAAAAGTAACACTCCAAGGCGTTAGTATATCTAGCGGGGTCCCAGAGATATATCTCCTTTAGCTAAGTATCTTAGTGCTCCATATTACTATCATCACACCATTATACACTAACCAGCAGAAAAAATTGGCTAGAAGATGTATCCAATTTGTTCACTCTCAAACTTTGTCAATTCTGGTATTCTGGAGGAATTTCACCAAAGCCTAGAATAATTTCATTATTTATTATGTTTTGGATGGATCTTCACACAATGGTTTTTGATTTGCGTCAATATTTCCTGTTTAAAAGATGATAGAAGTGTTATCTTCAAAAGTTTTGATTCACCCTTCAAGGAGATATTGAGACAATTTTTTCCCTCAAGATTGAGGTCAACTGTCAAGCTCGTTATTGACTACATCTAAAGGATCTGCTTTCTGTTTATTTTTTGGTATCAAATTTTTTTCGTAAGTAGTGCTAAAGGAAGCATTGGTCATTGAAATAAAACAAAATTGACGTGCATCAAAAACCATTGTTATCAATCACACTTTTTACAGAACGCTTAATCTCGGGGGTTTTTGTCTTTTCGTGTGATGAGCTCAGGCTTTGACAGATTAGACAAAAAGAATGATGGAGAATCGTTTATTCATACCAGTACTGGGTGTTAGGATCACAGTCCAGAATGTTTGGTGATACAATCTAAAATAGGAAACATGATAGCATTTATTGACATCCTGTACACACGAATATAGTAAAGAAAATAGCGGCCACCTACCTTAAATATGCAGGCACAGGCAGGGATAACAGTTTGGTCCCATAAGACCACTAGCAAATCGTCGATTAATCACTCGGAAATGCATATGGCTTCACACCGATAATTACACTGGTAGCCCTTAAATCGGAAGTTACAGGGCGACCAATTCGGGTAAATTTTATGTCGCCTACCATATATGATGATGAATCATATCTACCCTAAAATTGTGACCCAAAGCAATATGCCCCTTGGACTTCTATAGTATATCTGTATTGTGTCACAAGGGTAGAAAATGAACTACCAGCTAATAGCCGCGGGCTGCTGAAGCGTTTTCTGCATGTGTGACCAATGAAGTCAATATAAATACCTGGAAGGGAGACGGCCGGTTTCTACTCGTGTTGTTTAATGGCGGATTGGTGTCTAAATTGTCTTTTATCCAATGATTGGAGTACCTACTTGAGATCTTTTTTTTTTTTTTCGTCCAAACAGTCAAAAAAGTGAAGACAGAACTTCATTGTTATGTGAAATATCGCTAAATTTGGCGTGTTTTGTTTCTTCAAAAGGACTGAATTTGTAGGTGTGAATTGATTAATGTTGAAAAGATATTATGATTTTGAATTAATAAACAATGGTTATTCATATTGTGTTGCCTTTGGATGCAAAATAAGCAAGGCAAACAGAAATTGTTCTCCATGGGTAAGTTGAAAATTGTTCAGATTCTTAGAAAAACTATAGTAATTTATTTTCAGGATGTCTCTGTGGATGTTCATAACTTGGATTCTAAGGACGTTTTTCATATGGACATTGATTTGCTTACAACTTCCAGCTCCCATGTAAGTTTAAAAGTTTATTGAAAATGAAACACACAAACTGTTTCATTGGAGAAGGCCTATTCTATTGCAAAGAAAAGTGAAAACACTGTAACAAAAAGTGAAAAGGAGAATGACAATCTTGATGAGGTACTAAAAAAACATTTTGAAGGTAAAAACTACAAGTCAAAATCCTTAAACTCAAGAGCTACATCATTGTCTTTTCAGATTTGCCTTTGGAGCTTCTCCAGTAAGAAAAAAATGAAGGTGTACATCCTGGGCGACGCAGATATTCATCTTCAATGAAAAAATTCGTCCAAACATTGTACTTTTATTCACCTCTCATTCACCTTCTAATAGTGAAATGTTTATGGAAAAATAGGTACTCTTGAAAATTAGGCTTAAAATAGACCTTAGGTACTCGATACCATTCAAGAACCTCTTTTCAAATTTTTTCTATCGTTTCTCTATTTCTTCTGATAGTGCTGAGACATTGAGCTTCGCTCGCCCTATGCATTATATTGTGACATTTGAATGAGAATATATAATTTCAATGTTGTATTCATTTTTCTTCCTAATCCTGTAAGAATAAAAATGGAATTTCACTTTTGAGTCAATAAAAAAATCAATAATTATTTTCAAATAATAATTGATTGCAACATTATCCTTTTTCCTAAATTATAAAAAGATAGGTATCCGTGACCACTGCGGGTTGCCTGAACAATATTTTTGCCTCACTCGTCGTTCACAGAGGATCCCTTCCAGGTGTTGATATTGAGTTCATTGTGTGTGGCACATAACTATTTTCCGCCTACCAGAAACATAATTGTTCTCTTGATTTCGAATCACACTGACGTTCAGTGAAGATTTATGTGAAACGTCAAAATACGCATCACGCAAGTGACAGTCAAAGGTGTCAAGATAGCGAAAAACTACAAAATCCTGTTATGAGTTTAGAAGCTCAAGGGACGATATACATTACTTTCGGTCACAATTTTAGGGTTGATATGATTCATTATCATATTTGGTAGGCGAAAAAAACTCATAAAAACACGATTTTGTAGTTTTTCACTATCTTGACACCTATGACTGTCACTTGCGTGATGCGTGTTTTGACGGTTCACATACATTTTCAGTGTGAATCTTAGTTCGGAATCAAGAGAAAAATTATATTTCTGGTAGGCGAAAAACAATTGTGTGTCACACATGCAGAAAACACTTGAGCAGCCCTCAACTATCAGCTACCCTCGCTTCGCTCGTGCAGCTAATAACCGCCGGCTGCTAAAGATGTTCTGCCCTTGTGGCACAATATACTATTTCTGGGCGTTTTTTTGCCGGTGAAGATGATGATGGCAATATTCATCTGATATGGTGTTTATGTTTTAATTCACTCCGTGTTTGGCGTTTGGGATTGATAGCTCATGAGTCTGAAACTCGTTATCCGTTCTTTAAAAGCCACGGAGATGTCTCCAGTCCCAGATTATTTCTAGGTGCCAGCAGTTATTCCACATCTCTCAGCTCCGCACCAGCCGCGAACCCGGCCATTTCGGGGGCCAACAAACCCTCGGCAGCCTCCTTCGGGGGCTTCTTCCCCATCACCGTCTACCGGTCCTTCGACGTGGGTGATCCCCAGGTCATTTTGAACAAGCTGAAGGAGTTCAACTCCCGTACCGGGGACGGTATAGACGGGGCGCAGGAAAGCGAGCTTGAGGAGGTGGTGAAGTTGTGCTCGGGTCCCCCGGCCGACGGGAACGCGCTGGACGTGCTCTACAAGCTGCTGGATTGGCCTGACGGTGAGTATCCGACGAGGGGTAGACAACTCCAGTGTAAAGTGTACACCGTAATCAATACTCAAATAATCAACTGTATACAACGTTTTTGGATGTATGAT
The DNA here is from genome assembly GCA_918026855.4 of Phaedon cochleariae. NCBI lineage: Eukaryota > Metazoa > Arthropoda > Insecta > Coleoptera > Chrysomelidae > Phaedon > Phaedon cochleariae. The sequence continues at coordinate 59,789,478 of OU896708.1, forward strand.
GAATTGATATTCATCATACAGGACGTGGAAAGAAATTCTGCCCAGATGACAGTGGTTATGTCAAGAAATTCTAATACTCAGATTTTAGTTCGTTATAGTTGTAGTTATATTATAGGTTCCTGATGAGGATCTGATATCCGAAATAAGTTTTACTCAAGTGGAGTCATATAACCTGTTTGTGAAAGATATAATTCCCATATCACTGATATGAATGATTTTTTTTTTGAAGTTCCAAGATCAGAGTTCATACAAGTATAATTCTTCTATATATTTCAATTTTCATACTGAACATATTGGTAAGTTATATTTTTATATCATAATACATCATATTATTCTATTTGATTTGAGAGATAATGTCAATTCTCAATATCAGAGGATTTTGATTTTTCATGATCTCTTTTTGGATATTCAACAGATATAATTCAATGTTCGACGTGGCAAATAGCCAGGAAAGTAGTTGTTTTCTGTTGAATATTCAGAATGATATTATGTGCATATCTTCATATATCTTTATATGAAGGAGAATGCAAATCCTCTACTTCAGGAGATTTTGTTTTCAAATTCTTATCGTGTGTGTTCAATAGAAGTAATTCAATATTCGTCGTGGCATATAGCCAAGAAAGTAGTTGTTTTCTGTTGAATAAACCGAGAAAGAATTAATATTTTCACCACATGGAGAATGTGAATTCTCAATGTATTTCTTTATATAATATATCTATATCCATTTTTTTTGTGTAATTTTTATAAATATATCTGAGAACATTCCTTTTCAATGTAGACAACGTATAATTAAATATAATCGAATTTAATCAAATACTCAAAATTTAATCAACAACATCTCAAATGTAATCAACAAGTCTCAAATGTAGTCCACCTCTCAAATGTAATCAAATTGTCTCAAAAGTAATCAAATCACCTCAAATGTAATCAAATCATCTCAAATGTAATGAGAATCGTCTCAAATGTAATCAGAATAATCAAATCCATGAGGAAAAGTCTAGAAAGTAAAGTCATGCAATCATCAGATATCAGACTATTTGGATTATTTACCACCAATTACTTTATTTCCCTTGGTTCTCATGATGTTCTCTGAACATTACAGGATATTCCTTTTCGTGGAAACCAGAACATAAAAAAAACATCTATTTCTAGACAAAAGTTGTGTTCATTGGTTTTCTAGCAACTGAACCGAGTTCAGCTTGAACGAAGTTCCTACTCGTTTCTACAACCTGCCCTTTATGAGCCATAATCATCCCGATTATTGAACAAAAATAGAAAAAACTCAAGTAAGCCACTTTAAAACAATTTAAATGTCAACAGAGGTGACGTCAAAATTGCTACACTGTAGAACTTTTGGTGGAAAAAGGGGTCTAACCTCCAATTTTATTTTGTGATCCCTTTATTTTTTTTATTGGTGCCATTCGATAGTATACGTTGAGCTTTCTCAGGGTTTGAAATATTTGCACGTATTGCAATGCCACCCCATAATATACATGATGTGTCAGTTTGAAATGAAGTAAATGGGTATATGAACTTTTTCAAATCGGTTCAGGCTTCTTCCAATCGGTGAACATGCATAGAAAAAAAGATTCCGACGAATTGAGAACTTCCTCCTTTTTGAAGTCCCATAAAACGGGTATTAATCAACATTATTGTGGTGTTGTGTAGCGATACAAAAATGCTTCGCCAAAACTTCTCGATAAAATTTGGCAGTAGCCAACTTGATATCAGATGATCCACGAGATGGCGAAGGTGAAACGTCCTAATTGTCAAATAACGAGTGCTGAAAGAATACTAGTAGGAATAGACAGATTATGCTAAACAAATTAAACATTATCATCAGACATAAATAAACATATACTCTCTAATAATTTTGAAAGGATTTCTTATCTCTTGCTTTCTCACCATGTATATTCCAATTATTTCTTGCAGATGTAATTTTTCCTGTTTTGGACGTCATAAGATTGGCCGTAAGGAATAAACTCACCAATGAAGTGATCGCAAACATGAATAACGGCATCATCATGGAGAAATTGAAAAGCTACATCAGTCCTACCTGTGCCATAGTGAATAACATGGTCGTCGCCCTTAGGACCGTCTGTAACCTGTGTTTGCATGAAACAGGGGAGACTTTGGTGTACAACAGCAGATTTGAAATATTGGAAAATATCACTTCTTTAGGGCAATTGAATAAAAGCTGCCAGGTTTGTAATTTTTGTACTTTTCAAAGTATCATTTGGACCGTTCTTTTGTCATGCTCATGCTACTAAAAAGTGATGTGAGCAATATTTTGATGTTCCTTGTTTAGAGCAATTGATGATTGGGTGTGTTCGCCTGGAGCAAGTTCAATGATCACATAAAACAGGATTTGTTAGCCCCGCGAATTTTCAGGGAGCAGAAAAATCAAATCAAATTGACCATGCTGAATGACAAATGAAAACAAAGAAAAATGCAACAATAATGAATAAATATACCGGTTTGTGTCCATAATAGGTACCTGATAAGACCTTAACTCCATCCACCACCCCACAACAACCCCCTAAACTCCCCCACCAACACCACCAGAGTTCATTTTTGAGATTTTTTTGCTAAATGAGATTATACTGGTTCTAGTCGCTGTTAGGAATTATATTCAAGAGATTTTTTGTGTTTTTAATGAAATGCATTCATAACAATGATATGTATAATGTACCTACTCTTTGAAATAATTTATTTATTGGATTACTTAATCACAAAACTGATTCCGGATTGATTTAGATAACACTAAAATAAATACTCACAAGTTGATAAATTGACCACAAGACTTTTGTTTTCCTGTTCCGAGTTTTCACATCTGATGATAAGATATTTTTTTCAAATATCTTCCTAACGGCTGAACCAGCAAAGATGAGGATTTGTATAATTATATTACATCAACTCATACATCTTTTAGGATAGGGAAGATGCTTTACCATGAACAATAACTTTGCCATGTGTATTTGTATCTGAAAAATGTTCCAAGTATCCCATTCTACAGTACCAGTATTTCACTTGAAGAAGCTACTGTATTAGCAAGACATGTTTTGTGTGATTAAGAATTTCCTAGAAATCTTATATCACTTGTGAATTTTTTTACATTAACAGAATTTTTTTTCAGGTGGCTTTATCAACTTCTCTTTTGAATCTAACAATCCTAACTATCAAGAATAATGATGAAATAGGTTTCTCCATATTGGCTCAAGTGTTACCAGATATCCTGACAAAGTTGACAGATGCAGAGTCACAATTTAGAGCCTATGTGGCTTTGGGGACCTTAGTTACTTCTGCAAATTCCCATCGGCAAGAAATCAAGGTGAAAATTGGCGAAAATGCTAGGTTCCTCACCACTGTGCAATTGCATTCTTTATCAGGACAAAACGAGTTGGAGAAGAAAAGAATGAATTGTGCCAAGCAGTTATTGAATGTTTTATAGATAGCTTTTTCTAAATAATAAGCAGTACTTGTTGTATTCTCACCACAAACAAAACTTTGGTGGAATGATTTTTTTTCATGCTGAAGGTATGGCATTATTTATTGGCATCCAAATAGATATTTTTGTTTATCTAATGAAATGTATGATAATGATATCAGAAATTTGTCAATCAGTGAACTAAAAATATTTTATTTTCATTTATTTACAGTTACTACAAACAAAAAATAAATCAATTTTCTGAAGTTGCTAGTTCTTTTTGTTGCCTGACTCTCAACCTTCTTTCCCTTTCATATTCTTTCATCCTTATCAAATAACTGAAAAAAAACAAGATATACATACAAAGGACATAATTATAGATGTTGATAGAAGTAAGTCCTAGTATTAAATAGTATAGAAAAAATACTTACTCTTCATATTTGCAATTAAGATATGCATGCTTTTCATGTCCACATTTTACAACAAATGGGAAGTTATCTTTCCTGCATGCCATGAAATTCAGTAACAAATGTGCACAGTAGTCTCGGTCCTCCAATGGCAATTTTGCTGACTTCATCTCGGCCTCCGTTGCTATCATAACTAGAAGAGATCATTTTTGAAAATAGGAATCATCCAGTTATCAGTTCCTACCTCTTTTTTTGCGCCCATTTTCAAAACCCATCAAAGGGTCAAATGTAGGTTCCTCTAAAGGGCTAGGAGTTATTTCAGGGTAGAAATACAAGTTGAATCCACTTTGTGGAATATTTCCCACTGCATTTCCCATATTACTGTAGAGCAAATTTACTTTTGCTACAATTTCAGTGGATTTTCCTCAAAAGCCAAATGAGGTTATGTTATGTAATTTTCTATTTTCTGCTGTCAGATCACTTTGTCAGGTTGTCAGTTTTTCCTTTTGACAACAGAAGGTTGGTAGAATAATGAAACTATAATATTTTCAGTTCTACCAACCTTCGTATTTTTCCTGTGCGCCATGAGCGCCATGACTTTCCAACAACTCACTAATAACGTACGGTGCGCATCTAGTGCGCATAATTTGGATTAGCGATTGCCGTTTTATTACGTCACACTCGTCAGTTGTCGTGACACTTGACTGACTTGACTTGACAGTCAGAAAATAGGAGGTCTGCAGATAATTATACAGGAGGTCTGTGAAGTGAGGTGTGCTCTCGCTGCGCTCATTCGGTAATTCGGTTTCGGATACAGATATAAGATATAAATAAACAAATACAGTTAATTAGTTATAACATATAACATCTGTGATACGTGGTGCATGGTGTTAGCACGAGTTTGTTGATAGGGTTTCGGGATTACCATAATAATAATTATTGAATCATGTTAACAAGTGTTGAAAATATTGTGTTTACTACAACATTAGTTCTCAGTTTATTTATAGGTAAGTACCTAGGTATTATTTCATGAATAAAAATCTAAATCGATTTTCAAATAAAACTATCGGCACAGAATATTCTGTGCTATCGGCGAGTTAGAGAATTTCTCTCGAATTGATGGTTGCATAACTCATGAACTTTGTGGTGAAACGTTTATATTCTGGATTTATGGGAGTTTTCTCAGTTTTCACCACATAACTGTGATTTTCACTTTTCAGAGATATCTGAACAATGGAACAAATAACCTTGAATTGCATGTCTTGTATGTTTGATAAATAATACACGAGATAATATATATTGCCATCTAAATATGCTTGTAAATAACTATTAATTGCCACAAGGTAAACAAAAAGGTAGGTCCTGCCACAGGTTGCTGTGCTCCTGCCCTGCTTCTCAAATCTCAAGTTTTTCGTTTGAAATATCCTTAATTTATTTAGAGCAGTTTATAAGGGTGTATAGGGACCTAAAATTGCCAGTGGCTCGGGTTTATTATCCTATATACACGGTGATTCATAACATCTGTTACATTGAGACTATGGACGGATTGTTTGGACCAAAATATGGCGATTGGACCAAATATGCCTCAATAAAATATTGCTGTTATAAAACATACAGGGCGTTTCATTCGAAAAAGTATTGACTTTATAGTCTACAATATACAGTGTGGTCATTTAAGTGTGCAACATATAGGAATCTTTTTAATGAATTGCTCAAGCAAAATACTGACAGTGCCACAGCCGTCTTCAATTGAAGAAAATGAATCTTCCTACTTATTCTATGTCCATGGACAATGATCACGCATTTATTTCAACCCCAGTTTTTGAAGGAATATTTTTTTGGTAGGTTACGTTCGGCCCAATTTGATTGACCCAATTTGATTGACCCAATTTTCGATTCGCCCAATTTTCGATTCGCTCACCATCTCCGAATATACCCTAACGAGACAAATTTATGGTTTTTTCCACGAAAATGAAGAAAATTATCAAAACAATTCAGGATACCAAAATGTTGTATTTTTAGTTGGTCAATAGGTTATGAAGATACAGAATTCAAAAAAATCAGTGGCGCACATTTTATTGACAATAATATCCGGTAGGTTGCCCACCAGCACGCCACTGGATTTTATAATTCCAATTGAAATATGGCTATATCAGCCCCTCATGACAAAAAATATCATTGCCAAATTTCAAGAAAATCGGTGGAAGGACATTTGAGATATTCATAAAAAAAACGATCTTTTTTAAAGGTTTCAACACACTGTATGTTGAAAAATACGGAAAAATATGCCTTTCCGGACCCACGTACATATATGCAATGAATTCTTATTTTATCATGTAGAATAACCCCTTGATATTTTGCGCAAAATTTCCGGACTCTCTGTATATATGTGCCAAAGCGTTACCCACAAAGACATGTGAAGACATTTTGTATTTTATCGAACGGTGCACCTGTGCGAATCACTAGCTTGAGCCAAATGATTGAAAAATTCTACTTTCCTGTGCGGTAATTTTACGACGCGTCTGAACTGCCATCCTTGAAAAACTTTTTTTTTTCACGAATATTTGCCTCATTTACAGTTGCAACTGTAAATTAGCACTAATTTACAGTTGCAACTGTAAATTAGGCAGAAGAAACTTTTTTTTTCTTTCTAAATATCGCCTAATTTACAGTTGCAACTGTAAATTAGGGAGAGAAAACTTTTTTTTTCGAAAACCTCCTAATTTACAGTTGCAACTGTAAATTAGCACTAATTTACAGTTGCAACTGTAAATTAGGAGATATTTTGAAAAAAAAAGTTTCTTCTGCCTAATTTACAGTTGCAACTGTAAATTAGAACAAGAGAACTTTTTTTTTCTACACATCTCCTAATTTACAGTTGCAACTGTAAATTAGAGTCTCACAGTCTCAGTGCTCACAATTTCTCACCATACTAACAGAAATAGGCAGCGCAGCTTTCATTCTTCGATGGCGATGCGCTTTCAGAACAAGAAGTAACACTTTATTGCTTTTAGTAAAATTTTACTCATTTCTGACTGTTTGAGCTGCAATAAAGTGTTACTTCTTGTTCTAAAAGCGCATCGCCATCGCGTGCTATCGAAGAATTAAAGCTGCGCTGCCTATGTCTGTTAGTCTGGTGATAAATTGTGAGCACTGAGACTGTGAGACTCTAATTTACAGTTGCAACTTTAAATTAGGAGATGTGTAAAAAAAAGTTCTCTTGTTCTAATTTACAGTTGCAACTGTAAATTAGGCAAATGTTCGTGAAAAAAAAAAGTTTTTCAAGGATGGCAGTTCAGACGCGTCGTATAATTTGCACTCAATTTCGCGATTTGATAACGAGGTGAGAATTATGCCATCCGATACCAATTGAATGGTAGATCTCCTGTGCCACCCCTCAATCTGAGCCAAATACAGCGATTTATTTGCTGCTATTATTCCGGACATCCTTTCCGAGATCCATTCGTCATGTGATAACGAGTTTAAACAAAAAGCATGGCGATAATGTCACCTTTGCGAATATCCTGACGTCCAGTGATCCAAACTGATCCAAGTTAGTGGCAGAGCGTCAATATTTCCGAGAATATTTCGCCCCCATCGAAAGATAATACCCGATGGACCATTGTATTGGATCAGTTGTCGCGGCACGTTTGGATATTCGCAAAAGGGGACATTATCCTCTTTCATTTGCTTTTTGTTTCAACTAGATTTCACCTGACGGAAGTATATCCAAAATAATGACAGCAAATAAATCAATGTGCCGTGGATTTACCCACGATTTACCTTGAGAAGTGGAACAGGTAGGTTTTTGAGATCTACCATTCAATTGGTATCGGAAGGCATACTTTTTATCTAAATCATTTTGCTCAGGCTTGTGATTGGCACAGAAATGTACTTTGGGACATATTTAATTTCGTTATCAGATGACGGTCGATATCAACAACCGGCTCTTGGACATTCCATTCATGATAATTTGATTTCCATAGCGTTTCTGGCAGTAATTAATGTTCAAAATCTGTCATGTTCGTTTGGAAAACTCCGAAGAAATGTCACTCAGTGTAGTTCAAGTTACGGTTTAGGGCTTTAGGCTCGTCTTCAAGTACAGTATGTCCAGATTTCGATGCTTTTGCATGATACTTCAGTTATCTTTGGAAATAGAACCTTGCGGTTTCCGCGGTCCTGTATCCCTTTTTTGTGAAACTCAAGATGGCCTAATCAGATTTCGCAGGACTGTTTCCGTTTATGAGATACAGGGCGATTTTGAAAATTTATACTTTTTGGACCCCCTCTATATCTACGAAGTTTATCAGCGAAAATATCAAATTAAAATCTTAACCCATAGAGAATTTTGTGCAGAATTCAGTGGCGCACAAAAATTTTTTTTTCGGGGTGTGGTTTTGAAAATACGACTCAAACTTATGATTTTTTAAATTGAACACCCTGTATTTTATAGGCTCATTAAATTGCTTATTTTTTTCCCTTCAAAATTATATATGATGTATGAATATAACATCTTCAAAAATGTTAAAAAATCACTAAAACATTGAATTTTAATAGTGGGCTATGGGTTTTTCGAGGGATTTTCATATAAAGAAATTTAAAATTGAAGGAATGTTTCCTTTGATTGTTCCATGAAGGGGGAAATAACAATTTCAGCACTAATTAACTTGCAATACACAAGACGCAGATATCTGATATCCACAAATATATAGTAATGAAAAGTTTATAATGTAGAATAAGCACCTGATTGAATATTTACTAAAACAATTGAATTTCGGAATTATTCAGTGATTTATTCATTGAATTGTTCAAATTGATGTCCATTTTTCATCACAAACTTTCTCATACATATTAATCATTGAAAGATGTCTTTGTAATTCCTGGAAAACTTCCTCTGTTGTTGCACAAAGTTCTTCAAGTATGTTGGGCCACTCACTGTATTAAGAAGTATTGAGAAAGTTTGTCAACTGTATGTTGGGGAAAATGGATATCAATTTGAACATGTCAATGAATAAGTTACTGAATAATTCCGGAATTCAATTATTTTAGTATATATTTAATCAGGTGCTTATTCTACATTATGAACTATTTATTTGTTGCTATCAGGTACCCAAGTTTAGTGTTTTGTTAATTAATAAGTGTTGATATTGGTTTTGACCTCTCCATGGAAAAATTTAAAGAAATATTTCTTCAATTGGAACGTTTTTCATAAGAAAAATCCATAACCAACTATCAAAATTCAATATTTTAGTGATTTTGAGCAATTTTGAGAATTTTATATTCATTCGTTATATATCATTTTGGAGACAAAAAAAAAAGGAATTTAGTGAGCTTATGAAATACAGGGTGTGCCATTTAAAAAATCATAAGTATGAGTCGTATCCCCAAAACCATACCCCGAAAAAAAAATTTGAGTGCGCCACTGGATTATGCGTGAAATTTTCTATGCGATGAGATTTTTATTTGACATTTTTGTTGAGAAACTTCGTGGATATAGAGGGGGTCCAAAAAGTATAAATTTTCAAAATCTTCCTGTATCTCATAAACGTTAACAGTCTTGCAAAATCTGATTAGGCTATCTTGAGTTCCACAAAAAAGTGGCACAGGTCCGCGAAAACCGCAAGGTTCTATCTCCAAAGATAACTGAGATATCAGGCAAAAGCATCGAAAACTGGACACACTGTACACTGATTTCACGAGATTATATTTTCGGCGAAGTTTAGGTATGATCCCAGTCTCGCATCCCAGGGTAAATCAATCGACAAACGAAGTAACTTTCATCCCTCATAGGGGATACGATTTTTTTTATCGCTTGGAGCACGAAAGTGAATCCCAATAATGTTCAAAGAACACCGTGCTTACCTAGGGAGGATATGGTGAGGAGGTAGGTATTGGAATTTTTCTTGAACTCTTACCTAGTTCAATATGGACACTGATCCAGAAACGCTCTTTGCAGGACTTGCAGGCTTTCAGGACTTGCCCTCGGACTTGAACTTGCCTACACCTCCTGTAAAGATTACTTTCTGGACTTAATACTCAAATTACTATTAAGGCCGAATAATTATTCTGGAATTTCGCGAATTTTGAATTACTCTTAATGTCTACAGCTCAATAGAACAGTATACAGAAAGAAGAGAAAATAATAATAACGATCTATGTTTCAGCCCTTACATCCGCCCAAAATGCCCCGACGGCGAGCCCCTTCGATAAACTAGCCGAACACTTTTTCTTCAAGTGCCAAAATCGCACGAAAACCACCGTGGCCTTCGACAAGCTCTACGCAGACTCCGTGGAATTCAAGACCGACCTCCAGTACGCGTTCAGGTACGTCCATCGAAAATATTCTTATCGTTAAAGAATTTGATGTCCCCAAAATAATAATCCAAAGAGATTTTCATAAGTAATATCACGATGTTCTGAATATTCTATATATATATATAGCTAGCGAATAGCTAACTAATAGCTAACGAATGAAAAACGATCGAAAAAAATAGAAGAAGAAGTAAAACTGGTAAACAAAAACATACATAACCACAAATACACTAGGAGCAGGAATGCAGAAGGTAGTTGGCTTCATTCTGAAAGGTTATGATTTTGTTATTTATGCATTGAAATATCTCGAATAGAGCTCGATCCTCAACGAAAATATCATTGAATCAATGAATCACTATCGGCTATATTCAATGATACTATCCTTCCTAATTTACTGCCATCGGTCAGAACAGAATGAAGCCGACACTCATGGCTCCTTCCTCTTGGTGTGCCTGTCAGTATTTTGAGTGGTGTGGACGGACTCGAAGTATTAGGCGCTGTTGCAAGATATAATCTGCAACTTTCCTAGATAACATATTGTAATATAACGATAGTGAAAAATTATAGATACTATCGCAAAATACCTTTATTAGTAACCAACTTCATTCAGCCAATGAGAGATTTATGGGTATTAGTCATAATACTTGAATAAATAGGATCGAAGAACCTTTTATACCCCACTGCTGTTATGATATTGTTATTATGCATTCAAAGAACAATTTCGGGAAATCGGAAATCTAGACATATTGATGATGTCGGCAACGTCGTAGTGGCACAGGGAATCGTATTTTAACTGTGTGTGAATGTGGGTTTTCTAAAAGTGCGTTATAGGAATGGTGGAGGAGCCAAGTTCCTCTTTTATTAATTTTTTTCTGAAGTGAAATTTGATCTTACGAAAAAAAGAAAAAATACGTATATATTAATTGTTTACAAACTTCACAGTGAGATAAAAATCTCAATATAATAAACGGTCACGGAGCATTAAAAACATTTATAATAAATGAGCGATTCATTCTGACAAGTACAGCCATAATTATTTTATGCCCAACTGGCAGTCTTTCGTTCACTATCCATCCATCCTCCCTCAGTATGCGAGATTATCCACGAACATCATAGGATTCCCTTCCGTGCGCTCCAATAGATGAAAAATTCTTTTGGCTCGTTTCGGCTACTTTTACACGGTGCCTAAAATTTCTTGGAGTGGTGTTTTTCAACTTCATTGAGGACTTTTCAGCTGCGAATTTATTTGCGAAAAATTTCCAGTTTCATCCCTACCAAGAAGTCGACTTTCTGCGACAGCCAGAAGAGGCAGCTGGAAAACAGGCTGGTAGAGATATCTAACGATCTCAAGCCGTGTTTGGCACCCCAGGAGCAATACCTGGCCAATTTCATCAGAGAGAGCTCAAAGGAGTTCTTGCATTTTTTGTGCCACAAGAACGGGGAGAACATCGACGGTGAGTGAGGAAAAAACATAATCGCTATCATGAAGCGAAATATTGGGCAAACATGTCAAAGCATTGGTACAAGATTTAATGAACATATTGCTCAGTTCAGATATAATGGGTTCGATAAATCAAGTGTGCTCAACATATTCTTGATAATAGTCATTCTATCACTTTAGATAATTCAAAACTTCTCAGATATTTGATGAACAGCAGGGAATGGGGAAGACCACTGAGGGAAGAAATCCGTGCAAACCTCTTTCAATCGACGAATCATGATTTACGTTTTATGTACAATCAATATTATAAGTTGAAGTTGAAGGGAATCGAATCCATATTGTTTTAAAATCAGCATATTTCATTCGATATTTCAAAAAGGCAAATATGATGGTGAAGCCGTGACGTATTAGTCCCGAACTGTAGCTATCCCTCTCTGATACCTCGTCATTCTGCAGTGTTGCAGTGTGATTGGTCAGTTCAAGGGCAATAGGCGTGTTGGAACTAAGACGTCGCATTAGTCACACCAATGAATTGACAAACATTCAAATGGCGCAGGAATTGTGTGTTTTGAAATGAACATTTATTCTTATTTATTTTTTTCATGGTCTTAGCATGGATGAAAAAATTCAAAATTAATTCACTTGTAGTTTTTCAGTATAGAGTTCGCGATAATGTCGTTTTAGAAAATCAGTGGTCTCCCCCATTGAACAGTTATTGAACATTTTGGGAAGTATTTATATTGATTGCATTCGATATATCATTCGATGAATCAAGATTCAGGACCCGTCTCTAGTTCCAAACTTTAGATTTACTTTGACACATTCATTGAAGCAAATACGCTTTATGAACCGTGAAAGCATTCGGTGTAAATATGATATCGCCGTTTTCTGAAATCACCCTCGGTGGAAATTCCTGGAGAATATCCCAAAAGATACTATACATACAGTGTGACCAATATAAAGTTGCTGGCGCATTCAGAAGATCATTCCATCAGCCTTCGAAAATTTTCAACAGTCATTACACAAGTGGTAGTAATTTTTCGATAATTTTAACTAGATGAACGAATCTTTGTGCTATAGAAATCTCACGAGTGGAAGGGTCCACAAGTGTGATTTCTCAGTCTATGGCCTATAGGCCCCTTTATGTATCCATTCAAACAAAGATGCAAACGTGAAAAAATCATCGCTGTAATTTGCTACTGACAAATTAACAGTCTGATACCAAATGATTGGCTAGAATTACGCATTGACATTGGTTGAAACAACGAAAACGTCACATTTTGACATGTGAAAAAAATAATCGCTGTAATTTGTTACTAACAAATTATCAGTATGATACCAAATGTTTGACTAGAATTGAGCATTGATATTGGTTGAAACCGAGGTTGAAACAATGAAAACGTCACATTTTGACATGTGAAAAAAAGAATCAGATATATTTAGTGTTATAGGTTGGAAATTCTACATGGTAATAATGAGTTCTCTATGTGACATTTCGTATTCGTAAAACCATCATCAACTTCATTTTTTTGATTCCAGATTCTGAAAGCTTTTTGCATTCCGAATACAACCATGTAATATGCAAAGTGGTTCAAATGTATTTTGACCTACTTTCAGCCATTAGTGCTTCATTTCATAATTTCAAAGAGAAAAAATATAAACAGTTGAACTTATTCTGCAGAAAAATTAATCGATACACTAATACCTTATAAACTGGTTCCAACTAATAGACTTTTAAGGATAATTATTTTGGAGAATCTAATTATTATGACAAGGAAAATTACGACTAAATGTTTATCTCCATATCCTCCTGTCCATTAATAAACCATTGCCTTACAAGTGACTTCTGAGGGATCTTTATAAGGTATACCATCTTTTCAAATGTCATGGAAAGGGATTTCCCTCTCTTCAATTTCTACCACTCCACTTTGAACACTATAAACATTTATAAAACTTTTTAGTTTTTTGCCGTGCGATATCAAGTTTTGTTTCGAGATTGTTTTCCAATATATTTGATGGATTCATATGAAAAGTATAGTTGAATTATATTGTAGCTGCAGCATTCAATTTTAGATGCCCTTTCTACGTGAATTTGTGGGCAGAGGTACTTCAGAACCGAGCTCAGGACTCTGTTATGGCGATACTCCTACTTAGGATGTGAATAATATTATAGGTATCATCAGATGTTATTCGTCGTTTTTTTTCATAGAATTCTTCCATCCGAGGTCAGCAGCTTGTCGCAGTGCCTTAGAAACAGATGGTTCTACTGAGATCGGAGTATGTTTCTCCAGAATTTTCAAACCTGCGTCTGGAACACCCAGCAAAAAGGAGCTTTGCGAGTGAGTGAAATAACTTCATCAACTTAGTAATAAAGAGCTCTTAAAATATGCAATAATATACAGGAGTTCCAAAATATTCCTAAAGTTGAAAAAAATCTAAATTTACCCCACCCTATATCTTTGTAATCAGCTGGACCCCAAGTATGGTAGATCGACGAAATCAGGTCTTCAGGTAGAATCTGAAAATGCAATAAAATTTATAAATGTTGTCTGTAAGAAATTTTTGAGATGTTAAACTGTTTTTCTGACATATAAAATCTACAGAAAAATTATGAAAGAACGTTCCTTGAAAAAAATTGAACAATACATGAAAAAGTTAAGTGGAGGTTCATAATATACATTATAGAAATTTCCTTTCCTGCGCTCCAAGAGATAAAAAAATACGTGGAGTCCTGTACCTTCGGATTAGGAATTTCACCTAACCTAGTCATATAGTATTTTGAATGAATGCCTGATCTAAATGGATCTCAAGGTCAGCTATTCGGGATCGCCAATAAATAACAGAGTCGACAAACACATGATGTCTGGTATTATTCAAATATTTGCATCAGAGTATTCACATTTTATGATCCATTTCTCTTTATATTTAGATTGACCTCTGGATTAAACTAGAGGCGCTCTCCGTTACGTCAGAGCATAGATTGTCAGAGGCTAGAAGCAGGGTTGGCATGAATTAATTCATATGAATTAAATCAGTGATTTAATTCGTGAATTAATTCCATTGACTTTTTTCGAAAAAGTCATGAATACATTCAAATTTTTAAAAATGAGACAAATTGCACTATTACCTTTGATTTTAACTAGTTTGAACTGAAAAATTCGATCGTATTTTGGCAAGACTTTGTTATTTCAAGCATGACAGAGATTTTTACCAACAGATATAATACAGTATCAAGTATCATCCGTAAAGTCCATAACATATGAGAACAGGTTTATTATCACAGCATCGATTTTTTTTCTCTCGGCGATCCATTATGCATATTCGATAACATGAAAATCGATTTTGACACATGTCACGTGATCACTCTGGTATGGTGATGAATAAAAATAATACTATAAAGCGACGAAAAGTGGGGTTAGATAACAAAATATTCATAAACATTTCTTATTAAGTTGCTATTCCACATTCAGTTGCGAGCAATTTTTGGAGGAGAATTGGAAATAGCTATATTTTTTCGAATATTCTTCAATTTTGTTACAATTCCCTTTTTTTTCTGACAGTAGTGATGTTGATGATGTACAAGTTGAATAGAATTCAATTTCATGCTCACCTAATATGGAGTTTCCAGTCATTATTTGAGAAAACTGAAAATAGCTATTTTTATTTTTTTTAATAACTTCATCTTCCCATTAAACTCCACTTTTACCATCGTAATTTTTTGAATTTGAATTTACCGCCATACCAGTGATCAGGTGACGTGTGTCAAAATCGACTTTTAAGTAGTCAGACATGCATAATAGATCCCCGAGAAAAAATGTTTCGATATTCTACTAATAAACTTTTTCTCCATGTGTTACTAACTTTATGGATGATACTGGATCTATATATGTATCTATTATTTTGTATTCTATCATTATTCTAATTTTGTTTTGAGAAAATGACATGTTATATTAGTATGTTATTCTACAAGATTTCTGAAGGGAATAAATACATAGTTTGTTTGTTTCTTTTTTTCTATAAAAGTCATGACTTATTCCAACCCTGGCTAGAAGACACTCATCTATTTTTTTTATATATCAATCTGTATACATTTATGAATTTTGCACTATCCTGGATCGAAGTTTTGGGCCTAGGTTGTCTATTTCTAAGGGCATTAACAGAAATTAGGAGAGAATATCCTAAAGAGTCTCAAGAAATTAACATCCCCCTCCTTGTTCAACCTACCGACAGTATACAGGGTGGCATTGAAATAAGTGCAAATATTTCATGCACTGAGAAAGCTCGACGTGTACTATCGAATGGCACTAATAAAAAAAATTGAGATCAAAATAAAATTTGAGGTTAGAGTCCTTTTTCCACCCAAAGTTCTACACTGTAGCAAATCTGACGTCACATCTGTTCAAATTTCAATGCGGTAGGCACAATCACGCGGAATTCAATCATTTGAATTGTTTTAAAGTGGCATACTTGATTTTTTCTCATTTTTTGTTCAATTTTTGGAATGAAATTTCTCGTTAATTAAAAGAATTAGAAAAAATCTGATATCATGGGAATATTCCTTAGACTGTATCATATCAATGTGCTGAATATGTGCACTTATTTCAAAAACACCTTGTATGTAAGATGCTTTTCACTTGCTTTTTTTATTCTTCTTATTTTCAGATCATTTTAAACCAATCACAACAAAAATGAGACTATAAAAATAATAACATAATAATGTGATAGACATATGACCTTGTATAATCTTGCAATTATTTTAATTTCGAGATTGTGATCTGTCAATTGAACCTCCAATTATCTTAATTTTGAACGAACATTTTTTTTTCGCGTTATGGCATATGCTTATCAGCCTGTTTTGCACAGCATATGATGCGAGCTATCCGGCATCCCAGAAATGTTTCATGATCATAATATCCATGTCAGTTCTAACGAATTTGAACCACGGATAGAATTCATGCAATTCAATTAAGGCTATCGGCGCCACCTATTTTAGTTCCAAGTGTGTGACCTAGCAGACAATAATTCATTTTGGCGAGTGGATTGTTTTATGAGTTGGGATAGGTCACTATGCCAGTCTGTACATACATTGTCGTTCTAAATAAAAACCTTGGAGGCGGGGTATTTTTATCTCATAGATAAAGAAACCCAAAGTCATCTCCATTTATTTGACGATCAGAGATCAATCACATAGAGTTACATGTTTCGGGCTTATATAAGCCCATCATCAGCCGAATACAAGATTTTAGTTCTAGAAAAACCAACAATGACATAGGATATAGATAAAATGAATACTTACTCACATGGAAATGAAAAAGTTGAAAAATTCGATAATTCAGAGTTCAGACAATAAAATGGCACAAGACACAGACGTATGCACCATGATCTGGAAAATAATGGTTTATTATCTGTTCACTGGGAAATATATGCAAAAATAGCCATTATTGACGATATCTTCAGTAGTGACCTTCCTATTTCAAACTGAGGCAGTCATTTGGTATGCTAACCCCAGCCTTAAACATTTTTCGTATTCCTGTCTAGATCAAACTTTTAGTCAAATTTGTGAACAGAACTTTCCCGTTTTGAAACATTTTGAGCTTGAACATTGTTCATAAAAAAAAGTGCGGGAGCAGTTTTTGCATGGGGACGGATAGAAGTGAAAACTAAGCAACTTGTCAATTGTATCGTCGATCTATTAGATTGTTATTTCTCTCCTCCTTTTTAGTTCCCAATTTTGACGAATGATTCATAATCTCCGACCCCGAAAATATCAGATACAAATTTGGAACACAATCGGATC
The DNA here is from genome assembly GCA_918026855.4 of Phaedon cochleariae. Taxonomy (NCBI): domain Eukaryota; kingdom Metazoa; phylum Arthropoda; class Insecta; order Coleoptera; family Chrysomelidae; genus Phaedon; species Phaedon cochleariae. Next base: position 59,806,862 of record OU896708.1, read on the forward strand.
ATGATTACAAAACTCGTCCGCTATATTGGTTCTGCAATCTTGAATTTCTAAATTTTGACTATGGAATCATGATCTCCGACACCAAAAAACCTCAGATACAAATTTTGGATAGATTCGGATCATAATAACAAAACTCTTCTGCCATATTGAATCCGCCATCTTAAATTTACCAATTTTGACGAAGGAATCATAATCTCCGACCCCGAAAACCCCCAGATATAAATTTTGAATGAATTTCCAAATTCTGACGAAAAAATCGTATACCTAATTTCCGACCCCGAAAACCGATAAACGATACAAATTTTGAATAGAATCGGATAATAACAAAACTCGTCGGCCATATTGATTCCGTCATCTTGAATTTTCAAATTTTGATGGAATAATCATAATCTCCGACCACAAAACCCTCTAGATACCAATTTTGAATAGAGTCGGATCTTAATTACAATACTCGTCCGCCGTTTTTCATCCGCCATCTTGAATTTCGTAATTTTGACGAAAGAATCCTCATATACCAATTTTGAATAGAATCGGATCATCATGCCAAAATCCGCCATATATTGGATCCGCCATCTTGCATTTCCAAATTTTCACGAATTTTTATACTCATTATCCATTCCGGACCAATAGAAATGAAAAAAACCAAATATAAAAATTGGTCCAGCCGTTTTTGTATGCATGATCTTTAGTTGATGTTCGGTGGCATGGGAGATACCCTTCCGATTTCTTGCTATTCAGTGACTTGAAGGTGACGACACAGATTAACAAACCTTATTGTTAATCTGTGGTGACGAGGTGATGATGACGCGAAATCCAATGTTTTTCTTCACCCAAAAAAGTGCTGAACGCGCCTAATAGCTATTTATATATCAAGGGAGCAAAGGTATCCATTTCGGCGTGTGGAGTTTGATGCCTGACAAGTAACGGAGAGCATTCACAAATTTTATTTTATCCATGAACACATACAGAGAAGTGCACAAAAAACGGCCAGGATTGTAACTTTTGAATTATTCTAGATTGGGTTTTGAAAATTGGTGGGTAGCAATTATACCAAATTGCTCATTAATTGATGAAACAATTTTTCTTCTATCACTTTCAGTTTCACCGGAAACGACCCCAACTTCTGATTTTTGAATGGGACACCCTGTATTGTATTCCATAATTGATTAGGGATTATCATGAAGAATTCAACGATACCGGGTTTGATAGGGTTATTTCAAACGATTACAAAGATATTTGCGTTCGAAGTTTCCATATGCTCAATGGGTGTGAAACTTCTTTCTCTGTTACACTCATTGAGCATATATAAACTTAGAACGCGAATATCTCCCTAACCGATTATGGAATACAATACAGGGTGTCCTATTTAAAAATCAAAAGTTGGGGTCGTTTCCAGTAAAACCGGAAGTAATAAAACAAAAATTGTTTCATCAATCAATGAGCAATTTGGTATACTAGCTGCCCACCAATTTTCAAAACCCTATCTCGAATACTTACAGTCCTGGCCGTTTTTTGTGCACTTCTCTGTATATTTGAGAGTGTCATAGATTAAGAGCGTCGTTCTTAAAATTGTGGTTCACGCGGTCTATCTCTCGAGTCTTGATGCAAATCAATGTGTTAGTGGTTACATGATCTAAGGCAAGGTTACAATTGACAGTATTTGAATCGAACGAAAATGAATTTGACACTTCTGTGACATTGAATTTATTTCGTTTTATCGTTTCTTTAGTTTCGATTGAGTAAGTTGGGAATATGAGGAAGTGAATGAGATCATTGGAATTCAGAAAGGAAATTGTTGTTTGTTTTATAGTAGATAGTGATGGAGACACTGATTAGGTACACTCGTTTTCAGAAATGATGTCGCACATGGACGGTGTCAGCTCCCTTGATCACAGCTGCAATAAGAGCGCTTATACCGTCCAACCCCGACATGTTCGTTGACGACGAGTGTACTTGGATAGCACAGATCATATACGGAAACAAGCTAAAACCAATATATTATACCTCCCACGGGAGGTAATATTCCTCTATCAGTATACCAAATTTCAGCAAAATCGCATATTTATGCCGTTTTAAATTTATATGGAAAAAACAATTTAAAAATTGTAACTTCAAAGCCCTCTGGAGCCCAAACGATGCAACTTTGTACTAAGGTAATTTTACTCAAATCGACTTATTTTGTTCTAAGGAACATGTGGTATGTTTTTGTAAAGACCTCTTACAGACACCCTGTATATCGATCGCCTACTAGGTTTTCATTCAGAACGACAATGATTCAGAAAAGAAGAAACTAAGGTTAACCTGTTGAAGAAGATATTTTTAATAGCGTTATGAAAACGTATCATCATGAAATTCCTGTGGTTTTTGGTATTAGGTACCTTATTTGAATTCAAGCTGTTAAGTAATTTCAGAACAAGTAAACTCAGAATCTGTACCGACTAAATACAAAAAAATTATATTCAGACAATTAAAAAAAAAAAGTGAAAATTATTTGTTGGATACACAATTTAAAAATAACTATAACACTTTCATGTACAATTTCAAGTATCTTTTAAGGCTTGTAAAATATCATGAATGTTTTGTCAGTACGGAAATTTCAAAGCAAATGGCCACTTGAAAACCCATTAACAAGCTTAATTAATTTTCCAGGGACTCTCTCACTAATGTTACTACTTATGTGTGAGCCTGGGAAATGAACTAGAATGCATAACTATACTTTTTATTTCATTCCGATGTGAGAAATAAATAATACAGGGTGAGACCCACTCTTATAAAACCCACAAGTGATTTGAATACATTTTCGACATCAGCTATGATTTATTTTCAAATGTCGAAAATGGATTCATAAGTTCTCAATTAGGATTTTCAATCCTACGAATTTTGGTTGATATGTCATCAGCAAGAAATTTACTTTCTTTATGAATATTTCTGACAAATCGGACAATCTGCGATATCGTCAACAAGCTATGGAAGATTTTTGAGAGTTTTCGATTTGCCAGATCTACTCTACGATTTCCAAAATTAGTGTTATAACTTTTTTATAATGAATATTTTTCCATAAAATTTTGGGATATTCCAAATGGAGCGCTTCTAAATGAATAATATAATCAAAATTTCCCAAAAAAAATCTATAAAATTCTACCATTTTGATATGTAACAGATATTTTCTCTGTAAAGTTCAAAGCTGTGTTGTAGTGCTCTTTTAGCTGATTTAAAAAACAATTGAAATGTAGATTTCGTATGTTCCGGCCTCAATAATAATATTTTCTTGCATCTTCACAATAACAGATTTGAAATGATTTTATCTCACTATAAATCAAATGTATTTAGAATTTGACATATTATTATTTTCATTGCAAAATTTCACCTTAGATATTGCCCTTTTTTTGAAAAACAACAGATAACCCTGTATCTGATGAGAAATAAATTAACATAAAAAATTGCAAGAAAATATTTTTTTGAGGCAGTCAAAAATATTCAAAAAATGAACGCTTCTACTCATCATACCAATCCTCAACTATTATTGAACGTCCGGCCTAACCAAACTTGACCTCGTCAAAAGCAAACGCTCTAGTTCGACCGAGAGTTTGACTGTTAACCTCCCATCAATGAATAGCAAAAGATTCAGAAACACTTTAAAATTCAGTATTCCAGAATCGGTCTTCTTTTTTCGACAACTACCCAATGTATTACATACCGAGTGGTCCATTTAAGAGTATGCACCCTCGATATCTTCCAGAATTATTATTTTACAACAAAATGACGAAATAAATAATCCATATTTCAACCCTCTACTCCCCAGAGCAACCCCTTCAATAATTTGAATAAGGAATAAGGGTCGTGTTATACATCATTGCAATGGTAATTCAATTCTGAAACTAGCAGTGTAAAGTTTTTTGAATTCCAACAAGTCGTTCTCGAGATATTCGTGTTCAAATGGTATGTTTTCCAATTGCGAGTAACTGAAAGTACGGAATGAATTATTGAATGGTTATCAACAACAAATGTTCAAAATTACCTTCATTGACTTCCAGACAGTGGTAGAATCTATTTGTAAATTCCATAGACCTGTAAATTCCTTTCGCACATTTGAAATGTTTCTCTAGTTATTGCCTGGCATTCAACCCTAATTATTCTCAACTTATCGTCCAGATCATAGTAGATTTCGTTTCATAAATAACGGATTTCGGATGACCCCAAAGAAAAAAATCATTGGGTGTCATGTCCGGCGAGCGTGCTGGCCATTTAAATGGTCCTTCACGACCTATCTATTTGTTTGGGAAATTTTGGGGTAGCCATTCTCTAACCTGTGATACGGGATGAGGTGACACATTATCTTGTTGAAAATAAATATTATCTGCCAATAGATTTCGAATACAATCATCATAGAGGTCCGTAGAGGACCAATAGAATGGACAGCACGTCTGCTGGACCTGGCACGCAATGATTTCTTTCTATGAGGTCTTTTAGAATTGGTAATTTATAAAACGGAACCTACTGACCTCGATGATTTGGAGAGAAGAATAAGAACTGAATGCCAGGCAATATCAAGAGAAACATTCTCAAACGTATATACAAGAGGAATTTTCAAACAGACTCTACCACTGTCTGGGAGTCAATGGGGGTCATTTTGAACATCTTTCGTGAACACCTGTTCAATAATCTAATATTAACATTAATTTACTCACAAATAAAAAACATACCATTCGAACTGGGATATCTTGAGAACAGATTGTTGGAATTCAAAATACTTTCCACTGCTAGTTTCAGAATTGAATTACCTTCGCAATGATGTATAACACGACCCTTATTATTCACATGGGGGTAATTTTAAACATCTTTGGTGAATACCTGTTCAATAATCTAATATTAACATTAATTTACTCACAAATAAAAAACATACCATTCGAACTGGGATATCTTGAGAACAGATTGTTGGAATTCAAAATACTTTCCACTGCTAGTTTCAGAATTGAATTACCTTCGCAATGATGTATAACACGACCCTTATTATCTATTCAAATTATTGAGGGGGTTGCTCTGGGGAGTAGAGGGTTCAAGTATGGATTATTTATTTCGCGTCGAAAGGTGTCCCCCTCCATATGAAAATCGACCTGTTTCGTCATTTTTCTGTAAAATTATAATTCTGGGAGATATCGAGGGTGGATAGTCTTAAATGGACCACCCGGTATATTTCATTCCGTTTTCTATGTTCATCTTTCGATACTCATTTTTTGTATTGACAGTTGATGGAAATCCATCGAAATGTGAAAAAAGTTTTGCTTCTTCAATGGGCGTGTACACCTTAGTAGAACTTTTTACTCAAACCATGTTTATAATGATCCTTTTATACATAAATAATGATTGACGACATAATTCGATCGAAAAATTAACTGGAGTGTTTTATTTTTGGACATAAATAATAGTACCTTCTGAAAACGGACCCTCTTATGACGTAGAAACCTCATCTCGCCATAGTTAAAAGAAAATACAAACGCCCGAAGGAAGACTGAGGCAACTGATATATTAATTCTTTCAACTGTGATCTCGCGCTAATTCACTATGTCAGAAATCATGTATCAGTCATCTTTGTCTGGAATAGTCTTGTTTCAGTATTAGGGTTTTGACGTCACATCATCGCCTCGTTTTCAGAGGTCCGAAAAATCGGGGATTTCAATAATTTTTTATAAAACGTAGGGAGCTCACAGCAAGAAACGGTTTTCGGTGGTGAGCTAGTATGGATGAGTTCTATCGAATTATGAAATAAAATTGTTTTGTGATATAAGCCCATTTGACTAGAAGAAACTACTGTTATCGAAGTTCCGATTTTATCACTTGGATTGTCTCAATATTTTTAACAAAAATAGGTACTTACATGATTTTGTGGAAAATAAAAATGTATAGATACAATTTGATAATACAAATTTCAGATAATTTCAAGTCATGCTGAGCATTTGAAAACTTCCCTCTTTTTTTTTTCAGAGATCTGACAACAGCGAAGAAATGCTTCGCAGAAGTCCTGAACCAAAGATGCCCTACTTACACGGCCTACAAGATACTCAACGAAGATTTCTTCAAGTATGTCAGTAAACCATGCTCTGGCTGCACATTTTTCTTGAATACTCTCATGTTAGTCGCCTCCGTAATGGTTTCTTACTTCAGCAAGAAGCTTTTGTAACTTTAGTCATCCCAGAATCGGTACTTAGTCATGTGAAGATCGAATCATAACAAAAAAGTGCACATGTGGTAGATACATCAGTGATATGGAATAGTATACAGGGTGTCCGCTAAAAGGAGGTCAATCCATTAACCACATATTCCTTGAACAAAAACAATATGAGTTTCTAAATATCATTTTTCATTTTAGCCCTTCATATTCGGTATACAGGGTGTCAAAGCTGGAAATTAAAAACTGTTTTTTTTTCTAATTACTCGCGTATTTGATAAGATATTAATCTCAAAATTGGTACATTACTTCAGCACAAAGAGTTACATCGTGTGAGGAAAACAAAACGGAAAATAACTGTCAAATATTCAAGATACTGGGGGTCAAGTTCACACTTACCCCCATATTTTGTTTGTACGTGCGCTAATGACTTCCTATCTATTTTCCTTCAAGTGTTCAATCATTTTTGAGTATTTTTTGTTTCCTGTAAAATTTCGATTGAATCATTTGTTTTTAAGATAATTCGAATAGTACTGGTTATTGTTTGATGCCTATGCGGCTTACGGTAATCTCATAATGTTCACATACTCCTATTTATTTCGTCGAAATTGAAAGAGGGCGTATCTTTTTACGTACGAAAAGGTAAATATGGAAATACCGGGTGCTCGGAGCAAATGTACTAAAATAATTTTTACAAAAAAAAAATTAAAAAGTGTAAAAATTATTTTAATACATTCGCTCTGAGCACCCGGTATTTCCATATTCACCTTTCCGTACGTAATAAGATACGCCCTCTTCCAATTTCGACGAAATAAATAGGAGTATGTGAACATTATGAGATTACCGTAAGCCGCAAGGCATCAAACAATAACCAGTACTTTTCGAATTATCTCAAAAACAAATAAATTTATCGGAATTTTACAAAAATAAAAAAATACTCAAAAATGATTGAACACATGAAGAAAAATAGATAGGAAGTCATTAGCGCACGTACAAAAAAAATATGGGGGTAAGTGTGTACTTGACCCCCAGTATTTTGAATATTTGACAGTTATTTTCTGTTTTGTTTTCCTCACACGATGTAACTCTTTGTGCTGAAGTAATGTACCTATTTTGAGATTAATATCTTATTAATTACGCGAGTAATTAGAAAAAAACAGTTTTTAATTTTCAACTTTGACACCCTGTATATCGAATAAGAAGGGCTAAAATGAAAAAGGGTATTTAGAAACTCATATTATTTTTGTTCAAGGAATATATGGTTAATGGATTGACCTCCTTTTAGCGGACACCCTGTATTTTACAAGTATCAAAACGGCCTACCAGTTTGGAATAAGCCATTCTAAATCTAATGTCCATACTTCATCTAACGAGATTTCATAAATAGTCCCAGAGCCGGCTGCAAACGGCCGTCATCTGATAACAAAATGACATGTCCCAAAGGTATGGTAGGTAGGTAAAAACATTGTTGTTTTATCGAACGTACCTATGCCAATTACTATCCTACGCAAAATGATTGAAAAATTGCACTTTCCTGTGCGGTAGTTTGCACTTGTTCGCAATTTGACAGATAAGAATAATTATGACATTCGATACCAATGGGGGACTTCGCTCCAAGTTGCTAACCTAAAAACTTCTACCAATTGACCATAGGTCGCGTGCAAGAACTGTCAGATGACCGACCGTGGAGGCAAAACATATTTGTTTACAAGTGATCGAAATATTTTTCCACAATTATTTTGGCATATGAATCGTATTTTTCCGCTACTCATCAATTCGCTAATGCCATCACATTGTGCTGTTGTAAAATGCACAAAAACTGCAGCGGAAGATGAAGAAATCCGGATGGTACATTATGATTCAAAAGTAAGTACCTACTATTACTATAGTCACTCACATAGTTTTCATTTTTGAAATGTGGTTATTTCTCTGATTTCTCATCGGAATTCCTTCTGCAATAGGATCAGCTAATAGAAATATACCTGAAATTTCTAGAATAATGCAAGAAGATTGGATTCATGCAATCAATCGGTAGGACTGGTCTGACATGCTGACGATCGTGTGTGTTGTAGACATTTTCAATCTATTAGCAGCATTAGCTTGTATTGCAGAAGTGGCAGAAGGCAGAAGGAATTTTAATAAGTCGACCTATAGGTCGCGTGCACAAAGACCGACCCTGGAGGCAAAATATTGAAACACAACCTCATTCTTCTGTGAATTATTGAAACACAACCTCACTTTTTTATTTGGTTACAGAGGAATCAAAAGGTTGAAATAGTTTTTCACAATATTTTGGCATACGACTCGTGTTTCTTGCGTTATTCATTAATTCAAGCATGCCTTCGCATTGGGCTATTGTACAATGCACAAAAAATGCAGCAAGAGACTAGGGAATATGATTTTTCAGGTAAATAGTAATCTCACATAGTTAGCATCATGAAATGTTGTCATTCCTTATTAAAATTCCTTCTGCCTTCTGCCACTTCTGTAATACAAGCTAATGCTGCTAATACATTGAAAATGTCTACAACACACACGATCGTCAGCATGTCAGACCAGTCCTACCGATTGATTGCATGAATCCAATCTTCTTGCATTATTCTAGAAATGTCAGGTATATTTCTATTAGCTGATCCTATTGCAGAAGGAATTCCGATGAGAAATCAGAGAAATAACCAAATTTCAAAAATGAAAACTATGTGAGTGACTATAGTAGGTACTTACTTTTGAATCATAATGTACCATCCGGATTTCTTCATCTTCCGCTGCAGTTTTTGTCCATTTTACAACAGAACAATGTGATGGCATGAGCGAATTGATGAATAGCGGAAAAATATGATTCGTATGCCAAAATAATTGTGGAAAACTCAATGTTTTGCCTCCAGCGTCGGTCATCTGACAGTTCTTGCACGCAACCCATTCTAGAACACGCGATTTTGACATGGTTTATTGAGGGGCACACAAACTATCTGTTAGGTTACCTTTGATGAGCATAGCCCTGGCCATACCTGCCACATCCACAATATAATAACAGTTTCACCAAACAAAATTATGGAATTCTTTCTGGTTCCAACTCGGATTCCAAGGAAAACGATCCGATTCTGGTTTTATATGTCAAATCTTGACAAAATACAATGTTTGCCCCTCAGCAACCTGTCAAATGACGTAACTCTGGAATGATTAATGTAGAAGCAACATCATGGAAGTTTTATTACTCTAATAGCTTCATTTTGATGAAATCTTTAGCTGACAAATAGAAGTTAGTCAGAAGAAATAGTTATTTATTATACAAGGGAAAAAAGTTGTAGATTTTAGCTCCAGGTTGTGTTGTCTCCCGACGCGTAGCGGAGGGAGACAACAAACCGTGAGCTGAAATCGAACATTTTTCCCGTGTATAATACACTATTTTTTTCTGTGGCAGAAGAAAGGAAGAATCAATATTGAGACGATATTACATTATTTTGATATCTGAAAATTATCGACGGGAAATTTTAAGTTTTTAACAGTAGGGACACCGCGTTGTAGGCATCTTTATCATTCATTTGAAGTAATCAAATATCTGATGTCACTTCTGTCAGTCTAATTTTGTGATTTTATTTCAAGAAATTGCGAATTCAGTGGTTAATTAGCAATACACGTAACCGCGAAGTCGAATGGAAGATAAAAGGACTTGCAGTTCTTTCTCGGAGACGGTATTATTGACTCATTTTTCGGAACTAGAGCACAACAAAAGCCATCAACAGTGTATATATATGTGATATATATCCGGGAAAGAAGTACTCACTTTTTTCCCACGGGAAAAAAGTAATTTATGAAAAGTGACATTTTATAACCTGCGAACAGGGATGAAACGCCAAACTTTTTTCCCGTCACAGAAAAAACATAATTTTTGTTAACTTCAGTTCTGATTAGTTGAAAATTATATTGATGCACCTGCTTTCATTCTGAAATATGTCATACCGTCGTCAATTTTATTACTTTTCACATTTTTGTTAGGTATTTGAAATCATTTTATTTATGGACAACACTATTATTTATTATTATTAGGTGAAGAAGTTTGATCGTTGCAGTAGGAAGTAGGAATATATTTGAGTGCTAAAACTCGAACCGGACATGACTTGTAAGAATAAAATAATGAAGTTTCAACTTTCTGAAATAAAAAATAGCCCAAGAAAGTGTCTTCAAGTGGATGAAACCATAACTGTTTGGAAACTAAGAAATCACAGTCGATATCATAAATAAAAATACTAACATACCTATGTAATAATAAGCGTTTTCTTAGTAAAAATATAACAATAGGGAAGAGAAATCGTTCAATAAATACTTTCAAAGCTTACATGACTCACCTTGGATAAAAAAGGGTTTCCAATAATAGAGATACATATTATCACAAATGTCGGAATACAACTATATCAAAACAAGATACCATTCAAATAATTACACACAGATAGTTTATGGGTAGCAGAAATTAAAAGAATATTCGAATATCACAATATTTATATTGTATAGAACTGGGATATATTAGAAGGGCTTGTAATGTTACTTGACACATTTATTGAAAACTTATTATCGTATGTCATGAACTATTGACATATATCGAATAGTCTAGGATACTGGGTGATTCTAATATCTAAGAATACGACAGTCTCCCCCACATAATTAGAAAATACACAAATCATCAAAATAAAAGTTAACAACAATTTTAAGACTTCATGTCGTAGTCAGAAAAACGTGAAGGTAGGCGTCGCTGGCGCTGTGGTCGATCTTGAGGAAGATCTGGAACATGACACCTATTTGGTTCTACTGGTTCAACAACACATTCTGGTATATTATGTGGCTGTGGCACTGTTGGTATTCTTGGAACATCGAATGATTGAGTAGGTCCAAAGGTAACTGTAGGCTTCGGAACCAAACTCGATCTAAGTTGGTCGACATGTCGTTTCAGTGTTCGGCCGGAATTCAATGTAACCGAATAGTGACGTTGTCCAAGAACTTTTCGAATTACGCCGAACTGCCAGACGTTCTTATTATTGATAAAAAGTCTGATCTGGACTCTTTCCCCCTCATGAAATGAACGAGGAGTCCTCGACGATGTCCTGGACTTGTGGAGTGTATACGGAAAAATAGCATCCAAACGAATTCTCAATTTCCTATTGAGGTACAATTCTGCAGGTGATTTACCACAGACAAGTGGAGTAGCTCTGTAGCGGAAGAGAATATCCTGTAGCTTATCCTGGATCGGCCTGTTATCATTAGAAGCAGCCTTTAGCCGATTCTTCAGAGTTTGAATATTCCTTTCTGCGAGACCATTAGTAGCAGGATAGTTTGGAGCGATAAATTTCTGGAAGATTCCTTTCGAAACGCAGTAAACGTGGAAATCTTCGCTTTGAAAAATAGAAGCGTTGTCTGATACCATCACTTGTGGATAACCATGCATAGAGAAGATATTTTCTAAAAGATAAATGGTGGATGAACTCGTTGGTGCATCTTTTGAGATTTTCACTTCAGTCCACTTAGATCTGGCATCCACGCACATCAGGAAGTAACGGTCTTCGAATGGACCCGCATAATCGATGTGAATCCTTTCCCAATTCATCTCAGGAGGATCCCACGGGTGCACAGGCGCTTTTGGGGGGTTTGATTTTGTCAAGGCACATATTTCGCAGCTTTTGACCATTCGCTCTATATCACGGTCGATGTTTGGCCAAAATACATACCGACGTGCGAGCTGTTTCATCTTAGTCATCCCCAAATGCGTATCATGGAGTTCATCGAGAACATTGGTGCGTAGCACGGCTGGAATGACAACTCTATCTTTTCGAAAAATTATGCCATCAACCAAGGTGAATTCGCTATCTTCTGATGTTGATTGTTGAGTTGAGTTGAGTTTCGAGTATTCGTTTCAGGTCTGGATCTTTTTCAGTTTCCATTTTGATTGTAGTCGAAGTAATCTCACTGCTTGAAATATGAAAAACAAGTTGATCACAGATTTGATTTACTTCATCACCAATAAATCCATCTGCTGAAACATTCAGTTGCTTCACTGGAGCTCGAGACAAACAGTCAACATTTTGATTTTCTTGTCCTCTCTTGAATTTAACGGAATAATTGAATCCGGACAAAAAAGAAGCATAACGTAGAAGGCGCGATGAAGTCATTTGTGGCAGGGCTTTGTGAGGATGTAATATTCTCGATAAGGGTTCATTATCAGTGACCAGAAGGAAATGAGTACCGAACAAGTACATGTAGAAGTGAGTGACACCAAAAATTATGGCAAGAGCCTCTCTATCCAACTGACTATAGTTCTTCTCTGAGTCTGTGAGTGCACGAGAAGCATAAGTGATGGGTCTCTCGAATCCATTGAATTGATGACTTAACACCGCAGCAACCCCAAATGGGCTAGCATCCGTTGTTAGAACCAGTGAAAGAGATGGGTCGAAAGGCATTAGTACTCGGTCACTACAAAGTTCTGTTTTGATATTCAGAAAAGCAGCTTCACAGTTTGATGACCATACCCAGGGTTGATTTTTCCTAAGCAAACATCGAAGTGGGTATGACATCGTTGAAAAATGTGGTATAAACCGAGAGTAATAAGTGACAAGTCCGAGAAATCGTTTGATATCATCAGCATTCGAAGGTCGTGGTAAATCCTGAACGGCGCGCATTTTGGCTGGAGACTTGCTTATTCTGTTGTATTCAACAATATGACCAAGATAATCAATTTTTTCCATGAAAAATGAACATTTCTTCTTGTTAACGTGAAGATCGTAGTCCGAGAGTCTACGGAGACATTCTTCAAGATTTTGAGCACACTCGTCGAAATCTGTTCCATGAACTATTATATCATCGAAATACGCTTCAGTTTTTGGAAGATCCTTGAGGATCTGCGATAAAATCCTATTGAATTCAGCTGGAGCAGTTTTGATCCCAAAACTCAAGCGATTCATCCGATAGGTTCCCCGATGTGTGGATAAAGTTTGAATTATACTGCTGTTTTCGTCAACTTGCAGATGTAAGTACGCCTTGAAAAGGTCAAGCTTGCAGAAATACTGAGAGTTGCGTAGACTGTTGAGCACATCGTCAATTCTTCGAATGGGCGTGTTTGCCTGTATTAATCGTTCATTAACGCCACATTTGTAGTCAACGCACAAGCGTACTCCTCCATCAGGTTTGGGAATGATGACAAGTGGAGAACCCCAATCAGTGACAGCGACTGGAGATATTATACCGTCGGCTTCCAGGTTGTCCAATTCTTTCTCTACTAGCTCACGCAGTGCGTACGGAACATCTCGCTCTCTGGTGTAGACGGGTTTGGCATCCTTACGAAGTCGAAGGGAAACTTGGAAATGCGGCACACATCCAACCTTTTCCAGAAAAATCGAAGGAAAATGATTGAATATGTCTTCAGTTGATCTAATCGAATGAACACGAGATATGTGACTTGGAATTTTTTTATCTGTTTTTTTATCTGCATCAATTTGTCGAAGTTCAATTCCTAATCCTCGTATCCATTGACGACCTAGTAATGCATCGTGACCCTCTGGTACAATATGTAATTCACCTAGGATTTGCTTGTTACGATATTCAACAGTGACGTTTATTTTTCCTTTTGGTTCGATAATATTGCCTGAGTAAGATCGGAAAGCCACAGTCGAAGGTTCAAGAGGCACCTGGAAATTCAGTCTCTTGAAGTCATTTTCAGCTATCAGTGAAAATTTTGCACCTGAATCTACCTCAAACCATTGAGGTTTTCCATTCAAATATACTGAGATTAGATATTTGTCGGATTCTGGGGTCATTTCGAATAAATCGACAACATTGAAGGGTTTTATTTGGTTGAGTCCATATGAAAAATTTGAGCAAACGTTTTGAACTGAAGACGAAGAACTGGTACTGGTAGGTCTACGATGTGAGTTCTTTAACAGGGTTGTTATACAGACCTTTCCCACGTGACCTGTCTTTTTACAGTGATCACATGTAACATTTGAACGATCTACACGACAATCGTCCACTTTATGGTTGTTTTTTCCACAGCGGAAACACATATTGTCAATGCCAAGGGCCTGATAGTTTGGTCGTTGACGCCGAGAACGGGGACGGTTACTGGGACTTGATGAGCAGTAACTGGTACTTGATGAACGGTTCCTGGTTCTAGAACTGGATCGATTTCTAGAACGGTTCCTAGAAGAGCTTGAAAGTTTGTTTGCATCACTTGTATTGAAGTTGGAATGATCCGAACTAGAGCGTTGAGATTGAGTTAGCTCTTTGCTTTCAATTTTTGAAGCTTCCAATGCGATGGCTTTGGACAAAATTTCATCAAAATTCGTGACATTGGATTGAAGTAGCTGTTCCCGTAGCCAGTCATCACGTATGCCTCTGATGAATTGTGCTCTGAGAAAAACATCAGCTATTGAAACTGCTGCGTTACATTCGCACTTCACGGAAAACTCGCATTCGACTATGTCTCGTTGAAGAGCAGCAACAAATTCGGCAATGGACTGGCGGTCCTTCTGATAAATGTTGAGAAAATAATGCTGGGATACGATGACGTTACGTTTAGGAATGAGCATTTGTTTGAATGATCGAACAAGATCATCGTAAGATAGATTTTTTACTGGCTTTTCGGGCCCTAGGAAAGCTGCTAAGCTATTATAGTGAGTTGACCCAATCGACACACATAGAAGTTGGGCGATTTTGAATTTATCCGTGATACCTTTCATGGTGTAATAATTTTCGAAACGTTCCAGATAACATAGGAATTTCTCACGTCTCGGATCGAAATTTTCAAACGGCACTACATTTGAAAAGGAAATTGGAACTTCAGAACGTTGTTCCGATCGAAATTGATTGGCAAGTTGAGTCAGTAATACTTGCTGTTGGTCCTGTAGCGCTAACATCAGCTCCTTGAATTGATTTGCGTCCATTTCAATCTTGAATCTTATTTTTCACTATCGTCGCCAATTATTGTATAGAACTGGGATATATTAGAAGGGCTTGTAATGTTACTTGACACATTTATTGAAAAACTTATTATCGTATGTCATGAACTATTGACATATATCGAATAGTCTAGGATACTGGGTGATTCTAATATCTAAGAATACGACAATTTATTATAGCATGATATACCTATCATGGGTAGTGAGGAAAGACCTAATAACAATGTTATGTTGATCACCATTACGACGAGTCGAGAGTAGCACCAGACCAGATAACTTGGAACCTTCACATCCAGTTTATTATAGGTATGCACGTTTCTCATGAGAGTTTCTTGATCATTATTCAAAAGTTCGAAGGTGATTCGAACATTATATGATATACCATTTTTTACTCGTGACACTACTGACACTATCGCAGATGCACCAACATGATTTTCAACCAGTCAGATGTGAAGGTCACAAAAACTAATTTTTCTTCTGAATAACTTTCATTAGAAAGCTGAGTAGACGCCTACAATCAAATCGCACCAAAATAAAGCTATTTGAGTAATCAAACTTTCATAATATTGCTTCTACAGAGATAGAGGTTTTTAGGTTGGCAACTTGGAGCGAAGTCTCCCATTGAATGGTAGCTCTCAAAAACCTACCGTGTTACCCCTCAGTCTGAGCCAAATCCACAGAATAACGATTTATTTGCTGCTATTATTCCGGACTTACTTCCGTCATTTGATAACGAGTTGCAACAAAAAGCAAAATAAATAAAAGGGGATAATTTACAAATGAGCCGCGATTAAAACTGATCTAAGTGGCAGAGCGTCAATATTTCCGAGAATATTTCGCCCCTGTCGAAAGATAATATCTGATGAACCAGAGTAGAACTGAACATGTGGATTTGTTTACTTGTAGTGGCCAGCACCACATCAGTTTTACACTGGTCCATCAGATGTTATCTTTCGACATGTCGAAATATTCTCGGAAATATTGACGCTCTGCCACTAACTTAGATCAGTGTGAATCGTGGCACGTTTGGATATTCGCAGAGGGGACATTTTCCCCTCCCAATCAGCCAAAGTACGTCTTAAAGGCGTCTTTAAGACGTACATGTCGGGACATGAGTACGTCTTAAAGACGTACATATTACGCCCAAGAGACGCCTTTAAGACGTCTTTAAAACGTACATTTTCCACTAATATGTACGTCTTTAAGACGTCTTTTTTAGGTGTTTTTGGTCCATGACCTCAAATTGATCTTTCAAATTACGGAAAAATCACATAGTTTCAGTTAATTTTCACCTGTGCACTGAAGTTAGCAACAAGTGCAGACAAGCAAAAAAAAAAAAGGGAAATAAACGACTTCATCAAACGGTAGACACAAGCGGTCACCCATTCAAGTACTAACCGCGCTCTTTGTTGCTTGACTTCGATGATTATACCATACTCACTTCTTTTGTTACTCTGTTCTATATATCACATAACAAGCTTTCACTTAGTTTAACATGTCCTTGTGTCTGTTTGTAATCAAAACGTGCAAGTTAAATTTGACTCACTTTAAATCGTCCGATTGATTTGAAATTTGGCAAGTAAATATTATTCCGGTGACAATTCGTTGTGATATTATTATTGAATGGGAAAAACAGAATGGCGGATCCAATATGGCGGACGATTTTCTCATTGATTATGTTCCGATTCGAATCAAAATTCAATATTCAAGATTGTGAATCCAATGTGGCATAGGGTTTTCTGATTATGGTCTGATCTGATTCAAAATTGGCATCTGAAGGATTTCGGGATCAGAGATTATAATTCCTTTTGTCGAAAATGAAAAATCCAAGATGTCAGCTTCAAAATGGCGGACGAGTTTTGTGATTATAGTCCGATTTTATTCAAAATTGATTACTATGGGACTTTTGGGGTCGGAGAATATGATTTTTTTGTAAAAATTCGAGAATCTAACACGAAGGCTCCAAAATGTCGGACGACACTTTTGTTGAAAATAAGAAAAAACTGAACAATTGAAAATAAAAAACGTAAAGAGATGACATTTTGTTTTTCTTCAGAAAATAACTTACATTATTGTTCAATAAGTCGAATTGACGTACTGGAATGTACGTCTTTAAGACGTCTTTTATACGACATGGGAGGAACGACGTGGATACGACCTAAAATGTACGTCTCAAAGACGTAAATTCGTGTAAGTCTTTAAGATATACATGGATTTACATCTTAAAGACGTACTTTATACGTCCCTGGACGTAAAGACGTAAGTAAGTCGTAAAATGTACGTCTTTAAGATGTCTGGTGCTGATTGGGCGTATTCGCTTTCTGTTTCAACTTGTTATCATATGACGGAAGTATGTCTGGAAAAATGGCAGCAAATAAATCGCTGTGCCGTGGATTTGACTCAGATTGAGGGGTGGCAGAGGATCCACAATTCAATTGGTATCGGAAGGTATAATTCTTGTCGCGTTATCAAATCGCGAAATGTGTGCAATTTTTCAATGATTTTGCTCAGGATAGTGATTGGCACAGCTGCCGTTCCATAAAATACAATGTTTTTACATGCCTTTGGAACATATTATAATATAAAATTTTGATATCTTGGTAAAATTTGCCGTCGGCTCCCCTACCATAAGTAGATTCTTATCTATCGGCAGCAGGTTTATGTTCGGTGGCAGCACTGTCAAAATGATTCATTCTAACCAATGACGGCCAAATAGCAAGTGAGCAGCCGACCTGAACCAGGCAGACACGATCAAAATCACGTTTGTTACAGAACAATTAGACGTTTTGAAATGTTCAATTTCTGGAATAGTGTTAGAGAAAATTGATATTTCCACTTTTACTATATTTCAGTTGCACATTTAAATTCAATTCACGCTTTTGTGTCCTTGCCTTGAAGTTTTCATGCTTACTTCATATTTTTTTTCAATATTTCATAAAATTAAGGAACTTTTACTGTCTGCTCATAAAGCTTATGTCACCGTCATTAACTGAGTGAGTGTTCTTTTGTTTTGCAAAGAAGACTTGATGAAAATAACTACAAAATGAATTAGTATCGTTAGACACGTCAAAAATGCTGGAATATGCAAGGTGTTCCATTTGAAATAACAAAGTAATGACCATTCGGAAAACGTTGGCAATTCATTATCTTTCACCCTGTACGATATCTCTAAATTATGACTGCATTGAAGCGATAGTCGAAGTTTCACCGAAGTTCATGCTTGACCGAAAATTTTAAAAACGAAAATCAGCAGGCATATTTTAATCTGAATTTATTACAATTTTTCGAAATAATTCTATTTAACTCAACAATTTAGACAAGATATCGAAAATTGAAATATATGGAAAAATACTAGGTGCTCCATTTCGAAAAATCATAATTCATGTAGCCCCGCGTTCAAAAAACATCCTGCAGAGGAGTCAAAATAATTCCGGATTGTAGACCTTACGGTATTTTACTGTTTCATCATAAAAATTTGGTTTACTTATCTCTTATTGCAATGGAACTATAGAGGTTTTCCACACTACGTGGACACTCGGTATATCTCTAATGTTTTATATCGTTTTATTTCCTAAAATGGGTGGAATCCTCTTTACTTGAATACTCACACCACTTCACACATATATTTGATGTAGAATAGGCAACTAATATTGGAAACTAGAATAGTTGAGTGTTGAGCAGGGGCGGCAAATTATGGGTATCAGTTAGCCGTCCTCCAGAAGAAACCTGAAAAATTTCAAAAACGATAAATGTGTTTTTTTAGAATTTTGTGAGCTGAAAGTTATTTTTTTTATCGCTTGGAGCGCACGAAAAAATAAACAAACAACAAAGACAAAAAGGAATAGAAATTATCACAATATCCCCATGGCTGTATTCATACCATTTTGCTGCCCTGGTATTCAATAGGTACTTACCTCAATGTGAAATATTAATTATGTATGTACGTTTGTTTATGGAATTTCCATTAAGTTTATCTCCGTGTGCATCGTGAAGAAACAGTTCTGTTGTATGTAATTTCTGATTATTTTATTTTTTTATTTGTATATATAGTTTAGAAATATTTGATTGGATTCAAAAATCCAAATCTGGTTTTACGATTTCATTCACGATTGTGTTTATTAACATTTAGTACCTAACTAGTCTTTCTTACATTTCCACATAATCCAAACATTTTCAACAATGAAACAAAAGACTGTGTTCATCACAATGGCCAAATGAAAACCCAATAAAAAAACTCCCTGAATTAAATTTATTATTAGTGTTGCTAATCGATCTACTTAAGTGGGTAGTGTACTAGCATCAAATATAAAGCATAAAGCTTAAGTATATAAAATATGTTCACTTTCCAAACTTTTTCAAATTCGCTTTTTGCTACTCGTTGGATCTCAGTTTTCCAATTCTGTTATACTTCCTGCTTTCGAATCTCGAATCTCAAAAAAGCATAGGGCTGTAATTGGTAATTCTATCTGATGGTACTAAAGGAACAGATGGAATATCGAAATTGTAACTCATAACATTAGCTCTTCAATGTTTTATCTCTGCTTGGCACTTTAACAACATTTTTTTCCATAATGAACCAATCTAAGTTTCAGATATAATATTTGGTGCACATATTTGCTTGCATTCAGTATTTTAATACGGGTATAGTCAACCATTTGAAACAGGACACCTCTTACATTTGTATTCATCATCCGACTTAGACCAACTTTTTTATTGAATCCAGGAGCATAAAAACTGTTCTTCAGGATAACTATATTTTTACACAGAAACTGATTACTATTATGGTGAATATTTGAGAAATTTAGAATACACCACTGACTCAAACGACCCCTCAAATAGGAGTGTACTGTATTCCATTAGAGATATTTTATTTTAATATTTTTGAGGATCAATTTATGCACAGTTCTTCAAAAGCGGACGATGAAGAAAGTTTGTTACTTTCTCCAATGGGTCTCACTGTATGTCACAGAATTCCGAAGCACTCATCCACATGTGCCTAAGAAATCATTGGGTATGTGAAAACGTTGTTTACAATACTCCTTGTCCTTGTATTGCAGTAGATAAATACCTACTTGTACTTGATGATATTAATAGAGGAAATCTTCACGAATATTGTTATAATTTTACCATGGAATCCTATTTTTATATATGATACATTTTATCATGAAACAAATGTTTGTTGCCTGTGCTGTTACTGCTGTTGTGCAGATTATTATTAGCTGTTCGGAATTGAAAACAAATGATGTATATACACGTTTTAATAAAAATTCAATGCTTTCAGTTGTTGTTTAATTTTTATTGTTTTTTCACCAAGTAAATGAAACAAAACCGGAAATTTTCAAAGGTAGTGTAATGGGTCAATCATATTCCGCGTCATTCCTATCGTTATCAGAGTCATTATACTCATTAATTCATCATTGTTATATAATTCACTCTTTGGCATGTAAAGTTTATCAGTTTGTACTATGTTGTCTATTTAATAATTTGTCTAATTTGTGCATCGTTGCGGGAGTCAACTACCAGATGTTTTAAGCACACAACGATAAAATTATTGGACATAGCTCAGAGAGTTAACCGTAGACACGTATTTCGGGTTTTCGGCCCTCATCAGTACGATGAAAAAGGTGTGCAAAAGATAGGCAACACTTGGTGGAAGAAGAAACAACAAATCGACGGAGTCAACAAACAGAAGCAAGCCGCACAATTCTAGTTTGGGTGATGAAAATAAAGAATTATGTGATGGAATTTGAAGAACGATGAGTTGTATCTAAAAGGATATTATTTTTCACTAATTCAAAAAAAATTAAATTTGCGGTCTTTCATATTTTATGATGGATCAAATAATAGGGATGTGATGTGTGTTGCATGTGGGGTGACTATACAAGTGAATTTCGTATACAATCTTCAAGTATGGTATGGAAAGAGGTATAATTCTACGACAAGAGAAAGTATTAAATACCTACCTAATTATTTGTGAATATTAAAACAAAATCCTATTTAACTTGAAGGATAGCATCAAACAATAGAATTTTGAGGAACTCAACAAATCGATCCTTGAATTTCGGATCTATCAAATGCCAAAAGTATTGGTTTTTGTTGATACCATTAATAGGAACACAGATAGAAGACGTTGGTGGGCTACTTTCATTCTACTACATGTAAAAATAATTTTTTCAATAGGTATATCAGTATACAGAGTACTTATATAGAATATTCATAACTAATGATGGCTAGTATTTCAGATACTTGCACGAGGATCCTATCAGGGGGACAAATTCTAATGCAGCAATGTCTCAATCAAGTGCTTGTAGAGTATATAAATTGTTAGGTTAAATAGACGTTAAATTCGCTGAAATATAGCAATCATCTATGAAATAGTAGATGATTGACTTACTTCACAGTTTTATTTATATCATTGAGTGGAAATGTCAAAAACTAACCACATTGATAAATGTTGTTTTTATAGAATACCAAATATCAATACCTTAGTGGAAAATCTGGGGTGGTTGAAAAAGTTCTTAATAACAATGTTATTAATTTAGCCAAATTTCACGTCGATAATTTTCTGATTTTAATATAATGTAATATATCTTCTCAATATTGATTCGTCCTTTGTCCTGTCACAGAAAAAAAAAGTGTATTATATACACACGGGAAAAATATTAAATTTTAGTTCAAGGCTGGGATCTAATAAGATCTTGGATCATTATCTCATATCATAACAAAGAGATCTTGGAATTATAGAATAAAAAGTGTTCAACCTAGTTATCCAATGATAGTAGTTATCAGACCTAGTCCATTGAATAGGATTGGTGGATCTTCCACCCAAGTAGTCAGGTTAGTGCCATCTGTCAGCAGAGTGGGCAACGTTGTAGGCGTAGGAGCCTGCACGTGTTGACTAGAGATGACAGCGTCCTACAGTGTATAACGCGACTGCAAGGTCCTACCTTATAACTAACGCCACTAGATGGCGATAGCATGACTTGATCATCAAGGTTCTAGATCATCATGCATTATCCGGTGTGTGAGAAAGTTATTTTATTTTCAATAGTTCAATCTAATGAAAATATGAAATTCAGAAAAATCAGTGGCGTACAATGATATTCACCATAATTATCGATAAGGTAACCCACTGCGACGCCACTGGAATTATTATTCGAGATCTAATTACGCCAGAAGAAGCTTCATACAACTGTTAACAAGGAAGTCCAATCGAAATTGATGAAAAGACATTTGAGCAATTAATAAAAAATCTATTTAGCAAGTTAGGTAGTTTGGGCAAATGCTTAAATGCACTTTTTCCACAAACGTCAAGAAACGACAAGGTTCGCGCATTGATAACAAATTGCGAAGTGACACTTTTTTTCAGTTTCCTACGTTACCATGATAAGTTGCATAAAACAATGCACGAAGTAAAACAGTGCGCGAAGTACCTACTTCGCGCATTGTTATGTTAAATATATGAGATATTTATATTTCAACTTTATGTTCCTCATATTATGTTCGTGGAACATCGTGCGTATCTAGGGAGGATAGGGGGAGGCCTTTTAAGCCAGTTCAACACTATTTTTTATATCAAGCTAAGCTACGCCTCGTTAAAAAAATTAGATCTCGATCACCAAAGTAGCATTTTACTACACTCATTAGCCTTCTCATGCATAATGCCTACTACAGTGGACAGGAGGAATAAGTAGTTGTAAACTCTCTGCTGCTATATCAATATGCGAAAAAATTGATTTGAATACTTTTGGTTGAATGTAGAGAGTAGGTTATGTGCCAGGAGGAATTTAAAGAAATAATCATCAGAATTTTGTTTGAAATTATTTTACCAAATCAGTGAAAGGGTGCCTTTCAAATTGAAGAGCCACACTTGTAGCGTTCCTCCTGATTTTTCTGAGTCGGATAATAGTTTTTAAAAAATACGATCCAGAAGGTCTAAATTTCGACACTTTTCTTCACATATGTATCAACTCATATTGACTTTCTCTATAGGTACGCCATTAGGCTTTGGCTGGTTATACAAGACTCACCCTGTATGAATGAAAGGTGTTATGAAATTTGCTGTCCTGATTGTTTAGAATGTTTCCATACCAGTGAGAGATGAATAATGATGATGGAAAATGCATAACGTCTACTAGAGTGAACCTCTAGTTTCTTGATGTTCTTGAGGAAAATCCAGGAGTTTGGTCAAATTTTATTATTGTCAATTCATTACCATACCACTATAAATCGTTTAATGATTTTCAAAATCATTTTGAATTCCTTCAATTAAATTATGCACGAGAGGGGTTAAATCATAGATCAGTTTTTGGAAGCAGGCGACAGACAACCCAGCGAGCACAAAAACATCTCAGAGATGTTAAAAGTACGAGATTTCGAGACATTGAACCTCCACTGCGATGTTCTGTTCACACATGAATAGAACTACATATTATAGAACAGCCAATGTCCGCCGCAGGCGGCAATTATCGAGATGTCCTTGATAAGTCACAAAACTACCTTCTCCCTAGTTCTTTTTAAAGCCTTTTCATGGAAACAACAGAACATCATTTTCAACGCGTCTTGCGCACATTAAATCGCTGTAAAAAAAAAACATTTTCGAGGTACTTTTCTGAAGCCTTTTGTCAAAATGAACTTTTGCATTAGGATTCCATTTCCCTTGAATGAAAAAATGCATTAAAAATAGATTGAACATAAAAATATTTTCTTGATATGAAATTACCTTCTTAATCGGTTTCTGAGTAGTGCTTTACTACACACAGACATATAATTGGAAATAGGTTTCCCAATTTTTGAAATGTTCTCCACAATGCATAATTTTGCAACTGCGGAGAAGCTGTGTATTGATGAATTCGTACTTTTATATAATTATATTGATTACACTGAGGCACCGAACAACACATATCTTGTATCTGATGGTCATTATTACAAACTAAATAAGTCTTCTAACACAATAAACTTCACCAAATTCCTTTGTGTTCGTTAGCAGCGTGATGTAAGCGTGACACGCTGCAAATCGAAAACAAATCAGAATTCATCGTATTGTGACGTAAGCATGAGACGTTGTGGTGGGGCAAACAAAGAAAGGGCACAAAAGAACAAAAACAATACTTTCAATATCCTTCTAAGACCTCTTTGGGAAGTGCATATTACGCCTCAAAAAAACATCTTCATGCCAACATTTTCAAAACATCCCAAAACATCCCAGGGATGTTTGTGCTCGCTGGGAATGAATGGGCAATCTGTCGCGAGCCACCAATAAGAAATCGATGAACAATCCGGCGGTCGCGCGCGTCTGCATCTTTCTTTTATTTCAATCACGTACCACGGCCACCCTTGACCGTCCCCACCGTGCATCGAAATTTCAAATTTATTCCGAATACGAAATCAGAGAGACAGAACGGCAGATGGCAGATGTTCGATGTGTCTTTTGGTTTGGTCTGGGCCAACCCAGATGAGGTTCCGCATCAAAAACATGTTAAAAACGCCATTTGGCCCCAAAGGCCCATTATAAAATGTATGCCGGCCGAGACATCAAGATGTTTTTTTTGTCTGATTGAAAACGTAGCTATAATTTCGTGTTACGTAACGTTAGAATATATACAAAGGAGTTCCTGTGAATTAAAGGGCCATCACTATTCAAATGTTATTTTTTTAAGAATGGACTTCCTGTTGGTCAGTGTGTCTATAATGTTTTTTCAGGGTCATTATGGAGCTATGGAGCGTGAAAATAGGTCAGGTTTATCCCGTAAAAGTAATTTGGGTACAGTTTCAGGAAACCTCAAACTGTCAAAACGAATCATAATTATATTTTTCTACTCACAATAACTAAAATGGCATTTAGCGTACGGATATGTACCACGCTAAATGATCGATTAATCACGGATTGTCGATCTGTGATTTATTCAAAATATTAAACACGTTACCATGGCAACACGATTTCTTAAACACATCACCATGGCAACGCAGTTCATTACATTCACAGCTTCAGTAATTTGAGACATGTCTGGCCTGTCAATTGTATTAACTGTCAACTGTTATTTTCGAATTTTGTATCAGAATTATTCAAACAATATTGGTTTGTATCAGAATTCTTCATTAAAAAAATATGCGAAAAGTAGACGAGCATGAAATCAAAGAGAATGTTCTGGTACTTGCATATCTCCAAGAAGTGTAAAAATGAAGCATCCATCTTTGAGAACAATTCATTTATTCTGCGCTAAGCATGACAATAAACGTGAAACAAAGGTTAGTAAGCAATGGACTGGACACATCTACAACCAATATCACTTATACGTGTCTCGCTGGTTGCATGCAGTTGCATGTATTATGTTCTCATTTCCCATTCCTTCCAAATTATTTTGTAGGTTAGCAGGAATTGCAGGTAGTTATGTTAATGTAATTTTCGGAGTTCGTAGAAAAATCATAGTATGTAACGCGTTCATAAACTCTTCCAGACACTCGTTTATTAAACACTCGCTCCGCTCTGCTCCGCTCGTGCTTAAAATACTCGTTACTGAAAGGACGTTTATAACACTTGTTACATAATATACTATTGTATCGCTACACAGGTAGGTTGAAGGTCACTTCGAATTTGACATCCGGACGTCTAATTCACTGTTTTTTTATCTTTCCTGAAAAATTGTCAGTTCTGAAAAATTAAATTTTGCCTCATTATTTATGGATTTACCCCCTTATCTTACGTGATCAACTTTATCTTTGGCTCCTCCCTTTCTCCCGCAAATTTCAGAACCCTGCCTCATTAATTACGTAATATTTTTTTCAGGAAAAATATGAATAGTTAGTGAATTCCCAGCGAGTACAAACATCCCTGGGATGTTTTGGGATGTTTTGAAAATGTTGGCATGAAGATGTTATTTTGAGACGTAATATGCACTGACCAAATAAGAGGTCTTTGAAGGATATTGAAGTATTGTTTTTGTTCTTCTGTGGCATTTCTTTGTTTGCCTACTGAGAGGTATCCCTGGGATGTTTTGGAATGTTTTAGAAATGTAGGCATGAGGATGTTTTTTTGAGGCGTAATATGCACTTCCCAAAGAGGTCTTAGAAGGATATTGAAAGTATTGTTTTTGTTCTTTTGTGACCTTTCTTTGTTTGCCCCACCACAACGTCGCATGCTTACGTCACATACGATGAATTCTGATTTGCACGCATTCGCGTGTGCAGCGTGTATCACGCTTACATCACGCTGCTAACGAACAGAAAGGAATTTGGTGAAGTTTATTGTGTTAGAAGACTTATTTAGTTTGTAATAATGACCATCAGATGCAAGATGTGTTGTTCGGTGCCTCAGTCTAATCAATATATAAAAGTACGAATTTATCAATACACATAGCTTCTCCGCATCAGTGTCTGTGTGTAGTAAGCACTACTCAGAAACCGATTAAGAAGGTAATTTCATATCAAGAAGATATTTTTATGTTCAATCTATTTTTAATGCATTTTTTCATTCAAGGGAAATGGAATCCTCACGCAAAAGTTCATTTTGACAAAAGGCTTCAGAAAAGTACCTCGAAAATGTTTTTTTTACAGCGATTTAAAGGCTTTAAAAAGAACTAGGGAGAAGGTAGTTTTGTGACATATCAAGGACATCTCGATAATTGCCGCCTGCGGCGGACATTGGCTGTTCTATATTATAGTTCTATTCATCTGTGAACAGAACATCGCAGTGGAGGTTCAATGTCTCGAAATCTCGTACTTTTAACATCTCTGAGATGTTTTTGTGCTCGCTGGGTTGGACGTCCTGATTCCGAATCCCGAGTAAATTTTAACCTATTTTGCTTCCGAATATCATTTTACGGAAATTTGGGAGGTTCTTTTATATAATCTCTGCTGTTGGTGAGCAGTGTATATCACTGAAGATGACCTCACTTGGTTGTAGTGTTTATGTTCAATATATCTCCCGCTCCTGCAAATATTAGAATCATAATTAAACAATTACGAAAGATACAGGGGAGTTTCCATTAGAAGTGAAACACACTTTTATGTCACCCCATATGCTGAAAAGCTGATCCATTGAAACGAACCCATTTTACTCGCTATTATCAATTATTATCCATATTCTGAAAATGAGCCGTTGGGGCATTCAAAAATGCCACGGTCCGTATATTAATCCGCTAACAATTGAATGCGTTGCCCGGCTTTGGCGGATATTATACAAATTCGCAAATGATAGCGACGATACTGTCCGTCCAGATTGATATGACTGTGCTTTTGTTTGATTGACGTATTAATAGATTTGCATTTCGCATTCGATTTGGTTTCCAATGTGAAAATCCTGTTCGAAAACTAAATGTTGTATATACGTAGATATATATATGACAGTATGTCCAAAGCATGGACGTATAAAAAAGATATACGTCCATGGTCCAAAGTATCATGAGATATTGTGAGTTCATTATTTGCCGAATGCGCCAGTTTCAAGTATAAATAAATAAGTGGTAAAAAAAACTGAAAAAATAGTTATTTATTATACAAGGGAAAAAAGTGGTAGATTTTTCCCGTGTATAATACACTATTTTTTTCTGTGACAGAAGAAAGGATGAATCAATATTGAGAAGATATTACATTATTTCGAAATCTGAAAATTATCGACGTGTTTCAAGTTTTTAACAGTAGGGACACCTGCGTTGTAGGCATCTTCATCATTCTTTTGAAGTAATCAAATATCTGATGTCACTTCTGTCAGTCTAATTCTGTGATTTGATTTCAAAAAATTGCGAATTTAGTGGTTGTTTAGTAATATACGTAACCGCGAATTCGAATGGAAGATAAAAGGACTTGCAGTTCTTTCTCGGAGACGGTATTATTGACTCATTTTCCGGAACTATAGCACAACAAAAGCCATCAACAGTGTATATATATGTGATATATATCCAGGAAAAAAGTACTCACTTTTTTCCCACGGGAAAAAAGTAATTTATGAAAAGTGACATTTTATAACCTGCCAACAGAGATGAAATGCCAAACTTTTTTCCCGTCACAGAAAAAAAGGTTTTATTGGAACGCTCTAAAGAGAATAACATAAAAGTTATTTCAACTGTCAACTTATAACATCATACACAATTTATATGATCGTAGAAGCTTGTCCCGATGATCAATATTTAATTAAATTGAAACTTTAAGAATTTAAACCTAGCAAATTTTACATAATTTAATTAAGTACTACTAGTTCATTGACACAGGTAAATCGCTAAGTTCAATTTTTTGCGACAAGTTTTTATGATCATATAAATTGTGTATAATGAGGGTATATAAGTTGATAGTTGAAATTTAAAAGGAAATTCCGTTTTCTACTTTTTAGAGCGTTCAAATGAGAGCTGTTTTATTGATTATACGTTTTTTCTTTCAATTCATTTTTTACTTTTTCTCCAGTATGACGCCCATTTCGCAAATTCACACAAGTCAAAGTTGATCAATCAATGCTAATTATAGGATTAAAAATAGATTTTTTTAAACCTGCATTTTTATTCTCAGCGTACCCTTTCATTTTATAGCAAAGCACAAAAACCTTCAATAGTGCGCCATATTGGATATATAGTGATGTCACATCATTTCTAAGTATTCCTGGCAAACCCTTTCATTTGATACCCATATTTCAGGAGTGCATAAATATAACTATTCCGCCATCTTGGATGGTCCTCCATAATGTATTTAAAATAACCATATTGTAGAAGTGCAATAAAAATAAGTATTCCATCATCTTGGATACTCCGTCATCTTGGATACTCCACCATATTGGATTTAAAATAACATCGCGAACCTTGCATTGTCATCCAAACTAAACGTGTATACAAAAATTCAGGTTGAAGATACCTACTTCAAAATTGAGTTATTCCATTATGAAAGAATGATATAAAGATGCGTGCAATGCAGGTGTCATTACTGCTAAAAACTTCAAATTTCTATTATTTATTGTTAGTTTTACTTTTTCAACTACTTATTCGTAGAAAATTGTTTTCTGTTTTTCTTTTCAACTCTTTTACATTTCGAGATGTTCAGATTAAATTTGGTACAAAGCCTATATGTTTTAGGGTTCACATTATTTGCTAGATTAAATTAACATTTTCAACAAAAGGGAGGAACCAATTAGCACAATTAAAACAAAAAACGCTAAATATTCGATTTGTTATCTCAATCACAAGTTTTCAAACATAAATTGAGAAATAAGAAACAGAACGAACCTTGACTTTCTATAAAAGTTGTTTGGAAAATGAAAAAAATATTAAAACTTCAATGTTCTGTATATCGGTAACGTAACGTTACTTGACAAAAGTAGCATTTTGACCTGAAAAATAAGTCCCCGAAATCTTGATTAGGAATTTTGAAGCACCCTGTACTAATGTGTTAACAGATATATTTTTTAATAATTTGTCATTGCTCACTCAGATACAAAAATAATGTTGATATTGGTGTTCATTCAACTATACCTAACAAATCCAAGATTCAAGGCAAGAAAATGCATCTATTCCTAAACATCTGCCCATCATCCATCGTCTATGTTTTAGTTGCACCTGGCCTTCTTGATTTATATATTCTAATCTCTAACTCTTTACCTGATTTCACCTTTTTCTAATCTGAGATCTGAAGGCATTACCACGAATTTTCAAAAGGGACACGCGCCAGATGTCTTTGAAGTAGTAGGCAAATCAAAGAAACATCATAAAGGAAGAAAGTTTACATCAATATAAGTTATATTGATTTACAACATGTAAAGGGAAATTTTATTTATAAGTCCGCACAACAATCCGATTCAATTCAGAAAAAAAAACATAACATATAACACTGAATCAGAGAACAATTCAACAAATTACATTTGACTTACTATGAGCATTTTTTTCGTTATTACATGTTATTATATGTCAGCATTGAATCCATCATATTGATTTCATCTCGACATGTATTGTTGCGTCCAAAGCAACGATATAACAATGTCTATACACAAAACACGAAGGGATAATGGATAAATAATGTTGTGCTTGTGACAAGCCATCTAGTAGAATTCTGTTTCACACCAACCTGATTTTTCGTAGACGTAGATTCTCACTATTTGATTAGAGTTTGTTTACAGTTCAATTGAATATTAGAATAGGTATTAATGGGTACTTATGGGCTAATCAAATCTGGGTTTCGTGTAACGAAATAAATTCATTAATCATGAAAAATACAATCCACGAACTCAATAAATTATATTCAACAATATAACCTATTTATCCTTAACAAAAATTGAGCGCTTATTTATATTCAGAGCACATAAACTAACGTGGAAGCGAAATAAATCACTTTGAAATTAAAATAACGTATTTTGTTGGCTTGTATGTGAAATCATATGGCTGCGTTGTTTTGAAATCCGAAGCTGATTGTTGTGCATATACTATAATTCAATTCTGTTTCCATAAACATGTGGTTCAATCTCACTCAATATATACACATGGGACTATATTGCACAACAAATTGATAATTTCCATACAAACAATCTATATATTCCAGTATACCAAGAGGAAAGGGGACTGGAGTTTCTCGTGTTTTCAAACTCATGCTTCTTGTGGTAAGAGGTAGGTAAATGACATTTTTCAAAAGGCCTCCCGTTACCAGAAAATGATGAATTTTTATGATGATTCACCACAGATTCTCTCAAGCCTTCATCACCTATCTGATCATCATTCAAAAGATAAGCCTGCCATAATTGAGGATTCGACATTTTGGCAAATGATATTCAATAAATTCTTATATAACGATAACACGACAAGCTTTTTATTTCATGTGGTTTTGATCCATCAACGTGTTCTTGAACGAAAGTGATTTCATATTAGACTTCACTATTATAATCTTTTCACTCATTATAACACGTGGGAACTAACACATTCCTTATGAATGGATGAGAGGGCTGTTTTGTATTCAGTGGATAATGAATAATTAACAGTCTCGCCTTGTTGTGGTTTTGCTCTACAAAGTAAAAACTATGAAGACGACGATATAAAAGCTGCAAGAATTCAATATCCTTTGCTATGTGTACGAAATCCATCAGGAGATATGCCCCCTTTTGTATAGCCTGGACAAGCTATTAAGTTTTGGTGTTTTGTATATATAGTTTCATTGCTTTCAGGTGTCAATTCAATTTGAGGGAGATAATTCAAGACTAATGCCTTAGTGTCTCGAAATTAGCCTGCTATACTTCAGTAACAGATTCTTCTACCGAAAATAGGAAGAAAAATTCCAATAAAAAAAGCAGCTTTTATTTGAACGCTCTAAAAAGGAGAAAATAAATTTTCCTTTTGAATTTTAACTATAAACTTATAATCTTATCATACACAATTAATATGATCATAAAAGCTTGTCATGATGATCAATATTTAATTAAATTGAAGTTTCAAAAATTTAAACATGGCGATTTACTAGCGTAAATAAACTGATACTAATTTGATTATGTGAAATAAGCCCTTCCATTTAATACCCATATTGTAGAAGTGCATTAAAAATAACTATGCCGCCATCTTGGATGGTCCGCCATATTGGATTTAGAATAACGTTACATACTGAAGCCGTACCGTCATCCAAACTGAACGTGTATACAAAATTTCAGCTCCATCGGTTGAAGATATCTACTTTAAAATTGAATGAAATTTTGAAATGATATCATTTTCACTGGATTGGGCATAGAAAGTTTAGTTCTTATATCGGATCATTTTATCACATGGCGTTTCGGAAATATTCAGGAAATATCATCTTCAGGAGCCTCTTTTAAGGAGGCCGCAGCTCCTTTAGGAGTCATCTTTCGGATGTTATTTTTGGTCGAAGAATCTACTACTGAAGTATGACAGGCAAATTTCGGGACACCCTGTATACTATTATTGGTATATCGTGAAGACCCTCATCAAGAATCATCAACAGCTGGAATGAAGAGAAATAAACATGACCATGTCTATATGTATACACTGGTGTCCAAAAAGTCACCTCGGGTGCCTTCTAGTAGAATTTTGAACGGCTTCAATCGAAGTTCAAATAACCATAGATTAATGGCACAATAGAAGCCATCAACAGTGTATTTATATGTGTGTATATATCACATGATGCAAATGTATGGAATAAATTCATTTCAAAACAAGACGACTTCCGAAAAAAATCCAAAAAGTAGAGTTCAGAACTTTTTTATCGATGTATTTTTTCAACTAGACGACCCTTCGGTGTTCAATTCTCAGTAGAAGATCTCTGCAAGATTCAGTTAACCAAATGATAATCCATTTTAATTTCAATCTTCTTTTGCAAAATTTTGACTATTGGATAGACGATCAATAGACCTCTCAAACGAGGTGTCACATGACCCCTGTTTGTATTTAAAAAACCGTCCATTACGTCATTACTCCAACACCGGTGACGTAACATCTCTCATATGAATGTCATTAGATGAATTTTCAAAAATTAAAACTCACGTGTTTTTGGAATTTCTTCAAATGTCGCCCATTTCTGAGATACCTATTGAATTTATTTCATACATTTGCATCATACTGTACTATATACGGGAAAAAAGGACTCAGTAATTTATGAAAAATGACATTTTATAACCTGTAAACATAGATGGAATATTGAA
This sequence comes from Phaedon cochleariae, assembly GCA_918026855.4. Lineage (NCBI taxonomy): Eukaryota > Metazoa > Arthropoda > Insecta > Coleoptera > Chrysomelidae > Phaedon > Phaedon cochleariae. Next base: position 59,839,575 of record OU896708.1, read on the forward strand.
CTTTTTTTCCGTTACAGAAAAATATCTATTTCTTGTCAACTGAGCGTTTATTTTTCATTTCAACTAATGGTGTCCAAAAGTAGAAATATCATACAAAATTATTTCCAGAAGAAAATCCTCGAACTGAAAAGTATCATGAAACATCTGGTGCTTTTTTAAAATAAAAGTTGACAGTTGCTTGAAAAAATAATGTTCAGAGAATACTCATAAGTATCTGATGAGTAACTTCATTTGCTTTTTTGCTCAAAATCCGTTAGAAAATAGGAGAGCTATGGCATGGCTCGGGGCGTGTTTTTGTCATTCAGCCTGTATACTATTTCTGTTTTCAGCTTTTGGGGCGTATAAATTCATGGCGTGTCTACCCTCACCTGTATTGTTAATTTCAAATGAATGAACCTGAGTTTGGTTTTTTTTGTATAGCCTGGAAGGCAATAATGTCTCACTTTCTTGTAAATTCAGTGGTAACAACTCAACGCTCATCAATATATTATCACTAATGTCCTCCCTTCAAGAATCATAAACACCCAAATAACTATACAATTTAGCAACAATGCCGCATAAATTCCGAAGTAAAGATTTACTGCTCTCAAGATTCTCAAGAACCGGAGTACTACCTAGCTCGTACCTTCGAGGCGCATCTACCATCTGCTGTTTTCCTCCGATCCCGTACCAGTACCACCGAAGCCGAAGGTGGTTCAATTCTTCGAAGTACTCGAGCGCGAAGGTACTACGTCCAACGACGAGCGATAATATTTCGTGACCGTAGCGAAAACGTCAGTTTGACAGGAGTTGGGAAAGTGTCGAATCAGGTGGCGGTTTTCGATAGGTTTTTGTTTGATGGATTATGTTGAAAGTCGACTAAGTTTTGTTTGATACTTCTTATCAAGTGTTAATTCTTCTGTGAAATATTAGGTGCAATTTCGATTGTTGGGTCCTGAAGTTGGTTCCTGAAATTCCTGAAATACAAGGTGAGTCTCTACTACGGGCAGTCCCATTTATATGGTGGTTTACACAGTGCAATACTACAATGAAAACAAATATCCTTCACCCTCCACTTTTCATTCTTCAGAAATACAAAAAATATGATAGTTTTATATTGATTGAAATATCTTGGTATCTCTGGCAATGATTTTTTGGAAAAGTTCACTGATTTTTTGCAAAAAGAATATCATGAACTAAATTCCCATTTTTATTAGAATATTCGTCAATGCACACGCACAACGGGAATTGCTGAGGTATAGTTGGTTGTTTAATTTATTTATTTTCTACTTATAAAATTTCGAAATTGTCACCGAAATGCCGAAACTGTGATTTTTTTATAATATCGTTCGCGTATATTAAATTCATTTTCATTTTATTTTGTTTTCGTGAATGCGGTAGTTGAATGTTCTACTTATCTGTCCAATATATACCTCAAGATAAGACACATAGTTCAGTTTCTGTACTCCAGATTTTTTTATATTTCTCATCAAGTTTTCTGTTCTATATGGAACTAATCCTATATTTGATGTGTAGAAATATAGCAAATTTTTTTGCTAATAATGACACACAAGAAAATAATACAGCTACACTTCAGAATAAAACAAAATTTCAAGATAAGACATATATTCATTTGAATAATCCAAATATTTCATACAATGAATGTTCAACTAAAATGTGTTGTGTATTCACTCAGTAGAATGAAACAATTGCTTTGAGCCAAGTGATCAAATAAATGTAGACGCTTGATCGAAAACACATTCTTCTTCATATCAAAACTTTGAATTCTTCGAATGAAAAAAATGAAAATGATTTTAATGGTATTTGATGCGAGATTGAATTTATTTTCATCTCAAAAAATGATTGATGCTTGAAGAGGTCCAGTATTTTCTTATATGAGGAATATGAAATTCTCAGATTGAGAAAATTGTGAATGATTCATGTTTCTATTCAGTAGTACCTATACTTCAAATATTCGGGTTATACATCGATAACTCGTTGCCAAATTATTACAAAAAGATTTGTAATTATTGTGCAGGAAGTTTGAGATATATAACCAATCGATGAATTCATTTGGACCAGGTGTCATTCCCGAGGGGTGGATCACTTCCATAAATACGTGTACATTTTTGTAAAAAGTATTTTTAAATACCCTTTAAATACCTTAAATACATTCAAGATACATTTAAATATTTTTAATTACATTAGATACACTTAAATATAATTGAATACAATAAGATAGATTTAAATATATTTAGATAGTTTTAGATACCCCTAGTATAATTAAATATATTTAAATTCCTCCAAATACGTGTACATTTTTGTAGAAAGTATTTATAAATACCCTTTAAATACATTAAATACATTCAAGATATATTTAAATATTTTTAATTACCTTATATACACTTAAATATAATTAAATACAATTAGATAGATTTAAATATCTTCAGATAGTCTTAAATACCCCAGATACAATTAAATACAATAAGGTAGATTTAAATATATTTAGATAGTTTTAAATAGTTATGAAGCATGCGCGTTACAGTATAATTCATAGCACGGCTCAGACACGGTCCAGAATCTGCGAAATCAGTTGTGAAATATTTAAACAAGATTTTACATGTTACTGACCGTTACTGACTTCTATTGCAGGACGAAAATTTCTTGTGTTATTACTGTCACTTGTTTTGAGTGGTTTTGTTCATAATTCAAGTAAGTCAATATCCAATTTATATTCCTATATCATAGCATACCATGTCCGTCATAAAGATATTATCTGATCTTCCCGTTTGTGATCATTTGTACAGTGCTTTCAAACTATCCATTTCCGAGGAATCTCCTGAGACAATCAATTAGCCACATTTGCACATCAAAATTAAATTTACAGGGTGATCCACGTTTGAGTAATGACAAATTTTCCAAATATTATAAAATTTTTAGAATCTCAATGAAAAGGTGAATTCGAAAAATATATCACACATAGGGTGTCGGTTAAATTAAGTCATCTTGTAAAGTGAAAGGATACATTCAATTTTAGTCAAACTATTCTCGAAACTAAACATTTCTGAGAAATCTCGTGAGAGTTTCAACTTCAATTTGCTACATTTATAAGGAAGAAATAAATATACTGGGTGATCCACGTTTGAAACATGACGTCCACGATAGTTTTTCCAAATGGAACACCCTACCAATTTTGGAAAGAACGCACGAATCCGTCGAATTATATTTGCTTTCGGGAATTCTTTCAAATTCAACTGATTCATTAAACAGAATGATTCGTGTATGGAAAACTGAGTCCTCTGTATTATCTATTTAAATGGCAACCTCCATTTTACGTGAGTACTAAATTTAACGGATGCACTTTATACAAAAGTTCGGTGTGTATTTATTTTCATAAAAAATATTTCAAAATATTTTAACTAAAAAAAAACACATTTTACCCCTTCATAGTGGAAATTTGCCTACATAACAAAAGATAACCTATTTCCAATTTTCACAATCGTAGCTTCAGCGGTTTTGTCTCGACGTTGATGAAGAGTCCACCAAGGTAATACAATTTATTTGGTATAATGAGACAACATTTTTTCAATAAATACATTTAAATACGCTCAAATAATTTTAAATACGGTCAAATACTTTCAAATAGGCATAAATATATTTAAATACTGTTAATTACCTCTAAATATCTTAAATACAATAATATTTACATAAATACACTAAATACTATCTTAAATAGATTTAAATACGATAAATACTCCTAAATCGAGAGTATTTTAAATACGTGTACAAATTTTCCTCAAGTGATCCACCCCTTGGTCATTCCTAATGGCAAATACCGCGCCAGTGCCGGGTATAAGATCAAGAAGTAGAACAAGTTAGGTTAGTAAGCATATCATCAATAATGGTAGGGATTTTTTATTTCTCTCTATATTCCACTGTGTTTGGCACGGTAATCGAATGAAAGTAAACAATATCGTTGTGTGAGACAAAAAGTATTGCTGGCCGTGATTATTCAAAAGCAAGTTATTCAATCAATCAGATTCCGAGAATGAATGAAATACAGATCAAGCAAGTATGTGAATCTTGAAGGCTTTCCTGATCAAAACAAAAATACTCGACTATAATATGGTGTATTTATATCTCCAGCATGGGTATGAAATGCCAAATCTGGGGAACTCAGGTAGGCGTCCCAACCCAAATAACTAACCATACAAGTTTGAACCCCCTGATTGGGAGAAAGTATTGAAAAGGAATATTCTCAGATATAATTATGAATATAAAAAATGGATGAACCTATATGAAGAAATACATTGAGAATTCGCATTCTCTATGTGAATGTGAATATGAATTCTTTCTCGGTTTATTCAACAGAAAACAACTATTTCCTGGCTGTATGCCACGAGAGGCTCCACCATATTTCACTCTGAATGTCCACTGCTGTTTGATTCAACAGTTTTCAAATAATTAGATGAAGCGACAGAGGAAATATACTATATTTTATGGGGAGCAGTACCTATAGAGTTCAAGGTGTACTTTAGACCAGCAAATACTGAACAGTAATTATGGAAATGAATTCAGAATGCCATGAATATTATCTATTTTTCTATCATATCATTTAGGTTCCACTCATGAACTATGTTTGAAATAATGAAAAAATAACCTAACCTGTATTTTGAATACGTATAGGTTGGTATATATGTCCAATATATGGACACCATATGGATGTCTATCTATTATGGATTTCGAATGGATTTCCATCGTGGATAACGCATGTATGTCCTAAAATGTGGAAAGCTGATATCCTATGGACATCCATAGGATCTCCTGTGTACACAAAGTGGTTATCCTATGGATGTCCAGGATGCCCTGTTGAGGATATCCATTGGATTGGATTGTCCTATTCATTCTCTACTAGAGTCCGACCACGATAACTTTGGGACAGCACGTGGTCGCGTATGCATTGAATATGCATATGCGTTGCGTCACATGCTGTCCCAAAGTTAACGTGGTCGGACTATACTACCTGACAAAATTCCTGAGCGCTGCGCGCAATCGTTCGTTGCCCTTTAATTTAGCGAAATTCTCATGCGTGAGCGTGACAACCTGTTAATAATAATTGTCCGAATTTGGCGTGTTCATGATAATTTACCGTACGAACTTGCATTGCAAGACTGCAGTGCTTCCCCTTTTATCGCGTAGGAATATCAAATTCGCGATTAACAAGCGGATTACGGTTATCCCGAACTAGTAATCAGAGGGTCCACAATTTTTTTGACAGCAGATATTGAACAAACACGGCGCTAATTGGTCGTTAAAAATGCCCAATGTGTACAAGGATTTTCAGCTGAAAAGGTGTTCACGAAATTATGATTGAGAGATTAGATGAAAATGGTTAGGTTAGGTAGAGGGATGAACCTGCTGGTACGACATGAATAATTGATTTTTCCATATTTAATGAATAATTAAATTATGTCGTATCTCTCAAGTCACAACGGTTTTCCTCCAATGAGGGCTCACCAGTTGGCGCTACTGAAACTTGAGGTCAATGTCAAAGACAAAAATTCCGAAATTTTGCCGTATAGCCCTAAAGTTTGTGTCCTGTTTTATCGATTATTTCCTTCGTATGATTCTAAACCAATCAGAACGTTCAATTGAGTTAAGCTACCTTGTATAATTTCGAATGGACGTGATTCAGTGCCGGATTTAGGGAAGGGCATCCGGGGCTACAGCCTCGGGGCCTCCACAAAAAAGGGGCTCCCCACAATAGAGAAAAAAAATCTTTCGACTTTCGACGGGTAGACACTAGTGAACAACTTTTCCTTAAACATTTTTTATGGAAAAGTTAAGTTCATTGTTTTACCTTTAGTACTTTGTATAGAAACATAATTATATTATTCTTAAATATTGAAAAATAATTGAATTATATTTGTTCACTCTGATCTCAAAATAACAATTTGTCAAGATGGCCCTGTTAAGCAGTTGTTGCCATTTACTACCCATCTTGATGTCCCAATGGCTGAGTGGAACAATACTTGTCCGTATAGACTCAGAGAGTGCGTGTTCGTTTCCGCGTTTTCATTAAAGAGGACTATGGAAAAAAACAATCTACTGAGGCATTTTAATACGTCATTCTTGAAGATACAAGTTCAAGAGTTACATTCCCGAACATTGAAATTGCACTGTTTTTTGTGAGTAAATTCAGAAATGAACGTGATATTGAAGTGAAATTTGGTATGTCATCCGAATATCACGATTATTTTGGAATTCTTTCACAAACAACCGAAAATTTATTCGTTGATAACAGTTATTGCTTACTCAATGACACAAATTTGATAATAATGAACATGTTGTATGTCTGTGGATTAAATTGAATTAAACTCAATACACTTTGTTACAACGACATTTTTGTTTGAAATAAAGTTATACTTTTTCGGAATGGGAATTTTTCATCATTTTCATAATTGTTGTTTTAAATGTAGCACAATAAACAAATTTAATGATAAATTTCTTACACATACAAGTTAGTAATTCATAATAATAATTTGTCCCAAATAGGGACATGTCCTCTCGTTTTCAATTAAGTTGGGATCCCAAAATTAGGAAAATGAGAAATAGTTGATGATTTTATAGATCATAAATAGAAAAGTACCATCAGGGACCACAAATCATTTTTTTTCTTTTATGCCACCTCATTATTGAAACTTCTAGATTTGACTCAAGTTACTAGGAAACAAAGTTGTATGCGGAAACACCAAATACATTCAGTCTTACTTATTCTTTCCTGCTTTTTTCAAATTTGTAAATGATATTTCAAAATATTGATATACAGGGTGTTGTTTCGACTCAAAACCTACTTATTAGTTTTTCAAGGCCGACCCTGGAATGAGACTTTTTTCATTATGTCAATCGTCACCACTGTGGACAAAGAACATACAAACTGAATATCAAAAATGTGTATAGGGTGGTTGATAAATGATGATTGATTGAAAATATGGAAGAAATCAATAAATCACCCTGTATCTTGGTTATGAAGAATGATAGACCCATGAAATATGGATTATTCAGAAGCACTTCGGTGTCCTCCCTCTACCCTTTCATTTCATTTCATTTCATTTAACATACAATTGTATTTACACACGTCAAGCTATAATACATGATTCAATTACTGTTACAAAAAATATAAAATATACATATACTAATACAAAATTTTAGACACTGTACTGAGTACCTTAAAGTTAAAACTCGTTTCTTATCAGAAGTTGTAGTTTAAAAATTCATCTATTGAATAAAACCTGCGTTGATTGAGTAAACCTCTTATTTCTTTCTTGAAATTTTCAAATGCTAAATTTATGATATTGATAGGAATTTTATTGTAAAATTTTACAGCCAAGTACCCAGGGCCGTCTTGACACCTTGTTAGACGTTGATGAACTGGTATTAACCTATTCCTACCTCTCTGAATTTCGTGATTTTCAGCGTGAGTCCTATATAAATTTTTATTTTTGTGAACGTATATCAGGCATTCGAGTATGTATGCGCATTTTCGAATGAATCACCCTGTATATTATTATTATAAGTTTCAAATCTAACTGCAAATAGGAAATCTGTAAATGTGTGACATATGTGAATCACCCTGTATGGTAATTGGACAAGGTGCTATATATGATTTTATTTTCTCACGTTGCTTTTGCTTAGTCTTACGTCGCCTTTGGCAGCTCACGTCTTCCTCTAAATCGAACACGTTTCATTCGATTTCTGTTCCTTTGAATCCTTTGCTTCCGCGAATGCAAATACTTCTTTGCGAATTTACACAGAACAATTGTTCCCTAATGGAAAAAAATTGGCGATCCCTTTATTTCTGCACCCATTCCGTCTTCGAGGAAATTTTCATCTGGAGAAATTTATGCACAACTAAATGGATTACCCTTATATTTTACCTTCTTTCGTTATTAGATAGGGAAGGAGCGCAGACATTTTTAGGGATTTTCTCCAGTTTTCCACGAGATTGTTGAAATCACAAATGTTGATCCATGAATTTAGAGAAAAAGCTGAGAAAATGAATTTGTCAAGAAGATAAAATGGATTTGTCAAATGAATAACAAATCTTGAATGTGCAAAATTTTTAAATCAACAAATTCTGGTGGAGTTTACAGTGTATACAAGGTGTCCCAGAACAACGTACCGTTGATTCCACAGGGTGAATTAGACACCAAAATCGCCCGATTGAAATCAACTTACCTCTATACAGGGTGTTGCGAAATTCGACCGAGTATGCTTGACAAGTGATTTCATAATCACTGAGATAAGTCTTCAAGTGTTCAGTTCTCCAGATACAGGGCGTTAAAGTTGAGAAATACAAATAGTTTTATCGCAATATCTCAAGAATGATTGAATATAATGCATTCAAATTCGTTATATGGTTTCAGATTTTAAGGGGTCATTTTTTGACCAGAAAGCCATTCCGGACATTTCATCCAGTGGTGCCCTACAGAGGGTTGTGGTAACTTTTCCTCCCATATTTTCTACGCCACTGATGAAATCTCGATTATTTCCAATTCCTCGAATTCATTGTTCAATTTATTTTCAAAAAATGCATCACCTTCAACTGAGCTAAAATGAACAGCTTTCGAGATGTTCGACCCAAAATAGGAGATTACATAGTAATATTTCATAATTTTCAGTAGTAGAAAATTACTAAAATATTTTTCTGGTGTTGAGTAGATTATATATTATTCAGATCTCATTTTGTAGCTGAACAGAAATACTTATTCCACGCATAAAGACAAAACAAAAATTTTTGTAATTTTCTACTACCGAGGAAGATGAAAAATTACTAAGCAAACTTCTATTTTGCATCAAATATCTCTAGAACTGTTTATTTTAGCTCAATTGAAGGTGATGCACTTTTTAAACATTATTGAACAATTGATTCGAGGAGTTGGAAATAGTCGAAATTTCATCAGTGGCGTGGAAAATATGGGAGGAAAAGTTATCACAACCCCTTGTAGTGCACCTTTGAATGAAATTCTGATTTACTTTAATAATTCGAAATTCTTGAAAGGAAATTCGTAAAGCTATTTCCTTTTCACTACTTTCAAAACCAATCAGAATATAGACCTCTAATCACAGATTCGTGATTGGGTTTTCTCAATTCAGAATTTTCTTTTCACGCGCCTGCATGATGATAATCAAATTGTCTTACATCCGAATAGGGTAAATTCTAATTTGCTGACGAAATTTACAATTTCAGTATAAAATACCATTATTTCAGATTTTATGCTATTGAACAAGATATACTTCTATATACTACCACCTCGGTAGTAACTACTACCACTATCCATACCCGTCCACCCCCTGTGCAGAGGGTGGTTTATCCTTGTGAAATTTGAAAAACATGACTAAAATAGGTAGAAACACATAACTCACTCATATGTCATGATAGTATCTTGATACTACCACACGAGTAGTAGCTACTACCACCATCCATACCCACCCACCCCCTGTGCAGAGGGTGATTTATTCTTGTAGATTTTGAAGAAACGACTAAAATAGGTAGAAGCACATAACTTACTCATATGTCATGATAGTATCTTGATACTACCACACGAGTAGTAGCTACTACCACCATCCATACACACCCACCCCCTGTGCAGAGGGTGGTTTATTCTTGTTAATTTTGAAAGTGGGTGGGTATGGATAGTGGTAGTAGCTACTACTCGGATGGTAGTATCAAGATACTGTCATGACATAAGAGTAAGTTATGTGTTTCTACCTATTTAAGTCGTTTTTTTTCAAAATTCACAAGAATGAACTACCCTCTGCACAGGGGGTGCATGGGTGGGTATGGATAGTGGTAGTAGCTACTACTCGGGTGGTAGTAAATAGTATCTGGCTTAGTGCATACGATGTTCCAGGAGCACAATATGGATTCCCTTTCGTGCACTCCAAGAAAAAAGGAAAGAAATACTTTTAAAGGACCATCAGTAGCTTTCGTAATTTTGAGTTTCATATCATTGGTCAAGATTCACGTTAAGATTCGAAAACCATCTGGACTTCGAAACAACAGCCAGCTGCACGACAACTTAACCGATAATGATCATCGAATTAGGATGAAAATGAGAGGATATAACAATTATGAAAACCCGATTTCGTCAATCTGATAAAACGATGGCTCGTTTAAAAGCAGAATTGATCTAATCAGGAGTGATTAACGGAATTTGAGTCAATTGTATCGTAAGATAATATTTAAAACCAATTTAATGGATGAAGATATTTCAAGGAGATATACATTTTTGATGATATGTGCATGGATCTCTGTAAATCGAGATTCATACGAAATCAAATAGTTTACAATAGTTTTCAAGTATTCAGGAAATTGAATTCATTGATCATTGGTACAAGTATCCTCGTCATATTGAATATTTTATTCACTACTATAGCTGTCCGGCCCGGCTTCGCACAGTTGGTGTACCCATTTGAAAAAATAAGACATTTGTTGCAGTAGTTCTGAGTGAGCTATGCGCGTATCTACAGTACAAATTTTTTTGTTATTATTTTTAATTTTTTGAGCTTTTGAGCGCGTATCTACAGTACGAATTTTTTTTGTTATTATTTTTTATTTTTTGAGCTTACCTATACCTACTATTATATACTTACACCAGAGATCTTACACCTATATCCATTCTCTCAGTATCTTCCGTATTTTCGTTGTTTTACGTATTACAAATTTCAATCCATCAATTGGTCAAGCCGTTTAGTAATTGACGTACCGACAGCAGCGCCACCAACGGCGTCCATTTGTATTTTCATATCATCCAGGAAACCTTCGACATACCCATATAAAATTTCAACCCAATCGGTCCTAGGATTGAAGAATTTTTCCAAACAAATAAACAAACAATTATAGATTTTAATAAGTATTCTTGGCTCATTTAATAAGGTTACACAAGTAAGTATTCAATATTGAAGTCAAATATCTTCATTTCATTGTAACATTTTTCCAGGATTTTCCAAATTGAAAAACTCAACAAAATGTATGTGTCAATCGGAAAGTATTTTTCTGAGAATCATATTTTCTTGTGAAAAGGAAATAGTCATCTGATTGGATTGAAGCATATCTACTCGTTTTTGGTTAAAGCATTTTTTTATTTGTCAGAAATAAAGAAAGGATTTTGAAATTTTGAAAAAAACGTTTTCCGGTTTTATTCGGACTCTGTATTTACATGAAGTAGTCAGAAATTGCAACTCGATCAGCAAACTTGAATTTTCTTCTTCTCACATCGTTCGGATCAAAATTAATATAAAAATTGTCTGTACTGTACAGGGTGGGCCAAATTGGACACTTTTAAAGAGAAAGTCCTATTCCCGTACTATATAGAAAAAAAACTGATGTTGGTGCCTGTTGATTAATTCACGTGATAAACTCAATGGTGAAAACTGCATCTATATCTTCGTTTCAGAATAACAAGGTGTTTTTCGAAAATATGAATTTTCGATAAGTGGCTGAAACTCATTTTTTGTCAAAAATTCTTCGTTTCCATAACAACATTTCCAAAGCATTGTGTTTGTCATGAAAATTGATCCTCAGGCACTGAAATCAGTCACCATATACCTAGTTTCAAAATAGAACTTTTCCTTCAAGAAGAACAAGTTATATTCTTGAACAAGATATAGGAAGGCCGATTTCAGTGCCTCAGGAATGATTTTTATCACAAATGCAATGCTATGAGAACATACAATTTTTGCAAAGAAAATATTTGTAGCCACTTTTCGAAAACGTCTTGTAACTCCGAAACGAAGACAGATATCGATATGCGGTTTTCACCATTGAGTTTTGCATGAGAATCGACCCTCAGACACAGACATCAGTTTTCTTCTATCTACACCTCCTTCAATTGTAATTCAGAAAGTATAAGATGTTTTTCAGAAAGTATAAGTTGTAATTCAGAATAGTTAATTGTAATTCAGAAAGTATAACTTGAAATTCAGATTAGTCAATTGTAATTCAGATTCTGAATTACAAGTTACACTTTCTGAATTCCATTTCACTTATCTGAATTACAATTGACGCTTCCTGAATTACAATTAACTATTCTGAATTTCGAATTACACTTTCTGACTTACATTTTACTAATCTGAATTACAAGTTACACTTTCTGAATTACAATTGAAAAAGGTGTAGTTGGAGAATAGGGCTTTCCCTTTAAAAGTGACCAATTTGGCCCACCCTGTCAATGGAAGTTTTTTTCACCCCACTCACTATGTCACCCGCATCTTTCCCCAACCCAAATTCGATATGTCTATCAGAGTATAGGGATCAAAATAAATACGGGCTCCAATTCAGGGTTCAGTCGACCAGTTGAAAGGGAAGGTATACCGGTAAAAGTAGATTCTAACAAGTATACTAGGTATACAGGGTGTCCCAAAATTGCTGGGACACAGAGCTACCACGTGTAGAGAAGGTCAAAATAAGTGGATTGGACCCAATATATTTATGTGGCAAAATGTACCGTTTGTCCGTGAGAAAGGTTTAAAGTTAACATAAAAAAACATATTTTTGTACGCTGTTCAGAAATAAGTGGAACGAATTTTATGAAATTTGGCAATAGTGTATTTCAGAGGATCACTTTCCCTTTGGTAATCGAAGGAACCTGAAAGAAATTGTAGAAGGGTTAAAACCACCCTCACCCCCTGATATTTTCTTCAGAACTTTTTTAGGGGGTCATAATACAGTTCTGTAATTTTTTGAGCTCGAAGACTAATCAATTATACCTTCATTTTATTACTCTTGTAAAAATTTCGTATACTACATAGTTTCGAAGAAAAAAAATTTCTCTCAAATAATGCTACCAGATATTCCTATAGTGAAGTTAATAAGCAGTATCTACCTTTTTATGTCATGTCTGGAATGATACCAGCAAAAACTATAAAATATCGAAATATCTATATAGTTTTCTCAGGAAATGTTTTTCAAACCTCATTGATATTTTGTATTCTTATGTTCAAGATAAATGCAAATTGAAAAACCTTTTCCGATTATGCTTCTACTTGTTACGACCTACTAACGCTGGGAGAAAAATGATGAATAACGAAGTGAGGCGATACGATATAACACCTTTTCTGCATCCCGGAAAATTTCGAGCACGTTGGAAAATTGTGTTTGCCTATAAAGAGGCGTTCCACGCGAAAAGATTACTAGGCAAACTTCCGAGGTAAATTTGTTGTTGCGCTTAAAAACTTCTAGCAACGAGTTTTGTTTTTTATAAAACACGGTCTCTCTCCGAATCTCTCTCAAAAATTCTCCAGTTTTTCAACATTCAGATCGCTACTCAAATCAAATGATTACGATGATAGTAATTATGAAATAAATTTTGAATATTCGGTTCTCAGGCCACTGTATAAAACAAACAAGAACAAGTGATTGAAAAGGAATATTCTCAGATATATTTATGAACACAAAAACGCTGTACGTAGACCTCCACGTAGACGTTAGCTTACAGAAAATAACGTTACATTAGCTAACAGAAAATAACGTTAACGAGTTGAAGTCATCAGTATCACGTATAAATTAAATTTTGGTTTTCGGTTTGTTTTGGTCCTTTTTGATTTTTTGTTTCGATCAGAACATCAATTCGTGTTGAAATGAGCGGAATCCTTGAAGAAGAACTCTTTGGAGATCCAGGCTCTAAGTATCTTGACTCAATGTCTAATTTCGGTAGACATACCTGAAAGTACGCAAGATAACGAACACCCGTAAGCCCACTACCAACAGTACCAACTCTCTATTAATTTGTAACAACAATCAATCAATCAATCAATCAATCAGAAATATACTTTATTGTCGAAGTTACACATTCTTGTTGACAAAGCATAATAAATAAATAGATAATAATTAATGAATTGGAATGAAAAATTTCACAGTCAAGGTAGGTTGAACTCGTTGGAATACAGATATAAAGACAATTTAAATGATCAACAATTAAAATTAATAAATAAAGTATGTGTGTATAACATGAGGGTACATGAATTATTGAATGGATCCACAATCCACATGCACTCATATTGAAGTCTCCTAGAGTAAAACACTCCGGAAGTAAAACTGCCCAGGAGATAGCCAACATTTTTGCGCCTTGCATCCCAAAATCTTGGTTTTCTGTTTCGGGCCAGGAGCTATTTCACTTCCAGTCAGCTGCTTATGATCTATAAGGCAGGGATTCGACCTGTCCTGGAATACTGTTTCTATATTTGGAGTGCAGCACCCAAACATACCCTGAAACTGTTGGATTCTGTCCAAAAAAGGGCGATTCGTCTCGTGGGTGATGCCTCGCTCACAAACTCACTCACTTCTCTGGACCACCGTAGAAAAGTTGGCGATCTGGCTCTATTTTATAGATATTCTCATGGACGATGCTTTTCTGAAATATCAACAATTGTTCCTCTCTTGGCAGTCCCCGCGAGATTAACCCGTCGAGTTGAGGGTTCGCACCCCTTCGTGGTCACTTTGGAGACTTGCAGAACATCTCTTTCCAAAGACTCGTTCATCCAACGAACAGAGAGGCTCTGGGACACACTGCCAAGGGAGGTGTTCCCCGAGGCATATAACCTCCAGAAATTTAAGAAGAACACCAATTCCTACCTCGTTTCCATTGGTTCTCACGATGTTCTCTGAACATTACATTACAGGATATCCCTTTTCGTGGGAACCAGAACATAAGGAAAAAAACAGAAAAAAAAAATTAGCGTAGAAATGAGTAGGATTGAACATAATGAAATTAATAATAATATGTATTGTAAAGCCCGTCAAACAAAACAAGAACAAGTGAATACATAAGTTTGTAGATATGGACGTACAGCATAACTCAACATATTTACTTATAACAAACATAACATATATAACATTATTGTAAAAATATCAGCTGGAGTTAATTATCTCTCAAGCTCATCATCAAAAAAATCCTGAAAAGAATAATAGGTCTTTTCAACAAGCAACCTATTCACAGCCATTCTGAATCCCTTTTGTTCCACAATTTGTTTTATATGTATCGGCAAGTGATTGAACATTTTGATTTCATTAAAAATCATCGAATCCTTAACTAGCGAACTATTTGGAATTGGAAGATCTAAGTTGCAGATGGGTCGACGGGTAATATTAGAAGATACATGCCTGGCAAAACAGGATTTATACTTCATTATCAGACATAGGTACTGATTCCAGGATGAACATGGAGATACCATGTGCCTTGAATAGTGGTTTGCAGGTATCCCTCACTTTTGCCTTGCAAAAGTTGCAAATATACTGTATATAGCTCTTTTCTGAAGAACACAAATCATATCCTAAAGCTCTTTTGAACAAACTCCCCAGAAAGAAATGCCATATCTTATATGGCAGTCTACTAATGCAAAGTAGGCTGTTGATAGGAAATATCCCAACTCATCAGAAATGAAACCGTAGATTCATTCACAGCACAGATGAAACAACATTCTACGCTCTAAGTTTGAGTACTGTGTTTTGTGTTTGTGAATTTTTATAAAAATTTTTCTTAAGAAAAAATATGTTGAAAAAATAATTAAAGATTTTGATTCTAGGTGTCATATTGAAATTAGAATAACTTTTCTTCATTTCGATAGATTTATGCGTATCTTTATTTTTCGAAACAAATTCCTTGATAGATTATCCAATAAATTTGAATGTGGCGTGAGATGGCGGGACATTTTTTCAAGAAATGTGGGATTTTGACAGTTTCCCCGGGTCTCGGAAACTTATTTTGGCAAATCGAGGAGGAATACAAAAATTAAAAGAATTCTTTGTGGCTTTTATGATCGTGATGAACATCATAGTATTTTGTCTAGAAATTAGTGTTTAACCTATTGCATTTAACGATGCGTTTTTTCTTAGTTTTGCGCAATTCGGACCAGGTGCGATCGACCTCTCCATCGGCGGTGGTCGAAAAGATAACGATATCGAATGAGAAATTGAGAAACCTCTACGGAAATCTGGCTTATAGCCGTCAGAGCAGCTGCAGCTCTCCGTGCCCATCATGGCATGCTAGTCCACTCCGACTCCACTCAGATAGAGAGGCCAATCACTGTTCCGACGGTGCAAACACCTGTCGCGTTGCCAGTGGCGGAGGAACGGGCAAAACGAATCGGGGGTCATACAGAAAAATGCGGGACAATATTTGGGGACTGTCGAAAGAATTGAAAACTAAGTAACTTGTGAATTGTTATTAGATTATTATTTTTTAGTTGGTAAAGGAGTGTTAATAACCAATTTGAACTCTAATCCTTGATCATGAGGACTTCTTCATGAACCAAAAATAATTCGAAAATAATAAACTAGTGGGTATAGCTCGACGATACAATTCACAAGTTACCGAGTTTTCACTTCAATCCAAAGAATGTTTTGCAGTAACCAATTCTCATGAATTGTTTCATTTATCAGTAGAAAGTACTATCAAGTATATGGTGAAATAAAATTGTTATTTATTGCAATAGGTATGTACACAATTAGTGCAATTATTTTCCAAAAAAAAAGTTAACACTTCAGAATTATTATAATTATACGTACGGAGGTATATCTATGTACCTACATAATATACACAGTATACATATGACTCATGGAAAGTGTTTAGTTTTTATGTGACTTTCCATATGCACTAACCTAATTTTCATAAACCTGACACTGAGGCAGTCAGATCGATTCGTGACCGAGCAAAGCTTCAGAATCCATTGCCAATAAAGGAAGTATTTCCAAGAACTTCGAAGAGTTAGAGAAACAACAATATCTATCTCGTCTTCCTAGCCTCTCTAGGTAAAGTACGATGTTCTTCGAACACAATAATGAGTCCCTAAAAAAGGTTGATTGATTATGGAGTTTGGATGCGAATATCCCCTTATTCGATTTGACATTATCTTATATAATATTCGCTCCACAATGACGATGCTTTAAGTTTTTTTTACTTTTCCAAGAAATATGCTAGCAGTACCTTCTCTACTGTAAGTTTTTCTACGTTCCGTTCTTTGCACCATTTGATAACTCAACACTTCAGATTCTTTAGCTGCCTTTGCGATTTGTTCCATCGCGATCAACGTCTTCCAATCGGTGTGGCGTGTTTGACTAATATTTACTTATTTATGTTTTATTAGTTATTTGTCATAACACACCAAGATTTCCAGTTGCCGATGACAATCATGATCTGGACCACCATAATTACTGAGGTAACAATCAGCCGATGGTGTCGATGATGTTCTAGAAATAGAGTAACTACCGTTTAGTAGTATTCGAATTCTTTTTCATTATTTTTTTCTTTAACGTTTTACCTATCCTGAAGTGCATAAAATAGTATAATCACCTCGGGACTAAAGTGTTTTTAAATCCCTCGACAAATTATAGCCCTCCCGTTGGTCGGGCTATAAACTTTTTGTCTAGGGATTTGAAATACCACTTCATTTCCTAGGTCTATAATGTACTATTATCCTTTGGAAAGTATTGAAGGGAATCCTTATCATGTTTGAGAAATATCGTGCATACCAAGGGAGAATAGGGAGAGAAGGTAGATATCTAATATTTGTTTTTGATCTGACAAGACTTTTATATGAAACAGTATAACTGATGCAAATACCGATCATATGATGGACTTTGGTACCAGATTGTTATATCAGTCATAATGAGTTCCACTCTTCTAGAGAAAATATAGGATTGCGTTTTGGTGGCATTGAATTCAACTTAGTCGTTGGTTTCTCAGGCTGTAACTCAGCAAGATCTTCTTTGACAGCGTTGACCTGTCTTTATCGTTTTTGTTTCCTGAGAAGAAATAGAAATCCTAGAAGAGGACGCAGTTTGGAGAGTATTATAATCTGCAAAGCTGTGGATAGGGCTTGGGTATTGGGGCCAAGATAGATCCTTGTGGGACACCGGAATCGATGGCTATGGTATCAGACGATACTTACATACTAGACTTGTCAATTTTATCAAATGGAAACGAAACACTTTGTTCAATATGAACAAGTCCATCATTTATTCGTAATGAAAGCCCCATATCAATCACTCAAAATGTTATTCCGTCACAGATTTGCTAGACCTAAGGATATACTTTGCACTCAAGGATTTCGAAGTGATTAAGAGGATTGGATCGTAGAACCTGACATTTAATTATTATGGAGGAATAATTTTGCACAGACCGCCACTGCCTACATGCATTTATCTCAAGAAGATAACTAACCATCCGAGGCTGTTGGGTACCTGTCAAGAACAGCATATTTCGTAAACGAATACAGAGTGTATCGTCTAAAAGGAAACATCCTATTATCATCTCATACACTCAACAGAAAAAAATTGAAGATTCAAATACCTACTTATAATTCGCAAACCGAACCCGTTTTTTTCACGAAACCTAACATGAAGAATGATAATAGTAATACTATAGAAGATATAAAGGAATATCAAACTGCCATCCGAACACCTGTTTTGGTTAATCGGCAACAATTTTGTTGTTTTCTCAGTCTAGCCTTGTTTTTGCCATCATTGTTATTGGATTGCTATACTTTTTTGTGGTCACATCTAGAAACGATTTTCATTTGCCACCCAGGCACAAAAAAGGTAGTTTGCTATTGTCATCCTGGTATATAATTATAATTGAATTCTACTCTCTTGTTTTCCCCACCGACTGACTGAGTGTATAATGAACAAAAAAGGAAAGTATTATTTTGAGTTTATATTTGTATACATTATGGTGTTCATTTCATTTTCATCACATTTTTACCTATATAATTTTATTGATCTTCAATTGCCTACGTATTCAACACTTCCCCCAACTTACTATAGCCATAGAACATTGATATGTTCATCAAACACCAATAATTCAAAACATCATTATTCCATATATTTTCATATTTAGGGACAGGATAACTTACTTTTTCTGAGTACTAAGATTTTACTCATTTGAACTCTTTTTATTTCAATAAATTTGTCAATAAATTTGTTAATAAATTTTCACAAAATAACAATGATTTTGTGTGAAACGCAAAGAATGACTTGAAATTTTGATTATGAGTGGTTGACTTGGTTATAGAGACATATGCCGGATAGAAGCTGTGGTTTGAGCTTGTAAATCTTTCAAAAGTAGCATGACTGACCTCTTGAGGAGTCACCCACGGGTAAAATTGAGGAATACTTTTGCAATCTCGATATACCGAGTGTGTCACTCTACATAGAAAGCTCTCACTATATACATTTCCATCAAGTACCTACCGAGTCGACAAATAGTTATTTATTATACAAGGGAAAAAAGTAGTAGATATTAGCTACGCGTCGGGAGACAACACAAAACAACACAATTTTTTTCTGTGACAGAAGAAAGGACGAATCAATATTGAGAAGATATTACATTATTTTGAAATCTGAAAATTACGTGAAATTTTAAGTTTCTAACAGTATACATAGATTAAAAATCTATGCAGTATAGGAACACCTGCGTTGTAGGCATCTTTATCATTCTTTTGAAGTAATCAAATATCTGATGTCACTTCTGTCAGTCTAATTCTGTGATTTGATTCCAAAAAATTGCGAATTTAGTGGTTGTTTAGTAATATACGTAACCGCGAAGTCGAAAGGAAGATAAAAGGACTTGCAGTTCTTTCTCGGAGACTGTATAATTGACTCATTTTTCGGAACTATAGCACAACAAAAGCCATCAACATTGAATATATAATAATATGTAATATATATCCGGGAAAAAAGTACTCATTTTTTTCCCACGGGAAAAAAGTAACTTATGAAAAGTGACATTTTATAACCTGCCAACAGAGATGAAATGTAAAACTTTTTTCCTGTCACATAAAAAACAATCATTATTTGTTCAATAATTATAATTCTGGATAGATTATCTTGAGAGGTCCACCCGGTACATACCAAAGCACACAGGTTGCAGTGTAAAAAACAAACAAAAGTTGCTTTGTTATTGTGCAACGGTGCATCTCCTTTTTGCATTTTATTTTGTCCTTTTTGCTTCCATTAAAGGTGGCTCCACTATAACGAATCGTCAACAGCTAATAGTAGAAAATGCATAGTATGTGATGTTCGTGGTTTTTGATACGGGATAGGTAGGTATGTACACTCAAGGATTCATGAATGATATGTGGGTAAAGTTAATCATTAATCCTTCTCTTCTACGGAGTGTAAGACTGTAAGTCAATGCGAATATAGCCAATCTTTATCCCTTATTTCTGTGAGGACATTGAGGAGAAGAATTGATCGGTTTTGATTTTGTGAGGTTCATCACCTACTCAAAAGAAACAAACTTACTCGCCTTGTCCTCCCTTGGTACGCACAATATTCCTCGAACATATAGTAGGGATTTCATAGCGTGCGCTATCGGAATATCACTATATAATGACCTTTGGAATTAATTAGGGAGTTTGTGAAGTGAAGCCCTAGCAAGACAAAATCGAATTTATTTCCGTTGTTCAACAAAAAATGATATCCTCTCGACCCTCAACACCACCGTGAATATGATATTGTACTATAGAAATTGGGCAATAAAAAACTAATCTACCCTCTCCCGAAACATTTCCACCCTCTAATATGTGAATCCCGATGACTGTGCCGTTCAGCATTCCACCACATAAATCTTTGCTTTGTGGGGAGATCAGACTTTGCTACATCCCTCCCTGTACATGATCAAATCCTTCAACGTTTAATTCAACGTTTTTTAGACGAAGTACAAGTTGGAATTGTCATCGTAGTACAAGAGTGCAATTAGTTGGTATTCCACTGCTGTTGCGAACCCTGGAGAGAGACAATGTATATACTTTAATCCTTTGGATGCGACGGGAATGTCTAGTGAAGGGGATGCTCAGGTCTTTCTTGAGCTAAGTGGGGGTTGTTACCCATAAGGGTTAGATTTAGGTTGGTGGTCTAGGATAGACCTGTAGAACACTTTCATTTCATTATTTTGACGTAGTTCACTGTCACAAACCGCTTTCTTCCCAAAAGTCGGCACTAAATTCATTTTGAATAGAAACCTATTTTTTTTTTCTATACGGTTTTATTGACCTTATAATTCTGAGTTTAGTCGACTGTTACAATTTTCGATTCTTGTGATTATTTTCTTCGTATGATTTTAAACCAATCAGAACGTACAATTAGTTACAGCCGTATAGAAAAATTATAGTGTATAACTCGCAAGGAATGCTGATTTCCCACTCGAATTATAATAATAACTTCATTCTCGTGGGATATCACTATCATTCTCTGCTCGTTAAACAATATAATATTTTCTACTACTGCTATGAAAAGTAGCGCATTTCTCATAGCTTACTTAGTTTCACAACCATGTATTGCACATACTGTGAGAAATATTTTTTCTCGCGGCACTTTGCCAACACCACATACATTTCCATGGAGAATCAACAAAAATCGATCAAGACTTGGCTGCTGTTCAGCTTTGAATAGTTGCCACAACTGTCAGAAGAAGTTTTTTAAATTCTTTAGGGGAGTTCTCATTAGTGCTTTTGATAGAAATCGCATTTTCAAGAAACGAGTATGAATTGGCATATTGGTATGAAAAATTTATGGAATCTAAAAAAATACAGAAATAAATTCTTTTTCGGAAAGTGTACTTTTGTGAAATACTTTGAGGAACTAGGAAATGCGTCTACTCTTTGGTCACAATATTCAATGTGGCATAGTGCCACATTAAAAATTGAATACCAATAAGTTACATTACTCGGATTCTTTGAATAAGCCCTTCAGGCTCGTACCACAAACTTTCGCACTCGTGAGAAAAGTTGAACTTTTCCCACTTGTTGCACAATATACTATTTTCTACTGCTATAACACAAAATTGCTCTTGTTTCACTGTGTTCGATACATCAATTTTATTTCCGTATCTGATATCACCAGATATCACAATGACTCCATTGTGTTATTATTTCAGAAAAATCTCATCGCCCAGGGAATGTCAAATTTGAAGCAATGACAGCTCTCTCTAATAGATGAGCATTACATGACAGAAAATCAGATAGCTTCAAGACGAAGAAATCGAAAATGCCGCTGTTATCTATTATAGCCGTAGAAAAATTATAGTGTATAACACGGAAATATGATGTTTCAAAATTGAGAAAAATGAAAAATTGTATCAAAATACTATTTATACATAGAAAGATCATAATTGAATAAGCATTTGATGAAACATCGACTAGTGTTACAACCTTAATTTCGAACTGGAGCCAAGAAGACGATATTTTCAACAACAACAAAAAACACGAATTCCGGAATTCACATAGAAACCGACTTTTCGTCGTTATTATGGAATACCCTGAGGTTACTTAACACTCGCATTCATATTTTCTTGAAATGTTCTTAGATATCGTATAATATGAATAAATATTAGGTATATAGATATTATACCTATACGTGATGTTTTGAATAGATGCGCATATTTTATTGGAATCACCCACATCCATTAAATTCACGTTCATATATTTTCATGAACCTACTTTACATCCCTCAACTCATTCAAACTCATGTTCGAGTACAGGGTGAAACAATAAAGTGAATTCATTCAAAATCTTATGACCTGGCTATAATCACGTTATTAATGTTCGATTCATCATTCCGTTGGTTAAGAAGGTGTCACCTTATACAATATACACTTCTAGGAATGCATAGGGAATACAGGTAGGTATGATGCATTCTTTATCGAATACAAAGAAAAGATTCCTATGGGAATGGAATGTCTTCGAACTGTCAGGTGCAATTTTTGAATTTCTTTGGTGAAGAATGAAATTGGAAATTATTCAAAAGGTATACCTACTATATCGAACAACGTTACATGGTCATCGCCAGAAGAATTTCCAGGAGAGGGGACACAGAATTCATATACTTTTTTGTTTCTGGTCAAGATCAAATGTTCAGTTCTGAAATATCAGTTACCTACCGTCTTGAAAATGTTTAAAAAAGCTATTTTTGTGAAAAAATCCTTTTATTCGGCAAATACAACAATTACAAAATCCTTGAACTACTATATATGATTAATATTTTTTTTTTAATAATTAGCCCATATAATGTATATACCGGGTGTAACAGGATCAAATGGTACACTCCCTTTTTCTCCTTCAGCTTCAGAGATAAGTGATTGAAATTTGGAATGACCCATCAACTTGATAAACGTCATGTTTTGACATAAATATGTTTTATTTTCACCGGAAGTGGTTATAACTTCATTGTATTTTCGTGAGAATGTCGAATTTCTTGATTTAACACTAAATCAAATTCCTCAAGATGGTTTGGTATACTATGATCCTGTTACAGTAGTAGATGCGTCAAATAGTTAAAATACGAACCTAAATTTTGATTCTTGACTTATTTGTCCCTAAAAAGCTATAACATCTCGGATAAAATCGAAAAAATATATTTATTCGCCATATCTTTCAAGGAAACAAATATTACACACATTCCTAGAATATAGGACTCGGAAGACAGAGAGAAATGTCAGATTTCAGATTCAGTTATGTTCAATTAGTATTTACTCCTTATATATTTGAAAGAATTACGAAGAAATGCATGATGAGAAGAAAACTGAATAGCAAAATAATGACTGAAGCAATAGAATCAGACGTAAAATACTTGGTAAATACAAATATGTCGAAACCCCTTCTTTTCAATCTGCTCCGAGAGAGTAACTTCTTTGAGGAATCCTCTGGCTCGATGTAATCAGTATTTAATCATCATGTAACTATAGGTATTCAATTATTAAACATTTACTCATTCTTGTTGATTTTCAATACATATCAACAAGACTTCATTGAGTCTATTGTAAAGGCATGGTATCAGGGTCCAGTATCAAGTATATTGATCACTCCAGGATCAACATTACATCACCTATGTACAATATAGCACCCCCTGTCGATATACCCCATTAATGCACAGTAGGCTGGATACATTAGCCTCCGATGTAATTAATTACCCACCATCAAAACGATCGTAAATATACCCCTCAATCTCCCCACTCCTGCCACCCAAAAGTCACCGGTTACCTAATAAAAACACACCGAAAACGCTCGATTTTCCACGAACAAAACATCCATCCAAGGAGAAATGCACAAAACGCATAAAACACCTTGTGTGTAACTTCCGAAGGAATGCATGTGAACTCGACCGATCGGGAAATCTTAATCCACGGTACCTAGAAGGAAAATTCTTTTGGAAACCCGAAAGCCGAAAGGTCTTAGACAGATAAAAGGGATGGTAAACTGTTTTCTTATAGTCGCAAAAACCAACATATTTCCCAATTTTCTTACAACACCCTAAATGGACGACTCCATATTTGACTCTTTTTCGACGACCTGAATATTTTGAAAAAATTTACCGATTTTCATGCGATTTTCGATATTGTTGTTCTGAAATTGTTCTTATCCATCATTTGGTTGCCCTCTTACGAGCAACCCTCAGAAGTCTTCAAGAGATTTGCGCGAGCAAGAAATGACGGGTGTCTTACCTTTCAACGTGTGATCCCAAACACTTTCTTAAGCCATCAGAAAAATGTCTACGGTCATGGTGGGAATCGAACCCACCTATCGGCGATCCAACGTGGATAGAACATTGACGCTTTAACCACGAGGCAACGCTGATGGCCAAATATCAGATCTAATATTTCATCGACTTCAAAATGAGCTAGAACACTGTGAAAAAGTCCGTAGAACGAAACCTACACAGGGTGAGATCAGTCTTGTACGTGCAGATCATTAAAACCCAGATATTACCAAAACTTCCATTTCGGAAAGTTCAACTTCTGAAGGCATTTTTATAATCAGATTACGATTCTGAACGAACTTTCTGAATGTCACGTTTCAATAGTTTGCTTACTTTTGAAAAAACAGCCGTCCTTTCAAAAGGACCATGGGTATAATAAACTGCTACGGACTGCTACTGCCACTGCTACGGATCACATACTGCTATTTTGAATGATATAACAGAAAACATTTTTAGGGATGCAGGCTTAAAGCACATTTTCTGCAAGAGAAATTATTTTCTTATGACGAAAAGTACATTTACGGCGCTGTTGTAACGATCTCAGGGTATATCATTTAAATTCCACAAATAAACGGTGCACTTCACAGTAATACAACATATAATGAACTCTCGGTAGTTACAACGACTGACAATGCGCAAATGACAGTGACATGAAATTATATGAATTGATTCGAAATTGATGAATCAATAGAAATTCTGGCCAGAATCCTTTACAAATTAGATTGAGGATTTCAAAATTTATATTCCTGAAGAATTCAATTGACTGACGTCTTGAAATGGACCTGGCTCTCTTTCGGAACTGCGCCTCTCTCTTAATACTGGATATTCAAATTAAAGTGTCTCCTACCTGCTCTCAGATGTACTCAATGTTATTTTCAAATTTGAACCATCCCAACCTTCCATAAACGATTAGTATTTCGATGTTAGAGTATATACGTAAAGGATCAGGATCATCTACATTTCCATCTATACTCCTATATGGCTGGTACAATCAACCCAAGTTGATACAGTGGAAGCGTGTGTTGATATGTTCAATAATGTTATTCTTGCTGATTTTCAAATCAGAATTCTTTAATAAAAATAGGATTCTCTCTTTTACCAAAATCCTTTTTTTTTTTATTTTTTTTATTTATTAGTTTCTACTGAGATGTTTATACAGTTTCTACTAATTCTACCCTCTTCTTTTTGTCTCCCTTGACAACCCCTTCAATCTACCTTTTTGATACCGAGTGTTCATTCACAGAAACTAACGGACCATTGCACTGTTGATGTGAATTAGTACTGACAGGAACAGGGCACCTTTTCTTATTTTACTTATAAGTTTTCAGTAATCCTTGTGCAATATGTCTGTGGAGTTGCCAACTATTCTGTACAGCCCATATCAAGACAGTGACAAAATAATGAACTGGTCAACTGGTGAGAGATTATCTTTGGGACCGATCGGTTTTTCGAAATTTTGAAAGTTATCTGAAATCCTAGTATCACCTTTTCGCCATGCCATGTATAATTATTTTGTCTCTTGGCTGATATAGAGGCAGATTGATTAGTTCTCACGAAGGTCGACAATAGGAGGTCATCTTCATCATCAGATATCATATACACATCAATAATAATTGTCCGTACGATTTCAACTTTGGTCCTCAGATCACTGCCAGGCCAGGTATTGAACAGTAATTTCATCTTTGGTTCCAGAATCTTCATCAGTTCAGTTATTTGTATTTTCAGGTGGAAAAATTACTATGTCGTCTGGTATGTCGGAATCATTTTCCAAATTAACAATCTCGTCCAGTAACTCATAAAGTCGTAGAAGACGTTTGTTATAACTATAAATTGAGAGAAATACCCATAGCATATAATACCAGAGTCCTTCATAAAGGACGACAACATTGACACTACTGTTTTTTACAAGACCGAATGAAAAGGGACGCATATATTTTGAGGTTATATCTGAACGTATTCTCAATAAGTTCATATAGTTTTTGGAGATAAACGTTTGGAATCTCATAATCTCCAATTATCCCTAGCGCATTCGTAATTAGCACTGTTATAATCAACACCTAATCCGTCGAAAACCGTTCATGGAATGAATAAAACACAAAAAACATGTGGATGTATGTCGTAGAATTCTGTATTGATCCTTTTAAAAGATCCGTGGTATAAACTGGGTTAAGAAATGCATGGTTATCCCCATCCAGTCCAGATTCAAACACCATCCGGTCATCGGCCCAGTCGACCAACCCCCCCCCTTCTTCCCCCCTACATCCTTCTCTTCCGCCTCGGATGCAAAATCGATACGGCGCCACTGCGCACCCGTCGAAATCACCCTCTCGACGCCCGCCATCGAAACTGACTTCCAGCGACGCCGGGCGTCCACACACGGAAACGCTCGCGACGCCGAAGAAGACATTCTCGAGAGGTGCGCGGAACGCGTCGGTATTTGACGGCGGAAAGTGAGGAAAAGCGCGCATAGACTATTTTTTTCGTGGTTAATTATTGTTGTTGGGTGGCCGGCGCTCGATGGAGATCGTGCGGAAAATGGAAGGAGTGTGGGAAATGGTGAGTCGAGCCGGTGTGCTTTTAGGTTATGCGGACTGTTTGTAAACAATCGAGCCGCAATATGATGGAATGAGGAAGCGTTTCGATCTTCGGACAATGAAAGATATCAATTATAGTAGGTATATTTATTATACAAGTTTTATAAGACACAATTTTGTGACAAACACACACAATATGTCTTATAAAACAGATCGTAGATGTCAACGAAATAAAAGTACTTGGCATAATTTTGGATCGAAAGCTTACGTTTGAATGTCACATTGAATGTACAGTCAGGAAATCCTTGAAAACATTAGGTTTCATCCGGTTTCATCCTACGTAGTGCTCACTAGAGTCACTGGATGGTATTAGTTTGATAAGAGTTCGGACACAGCTGAACTTTTGTCCTTTTCTATTTTCTATAATATAATGGTTTAAGTGAATAAAAGAATAAGACATATATTCTGCTCTGTCTTTTCAATTCCCCTAGTAGCACCTGATTGTCAAATACGATTTTAGAGGTTATATTTTCTGTCAAATCAATCATAGCCGTAGATGGACAATGAGTATAGGGTACAAACACCCACTTCAATTCATAGTGATACACTTCTAGCAGAACAAGTGTTTTATATAAATGAAAAGAATGCATGTAACAACATTTTAATATCAGAAAATATACACATATGGATGAACTTATAGCTATAATTCCTTATTGTAAGTGAAACTGTCTCGGAAACTGTACTCCAGTGATAAGTATAAAACATGAAGTTATTTATATTAAATTAAAGGTAGGCATTCTCAATATGCAGGAAGTAACATAGGTACTCTCAAGTGAAGTATTCCTGAGACAATTATAAGAAATAAAGTATATATAAGCTTGTGTCCGGAATTGCTTCATTTCGGAGATACAGGGTGTTGAGATACAGAGAACAAATCCTTTTTCGATGAACATTTGATAAGAAAAAAGTAGTTTATTTTGACTAGACCTACCAAATACATCTTTGCAAATACTTGGTTTTGTAAAGTTCTCAGCAACTTCACTTAGCGCCCTAGGAGCTGAGTAACATGGATCGATATAAAAAATATCTCCAAAACGATAACCTCTAGCGTTATTAAGGCACTTATAAATAATTTTCTTTTTCACTGTTGAATTTTAAATTTGGTCGGCACCAAAAACGACATTCAATAATATATCACTTTGTAGTTTGCTTTTCTTGCTTTCGTTTTCAAATTCTCAATTTCATTACGTAATTTTGCGATAATTTCCTCTTTCTCCATGATTATTTTGTTTTGTATTATGTGTGATGATAATAATGGAATTTTGTTCTTGAAATCGTCTGCTTTGTAAATTGATGTAACAGCAGATTCTCTCAAACAGATTTTGAAATCATCTGTTCGAAAATGGGCCTAAAAATATAGTTTCATTCTAATCAGATATTATGCCGTTATAGGAAGTGAATTTTAATGAGTACCTCACAAATTTCTCTCTTCTTCAAATTGATTTTGCACCCAGGCCATTTCATATCTTCCTTCCATAAGCGAATGGTTGATATTTGTTTCGGAAAATTGAATAAATGATATCAGTTTTTTTCAGAACTGGCACAATTTATTACACAGCAAGTGATTTCCATAGCTGATTTCATATCGAATGTAAAATTATGAAATTTTATTTCAATTCTGACGTTTATAAAATGTATTGTCAAATTCAAACAGTTTTGAATGAAAAAGCGCGGGACGACTATGGTACTCTTGTCACAATGCGTAACTTAATAAATCTAAACATTCAAAAACCCTAACCGTTGTCATTTCTGTGTCCGAACTCTTATCAAACTGATAACATCCAGTGACTCTAGTGCTCACGACTTCAGAAATCACACATTTTTACAATGTACAAAACTTTAGTGAGACCTATGCGTTTTCGCAAGTATATAGGCCGTGATGACTCAGTAGAAAACAAAGTGGTTTATAGCTGTCAATAGTTGTTGACATGAACGCTTATCAAGCTTTCATGCTATACTGTGTTTTCAAATGGTACATACATATACAGTTCAATTCAGATTTCAAAAAGCTCTCCGAAAAATAGTAAAAGAATATCTTTGAATTAAAACATCAATAATATAGAAAAATGTCAACTATTATATATTTTCGGAAAGCCAAAAAAAAATCTGAATCGAAATGTAAAGAAATATACAGGGTGTCCCATTTGAAAAAGAAAATGTTGGCTTCAATTTCTGAAAATGAGCCATTACGGAAACAGAATGAGTACGCCACTGTATTATGCGTAAAAAGTTATACAAGGTCCCGTTCTCACCTTGCCAATAAGTTGGATACTAACCAAGATACGGGAGGTGCTCAAAAAGTGAGAATTTTCAATTTCGCCCTGTATCTCAAGAACATGGAGAGCTGTGACAATTCTGTTTGCGGCATTGTCCGTTTCACAAAAAAGTAATAAGACAGTAATGTGAAAACCGCAACTCTCTATCTCCAAAGACAACTGAGATATCGCACAAAAGCATCGAAAACTGGACACACTGTACATATGTTCACCTTCACCTACACAGCAGAGTGTTGAACTTTCTGAACTTATCTTCTATTTCAGCTTGAATTACCCTATTAATATTAAATTTACAAAAAGAACATGCAATCAAATTATCGGAAATCCAGAATGGTATAATAACAAATTGGTTTTGCAACTACCTCAATTGCTAGAGAAACTTGCAATCAATCCAAGTGCAAAAATTATCCTTCTATTTCCGAAAGTGTCATCAAAATAGTAGAGGCATATATAGTTCAATAGAAAATGTTTTTTTTTGTATACTTATGGCTTCTTTCGTCTGTTGCATCAGGATATCTTCCCACCATCGAGAAACATTCATATTATTATGATCTAGAAAAAAAATGCGCGCATGCATAAACTATTTATTCGTGGGTAATTGAAGACATGAGAATGATAAGTGGATAACAATCACTTTTAGTGAATTTCACTATTTGTCCGATTACATTTAATCGAGCATTTAATAAAGAATCGCTCTATTTTGATATATTTCCAATTTCTTCTTCTTCGACCCTTATTTGAAACTAGTTAATTATTATTGTCTATAAATAATACCAGAAACGTTAATAATGTTGCAAGAAGATTCTTCCAGTTCAGCTTTTATTTATTTATTTATGAAAAGATGTAATACAGGACAAGTCCTAAGTTTACAATTACATTTATTGTCCTTGATACAATAAATTCAAATCTCAAAAAAACTTGCAATCAATGAAAATGTCGAAAATCCAGAATGGTTTGATAATTGCAGATTGCTCTTGCATCTACGACCTCAATTGCTAGAAAAACTGAAGCTAAAGTCTCATGTGAAAAAATTAACCTTATTTCCAAAAGTGTCAAAATAATAGAGGCAGATAGTTAGATGGAAAATAATTCAGTTTTTTGTGTATACTAATAGCGTGATTCGTCTGTTACATCAGTATCTTCCCAGTTATCTCTATAACATCGAGAAACATTTATTTTAATATGATCTAGAAAAAGAATCATATTACCTATTCGCTTTATGTAACTCGAAGCTGAAGCATCGAAAATCCAACAGATTTCGTCTTTTCATCTTTTCTATCCTGCAACAGCGCAACACAAAGTATCAATACCGATTATAAGGGTTCTTCTCTCAAAGCGTTTATGTAGGTAGGTACTTCAAAGAATCATTATGGGGCTTGTTTTGAAGGTATAGAAGACAAGCAAGACCTCGAGCAAGACCAATCGTTTCATGAATTTGAAATGATGATACTGAACATTCCCTTATAGTTTCATTAAAGTAATTGAATATACCAATTACACCAATAACCAATATAACTATTATTTGCACTTCGCAAGTTGAACTATCCTCAGTTGAACCAACATGTAGGTATCCATGTAAATAGGTGGAAAATTCGATTTATCTGTATATACAGGGTGAGTCAATAGTGTGTTCTCCTTCTATATTACCCAAACCGTCAGATATATAGAAAAAATTCGAATAGAACAGCTATAGGGTTTCTTGGGAACCATCACCTAAAATTATTTTCATATCTATAGGGTGTTCGAATTCCAAGATATCGGTTGATGATGGGTGTTTTCAAATGAGACACCCTGTATGTTATTACATTTTCAGATTCTCCCTTAAGAGCTGATTTCATCAATGTATCGCACTTGGGGACTAGCTCTGAAATGGGTGTTAAAAATCTATATTTTTCAACTTTGTGATTTTTTGTGTTAAAACTATTTATTATTGATCGAAACGGCTTAAATGTCCCTATTACAACTTTTGCAGGATGGTTCAAAATTCAAGATTTCTGATCACCCTGTATCTATTCCAATTAAATTTCAGTAGATAGTAAATCAAACGTTGAAATAGGGGCATGTGAGCCATTTCGACCTCGGTTTCGACCAATAATGAATAGTTCTGACACAAAAAAAACCCAAATTTGAAAATTTGCGATTCTGAACACCCTATATCTCTGTGATCATTTTCGCTAGGCTAGACCCTAAGTGTGATGCATTGATGAAATCAGCTCTTCAGGAAATAATTAAAAATGCAATAATATACAGGGTGTCCCATTTAAAAACACCCATCATCAGCCGATATCTTCGAACATCCTATAGATATGAAAATAATTCTAATAGGTGGAAAATAATTCTATATGGGTAATAGCTCTTATGAAATTCTATAACTGTTGTATTCGATACCTAACGTAACCTGACAGTTTGGCTAATATCGAAGGAGAACACACTATTGACTCACCCTGTATAGAAATGTTATTTAGATAATGAGTATTTCTTCATAATTTTCTTGACATTTCATGCTCTAAAATAGATATGTTCTGAAATATTCCAAATACGTTCCTGAACCTAAATAGAGGTTTTTCCTTTATTATTTTTTATTCTGTCGGAAACCACTGTGTTCGTTGGTTTTTATCTATTATTGACCTCATTTCTTTGGAGTGAAGGAAGGCAAGAAAATTGTCTTTCTGTTGCTTTGTTTGACAGCTGACGTCTTTGTTTAGCTCCGTCGGCCATGGGCTAGTCACATTCGTGCGACCGAGACTAATTGCGAGATTTTCCGTGAAAGCCCACCGATATAAAAACCAAGTTTAGTAATGAGGTTGAAGCATGAATAGACTGTTTCGCTCTGGTACAGGCTGTCCCAAATTTTTGTCCGCGAAAAGTATCTTCATATGTTCAACGGTATAGACTTTATAGGGTTCATTCAATTTGCATTTTCTTTCTACAGGCAAGATTGCATTATTTTGTCAGTTCATTGAGACTTCTTTGAATTAGACGTAGAGAACGTGTATCTTCTACTCGCGATTATACAATACTGATCTTCACCGATTACTTACTGGAGATGAAATGCATCATGCTGAAAGGCTGAAAGAAACATTTCTATCCATAGACGAGCCATTCGCCTGTTTGGTGATGATACACTCACTGATATTTTGAAAAAATTGGAGCATTGTGAGAAAGTCGGCGATATTCCACTTTTCTATACACAGGGTGTTTCATTACTAGTTGGAAATATTTTAATTATAGAATCCAAGGCTCAAACTATGAGGATTCAACCAAAATCACTCACAGATAAAATGTGTCTCCTGTCTCTGTTACAGGGTGTTTAATTCAAGAGTTATTTGTGACCAGAATTTCTGAACTACTTGACGTATTATTGTCATATTTTTTTTATGTTTTGGTTCCTACAAAAAGGGGTATCCTGTAATGTTCAGAGAACATCGTGAGATCCAAGGGAAATAAGGTAGGAATTGGTGTTCTTCTTAAATTTCTGGATGTTATATGCCTCGGAGAACACCTCCCTTGGCAATGAGTTCCAGAGCCTCGCTGTTCGTTGGATGAACAAGTCTTTGGAAAGAGATGTTCTGCAGGTCTCCAAAGTGACTACGAAGGGGTGCGAAGCCTCAACTCGACGGGTTAATCTTGCTGGGACTGCCAATCGAGGAACAATTGTTGATATTTCAGAAGAGCATCGTCCATGAAGATATCTATAAAATAGGGCCAGATCGCCAACTTGTCTACGGTGTTCCAGAGAAGTGAGTGAGTTTGTGAACGAGGCATCACCCACGAGACGAATTGCCCTTTTTTGGACAGAATCCAACAGATTCAGGGTAGGTTTGACTGCTGCACTACAAATATGGAAACAGTATTCCAGGACAGGTCGGATCTGTGCTTTATAGATCATGAGCAGCTAACTGGAAGTGAAATAGCTCCTGGCCCGAAACAGAAAACCGATTTTTTGGGATGCACTTTTAGCAATTGATCTCACGTGATTTTCCGAAGAAAAGTTATTAATACCAAGCATCGAAATGGATGTCTTCAAAGATATGGTTACTCCTGACAAGCTTATGTTGGGCAAAGTGAGATCGGCTTTTCTAGAGAAAAGGCATGCTTGTGTTTTGTTTGCATTGAAATCTACGAAGTTATTGGATCCCCATTCTAGAATTGTTGCCAAGTCCACATTTATGTTGTCAACATTTCTCCCTCGTTTGTTTCTGATTTGTCTGGAAGGTATTGGAGCCCTGGAAGAGAAGGCGGTATGGAGGGTACTATCATCCGCGAAGCTGTGTACTGGACATGTCCAACAAATCGTTAATATGGAGTAGAAATAGTGTTGGTGCTAGAATAGATCCTTGGTGGGTAGTGTGGATACTATATACACCTCTTCTACACCCCAATAAATTATGTTGAATGAACGTTTCTGGCTACTAGTAGAGTCGTACGATAGGGGCAAGTGACTGGAATATCTACGTAAATATCGCTCTATTTCTTCACAGCGATAAAGTCATTATTTTTCGAGATAATTTAAGTTAAACTATCCCCCTATCCTCCCAAGAACGCAAGTGTTCTACGAATATAGTAGAGATCCCCTTGAATGTGCTCGAAAAGATTTCAAAAAATCACATGACTGACTATTCAGTTCCATTCCATGACCTAACTAAGTTACATCCTGAGCTCACCCGATATCGATATAACATAAACGAAATAAATAATTGATTTAAAAAATTTTATTATTATTCCGAGAGCACAAAGCACAAGCTATTTTTTCTAATCTTTAAAAGGAACCCAGTGAGTCTTTTGTTTCGAAAACAATGAACTTCCAAAGCGGTATTAGTCAGTAAACACCTGGATAAGTGTATACGTGCTCGGCATTTTATTGTTGAAAGAATAAAAAACTTCATAGAATCGTGAATCGTGGATATAATGGACCAGAACGACGTTTGAACGAAATGCACAGAGGCAAAATATACGTGGAAATCATGAAAATATTCGTTCGGGGAAAAATAAAAAGGCACCTCAAATTTCTGTTTACACTCGACTGTCTTCATCTCGTTTCAGATTGAGCTTAGCTGGAAAAACGTATTTTCTCTTCAAGAAGAGAGGATTAAATCATGAAGCCTGATAATATACGGCTCTTTTCATCAGGAAGATTGAAAGTCATGAAAGCTTCGACTGATAACTTATAAAATTAGCATGTACAATATAGACAAGGTGTACGTCAAAGTGTGGTATGTTTTTTGACTTCAAAACATAACGATTTGGCCTTGATGAGGCCTGGAAAAAAATATCGATATATCGATAAATATATCTCTATATCGAATAACCATATATAATTTGAAAAATATCGATATATCGATAACTATTGATACATTGACAATTATCGATATATCGATATATAGATAACTATAGATTCATCGATATATCGATATCTATCGAATTATTATATGTAACTAACTATATGTATTGCGGAAAATAAATTATACAATTTTACCTTTGACACCCTGTATCTTCCTTATTAGCAAGTTAGGCCAAATCGTAATTGTTTCAAGTCAATAATCTGCCATATTTTCAAGTACAATCACTGAAGGTCCACACTGTATACGGTAAAACCTCGGATAACCCTCGCTGATTTATTTGTAATCCTGATAACCCCAAACAAAAACTTTGATTCAGTACAGAAACAAATGAATTCAATCAGACTTCTGTGTAAATGTATGTATATTCCAAATTTCAACAACGTTACTGATCATCACCATAGCGGAAGTAGATAAACATAATGAAATGTAATTATAAATCCTGACTTTTAATGTCATCAACTGCGTTTCCATAAATACTGATTGAATTGTTCCATAGCTAATAGAATGTTAAAACATACTCGCTGCGGAGAATAATTAATGAAATTACCTATATAGTCTGATGGAATTTTATGAAAAATACTGGTGTCAGGTGTGGGATTGAAATATATCACAACGGAAAATATGTCGCCGACACAAACTGCGAGTATATTGACAAGTAGTGGAAACCTTCCTTTTTCTCAAAGTGGTTCAGAACTTTCCAAACAAAAACACAAAAACCCAAAGTCGGTTCACAACAAAATGTAGATTCAATTAACAAGCCAAGCGTTAGTATTATAGCCGTATAGGCCGAAACTGGTTACAATCATCGCTTGTAAATTAAATATAATTTTTGTGGTTGACCGACTTTGAGTTTCTTGTGCCCTTCCTTTGAATATATATTGAAGGGTTCGAATAAAATGTATTTTGGATTCACCTATACTATTACACATTTTAACTTTTCCGGTTTCAGCAGAAATTACCTCAACTTTCGATTTTCAAATGGGACACCCTGTATATTTTCATTTTTGGATTACAGAAAGACATCATAGCCAACTAGATAGATAATCTCTTTTTTTGTCTAGAATTTATTTTGATTTCATCCATTTTGTGTTTCGATTATCAATCGGATATAAACAGATGTGGTATTAGTTGAAGAATATTCTTCAAAAAAAAAATACCTGACCCACCATCATTCCATTTGAAAAAGCAAAGTTTTTGAAAAATCATTCATGTTCACTCGAAGAGCTGATTTTAGGCAAGATAGTTATTGAATAGTATGATGTGATTTTTTCCCTTGAAAAGGAACTGAAACAAAAACAATTCATGGCAGTAACCCAGTAACAGCCACCTAAATACGATTCCAAAAATCAAATGAAAAATTGACGCTATAAAAATTTGCACCCTAAAATTATACAACTGTATCTGAAATGATTTCCTGGATCAAAAAATGTGAAAATATATATTTGAAAATCAAAAATTGAGGTCATATCCGGCAACACCGGAAGTAACTCGGAAAGCGTAATCATACCAGTGAATGCAAAATATAATGTTATATAAACCCTCCAAATTTCAAAATGGCGGCCTGGTTCTCATGGCCACCCCGGTGTATAAAGCTATAAAGCTAAATTCGAACGAACGAACGAACGAACGAACGAACGAACGAACGAACGAACGAACGAACGAACGAACGAACGAACGAACGAACAAACAAACAAAAAAACAAGCAAACAAAGAAATCATTCCTCTTTATAATATCAGTATAGAAGATATTGTGTTCATTTATTACACTGTGTTATTTGTCCAACGTGTCGGTAATGAAGTTCATCAGAAGTTCATGTTACTGAATAGTTCCTATACACCCTAAGTAAACAACCATTCAAATTCCACCATAACCATTCCGAAATTTCTTCACGACTCCCAAATCCGCTGAACAACTCATATTCCCTCCCATTTAGCTGGAAGGGTCCGAAACCCGTAGTTTCCTCCTAATTTGACTTTATTCTGTTCTCTTTAGTAAAACGAGTTACACAGAAAATAAACTGCTCACCATTCGAAACGCATACACACACAAAAATCAATGAATGGCCTATGCATGATTTGTTCATTTACATATATTGATGGACAAAGCCAAAGTCGAAAGGTGCTTCATAGTTTAGTTTAAAAGTGTTCGTTGGACCACCCTGCATAGTTATGCTACGAGAATTTACCAATACAGTACGTTTATTAATCAAAACAATAACATTGCAAAAAATTAACATATAATATAAGAAACAAAGAGAAGGAAAAAAACTCAAAAAAATATGTGGAAGGCAGAGGATCAGTGACGTTTATTATCAATAATGATATAAAGTACTATGAGCTGAAAACTTGTCGACAGAATGCCTCTATACATACAGGGTGATCCATGGTGGATGGCCTATTAGAAGTATCTGGAGAACGAAAAGACATTCTGAAAATTGGGATGCTCTGATAATTCAACATTCTCTATCAGTCTAAAATATTTTCATCGATACAGTGTTGCCACTTCTATCAGAAACAACTAGCAACTTTTTTTATTTCAAATGGAACACCCTATATTTTATTGCATTCTTAGATTCTTCTTGAAGAGCTGATTTTATCAACGTATCACATTTGGGGTCGAGCAGGAATGATTACAGAGATATAGGGTGTTCAAAATCGAGATTTTTCAATTTTAGGATTTTTTTGTGTCGAAACTATTCATAATCGATCAAAGCGGCTTACATGTTCCTATCTTAACTCTTGATTGACTATCTACTGAAATTTAATTGGGAAAAATTCAGGGTGCTTCAAGATTCAGAATTCTGATCACAATGTATCTGTTCCAATCGGGGAGACCACTGATTTTTTAAAACGACATTATCCTGAACTCTATACTGAAAAACTACCAGTGAATCAATTTTAATTTTTTTCATTCATGCTAAGACGACGAAAAAAATAAATCAGAATATGTCCATTTGAAAACACACGATACCTGCGCCATTTGAATTTTTGGCAATTCATTGGTGTGACTGGTGCGACGTCTTAATCCCAACACGCCTATTGCCCTTGAACTGACCAATCACACTGCAACACTGCAGAATGACGAGGTATCAGAGAGGGATAGCTACAGTTCGGGGCTAATACGTCACGGCTCCACCATCATATTTGGCTTTTTGAAATACCGAATGAAATATGTTGATTTTAAAACGATAAAGATTCGATTCCCTTCAACTTCAACTCATAATATTGATTGTACATAAAACGTGAATCATGATTCGTCGATTGAAAGAGGTTTGCACGGATTTCTTCCCTCAGTGGTCTTCCCCATTAAATATCAGTAGATAGTGAATCGAAAGTTAAGATAGGAACATGTAAGCCGTTTTGATCGATAATGAATAGTTTCGACACAAAAAAAATCTTAAATTGAAAAATCTCGATTTTGAACACCCTATATCTCTGTAATCATTCCTGCTAGACCCCAAGTGTGATATATCGATGGAATCAGCTCTCCAGGAAGAGTATGAAAATGATATAGAATATAGGGTGTTCCATTTGAAATAACGAAGTTGCTAGTTGTTTCTGATAGAAGTGGCAACACTGTATCGATGAAAATATTTTAGACGGATAGAGAATGTTCAATTATCAAAGTACCCCCATTTTCAGAATGTTCTGTCTATTCGTTCTCCAGATACTTCTAATAGGCCATCCACCGTGGATCACCCTGTATAGTATGCCTTTTTGATCAGCATTTATTATTTGTTTGTGAATTGATTTGCTATTTTCAAAACTGCAATGGCCTATCACATCAGAGGAAGGTTATTGAATGAGTTGAGCTAATTATAAAAACATATGTATTTTGCAAATTATTGCAGTTTTGTAGATTAGACAAACAGTTTTCAAAATGAGGGAGCTATAGCAACGTCATACATCTGTTCCGCAAACATTGATCTCCGGGAATCATCAAATTTTGTCATAGGCACAGATATCTCAATGCTCTCCTTTGAGATACGAAATAGTTATTTTTGAACCAAAGACTATTGTACTATTATAGTCGATTCTGCAAATTGATAGCCGAGGCCTTAGCCGAGGCTATAGCAATCAGGCGAGACAATAAACAGTTTTTCGCCGAGGTGCATATTAAATTTTTTCGTCTACCTCAAACACTTATATTAACATCACGGTCCTACTCACTCTCCGCGCGGACCAGGGTTGCCAATTTGATTTTTATTTCATCAGTATCAGTAAATACCTTGTCAAAAATTCAGATCTATTTTATGCTATACGAATTCCAAGAAAGGATAATGAAATAAACCTATGACATCAAAACATTATTGTGTATACTTAGTAAACAGAAATGTAACCTATTTCCAAATTTGAGTGATCATAATATTATGTATGATCTAACGTAGTAAAACCATCATTCTGAAACATTTTCAACTGAGAATTAATCACCATATTTAGACTTTTTCAATGATAAATTAGGTATACTTTTCCAGCTTCCCTCCATTATACTAGAACCATAGAACGATTCACAGATCCACAGCATTTCGTATAAAAGAAAACTGGATATATCTTCTATTCGAGTCGCAACAGACTATTATACAAAAGAACCTTTCATGGCGAGTATATTGAAAAGGTATGAAAGGACTGGTCGAGGGACTGGTTTTAACTAGCTTTTAATCAAGCAATATTTCTTCTTGAATTGCGGAAGGGATGAGGAAGATTACAGGGTTATCCAAATTAAGTGTTCACCATTGGTATAACTCTGTTATTATTGAATATACAACATTGTTTAAATTGGTAAACAAGCAGTATTTTGAATGCAGTTAGCTGTTAGAATGGATCAATGAAAAATAACAGCGAGTTTTCGATCAAGTTTCGAGGGAAAATACAATGTTTCCTTCTACCTCGTAAACGGAAGAGAATATTTCGACGCGTCCATGCCAAAACGGCACAAATGCCATCGAGTCAACTTTACAGGAGAGACTAAAAACTGATTAACTTTATTCGTAATTGCCACACAAGTCTGCTGGATGTCTTCAATGAAAGATTGATTTTTTTCATTATTTTTGATGAATGTCTAATGAAGACTCTGATTCTCGCCCTCATGCACTAAATAAAAAATTGAAAAAATGGCGCTTGTGCCAGTCCACACTAGGTACAATGTGTTTATGCCAAAGGTGATACTGGCGTTTGTGTCATCGAACATTCAAGGTTTTGCTCGAATTGCCGCTTATACAGGTGATATGCCAAGTTAAAATTAATGTGTGTGATTTCTCATGTGTGTCGTTTATGCCACCATGATGATCTACAAAATATTCCATCATAATCGTCTGATAATAAGGAATAATGAGGAACTTCCTCTACAACAACTTTTTGCAGCAGTACATTTTCCACATAATCCAAATCTTCTCGTTCAGAAGTACTGAGTGGCTCAGTTGGAAGTTCTCCAATATTATGTTGAGGCATTATGATATTTGAATCGTCGAAAAAATCTTTCTGGACTTGATTATCCAGTTCTCGAAAGATGATATCATTACTCATGCAATGCTTCTGTTAGCATACTATCACAATTTGAAATGTCATTTGAAACGGTATCACAATTCGAAATGTCATTCGAAACGTTATCACAGTTGAAGAGTTAGTTGAAACATCATTGCAGTTTGAAACCACTTGATTTTCAGTTTCTTTCAATGCCATCAACAGAATTTGTTTGCTTCTAGAGATGTTTATCTGCAAAGTAAGGAAACGGCATAAGCGCCAAATATCAATCGCAGTTTTGAAGCTGTTCTATTTGAAATTGATTATCAACTTCCTACTGACATATCAAGCGACGATAGGTTTACAGTAAAACATAAAAAAAACTATGAATAATTGTATTTAAACATGTTTTTTCGATGTAAGGATAATGCATGTGATTCGCTATAGGCGATGGCATTTATGCCAAACAAGTTCTCATGATACTGTTTTGGCATTAACGCTTTTTCCTCAAAAACTACGATTTTGGGTGATGAATACGTCATTTGAACTAGAAATACCTGCAGATAGTTTAACGGAGTAATGTAATCAACTTCCATATGAATCAAATTATATTACTTACTGTGATCTCACAAGCGAAACAACTCACCCCATTGAATGCTTATGGGTAACTGGCTTTTGTGCCGTTTGATTTTCATTAAATATGGTCGAATTGGCGCTTGTGCAAATTTAAATTACAAGAAAAGACAGAAAAAAGAATTTACGAATATATGCCGTTTTGACCATTGGATGCAGCATGTGAATACCTATTATTGAGTACCAAAAAGTGAGAAGTGACCATTTTGGCGTTTGTGCCGTTTTGGCATGGACGCGTCGATTTGTTGTTCGATCATAAAATATATGGTTGAAATTCAAATACAAATTATTTTGAATAAAAAATCATGACAAGATTATTGTTTAATTGATATATATTTTCGTTTATTCCATGAATTATCATTTTGGTTAGGTTAGGTTTCTCATTCCAATATAGAAATGATGTAAGTACTAGTTTTAAAGGGATCATTTGATCAAATAAATAGAAGATACAATATCAATTTGCATATTATGTTGAATCAACATTAATTGCATTTTTGCAACTAGATGGCCAACCTTTTTAGCTTCATATATGCCTGAAAACTGAAGATCTAATATATGCTATAAATGTATTAGTTATCATTTTTGAATTGGATTTGATTTGGTTCAACAAGACAAGACATATTGAAATTACAGTCTCTCTTGAATCATTTGAAATAATTGATTGAATCATTCTTGCCATTCTAGATCAAATTTAATCATTTGAGTTCACGGAAGGAATATTTGCTTGATTCAAACTTCAAACATTTGGCACTTTTATTTGCTTGAAAAAAATTAATTTTGCTTGTTTCAACGATTCCTTTTACTCCGTGCATTAAAAATCAATTTCTCAATGAATGAATAATATGGCATAGACAACTAAAAATACACCGCGTCGTTTCACAATCGGGCTTATAATTTCCGAAATCTGCATTGAAATCGAAAATATATATGTTGGTTTCTGAACGTTGGAACGATTATTATATCAATTTTTTAATACAAAACAGCAATAAATAATTCTTCCTGTTGATAAGTTTGACTGATTTTCAGAACAAAACTTCTGTATACTTATTATAGGAGTTTACTTTTAGTTAAAAAAATCTGATAGTTTGGCAATTTAATGGATTTTAATTTGTATATCTGGATTCCCTTTCGTGCGCTCCAAGAGATGAAAAAAATACTGAAGGAGAGGCGGATACTTTAAAATTTAGATAACCCTGAATAAAATTTTGTTACACTTCCCATATCGTCAACAAAAAACTACATCTATTTGTATCGATCCTAAACGAGATCCATTTATAATTGAGTTATTGCATAATACTTTCCAGAACCGTCATCCGTTATATTTCCCAATATGAAAGAAAAATCAATTTTCCGTCTATCTGACCACCTTAAGCAAATCCCCGAACGACTTTCCTCGAACATATTTTATTCGATATGAACCAAATATAAAAGGAAATCCCGGAAAAAACTCAAGACATAAATCACATTGCCGCATATTTCCCATTAAAAAGTCCTTTAGAACACGTTATACGATAAAGGATTTGCCAATACAATAGCGAAATAGCCCTATGAGACACGATATGGTATAGGCAGGTATCTACGAAAGCGTATAGGAAGGCCAATGTTGGCTGTATTTTATTTTATCTCTGAAATCAGACTTTTTTCTCTGTATCGAAAATGACAGTA
Organism: Phaedon cochleariae; assembly: GCA_918026855.4. Taxonomy (NCBI): domain Eukaryota; kingdom Metazoa; phylum Arthropoda; class Insecta; order Coleoptera; family Chrysomelidae; genus Phaedon; species Phaedon cochleariae. Next base: position 59,882,056 of record OU896708.1, read on the forward strand.
GCGCTGTGTCTGTCACTTCGACAACTACAAACTCATTTGAGGTTTGATTGGCATGACAACAATAATCGTTTTCCATCAGATCAATCTAAATCTATAGGGGGATTATTATAATAATCAATTTCTATTTTTCGATATTTCTTGATTTTCACAATAAATAGTGCAATTAGATGGATGATTCTGAACATACATAATTAATACTGCAACAAACAAACTCAAACTCTCATATTCTATCACCTACCACTTATTTTGTCGCCATATCTTCATATCTTTGTTTTTCTACGAATTCTACGAAAGCGTAAAAAGGCCACTGTTGTGTGTATTTTATTTTATTTCTTCTCAGTTTCAGTCAGAATTCTATACCACCCTGTATTTGTTTCAATTAAATACGAGTAAATAGTAAATCAAAAGTTAAGATATAGACATGTAAGCCGTTTTGACCAATAATGAATAGTTTTTACACAAAAAATTCCCAAAAATGAAAAATCTCGATTTTCCACACCCTATATCTCGGAAATCATTCCCGCTAGACCCCAAGTGTGCTAGGTCGTTGAATTCAGCTCTTCAAGGAGAATATGAAAATGCAATGAAATACAGGGTGTCGCATTTGAAAAAATTGATGTTCGATTTTGTGAGCCTTTCTTGCGCACCTCGTATAAAATATAGTTATTCCTGAAGTTAGCCCTCATAATGCGATATAATGTGGAATTATAATATTTTGAAAATTCCTATTGGTTCAGGAGATATTCAACTGTCCCACTGGTCTAGGGACACCCTGTATATGCGGTGTGTAGTATGAGTCTGAATTCGAGAAAGAAGTCTGAATTCAGAGAAAAAAGTCTGAATTCAGACTTTAAAGTCTGAATATAGAAATAACATAAAATACACACAACAGTGGCCTTTCTACGCTTTCGTAGAATTCAGACTTCTGTCTCTGAATCCAGACTTTTTTCTCTGAATTCAGACTTTTTTCTCTGAATTCAGACTATTTTGTCTGGAATATTAAGGATTTCATGGTATGCATTATGACTGGTTGGTCACATGATCTAGTTGACCTTGAATTGTCACAGGCACCATATAATGAGCAGAATAACCACCAATTAATTATTATAGACAGACTTCAACGTGTATGGAATTTCTATACATATACAACAAACATGCCCTGCCGATACATATCTCCTAGTATAGGATACGCAAATATTCGAAGAGCATACGAAATGCTTCTCATCTTTTATAGCCTGAAATTCAATATGGCACGCGAACGCGAGTCATGTGAGTACATCACGTTTTCGACCCGGCAATACACATATATATCTATCTACCCTAACAAAAACAAACGCATGTTCAATTCGATTCTCTTTTCCCACACTCAAACACAAGAGTCTCGAGATCATACCCGTGTGTTCACCGAACAGGCCCGATCGTTACCTAAGCGGTGGGGAGACCAAGACGTAAGCAGGCAGCTAATATAATATGATACAAAGTGGGCAGGCAGCTTCTCTCATGCTGTCTCTGTTTTTGCAGTACGGGGTGGGCCACCAACAGTTTTCTTGATCACATTTCAACATTTTTTTCTATCAGATAATGAAAGCGATGATTTGCAATGATTCGCTATGTCACGACGAGTCCTACATGTAAATAGCGAACCACTCATCGAAAATCATGAATCAATATGTACATATTATATGCTTATGTTTTGTTGGCGAGGATGCTCGTTTTATTCAAATTATTTTCGATAATGTTCATCTGCTTCACTAGAAATTATTATTAGTATATAGTTAGTAGGAGTAGTAGCAGCTTTGTTATTCAAAATGGAACACCTTATATTTTATTAGATTTTTCGATTCTTCTAATTGAGCTATGATTTCGTTGATCAAGCTCGAGGTATACCTATACGTAGAATGTGAAAAATCGAGATTTTTTTTGTATATATACTATACAATACCTATATTGATTTGTCAAAAAGGCTTACATGTGTCCCTCTCCTAACATTCTATTTACTATCTACTGATACCCTTTAATTGAAACAAATACAGGGTGGATCAGATTTCAGAATTATATAAAAGTAGTACTAGTATGCCTACTAAAAAAACATATACAGGGTGATCCACGGTGGATGGCCTATTAGAAGTTCCTGGAGAACGAAGAGACAGAACATTGTGAAAATTGGGATCCTTTGATAATTGAACATTCTCTATTCGCCTTAAATATTATCATCGATACAGTGTTGCCACTTCTATCAGAAACAACTAGCAACCTTGTTATTTCAAATGGAACACCCTGTATTTCATTGCATTTTTAGATTCTTCCTGAAGAGCTGATTTCATCAATGCATCACACTTGGGGTCTAGCAGGAATGATTATTTTAGGATTTTTTTGTGTCGAAACTATCAATTATCGATCAAAAGGGCACACCTGTCCCCATCTTAACTTTTGATTCACTATCTACTGGAATTTAATTGGAAAAAATAAAGGGTGGTCCAAGATTCAGAATTTTGATCACCCTGTATCTGTTCTAATTGAATATGTCAGTAGCTAGTGAATCAAAAGTTAAGATAGGAACATGTGAGCCGTTTTGATCGATAATGAATAGTTTCGACACAAAAAATTCCTGAAATTGAAAAATCTCGATTTTGAACACCCTATATCTCTGTAATAATTCCTGCTAGACCCCAAGTGTGATGCATTGATGAAATCAGCTCTTCACGAAGAATCTAGAAACGAAAAAAAAATACAGGGTGTTTTATTTGAAATAACAAAGTATTGCTGGTTGTTTCCGATAGAAGTGGCAACACTGTATCGATGAATTTATTTTAGACGGATAGAGAATGATCAATCATCAATGCATCTCAATTTTCAGAATGTGTTGTCTTTTCGTTCTCCAGATACTTCTAATAGGCCATCCATCGTGGATCACCCTGTATATTTGAACAAAACAAAACAAATATATCACATAAAAAACACACTATATATAATATTCAACATAATATAAAATTCAGTCCCACTGGATGTATTTGAAAATATAAACAGTGTGCATGTCACTTCTAATGGAATCAACCCGTATATCTAACGTAACTGTTCAATTTTCAGGAGCGATAGATATATATACCAACTATGACCAAAGTGAGATAATCTTCAGTGGAATACACTGCTCGGGTCATGGGCCCACCAACATTTCCGGAACATGATATTAGGAGGCAAGATAGGTTGAAAATCACTTCGGATTCGAAATCAGGACGTAACCCTGTACCTCGAAAACGAAGCAAGTTTAGGACACATGTGTATATGACGTTTATTCATCATATTATATCACAAGGAATAATCCCTTGAATTATTTCGGTGTTATTTAGATACATCCTGTATAGATCATTCTTCATCTCAATATATTATAGTTATTCAACATTTTTCCCATAGCGAAGTTCAGCAAATACCGATGGCGAGAGCACTATGTTTATTGATTTGATGTCTACCTATAATATATGTAAAACAAGAAGGCAAATTTGACTCCAAAATCATTCTGGCACGCGCCAATATTCATAACGTAGACTGCTGCCTGTTTACGTCTCCCCGTAGCCAACGCTTAGGTAACGATCGGGCGTGTTCGGTGAACACACGGGTATGATCTCGAGACTCTTGTCACTCAAACGTCCATGGGCATTGTGGGCATATAAAAGTATCAAAATAAACACGGCACTCACTATACGCTGGGAACTCGACTGTCATGTTATTTTTAGTTCAACATTTTGCCGATGGCATTTCCCATTTAATCTGATCGCTACACGGAAATCGTTTAGTTAAAAATAAAAATAAGTACCTATATTTTATTCATTGGTGGGGAAAGGACCTATCCAAAGTCTTTTAATTCAGTTTGGCAACGCTGTATCTGTCGTGATTTACCTAAAGTTGCCGTGAATAATTGCTCAGTAGGTTGAAGAAGAGGAATATTCTCAGATATTTCATGAACATGAAAATAAAAGGATATATGCATATATAAAGAAATGCATTGAGAATTCGCATTCTCTATGTGATAGAAATATTAATTCACTTTCGGTATATTCAACAGAAAACAACTACTTTTCTGATGGCTATATGCCACGACGAACATTGTATATCTATTGAACACACACGATAAGAATATGAAAATAAAATCTTCTGAAGGTGAGTTTGCATTCTCCTCCAGATGAAAATACAGTGTGTCCCACTTACCATGCTCACCATGGGTACGGTACGGTAAGAGATACGAGGTAGGTTAAATGACACCAAATGTGGAGTTTGTCAAGGCCAACTATAATGTGAAAAAATATTTTGATAAAATGTATTCGTTTTTGTTGTATACGCAAAAAACAGATTTTGATCATTTTCATGTCTTCTCCGTAACTTCTTTATTTATGAAAATATTCAAATACCAAAGAAACAACAGCGAGAGTTTGATGGAGATTTGGAATTGAATGTTTTACTCAGTGTATAAGAAACGCCCAGGACATGTACAATTAAGATCGCAAATGATTTTGGTACGTCACGAAGAACAGTTCTTTCTATTTTGAAAAAACATAAGTACACGCCATACGTTCCCCGCAAAATTCACGCCTTGGAGCACGATAATGACAGAGAACGTAGGACACATTTCTGCAATATTTTTTTGAATAGGTTTAATCAAGATCCTGCATTTTATAGAAAAATAATGTGGTCAGATGAATGCACATTCGGGCGAAATGGCATCTTCAATAGACGAAATCACAGATGTTGGTCACAAGAAAATCCACATTGTAATGTAGAAACCAACTTCCAAACAAGATTCAGCTTAAATTTATAGTGCGGAATTCTTGATGATATGTTGGTAGACCCGTCGACGGTTCTTTAGACCAGTATAAGTATTTTGAATTGCATACTGGTTATATTGAGCACCGCCACACAATACGCGTTTGAATGTGACTTATTTGAATACACACTTTGGAGAAAGGTGGATAGGAACAACCGATTCGGTGGCCAGCTCGCAGTCCAGATTTGACAGTCATGGATTTCTTCCTTTGGGGTTACTTGAAGGATCAAGTTTATCTATTTCAGCCAGAGAATATAGAAATCCTTAGGCATCGAATATTAGAGGCTTGCCGCAATATACCCCGAGCATTTTTACACAACGCAACTTTTAGTGTAGCTAGTGTCAGCAATGCATTGCACAAAATGGGGGTCAATTTGAGCATTTCTTGTAATTAATTTTTTATCGCCCCTCTTTCTATGCTACTGAAAATAATAAAGATTGATGTTGAGTTCATTTTGTTGTTCTTTCTGTTTCACACAAAATGATCCGGAAAAACTACTGGTGTATATAAAATGGTACCCTGAATCTAAAAATGGAAAAATATACAGGGGGTTCCATTTCAAAATCGAAAGTTGGGGTCACTTACGGTTAGACTGGAAGTGATGGAATAATTTTATTGTCGTCAATAAATGAACAAAATGGTATAGTTGCTACCCACCAAATTTCATATTTCGACCTCGAATGATTCAGAAGTTACAGCTCAATAGCCGTTTTTTGTGCACACCTCTGTATACCCAGGAAAGTAGTTTTTTTCTGTTGAATATAACGAAAATAAATTAATATATTCATCACATAGAGAATGCGAATTCTCAATGTATATATTCATTTTTTTCAATACTTTTCAATACTTTTCAATACTTTCATACCCAATCAATGGGTTCAAATTTGAACGATGGAATCTTGTTATTTTTATAGAACTCTGATCGCAGATTCGTGATTGGGTTTTCTCAATTCAGAATGTCTTTCCACGTCCTATATGATGAATTTCAATTTGCCATACATCAAAAAAAAAATCAGTAGGTTGTTTCCACGAAAATTATTGAAAACAGAATAATGTCAAATCTCGTAATATAAACAAACCACCTATTGGGCTACAATTCCTTGATAGCTGCAATTCATGACCATGCATTCCGTCATTGTACCACATAATATGATGGTTATATATGCTTCGACGACTAGCTAGTGCCAACCTGAAATGGAACATATCTCGTCAGATAACTAGACTCAATAGCAGTTACTGTCATGTCATCGGCTCGCTTATACTGACCAACCAAAGTACGAGAATGCGTTCCGAGGCGTTGGAGTCGATAACTTATACAAGTGCTATTATTATGATCATAGCAATACGAATTCGAGCTACAAAGGCTCCCAATCAAACACATCAACATACAAAATGAACTTCCGATATGAACGTGCGCAACAAGATAATCCATCACCAAATAGCAGCTGCAAGTACTAATTTCTGATTCTCCTCATTGATTTCTGTTCTCTACATGCTCATTCCATTCCGTATACATATCCTGAAATTACCTGCCATGGGTGTACCAAGGATATTTATAAAGGAGGATAAACAATATCATAAAATTTTTGCCCATGCATGGATCCATCCACGCCTAGCAAGAATTTTTCTTTGCGATTTTTTTATACACTGCATCATACACCACATCATATCTACATTAATCCTACCTTGACAATTTGACCGAAGAAAGGATTCAGCAGAAATGGCTTGAAGTACATATTAGTATATTACGCAATAATTCGATGGGTGCGTACTGCCAAATAGTACATCAAAAATGTTTGGACAAACAGTATGAATTATAATTCTTGACAGTTATGTCATCCGCTGTTGACGGCGATTACGCGATCATGACTGGCGGAATAAACGAAAACTGTGCGATGTGCTTACTGTGCGTAAAAAGCTACTTACTGAAGCTGTATCTCGTGTGTACATGCTTCTTGCCTACTTTCTATAGTGGCCGTAGGTAAAATATCTTATATTTATTTCAATAGATTATTCAGAGAAGTCGACATGGATGATGATGATGGAAGAAATCTTTTATTTTTCAATCTTTTGGAGCGCACGAGAGGAAATCCCTATGATGATCGAAGAACTTCGTGCCTTACTAAGAAGGATAGGGCGCGGAGGCAAGTATTGGAATTGTTTTTGAAATTTTGGGGGTTATAGGTTCTTGGGAATACTTCCATTGGCGAAAAATTCCAGAGTTTTGCTGTGCTATAAACTAACGAGTTCTGGTAAAGTACCGTTCGACGTACTTCGAGGTTGACAAGGAAAGGATGTGCTGACTGGGCTTGTCGAGTTCATCTGATAGGAACTGCTAGTGATGGAATGATAGCAGAGATTTTTGAGGAAAAATTTCCATTTAAGTATGTTTGGATGCTGAACACCATATGTGGGAACAGTATTCTGGAACAGGCCGCATCTGATGTGCTTTGTAGGTCATGAGAAGCTGTGGAGGTGTAAAAAAGAGTTTCACACGGAATAAAAATGCGGGTTTTTATGAGGCAGCATTCTCAATGGATCGACCGTGATTTTCTAGAGAAAATTCAGGCTTGAGTTTTGGTGGCGTTGAATTCAACTGGTTGTTGTTTTCCCAGGCTGTAATTACAGCAAAATCTTCATTGACAGCGTGACCTGCCTTCGTCGTAAGTTCTTAGTTTCCTGATCAGAAATATGGGAATTATAAAAGAGAACGCAGTATGTAGAGTACTATCATCTGCTGAAAAATTGAAATTCTTGAAAACTCGCATATTTCAGAGACATTCTGGGTAAACTAATGGTATGTGGAACGCGAGAAATTTGGTTTCAGTGCCCCAGGATACTCATAAGAGGGTTTTCATGGCAAGGCTATTAAGCAATGTCGAATTGCTTCAATAAAACTCTGCATATATATACCATTCGACGGGGAAGTTAATTCAATTTCAAGTGGAAAACGGAGGAGATGAAACTGATTTTAATAATGGCGAGGCAGGCGTTCAATTTGAACGGAAAATAAAACAAAGCTAAGCAGAAGCAATAAAAACTGAGTCGGATGTGTCAGATTATTTATTCATATACGAAAATAATAAGAATTTACTGGAACATTATGAAGGTTTTGCAGAAGCTATAGAGTAAAGTGGTAATATGGCAACATAAAATTCAAATGCTCACAATCTAATGATCATTGCGCTTAGCTGAAAGACGATGGCTTCAGGTTAGAGCTTACACAATATATTTACGTTTCCAGAGTCGCTCTTTGCTATTTTCCCTCACAGCAGAAGATGCATAGTAATGCCCTATTGTCATATTATCGCATATCATGGGTAATATATGGCATCATACGTTGGGTAATATGACAACATGCTATTCTTGTAAGAAATAAACTATTTTATGCAATTAAAAGTACTTTACTATTTACAACATGACATAAATAAATTATTGAACACAATCAGCACAATACATGATTAATGAAGTACACATCATCTCGTGATCCTAATGATTACATTTCACACATTGTAACCATTAGCATTTCGGACCTTATGACAAATAAAATCCAAACACATATTTATTTAACGTATATGTGAGTGTTCCGCCAAGAAAAAGTAAGTTTTTGAATCATTCTTTGGCATCCTTCAATTAAAATTGACCAAATCTACTCAGTACTTCCTCCCCGCCAAGCTTTCATCTTTTCTCTCAAACAGGTCTCTCCATGTAGTGGTCGACGGAGTTTCATCTGACTCTCTTATCATAAATGCTGGTGTTCCGCAAGGATCAATTCTAGCACCAACACTATTTTCTACTCCATATCAACGATTTGTTGGAAGCAAATTCATGTCCAGTACACAGCTTCGCAGATGATAGTAGCCTCCATACCGCCTTCTCTTCCATCAGGGCTCCAATACCAGCCAGGCAAATCAGAAACGAACGAGGGAGAAATGTTGACAACATAAATATGGACTTGGCAACAATTCTCGAATGGAGATCCAATAACTTGTTAGATTTCAATGCAATAAAAACACAAGCATGCCTTTTCTTCAGAAAAGTCGATCTCACTGTGCCCAACATAAGCTTGTCAGGAGTAACCATACCTTTGAAGACATCCACTTCGATGCTTGGTATTACTATCAGCAATAACCTTTCTTGGGAAAATCTTGTGAGGTCAATTGCTGAAAGTGCATCCCAAGAACTTGGTTTTCTGTTTCGGGCCAGGAGCTATTTCACTTCCAGTCAGTTGCTTATGATCTATAAGGCACAGATCCGACCTGTCCTGGAATACTGTTTCCATATTTGGAGTGCAGCACCGAATCATACTGTCCAAAAAAGGGCAATTCGTCTCGTGATGCCTCGCTCACAAACTCACTCACTTCTCTGGAACACCGTAGAAAAGTTGACGGTCTTGCTCTATTTTATAGATATTTTCATGGACGATGCTCTTCTGAAATATCAACAATTGTTCCTCCCTTGGCGGTCCCAGTGATATTAAGCCGTCGAGTTGAGGCTTCGCACACCTTCGTGGTCACTTTGCAGACCTGCAGAACATCTCTTTTCAAACACTCGTTCATCCAACGAACAGCGAGGCTCTGGAACACATTGCCAAGGGAGGTGTTCCCCGAGGCATATAACCTCCAGACATTTAAGAAGAACACCAATTCCTACCTTACTTCCCTTGGTTCTCACGATGTTCTCTGAACATAACAGGATATCCCTTTTCGTGGGAACCAGAACATAAAAAAAAATATATGACTCAACGTTAGAACATATTTCACACGGTCTTAACTTTATTTTGCCGTTATTCACTGACATTTTCGAATTGTTCATCATGCACGCGTGTTTTCTGTCTGAAACTAATAAGAATAAGGCTGAATGAACATTGTTGCCAAATGTTGACTCGGAACGAAAATATCAAACTGCGGCCTATTACCCAGCGCGGCATATTCACCCAATTTACTCTAATAGGTTTCAATCAATCAGGTGCACATACGAAAAAATCAAAGTAACTTTTTTACTGTGTGCAAAATCTAGATAAAATACTCTCCGAAGTAATAACCATTCAGCAGAATGTTTTACTGCAGTCCAGCTGCATTTTTATGTATAGTAATAATTATATGTCGAAATGAAAATGGGACTAATGACTGCCCATTGTTCTTTTCATGATTGGATCGGAAAATGGAAAATGGAAACATGGCCGTTCGCACGACAGGTTCATTATTTTCAAGAGTTCTCGTTTTTGTTCAGGAATTTCCACAAAGCTAATGGAAGTTCAGAGTAGGTGACTGTCAATAATACTATGAAGTCATTTCATTATCTATACAGGGTGATTCACGAGCCACTGTACATACCTCTGCCATTGAATAATGAATATTTATATTGGCCAATTCGACGTAATTACTAAGATGCAGGGTCATTTTTCATTTTTGGCCAAAATTGATTCACTCTGTATCTTTTCAGTCGTTTGATCAAATTTCCTCAAATGTCATACATGCACTCAGTCTACTAATCAATGTCAACTTTCTGGAATACAAAGAGTCGCCAAATTCCAGGCCCGGACTTGGAAAATTCCAATTTGTCGTCTCTTATAGTTAGGACACCCGGTACATTGGAATTTTCCATTCTCATTATTCCTGAATCTACATGGATTAATGAACAGAAAAATGTTAATATCTCTTGAAAATTTGAAAATTTATAAAAAAATTGAATTATATTCTCAAAATGCATTCCACCAGCATTCCTGCACTTTTGTGCTCGAGTTAACAAATTTCCGATTGAATTTCGAATCATTTGAGGATTTTGTTTGATTTCTTCACAATAATTTTCAATTCGGTTCAATAACTGCTCTCTGTTTCCAATAGGATCGCAGTTGACCTTTTGTTTCAAATGTCCCCACAAAAAATGATCCAGAGGGTTAAATTCTGGGGACCTAACTGGCCAAGGGAGTGGCCCTCCTCGTCCAATCCAACGATTTGGAAATCGGTAATCATAGTGTTCTCTGACGTCAACGCCAAAATGAGGCGGAGCGCCATTATGCTGGAAATGTATTCCTCTCAAATTAATGTTCTCCATCAAACCAGGCAAAATATTCTGCAGAAAATCCAGGTAAACGAGGCTCGTTAAACTTTGAGGAAATACATGAGGTCCAATCAACGAATCATTTATCAAACCAAACCAAACATTGATTGAAAATTTATGTTGTGAATGGGCTTGTCCTACTGTGTGCGGATTTTCATTTGCCCACACATAAGAATTTCTTGTATTGAAAATACCGTCTTGTGTAAACTGGGCTTCATCGGTAAATAATGTACGAAAAACAGTCCTTCTGTGGCTTGTGATCCACCGGGAAAATGCAAGCCTGGGTATTTGGTCACCTTCTTCCAACCGTTGTACCTGCTGGATGTGAAAAGGGTATAAATTTTCGATGTTTATTAAGTACTCGCCATACACGAGTTTGCGGCAGAACCATGCACTTATTCGCCTTGTACTTGTTTTTGCATTTTCATGTACAATGCCAAGAATATTTTCTTCTTGAGGCCCGTTATGTTGAACATTTCTCTCAACACGAATATCGATCGAAAGAAATTCACCAGTCTCTCGTAAAATGTTATAAGTTGAGGAAAATGTTTGATGGTTTGGGATTCTCCTGCCAGGAAAACGTCTTCCGTACTCTTGTGCTGCCGCTCTTCCATTACCATCAAAAAATCCGTACACATAAATAATGTCTGCATATTCAGCATTAGTAAAAAGTGGCATTCTGTTATTTTGTTGAACCAAACTAGTATTAATAATGAAACAGCAATTCGGCTTAATATCAACTGATTGACAGATACTTTTTGACAATTCTTAAAACAATGGACCATCTCTGTCAAATAATAGAGGGGATATTAACATGGCCTACTGATAGAAAATCAGATAATTACCTATGTTAAATGTTACTTTATGTAGTCCAGAAATGGTTTAAAATGTTACTTAAAATTCATTTGAGCGAGCACAAAAGTGCAGGGATGCTAGTGGAATGCATTTTGAGAATATAATTTAATTTTTTTATGAATTTTCAAGAGATTAAATAAATAAATGGAATGTTTCTCGAAAAGCAATATTTTATTTAAAACATACTTCAAATGTGCCAAACGTGTTATTAACATTTTTCTGTTCATTGATCCATGTTGTTTCAGAAATAATGAGCAGATATTGAAAATTCCAATGTACAGGGTGTCCAATCTGTAAGAGACGACAAATTCAAATTTTCCAAGTCCGGGCCTGGAATTTGGCGACCCTTTCTATTCCAAGAATTTGACATTAACTAGTAGACTAACTGTATAAAATTTGAGGAAATTTGTTCAAACGACTGAAAAGATACAGAGTGAATCAATTTTGGCCAAAAATGAAAAATGACCCTGTATCTTAGTAATTACGTCGAATTGGCCAATATGAATATTCATTATTCAATGGCAGAGATATGTCCTATGTATACCATAAGTATGTACAGTGGCTCGTGAATCACCCTGTAGATTTTATCAGTGATGAAGGATATTTACTTTTTTTCAATTCGCTTGTTCACATAATATTTGATGTGAAATAGGTATTGTTATTGGTGTGCTGCAATAAGTATGAGTTTCATTCAATGTATAATTATAGTGTTTTTGAACACTATACTTCAAAGATCTATTTGACAACTTAACAATTGTTCATCAACAAAGCAAACCTTATCCATGTTATACAGAGTGTACATATTTTCAATATACCACAATATCTCCCCGTTTGAGTGTAAAAGTTCAATCAATAAGACAAACAATCAATTATTGGATTCAAATTTCTGTCTGGTGTAACTCTAATCAATGCATTTTCGGATGTTTTCAGCATCCCGAATCAGATAGGTACAACGGATATTCTTTACCGAGATTACTTAAAGTTACTGATCACCCTGTATCACGGATATTTTGAATTCTGGTCGCTGCAGTTGGAGAATTCCTCGCAAATTATGCCTTATGTTTCACCAGACTATTTGCTTTATAATGAGATTGTTGGAATTAGTGCCAGCATAAGTTTTATAATTATTATTATCACAGGACTCGCGTTGACTGTTGAGAATTAGCTCTATAATTAATTTGAAATAAGTTTGTCTCTTCGTCTTCCTTTTCCGGGAAAGTGTGAAATGTAAGGTTAGGTACCAATTATTCCGATGGTGTTGTAGTTATGAGTATTATCGAATTATTTTTCTGATGGTAATTATACACGGAAAAAAATCATCTGGTTAGTATAGGCACAACCAGATATCTTGTGACACTAACCATTATTTATTGTTACTATAGCCAGATTATCGTTATAGTTACCATTTGATATGGTGACAGCAACAATGTGTATCTGGTTGTGCCTATATTAACCAGAATATTGTCACAGTAACAATTTTTTTTTACCGTGTACTAGAGATGGCATCACTATAGCTCATTCATTTTTTTGGGGAGGGGGGGCTCACAGAATCAACATTCAACATTTTAATTAATAACAAACATACTTATGAATGCCTATCATGAAAAAATACAGATATAAATGAAGTAAAATTTTGAGCTGGGTATTCTACAGGGTGGCTCATAATACATACCCTCTAGAATGCACCATTTTCGAGATACAGGGTGTTTAAATTTGAAAACAAAAATCAGTTTTTTGCGAATATCTCTGATGAAACCGTATATCGCACAGGAAACAGCATTCATAAGCATTTTCTACTCATAATAAGCTATATCTTTTGTGCGGAAATCTTTTTCTTTCGAGTAATTGGTGAAGAAATTGAAGCGGTAGTAGGTGTTTTTCTCCCCAACTTCTACGCCACTGGAAAAAGTACAGCTTTTTAGCCGCCCATTCGATTCGCCAATGTTTTCTACACAAAACGAAGGTCCTTTTGGTCAAAAGCTTTTCAATCTAAGTAAATTTTTCTCGAAAACGGTAAACTTCAGAGGTTATGACCAAGAGTACCTTCTTTGTGTAGAAAACATTGGCGATTCAAATGGGTGAAGTTCATAACTTTTCCGTGAAATATCTCGATAAATAGTGGTTTGTTCACATTTTCATGATAAAATTCGTGTTTTTGAGACAGTACCAAAAAAAATTAAGAAAAAAATCCATCGCATGATAAGTGCAGAATTACAAATTCCAGAAATGTATATATACAGCATTTTCAAACTCAAGTCGGCACTACTGTTGACTTGGATATTATTGGAGCAACAAAGTCGGTCAAATGGACAAACTAGTACTAAGTAGGTATTTTTTCTGCTGATTGCGATGATGAAAGAAAAATCGGACATCGCGTTTACGAGTTATGTCAAAAGGTAATTTTCGGTAATTTTATTTTAATGGGACACCCAGTATTCAAAATTACCAATATTAATACATCGTGAATTCAAAAATGACTAAGCTATCAACGATTTTTCAAATTCGTCAAAGTGATTGTGTTAGTCGATGTTGGTCGAAGCGGGTCGAAGTATTATTATTATTATATATACACTCACCGGCAAAAAAAACCGGCCACCAAATAATTTAGCCAAATTGTTTGCTCCGTAACTTTTTCAATTCAGGTCCGATTTTGGTGAAACTCCGACCAAATCGTAGATTCATGTTTCCAAATGTTAGCCCAAATTACTCGATCATTATACAGGGAAAAACGAAAGATACTTTTTCACCCTTAACTTCTTAACGCCCTGTGGGAAAGGTGAGTGGTTTAACTTAGCTTCATTATGTTTTAGATTGAAGAGTAATCTCTTCTCTACATTATGGTTTTTTATTCACGCCGATAACCATTTTTTAAAGGGAGATACAAGTGTTTCAAGAGAGTATGAATTCTTAAAATTTTTATTTACAATAATTCAGAACCATTCTCCAACCTTCTGCTTCAATGCTTCATCATGCTTTAAATTGAAGTGTGATCCTCTTTCGTTCCTTCTTCTATTAAACGGTTCTTTTTTGAGAGAAGATACAAGTGTTTCAAGAAAGTATAGATTTTTTTAATTTTCAATAACAATAATTCAGAACCTATCTACCTATCTTAGGGGTGACCTCTAGAGGCTCATTCGCCTTCGCCCAGCCTTGTCAGATACCCTTCAAGAGCTACGATTCGCCCTCCAAGGAGGATATTAGGCAATTCTTCAAGGCTACTTGAGTAATTTGATCAATTCGATGCCACTTCGGTTGAATGCTGTAATTCAATATCGAGGAGAGCATACTCGTTATTGACTACAGGTCTGCTTCTTGTTTGTTTTCTTGTAATTGATTTTCCCGTAAGTGCGAAGAAAGTAAGGTAGAAAATTAGAAATATGTGATATTAATCCTTGAAGTTGTTGATCAATAAGTTCATGTAAGTTCTGATTATTGGTAAAAAAAGTTTTAAAACGCCATACTTTCTTAAAACACTGGTATCTTCTTTTAAAAATAAGATATTGACGTGAATCAAAAACTTTTGTATTAAGAAGGGATCACACTTCAATTCGAAGCATAATAAAGCCATGTTCAATCACGCAATTTTGCCACAGGGCGTTGAGAAGTATAGGGTGAAAGAGTAACTTTGGTTTATCCCTGTATAATGATCAAGTCATCAGCTCTCCAGGAAAACTGATATTTAGGCTAACATTCCCGAATATAAATCTACAAATTGATCAAAATTTCACAAAAATCGGAGGAGGATCAAAAAAGTTACAGGCTGAACAATTTGGGCAGATTTTATTGGTGGCCGGTTTATTTTGCCGGTGAGTGTATATATTTCGACCATCATTTTTGTTTTATTTTTTTTTCATTATAGAAAATACTCATAATGAGATTTTGATTCTGACTTATGAAATATTTCAAGCTTGACTTATATTTACTTTTCTTACTAATAATTTTTATGTGAGGAGGTATCATATTGAAGAGCTTTGGACCAAAAAAGAAGACGTATCTTTGGGTGTGGTGTTTTTTATATAACGGCAGGATTAAACCTAAGTTTTCTGCAAATCTAGTATTTGCTCTTTTTTTTCATCATATCTGTTCTTTCTATGGAATATCCGAGGGAATATCCACATCAAACAATGTAGTGAATATAGACTTCTTACATTAAGAAGGTTAGTTTCTTTATATAGTTGTTCACTCGAGAATAGTCTATGTTTTTTGAATATTATTTTTATAATAGTGTTTGGTATAGCCTGGAGGCTGCGCAAAACATTGTCTGACATCCCCCCCCCCCCCAAATAGTAATGCAATACTGTATGACTAATTCTGCTAGTGTATGGTATAAAATGCACATGTTTTTTCTATTCAAAATTTCTCTTAATGTAAAAAATTAGTAGGATAACTTTCTTAGCCTGTTCATGACATACATGGCGTGCTCATCCCACCTCAAGTATGAGTATGAAGCTAGAGCTGAAACGAATCGCTGAAGATCTAAAGAATGTTGAGAAGAATGCAGTAAGACCGATCATTAACTTTAATAATGAAAGATTGTGCATCTTTAAAACTACTATCCGGCTACGAGGAAGGATATCGAAGGATACAAAAATATAGTAATTGAGATTTACAAACTCGCTTATTTATAATGACATACCTGGCGATTCGAGATTTGAAGCAACAATAAAAACAAGACAGAAAGCTCAATGGGAAACATTCCAATAATCAATGCTTTATGAATCTGGTTTATTTTTAGAATCAACCGGATAATAAGAAATGAAAGAAGTAGAGAAATTAATATTTAAAGGCCACTTCAAATAAGAATACCAGTATATCATAATTCCAACCATTTGAAAAAAATCCTCCAAATATGTAAATTGGCTTCTTATATCTGAATACTACGACCATGCAGATAGTATCTTTTTATCTGTTGGATACACATTTTTTTCTATGAAAAATATATGAGATATGTTTCGTATTGCTTCAGTCCATGATTAGCCTGTATAATTTGTCATAGATTTTGTTTTGCATGATTTCGTTGAAACAGCATTTTCAAACACCTTTCGCTTTTTCAAAAATGTCTGGTGGCAAACAAGACAATTCTTCATTACTCCACATGTTTATACTTAAGGTTTTTTTGATGCGTTGTGATTAAACCTCGATTGAGATTGAATTTCAAACAAGTAAGAAGAAACATAGACCATTAGATTATCCCCAAGTACAATACGTGTTCCTATTGGCAAAAAATTCCTTCCATAATGAAAAGTACGTCTTTTCATTGGCCAAAATCTGTTTCGAAATGAAAATCTGTATTGAAATGAACAGAGAGCAAGATATTTAAATATCTAATAATACGACAGTAGAAAAATATCCATTTATATAAAGGATAATAAACAATACTTTCAAACACTATTAGTTATATATAGTAAGTAAAGCATCGGATGTTTTTGTATGAGTATATTTGCTTGATGTGGATATAGAAGATGGTTTTCCAACTTGATGAAAAGTTTTTGTTATAAACAAACTGATTGCTACTATGGAAGGTCACACTCGGTCATGAAACTTTGCGTTTATTTTCGTTAACGAGAACGGAATAACGAACAACAAAACAACACCGAAGCTAACAATTTCCCACCCTTGAAACTTATCTGACCGGACACTGCGATGTGCCATGTTTGGGGAGTTTAAAATTGCTTCATTGCTCCGGTATCAGGAGTTCCGTTGTGTACCTACAACTTCTGCCATTAAATCATCTAAAGCATTACGCAATTGGTTAAATTAATAGTCCAGGAGTTATATATTAAAATGTTGACAACATAAATATGGACTTTGCAACAATTCGAAAGGGGATCCAATAACTTGGTAGATTTCAATGCAAACAAAACACAAGCATGCCTGTTCTCTAGAAAAGCCGATCTCACTGTGCCCAACATAAGCCTGTCAGGAGTAACCATACCTTAGAAGACATCTATTTTGATGCTTGTTATTACTACCAGCAATAACCTTTCTTGGGAAAATCACGTGAGATCATCAATTGCTAAAAATGCATCCCAAAAACTTGGTTTTCTGTTTCGGACCAGGAGCTATTTCACTTCCAGTCAGCTGCTTATGATCTATAAGGCACATATCTGACCTGCCCTGGAATACTGTTCCCATATTTGGAGCGCAGCACCCAAACATACCCTGAAACTGTTGGATTCTGTCCAAAAAAGTCTTGTGGGTGATGCCTCGCTCACAAACTCACTCACTTCTCTGGAACACCGTAGAAAATTTGGCGATCTGGCTCTATTTTATAGATATTTTCAAGGACGATGCTCTTCTGAAATATCAACAATAGTTCCTTTCTTGGCAGTCCCCGCGAGATTAACCCGTCGAGTTGAGGCTTCGCACCCCTTCGTGGTCACTTTGGAGACCTGCAAAACATCTCTTTCCAAGGACTCGTTCATTCAACGACCAGCGAGGCTCTGGAACACATTGCCAAGGAAGGTGTTTCCCGAGGCATATAGCCTCCAGAAATTTAAGAAGAACACCAATTCCGAGACCAATTCCTACCTTATTCCCTTGGTTCTCACGATGTTCTCTGAACATTACAGAATATCCCTTTTCGTGGGAACCAGAACATACAAAAAAATTCAGTTCCAGTGCAATGACGGCAAAATATCCAGATTGCCTGACGGGTTATATCGTCAGTCAGTTTAGCCGTCATTGTCTAGTGGATTATTAGCGATTATTATTCCATTCACATCTGGCTGCACCTATGAAACTTCATGATTGATGAAAAGCTTATGTTGGGCACAGTGAGTATTGCGAGTACTCATTGTATTACCCCTGAAAATAGCAATTCCTGTATAAAATTACAAGAAAAAAGGCACACAAGACTTTTTTTTAATATTCCATCTCTCGATTTTTTTAATGGTAACGTCAACAATATTCTAAAGAAGATATGTATAGCTGATGAATAATATGATTAAAATGTCGATTCGATGGAGTCTATTGCCGATTATCAATGGCATATTTCATGGAAATTGATAAATTCTCGACATTTCTGGAATGTCCAATCATATACTTTCTACGTCGCTGCACGAGCCATCAGCATCGAATTTCCCTGATACAGGGGAAGAAATAATTGAATTTCTGGTTGAAACTCTCGGTTTGCCTTCCCTGCCGAATCGTTGTATGCTCGGGCAGGGAAAGAATCAAGTTACCTGCGGAAGAGGGCCGTGGATATCTCAAATGCGATGTGATGGGAATCAATATCGGGGACCTTCCTAAATTTCCCCAAATTAGAACAGATCGTTACCACGCTCACGACATTTTCGTTTCGGCTACATTAGATATTTATGCTCGGTCGTAGATTCTGAGGGGAAGGACAAAAATGCTAAGATCGATATTTGATATACAGCGTGTCTCCTTAAGTACTAAAACCGAAAATGCAATTATCAGATACCAATTTTCTTCATTTGTAAGCGAGGTCTGTCGAAAAATATTAATTTTGCTCAAGAGTAAAGTAGGTACCTTTATTTTCTACAATAACGAAAATTGGTGTCGGAAAAAGTTTACTAGAATTAAAAACTACCTTCGAATATCTAATTACATCTATGTCTACGTAGAAAATCATGTTCTATTATTGTTTACAATCTATTTGAGATTTTTTGACATAATTATGACTATATCAGGAACCAATTTTCTTCATTTGTATGAGAAGTTGCCAAAAAACATTAATTTTGCTCAAGAGTAAAGTAGGTAGGTACCTTTATTTTCTACAATAACGAAAATTGTTGTCGGAAAAGGTTTACTAGAATTAAAAACTACCTTCGAATATCCAATTACATCTATGTCTACGTAGAAAATCAGGTTCTATTATTGTTTTTCTACTCACATAACTAAAATGGCATTTAGCGTCCGGATATGTACCACGCTAAATGAGCGATTAATCATGGATTGTCGATCTGTGATTTATTCAAAATATTAAACACGTTACCATGGCAACACGATTTCTTAAACACATTACCATGGCAACGCAGTTTATTAAACACAGCTTCAGTGACTTGAGAAATGTCTGGCCTGTCAATTGTATTAACTGTCTGTCAACTGTTATTTTCGAATTTTGTATCAGAATTATTCAAACAATATTCGTTTGTATCAGAATTCATCATCAAAAATATATGCGAAAAGTAGACGAAAGTGAAATCGAAGAGAATGTTCTGGTACTTGCATATCTCCAAGAAGTGTAAAAATGAAGCATCCATCTTTGAGAACAATTTATTTATTCTGCGCTGAGCATGACAATAAACGTGAAACAAAGGTTAGTAAGCAATGGACTGGACACATCTACAACCAATATCACTTATATACGTGTCTCGCTGGTTGCATGCAGTTGCATGTATTATGTTCTCAATTCCCATTCCTTTCGAATTATTTTGTAGGTTAGCAGAAATTGCAGGTATGTTATGTAATTTTCTGAATTCGTAGAAAAATCATAGATGTAACGCGTTTATAAACTCTTCTAGACACTCGTTTATTAAACACTCGCTCCGCTCTGCTCCGCTCGTGCTTAAACTACTCGTTACTAAAAGGACGTTTATAACACTTGTTACATAATATACTATTACAATTTATTTGAGATTTTTTGACATAATTATGTCTAAAAAAATGTGAAATCTGATATTTGCATTCTTGGTTTTAGGACATGCTGAACTTATAAAGATAAACTTTTTTCCTAAAAACTGATAATAAAAGAGTTTTCCATATGAATCTATCAGAAATTGTGAAAAATATTAAAATCTGATTTTTTTTATCGAAGATAGATGTATTTGAACGATGTTTTAAATTCTAGTGGAAATTTTTTCATAATAATTTTCGATATTGTCAAAAATGAAGGTACTTCATTCGTGTGCAAAATTGATATTTTTTTGACATACCTCGGATACGACTAAGAATGTGAATATTTTATATGCAAATAGCGAAATAGCAATAGATGAGAGAGAATATTTTTGTTTTGTCAAGTTTCAAGAATGTTGACATTGTGGCAACAACAGCAAGATTGACGTCTAACTTGCAGGTTGAATAAACTTTCGACATTTAAGATGAGTTTCTACAACAGAGTTCAATTCTCCAAATAGTTGAGATACTGTATATATAGGATACAGAAAAAGTTTTTGGAGCATAAACCATAAATCCACGAACAGTGAATTAGAGATAATATTTTAGAGAGGGTTTCAGAGAAAATGAGCCCGAGGGTCGACTTCGAAGTCATTTATAATCTGGACATACAATGTGTATGGTATAATATTTTTAGCGCAGGCTTATACAGTTTTTCACAATTTCCTTTGTTTCGGTGTCCCGAGGAACGCGATAGACAGATTATAATCCATACATTAATCATCCTTTTTTGTCTAATCACCGAAAAAGTTTGACGGGGATTATATAAAATAATGTTGCTGCAAATGCTGTAATCATGACTGTCATCAGCTGAGAGTCAATAAACTTTGTGTTTATATGGTTATCGTAAACCTCAGTTGTTTTAAACCGATAGCAAGTGGACTTTTTCCTAGGTTCTATGGTATACTTAAATCCTGTAACCGACTTTGGTTCACCCACATTATTTGCTTTGTACCATACCAAGGAATACGATCATTAACTATACATGTATACTGTTCCATTTTTTCGTCCTCAGGCATCCTTACGATTCACAGATACCTACCTTCCTGCTTCGTATCATTATTATTATTGACGGTCATATACTTAATTTCATCTAAATTAGAATAACAGTTATAGATTTTAGATCAATATAATTGCCAAGATCACAAGCACACCATCACGGATATTTTTTGTGAAATTACAAAACATTAGCGCAGTGAATCTTTCCTCAAATCTTGTAAAAATCATATTTAGACAATCTTCACACTATGTATGTTGTTGAGTTAAATTTTTTGGAATTATTTCTTTTGAAGTTGGGGTAGCTCAAGCTTCACCTACCTCTTGATATGCAAATGACCAGAACACTGTTATTATTATAAAAGGGCCCTTTTAATGCAAGCTTGGACCCTACGACGACTGATTGTTACCTTGTCATTCAGGAAATGTAACAATGTAACTTCACCCCTTTTCTCGCATTCCACAAAAGGTCCGTAAAGCCCTTTCCTGAAATAACTGAGATCTTTCCGCCCACAACCAGTGAATTGAAATTTGAAGTAATGGTCAGGGTAGAAAATGATGGAGTATTCAATCGTGACCTCTACTCTTGATGAATATTTTCCAATTTTTTTTTTAAATTTATTCATACTTATCGTGAAAACTCTAAAAAACAGTGCGTGTGCAGAAATATCAATGGAATATAAAAAATTGAAAAAATATCAAATTCTGTTCTAAGACGTAATCCATAACAATTATTTATGCCATGTTTTTGTTTCATATACAGGGTCTTTCAGAGTTGTGGTGACAAAAGCCTAAAGGAGATTCCTCTCACGAAAATATGAAATAATGTTCATATGAACATGGGACCGATAATGCTTCGTGTTTGAAAAAATATTTCTCACAAAATTTGGAGATCGTATACATTTTAAAGAGGGTATATTTTTTTTTGTTTTGTTTTTACATGTACCATCAACGTTAGGTTGATTGGAAATGACCCCCCCTTCCACCCCACCTCTCTTTATCCAATACTTATGTGACACCCTGTATATAAGTGCTGTTGGCATCATTCAAAAAGTATAGGAAATATAATAAAAACGTCTTCAGTAAGTGCCACAAAAACTGGACACTGATGTGAGAATCTTCAGGACTCGTAATTCAATTTTACGAGAACACTATACGACCAACAATTTCGCAAGACCCGATATTATTACAGTGGACAGCTCAGTTTTCCAGCAGATTTATTTGTCCCACTTCCTGAACTGCTATAACCCTCACTCAAAGTCGGACAATGGCAAAAGTTATTTCATAACACGGGCACAGGAACACTACATTTTTTGTCATGGCGAATTCTTGCACCTGACATTGATTGATGCAGGAAATACCTCGCAAATATTCATTCAACTATACTGCCTTGGGGGAAAACTGCCACGTTTTTGGTCACTCTTTGGTATGACCGAACGGAACGGCATAGAATATAAATATATGCTTGAAGCTATGTCCAAAAGCAATATATCACGGTTTCGTTTTTTTTTTGTCAGTCGTGAAGGGTATGAAAGTCAGTGACGAAGGGGTTTTCAGGATTGCATTTCTGGAATGCTGACGAAGTGATAAGCAAAAGGGGAGAATCATTCGTGAGGGAAAGAAATAATGGATTTGTATTTGAAAAGTTCGCAATATTTCCTATTATTCAACTCCATTTCATATGAGAAAACATGATTCTCGATCCGTACCATCTATAGGGTGTTTCAGAGTTGAGGTGGCAACAGCCAAAATTCTAGACCCCTATATAGTCACTTTTGTAAATCACAAAGAAGTGTGAGGGTTGCTGGGCTGTGTGCACAAAGAAATCTTTATTTTTTAACCACCCTGTATGTGATAATGAGGATTTTCATGAACGATCTAGAGCTCTCAGGATCCACCCCTACATTTCCCAAATATTAGATTCGAATTTTTCGGATCATGATAATATTGACTGATATAGAGAATGCTCGATTATTGATGCATACCAATTTACAGGCTGATATAATATGTCTTTCCGTTCCCCAGATACTCCTGAAAAACCATCCACCGTGAAATATCAATACATTGATATTCAAATAAATACAAATAGCTCAAAGTCATTTCCACACAATGTTCATAAAATGAACAACAATGGTAGATGTCGGGAGAAAAACAACTATTTTTCTGGCTAATGCCACGCAGAACATCGTTCCGAAATCTATGCATCGACTCGTATAAAAGAATACTGATACAAGTGATTCTTTCCTGAATGCCTATTGGTTTCGATTCAGCCAGGCCACCCTAGACACCTACAGACCGGCTTCGAGCTCTATTGACTCTCATCAGTATGCAGGGCAGTCTCCAGCCAGCTAGCAGTCCTAAGACCGCCGACTAAGCAAACAAAAATCAAGTCGGCATTATATTCCCTCAAAGGTGTCCTCCATAGACAATATGAGAGCAACGCCATCTGAGTAATTTCAACTAAGACACCTACAGACCGGCCTGGCCTAGCTAAATCGAAATCTTCAGGCATTTAGGAAAGAATCACTTGTATCAGTATTCGCAGAGATTATACACTGGTATTCGTTTATACGAGTCGATGCATAGATTTCGGGAGGATGTTCTGCGTGGCATTAGCCAGGAAAGTAGTTGTTTTTCTCCCGAAATCTACCATTGTCGTCCATTTTATGAATATTGTGTAGAAATGACTTTGACCTTTTTGTATTTATTTAACATTTCATTCCACTTTGAGCATTTTGACTATTTCGTAGGTGACTTTAGTATTCGTCTTCACTTGATCGTTTCCTTCATGTTATTTAATCACAACTTATAGGTATTTATATTATTTAGATTTTTTCAAAGTTGTTTTTGGCTTCTGGCTTTGTCTGAAGAATTTGACTTATCGTATACAGGGTGTTTTAGAGTTGTGGTGACAAAAGCCTGAGGGAAATTCCTCTCGACAGAATATGGAAGAAATTCATATGAACATGGTTCCGACAATGATTCGTTCCCGAGATACAGGGTGGCGTCCAAGTTCAATAAAAAAAGAGTTTTTTATTAATATCTTGAAAACGCCTAAGCCGATTTGAATGAAATGTTCATGGTTCATTCTCACAATTATCCGACATTTACTGGAATAATTAGATTGGATCCAGAATTTCTAGAGGAGTACCCATCGAGCAAGTCATTTTTTTGTGAAGAAAAAAGTTACTCTGTGTTTTTTTGGGTTCTTCTTAAATATTCAGATAAACCCAGTAAAAATGCATTATTTCTGTCTTGTTATTTTTTCGTATATTGATGCTTCTGAACTCCATAAGGAAGAATTAAAATGCTCATAGATATTATCAAACAAATTTTTGCACATCATTATTTATAAAAACATAGATCTATATTGAAATAATATTCATATTTTCATTTTATAGAAACGAGGAGAGAAAATGCCAAAAAATTTGGAATAATGAATGTACTACAGACAGTACATAGATCTATGATGGTACAAAAGTTATAATTTTTTTTTCATTTCTATAAAAGCAATCAATTACAAGAAAATAAAACTATGTCACATTTGTGATTTTTTCTTCAACAAATTTCATCCAAATGGATGCACAGTACATCAGAAATAATTTTATGACACGTGTCACTTCTTATCAACCTGAGAGAAATGTAGATTTCCTTGATTTTTGTCATTGAATGAAATATTCGAGTTGATTTTTGAATGCCGCTGGCAGATTCAAAAACTACCCTACGAAGATAATCAATTATAAGAAAAAATTGCCAATTTAATACAGTTTCTGAAATGATATATGGGGCAAATTAGAACAGCTTTTTTGTTATTAACTTTTTTCAAGCGGGTCGCGTATTTGAGAAAAATTTATTGTTTTTATAATGAATTTTACAGTATTCTAAAGAGAGTATAGAGGATGGACACGCCGCAATCTTCTATTAATTTATTATTATTCATTTTAATTCATAGTGATTACAGTAGTGATGCATTTTGATTGAAAGCATATATTTGAAAGAAAAACTTGCGCTTTCGTCAAAACATGAAAAACTACTTTGCAGTATGCTGCTCGAATCAGACGAATATCAGTTTTGCGCTTTCGCCAAAACATGAAAACTGCAGTATGCTGCTCGAATCAGTGGAACATCATTTTATTTCGAATTAAATAATCGTTTTTTTGGAATAAACCTGGTCTGGTGATTTTCCCGCCTCAGTCATTACCTTTTTTAAAACAAAAACCTTGATACATTATTTGCAGATACGGCGTGATGTTTCTCGCAAGATTCATCGTTTTTTAAACGAAATAATATCCAGACGGTAAACAAACTGTAAATTTTCGCTAAAATTCGGCATGAAAGGGAAAACCTGCGTTATTTATCGCTGTCTGTGTATTGAATCTGTGAAATAATGGTGAAATATTGCCGATATCGCTGTTGGCGGTACGCCAAGAAATATCGAAAGTGCATGGTAGACCGAAAAATAATTAATTTTTCACGCGTTGTATCAGAAAAGACTTGAAAGTGGCAAGGAAAATCAGAAAAATTATGGTCTGCGCTGTTTTCGATGAAAATACCATGAGAATGGGCATATTATTATATCACGAAAAATTTTTATTTCATAATTCGATAGAACTCACCCAAACTAGCTCACCACCGCAAACCGTTTCTTGCTGTGAGCTCCCTACGTTTTTTAAAAAAAATATTGAAATCTCCGATTTTTCGGACCTCTGAAAATGAGGCGATGATGTGACGTCAAAACCCTAATACTGAAACAAGACTATTACAGACAGAGATGAATGATACATGATTTCTGACAGAGTGAATTAGCGCGAGATCACTGTTAAAAGAATTAATATATCAGTTGCCTCAGTCTCCGCCGGGCGTTTGGTATTTTCTTTTAACTATGGCGAGATGAGGTTTCTACGTCATAAGAGGGACCGTTTTCAAAAGGTATTATTATTTATGTCCAAAAATAAAACATTCCAGTTAATTTTTCGATCGAATTATGTCGTCAATCATTATTTATGTATAAAAGGATCATTATAAACATATCGAAGATAAACATAGTTTGAGTTAAAAGTTCTACTAAGGTGTACACGCCCATTGGGGAAATGTATACAGTATGTCTCGCAGGATATACACTCCATTACGAAGTGGACTCATCTTCAGTGTTGTAACTATACAGGGTATGTCATGACAAGCTTACACTATCTTTATATCGACAATCAGTCGGAAGAAATCCATGAAAATGGTCCTGCTTATATTTTAGATTACCCTCTTCTCATTTACAATATTTTCGACAATGAAGTGTTGCCGCTTCTACTACAAAGTAGTAGCAACATTGATGTTTCCAATAGAACACCCTGCATTTTATCGCATTTTTAGATTCTCCCTGAAGAGCTGATTTCATCGATGCATCACACTTGGGGTCTATCGAAAATGATTACAGAGATATAGGGTGTTCAAAATCGAGATTTTTCAACTTTAGGATTTTTAGTGTCGAAACTATTCATTATCGGTCAAAACGGCTCACATGTCCCTATCTCAACTTTTGATTCACTCTTTATTGATAATTTAGTCGGAACAGATACGGGGTGGTTCAAAATTCATAATTCTGAACAGTTAGCCATGTAAATCAGTAATATATATGACGATCAATTAGGTGATAAAGAATCTTCAATGATTTGAATAAGATATCACAAATAGTGTCCAGCTCTAGTCCCCTAGCTCACTTTTGCTCTACCTTTTCTGGAAATGGGTAAAACTGACAAAATCAAGCAATTTGGGACACCCTGTACACAGTGATGAAATCATCAACATTCACGGGAAATATAAAAGAGGCGGAGAAAATCTTTTCGAATTCAACTACAAGTTTTTTAGAACAATTTTCAGTTCTGAGGAATCCATTTTTTCATATTTCATTCCTCATGGAAGCCTCCCTGTTAGGTTCTCTCAAATTAACGATGTTCTCAAGATATTTATAACAGCTCCAGAAAATAATTCAAAGGAACATGAAAACTCTCAGAACAATATAAGTACAGCAAATTCTTTAGGGAGAGAATTTTTCAGACCTATTGTGCACAGAATTTCACAATCAAGGCATCGAACATAAAAGTTGATAGTTCAAAAGAATTTGTGAGGAACTTTCTACTTGTTTTATTCAAACCGAACAGAATACACAGCAATTTCATCGTTCAAATAAATCTGACAGCTAATAAATGCTTCAAAATTGTATTACATGATTGCCTAACTCGTTTTCATTAAGCATAATAATATACGTCTTTTACACCTATTCCTAGCACCTATGTCAAGACAATTTTCTCTGCTCGACTCCCTAGAATTTATTAATACGTTCTGATACTGAAATATATAGGTGATAAACTGTAACTGGCGTAGAGCATTTTTATGATTCTGGTCACATAAAAATAGAAGCAATAACAATCAAGTAGCTGAAGAGCTATAAATACGCTGATGATGAAAGACGAACATAATATAGTCGAGTATACGATAAGGTATCTCAATATAAACTTCTTGGTGCTGAAAAGTCAAGTCATTGGATGCAGAAGTAATGGTTGTTGAAATAGTTATTTAAGCAACTAGTGTATTAATCGCCTTTTAATATAAAAGTTGGTTACAAAATTTTTCCGTCGACTATATTTCTCATTTCGCCTGCAATGAAGAAAACTTGGTTCGCGAATTCATCATTCATCCGGAAACTGCTAAGAATCACCCAGTAGCCTTGTTACTGACATTAGTGACATTTCACATTTGTCGAAATGATCAACATAGACATTCCTTGTGTTAAAAAACAGGGATTAAAATCGTGTCAGAAACTTGGAAAGGCGAACCCGTTAACGGAAAATCTTCGATGAAATCCATATTTTCGATTCAAATGCAGATTCCGTAAGTTATAGTATGAACAATGAATGCACGCGGTGTATGTTTGGTTGCCTATAAAACAATCGTGCATTATTAGACAAATTGATCATTAACAGGGGTCATTAATGAACGATTTCATGAACATTAAACTTACTCGTTAATACGAGGTCGACGGAAAGAATAAATAATTATCCTATTACAGAAAAAAGATGTACCGATGGGCTCACCTTACTTAAAAAAAATCACTATTTCCAATGAAAGTTAGCATATTTGTCGGAATTCTTTGGAGACTAGGTATATG
This sequence comes from Phaedon cochleariae, assembly GCA_918026855.4. Lineage (NCBI taxonomy): Eukaryota > Metazoa > Arthropoda > Insecta > Coleoptera > Chrysomelidae > Phaedon > Phaedon cochleariae. The sequence goes on from OU896708.1 coordinate 59,910,586, forward strand.
CTTACCAATTCCATTTTTCACGAAATTACCTATACAGGGTTAATCTGAAAGTGAGGTTTATTTTCGAACAGGATTTATATCCTATCAAAATAAGTTGTTTGGCAAAATTGCTCACATAAAATATTCAAGATAACGGAGGTACAGGTATTCCAAGGTTCAAAAAAGACTCCAACTATAAAACATTTTGTTTACATTTCCTCAAAAATACGAAAAAAAGCCGATATCAGTCCAGCATCAACAGTTGCAATATTTCATCAGAAAAATTAATCAAAAACCTCTTTTTACACTTTCAACATATTGATGTTCGTTTCAAAGTGAACTGTTATCTTACACTTTTTACATAAACAATTTTTCGCCAAACAACTCATTTTGGCGAGATATATACCCTGTTAAATAAAAAACCTCACTTTCAGATTCACCCTGTATATTATTATGTGAAGGCTACAAGACCACAATGGATTGATTTTTTGTAAAAAAAAACTGATGAATATTTTTAATTGATGGTCCCAATTTGGGTGGAGTAATCAAAATATAATATTGAGGAGGAATTTGAATCAAGCAACACAGTATATCAAAAGAGGATAAAGGAAAGAACCGTGTTTTAGAATTCAGTATATCATCAAGATTCTGAGGGCGTATTTTTCACGACAAAATTAGATTTTTTTTATAAATAATGTGTCAAATCGCACCAGGTCGCCTACTATAGGTTTTCATTTAGATCGACAATGGTCAAACGTTCGAGTAGATGAGCGTTGAAGTTTCAATATCCTTTCAGTATTTTCTTCATTGGTCTTCCAGTTTCTGAGATTTTTGGATCAAATGCGGAAAAACTATCATCACAATGAAAAACAAAACGGCGATAATTTCAAAAACTATACAAGATTTTTGAAAAGAAAGCTGAAAAAATCTCGTAACTCAAGCTCTGTAAATCGTTTGCTGACACAATCATGTCTATGAGCAAAGTTGTATATTGGCCTAAAAAATACGCTATTGAAATCTTGAGACTGAATTTAGAAGTACCCTGTAGAGAATGCATATGTCTAGTGAGGAAACGATATTTTTTCGTTTTATTTCCTGTTTTATAAATTATTATATACGACCTGCAAGAAAAATTGCCCTACTAGAGCCGGAGTTTGATTTATATCGTTCGACTAGTCCCTATAGAGCAACAATGAAGCCTCATTTGCATGCAAAGCCTCTATTTAATATTAATCTGTTGTGGTAACACACTTCTATATCGCGTGATGGAAAATGGTGAATGGATCCAATTTCAAAATCAAATTGAAAATCAAAACGATTTAGACAGGAAAAATGATATTATACAGAATGTTTCAGATTTCAATCGGGAAACTTGATAGGCGATAGTTTTCGCATCAAGAATAAAAAAAAAGTTCATATAATAAACTTAAGCTTAGTTTCCGGGACACAAGATGTGGACGTTAGAAATATTATTTGCCTTCTTCCATCACCCTGTATATATCGAGTGATGTCAATATGGATCTTGCATGAACTAACATGAGAATTTGAATTCATTATATATTTCTTCTTCAACTAAGGAGAAGTTTGTGTCTTCTATTTTTAAATCGAATGAAAATATGAACCTCAAAAAAAGAACTATGAAGCACAATGATTTTTACCATGAATAACAATCTGGTAACACTTAGGCTATGGGATACCTACAGTGAATCTATCAATGCCAAGAGATTTATATTCACATTACTAAGGAGTTTTCAAAAATCACAATACTTCATAGAAATTATATGGGGGGTTTCCGAAATTGCGGAGATAAATCAAATTCTGACATCAAAATATGACGATTGTCCAAATGTGAATAAACGAGTTTTGGTAGGGAGTTGTTCGACATATTCTGAGGTTGACGACAAAAGGATGTGCTGACTGGGCTTGTCAGTACGTCTGACTAGTATTTTTAGTGATAAAATGAATGATTGCCAAAACTTTTGTATTTTTTGCCCATTATTTTCTTTCTCTCTTTCATGACCAGGCTTAGTAACCTAACTTTAATCAATGTAACAGTAGAATTCCTATGCAGATTTGTCGAAATTTCGAATGAAATATTCTTATCCCAAGTGTAAACCCAGTCGGCAGGCTTTTTATGTAAATGATATCGATTCACAGCTAGCTCGTTGAACCAGACAAAGATTTAATGAATTCTCCCATGCAAAAATGTCTAGGGAGTACATTCGCTATATCACGTTCAACTACAATCGTTATATCGTAATATCTGATTATGCGACCCTAATAATTGCTAGAGAGATAGATCCTTCCTAGGTACGTACAACATTATAGGAATTTATTTTCGTTAGGTCCAAGAGATGAAGAAAAAATTATGATGAATAATCCATCATTCCAGCTTTTGATTGTGTTAATCATGGAATACTGCTGCAAAAAATGCATCGCTATGGAATCAGAGGAACATGTCTTGAGTGGTTCAGATCACACCTCAAGGAAAGATCGCAAATAGTAAAAGTGAACGATGCATGTTCTGATCCCTCAGCAATATTTTGCAGGGTACCTCAGGGGTCTGTTCTGGGACCTATTCTGTTTTCATTATACATCAACAATCTCGCTACAATAAATATTGAAGGATCCTTCACAATTTTTGCAGATATTACCACATCATTATGGCATGGAAAAAATACTAAAATTTTGAAAAAAGTGGTGTCAAGCAATGGTGTGATGCTAACGCGCTTTGTTTTAATGTAGATACAACTAAAACTGTCATCTTCAAATTTAACTATGATAACTTGCTGCTTGATGGTATCAATATTGAAGAAACACCTTGTACTAGGTTTCTTGGATTGAATATTGATAATAAATTGAAATTCAATGAACATATAACATCATTATGTAAGAAGTTAGCTTCTGGATCATTTGCAGTGAGAGTTGTCGCCAATGAACTTGACATATCCACGGCCAGATCGGCTTACTTTTCCTTAATAGAATGCCATCAACGATATGGCATTGCGTTTTGGGGACTTCGTAATCAAAATCTCTTCAATCAGGTATTTATACTGCAGAAAATATCTCTTAGATATTCAATTGTGTAGGGCTAACTATAGAGATAGCTGTAGAGATCTTTTTGTACAGCAAAGAATTTTAACTTTGGCAAGTATCTTCACTCTCGAAGTGGTATGTCTGATCACCAAACATGTTTATGTTCGGTGGTCTGATTCACATCTATGTATGTAAAATGTGCTTAAATGTTTGTTTTAATTATGTTTGTATGCATTTTGATACAATTGCAAGTAGTATGCAAGGTTTTTATTCTTCTTATTTCTATATATTTTAATGTTCATATATTCATGTCTGTGTGTATTATATTTATTCGAGTGCTATTTCCATATGATCTACCAAGATTTGTATTTATATTTATATTTTATGTTTTTGATTCAACTTTGTCAATGATAATTTATTCTTGGACGATAAAGCATATCTATCTATCTATCTATCTATCTATCTATCTATCTATCTATCTATCTATCTATCTATCTATCTATCTGTCATCTGTATCTAGATTTTTGGGATTTTTTATCAGCGAATTTCCAAAATTGTAGTTTTTGTTCAGCTGTGACACTACCCTCTGAGACATTAGCTGAATAAAGTCCGCCCTTTCTGTGGCATTCCTGTAGGTATATATAATACCATACATGTTGAAGGATTTTATTTATACCAGTGTTTGTTTTGTATATATTTTATGTATAATAGTATATTATTAAACGTGAGGTTATGACCATTACCGCAAGTTGAATACTTTTCTTTATATACGACTGAAACAATAAAAATACTAGGATACAACATATACAGAGAAAGAACTTTATTCGCAAACCTTAGTGATTACCTTTAAAAATGCTATAAAAATGCTATAAAAATTTCAATTTAACTATTCATTTTGTTTGTTCACCAAATTAACTGTGAAGTTTGAGCAACCATAGTAATCTGAATATGTGCGCGACTGAATTATGCAAGTTTATTGTTTCCTTTTGTGTTTATTGCATATATGTTGTTGATGTACTGACTGGTTGAGGTGTTATAGAACTCAAAGTTCAGAAATTGTTACGAATATCAATATGGATGTTGATATAAAATATGTTCGTGTTTTGATTTTACATCAAATCGCCAAAAATATATGGGGTATCCATTTGAAAATCTCGAGAAAGATCACTTCGAAAAGTTCCGATTTGAAAAATCATTATCCACCACCCTGTATAATTCGAGGGTGATAAAATTCTTCACAAATATCACGCATCTTCTCCTCAAACGATATTATGATCATTATCTCTCAAATTTCATAATTGTGACCACAGTGATTTTTTCGGTATGCATCTTCAGATGACATTATTTCAACAAAAAAATTCATAGCTTTGATATATGATCGAGGTCCACGATATTATAGGGGTGGATGGAGGTCACAGGGATGCTTACAAAAATGTGCTAATATTCAGGGCATTCCATATAAAAAAATGATTCCAACCATCTAGATTTTTTTTGCGCCCTGCATATGTGGCAATAATTTCCAGTTATGCACCACCCTGTATAATTCAAAAGGAGTAGATAAATGTGGATTGAATCGGTCCTTAGTGGGTCACTCTGTAGAGAAGGAAAATAATTCTCTAGATTGATATCTTCTTTTTTGTATCGTGACACTTCTCGATAAATTCTGCACTTACGTTTTGTACGCTTTTCAAAACGATGCATATACGTGAGACATTATTTACAACATACGAACTTCCACTTGAAAAATATAAGATTGTATCGGCAATGTTTCCAAAGGATGAGCAAATAGACACTTCCCTATAAAACATATCCTCGATAAAGTGGAGAACTGAAGGCCCGGAAATCGACCGATAGCTCAGAGCACATAAAAACAAGCAGAAAAAAAGTGGTCAATCTATCTTCGAGCTTGTGCCACATACATCTGAGTCTGAGGAGGCCTGAGAAAAAAATGAACTTCGTGTTTTGTTTGAAAGTTTAGTCACCCGAACGAATTGGGTGTGCTTTTCTGGTCGAATGTTCAAATAAAAGATGCAATAAAACAGGGCATACCGATATGGCAATATTGGCAATGCTACTATGAGATTGGATAATACGGGGGATGATACAGGGGGGATTTGGATCCCCAAAGCAAATAGGGACGCAATAATATGGCCGACGAGACACAAACAGTCGCAATCATGCATATATGAGCGATGAATCATATTGTGGATATATGGTTATTCAGAAATATAACATTTCAATAAGTATGATTCTATACTTACAAAATCTTGATGATTTTCCTTATGATTATTCGATATCTTTGCAATTTCAAACAATTGGGTTGAGGTTGAACATTTTTCCTTCCAGTTTTAAATATTTGTATTATTATTCGAATGAAGATACCATCTTCTCAGCTAAAAACAAATTGATTCATTCAATTTTCAGTAAGGATATGTTCAGCTAATTTTGTTTCGTCGACATGCCTTTTCTTCACATTGTTTTCATGTTGTTTCGTCCTTACTGTTCCACCTGTAAAATAGTTTCCAAGAACACATAGTATTCTCACATTACACGTCATTACAACTGCTTTATCACTAAATTTATGCCAAAGATTTGTGTCTTCGATATATAGGGTGGCATAACTATTGGGATAGGACCAAATATGCCTTCATGATATATTGATGTAGTACAGGATACAGGGCATTGAAGTAGTAGACATTGTTCTTCGTTTTTTTGCTAATAATTCAACTGTATATGCATCAATTCTTGTCAAAATCGGCAGAAAGGCATAATTCTATACAGGGAATATTATTTTACATTCTACAGTTTGTTACAGGGGGCGCCACGTGAATGATTGATGATGATGAAATTGACTGGTAACGTTTTTAGCCGAAAATTTTTAATGATTTTGATAAGAAAATATGACAAACATAATTTCAACGTAATATTGGTACTCTGGTTTAAACACGATATTTCCATCCGTTTTCGATAAAAACACAAATGAACAGTTCAAAGTCTCATTTATGAAGTGTGCTTTGGACTGTCGGATTATTGCTGGTGAATGAAATTTGTCAGTGAATTAATTTTGGTCCGAATTTATAGTCAATTCTTTTTCGATTGCCTATATGTCCCAATAGTTACATTACGACTCACCCTTAATACAATTATTTTATGATTGATTTTAATTATTTGATATTTTTTGAATAGGTATCGGCGTGTGCCCTGAGGTCCTGATCAATTTAGTGAGAATTGATGGTGATATTTTTTACAGCATCATAAGGTGTTATTCGTTCTTACATATACCGTCAAGAACTACACTAGAGTACCTAGTGCTAATCTGATCGGTACGTGTTATCTAACACCAAAGTGTTGTACTATACAATCATTTGGTGATTATTTTGACACTATATCTATTGAGTTTTTGCTTTTACTGATAATATCATGATTTGCGAAATTTTTTCGGATATTTTTCTGTTGTGAAAACGTACTTATTGAGTGTTATCACGTGCTTTCTTGTCTGCATCTGAGTGTTGAATAACACGACTCTGATATACTAACATTTGTATTCAGTGTATGAAATATGATCCTGATACTATATATGAAAACTATGAAGATGAGCGACGAAGGAGCGCTAGTGTCGCCATCTATCAAGATATTCACTCAATATTTTTCTGTGCACAAAATTTATACTTAGATATACAATTTTTTGTTTTTGGTTTGATAAAAAACTCTATATAGCTTCGCAATCTCAAAATCATCACATATAATAGAAGAACAACTTAAAATTTATTTAATGCATTATTTTCACGAAATCATCCGTTCCTATTGTCACCTATCAATCTGGATATCATCAGAATTCGTGGATGATGATATACCTACACAATTTTTTTTCCATTCTTCAATCAGTTTAGGTTTTTCAGGGAGAAATTTCAACATCAGCAACATTATTTATTCACATGGGAGAATGCAAGACGATGAGTGCATTATATTAGCCCCAAATCTCATCATGTTTCATACACGGTTTTGATTCATTCGTGATTGGTCAGGGTGTTACTAGGTGTTAATTTCATATAATAAGTGCATTTTTTGCTTAAACTTCAAACGAATGTAATTACTTGTCATCCTTTTGGCGTTTCTTTAGAATGGACATTTCAGAACCCCTCTAAATATCCACATCCGAGTGATTTTTCACTATATGAAGGGGTAATTGACCCACTGTACACGGTATTATCAAATTTCTAATAATATTGATATAATATTGCTAATCTAGTGTTCATTCAATCGGAGTTATTTCTGAAATCCACTCGATTAAAATTACACCCGAAAATTTTTCACTGTGTACACATCTGGTCCAATCAAGAGACCATGTGATACTTTAACATGCTTTCACCCCGACAACCGTACGGCACACGCCACGTGGCCCCGATATGCGCAATATTTCACCCTCAAACACCTTTTCAGGGGCCCAAGGAACGGGGAGAGAGGGCTATAAATTAACGTGCTCCCAGCTTACTCGATTTCTTCTATTTCCGCACACCTCATTTTCTTCTAAGGGGGTGATCGCAAGCCCCCCAGACAGCACAGAATATTCTATGAATGTTCTCACAACGTTCACAACATACCTTCTTCAGAATATTCTGAAGAATATTCTTGGAATATGATGAGAATGTTCTGAATATTCATAGAATGTTCTGAAAGAATATCCATAGAATATTTTATCTAAATATTCTAGGAACATTTCAGAATCTTCTATTATATTCTATGAATGTTATTCAGAAATGTTCATAGAATGTATTGTTTGAATATTCTAGGTACATTTATAAGATATTCCATAATATACTATGAATGTACTCCAGGTATGTTCATAGAATATATTATTCAGATACTATGAGAAAGAGAAAATTGTTCAAAACTTTCAGGATCCTGGTACATTTCCATATAATCTTCACAATTTATATATTTGTAATGCTGTTCCTATTGTAAAGTACGTCAATTAATAATTTGAGAATTCATTTATTGAATTTTATTGTCTTTTAACTTCTGATTGCACCTGATATTATTCATAAAATATGAATTCAAATTTACCGCCCTCGAATTACTTTCTTTTTATCCGCTAGGGGCGCTATATTCTTTCGTTCTGAACTAACTGAGAAAATTCACAACAACTGAACAGAATCTGTCAATGTATGTCGGTTCTCTGTCGTTTGCCCACCCAATGACCAAGGACTATAATAATCCTTGCCCAATGACAACCATAAGTCGGTACATCGCACTGGTACATCGCAAATCGCACTGATCTATATAATAGATCAGTGGTACATCGTGGTTCGGTCTATGCCCTATGGTGTTTGTGTTGTGAGTTGTGTCTTGCGTCAAATGTCAAGTGTCAAGGGTTCGGTCTGTGGTCTGTTCTCTTGTTCCCTGTTCGTCTGTTATGGTGTGCTTGTGCTGTTTTGTGTGGTTTTAGAAATTTCGTAACGTTCTCCAGCAAAAATGTGAGTAATTTTTTATTTCGTTATACTTATTTACATACTACATACTACAACATACAATAAATTTCTTAACTTCAGACTCAAGTCTAACTATGCCTAAGAAGTTTTCAACTACATATTATAGAAAGCTCAAAACTCATAAGGAAATGAGTAGGGTGGTATTTTCTGTTGACTCTGATACCAATAATACCACTAGTGCGACTACACCACCCCATTCATCCCATTTCATCACTACCAGTGATCATGATTCGAATACTGAACATATGGAAATTGAGATGGAATCTGTAACTAGCTCAAATGCTGAAATGCATGTTGATACAGGGGAATCACATAACCATGTGACTGCATCAGATAATTCTGAAAATATTGTTGGACGAATTCATCAAGCAAAGGATGTAGATGAACTTAGAACCATGAACAATGAAATCACAAACATTGAAGGTGTTTCGGGTGTAACTAGTAATGACTTCAAAACCAATTTGATATCATGGGCTATTCAATATCACATAGAGCATGCTGCCCTTAACAGTTTGTTGAAATTGGTGAAAAATGCTAAAATTGATCCAAGTAATATTCCATCTGATTCTCGCACATTGTTAAAAACTCCAAGACAAATTGAATACCATTCAGTTGCACCTGGAACATACTCACATATTGGTCTGTACAAAGCTATAGAATATTTATTAAGAGGTAGAACACCACCAGAAAAAATTGATATTCTGGTAAACATAGATGGACTACCTCTAAGTAAAAGTTCAGGCAGTCAGATATGGCCAATCCTTTGTTCCATACATAATATGCCATTTGGAGTAGCTTTGATAGGGGTTTATCATGGTTATAAAAAACCTGCCAATTCAAATGAGTTTTTAGAAGATTTTGTAATTGATGCAATGGATCTAACTGATAATGGTTTCAATTTGAATGGGAATATAATTCCTTTCAAAATTATTGGTCTTATTTGTGATGCACCTGCAAAATCTTTTGTTTTGAATACAGTTGGACATGCAGGGTATTTTTCATGCACAAAATGTATTCAAAAGGGTGAATATTTGAAAGGCCGAACATGTTTTCCACAAACAAAATGTAGGAAAAGAACTAATTCCAGTTTTCGCTTGAAATTACAAAAGGAGCATCATGTTGGAACTTCGATTTTAGAAAATATCCCAGAATTTGATATGGTTTCTAATGTTCCTGTTGAATATATGCATTTAATGTGTCTGGGTGTTATGAAGAAACTTCTTGTGAATATGTGGGTTTATGGAAGACCTCCCAATAAATTTCGTCCTGTAGTCATAGAAACAATCAATAATAGATTAGACTCAATAAAAAATCATATACCAATAGAATTCGCTAGAAAACCCAGATCTCTTGAAGAAGTAAAAAGGTGGAAAGCCACAGAGTTTAGATTTTTTTTGTTGTATTCAGGTTCCTTCATTCTGAATGGATTAATTGATGAAAAACATTTTTTAAATTTCTTAAGTTTACATATTTCAGCAAGAATATTTTCTAATAATTCTCCTGACAATTTATTTGAATTTGCAACCTCTCTTCTTGAATATTTTGTGAAATCGTTTGAAAAATTATATGGAAGAGAATTTTTATCACATAATGTTCACAACTTGCTTCATGTATCAGATGATATTAAGACATTTGGACCTCTACATTGTTACAGTGCATTCCCCTTTGAAAACATGTTGGGCTCTTTGAAAAAACTGTTAAGAAAACATGAAAAACCAATTTCTCAAATATTAAAGAGGATGAAGGAAATTGAAAATAATTATTGCCCTTCTAATTCTGTATGTCCTGACCTGCTATGTCAAGTTCCTCATGATTCAGGCCCAACGCCAGATGCTGTAGGGTGGTTGCAGTATAAATCAATAATTTTTAGAAAGTTCAAATTAGATGTAAACAATGTTGCTGACTCATTTTGCCTTCTGACTAATAATACAATAGTTAGAGTCTACAATATACTTGGAAGAAACTCTAAAATAGGCATTTATGGGAAGCGATTTTGTAAAATTGAGAATTTCTTTGAAAGTCCATGTAATTCCTCTGATTTAGATATATATGTTGTGAGTAATTTAGACAATGATTTGTCACTGTATAATATAGAAAACATTGTCTCAAAATTGGTGGCATTTCCATTGACTGATAAATTTGTTGTTTACCCTCTGTTGCATGAATGTGATCAGGCCATAACTCTTTAGTAGGTATTTTGAAATTTGCATTTTTATTAGTCTCTTCCCAGAATAGAATGTTTCATGGCAGATTTTGATTTTGAATATGGGCCACATAATATTCAATTACTTTCTAATTTTAATTTAGGTTAATCAAATGTTTATTTTATTACTAATCAGTTGGTCTTCAACTGGGCTTCTAATTGTTCATTCCTTAGTTTTATGGAATCATGCATCTCAGAGGTATTTTGAATTATTGTCAATAGATTTTTTTTACATGAATATATTCCAGGAGTCGTAAATACTGGCGAGTTGTTCATTTTATATCAGAAGACTCTGTGGAGGCTGTGCCAATGAACTGGATTATAAATAAAGTCAGCTGTTACTGGCCTCAACAGCATTTATTAAAAGTTGCTATACCAAAATGTCTACCACCCGAAAACTCATGGAAAATACATAGCATTCGAATTATTGGAGAAATTTATGGTGAGTAGTGACATTGTGTTTTTATGAACACATACATACAGCACATTAGCAACCCTGAGCAGTCAGTTGCCCCTTTTCTTTTTGATTGCTTCAGCAGACAGTCAGCTATTTTTTACCCTTGTGTGACACAATATACTAATTCTAATCATGGGTTTCTTGTTGGTTTTACATAAAAATGTAGATTTTATCATATCTATTTATTTCCAGATGATTTAGTGACTGCCAAAATTAAAGCAAGTAAAGCAATGTATACATCTGATATAAATTCAGATGTAGAAAAAGGAATTGGTCACCGAAAAAAAAAAGCAAATTCAAAGTATACTCTTGATTTATATGATTCAGATGAAACAAATATTGATATTGATCTAGATGAATCTCGAGATGAATCAAATATAGAACGTTCCGTCTTGCTGTCCCCTAGAAATAGTAAACATCATATGATTGAAGGTGTGTATTTACTTACTCAACTGATTTTTATTATTTATATTTTTTGTTGACTTCTTCATCAACATTAAGGATAAATAACAAATAGGTACAATAAGGCATATTCTTTTTTTTTTTTAGCTGAAAAAACTGATGATTTGGAAGTGCCCATTCTCACTCCAAGGAATACTATGATTCCAAATTACTCAAATATCAGAGGTGTGTTTTATTTTAATTTATGTTACAGTTCAGTGATATTTGATCATTTTCAGATGACTCTGATGAGGAACTAATGAGCAATATCATTGCTGAGGGTAGTTGCAACATTTTTAATAACCTCTTTTTTTGCATGTTTCATAAGCTAAAATAGTTTTTCAACTACAAGTAGAGTCCATAGTAGTCCCTAATATTAACTAAGTAGGTACTGTATATATATATATATTTTTTTTCAGCTGATGATAACAATCATAATGCCTCTAGAACGAATGCTGACAAAAGCACAGTAACGCCCAAAAAAATATCAGGTAAACATATATTCTTGTTCAAATACTTGATTTATTTTTTTTTTATTTTTAGAAGAGACTGGTTTTGAAAAATTGCTCAAAATTAATTTTAATCATGTATTTCGACAATTATCACTGATTAATTTCAAACTAGATGAAGTAATCAAAGATATGAATTCTGGCATGCTGCAAACCACGAATGAAGTAGACATAGCTGAGTCATTCTTCACCAAATTTGAATTTCCTATCAGTACTTTGGAGGATCTGAATGATTTTGAGGCATATCTGAAGAATGATGAGAATAAAATAAAAGTGGTATGAATGTAATATCTACTGGTTATTTGAAAATCCCACTCAATGTCTTAATGTCTTATTATGATTCTCCTATACAATATAATTATTATGAACATGAATTATTGGTCTGTGAGATTTAAAAGTGTCCCAATATTGCTCATTATGATAGAGTTTATATTGTTTACTTCAACCATACATGGTACCTATCTTGAAAATACTAGAATCACTATTGTACTTTTTGAAATAGACTGCTGTATAACAATAATTTTCTTATATTTTTGGCCTATCATTGGGTAAAATGATGAAAAATGTTTTCAACATTAATGAATATATATTATTTTTTAGACTAAGGAACTCTCCTCGATAGGAGGAAGTTCCCACAAAATAATGGTGAAACGTATCATGGACAAGGTATTAAGTAATGAAGTGGGCCAATCATTCAGCTGGTTTGGTTTTAAAAAGAAGAAAAACTTTTCTGTGTTATTGATATCACAAGTGATTATAGGTAATAAAAAAAACTCTTGCACTAGGATCATATTTAAACTATATTTTGCAGATGCTGTTATATCATTGAAAACAATGAAAGTGACCAGAGCTGATGTTGAAGCTTCAATCAAATTTTGGCTCCTGAAGTCGAAGGAACGGCGAGAAAAGGAACTGAACCAATAATTAGTTTCATTACATATATGCAGGGTATTTCTTCATGAGTAAACGCTATCGATATATGTAGAACTAAAAGTAGTATAATTCTGAAGATGTGTGGAGATGGTGAAGAAAACATGGAGAATCCAACTAAAATAGTTTGCTTCCGGTTTCTCCGGAAGTGACGTCATTTTTGTTATGTTCAATAGAGCACCCTGTTTATTATTTCATTTTTATATTCTCCCTAAAGTGCTGATTTCATCAAACTATCACACTTGGGGTCTATCAGTAATAATTACAGAGATGTAGGGTGTGAAAAATCGAGATTTTCCAAGTTCAGGAATTTGTTGTGCCCAAAACTATTCATAATTGGTCAAAATGGTTTACCTACATGTCCCTATCTCAACTTTTCATCCACTATCAATTGATATTTAATTGAAATAGATACAGGGTGTTCAGAAATCTAAATTCTAAACCACCCTGTATTTGTTTCAATCAAATGTATGTAGATAGTAAATAAAAAGTTGAGATAGGGACATATGTAAACCATTTTGGCCAATTATGTATAGTTTTGACACCAAAGCTTCTTGAACCTAGAAAATCTCGATTTTCCACACCCTATATCTCTGTAATCATCACTGCTAGACCCCAACTGTGGTAGGTTAAAGAAATCAGCTTTTCAGGGATAAAAATGAAATAATATACAGGGTGTCCTGTTGAAAACAACAAAGATGACGTCACTTCCGGAGAAACCAGAAGCGTCACAATAACGAACATGTTTAAGTTGGATTCTCCATGTTTCCTTCACTGTCCACACAAATTTTTAGAATTATGCTACTTTTAGTTCTGCATATATAGATAACTCATGAAGATATACCTACCCTGTATATATATATATATTATGTATCTGAATATGTTCATATAGTTTTGTTTCATTTTTTATTCTGAGAATTATGTTTTATTTATTGTGAGAATGATGTTTTATTTATTTTGAGAATGATGTTTTATTTATTTTGAAGTTATTATATTTTTATACACTGAATTGTCTTTTGAATTTCATTTCATCCTAATAATTATACAGGGTTCAATAGAGGAGCTCATTCTTCCTCCTCTATTGATCCCTAAAATATTTTTGCAATGTGTTTTCAGATACCCTGTATACTGAGAATATTTCTAGAACATTCTGAGAATGTTCTGGAGAAGATTATGGGGACTCTCTCAGAATATTCAGATGATACTGAGAATATTCTGGGGATGTTGAAAAATATATTCGAGAATATCCCGAGAATGTTCTCAGAATGATCTGAGGATGATCCTGAGAATATTCTTAGAATCTTCTCATGAATATTCTGAGAACGTTCTTGGAACGTGAATTTTCGTCCCATTTGCATGTTCTTAGAATATTCTCAGAACATTCCGTGCACCTTGTGAGTACATTCTGAGAATATTCGAAACGTTCCGAAGGAATATTCTAAGAACATTCTCAGAATCACTTTGTGCTGTCTGGGCCTGTGCACCCTCGTTTCCGATGCCAGGCACGGCTTCCTCTGATGTATATTCGCTTTGGATATTCGAAGGAAATCGCATGAAGCCGTCATGATATCGGAATGGCCCAAAAACGTGACTTTACGGTTATTTCTTAACAATATGCATCGCAATATGCTGAAATCTACCGCAGAATATGTGGTGTCTGATGAAGACTCAATTCAAGAATTTTTTTCTACAAACGTCAAAAAATGACAATTTGCGAAGTAACACTTTTTGCAGTTCCCTATGTTACCACGACACCATGTGCGAAGCAGTGCGCGAAGTGAAAAGTATCATATATACTTCGCACATTGTATGTAAACTATGTGAGATTGTTGTATTTAAACTGTACAAGGGCGTCGCCAGCGGAAAAAATAGGGGGGGCACCATAAAAAAAAACAAGAGAAAAATCAAATAGAAAGAGTTTAATGAGAAAATCAAAAAACAGAAAAAAATCTATACAGTAAATCAGTTGAAAAATAATCTTCTAGGGTTCTTTGGGAATTCATTGGTCACTTTTTGACGAAATCGTTCAAGTTTTTGAAAATATGTTGCCTGTGTATACTCATCATTGCGAGGCCATTGAGTCGAGCATCATACATGGTGATCCTCAACCAGGTTTTGATTCTCCTAAGGCTACTAAATGACCTTCCAACTGTACAAATCTTACAAGGTAAAGGCAACAAGGATCTTCAGAGCCTTCTCAACTTCAGGAGAAAAATATACTTTCGGAACTTCTTTGCTCAAAGTGAGCGTTATCATAAGTAATATCACGATATTCTTTATATTCGAGATAATTCTGTCGCCTCATTGTTCACGAAATTGTGTTGCTGAGCAACACCACGAGTCAGGACGAAAGGTAGGGCTGTACGGCAACACAATAGATTTGACAAGGAAATGAAGAATTATGAGAATATATTCAGAACAGAGTGGAGACTATTTCACGTTCACGAAGCAAAGAAGCATTTATTTTGAATGAATAATTCATTCTGACAAGTACAGTCATTATTTTTTGCCAAATTGACAGACTTCGCTTCGCTACCCATGGTTACATCGTTGTAAACATCTAGTTTTCGCGATAAGCACACGTTTTCTCTGGCTTGTGATTGGTCAGATTATGTGATGAATGAAATAGTCGTTTCAATGATAGCAGGGTGACTGGTGAGCGTTAATCGTAGGGGGGGCAGCTGCCCCATCCTGCCCCTCTCTGGCGACGCCCTTGAAACTGTATGGTCCTCAATCCAGCAAAGATCCAAGAAATCATTTATTTCTGAATGTTGAAAAATAATTGAGGTCTTTCAAGCCACCTCAACAAAATTTTTTATAATAGAGGTGGTTTCATGAAACATGAGAGGATTGAGGATTCTCAATTGCAGACTAACTGACTACCTGAATAAATACAACATACTTTCTAACAACCATTATGGATTCTGCACAGGACTCTCAACAAATGATGCTATAGCTGAGCTGACGAGAAAAAATTATAAGTCTGTAGATGAAGGAAAACCTGTCCTTTTTGTGTTATTCTTGGAAGTGTTGGAGGATACAGGAATACGTGGCATTTCATTGAATCTACTCAGAAGCTATTTATCGGATCGAAAACAGATAGTGAGAATCAATGGTGAATTCAGTAATTCTCAAAAGCTACAAATAGGAGATCCTCAAGGCACAGTACTTGGACCAACACTTTTCACGCTTTACATCAATAACCTATTTTCAGTGCAATCAACAGGAGAAATCATCAGTTTTGCCGATATAAATACGTAGTGATTAGCGATAATCCTTGTTATTTCTTATTGTATTTCTTTCATTTTTTTGTCTTAGAAATGTTGTTGTTTGTGTGCTAAATGTATATCATATCAATGGCACTATATAAATGATGAGCATGACTTCCATGCGCATCCATTAGGACCTAAATGGAAATGCTTCACATAACCTACAAATTGAGCCTTCATTTCTGATATCTAGGATATGACAATCAGCATTAGCGAATCCTATTATTTTTTCACGTTGTCTACATCCAAAATGAATGTACTTCCAAGCAAATCTCAGTGGATGGACATAACCACAAACAATCACACTTAGTGATTCGTGGTGTCATAGTTTATTTTCAAATATTTGTATTAATGTTGTTTTTTTGTGTTGTAAAAGGAAGAAGGAAAATAAACAAATTTATTATTATTATTATTCATTATAATTATATTATCATTACATTATAATTATTATGGAAGATAAAACGAGCCCACCTTGTTAGTGGCTTAGTGTAATGTAAATGTATTTATGAACACAGCTCTATCTTTTTTTATTTATAATGTAGTGATAATGTAATGATAATGAATGTTTTATATAAAACATGTTGTTTGCAACTCGTCGCGGAATACTATGATCATCTCGACTATGTTTTCAAACTCGGCTGCGCCTTGTTGGAAAAATCACTTCTTGATAACTAAAGTATAGCATTCCGCGCACTGGATACAAAAATTCCTATTGGGTGGCTCATTGTTGTTTATGTACCTCTAGTTTAGGTGAAATAATGGAGAAACATATCTCAAAACACCACAATAATGTAGAAAAAATCTATACAGAGAGGTGATGTCTGTATCTTCTGAATCATTCATTCATTCTGAAACATTCCGAAAATTGGTGGGTAGCAAGTATACCAAATTGCTCATGTATTGACAAAACCAATGTTGTCCTATCACTTCCGGTTTCACTGGCGTCACGATGCAATATCGAAACTTCTTTCTCTGTCACACTCATTGAGCATATGGAAACTTAGAAAGCGAATATCGTAATCGTTTGAAATAACCCTATATCAAACACGGTATCGTTGGATTCGTTATGATAATCCCTTACCGATTATGGTATACAATACAGGGTGTCCCATTTAAAAATCAAAAGTTGGGGTAGTTTCCGGTGAAACGTAGAAAAAAATGTGTTTTCTCAATTAATGAGCAATTTGCAATACTTGCTAACAATTGATTTTCAAATTACAATCTCGAATGATCCAAAAGTTACAGCACTGCATGATTTTTATGCACTTCTCTGTATACAGGGTGTCCCATAAGTCATGGATCAAAAGTATTGGGGTGGTAGGGCGAGTTATTTGCAATTGAAGTAACGGTATATTTGATTATCAAATTGTTGATGGTTCAGAAGTTCAATTCAATTTGTCTAAAAAACGTGACATATTCGAAAAGAATGATAACAAAATATTTAGTTATTCATGTACCAAAGGGACGAGAAACTGAAGATTTCAATTAAAACGTACCTACCTTTGAAACGATGCAATTGTATTTGATTCGAATATTTCACATCTTTGATGAAAAATCTGTCATGTTGTGTTTTTGATATTGCGACTTTCCATCTGTCCAATGGAATATTCCACTGCCTATTTTTCGATGTTCATCACTGCCGTTGGGAAAAAATACAAACAGATTTCGAAGTGGAAATATCAGCATGAAAAAACTGTATCTCCCAACTTGTGAAAAAGTAATTAAAACCCGAAACTTCATTGTTTTCAGAACTTTCAAATTCACTTTCCTAACGAAATCACAGCGACAAAATAACTCGAAGTTGAAGCATCCCCCTCAAAACTCGCTACACACTCAACTGCATTACCATAAACACCCCTGAAGCCCTTGTTTTCCATCCTCAAAAAGCTCTCATGGCCTTCTTTATTATTGAACAGGTGTGCCTAAATCGCACTCAGGTGTTTTGATGGTCTCACGTACGAGGGGAGATTTTTTCATGTCGTTCGCAAACGACCGTACAATAACGATTATAATAACGAGTGATAGAAACTGATAGATCACAAGACGAGTCACAAGATAATATACAATATACATACGAGAAACAATTTTACCAAAAATGGCCTTCATACAGTTACATTACGTAAATTCAAAATCTCATCGATCAAATTTATTCTGTGTCGCTCCTCTGTTCACAAAAATGTATTGTCACCGATTTTTTTTATAATTGCTATTCTTATTGGGAATTCATTGCCTAAGGAAGTATTCCCAAGAACTCATAACCTCCACAAGTTGAAAAAAATCAATACCTACCTCCTATCCCTTTCTTCCCTAGGTACACAAGATGTTATTTGAACATTATAGGGATTCCCTTTCCGGCGCTCCAAGAGATAAAAAAATGCAGCCGCACTTCTCAGAAAGTTCGGTACCCAGAAGCATGTCAACAAATTCATTGTGAAGGTGCGATATGCAGAGAAAAAAAAAAACAATTTAGAGAAACATTGCAAAAAAACAATAAATTGTGAAACATCATATTACCGCCCCAACCGCGTACAGGAAGACGGTATACAGGATGATTCAAGGGAAATTCCCTAAGAATTCCACAGGAATATTCCATTCAGCAATGGATGGAAAAAATCTCAAATGAACATGGTCCTAAAGCATTATTTCAACTCGACTGACAAAGAGCTGTCAAATATAACACAAAAAGAATGGTAGACAAACACTCTTCAAAGACTTCGAGGAGATATGATATAGTGATGCATGATGTGATCATAATATAATTGTTGTTTTTTGTTGTTCTAAAATTGTTCTCTCCGTCATTCGGTTGCCCCCTTACGAGTAACCCTCAGTCTGTGAAACACTCAGTATATTGAACAACAATACTCTATGTCTCATACTTGGGCAATAAATATTGGAAATCCTGTATTTCAATTAGAGGCGAATTTTCGAAAACGTCTCGAGTTAATACTCTAATATAAATAATGGATATCGAGAAGGCCGTTTCTGAATATACTGAATCGAATGGGACATGGTTTCAGTCACCATTTTTGATTTTTTTTACTGAAATGAGATTTTGTCCTATTTTCTCATCATCGTGTATATACCACAATAGTGCTTTTTTCGTCTTTTATTGTCCTCCACAAAACATGAGAACAGTTCTTCCCAATAGTCAGCTCAAGTGGAGTTCTATAGAGAAAAATTAAAGAAATGCAAGACTTTCGAAAAAAATACGATTTTTTGTTCCAATGGCCAATTCAGGAGAAATCACGAAAACGTCCCGAGATGAGGTCCCAGTGTATCATAATATGACTGACTTTTGATCAGAAACAATTTGTCGAGTTCGGGCAGCATTGGAAATGTAGACCATAGTGTAATGGTTCCACTTTACACCCTGTGTAAGTTTTGTTCTGCGGACGTTTCCAGAGTGATCTAGCTCTCTTTGAAGCCGCTGAAACATCACATCTGATATCGAAAACCGCATGAAGATCGGTCAATATTTTCAAAAAATACAGGTCTTCGAAATAGAGCCAAATTATGAGTGGTCGATTTAGTGTGTTGAGAACTGAATGTACCACCTCCTCGATTAACCTACAGACAGTATATGTATATACACTGTTGATGGCTTTTGTTGTGCTATAGTTCCGAAAAATGAGTCAACACAACCTGGAGCTGAAATCTACTACTTTTTTTCCTTGTGTAATGAATAACTATTTTTCATCAGATATTTCATGATCCAATTTTTTTTCAGGGTTCGCTAAGAATCCCCACCACACACCGACCACCGATCGCTGAGTGATGCACTCGACATCTAGCACGCCGACCAAATTCGATAATAACAATGATATCAAAAAGCAGCCAATCGAGAAAATGAGCGACTCCAGCAAATCCAGCTACCAGGCGATCAAATCCACCGAATCGTTGAGAGTACCCTCGAAAAAGAAATCGGCCTTCCACCTCAACAACCTCTGGTCGATATGGTACGGGGTGTTTTGCACTGGTCTGCAAGGGTACGCCGCCTACAAATGTCTGAAACGTATATTGGGTAAGTCGATCAGAAAAACATGCTCGAGAAATAATCTTGGCGTATACCACTCAGGAACTAGCGCGAGCAAGTGACAACATTTGAACTTGGTGGAGACTCTTTGTGAATACCACTCGTGGAGGCGATGATACGCTGAATGTGACGCTTCAGTAAATATCACAGCTCACAGCAGGATATAGGTTAATGTGGCATGAATTCTATGAATATATTCCAGATACAATCTGGAAAATTATTGTCCACGTTTGGTGGCACGCAAGCGATATTAAATTGTGTGTGCCTACTAGTATCGTGTTTTTTTTTGTTGAGTTATACAAGTGCACAAACCAATAAATGTTTACTTTTGAGTATATATTATTTGAATTTAGAAGTTTCTTCATATAATAAACCATTAACAATATTTTGGACAAAATTTGAAATACCTCTCTAAAGAGGTTTAACTTGAACCCTTATTTGATTAATTATTGTAAAGCATGCGATTCAAATTACGATTAGAATCATGTATACCTACTTAATTCGATTGATTCAAATCCTTTCTACCCTGAATATTTCAGTTGTGCGTATATATGATAATTTTAAGTTTTTAAGTCTATCCAAATGGAAAGCTGACCAATCGAAAGAAAAATACATTATTGTTCTTCCTGAGAAGTTTTTTCACTTTCACACGAGAGCTTTTTTTGTCGAAGTGAACTTGACATTTCAATGAGAATTATAAATTTAATATCAAGTTGATTACGACCCAAAAAAAGCTTGAGTGTAATTCGGTAAGACAATTTAATGAATGCGTAAATCAAATTATTGTTGACGCATTTTACAATTTCCCTACTCCAAATCGCGACATTTCTACAGAATATACATATAGTATTATTCTGACAACTCAAGATTGACATAAACGGCATCAAAAGGTGCGTTTTATTAGCAAGATTCTTCCACCGTGATGACAATTCATGTCGTTTTATTGAACGAAATTCTGAAACTGGTTCGAACTTTTCATTCCGTCTTCTCATACGGAATGACAGAGGGAGACGATTGTGGTGGGAGTGTATGAAATGGCGGAAATGCCGGTATTTCAGATACTCTGACCTCAAAATTTGACTTGAAAATTGCCTGAAAGTGAACTCGCCTCAGGAAATATTACGGAATTGTTCGCAATTCTACCCAGAATACTTTCAAACACTTCTGGACTCATCCTGAAATTACTTTTGAATGTTGATAAATCCATTTGCAGTATTACTTTATAATAATTTTGAATTTTCGGTATGATATTGCTAGAAAACCTGAATGTTTCAATATAAATTTAGTCAATTATTCCAGTAGATAACTTCAAGCGACTCATACAAGAACAAAATCCTTTCTTCTTCTTCTAACCGATGCACCTACTGAGAAGGATAACAAGGAAGCGGCAACAACATCCATTATAATTTATGATTATAATTATGACGCCACACTCACTCTTTGACATCATTGGAACACCATAGAAAGGTCGGCGACCTTTCACTTTTCTATCGGTACTTTCACGGGAAATGCTCTTCGGAAATCTCTGCTATCATCTCTTCACTAGCAATACCAATCAGACGAACTAGACAAGCCCAGTCAGCACATCCTTTCGTTGTCAACCTCGCGAACAGCACTTTATCAAGACTCCTTCATCCATAGAACGGCTAGGCTCTGGAATTCATTGCCTGTGGAAGTATTCCCAACAACATATAATCTCCAGAAATTAAAAAAAAAATCCAATACCTACCTCCTGTCCCTATCCTCCCTAGGAACGCACGATGTTCTTTGAACATAATAGGGATTCCCTTTCGTGCGCTCCAAGCGATAAAAAAAATGTACGGATTAACATCAAGATCCCGTAACTATATTATTATTAAATATCCCAAAAATGATCAGCTGACTGTTACAACACTAAAAATGAATCACATCGTTTTATTGGTCGTCAATATTACTGCCACCAGTGGGAAACCAAAAAAACGCACCTAACTGATTTGTTCACAATTCTGGTTGTCATGGATTCAAAAGCTAGGTTTCGTTTTGTCGCTGGAAAACTTATAGGACAAAGTTGTTTTGCTGCCATAATATCAAAATCACAGTATGGTATTTTTTATACATGAGTTAAATTGTCTTCCAAAAACACTCTCCACTGTGACTATGTATTTTTATAGTCCGCCTGGATATTCCTTTGCCAAATTATTGCAAACATACCTTGCGTGTTTCGAAAATTCCGAAGTATTCAAACGGATACCGGATATATAACCAAAATCAATTTACGTTGCATGAGGCTTTAGGTCCTGACAAACTTTCTGACGAAAGAAAACTTTTGTCACGCATATTCCGTTTGTAACAATATAACACTGAGCAATTCTGAGCCAAATCCCCTGTTTAACAAGATAGCAGTCGCTACTGTAAACAGATTAACAAGCTATCGATTTAAACTTGTGCATGGTTAACAAGTTGCTATTAGGTCCCAAGGGCCACAGTATCCATTTTGAGGAAAATTGTTTATCTATGATTTTGTTGATTTTTGAAAGTAACAGTATTTTAAATTGATCAGGCATAACAGAAGTGGACTTTTTGGAGAAAAAGAAATATGAGGAAAGCCAGAAGATATTCCTACAACTACATCCGATCGAAAATCAAAGTAACAGTATTTTAAATTGATCAGCCGAAAAAAAGACACAACAGACGTGTACTTTCTGGAGGAAGAAATATTTTCAGATATATTATGAATGAACAAAATTATACATATAAAGAAACACATTGATAACTCGCATTCTCATTCTGATGAAAATATGAATCCTTTTTCGGTATATATACAACAGAAAACAACCATTTTCCTGGCAATATGCCACGACGAACATTGAATTACGTCTATTGAACACACACAATAAGAATTTGAAAATGAAAATTTTCTGGAGTTAAGTATTCGCATTTCTTTCAAAAAAAAAGTATATGATCCAATAAAAGGGTGTCGATATGTGGGGAGGGGGGGGGGGGGGAGTGTAGGTAACCCCCCCTCATTTAGGGAAAAGGGGTAATTAGTTTGATTCATCATTCGCATTTAGATCTATGTCATTCGGATGACTAATCAGTTATGTCATCCTTTCAACCGATTTACTTCCAAACGAGTACGACTAATTCCGATATCGATAGTAGGTATACGGGATGAGGTGAAAAGATATTGATTCTTCAGTTCACCCTGTATATTCGATTATCATTTCAGGAACATGAATTATAATAAAAAAATCGACCTATAACTTTCTACAAAATGGCGAGTGTTTTTGCAACTCTTTCTAATACATATTTTTAATACCTCTGTACAAAGCGAATTATTTCATCCTAATTTATTGAATATGAAAAAAAAAAGTGTCATCTCTGAACAAAATGGCAAATATTTAAGCAACTTGTTGCATTAACATTCATCTAGTTCCTCTGTACATATAGGTATAGAAAGCGAATTTCATGTTTTCATCGTTATATGGAAACTTCAAACTGAGAAGCTTTTGAAGTTTGCTTTAAATATTCTAAAAATGAATAAAAATGGTAGAAATGTTTACCGTTCACTTATAGACAGAACGAAAATCGGTTTTGAAATTCATTCCGAACGTTATTCCATATTTCCGAGGCGAACTTCAAGCGCTTGTTAGTTTATGAAAAAAAAAGTTTATTGCTAGCTTATTCAGTTCATAAGTTAAAGGGGAAGGGGGACTCTTTATTTATGGCTATCTATAACATGATTTTCTTTCATTACTCAAACCAAAAAGCCATTACCCCTCAAGAAAAAAAATATCGGCTGTAATTTCCGCAATATCTTCATTGACAGTGTTGACCTGGTCGCCGTGAGTTCTTAGTTTCCTGAAATAATGATTCTGGAAAAGAACGCACTGAGAACAGTACTGTCAGCTGCAAAGCTTTGATTAGAGCAGCAGGTTACTCTCAACAGATCATTGATATGAAGTAGGAACAATGTTGGTGCAAAAATGGATCCTGTGAAGAAGTTCTTGGTTACCGAACACGATCGAATATATATCGATATATCTTACACTACCCTCCTCAAGTCTTTCTTATGCAAATTATCATGTATGGGTAATGAAGATGAGTAAATATTCAGTACATCTCTGATGGTGAAATAGATATTTACGTAATCAGTTAGGAAACGCGTTGTTTTGTGTAACGATGAGATTTTGCGGGACGAGCGAAGCGAGATCCCGCAACATCACAGAGTTACACAAAATGGCGTTCCCTAACGTGTCACGTACAATATTTTTTCTAATTTTGACGAAACATTTCGCATGAACAAAAATAATGACCAGTTTTACATGAGTTCTGCCGACTCTTGTTGTGTGAAATGAATGAATGAAATGAACATTACATCACCAGTTATGTAAAATTTTACTTTACGCAACTGGTTACGTAAAGTAAGACGTTTCAAAACTTCCGTCAGTTTTGAAAAGTGTCACATTACATGTCAAAATTAGAAAAACCATATTTTCTATCATTTATGATTCCTGACCTTTGACGTTCCCCATCCTCCATCACTTCGGAAATTACTGAATAATGCTTGTACTATACCAACTAAATTACTTCGTAATCATTAGTGCCCATGTTCATTATGACTCAATCAATCGTAATACATAATTACATATAGTAGGTTTCCGAGCTGACAGTCACGAATGCCTTTAACATGGAGACGAACTATCCCGATTTGGAATAGTTGGATGTTGAATTCCAAACTAATATAGTTGGGAACATCCATAAACCCCTAGCTGCAAAATCGAAGCTCTTGCCTCTCCTATTGATCTGTAATCCTTAGATAACGGCTCAGAAGTGAAACCATATTCGATTATCCCTTGTTCAAGGTATACTCCTCGGTGTTTGACCCGAGATGCTTTTTCCTAAGATATAAATATTTGAACAGCATACGAGGTAGGTCTGAGCGACTCAATATTGAATTTGGATGATGCGGATACGAAAAGTGAGGTGTTTTATGGGATATTTATTCTTCCCGCAGGGAATTTGTTCCATCACTCGTTTCACACTCCTGCGAACATCACAAGTGTGAAAGAATAGTTGATATCAAATAATGTTCATCAATATTCAGAGTATCCGGTATTCAGCGTGCAATAATTTGGCAGCATAGCTTCCATAACGGGAAAAAAATTGAATTAACTTTGGAACAAAAAACTTCTGAAAGAGCTCTTGATGCAGCTCTCCTGGAAATATTTCTTTATTATTATTCTAGTGGATTATGTGAAAACCTCATCGTTTGTGAAACTTTTTGAATTCAATATTGAATAGGCAGTATCTAAATAAACCAGTTAATTCAGTCTTTTACATTTTCGCCCTTAAACCGACGAATCAAAGAACTGTTTTCATTATAGACGACACGCCATGTCCTTGTCATTTGAAAAAAGCCTTGGTAAAAGGCCGCAATTCATCAACTTCACTAGACACGCTGGTGACCCAATTTGAATCTGAGCTGGGAGACATTAATCATACCCAGAAGGAGAAATGACGAAAGTTCAGAAGGGATGTTTACTCAGACTCGGAGTTCACACTTCAATGAACATGAAATAATTCCATGTACGTAGGCAAAATAGATTTAAATGGATGGGAAGTTCATTCAACGATATCAAATAGTTGACCGTTTGACATTTGGCCTACTAAAGTCAGCATAACTATACAGGGTGAGTCATAACTATTGGGACATAGGCTAAGGGCTGATTGTTTGGACTAGAGTCAGTGGATGGTATTAGTTAGATATCAATAATGATAACTAATACCATCCAGTGACTCTAGTTTGGACCAAAATATGGCGATAAAACCAAATTTGCCTTGATAAAATATTGTTTTGGAAAAAGGTTCAAGGCGTTAAAGTTAAATTCCTTTCTTCATTTTTCGCTGATAATTTCGGTACAGACGCATAATTTTTCACAAGGAATATTATAGTATGTATTATTCTACGTTCTACGTGAATAATCTGCAATAGTATGATTCATTTCACGAATGAAAAGTAAAATGGCATATAATACCTGGTAAGATTGACTGATATGTGATTGCACGACTTTTTTTCTGTTAACAAAAGTTAGATCCAACATTGTTTATCATATTTTCACAATCAAAATCATTGAAATAAGTTATAAGCTGTTCGTTGATTGAAATTTCGGTAAATAAGTTTTCGATCAAATTAATGAGTACCTATTTCAAATCAGATTTAGTGATTTTGCAATGTAATAACCTTCATTATTTCCAAAGATATATTTCTGAACTCCGAGTTGCTTTGATATTTGAGTAGTTGTAGATGAAGTATAGTATTCTACTCGCAAATAATGACTATTACCCACTCAGATGATGACGACACTCGCCTTCGGCTCGTACTGCAACTTTCATCTTCGTGGGTGATAGCCATCATTATGCGCTCCTTGAATAATATACTATTATGACTGTGTTAGAAATGGGAAAGTGACAATGATGTTCTATTACAAAATTAGACTCGACATCCCTGCACCCTTAATAGGATACTGAACTTCGATCGAAGTGCCTGATAGACTGGAGAGTTCAAATTTCAAGTTGAAATTTCAACAAAGAACTGATAAAAAAGTAGATCTAGGATGCTTATAGTGACTTGTATAGCAAAACAACTGGGCACAGATCCTTCGAGTGACCTATTGTTAGTTTTTTCTGATGATGACATCAAATGATTTGTTCGTGGGAGAGTTTGACGATGTATTCCACTCATCCAATAGGCGAGAACACGAATTTCTGGAAAAAATACCATGGCCTTTAGTATGACGATAAAAGTCTCAGGTATTTTTTTCAGATTTTTATTCGAAGTAGTTTTTCCACAAAAAAATTGCAAAGTATTGATCCCGTTCAAACGAGTTGGAATATCGCGCGTTAATGTGACGTGACAAGTATTAGACGGTGATCCGGCAACGTCGCTTGATATCTTCTGGACTGTTGACTGTGTAGACAGTTGACGATTCGTTCATCTGTCACTACTGTCAGTTGTTATTTTATTTTATTGTTTATTTGTTTTTGTCGGCCAATATTATTTTTATTCCTGCCATCGAATTATTTATTTTTTCTCATCAACGTTGATTCACATTTCTGGGATGGCAGTGGCTGTAAGGAAATGCCACAAACTTGGTTCCATCCTGCTTAATCAACACTGAACAAAGTATATGGATAAACCATACCTGGAATCAAATGATATATTTTGCTGTGAGGATCGCTTTGATGTGAGTAGAATTTTTTCTTCAATATGGATTGATCATACTCATTTTGTCTTAGCTTGAATATGACATGTTGAACTGGGTGGAATTAAAACTCATTGGATCTAGAGTTTATATGCCTGAAGATGTGATTCCATATTCATTAAACGTCCAAAACTGAGAAAACACCCATCAAAATCCTAACTTTCATCTTCAGCATGGAAAAGGAGATCTCAATAATCCCTTGAGATTTTGGGAGATGAGATAAAATGGAACTTCCCTCAAATCATATTGACTTTCCTTGAGGAAAATTCTTGGAAGTACCAGTGAGTGTTTTAGTTGAAGAAAGGTTTCTTGAAGAACCTGAAAAGGAGCCTGGCATGGAAGAGACTGACATCAAATACTATGAACCAGAACCAAATTGACAGTCCCAAAATGACTCAGGACTGTTGCTGATTGATATACAAATATGTTTGTGATTTTTACCATCATGATTAAGTTTATTTGTTTTCTTGCAAACTTTGTGATGATCTGGACAAGATATTGATATAATATTTCCATGTTCTGCATCTATATTCATTCTAGAAATGAAATATGTCTATTAGGAGGTCTATTGATATTTAACTGTTCTAATTATATCTACTGCATAAAGTGGACAATAAATGAAAATTTGCACCAACATTCTTGAGCATTCTTGCTTCATTTTGAAGATGGGGGCATTTGATAATTTCTGTGTACTACCTATTTGTTTACATTTTTGACAAATTTTCCCCACATGAAATAGTGACAATACCTATCTAGTAATTTTGGCTTGTATGATTTTGTTTTTCGCATTGAGAATTGATGTTGCATCTTCCATCATTTCTAGATATGCCAGTGCTTTCTTGGTTTATACTTACTGGATTTTTTTCTTACTACTTTCATTACTTTTTTGGTGTAATGATAGGTATTGGTGTTTCTTACCAATATTCCACTGACAATAAAATATGAATGAACTAGGTTGTTCGACAAGAAGTAAACATGAATTTCATATACCTACCATCTCCAGTTTGTGAAGGTATAGTGTATGATCAATATGAGAAAGGATTTTGAAGATGATGAAATATGTTATTTATAAGACACTGGTGAGCTTAAATAAGTCCAATTTTGAAATAAGAGAAGAAAAAGAGTACTGATATTTTATAATTTTATTAAATGGGTGAAAATAACAATTTGCCAAAAATTTTCAGCATTTTTTATAATTTTCTAAAGGTATATAGGGTCATATGACACTTCAAGTAACTGAAAACTACCATTATTCTCAATGCTCATCTAATGTACCTTCGAATGTCTTGCACTTTGTGCCTCATAGCTTTGAAGCAGTAATTCTTCCATAGCAAACTTCAAACCATGCTGATAGTGATGATTTGTTTTGATTCACTTTTATATCTTGCACCAATTCACAATCACTGTCACTGATATTCTGATGAATGAAGTCTTGGAAATTCCCAGGAGACAAATTGGATGAATGTTTTCTGGACAAAATAATTAGCTTATGAATCAGAATCGAACTCTTTCAAAAACATTTATCCTTGGCATCCATGTTTTCTATCTAATTGAAAAACTTCTTCAAGAAATTTTGATGGAACCACTGGGAAGGTAGGAACTTCTTTTGGTGCTAATTCTACAAGTGGCATGAATGTTGATAGGAAGCTCAAAAATTTGGTAGTTTGGACACTGAGTTGGACACTTTTCAGTAACACTCCATAGAAGGTACAGAGGGTTCTTCTGATCTTCCATGTAACCATAATAAGAAAGCTACACTGTGTTTACATCTACCTAAGAATATAAAAGAATACAGTTTATAAAAAAGTCAAGAATTTATGTACCTTTTACCTTTTGAAACTGCACAATCCAGACTACAGTTTCTTCAGCTACATGAATCTCAGCCTCAACCCTTTATGGTGTAGGACGAACTTTATGTTCTGGACTAATCTTCACCTTTATGAAACAGTTCATGCCAGTTATTTGAACTTGCAGAATTCAAAAACCATAGTTGAATCAACAACTGGAAGATTGTGATTGCTTTTTCGAATACTGGCTTCATATCTCCAATCAATAAACATGAACCATCAGACTATGTCACAATAATAGTCACAATGATTTGAATATTTTGATTACACAAGAAAATATTAAGCAAATGAAAAATCACAGAAAAACTCTGATGTTTTGATGTTTAGGAGTTCGGTTTCTTAGGTTAGGAAATATGTTAGAATATTTTGAAGGTACAGTACAGCGTTGCCAAATGCACGCCAATACTTGTTACGTCATCACGTATCCGCCATTATTGGTTTTTTGAATGGTCCACAAATTTGTATGGTTTTGAAAACGCGTTCTTTGGATAATGACAGCATTTATTGTTGAAAAAACTACGGGTACACATTATTTCAATGTTATATTTATTTATTATGCACATTTGAACTGAATTCGTGCTATTGTGTTCTCGCCTATTGTTTTTGTTTGTTATGCTGATTCCAGAAGACTTCGTTGCCAAACAACAAAACTTCTTTGTGTGATGTTACGCCAATGCCGCACGAATCAATACTCAGGCAAAGTTGGTTTCCACTTCATTTGATTGTGAACATTACAGATGTGGCAACTTCCATACGAATACGAAATATCACTTTGCCATTATGCTTGTGCGCTGTCACTCTAATTTCTTGGGAAACATTCGAATTCAAGCAACTTCATGATGGATTTGGAGAGCTGACATTGTTTAATCGATTGGAAATACGAACTTATACAGACTGACAAACTCATCATTGAAACTGTTTCTGGTAGAAAACATGGGCAAAACAAATCTCTATCTCTACATATTTGCAGGGTGTTTCAGAGTTGTGCTGACAAAAGCCTAAAGAAAATTTCTCTCAACAAAATATGAAGAAGAGTTCATACGAACATGGGTCCGAAATGCTTCGTGTTCAAGTTGAAAAAAAAAAAGTTTTTCATCATTATCTTGAAAACGCTTGAGCCGCTTCGAAAAAATATTTATGAATTATTAACACAATAATTATCAGACATTTACTAGACCAATTAGAACTACCTACAGTTTTCAGGAGGTCCTTCAGTTTACAGACTATACAATCTGCTTCCTGCAAACCTAAAACGTTTTCAATCTCGTAGTTCAGGAAAGTTTACAAAAAATCACTATTTTATGCTGCTAGATAAATCATATTCATTAAAATTATGCCACACTTCACAATTTACTCATTATTCATGTGCCAATACAGGCTTCAAGAAAATACCTCAACAAACAAATTATTATTTATGAAAACAAAATTGACATAAAATTCGATACCCTCGAGTTTTGTAATTATATTCCGATACTATTCACAATTGGTATCTGGGAGTTTTTGGGGTCGGATATTATGATTCTTTCCTCAAAATTTGAAAATTCAAGATGACGGATCCAATATGGCGGAAGACTTCCATAATTATCCAATCCAATATGGTGAACGAATTTTCTAACTATGACACCATCCTATTCAAAACTTGTATTTGACGGTTTTCGGGGTTAGAGATTATGATGATTTCGTCATAATTAGAAAATTCAAGATTTAATATGTCGAACGAGCTCTGTAATAAGTAGTGTTTCGAAAAACTAATGAAACACGCTTTTATAGATAGCCAAACTAAAAAGAAGTGAAAACTGAATAGTAGTTTAGAAAACTGAAGAAATAGATTACCGAACTGAAAAGAAGTAGAAAATAAATAGTCGTTCAAGAAAACACGCTTTTATGGTCAGTCCAACTGAAAAGAAGTTTCAACGATTCCTTTTACTCCGTGCATTAAAAATCAATTTCTCTATCAAAAAATAAAATAATAAAAGTGTCAACTGAAAGAATATTTTCTAGAAGAATGTATATAGCAATGAAATTGAAATGAAACTTAGAATGAAATTCAGAATAATTATACACGTTGATAACCAACCATATTCTGCAATAATTTTTTATCTCCGATGTTTTGGCACTAACTCCACTGCAACTTTGGAGGCGATTCACGCGTAATCGCGAGCTTTTAGTGTATCATGTTGGATGAATTGTATTCCCTTGGATTCCATTCAAATATTAAAACGAGCTGTCTCTTCCAGGTTACTCTTTGCTGACGTGGCCAGACGGCTTACCCTATCTGGAACTCAACTGTAGCTTAGGACTGACAGGGGCGGCTTTCTTGCTGTTGCCCATTTTCATAACTGTGGCCACCCTGAAGGTGAGTACATAATTGGGTTCACATTATTCAGAATAGAGAATTTAGATTTCATCATAATCCCTATTTGTCAATGTTACCTTCCCCAATATCAATGTAACTGGAAACTATCAAGTCTTTTCACCACTAGTTGAACTTTTGATTCTGGAACTCTAAGTTTATGTTCACAGAAATAGAAATTCTTTTACAAAGAACCAATCCCTTCACGAACATAATACGAGAACAAGAAGTGATTTCCATATCCCTAATACATACCTTACACTTTGTATGAAATCATATAAATTCTGGGACTGGTTTATCGAATCGTTACATATAATATGGATATTTGGATAGCAACATCGCAAGATACTGTTGAGGCTATCGCACGTCACAGTGAAACAACCGCAATTCTCCGTAGCTGCCAATGTTGCCAAATGCCAACCTTTCTTAATACTCCTATACATGATGTTTCATAATTGAATGTCAATATTTGGGGAGGCGATTCTTGGGTCCATTCTAAGAAGAAAGTTTCATATGAACGTATGACCTAAACGTCCCAACTTTTGAGATACAGGGTGATAAAGTTCTCAAAAATTAATAGTCTTTTATCAATATCTGTAATACCACTTCAGATATTCTGATGAAAATTGGCATACATGTACTATGTATCAAGAGGCATCAGCAGTGGCGTAGCTAGGTAACCAAGGGCCCTGGGGCAGATTAAAAAATGGGGCCCACTGCTATGTAAACTGATTAGGTTTCATCAAATGAAAATATGAGATATACAAAAACTTTGAAAATGCTAAGCTACTTATGCTCCTTTTTGTGCACTGCAGGGCAGGTAATAAAAATATTAAACAGTAACAACATAAATTACACTTAATACTTGGTGTACGTTTGGCTAATAATACAACGAAATATTCAAAGGTTTATTATATAAAGGTCGGGCCTACCAACAGACTAAATAACAATTATATTTTTTTCCTAGATTTAGTTTTCGCAAAACTATCAATGACTTCGTTCAAATCCAGGCTTGAGGCGGTGTTGTTTTCAATTGCTATTAGCGATAAATGTCGGAGTCGGGTTTGGCCAATATTATTTCTCAAATAATTTTTTATTATTTTTAATTTGCTGAATGACCTTTCAGCTGCTGCAGAAGTGACAGGAATTGTAAAGAATAATAGCATTGCTGTAAATACTTCCGTTAGGTCGCATTCTAGCACTCCATATTTGCTCATTATTTCCTTACATAATTGGAGAACAGTCCATGATTGTGTTAGTTGAGGTAAAACTAGGTGGTAAATATTAATAAATTGAAGTGAAAAACTAGGGCCTATTATTTCTGAATATTTTCTTTGGAATTCGTCACACTTTTGTAATAAAGTTCCTTCATCAACATGTAATAAAAATGTTGGTGTTAGAAAATCGAATATATGACAGACTGCACTCATACCAATGAAACGCGTATCTAATTGAGATATTACTGTGTCTAGTACATTATTGAAAATCTCAATTTTGAATATTGTTTCTCGGTTTGGAAATCGGTGATCAGCAGCTAATTCATCAAAATGTTTTTCAATTTTTCTTTGCCTTTTTTCTTGAAAATGGGTTTCAATACCATATTTTGATGCAGTTTCACTGGCTTTACACTTGAATAATTCGAAATCATTTCTATAAATTTGCAATTTTGCTTTGGTCTCTGCTAAAACTTTACTCGCCTCGCCCAAATTGATGTCGCATTTTTGTAAAGTTTTGGATGCATAATTGATGTCGTTCAATACACTGTGCATGAATTCGCAAAGCAACACGAACTCGAAATTTAGCATTTTTGTTTTAATACTCTCTGCTTCACCACATTCTTTTTTTTTAGGACTCTTTAGAACTATTTCTGATAATGCTTTTATAATATCAAAATAACGAAGTTTTATCGCAGATATCGTATTGACTCTACTGGACCATCTAGTCGGATTTCGTTTTTTTAGAGTGGTGTCCGATTCGCCAGTGAATTTTGACAGTAGATCCCAACGTTTGATGCTGTCATCCCATCACAAGCGACTGCGATGTTGGGTCCTTTATTATCACACAGTATACTTACCTCGGATCTCTCTGTCACACACTTCCACGCGCGTTGAAATTAAAAACCCCTAATCGGACCGGAATTTTCGCAGACAACCCTATATCAACGTGTTCGCAATTAAACAGCGCTTATGATGATATACATTTTTTTAAATTATCCAATCCAGTGAAAGTAACTGGCATCGATATACCTGTGTTTACCTGACAACCCAGTAGTTCGCCCAGGTAAATAGTAGACACCCCAACGGCTGCACATTCTATACGTTTCATACTTTCAGTCAGGACACAATTTTTTTATTATCCTGATGTTGCAACATTTAATTAAAAATAATTTTTCGAAAAATAATTAAAAATAGTCTGCCCAGGATTTTTTTAGGCAACCCATTTTTAATATGTTTTCTAATATACTAAATTCATGATAAAATATATTTCGTTCTATTATCAGCTCGGTGAAGGTCGACTTAGGTTCGGATCTTCTACTATTAGTATGTAATGAATTAAATCATTCCTGATATTTTTCGACCAATAATAAGTTGACATATCGTGTCCTTCTTAGTCATTTGAGAATTAAAGTGTTTCAGAGGGTAGTTTCTTCTCGAAAAGATTCTGCCTGTAGTATCATGTCATGAAATGCAATAGTTGATATTTCATTCCAGTTTTTTTTCACATTCGGGTGTCCTGCAGTTTTGGCCGCCAAATTTTGGGTGCTAACTTCACACAAATTGTTCTCTTTTGACGTACGCCCATGGTCAATCGGGTATTTTCGTGATTGTGGCCGCGGAGTTTCGGGTTCTATCTTCACACCGGATCAAATTCCTCTGTATTCACAATACGACTTTATCATTCAGAGAACAGAGAGGTTGTAGAGTGACTCTCCAGTCTCCAGTCACCACCCAGAACCAAACAATACGGTCTGGACTGTCTGGAGCCTGAAACAATGCACATCTGCTGCCGCGGCATCCGACATCCATATTCATCTCCAGCTCCCATATACATGCATCTCACTGAATAATGCACGTTCCATCCAGCGACATCATAGCTGACATGTGGGGAAGGATCCTGTTCAATTATGTACGTACAATGGATACACCTTCGGTCGTGGAACGTGCCTTTTCCGACCAATCGATTGCCGCGGAATGCTTATGTGAAAAGCCGCGAAAGACGAGCTAAACGTGCCGAATGTGCCATTGAAAACGTTCACGAAGGTTATTGAAACCGCACAGTCGAATTTCAATAGCAAAATCTATCAAGATTGGGGATTGGCTCATTAATTCTGAGGCATTCATGCATACATCCTTCGCAGAATGTCAACAAACAGGGATGACCTACGCTCTTCAGGTCAGTGTCGTCTGAATAATCATATGTAAAGGCGTGTCGTCTGTCTTGAAGATGATGAAAGAGCAGAGCATATACTTTGTTTTCGCTGTTTGGCACGGTAACATTCTAGCCCTCGGACCTGGAGGATTGTTCTAAAATTGTTCTATCCGTCATTCGGTTGCCCCCTTACGAGCAACCCTCAGAAGTCTTCGAGAGTCTTGTGCGAGCAAGGAATGACG
Source organism: Phaedon cochleariae (assembly GCA_918026855.4). Classification (NCBI taxonomy): domain Eukaryota; kingdom Metazoa; phylum Arthropoda; class Insecta; order Coleoptera; family Chrysomelidae; genus Phaedon; species Phaedon cochleariae. The sequence goes on from OU896708.1 coordinate 59,945,987, forward strand.
GGGGCCTTACCTTTTGACGTGTGATCCCAAACACTTTCTTGGGCCATCAGAAAAATTTCTGTAGTCGCTGGGAATCGAACCCACGACCGACAAGCGAATGCGGATTAGAATATTGACATTCTGTCCGCACGGCTACCTGTCACCTAAGTAAACTAATAGGCTTAATTGAGAAGCTGGATCTACTTGGTGAAATATGATTTTGTGTGAACCACAATAGACTCTTACGGATCTCACTAGAGGGCCGAATAGGCCCACTAACTTTGAAAATAACCTAAGCTATCAATGGCGACACAGTCGTAATCTACATTCTACAGTTCTTATAGAAATCGTGAATCGGCCAGGCCAATGCTGGTGTCAGACATGGAACCTGAATAATACACAAATTCATCTCCACGACAATTTATTGTGGAAACTCACGGGTTCATTGTGAATAATCACATCAAGGGAGCATGTTTTCGGACATACGTATGTCCATCATCAGCCTAATAAGAAATTACATAGTCATGAAGGTAAAAGAAATTATTTTATCTAATAACCATAGAGGATTGAAAATACATAGAACTTGAATGGTTGATTGTTTTCCTAGGGAGGTAACCATGAAAAACCCCCATAGATGGACATTATGATGGGTAGTAAAAAAAAACTTAAGAGCCCCCTAACATTTGGGGCACTTCCATGAGTAAGTTGAAGGGACACTGATGAATCTGAATCATTCATCAGTGTTCCATCAACTTGCTCATGGAAGTGCCCCAAATGTTAGGCGGCCTTCAGTTTCTTACTATCCACCATAATGCCCATCTATGGGGTTTTTTCATGGTTATTCCCCTAGGAAAACAGTTAACCATCTAATTCCCTATGGTTATGAGATGAAAAAATTCCTTTCACCTTCATTACTGTAATTTCTTATTAGGCTGATGATGGAGATACGTATGTCCGAAAACGTGTTTCCCTTGATGTGATTATTCACAATGAACCCGTGAGTTTCCACAATAAATTGTCGTGGAGATGACTTTGTGTATTATTCAGTATCAATCACTGTACTTCCTCCACTTTGAGAAACGATGGACTTCTACCAGAGATTACTCTTCCTTTGTTATCAAATTCTTGAACTACTCGATCCTCGGAGGATATAAATTCCAAGTACTGCCCATTGTCCATACCTCAATTTCAGGATTACTCTCTCAGCAACCCTGAAGAATTTGAAAGCCACTGACTCATAGCTGATGGTATCAGCAACTAGCTTATATTGTCTTCACATTCATGCCTGAAATCAACAGGTAAACTTTTTACATATTATATGGTTTGTCTTCCAAACCGTCATTGTTGTCTACGTATCAAATTTTTTTCAACGTAATATAGGATTATTGTAGTTCTCAACATTCTCTCATATTCACTCATACTTGTTCAACCTTCTGTATCCTATGCCTTGATTGCGGCCTGACTACTTTCCTTCACATACTCCTATTGCATGAGTTCCACCACCTTGGTGTATTCTTCTAGTGAAATTTTATATATCTAGCAGGATGTCGAATGGTTTATCAAGTGATAGTTTTTAGAATCGGACGTCTACAAGTAGTTGTGAAAAACCTAGTCTTAGGCTCCGATACTATAGTCTCGAAACTGAAATATCCTATCGTTTTCAAAAAATGTTGCACCTCACAACAGTTCTTAGTTACGAAAAACATATCATGTTCACTGGTCTGAAAAAATCGGTCGACTGACAGGCCCTGGAGGTAACAAAGGCTGAAAATCAATCGGGAAGTTCGTATAAACAATATAATACCAGCAGCTGTGCCAACTTCAAACTTCCATTCAGAAACCGCAGTTCGGAAGATATATTCAGCTCTCATCTGATTAGACATAATAATGCCGTTGAATCTTCTAACTACGCGAGAGACCCGATAATGTATGTACGGTAGAACCCCTATTCAGAGCAGTATTTACAATGGAATCTGCATATATAACGTTCCATCATATAGTACCTTTTCAAGAATAAACAATCATAAAACAGGATAACTCCATTCGATAATTTGCTGTTTGCTAACAGCATACATTGCAAAATATCTGAAAAATCAGTGATTTGTTACTTTTGATTCTGAACTGAAAAAAATTACTTTGCAGAGCGTTCACTTTCACAATTACTTTCACGAAAGCGTAAGAAGGCCACTGTCATCTGAATTCAGACTTTTTGATAGGTGTATACAGGGTGTTCCAAAAATACAAGCCAGAAAATCATAAGCGCGATTCCTATGCATAAAAAATGAAGGAGGACCTCGAGAAATACGCTTCGTTTCCTATACATGGTGCAACATTCTCCCGAATCTATGTTATAGTTCGTAAAGACCAATAAAATTGAAAGTGTTATCTTCTTAAATGCCGAGCTGCGCCTAAGTGGTTCAGGAACGCGTGATTACCTGCAGACCGATTTCCTGCTGTTGGCTCTCATCAGTGCAGGGCTGTCCCAGATAGCATTATTGACCGCTTTGCATTTATATACCACGAGGCGTTCAACGTCCGCAAAATGAACGCGAACGCCGAGGCAAGGATAGAAGCACTCCAAAACAAGATCACATTTCAGATAAAATGGGAGTGGCTGGTTGCCCGACTGGCGTATCTTCAACAAGAAAGAAGCCAAATACTCAAAGTGGAATGTAATGGTCACAAAGAGAAAGAGTCATTACCTCAATAGTTCATAAAACCCTAGGGCTAAGTTATCCAGCGACTACAGAAGCCGAATTGACCCACACGTGACCAACCACCCTCGATTTTCAGCGATGAAATTTTCGACATTTAAAACATCATTTTGGAAGCCAGAATGATGGATGTAGTGTGCGCAACTCTTGCGAGGCGCTCGTTTATTGTCTCAATCATGAAATATTCATACAAATACAACTCGTGTATGTTTCTTGGAAATATCCGTCGATTGACATACTCCAGCTTGCTGCTTCAATTTCGCCCATAACATTGATAAAAACTTCTCGCCTACGACTCGAAAGTTTTGATAAACAATGCCATTCGCAAAATTATCAGGTAACAAGTTGTCGTGACAATCGCCGAATATATCTGGAAAAATAGTATCACTTGTGGTATTAAATATGACGAAACGGAACCTAACTTGTGAATCCATGACAACCAGAAATGTGAACGAATCTTGATGGCTTTAATGTCTATTTTTCTCAATCTTGCGTTGTTAGAAAAGTATCTAATCTGTGGAAATAATGCAATTTGGAGAGTCTTCGAGTGGAGAAATTGGAAAAAGTATAAAAAATAGTGTGATTTACGTATTCACCAGATTGTCTTACCGAACTACACTAGACCTTTTTCTTGTAGTCGAAGTGAACTTGAAATTCATAATTCGAGTTTTGTTGCCTTTAGGATATTCAACTCAAGAAACTGACAAGAGAATAATCGTCCTACGGACTCTCAGGTATTTATTTCGAAGGCAATTTTTTTCGTAAAATTTTTAGGCAACACAATTCTCATTGAAAAGTGAAGTTCGCTTCGACAAGAAAAAGCTCTCGTGTGAAAAAAGTCTGAATTCGGAGATATATAAAAAACACATCAATACAGTGGCGCAGCTACCTGGGACCCTCAAGCTCAGGAGGCCCTCCTCGAGAATCCTCACCAGAACATATCGATCGAACTGAACTTTTGAAAATTCGAAATTTTCTCCTATTTTCAAAATAAATATGACAGGTTGCAACCCGACTTTAATGATGGAAGCTCAGTAGAGAAGAATTCGAAAGTTGATTTACCTATAGGGATAGGGAATCCCCTTAAATTCTTTCTGTGGGTTAGCAGTATTGTCAATTTGACGGATATATGAGACGCAAATATGGAGTGCTAGAATACGATCTAACGGAAACAGCAATGTTATTATTCTTCATAATTCCTGTCACTTCTGCAGCAGCTGAAAGGTCGTCCAGCAAATTAAAAATAATAACAAAAATATTTAAGAAATAGTATGGGCCAAAGTCGACTCCGACATTTATCGCTAATAGCAATTGAAAACAAAGCCGCATCAAGCTTAGAATTAACAGAAGTCATTGATGCTTTTGCGAAAACAAGATAGGAAAAGATTGTTAATATGATTGTTTAACAATGCAGTGTACGGAAAAAGCTGATAATAAAGTAGCTCAGCAGTTTCAAAGTATTTGTATATTTTTGATTTTCACTTGATGAAACCTAACCAGTCTAGATAGCAGTGGGGCCCCATTTCATGCCCCTGGGCCCTTGGTTACCTAGCTACGCCACAGCATCGATAATTTCTCGTTGTTTTTTCTTTTAGGTTGGCAACTTGGCGAATGACGGCTTCAAATTGGGCAGGCAGATGGGCACTTGCAGCAAGGAGCCCCCCGAGTTGCTCAAGAGCGGGGGGTGCGGCTTGTTCAGATACGGGGGACCGACCGCCCCCTTCATACATATCGCGATATCGTTCTGCTTGCTCATCCCCAAACTGCTCATGGAGGCCAAGCTGATCGAAGCTGGCTTCCTACCACAAGGTTAGACCACACTTTCATTTCAGAAAAACGGTTTTTTTTCTGTGACGGAAAAAAATTGGCATTTCATCTCTGTTGACAGGTTATGAAATGTCACTTTTCATAAATTACTCTTTACATACACTGTTGATGGCTTTTGTTATATGCTATAGTTCCGAAAAATAAGTCAATAATATACCCTCTCCGAGAAAGAACTGCAAGTCCTTTCATCTTCCATTCGACTTCGCGGTTACGTGAATTACTAAACAACCACTAAATTCGCAATTTTTTAAAATCATATCACAGAATCAGACTGACAGAAGTGACATCCGATTATTGATTACTTCAGAAGAATGATAAAGATGATGCCTACAACGCAGGTGTCCCTCCTGTTAAAAACTTCAAATTTCACGTCGATAATTTTCAGATTTCAAAATGATGTAATATCTTCTCAATATTGATTCGTCCTTTCTTCTGTCACAGAAAAAAATAGTGCATCATACACGGGAAAAATATGAGATTTTAGCTCAGTCCGAGATATGGATTATACCACTGGAATGCATGTTCACCGAACTATTCAATGAGGTATCACAAGTAGGGGCTACTATTGAAATGATATGTGTTGGGGTGGTTGTGAGTCAGGGGATTGGTGGGGGTATTTCATGAGACATTTTATTTTCCAGTTTATCTATTGTATAAACAGTTATGAACCATTCGTGATATGTATCTCAGTTTGTACATGAGTTACATCAATAATTGTAAGCTTTCAAATTGGCATCACCATATATATGGCAAACCGGACATTGTATCAGAGGAAATCATATGAATCCTCATGTTGATGATCAAGATCCATAGTGTGTCAAATAATTGGCCGATTCTAGCCGTTTGTTTTCAAGTTTTCAGTGATTGAGTAAACATCGAAATACTGATATTTTCAATATTTGTCTATGCCCATGAATTTCACCTTGTCATGATGGATGCAATACTCTGTATTCGAATGGAGGGATTCATGAGGTAGAACTTAGACGTGGAGCGTTTATTTCTACTAAAGATTAATCACGACTTAGTGCACATAATTCAAATCGATGCAAAATATTCTAAACAGCCAAAATCAGATAATTGACACCCTGTAGCTCGAAATCTGGTCGAAGAATCGATCTGTTAATTAGACTCTGTAATAAGGACGCTAATATCTGAAACATATCAAATTTTCAGATAAATTAGCCGAAAGCCATTTTCCGTACTAAATGTGCGAGGTCCTTTCGAGATAAGAGTCAAAATTTTGAGAAAACAATCAACATTTCGGGATGAAATACGAGATTCCGAGATTAAAGTCGAAATTTTGAGAGAATGGTAGAAATTTAGAGATAAGAGTCAATATTTTGAGAGAATTAACATTACACATTTCGAGATATAAGTCGAAATTTCGAGATAAAAGTAGAAATCCCGAAATAAAAGTCAAAATGTGGAGAGAACAAAAGAAATTTCGAGATAAAATTCAAAATTTTGGTAGAACAATAGACATAAAAGTCACAGTTTTTAAATGAAAGTAGACATTTGGAGATATGAGTTGAAATTTTAAGATGGAAGTCAATATTTCGAAAAAAGTTCGAAATATCGACATTAAATTCAAAATTTTAAGAAAAAATCGAGAATTTCGACAACAAAGTGAAATATTTCGGGATCAAATAGCAAATTTGAGATGAAAGTAGAAATTTCGAGATACCCTAAAGGTATTTTGACATAAAAGAAAATTGGAAATACAATTCGCGAGATGAAATTTGGAATTTCTACGCTTCCGTATCATCCCTATATACACACTGTATATATTTCTTGGGTTTCACAAACCCCGACAATCAAAACTACCTTCCAGAACGCTTCGCTGCTCGCTAATTGTTCATTTGTTCAGTTACCTGTCTTGTTGAACTATTCTTGCGCTTCAACAAGTGAAAAGGGATTTTCCTTTGTCCCTCGTCACATGGGTTGGGTACTTCAGAAGCACTCGTGAAACTCCGCAGTTTTTAACAATTAACTGGCTGCGGCTCATATTTCGCCATTAAACCGGGTCGAGGTAAGAGCGATATGGATATCGTTCTGCTATAAAAGCTTTGCGGCGAATTTCATGAAATGTGAGTCAAAACCTGATGTGTGAAGGGTGAATTTTGAATCAACTCGGCTGATTTGAAGTTTGAACAGCAAAGGATTTAAAACTTCGTGCTCAGATAATTTATACCTAATAAACGTTTGACTATCTTTCACTCTGTATATTCTGTTATGGTGATTCATTTTTCCATCATGAATATACAAATAACATCAACAATATGGTCCTGTTCAGACCTGAACAGGACCTTGATCGTACTTCCTGGGGACCTCTGGTTGTGTAACATCGTATGTTCCCAAAACGTCCTGAAAACGTACGCCGTACCTGAAATGGACGTTCTGGAGACGTTTCCAATGTCCGAGGTGTACGGTTTGAGGACATTTTCGGGACGTTTCTGTGTTATCTAGTGGGTATCACCTAAGATCTCACACATTTGAGTAATTGAGTCTTAATCAGTCTCAAATTGCAAACATTTACTATACCGTATATCAAGGAATTTTTCAGACAAAACATGGTTTCCAGAGTTCCGAAGGTAGGATTCGAGAATTAATTGGAAAACTTCGCAATATTCCATACTTTCCCATCACTTACAGTTTCACCGGAAACGACCCCAACTTCTGATTTTCGATTGGGAGACCCTGTATTGTCTGTAATGAGTGTGATAAAGGAAGAAGTTTCGATATTCTGCCGTCACACCCATTGAGCTTATGGAAACTTCAAACGCAAATATCTTCGTAATCGTTCAAAATACCCCTATCGAACCCGATATCTCTGAATTTTTTACGATAATCCCTAACTCATGGAATACAATACAGGGTGTCCCATTTGAAACCGGAAGTGATGGGAGAGTATGAAATATTGAAAAATGTTTACAAATATTCAATCCAACACCCCTGTCAACTTCGAATATCACACCTTCAGAACTCTGGAAACTAAGGCTTGTCTAATGAATACGTTGAAATACCCGCAATAGAAGCTGTCCAGAGCTAATAGACTAATAAATGATGATGATGTTTGAAATGTGATAACCAGGTCATGAAGGAAAATTATCAGGAGTAGTAGGTTGGTTGGTTGAAGACAAGCAAAACAATTATAGCATACTCATAAAAGAGGAAAATATCTTCTAGACCTCACAAAACATTTTTTACGTCAAAAACTATTATTGCAATATTAGTCTAATTGCGAGATTCATCTGCTAATTATGGCACTACACTGTTTCACCACTAACCAAACCGATTTTTTATACGCCTCGACACGTGTTTCTTTAACTATTATAGCATCTTCGGGAGAAGATTAAAACTAAATTCTATTCTATTGTGCTACTCATATACTAGGTATATGTCCACCCAACCGTGAAAGACACTAACCTTAATCTTTATTTCACAACTATCCAGAGGGCTCTATGGAATAGGTCCATTATCTTTATTCATTACTCTATCACTCTCCTTAAATATCTCTAGGCTTTCATATGCATCTAATTTCTTAATATTATTAACTTGCACAGCTCATTTGAGGTTTTTAATATGTGTGTTATAATTGTGATTGAACATGTGTTCGGCTACCACGATTTATCTAACCCACCATATTTCGAATGTGCTAGGTGTTCTTTCAACGTTGTTTGTATTGGTCACCTGGTTTGCCCTATAGTTATGTTCAATCACAAGCATTACAACTAATTTCGTATATTTCAGACTATTCAAGTGTGTCTACCTTATCTTTTGGATTAACTCATAAATTGTCTAATTTTCACCCAGACTGATAAACGCTTACAAAACCTAAGTCTTAGAAAACCTTACCAAATCCCTGTCAGTGTCAATTTTGATTACTAATTCCATTAAAATTACTTGGAATGTTGCATAGCAACAAACTTTTTCTATCTAGGCAGAAGAAGTACACCTTTTCTGCCTGTTCAGTTTAAGAGGAAAGCCACTTTCTATAATGCTTGGAGAAAATAGTAGATTGTTTCATTAGGATCAAAAGTGACACTTTGTTTGACAAGCGAATTTTGCATTTGCGAGGCGGAGCGTTTAGCGAAGCCGAGCGAAAGCAAAATTTGCGAGTCGAACAATGTCACTTTTGATCCGAATGAAACATTCTATTTTTTCTGCAACCGAAACAATTAACTCAAATAAACATGTGAAGTAACCACCACTGCCGTGCCATATCTATGCAATGCAACAAATATTGACAAATAATCCATGTGGTGAGAATATTCTACCTCCATTAACAGCAGGTTAGGTTTTCTAGAATGTTCGAATTGTAGTTTCAATATAAATACAACCACAGAGTGAGATATTTGTGTATGGACCAGGTGCTCTAATGGCAAATACCGCGCCAGTGCCAGCTATATTAACAATAAGACGTGGAGAATGTTAGGTTAGTGAGCATATCAACAATGATAATAGTGATTATTTATTCCTCTCCATACTACACTGTGTTTGGCTTGATTATCAAATGAAGCTAAAGAATATCGTTGTTTGAGACAAAAAAACTATTGCTTGCCGTGAATATTCAAAAACAAGTTATTCATCCCGAGAATAACGAATGAAATACAGATCAAGCAAGTATTTGAATCTTGAAGACTTCCCTGATCAAAACAAAAAAAACTTACCTGAGATATTTATTATTCCAATACTAAACTATGATAAGGTGTATTTATATCTCCAGCATGGGTATGAAATGCCAAATCTGCTGAAATCGGAAACAAATCAGGTATGCGTCTCAACCCAAATAACCAACCGTCACAATGTTGTTTATTCTTGATGACGTTCAGTATATTCTTTTTAGTTCCTAGGAGCTAAAGTTCAACTTTAGCTCCTAGGAACTAGAATTCAACTTTAGCTCCTAGGAACTAAATATGTTGCCTAGCAACATACCTATTTTGGTGTCAGTAATAGAAACGTCAATTTAAGAGCTAAATTTGGGATCAAAATGGACGACTTTTGTGTCGGTTGCAGAAAAAAGTATTTATGTGGCAAATTTATTATGAAAAAATACTCATGTATTGACCCAATTTGGCTGCACAGATCATTATCTAATCAAGTTCAATAATATAACTGAAAAAAAAAGGAATATTTGTGATTCATATTTGGCTAAGTGGAGTGAAGTGGTTTAAGCAAAATTCAGTCATCTTTGTAGAACTAACTCCCCCTGACAACCATATTTTGCACATGCGCATACAAATTCGGTTCTAGCGGGAGGACTAGCATTCGCATCTGGTAGTAAAGCATCTGGAAAAACCAGAAGTCTTAGCCCTGCCCTGAAGAATTATTACCTTCACGATAAGCTAAGAGAAGATTGGTCAGTCTTACACTGTGGACATAGGAGTTCCTCAGGGTTCTGTGTTGGGGCCGTTGATATATCGACTTTTTATAAATGACTTACCGAAACAATTGAAATCACACCTTTTAACCATATATGCGGACGATCATTGGCAGTCTCTGCACAGACCTCGGAGGAACTCATGCAAGTTAAAACTGTTTGATGGTGAAGGTTAAGGAGACAGAATGCGTATATTTTAATTCCCATAATATAGTTAACAACTCACGTACTCTTACTATAAACTTTGGGAACCGAACAATGATTGAATCAACTGCAACAAGGAAGTTCTTGGGTTTAAATATGGACTCCAATTCTCGATGGACAGATCAAGTCAACGCTGGCTACCTTCTCAATTCGTAATTCGAAAGTTAAAATTTCACATGAAATAACCAACGCCCTAGTTGTTCGCCTTAGAGGGAAATGTTCCTGGAAAGTATAATACACGATGTTCGAGACAGTTCATTAGAACGAGCGATGAAGAATAATGAAGTGCACGAAAGATTGGAATATAAAGTGGAATGTAGATGCGCATCTTCAGAGAGAAAGGGTTATTCGTATTCCGATGGCGAAGGCAGTTTACTGACAAATATAGGGAGAAGTTCCTGTGTGTGTGCCCAAGGGTGTTATTAAACTCGCTAAACGAATAGTAGGAAACTGTAACTAGACGAATTAATGAGTTATGGAATGGACTACAACTACATCAAAGTGTGGAGACTTCAACTGGAATGAATTCGTTAGTGGGGAGGTGAATATTTTTTCTAAAAATACCCGGCATACGTTAAAGATTCAATGTATTTACCTACCTTTTGCAAGCAATATATACCTCCAGGAGTAGCTGAAACCACTCTCAACATGATTTTTTCATGTATAACCCTATGGCTTGTGACCCCTCATTGGAAAGCTGGTGGAAAGAGGAATCCAGCGTACTAGTCAAATGTTAGTTTTTCATACGTTTAATGGTTATACAACATTGAAATATAATTTTGGAACTTTATTTTCAACGTATCAATAGCTCTAAATGTGTGTTGAATAATTGATGGTAATTTCTTGCCACAACTGCCATCTGCTATTGTATTCCAGTGTTTTATAGAGTCACAAAAAGAAATTTAGTTTTTTGTCGTATTCACAGTTCGAAACGAAGTGTTATTGCAAACGGGTGGAAATGCCCTAAATCATTGTCACTAAAGTTGAAATTTCGATGAGAATACGTTGTAAATATATTAAACTTCGAAATTATATTTTGATTTTATGCGATCCTCAAACGTACTGCAAACTGAAATATGATCAGTACGCTGGATTCCCTTTTCAACCAGCTTTTCAATGAGGGGTCGCAAGCCATAAGGTTGCATTTGAAAAAAACATGTTGGGGTTGATTCTAGCTACCCCTAAAGGGTTATACATACTCCATATTGCTCGCCATATGTAGGTAAATACATTTGAAGCGAATTTACACCAGTTAATGTCTCCACCCTGTATATCTAATCTTATAGTATATTTTAACAAATATAATACTTTCTGTACGGTAATCAAGGAGTTGGGATATTAATTTCTCTATATTTGTGAGGTTTTTTCTCCTTATCTCTATAAACGAAATTATTTCAATTCACTTGTAGTAATAACAAATCAAACGATCATTTTATCATAAATAGCGATGAATACATTGCAACTTGAAAAAATTAAGTTGATGATGGTTGCTTGAAGACAAAACATTGAATCAGTGAATCTATAATTTCTAATTGGGTATCATCAGAAGATGCCATGAATATTTTTGTTGTTTTGTCGTAACTACTGTATTAGTATGGTAATACAAAGTCTACTCAAGGATACAGTACAGTATATTATCAATTTAGCTGTAAACACTGATACAAGGAATCTTGACAATACTCAATAACATCAAGAAGAATTTTGATTTTATAAGTCTTATTGCGAGGATAGATATAGAGAAGGAGAAAAGAGTACATAAATGATAATCAAGCGGTTACATCTCGGATTACATCGAAAAATAAAACAAATCTCCATGTGGAAAAACTCATATGGCTTCATCTCTGCCACTCGTTATTTTTTTCTCTCAAATTACATCGTCATATTGCAAATTGTTTACTCGTCCCCGAATTACTCGCACCGAAGCGGTATTTTCAAGGTGGTATAGGCTGCAGATGTAATATGAGAATTTTAGATGAAGCGAAGCTAAAGAGTGTAATTCCTGTAGCAAACTAATAACCGATATTGAGTTGCGAAATTGCCGTTTCTGTAACAAATACTGCGGCTTCAGAACCGAAAAATTCCAATCATTATACCAGAGGTTAGTATAGAAAACGAACAAAAAAAAAGGAAAATTAGGGCCTATTTATGCATCATTGTCTTAGTCTTAGTCGTAGTCTTTGTTTTAATCATAAAATCAAGTTATGAGCATACATTTCAATAGGTGAATGTATGCAACATTTTTAGTCTCACTTTCAATATTTATGCTTATGATTGAGACCTCATAAGAAATGCGCATGTGTCGACCTCTCAAAATATTTGACAATCATATATGACTTTAAATTTTGTATTGAAAAGGAATATTCTCAGATATATTTGGGGAGTGCTTCCATGAGAAGTGAGAAAAAATTCAATTTTTCTGAACTGAAAATTTTCTAGGAAAACTATGGATAGTTAGTGAATTGGGCGCCGTGATTCCGAATCCGAAGTGATTTTCAACCTATTTTGACTCCTGATATCATTTTCCAGAAATGGGGTGGTTCCATGGCTGTTGCCGAGCAGTGTATACCACTGAAGATGACCCCACTTGGTCATAGACTGCATTTTTGGTGTATCTCTCGCTCCAGCAAATTTCAGGATCCTTACCCAACGATTACGTATGATACAGGGGTGTTTCCATTAGAAGTGGGTCACACTGTATATAGAAAAAATATAAAATTCTCACTTAGCTTTGGACGTTTCGGGTACGAATCTGCCCCCGTTTTGAACTTAAAAAAATGGATATTTGTATAACTAATTCGTATTCGTCTTGACACTACTCAGTTCTCAGTGACAATAATTGGGGACGTTGGCAATCAAATTTGATATTTTTTCTAAATACCTTTATTTCTCTTCTCCAAACCTGTTTCAATACAAATAATTGTCACTGACAAGCTAGTGAATTTTACTTTTAAGCTCTCTGATAGGAAAATTCTTTAAATACAGTGACGTTTTGGGGCAAATCATCTGTTTGTGATATTCATATTTTTATTTTATGGAAACGAGGAGAGAAAATCCCAAAAAATTTGGAATAATGAATGTACCCCCTCCTCGATTAACCTACAGACAGTATCTATACAGGGGTGTCTAAAGATACGTAAACATCCTGTACGCTGTTGAAGGACTCCAAGTTAATCATTAACTATCCTGGTAGAATTTAAGCTGCTTATGCAATACTAATAACCTTCCAAAGTAATTGAAAAGTTGATATCAGAATAAGAAGTTTGCGGGAGCTTCATGCTATAGTACCAAACTTTTATCAAATCCTCAGATCAACAACTTTAATGGGAGCATGAGCGAACTTTACAACTTTCACAACAGCTTTTTCATCCGGAAATTAAATGTCTTTATTTTCAATCCGGCATATAATGATAAATCTGAGGATAGTGTACCAACGAATCCAGAAGAAGGAAGAAATGTGAACGGATGTCTTATTGTCTTGTTAATAATGTTTTGAGAATCATTCAAATTAATTGCTTTTTATTTTTATATTGCAATTATTTTTTGGATCAGATAAGTGACAATTGAGCTGTATTTTCAGTCTTGAACACAGTTTTCTTTCGAAACAAAGGATAGGATTTTAATAAAATACGTAAAATTACCACATGTTCCGCTCACACGTATAGCTTGAAACATATTTTGCATATTTTAGAGGTGTTATATTTGTTATTATTGATGAGATTGTTTTTGTTGGGGTGTATTTCGTTTCTTTTCAATTTTTCGAATTAGGAAGTTTTTCAGATTTTCAAAATTCAATTCTACTCATCTCATATCTCCATCTTTAACACTTTGACCGCCACGTCGAGTCATTGTCATAACAAGGTTCCATTGGGCCACGATATTTTGTTCTTACAATTATCTTAAGATCACTCAATTGATATAATAAACGGAATTTATTTTATGCCCGAGCGCAGCAGAGCGGAGCGAGTGTGTGTCTAGAAGAGTTACATACTATACTTTTTCTACGAACTCATAATTCCTCGCTTCGACAAGATCCCATAAATCAAAAATTAGATTACCTGCATACCTACAAGATAATTCGAAGGGAATGGGAATTGAGAACATAATACATGATACTATGCAACTGCATACAACCAACGAGACATCACGTATATAGGATACATGAATTTTTATTGAAATGAAAGAAATGTCTTGTTTACTGACCTTTGTGAATAAGGTTTCATCTGACCATCACTTCGATTCGCTGAGGTATCGAAAGTTTTCGATTTCTCAGGTTTGTATCGATATTTTGATTGCATAATTTTGCTCACATTGTGTTTTACGTTTATTGTCATGCTCAGCATAAAATGAATTGCCCGCAAAAGTAAGAGCTTCATTTTTACCTAGAGTGTGAATATGCAAGTACCTACCTAAAACATTCTCTTCGATTTCACTTTCGTCTACATTTCGCATACATTTTTAATGAAGAATTCTTATTCAAACAGTCAGTAGTCAGATTGTTCAACATAATTTTGATCTCATGAAAACATAATCATTAACTTACCTGGAACAGACATTCTGTAAATTGCCGTGTTCTCTGGCTACATTGATCTACTGTACACAAATCATTGTTTCGAAATCACCTAAACATTACTATTTCAGCAATAGATCTTTGTAGTGCTCGACATAAACAATTGTTTCCTCATACTACAAAAACTTATGGAATTAATACGAATTAATACGTCTCCCTAGCCTAGCAGAATGATATAGGATAGGTAATGAATATTTTTTGTTAGTTCACCCACTGGAATGCATTTTTACCGAGCTATTCAATGAGGTATCACAAGTAGAGGCTACTATTGAAATGATATGCGTTGGGGTGGTTGTGACTCAGGGGGTTGGTGGGGGTATTTCATGAGACATTTTATTTTCCACTTCATATATTATATGAACAGTTATGAACCATTCGTGATATGTATCTCATTTTGTACATGAGTTACATCAATTCCAAGCTTTCAAATTATCATCACCCTATATATGGCAAACCATCAGACGTTGTATCAGAGGAAATCATATGAATCCTCATGTTGATGATCAAGATCGATAGTGTGTCAAATGATTGGCCGATTCTAGTAGCCATTTGTTTTCAAGTTTTCAGTGATTGAGTAGAAATCGAAATTCTGATATTTTCAATATTTGTCTATTCCCATGAATATTACCTTGTCATGATGGAATGCAATACCCTCTATGTGGTAATCATTGGAGTGAAGATATACCCAGCTATTTTTTTTGCAATTGCATTACCTCGTTGTTCCCAGCACTGGGACCAAACGCCCCATAAGTCGAAACTCGTGCGGGGTTAGGTAAGCATACAAACACAAACGTTTATGGCCTAACAAGGATTCGAACCTATGTGTCGTATGCTATTTTATTGAGTTACAAGATTCAACATGACGTCAAAAACTCTTGTATTTTCGATCGACAATCACAGCGTAGAATATGCACAATCTGAAGAAATTTGAACGAATCAGATGAGTAAACTCTACTCGTGTGAGTGTACGTATTCGAACCTTTTCGAACGCACCCCTGAGCCTGAGCACTAAATTCCCTGGACCGACTGGACCCATGTTTGCATATTGCATATTATCACAGTTATATTAACACTGGAATCTCAGTGGGCTGTTCTATTTTCTCTGGCGTGTTTCTTTTGAACGTACAAATACCAATGAATAATAATGAAACCCCATAGAACGGGCGGGCTAATTTGAATGTTGATGAACCTTTCGGGATGGCGGGTATCCGATAAGCAAATGTTTGCGGGATTTCTACCGGGTTTTCCTTGATTGGCGGGCGTTTCAGGGCGGTGGCAACAGGTTAGTCTCAATTTCGATGATAGCTCTATGTAATAAGCGATGATCTAACGCGAATTGAAGCCCCAAATCACCAGATTTGTGATTACGACCACAGAAGATGGATAAGCTTTTATTATCAAAACGCGTTTCGATAGAATACCTATTTGAAATAATATCTTTATTTCGCTTCAAATTCTAGAATGAAATCTACCACTTAGTCTGGTGAGAATAGGGATAGTTCTTCGATAATTACTTTCTCATTTTCAGTTCAAGTAAATACTCACGTACATGAAAAAAAAGGAATTGTTGAATCAAGCAAAATTTGATTGAATGGAGCAAATTAAAGTGTCATATATGCACGACAAAATATAATCTTGAAATGAGTAAATCTATATCTTGTTTCAGAGCGAATTTGAAGTTTGAACCAAGTAAATATGTCTTGCATGAACTCTGGATCTTCTTCAATCGAGCACATCAATGAATTGTTTATGAAGAGATATTGAATTGGCTCAAACAACCATTTTGTTGATTCAACGTAATATTTGGTTGATTCAATGAAATATTTGGTTGATTCAATGAAATATTTGGTTAATTCAATGGAATATTTTGTTGATTCAAGAGAAACTATATATCCATCCATTCGACAAATTGATTTGTTGAACCAAATTCAATATTCGGGAATTTTCTGAAATTTCACATCAATAGGATAAACAAAACTAGGAAACTAGTCGACTCGTAGCATGGATCTTCAGTCTTTACTTCTCTTTAGCTGATGCAAAACTATTTTGGATTGCTAATCATCCTAAGTTCGATTTATCCAGCTGATATTTCAACTACGACGAATCAGGCTTCACGTATAAGTATAATGAATTCGAGGCAGGCATAGACGAGGCGAACTGATCGCCATCTAGAGGCGAAAATTTAAGTTGATGTAGAATGAACAAAATATTTCATTGATATTACATATTTCGCTGCTCTATTCAAGCAAATGATCCGTTCGAAACGAGTTCATTGCTACATCGGAATAAGAAAACTTGTATATTGTTTCAAAGATATATTCTCATCAAACTCGTCCGTCATATTGGATCCACCAATTTGAATTTCCAAATTTCGACAAACAAATCGTAATGTCTGACCCCAAAAACCCCCAGATTAAAATTTTGAATGAAAACTTGTCCGCGATATTGGATCCGCCATCTTGAAGTTAAGAAATGAAGGGCCCATGCCCTGAGAACGAGCATTTTTTAAAAGTGCGCGTTCTTTCCTCCTTCCTGTTGATTTATATTTCCAATCGTTATAGCTGTAGGTCCAAGCTAATTCCTGAAGGAAATGATCGATTATACCAGCATATACCAATTTTCAAGTTTTTAATAAAATTTTTCTACTCACATAGCTAAAATGGCATTTAGCGTACGGATATGTACCACGCTAAATGATCTATTAATCACGGATTGTCGATCTGTGATTTATTCAAAATATTAAACACGTTACCATGATGGCAACACGATTTCTTAAACACATTACCATGGCAACGCAGTTCATTAAACACGGCTTCAGTAATTTGAGACATGTCTGGCCTGCTGTCAATTGTATTAACTGTCAACTGTTATTTTCGAATTTTTTATTAGAATTATTCAAACAATTTTCGTTTGTATCAGAATTCTTCATTAAAAATATATGCGATAAGTAGACGAGAGTGAAATCGAAGAGAATGTTCTGGTACTTGCATATCTCCAAGAAGTGTAAAAATGAAGCATCCATCTTTGAGAACAATTTATTTATTCTGCGCTAAGCATGACAATAAACGTGAAACAATAAAGGTTAGTAACCAATGGACTGGACACATCTACAACCATTATCACTTATACGTGTCTCGCTGGTTGCATGCAGTTGCATGTATTATGTTCTCAATTCCCATTCCTTTCGAATCATTTTGTAGGTTAGCAGGAATTGCAGGTATGTTATTGTAATTTTCGGAGTTCGTAGAAAAATCATAGTATGTAACGCGTTTATAAACACTTCCAGACACTCGTTTATTAAACACTCGCTCCGCTATGCTCCGCTCGTGCTCAAACTACTCGTTACTAAAAGGACGTTTATAACACTTGTTACATAATATACTATTAATGCAAGTTGGAAAACTTCTAATGTGTGGGCTATACCTAAATCAATCCCTAGGTTGTTCCACAAGACAAAAATGGATCTCACCAACCCGGTATGTGGCTGATTGAATTTCCATGACTAGAGGAATTTTCAAATTACCCTACACGAACTCTCCAATATTCAACTGGCCCTTTTTCGACAAAAACCTTCAAGAAAACTCCTGGATTCTTCCGGGCAGTAACGAAGCAGGGTCACAGCTTGCTTTGATCGTGCATGTCGAAAACAAACCCGGCGAAAATGCGGTAATGGAAATTGCGGTTTTCACGATTTCCACGAAACCGAAGATACACAATTTCAGAGAGGCGTTGGTAACCAATATTCGATATACGCGAAGGGATCATTAGAGAGAAATTTGTTCAAGAATGTCTTGAATAATATTGTATTGGGAAACGGAAAGAAATTGTATGAAAGGTTTTAAAGTTTGCACGACCCCAAGAGTGTATCATCCCTTAGATATTCAAGAACGCTCGATAGCCCCAAATATTGAGGTTTTGAAATGTACCCGGTGTACCAAATTTCAATTCATTATTTTGAAGAATGTAGGAGAAAATTTGAAGAACACAAGAAGAATCTCAAACTTTGGAACCCCCTATATTGGAAAAGATGTTCCCACGCATATATGTTTACATAAGATTTTCAACATAAAAAATGTGTCTTTGAGCTGTGACAATCCAGCTGCAAAATACGGACTCGAGAAATAAAGTATAATTATATGTAAATTATTTTTGGCATTTATCTTGAAACCCCATACAGTTTTGGAAAAAGCAAAACGAAGCAAAAAGAACCCAAATTGAAGGAAGAATTTAAATTGATGTTTCATAGTAAACAGAGGCGGTACGCAAAACAATTCGAGAGGGTACGAACCTCAAAAGTGTATCAGCCTGTAGGTATTCAAGAATGCTCGATAGCCTCAAATATTGTGTTCCCAAAGTGTGAAATTTGAATTCATTATTTCGGAAATTGTAGGAGAAAATTGGAAAAAACAAAAAAATTTCAAACTTTGAAATTCTGTAAATATCGGAAACGATCGAAACTTCCACGCATATTACATAGAATATTCGATCTTCTTGAAAAATGTCTTCTCTCAGTCCTGCTACAAAAAACTGACTCACCTTATAAATACGTGGAAATATGGTTTATCGATATTAACTCAGAATGATGAAATACATGCATTATTCAGCAGACCGTACACGTTTTAATGAATGAAATATCGGCATATTTATCCTTTGTACAAACATCGACACAATGTCGATCAATTTTCAATTATCAATGTGTAAAACTCGTTAGCAGAAAGTCTAGATACTCCATCTCTTTGTGCCCTATCAAGCACGAGTGACGTTTATAGTATCATCGTATTGAGGGTACATTCACCTGTTGATTACCTTCCGTTTCTATAGATTATACTCGCACAGGTTCAAGATATACAGGGTGTTTCAAAAAAACCTAACCACCCTGCTAGGGTAGGTAGAACATTGCAAAGTAAGTTGGGTTTGCTCAGTGAAAAAATGTGGTAACGGCATCCGTTTTCATGATACAAGGTGTTGAAAAAATAATTTTTTTACACATTTTTCACGATTATTCCGAAACTACTGGCAACATTGTAATGAAATTTTGTATGGATGTTTCTCGAAATCTGACACATCGCATGAATTAATTTTTATATCTGACTCTCATAGAGGGCACTAGTTACACGGTTCGTACCGAGTAGTTTTCAACATAACTTTTTTGAGGTTAGATTTTTCATTCCAAATATGATATGAACTTGAACATCATTCAATTTTACACCAAAAAGGTGTTATTTGTCTCACTAGGCAGCAAAGTAGTAGATTGACTGCCACGGCTGATAGCATCGATTCATAACCGAGCGTGGCGAGGCTAGGAATTCAGGCAAGGCAGTCAATCTATATTTGCTGCCGTGTGAAACATATAATTTTCATTCCAAATGTTATGAAACCAATTTTGTGTATTTTTTTCATGGAAAACTCCATCAATTTGTGTTCACCCAATGTCAGTGTCAATTTTGATAACCAATTTCATTCAAAATACTTGGAACGTTGCATGGCAACAAACTTTTCCTGCCTAGACAGAGAAAGAACACCTTTCCTGCCTGTTAAATGTCCATAGAAAAGCCACTGTTTATGCCGCTTGCAGAAAAAATTGAATTCATTGTACCGTGTATGTTTCTCATGGAACATGTTCTTAGTCAGCACCCATTCATCAACGTACCTAATTCAATAATTATGATGAGTTGACGGTTCCAACTCACGAAAATACCAATTAGTATTCCACTAATTTCTCAATTATCATTCATTTTTCAGACTGGATATGGCACACTGACCTCGACTTCATCATAATGCACCGAGACCGGATGGTGTTCCTCAGCTTTATGACGTCCAACAGCACCAACGTCACGTTCACCGTCAGCCCCAGCAGGATGACGTCATCGTCAATGGGCGCCTTGAAGCCCAGCGCCATGCCCTTCGTCGCAGATCCCCACGTGACCCACACCGTGATGAAGACCTTGAAGGATTTCATCGGCCACGAGAATCACACCATGTTCGAGAACAAGAATTTCGGTGAGTAGGCTTCACAAAATTCATAACCCTAAGGCTTTTTATTAAATTAGCATATAGCCTTCTGGCTATCTATCGCAGTGTGATGGCACTGCGAAATTTTCAGATCGACATTAGGTCTGCCATCAAAATCATATCGAGTTCTTTACCATAGCCTCGCTTTTTCTATTATGAGACTCCATAGGCTAGCATTCAGATCCCCTGTGCATCTTTGAGCTCTCGGTTTATCCTCGCCCAGCGTAAGGAACCTTAGTCTTGACAACCCCTCACAGAGGCAACCAATATGTACTGCTGTTTCCTCCTCTTCCTGGGCAAAACCTGCACAGCAGTTCTTCAGTTAGACCTAACGTGCTCATGTATTTGTTGAGCCATTGTCGATCTAAATGACAAGTTGAGCCTACATTGCCCTGTGAGAAGTTCCAATAATATTCTAGTTAAGCTTCGTTTCTGTGGATATTGGCTATGGTTTTTGAATAAACACCTTTGCCTGTCTCATCTTTTTTATCTCTTGGAGCGCACGGAAGTCAATTCCTATGATGGTCGAAGAATATCGTCCGTACATAGGCAGGACAGGGAGAGAAAGTAGGTATGGATTTTTTCAACTTTTGGAGGTTAGGTTAGGTTAGCAGAGATTTCTGAAGAACATTTTCTGTGGAAGTACCTATTGAAAAGTGTGACATCACCCACCAGTCAAATGGCACTTCTCTGGATTCAATCTAAGTGCAACAGCGTATGTTTGGGTGCTGAACCCCATATGTGAAAACAGAACCATCAGTATCTGTGCTTTATAAATCATGAGAAGCTGTTGAGGTGTGAAGGAGATTTTCACACGGATTGAAAATCCGAGTATTTGTGAAGCAGCTTTTGCGATGGATCGGATATGATTCTTCCATGAAAAAGTATTGCTGATAGAAATACCGAGCATAGATGTCCTGTAGTGGTCTTGGTGTGAATGGTGGTACCAGATTTTGTTATATCATCAGGCATACTGAGTTCCGCCTTTTGGTGCCCTTGAATTCCTGTCTTGGTTGTTGTTCCACCATTCTTGAGATTTGGTTCACATCGATGATTCGATGCTTGTCTTTTTTATAGCTTTCGCAATACCACGAAAGCGTTCTGCTAGTGAATCTGTCTTTTTGTTGCCCTCATACCCTGTACCCTGTATATCCTGGTATCCTGTTCTGACTGCCCAGTTCATTCAGTGTTTCTGAGCAGTCACACACTAGTTCTGGTCTTATTCTATGGCCGGGTAAGTAGATAATAAATTTGTCTTGACAACAATCTGAACTTCCTGAAACATGTTGAAGCGCAGAGCAAAGATTCTCATGGTGTTATGACTGTAATGCCTCGCACGTGTGGATTGAACGAATTGAGTATGACAACGGATAAAATAGTATGGCATCCCAATCTATGGAACTTGCAATAGACAGTACTTCAACATGATCATTACTTCAAAAAAAGGGCCTAGGGTCTCCTGTGAGGAACTTGTCAGGAAACAGAAGATTCTTACTCCTGTTGATTCAGGAAACGGTATGTTTAGTTCATAAAAACCTACATTGTGATAAGTATATGTATTATACCAATTTTGGATCTATCTATAATCTGACGAAGAACTCGCTGATTTACAAGGCAGCTAAACCATTCAACCATCTTCCAATACGCGTTAAAACCATTGAGTCACCACTTTTATTTAGGAGATCAGTAGAAATGATTCTGACAAAAGAGGTATTCTATGAAGTCAATGAATTCCTCAACAAAAGCTTTATTTTACGGCTATAACACAAAATTGCTCTTGTTTTACAGTGTTCGATACATCGATGAGGTACTTTGTATGTCATCAATTTTATTTCAGTATCTGATATTACAATGACTCCATTGTGTTATTATTTCAAAGCAATGACAGCTCTGTCTTATAGATGACCATCAATTGGGAGGAAATCATATGGCTACAAGACGAAGAAATCAAGATTGTCGCTGTTGATTGTTACAGCCGTAGAAAAATTATATTGTATAACTCGCAAGGAATTCTAATTTCCCACTCGAATGATTGCAGCATTCGCATACGGCTCATGCTGCAAACTTCATTCACGTGGGAAATCACTATCATTCCGTGCTCGTTAAACAGTAGACTATACTCAAACATAATTTCATAATCCTTGTACCTTTTGTTGCCTTTCTTATTCTATTGTAAAAATGTATATCTACTATTTATTTTAAGTGTTGTGTTCCGTTCATGAACATGTTTGACTTCATTTTATAATAACTTAGCATGTCCTCAGGACTTTGTCGATGAAATTATATCTTCAGACAGTATCTCCATCCGTAGAAATGGAGTTCATGGTTTACTATTTAGAAGTGACTATACCTATCAATCAATGATACATTTTTAAGCTGGGTTGGGCATCCTAACACTGAAGGCGATACTCCACTATAGTAATTTATCTTCTGTAAAATATCTCTCGGTATTTTTCCGGCAAATCGTCGACTATTTTTCCACCGCGGAAGGATTTCCACAGAAGGAAAACCTTTCAGAGCCCGATCGATGCCACATAATGCGGCATACAACATTGTTGAAGAGGATTTAATAGCAGACTTTCCAACATCGAGGCCTCTTGACGATTACCGGTCTTTTTTCGGATTGTTCGGCAGTGGAAAAAAGTGGACGAAATACAGTGGGAGTTGCCGATTATGAATGGGAGCGTTTCGAGGAGTGTAGGAGTACGGGGAGTTGGGAGTTGAGACACTTGAAATGGAAATGTTTCTTCGGGTGCGGATCTCAGGAGGCCTGGCATATTCTTTTGTATATCGTTGGCATAGGGACAAATTTTCCATGCATATAAATTGCGCTGTATATCCTTGTTATTGGATGATTTCATTGATACAAGACTCATAATTGTACACTCATCATTCACTTCAAATCTATAGAGTTGTGTTTTCATTAGTGGAATTCAGAATGATACCACAATATGAGAAAATCCTCGGAAAATCTAGAGTCCTCCACCACAAATATTCAAGTACGAATATCAGCAGGGCCTATATTTGATTTAGTTGGGCCCGAGCAAAGTTTCGGGCATCCAATATAATATAATATGACTATCCAATAAGAATTTCCTGCAGTTTTTTTGTTATTTCATGATGAGAAACAAGTATTTTGATGGAAGTTTGATCCTAAATTCATTAATTTTGATGAATATGATGGCGGAATAGAGAATTTTTATTTGAAAAACGAGTTGAACATTTTAATTTTCACGATTCACTGTTGCGTACCAATTAACAGTACAGAGCCTAAGGTATCGTATAGAGTCAGTAAGAAGCCTACAAATAATACTCATGGTACTGAAGGACCTCTCATAAGGTCAATAGCCAGTTGGAATGTACGAACATACCAACAAAGTAGGTATATTATAAAAAATGGTTACCATAATATTTGTAAAAAGTTTGACCAAATCTTATATTAGACAAATAAATTACGTAGTGCGAAAAAAAAACGAGCAAGAAACCGATATTTTATCAATACTGAAAAAACAAAAACCACACAACAAACATTGAAAGGCAGGTTTGCTTGTGCTTGAGGAACAATGCACAAAATGAAAAATTATCAATAAAAATAAAATATTTTTCATTTGGAATTTCGAAAACCATTGATGATGGCTGAAATTGGGTTGAAACAAACGCTTTCAGTATCTGTGAAAACAATACGAGGTTCTATACTACTAATACAAAGAGAAATCGATATCATCACATTGAATCTCATAAAAAGTTGCCATGGAAAAGCATTTCCAGATTTTCTATATTTCAATAATATAACGTAGGAAGAAATTGAATTGAAAGATATTTTTCAAAAACAACTTTTTTTCAAATAACTGAAAATCTTCAAATGATGTTGACTATTTCCAAAAGAAGTTGTTGGAATGACCCCCTGAATGCGCAATTTTTTTCTTATTCAACCGAATCCGTATCGCTGACCGTTTCTGAGATACCCATGCTGCATGTGCAACCTTATCTTGGTCACATTGTATATCAATATCATTCTCATACTAATCTTGATATGATTTTTTTCAATTTCAATTATCAGATACCGCTTATTTCTGTGAAAGAATTTGAATAGTTAATAATTATAGTTTTTTTCAAGCCTTTTCCGTGCCCCCTTTCCAGCGGGCCCAAAGCCCGGGACTCATGTGGCTTATGGTAAAAAATGCCCTGAATATTAGGTAGACAATGAAATAATTATTGGCAATATTTTAGGAAGAAGGTCACAAAATACTTACAAATTTGTGAACCATAGAAGTTTTTTTCATCTTTTGTGCGGCGCACGAAAAATAATCCCTATAATATTCGGAAAACATCGAGCGTTTCCTAGGGAGAGGAGGTACTTGATGGGTTCTTTTTCAACTTTAGGAGATTATGAGTTTTTGGGAATACTTCCTTCGGCGGAAAATTCCAAAGCTTTGCCGATCTATAGACTAACTAGTTTTGGTGAAGAGTCGTTCGACATAACTCAAGGTTAAAGATGCTAGTAATGGAATTATAGCAGAGATTTCTGAAGAACATTTCCCGTGGAAGTATCTATAGAAAGGTGAAAGGTCGCCTACTCTTCTACGATGTTCCAGCAAACTTTGTGGGAATGGTGGTACCAGACATTGAGTTCCGGCTTTCTAGAGAAAATTCAGGCTTTTCAGTTTTGGTGGCGTTCAATTTAACTATAGTTTGTGGTTCCCCAGTTGATAATTTGAAAAAATATAGTACATATGAAAACGAATTGAATCGTTAACATGTAGAATTGCGAGAGAAATATTTTTTGTGTGAAACTATTCCTCAGAAATTGAATGGTTATAAAGATAAATGAAAAAATTGTTTGCATCTAATGTTTTCAACGTGCAGTAATCAAACTCATCATTTTTGGAGAGCCTATTATTTGTATATTTGCAAAAAGATTATTTCAAAATTCTACGATGTATAGTTATTCATCATGCAATTTCGAATGACATGGTAATTCTTTATTTCAAATGACTTAAAATTTTTCCAGTCTCAGCAAAATTGAGAGAATGCTTTTTCAAAATCAAGAACAATAATTTCGAACATTATCATCCACCATTTTTTTTCAGATAAATACGTTTTTCTTAAATCGAATATTTTAGTCCGTTGCTGAGCACAAATCTTTCCCGAACTGAAAACAATCTGGGAAAAATTTTGACGGCCAAATTTTTTACTGAAATATGCCCATTCACCGTATATCCGTGACCAAAAGGAATTATCTAAGTTCAAATGCGTTGATTGCACGGACCCCATTATGCCAGGTATTTTCTACGATATCATCTAGTATACCTACATAAATCATTATAAGGGAAATCTTTTATTCACAGCGCATTCTTTGAACCAAACCAAAATTTTATAAGGTGCCTGCCTGCATTTGAAAAGGAAATTATGAAAAAATACAGTCGTAAGGAACTTCATAACAGAAAGCAGACTGTTCAATTTAATAAAGGCAGCATTCGTTGTGTGCTTTCTGTTATAATTAAGTTCGTTCTTTGAACAATACCATAATGTAAAGAGGGAAAACGTGATTTTAGACTTATTAATCACTTTGCCTGAGGACTAATATTTCATCAACATGATTAAAACTATAGCGAAATGAATGCAAAATAAAAATAGAAACGATGTTCCTTCGCTGATATCAAAGGAGTTTATACCTAAAAAAAATTCGATACCTATAGTATACTCTGCAAGGAAACTAACAACTCACGGCACTCGAGGAAGGCAGGTCAAAGCTGTTGATAAACATCTTGCTGAAATTACAGCTTGGGCCAACGAACTATTTGAATTCAACGCCACCAAAACTCAAACCTGTATTTTCTCTAGAAAGGCGGAACTCAGTGTGCCTGATATATTAATGTCTGGTACCACCAAGTCCTCAATATCTATGCTCGTAAAACTCGGGTTCTTATTCCGTGCAAAAATCTACTTTACACCTCAGTCCTCAACAGCTTTTCATGATGTACAAAGCACAGATATGGCTTGTTTTAGGATACTATTCCCACATAATATGGGGTTCAGCATCCAAACATACGTTGATGTTCTTAGATTCCATCCAGAGAAGAGCCATTCGCCTGGTAGGTGATGCCACACGAACTAGTTCTTCGACATCATCGGAACACTGTAGAAAAGTCGGCGACCTTTAATTTTTCTATAGATACTTCCACGGGAAATGTTCTGCAGAAATCTTTCTGCTATCATTCCATCACTAGCAATACCAGTCAGACGAAATTAACAAGCAGAGTCAGCACATCCTTTCGTCATCAACCTTGAAATGACCCTCAGGCTCTCACAACTTGTGAGTACGGAAGAAGTAATCCCGAGGTAACCTAGCCGGATACTTATTGAACTTCAACTTGTTTTTGGGGGTATCCTCTGTTGGTCAATTCTCCTTTCTGCCTTCTCCCCTAAAGTCCAACCTCCCCATAGTGCGGGGAGGACAAGCTGCGGCTGGACGGCAGATCGAGCATTTTGCGAACATCTTTGCTCTTCTCACCCAGATGGGACAGTTTTGTGGACATCTGAGTACAAGGATGGGACCATCTGCTTATGTGGTTACATGGTGTCGATAACGGGACCTCTGGGAAAGAGGGCGACATCTCAGAGTAAACAGCCTTAGCCCTGTGCAGGGGACACCACAGGGCTAGACCAACCCCTTCCCCCATTACTCGTAGGAAAAGGAAAACTTTTGGCCTTCTTCATGGGCGAGACCAGGGCTCGGAAGAGTAGTCTTCAGGAACCTGTGAAAGGACCTTTTGAACGAACCTCTGGTACTGTGAGCAGCAGTGCTCACAGTTACTGTGACAGCATTTTAAGTGGCCCTTATATTAGAACCATATGTCGTATATGGTGGAATCAATTACGGCATATTCGAGGTACAATGGTACAATGGGCCAACAGGTTCAAGTGTCATCGGAGACTTCGGTCAGACAAGCCTTGAAAGGAGATGGACTGTTGAGTGGGTACACCTACATGTAGGGATTCCCACACTACTGAAGGAAATGTTCCTTCGTGGTGTCCATAAAGGACTTTGACCACCTACGTAAAAAAAAACCTTGAAATGCGTCGAACAACTCTTTACCAAAACTCGTTTGTCCATCATAGAACGGCAAAGCTCTGGATTTCTTTGCCAAAGAAAGTGTTCCCAAGAACTTATTATCTCAAGAAGTTTGAAAAAAATCTAGATACGAACATTAAGTATAGAGATTCCCTTTCGTGCGCTCCAAAAGATGGAAAAAAATACCTACTCTGTGAATATATCTACAAGATGTAATGTTGGGAAAATAATTGATCATGTCTTCAATCATGAGAATAAATAACCTCTGATTTGTCTGATGTTCGAGGCGATAGCTCTTGCTCAAAGTGAGATAACATTTCAAAGCTGAAACACTCAACGAACTCCAAAACTCCGTATCAAAAACCAATTTAATTTTATAATTTTCCTAGATCGGGATCAGAAGTCTAGGGTTAGAGGACGAAAACTAGATAGGGGTAATCACAATAGATCTTCTAGGTCGCAGTGATCGAGAGGTCTCCCAGCCTATACGACCCATCTACAATCTACAATCTACAATCTAGATTGGGATAATCTTTTCTCGTTTCTATAAATGAAAATATTAGTGTTATTTTAATATTTGGGAAAACGGAAGCAGATTTGTTTCCGAAACGTCCGAAGCTGAGTAAAAGTAAAAAAAATTATTTTTTCGACATACCTATCCCCTCGCCTATCCCTCTTCCTACGAAATTTTTCCACACGAGATATCACTATGACTATATAGTGTAGTAGTAATATTGAACTTCTTAATTTGTCCTTACTACACATATTATACTTAAATAAGTCTCATATTTTTGCTCAATTCCTCAAAATGAAAAATATATGTATACGTATGTATGGAATATTTTCGTAAAACCTGTCGGTTCATGAAGCTAGAGACCACTAGAACCTGACACACCCTGTTTTCTCTCAAAAAGAAATATTCGAAATTCCGAACACAACCCTCACTTCATTAGAATATACGCCTACCTTGACTTCACAACGGCGTAATACGAGCGAATTTTAATTAACACACTGCAACCTCGGAATACTCCCGTGCAAAATATTTAGTGATAAAGTATAGTACAGTGTACAGTACGCTTAATTTACGTTCGCATACGCGGCTGATAAACTCCTCATGACTCCTCGAAAGCAGGGTATGTGGTTCGTTAAGGCCCTAGTTGAGGCATCGCTCGTCAGGGAGCGCTTCAAAGTTGTTGTTCACCATATATAGAGACTGGAGAGAGCGGCAGCAAGTCAAATTCAATCATCGATTATCGAATTTGCTCAATCTGGTGGAAAAGCATTCGGGAAATTCATGTGTTAGTAACAGATATGCCGGATAAATTCATGAGGAAAATTCGAGTTGAGCGTCGGTGGTAAACTGGCTCGATAAATCCACAGAAACAGTGATAGTTTTCGAGGAGCATGAACCCTTAGTCTATAGAATGATGGTTACTATTTATATTTGAGTTGCCCAAAGACGAGAAGACATTTCAAGTGTTCGTTGAAACTTCAAATTCCAACATTCATTTCATGGAAATACATTCAATGATGTAATATTGATATAACTACAATTGTTGTTACGCCACTGTTAGGGTTTCAAATAATAATATGGCTGCACTCGTTCAATGAAGTAGTACAGAAAAATGCTCGGAAAAATGACATTTCATCTCTTATGAAACATATTCATTTGTGTCTCATGTTTTTTATTCAGTTTTTAAACAAAAATGGCAAGTGTGTCCACACTCTTTAAAGGGCTTGAAATGAGATGTTCGAGGCACACTACCTTAGTCTTCAAACGTTTCAGGGCTCTCTACTCCAGTGACTGAACGCTCAAAACTGGCCCTAATAACACAATTATGTCCCATGGATATCCTTAGGACGTCCTGTCGGGACATTCAGGACGTCCATAGGACGGTCGAATTTGGTACCGTGGACGTTCCATTGAAGTCTGTGGGACGCACAAATGTCCCACTTGAA
This sequence comes from Phaedon cochleariae, assembly GCA_918026855.4. NCBI lineage: Eukaryota > Metazoa > Arthropoda > Insecta > Coleoptera > Chrysomelidae > Phaedon > Phaedon cochleariae. The sequence goes on from OU896708.1 coordinate 59,975,704, forward strand.
GACCAACTAGGGACGTCCTTGAGGGATGTCCCTGGGACAACTATCGAATACCTAAATCCTACAGTATTCCTCATCAAGCACTATGGAGGACATCCTTAGGACATCCGTAGGACAACCTATCAGCAACTCTAAGGGATATCAATTGGATGTCCATAGGATGTCGCAGGGACGTACGAATTATTCTTGAATTTGATTTTTTCTCGGTCCCTCTAGGACCAGATCTTGCATAACTGATGATGACATCCAGTTGAGTTGATGGTCCGTAGAAGGTCCCCAATAGATCCTGAAAAAGTTTCCCAAGGATGTCCAATGGACTTACGTGAAGGACATTGACGGGGAGTATTTATAGCCTACGAGCAATATTTCGTCGGCGAGGTGTAAGTTAACGTCCTCGCAGGGACAACATATTGAAAGTACCGAAAGTAAAGTTCATGTACCAATTGGGACATCCGACGGATATCCCTAAGGGACATTCGAAGGATGCCCCTAAGGGACATTTCGATAGTTATACGATCCTGGAACTATTAAGGGCGTCTGTGCAGAGATATTTGGAGAAATTTACTATCAGGGACATTTCATGGTTGTCTAGAAGGGGCATTATATGATATCTGAAGTCATGCCAGGATATGTACTACTCGGGACATCCGAGGGATGTCCCTAAAGGAACGTTTAAAATCATATCCCATCAGGGACATGCCAAGCACGTCCTTGCATGGACATTCTACAATATGTACCACGTGGGACGTCTAAGGGATGCTATTCCTAGGACATTTGAAATGATGTACCAGCTGGGACATTCCGTGGACGTCCTTGCTCGGACATTGCATGAGATGTACGGGATGGGACGTCCCAAGGACACCTATTTTTGGACATTCGGACTTGAATTGTACCAAATAGTTGTGTGCTATTATGGGGGTTATAGAGAGAAAGTTTATATGACTTCAGTGATTTATTTAGAGGTATTTGGAGATGAGTACCGGGGTCCATATTTTTAATATTTCTCAAAAATCTCATGAATAGTTTTGTAGGTAGAAAATATGGATATAAAATGAAATTTATATAAGGATACTTCTATTTACCTTCATCGAATTTCTAACAGTTTCTGTAGAATCTCCTTTTAAAAATTGTTGATTTCCTGAAAATTGAAATTTCGACAACAAAAAATTCCGTTGAAAAATTGTAATATAATACCTAAAATATAGTCATTGGAAATAAAAATGGGCATGTTTTTTCAATATTTCTTCTCTATCACCTTTATTTCTTTGTACAAAAATTGATTTTTTTATTATAGTTCTTGTGTTTTCCTGCTATGAAACGAATAACTATTGATTTCCTTATTGTTTCAGAATCAGGATTTGGCAGCTCAGTTAGCATCGAGTACATGAATCTGGCCCTGGCTCTCGTCATCTACTCGGTCAGATATCCAGCCCTTTTCTGGGCAACCAACAAATGCCTGGGATTGATATTCTCCTTTCAATTGCTGATAAACGGTGTGCACACTCTGCTATCATTCGCGGGAATGTCAATTCTGTACAAGGTGAGCCAATCGTGCAATAAGTATCCAGCCCATTACTGATAGTATTCTTTTCCCGATATACTTTCGAGCTGAAGATTGAAAAAACTGCAAAAATTGATTACTTTTCATTTTCCATTTACACGTTCAGAGCTCTCGATAATTGGAACCGCACTGATTACTCTGTCAGCAGCAGCTTTTGTTGCTTTCATTTGTCCGATGAAATCCGCTGTCTGTGAGCCTTGAATTGGTCAAAGCATGTCAAATGCTCTTCAGTTGATTGGAATGCTCACAATGCTGGCATTGTCCTTTGAGTATCCAAAATTGTAACTACTATGTTCCCTTTATACCTATAGGTCTGAAACCGGATACATGCTCTTGCCATGTACTTAGATATCATTGGATATACTTCAATTTCAGAAAATGTTTTTTTTTAGGTTCATGTGGTTGGAGTTTGGAAGGCCCTGCCTCTACTCAAACACAACTCCAGGGTCTACAACTTCGGGAGTCCGACTCCTTTCTTGCTGAACTCTGAAGTTACATTCTCACTGTATATCCTGTCGACTTTGCTGGTGCTCACCTCTAGCATCGTACTCTATTTCTACGGACACACAAGGTAAATATTTTATTTCGATTTGTACACAAGTAGAATAACTCGACATAATAAAACCAAGATAAACTGCTTGCCATTCGAAACGTATCATCGATAACTTTCGATCAAATTCGATTCATTGTAACCTATCATTTGCACAAATGATTCACAATTTCCTTTTAGTTCCTAAATTATCATTTTATCCATCAAATTTGTATGAAGTCAATGGGCGTGTACACCTTAGTAGAACTTTTAACTCAAACCATGTTTATAATGATCCTTTAATACATGAATAATGATTGACGACATAATTCGATCGAGAAATTTACTGGAATGTTTTATTTTTGGACATAAATAATAGTACCTTCTGAAAACGGACCCTCTTATGACGTAGAAACCTCATCTCGCCATAGTTGAAAGAAAATACCAAACGCCCGACGGAGACTGAGGCAACTGATATATTAAATCTTTCAACTGTGATCTCGCGCTAATTCACTCTGTCAAAAATCATGTATCATTCATCTCTATCTGGAAATAGTCTTGTTTCAGTATTAGGATTCTGACGTCACATCATCGCCTCGTTTTCAGAGGTCCGAAAAATCGGGGATTTCAATAATTTTTTATAAAACGTAGGGAGCTCACAGCAAGAAACGGTTTGCGGTGGTGAGCTAGTTTGGGTGAGTTCTATCGAATTATGAAATACATTTTTTTTTGTGATATAAGCCCATTCTAGCTGTCTCTGGTCTCCGTTGAAAATCTAGACACAGGGTTGACACCTTGAAAAACATTTCAAATATAATATTTGTTATACCGAAGTACATTAAACTCTCCTTCTTTGTGATAACACTATAGCTTTGATGGTTCATTCCAAATTCAATGACTATCGTGTTCTTGAGGCCACCCTGTATTCAACAGTATTTGAATTATTTCAATAATGAGTGGGCCAGAAAGTTTGTGGATTTCACTCCATGAAAACAATATATACCCACAAATCATTTCTGAAGTTTCGGGAACAGAAAAAAAATCTGATTCGAGAGCCTTTATTGCGAAGTATAATGTATCCATATGCTGCTTATTATTGAACACCCTGTTTTCTTTGTTGCAATCGCTTGAATAAGTGAATTATTCATTAGAGATAGCAATGATTTCATTGTCAACACCAATAACAAAGACCATAATAATTTTCACGAAAGGTTCAAATAATTATTTTTTCTGAAAAATGATGTTAAAAGCCCTTTCCTTGAACATCATCAAGAGGTACAAATATACAGGGTTTTTCATTAATATTGGACAAAACTTCGAGGTCATATTTTTTGGGTGGAAATATGAAAAAAGTTCATCTTGAGCACCCTGTATATGTCCGAAAACGATTCATTACCGAGATACAGGGTGCTCAAGATCCTAAAATATGCTTGAACCGATAGTGACAAAATTCACAATGTCTGTGGAAATCATAATGAGGTTTTTTTTGGACCTAATACAGTACAAAGTATTATCAGGGGCGTGCCCTTGGGGCCCAAGTTCAATCGTTTTTTGCACTAAAAATCAAATTTTTTCGATTTCTTATAATTGAAGCAACTCCAAAATACATATCTTCTTGCTTTTCAGTTTTTTTCGCATCTGACTGCGTTATAGGAGTAACAAACAAAAATCAAACCTATGCATGTGATCCTGATGTGAGAAAAACTATAATAATGAAAATCTAGTTGCCCGTTTATCAAATCAATCATGTAAACATAACGAAACAAGAACTAACATACCTACCAATGTCAATAAGAAAAAATCATGTCTGTAAAAGGTGTTACATTCATTTTACGTGATTATTTGGAATTTTCTTTCCCCGTTTCTACGAAATAAAAATATGAATATTATTTCATTATACAAGGTGTTTTTGAAATAAGTGCACATATTCAGCACATTAATATGATACAGTCTAAGGAATATTCCCATGATATCAGATTTTTTACAATTCTCCTAATTAACGAGGAATTCCATCCCAGAAATTGAACAAAATACGAACAAAAAAAAATCAAGTATGCCACTTTAAAACAGTTTAAATGATTGAACCCCGCGTGATTGTGCCTACCGAGTGGAAATTTGAAGAGAGGTGACGTCAGATTTGCTACAGTGTAGAACTCTGGGTGTAAAAAGGGGTCTAACCTCAAATTTTATTTTGATCCCTAGATTTTTTATTAGTCCCATTCGATAGTACACGTCGAGCTTTCTCAGTGTTTGAAATATTTGCACTTATTTCAATGCCACCCTGTATGTGTAGTAGGATCAATTGATTAATGAGAACATCCTGTAACTCATTTGAATACTAACATAATCACTCATCAATATGCCATCATCAGTATAAGAACAACATTTTTGAAGAAAAATATTTTGCATTTTCATGTTGAGAACGGGAGCAGATTCGTTCCGAAACGTCCAAAGATGAGTCAAAATTCGATTTTTCTTTCAATATATCTATATTTCTTCTCTTCAATCTTTTTTCCAAACGAAATGTCACTGACTAGCTATTGGATTTTTATTTTAGGCTCCCTCGAAGAAACGAGGAGAATATCTCAAATAATAAAGTAAAATGACGTCAATTTGAAAATTAATAAAAAATATATTTTCTGGGTAACTTGAGCACCCTGTATCACGGAGCGGAATCGTTTTTGGACATATGTTTATAAGGATTTTTTCCTTATTTTTACCCAAAAAATACGGCCTTGAAGGTTTGTGCAATATTAATGAAACACCCTGTATATGGAAAGCTTTAGTTTTCCCAAAGTCCATCAATTTCAATCAAGATACGAACTGGGACCAATAGAATTTCTCTTGAGGTATACTGCCAACTGCTCAGACTGAACCTGTATAAGTGTAGTGATTCACACGAGACCAACGAGACGAGACTTTCATAAAGTCTCGTCTCGTCTCGCCGATGAAATATGGAGTCTTGTCTCGAGTCTCGTCTCGCAGCCCCGAGTCTCGTCTTGTCTCGCGTCTCGTACGAGAGTCTCGCAAGGTATCGCAATTTCGTCATTAATAATCTTGTTCCAGTCTAGTACGGGATATTCACCTTCACCTACTTTTTAGGAATAATATCGAAGTAGGAAGAGGAAATTACAACAAAAATAACATTATTTATTGAAAAGTACCTAATAGGTATGTACAGGGTGGCCAACTAAGACTCCAGAGTTCGATTTCTTTGTTGTCTTGAGAGATACAAAAAAAAATTCATGAATCAAAATTGAAGTTATAACCGAGCTTCACATTTCAAAATTTCTTTGAAATACACAGGGTGTTCCGTAAGGTCACAGCACATCAAAGCTATGTTTTTTTCAGCGGAACACCCTATATTTCATTTCATTTTTGAATTCTTCCTGAAGATCTGATTTCAACGACCCATCATACTTAGGGTCTAGCAGTGAAAGTTACTGACATATAGGGTGTGCAAAATCGAGATTTTCCAAGTTCAGGATTTTTTTCTGTCGAAACTGTTCATTATTCGTCAAAACGGTTTACATGTCCCTATCTCAACTTTTCACTCACTATCAATTGGTGTTCAATTGAAATTGATACAAGGTGGGCAAAAAATCTAAATTTATAATTTGTTTCAATTGAAATGTCAATTGAACACCAATTGATAGTGAGTGAAAAATTGAGATAGGGACATGTAAACCGTTTTGACGAATAATGAACAGTTTCGACAGAAACAAAATCTGAACTTGGAAAATCTCGATTTTGCACACCCTATATGTCAGTAACTTTCACTGCTAGGCCCTAAGTATGATGGGTCATTGAAATCAGATCTTCAGGGAGAATTCAAAAATGAAATAAAATATAGGGTGTTCCAATGAATAAAACATAGCTTTGATGTGCTGTGACCTTACGGAACACCCTGTGTATTTCAAAGAAATTTTGAAATGTGAAGCTGGATTATTAATTCAATTTTGATACATGACTTTTTTTTTGTATCTCTCAAGACAACAGAGAAATCGAACTCTGAAGTCTTAATTGGCCACCCTGTACATACTTACATCATACATCTGAACAAGAAAAATAAAAATAGCCTTCTATATTCGAAAGTTATAGAAATAGAATAAAAAGTAACACGTATATTCCAGACAAATAAAAAAAACAAAACTTTAATCCAACATTATTTTACTTATTTTGGAAAAAGGTATCCAAGAAAATGGTTATTTGTTTTACTAGGCAGAAGAGTAGTGAATCTACATTTGCTGCCGTGTGAAACATAAAACTTTTTTCTCCAAATGATATAAAACCAATTTTGTGTAATTTTTTTATTGAAAACTCTATCATTTTGTGTTTACCCAATGTCAGTGTCAATTTTGATTACTAATTTCAATAGAATTTTTTGGAACGTTGCATAGCAACAAACTTTTTCTGCCTAGGCAGTAGAAGTACACATTTTCTGCCTGTTAGGCGGCAGGAAAAAGCCACTTTCCCTGCCGCTTGGAGAAAAAAAATTATTATCAGTCAGATCAGCCTTCACGATCGCAAATGTTTTTGTTTTTCACCCAGTCGTTGAGACATAACGAACATCGTGCAGAATCATTAGATGTTTTCTTATAGATTTTTTTTTAAATATGTTTTATTATGAATGAAATTCTCAAGTCTGCAGTCGGCACGCAGAAATATTTACCTGCGAGACTCTCGCACGAGACACGAGAAGTCTTGCACGAGACTCGAGACGAGACCAATAGAAGTCTCGTCTCGTCTTGTCCTAGTCTCGTCTCGAGTCTTGTCTCGAAAACGAGACGAGACCATGCGAGACTCTCGAAAACGAGACTCTCGCGGGCACCACTATATGAGTGTATAACGTTTGCGGAACTGAATTGGCATCAGAAACATATATAGAATTCAATCAATCGTCCGCACGCCAGTATTGATTCGACAAACTTGCAGTTTGATTAACTAAATTGGATAACTGTTGAGCCCACAACTAACTTTTCCCTAGCAATATCCAACGAATTCCGACTGAAAGGAATTTGTAGTAAAACTAATGAAACGAAAAGCAGAGCGGAAAGTAATCCCACTTCTGATTTTAATGAGATCGATGTTTCTCTTGAACATACTGCGGATGTTTAGGTAGTTGATAGTAGAAATCGAATTCAAAATGAATATCAGGTCCGTTATGGAGTACGTAACATACAATGTGAGCGATTTTAACTCGCAACTCCCTCCTAAATTGGAACCTGCTTACAGACAAAGTGAACATTTGTAAACTAAAATCCAATTTGGGAAGAAATCATTATATTTTTGTGGAATAAATATTCATAATAGTCTACCCAATAGAAGAAATATACACTGTAGACATTTTCTTTGACTGACTGCATATGTGGTTGTGAGTGAATTTACTGATTCAAATTTTTGAGTGAATTCTCAACTCAAACTAGATATTTCATCAAGTTTTCCTATCAATAAGATTGTTTATAACACATTTGATTGAATCGGCTCATGAATTACCATTTAGAACAATCAAGTGGGGTGGACCGAAATCTCGACCGAAATTGAGACATTACTGAGTGGACCTTGAGTGAAATTTCACTCAATTTTTTTTCTAGTGTATTTCATCAATTTAACTCTCCTTGTATCAATTAATTATGAATGAACTGCTTATCTTTCTATTTATTGCATATCTGATTTATAATTTTTTTTGTGTATCCCTTAATAAACATGTACCCATGTTTCTTGGAATCAATAAATGTTATAATTATTATTAACCAGAACGAAAATTCCATAATATAGTACTCAACCAGCTCTCTTCGAAAATGTGTTCAAATCAGAAGTTTTCAGATTTTCAAGGCCTACTATTGTTGTTAAGGGAGTCAACATTTTAACAACGACTACCTATATCAGGCAATTTTTTCAAGAAAGTGGATATAGCCTATTCAATTCAGGAATAGCTAGAATACTCCCATACAAAATGTTGTGTTACTTATTTGATGGCATATTTCAATACTTATGCTGTTTTAATTCACCCTGTAGCAAAGTTCAAAGGATTGATATAAACGATGAAGTAGTCATTCAATAGAGGAACACATCTTATATACTTAGATACGTAGTTTCAACGTTGAAACTTTTACAGGACAGGTCAACCAAAAATTATTGAAATTGAAGTGAAATGTTTTCATTATGATCCATCTTTTCCTGAAAATATGAACAGAAAACATTCTACATACTATAACAATCGAAACTTTATTTTGGAAGTGTTTGTCTGTCATTCTTTTTGTGCTATATTTTACGGCTTTTTGTCGAGACGATTTTGAAGATAATAACTGTTTGGTGAACTGATTGATAAACCATTTTTGTTGAGTTTTAAAATTGGTGAACCACAACTTTAGTTTTATCTTTGAGTATATATAAACAAGGGTGTTATTGATTTTTGGTTAACCTAGACACATCTTCCTGTGAAACTCAGAATGATGACAGTTCTTATCTGAGTATTCGATTCCTTAGATTTTATACAGGGTAAATTGAAAATCAAGAATATCAAAATTTGCCATTGAATAACAAACACCATATAAAGAGGTATTCCACAGCTATGCCTGAATGGAATAGGCTATCCACTATTTCAGAAAAAAGTTCCTGATAATCGTTTTTGAAATGTTGACCACTTCAAACAATATAAATTTCCTTTCGTGCGCTCCAAGACATGAAAAAAATCATCAGGAGAGATTTCTGGAAGTGAAACAACACATAGATAACAGTTTTTGAGGTATGAATTTGAAAAAATTTAAAAAATCAGAAATACCCTGTATACCGGGTGTCCCAGATCTTTTCATATAGCCATCATATCTCAGTTATGTTGCTTGGAAAAAACAACTCCACTTTTGTAAACCCAAATGACTTTGAAAAAATCACTCCCAACTTATTTTTTTCAAGTTACTCACTATACATTATTTGTTTATAATGTGAAGTGCAATCGATCAACGATGAATCACACTTGATAATTTGACAGGTGTCTAATTGACAGATCATTTGGATGATGTACCTACAAATTGACTGAAAGACGCGTACACGAACAACTGTCAAAAAAATCATAACAAAGAAATGATCCACACTGAAACTGTTTCCTTCGATTTTTGTTATTTTGGAAGCATTACGTATGTCAAAATACGAAGTGTGATACATCGTTGATATTGAAATTGATTGCACTTGAAAAAATGAAGTAGAGGATGGTTTTTCAGGGGTAGTTTGACAGAAGTCAAAACTGACAAAATGGTTTTAAAGTCACTTGGGTTTGGCAAAAGTGTAATTTTTTTCCATATTTTTTTCCAAGCAGCATAACTATGAGATATTGGCTGTATGAAAGGACCTCCGTTATTATATATCACAAAGTGCCATACAAAATTTGTCTGGAATGGTACTTCAGTGATGTGTGAGTTCAGGAGAATTTGTCTTTCGACTCTAGGTCTCTTGTCTACACTTCCTCGATGGTATTCCGAATGAACGGGTTTTGGAGCTATTTTATCCCACTTCTGAAATGAACGTGACGCGCTTCGCTTCAATAAAACGGATTCCGAAGCCTCGAATTTAATCGATCAGTGAGAGCGGGACGGTTCTGATGAGATCGCTGGGAATTCGACAAGTGCTAGGCGAGAATTAGCTCAAAGGAAACGAGATCGAATGATTCGGAAAACGTTCATGGAAAATAGTGGAAATTCAGCAGTAGGATTAATTTTTTCGAATGTGGATTTTTAACGCTCGAACGTATTCTCTGTCACTATTCTGTTGAAATACTTGATAGAATTTGATAATGTACAGGGTTATCCATCGAAAAGGCCCAGCCTCATATTTAACTTATTTTTTCTACAAACGCTTTTGATGCTTTCAAATTCCAGCACAAAGTTGACATTTTCCCAGAAATGTCATTTTTTGACAGCATTTGCGCTCGTGAGCGGAAATATTGAAAAAACGCTCGCACATCTCTGTAACCTATACTTATCTTTTCTTGAAAACCCCCAGTTCTTTCATGATGGAAAATAATGACAGTGAATCATCAAACACACCTCCTTTCTGATGATATAGCAGAAAGCGTAAGAGTTTGAATCTCTTACCGGAGAAATCAAGAAAGAAATATGAATTACAATATGATACATTCATAAATTGGTGCCACTCCGAGATGGTGAATATGTATTCATGAAACGTTTTACTGGCTTATTTTGGTAAAAAATCAAAGACTTCGAAGTCATCAACTCATTGGTCTATATTTTCGAAGGTACGTATACATGCTTGAATGTTGAAGATAATATCGGAATCAATAAGTATCTGAAACTTATCGCATTTCTCAAGAAACAATCTATTGGATATAAAGCGAGAAAAATCAAAAACATTCACCGCTGAATAAACCAACAAATTTCTCCAATTACCAAAGATTACCGCGCTCCGCTACGCATCGCGCGGTAACTTTCTTTGTCGAGCGGCAATCTATCACTTTGCGCTCTAAATACACAAATAGCTATTTAATTGAAAAAAAAAAAACAATATGCCGAAGTTGAATGCCGCAATGAGGTCTCACAACAGCCCTCATCAGAAGTTTTTTTTTCGGAATCAGTGATTTTTTGTGATCAAAAATAAATATATATACGTACGATATCATATATTTTCACTTCATTATCAATACTTTTTTGACCACAGAAAAACAATTTTTGTGTGTTAGTTTCTACAGATATCGTGTTATAGTCAAGAATAAGTATTCAGCAGAAAACCTAAGACGGAAATCTCTGTCAATCTCGTATACTACAATCTTTCAGGCGGAGGTTTTCGCAATTGAATTGCGTGATAGAGACTCGACGAATAGACCTCTAGTAAACAAAAACATCAGTCAGGCTGCTCTTAAAGCACTGAGCTTCAGCAGCAAGATAAATTCCAAGCTATAGTTTGGAGCTATATTGAATCCCTAGAATGCCTGGCTGCAAACAACAGAGTTAATTTGCTGTGGGTCTCTGTGTTCATAGGACCAGAACCATACTTTGGGATCACCGCAAGTGCGGCCAAAACAACTATCTCGGAATGGGCGGAGGGGAAAAGACTCACGTACTGGTCTGAATTACCAGGATTAACCCATTCGAAGGCGTTTCTGCCTAAACCATCGAAAATATAACCAGGCTGATCCTAGAATGGAGCAGGGGTATCCTACGAATTCTGACAGGACTGCTTACGGGACACTGTCGTCTAAGATACCACCTGGGCAAGATGGGTCTGAACCAACAAAAGGACTGTCGGTTCTGCTGTGTGAAAGACGAAACGGCTGAACACATATTATGTTCATCCTCTTGCTTAGGGAGATTGAGGTTCAACATAGTTGGCCTTACCAATCTGGAACCTATCGATTTCAGACAAATCTCACCTAATTCAACCAGGGATTGTGTAACCACATGTGAATTTCACAGTGAACTGTAACCTCTCGGGGTGAACCACAATAGACCCAATTCCGACAGGACTGCTTACGGGACACTGTCGTCTCAGTTACCACCTGGGAAAGGATGGGTCTGAACCAACAAAAGGACTGTCGGTGCTGCTGTGTGGAATACGAAACGGCTGAACACTTATTATGTTCATGCTCTTGCTTAGAGAGATTGGGGTTCGAAATATTTGGCATTACCAATTTAGAACCTATCGACAAATCTCACCTAATTCAACCATAGACTAGGTAAAAAGATGTGGATTTCACAGTGAACTATAACCTCTTAGGGTGAGCCACAATGGACCCATCTGAGATCGCAGTAGAGGGGCGGTATTCGTCTCATGTAACCAACCTACCTACCATTGAATGAGGACAATTATTTGACAGTTGTATATTGCATCATATTATCGAATACATTCCCAAACTGATCTAATGATCACCAATATTGGAAAAAGTCATCCATCACCAAGTCATTTCATACTTGAATGAAAATAATATTATTCCAGATTGTCAAGCGGGGTTTAGAAGTGGGTATAGCACAGCAGCAGCTCTCGTTCAAGTTACAGATGACATAATTCGAAACTCTGATAATAAAGAATTGACAGCTCTAGTTGCATTAGACTTTTCAAAGGCATTTGACACTATAAATCATACATTACTTTGTTTCAAATTGAAATATTATGGATTTTCGGATGAAGTAGTCTTTTTATTTCTTTCATATCTCACGAATCGCTGTCAAACGGTATGTTATAATAATGAAATGTCGTCAACACGAAATGTTACTCCTGGTGTGCCTCAAGGGTCAATCTTAGGACCGTTGCTATTCATAATTTATACTAGTGATATATTGACCTCTATAATACAGTACTCTAAAGTTCAGGCTTATGCTGATGATACACAACTATATACCAACCTAAACATCGACAACTATGGAGCTATTCAAAATCTCATTAATTCTGACCTACGAACCATTACTAATTTAGCTACGCAACACAATTTGAAATTGAACAAGAATAAATGTCACTTGATGCTTTTCGGTAATAGAAAGAATAGAACTATTGTCTCACAAAATCTTAAAATTAAAATTGATGACACCATTCTCCCTGTTGTGAACTCTATTAAAAACCTGGGTATTATTTTTGACGCTGACCTAAAATTTGATTTGCATTTGAATGATTTGCTTAAAAAATCGTTTGGTACTCTCAAACTCATTTACTCAAATAGACATTATTTCAGCCAATCAATCAGGAAACTTCTCACAGAATCTTTGGTCTTGTCACGGTTCAACTATGGGGATATTGTGTATAGCAATCTTTTGAATAAATTTGATTTGAATCGGAGACAGAAAGTACAGAACTTCTGCTGTAGACTGGTCTACTCTTTGAGAAAATATGATCATGTGTCTAGCAAAATCATAGAACTGAACTGGTTGACAATGCAAAATCGTACTAATTATAATTTATGCAACTTTGTGTACAAGGTTCTAACTTCCAAAACTCCCTCGTCACTATATAATAAACTGTTTCCTAGATCTACGCTACATTCATTCGATGTAAGAGCAAAAAACATGTTTCATGTACCGCGTCATAAAACGTCATTGTTCCAGAAGTCATTCACTTATCTCTCCGTCAAATTCTACAACTCACTGTTGATCAATTACATGCAATTTTCGAAAACTAAAATAAGAATCATTCTGAAAAAACACTTTTTGAATACTAACATGAATTTAAATGCCTTTTCTTGAATATTCTTAATTCTTATTTCAGCCTTTACTTGCTTCGTAACATTATTTCATATAAGTACATACAGTCTATGTTATAAATTATGTTATATGCATTATGTTTGAACATCTTCTCTCTCTTCCCATTGAACAATTTAGCTTACTTCAACTGTACATCTTAGGTTAAGTGTAAGAGTAGCCTTTGGCTAAACTGCGCCTACTATGTACCTTCACCATTAAAGACGATTTATTATTATTATTATTATTATTATTATTATTATTATTATTATTATTATTATTATTATTATTATTATTATTATTATTATTATTAATTGATCAGACACATTGTTTTTCTGGGCTCTTGCCGAATTGGTGGCAGCAGTGGGATTGACGGAGCGTGTTTTAATTCCGCAGGTTTAACGCCTTCTTGAACGTGCAACGCGAGAGCAAAATAATCAGCATCAAGGAGGAGGGCAACAGCAACTTGTGGAGCTACTTCACGCACTGTGCGGCCCTTTGCATTCTGCTTTCTATAGGCATTTGCAATGCGCCGCTCATACACGATTACACCGTCGTGTACAGGGGCAGCTTGGATGACGTCACTCTGATTTGCATCATCGGAGGCATCCTGCACTTGTTCTTCTGGATCGTCATCTGGCTGTTTTTGACCATCAAGCAGAAGTGGACCTTCAAGATCAGGATCACGGTGAGTGAGCTTCAGTGGCGGATCGACGATTCCTGAGGCCCCAAGATCAATAATTCTTGGGGCCTCATTCCTCCTTCTTTTTTTTTCACCAATTCTTCGATTGATCATACCATCTAATCCAGTTTTAATCTTCTCCTGAAGATGCTTACATAGTTAGCGAAACACGTGTCGAGGCGTTAAAAAAATCGGTTTGGTTAGTGGTAAAACAGTGTAGTGTATTATCGTGCCAAAGGTTCCAGTCTTCGATATATACCATCTAATATTTTCTTCCCAAATACAAACGAAAACAAAACTGAACATTTATAATGATGAAAATATATAAGATATAAAGGAGTGTAGGACCCGATAAAGGATATAGGAAACAAAAAAAACAGAAACATATGAGGAAAATCAGAACCACATAAAATAAAATGAACGTAATTATAACACCAACTAGGATCAGATATATACAAAATGAATACAGATACTAAACCATAACGAAATTACTAGGAGAAACATATTATTACGATATCACTATTCATTTTCTGTTTTTCAAATCGCGAATCATCTTATTGCACCATCATAATATTCAAACTGTTTGTGAAATCACCTTCGATCGAAAGCATTTCCAAAAATTGTAATATTTTCTTCGGCAATAAAAATGTCTATATATGATTTCAATTATTGTTAATTCTGAAAATGGGTGCTCTGCTTCGCAACCGGTCACTAGTTGGGTTAAAAACGCAATTGAAGCACTATTTTTATTGGGGGACCCAACGCATTGCGCTCACTCGTCTTATGCTAGTTACGCTACTGGAATTTCCTCAAGTAATCACATTGGAATTAGGAAAAATAAATTGGCAGCAATTACTAGGAGCTAAAGTTGAACTTTAGCTCCAAGGAACTAAAAAGTACTAGAGGTCATCAAGAATAAACAACATTGTTATGGTTGGTTATTTGGGTTGAGACTCATACCTGATTTTTTCCGATTTCGACAGATTTGGCATTTCATACCCATGCTGGAGATATAAATACACCTTGTCTTAGTATAGTTTGTGAGTATTCAGACTAGTGCATATAATTAAGAGTATAGTTGAGTATTTTTGTTTTGATCAGGAAAGCCTTCAAGATTCACATACTTGCTTGATCTGTATTTCATTCGTTATTCTCGGGATGGATAACTTGTTTTTGAATAATCACGGCCAGCAACAGTTTTTTGTCTCAAACAACGATATTGTTCACCTACATTTGATTATCAAGTCAAACACAGTGGAGTATGGAGAGAAATAAATAATCGCTATTATTATTGTTGATATGCTAACTAACTTAACATTTTCAACGTCTTGTTCCTATACCTGGCACTGGCGCGGTATTTGCCATTAGAGCATCTGGTCCATACACAAATACAATTAATTCAAACATCCTTGAAAATTGAATAAACCTGCTGTTAATGCATTTGAGTTAATTGTTCCGGTTGCAGAAAAATGTCATGTTTCATTCGGATCAAAAGTGACTTTGTTTGACTCGCAAATTTTGCTTTCGCTCGGCTTCGCTATGAAACAATCTACTATTTATGAATAGGGAGTCAGTTTGGTCACTGCGATTTAAAATGTCCATATTAGTGGCCTTTTGGAGCAAATCATCTGGTTCGTGAAAACGAGAAATCACATGTATAATTTCAACATTTAGGTAAATAAGGAGTAAATAATATGTTTAGAATACCTAGTTATTTTTAGATCATGTCGGTCGTGTAGTGTCAAAATCATTTTCACACTGCCGTATATCTAACGGTGGCTGCTAAAATATCTTATTTGTTTTTGGAAGGTCTATCTTGCCATCTGCAACATGGTGTTCGTCTGAAGTCTTTTATTTTCTCGTTTTCTGTGCGGAATCGGTCTTCTGTTTGCTTTTAGTTCAAGAATAAACACCTGGGGTCATTGCTAACAAGTGTATTAATGATTAACTCCTTCTAATTTTAACGCAAATACTTAGTTCTGTTTGTATATCTCTCTTGGAACTTTATTATCAACAAGATTTGCTATATTGAAGTGTATCATGATATAATTGCACTCATATTTTATGTTGGAATTTTATGAATCGTTAAACAAGTACCTACACGTAATTATTCAAATATATACATTAGTTAATTGTCAGTTGAGATACGATATGTTTGAATATTATTTCTGTATTCCTGATCACAGACAAATTGATCCGGATGGTGGTAGTCTGGTCCCTCTAATATTATATCCTACACAGTATGGAGACTTTTCCTAGAATAAATTCGTTAGCGAAGAGGTGAATATTTTTTCCAAAAAAAAATACAAGTCAAATTTTTGTTTTTGATACGTTTAGCGGTTGCATAAAATTGAAATGTTATTTTGAAATTCAATTTCTTTTTAACATATCAATCGCTCAAAAGGTGTGTTGAACAATTGATGACAATTTTTTGCAACAACACACAACACAACACAACTGCGCTATTTCTTCAAATAAAAAAACTAAAGGCTGATGTTACATGTCTCCTGTGTCACTCGGTATTACTATACTAAAACCAAACAGGGAAATAACAATGATGATAATTAATGAAAACATGAATAATAACTGATGAACATTGAACAGACATAATATGTCAAGCTCCAAATGTAATAATAAAGTTATCGTGACGTCATGATAAGTTTAACCTGGTTTGCCTGATTAGCACCAAGGAACAACTACTTCGATACTGAGCTAAGTTTGCTGGTATCGAATTGTTTTGGTGTGAGGAATATGTGGTAAGTTTTTGTATAGGCCTTCTGGGGTCTCCCTGTATATTGCGGAAAGCCATGTAACTATTCGTGATATCGCACGGTGGATGCATCCAGGAAATTACTAGCCGTCGATATGTCACAAACAATTTCCACAGGCGCTAAACTGATTTGTTTTATCTAGCCATGTGCGTATCTGGATGCAGGCTGGATCCGATATTGGATGGAACATTGGTTGGTAATTGATTTACTGCATGCCAGAGTGTCGATAGCTCAGGCTCAGGTCTACAAATACAGTGTGGAGACTTAACTGGAATGAATTCGTTAGCGGAGGGGTGACTATTTTTTCTAAAATTTCCCGACATTCGTCAACGATTTAATTTACCAACCTTTTGCTAGCAATATTGTTGTTGTTGTTGTTCTTTATTACCCCAAGAAACATATTTGTTTATAATAGGGATACATAAACATATGATATATATATATATATATAAAACAATAAAAAAAAAAAACTAATTAACAATTTATGTCAATATAACATAATAATTAAAATAAAACCATTCCAAGTATTCAAATGAGAATAAATTGCTCCGTTTATTGTGTCATGAGTATATATTTTTTCATATTGACTTTGAATCTTGTTTCATCATCAATATGTTTCAAATCATAAGGTAATGAATTATATAAAATGATTCCGTTGTAGAATACTGATTGTTTGCCAATGATGGAGTTATATGGGTTTGCTATTAATGAATTCAACTGTCTCGTTGCATGAGTATGAATTGTATTTACTTCAGTAAAGTTCAAGTTGGATATTTTTATTTTTTTTCTCACAAAATGGATGAAAGAACAAATTTTCATTTTATATAAAGATGATAAATTCAACAGATTTTTTGGTTTGTAAAGATTAATAGTTGGTTCCAGGTAATGTAAATTGTAAATGCACTTAATTGTTTTATTTTGTAATTTCATTAATGGTTTCAAATGTGATATACTTGTGCTTCCCCAAATTGATATTAAATATTGTAATTTTGAGTAAATCAGACAGAAATATATATTCTTCAAATATCTAAGAGGAATGAAATCTCGAATTTTGTATAAAATGCCAGTAATTGGATTGAGCTTTTTTCTCAGGTGATCTATATGTTTAGTCCACGATAATTGTTCATCAATATATATCCCTCCAGGGGTAGCTAGAATCAACTCCAACATGTTTCTTTCAACTGCAACCTATAGCTTGCGGTACAATTTCTTTCAGGTTTCTCTGATTACTGATAGAAGAGTGAAATGCACTTTTGTCAAATTTCATCCAATTTGTTTCACTCATTTCTGAACAGCGCACAAAAATATGTTTGGAAGAATTTTGGCATTTCATCTCTGTTGGCAGGTTATAAAATGTCACCTTTCATAAATTACTTTTTTCCCGTGGGAAAGAAGTGAGTATTTTTCTCCCGGATATATATCACATATACCATATTCACTGTTGATGGCTTTTGTTGTGCTATAGTTCCGAAAAATGAGTCAATAATACCGTCTCCGAGAAAGAACTGCGAGTCCTTTTATCTTCCATTCGACTTCGCGGTTACGTATATTACTAAACAACCACAAAATTCGCAATTATTTGAAATCAAATCATAGAATTGACAGAAGTTATTTATTTATTTATTTATTTATTTATTCTCATATGAATACATTTACAAAGACATACATATTCTAATATTATAAAAATTCTAAATTTTATCTACTTCACATAGGTTATTGACCTGTGTGTGAATTAGATAATTATTATAAACTTTTTGTAAAAAATTTTCAAGTTCTTAAAAATATTTAGATTAAATATTGATTATAAAAAGAATGATAAAGATGCCTACAACGTAGGTGTCCCTACTGTTAAAAACTTAAAATTTCACGTCGATAATCTTCAGATTCCAAAATAATGCAATATCTTCTCAATATTGATTCGTTTTTTCTTCTGTCACAGAAAAAAATAGTGTATTATACACGGGACAAATATTGGATTTCAACTCACGGTTTTTTTTCTCGCTCCGCTACGCGTCGGGAGACAACACAACCTGGAGCTAAAATCTACTACTTGTTCCCCTTGTATAATAAATAACTATGTTTTATGTGAACTTTGAACTCGTCTCACGGACAAACGGTACATTTTTTTGAATAAATTAGTTGGGTCCAAACAACTTATTTTGAACTGTATTAAACGTGGTAGTTCTGTGTTCCAGCAATTTTGGGACACGCTGTAAATATACAGGTTGATTCAAGTTTTACGGCACAAACCGAAATGTGTGATAGATCTCATCTTTTCAATAAAAAAAGTCTTCATAAACATGAGTCTGATCTCGATCAGTAGCGGAGCTACAAGAGGTCAAAGCTTGATTAATAATTTTTTTATTAATTAAAATATCTTGCTCACTATTGAGAATATCAATTTGAAATTTATTGAGGTTGTTACTTCCTAGAAGACCATCATTTATAGTATTTTGAAGATTTTCAAAATATACAGGGTCATACATCCTAAGGGATACAGGCTTCCTTATCCCACCCAAAATTTCAAGTAGTACACCTCTAACATCATCTAGTTACCGGGTTATGTGGATTGTTCAATTTATAGACTTTTATTGCTCCTCAATTTTTTTCGAGAAACGAACCGTTTTCGAAATTAATGAGCATATCCGTTCTGAAACATGTTAAATTTGTCTACATTTCACTTAAATTTTATTCTTGGAGAAATTTCAACCAACTTTAAAAACTAACAAAACCTTCACGTTCTATATATCCTTTGTATCTCCGCTACTGGTCCAGTTTGTAATTTCAGTACATTTTATCGCATTTTCTGCGAATTTCTTTCAATAATAAAATGTAAACTGCAACTACGGAAAAGTTTGTGAGGGATAAGGAAGCTTCTACCTCCAAAAACGTATCACCCTGTAGATTTATTTTAAAAATCTAGGAAGTATCAACCACACTAAATTTCTACTTGATATCTCCAAAAGTCGTTTATATAAACTTTTTCGATAAAAATGATCAGATCTATCACCCATTTCAGTTTGTGCCATCAAATCTGAATCACCCTGTATATATATATGAATATTTTATCTCTTGGAGCGAACGAAAGGAAATTTACATAAATAATGAAAAGTAGCGGTCCGAGGACCGAGCCCTGTGGAACTCCATGGGTTACGCTTCTGAGTCCAGATGTGGTATCATTTATTTTGACCAGTTGTTTCCTAATTTTCAAATGTAAAGATATCAGTTCTGCAGGTGTTCTCCTGATCCCATAATTCGATAACATGTCTAGAATATATTTCCTGATTAATGTAATGGAAGGCCGAATTATCAACCTACTATTCTTTGGAATTATTGTCGCTGGAAATGAAATAATGATAATCTACAGGCTGAAGTTACTGAAAACACTGGATCGTTAGCGAATCCATTTTCTCTCCTCCGTTAATAACGTGGTAATGCCTGATGATCGAGAGCTCGTTCATTTGCACCTGAATGGAAATTCGCCATTCACCAACTTGGCTCGAGGAAATGGGCTCGAAAGTCGCGAAATCGCTCTGAAAGCTACTCTAATGTTCATCGAAGTTTGCCGTTTTATTATCTACTAGCTAGTTGAATGGTCGTGCCAACTTCTTGGGGGTAATGAATGGAAAACTTTGTGTGAGGAAAAAACGACTCGAAAGGTTGAAGAACGAATTTCAGTCGGGTTTACTACTAGACAATGTTTCAGCTTGCTTGTTTTCATTTCCGTTAGAAAGAAAGGACACCGCATGTTTTATAGGGAAAATTATGGCCTTCTGTCGAATTGGCTGAATTTTTGATATGTTATAGTCCAAGACATTCTGAACAAAGTGTCCAAATACCAAACCGTGCTAATGGCTAGTTTTGGCGCTAGATGTCACTGAAGTCCCAATCTTGATTTCTTTTCTCCTGATAAATAAAGATCTTTGAGCCATTATTATATCATTTTTTGATAGGATGAGTCACTACTAGAAGTATTTTTTTTATCGCTTCGATTGACCTACAGACAGTATGTTGATGATTCTCATTTCTCATCTTTTCTCCCAATTATTTCTATGTTATATCTTCCACAGAGGAATAAGTTTTACAAAAATTTTCAAATAACACATGATCCAATCGAGCAGAGAAACTCCAACAGATAGAAATTCAAATCGATGATTTTTCCCATTCATAAGAGACTCGTTTCACTAATCCACGGACCAGATATTCATTGAAAGTATTCCTAACACCTCGTGGATGCTATAACAATATCAATCCAATATCATTATAAATCATCTTCAGTATTTTCAACACTCATTTTAATAGATCGTTAATATCTACAAAGCAAAACGCTCTTAATTATGACAAGTCTGATATTCCTGAAGGAAGACAAATTCAAAGACATTTAATTCCTTAATCTTGCTTCATCAATCGAAATTAAGGAAAACTTCCTCAGGCGTATCCGCTCGAATTTCCTCGGAAAGGAACTAATGAAATCCTTCATTTAATAGGTAGATGTAATTGCGAAAGCAAAACAGTTATTATGAAAATTGCTCGAGATGGATTTTCATGGATAAAGAAGGATTCGTGTAGGTATGTGTATACCTATACAGTGTGTTTCAAAATTCAGTATCAATATTTCAGGGGCTTATTTTCCAGGTCAAAATAAGACTTTTTTGCTATAGGTATGTGTCCGCAAACGCTTCGTTACCGATATTGTAAAAGTTTTGAGATTTTTTTATTTTCCCACACCGCTTTTATATAAAGTCAAGGTTCGTTCGGTTTCTTATTCTTGAGGTTATGTTTGGAAAATTGTAATCAATATGACAAACTAAATATGTAGCGTGTTTTGTTTTAATTGTGGTAATAAGTTCCTCCGTTTTGTTAAAAACATCAATTATATAAATCAAGCGAATTACTAAAAATGATTTTTTTCTCGATAATGGTCGCAGATGCTTTAAAATTACAAGAGAAAAAAAATTCACGAACGAAACAAAGAACTCATTTCGTATTTCAATGTCTACCGGAAGTAAAAGAGGACTTGGCTCCATAAAATATATCTCCTTGTTGATTCTCACAATCACTCAACAAACTGTATTATGTAAATTTCATCTGAATATCTCGAAAACTAAGAGAGATATATATAAAAAAAGAAAATTCTCAACGCTTTGTATATAGGAAAAAAAACTTATTTTGTTCTGAGAAATGAGCCTCTGAAATCTTGATACTGAGTTTTGACACACCCTGTATAGAAATGTGTTCATAATCAAACAGACATCTGACGGTAGAAGATAGGTCATATTCCTGGAACTACATCGCATTAAAATGAAACAGTTTATTTTATCGAGTTATATATCTACTTTGAGAACACGTTCAAAGTTGTTTCGAAGGAATTGCATTTGGAGAAGTACAAACAAACCTGGAAAATCTGTGATGTTTGTGATTTACACTTTTCCTGATGCATGGAATTCATCTTGTGTCTACCTGTTCATAGGTGCTGACAATATGGAATTCTAGAGTATGTATTCTTCTTATGGTTCAAAGATGATTGTGAAAAGAGGATAATTATTTTTTCATCGAATATCTGATCATTGGAAAGCACCTCGATGATGATGGAAATCCAAATCTATTATCAGATGATATTTATTTTCACTATGACAGGTGGGAGAAAAGCTATCTCAAAATTTCCGAAACAAATGGATAGGAACGGAACCTACTCACCTGAACGATTTGGAAAGATGAATAAGGTTTGAATACCAGGCAATAACTAGAGAAGACCTCAGGGGCTAACAACTTGTGAGTACGGGAATGTTGAAGGTACCCTAGCCGGACATTCACCAAACTTCAACTTGTCTTGAGTGATATCCTCTTCCTTTTCCAATCTATCCTATCACCTTCCTTGGTCAACTTCTCAAGTGGTGTGGGGAGGACATACCGCGGCCGCTCGACAGATGAAGCTTTTTGGGACCATCTTTGCTATCGTCGGACCAGATGAGGCAATTATTTGTGTACATCTGTGTTGAGAATGGAAATATTTGCTGATATCTGTCTAGGTGGCCAAGGACTGGTCAACGAGGCTCTGGCAACCTAATTCAAGCTGTGGGTACCCGTGGCTATGGATAAATAGCACTGAGGTATGGTGTCGCTAACGAGGCCTCTGGGTAATAGAGCCCCTGTGCAGGGGGCAACACAAGGCTGGACCAACCCCTTCCCCCGTCATTCGTAGGGGAAGGGAAACTTTTGGCCTTCTTCGTAGACGAGAACAGGGATCAAAAGAGTAATCTTCAGGAACCTGAACGAAGAGGGTATTTCATATTGAAGTGGCCCTTGATGAGCACCATGAGTCGTTCATGGTAAAATTGTATGTAGGCATGTAGGTTAGATACAATGGGCCACTAGGCCTAAGTGTCGTCGGAGACATCAGTCAGACGAGTCTACAAACGGGGTGGAGTGTATAGTGGGTATACCCTGGAGTCAGGGGACTCCCACACTATCAAATGGGGTATTAGTCCACAAAGGATTTCAACCACCTCGACGAAAAAAAAAACTAGAGAAACATTTCCAAATATGCAAAAGGAATTTGCAAATAGGCTCCACCACTGTCTTGTAGTCAATGGAGGTTATTTTGAACACTTGTTTTGGATACCCATTCACGAATCAAAAAACTTTGCACTGATGGTGTCCACCAAAACGCGCTACTGAAACGTGAGGTCAGAGTTGGTAGAACTGATGAATATACTTAATTTTGTGTCATTTGGCCTCTTCCTACGATATCTTCTTCTCCGACAATGTCGTGAAGGTCCACATTTGGAGTAAATAAACGTAAGTATAGTATACCCTGCGTCTTCGAAATGGGTGATATACCCGAAGCGTAGTGTTGTCCCAGTTGTCAGCAGACCGAGAGCGGCTGATGAGCCTTGGTGGGTCGAAACAGTACTGTCTCGTTCCTGCTGACAATTGAGGCAACTCTGTTCATCCTGGATCTCTTAGTTATGAGATCTAGCAGTTGAAACGTAAGTATACTCAACTTGAGGTTTTCCATTTGGTCAAATAATCTACATAATTTTCTTCGAATATTTTCGACAAATCAGGCCATAATAGCCTTGTGCCATACCCTTTAGGGCTATCCGGACTCTGAAATTGACATTGACCTCACCTTTCAGTAACGCCAACTGATGAGAGTGAAAATGTGAGCCCTCAACAAGACCCTTATTCCATTTTCAAATTATACAGGGGGTTTCTCTGGGGAGAAGAGAGTTAAAGTATGTATTATCTTATTTGTGTCAAACGGTGTCTCATTCCAAATCAAAACCAACGTGTTCCGTTGCTTTTTGTGAAATCATTTTTGTTTGAGGTATCGAGGGCGGATAGTCTCAATTAGAAAACCCGGTATAATTTCTACTTCGGTATTTTACTGACACTATCTGCGTCACTTCAGTTCCTCTCTAGTGACACTCTTTCTATATCAATATATTGTACCTTTCGAAATGTTTCCATTATGTTTGAGCTGTAAGACGACATCCATCAGAACGACACCTCCATTACTATGCCACTTGGTGCATTTGTGGAATTGAACCGAATTACACTAATGGGCCATCGCAGTTTGAGGTGTGAATATAACAGCTGCAATGAGATGAGTTGCCATTATAAATTATGGAAGCCGAGGAAGAATAATTGTTGTTTCAACTTGTCAGATTACTCTTGGAATAGGCCCCTAAGTATATGTAGTTCTTATCGATGTTTTGTGTCTATCGTGGAGGAGAAAAATCAGAAAATTCTAAAACTGCATATTTTCAACACGGAAAAAAAGGATTTGTTGCATCAACAAATTATTTATGCTTGAGTTATTTTTCTTGGACTGAGCAATCTTTTTTTGAATCAACCAGATACATGATTATTCCATGGAAGCATCTTGTTCAAATCAAGAATGTAGGCTAATTGAATCAACAGTATAATATCAATTCCATCAACAAAATATATGGTTTCTTCAAAAACAAATTATTTCGATCCAAAATAATGTCGATGTTGATTCAACTATAAACATGTCGTTGATTTGATCAAACAATGATCAATTTGACGAGATTATATCTTTGAAACAACATACAAGTTTTCGTATTCCGATGTAGCAATAAACTCGTTTCGAACGGATCATTTGCTTGAATAGAGCAACGGAATATGTAAAATCAATGAAATATTTTGTTCATTCTACATCAACTTAAATTTTCGCCTCTAGATGGCGATCATTTCGCCTCGTCTATGCCTGCCTCGAATTCATTATATACGTGAAGCCTGATTCTTCGTGTTTGAAATATCAGCTGAATAAATCGAACTTAGGATGAATAGCAATCCGAAATAGTTTTCCATCAGCTAAGGAGAAGTAAAGACTTGAGATCTATGCTGGCAGTCGACTAGTTTCCTAGTTTTGTTTATTCTATTGATGTGAAATATCAGAAAATTTCCGAATATTGAATATATAGTTTCTCTTGAATCAACAAAATATTTCATTGAATTAACCAAATATTTGATTGAATCAACCAAATATTTTATTGAATCAACCAAATATTTCTTTGAATCAACCAAATATTTCGTTGAATCAACCAAATATTTGATTGAAACGATATCTTGTTATTTTGAATCGAACAAAATATTGTTTGAGCCAATTCAATATCTCTTCATAAACAATTCATGGATGTGCTTGATCAAAGAAGATCCAGAGTTCATGCAAGACATATTGACTTGATTCAAACTTCAAATTCGCTCTGAAACAAGATATAGATTTACTCATTTCAAGATTATATTTTGTCGTGCATATATGACACTTTTATTCGCTCCATTCAATCAAATTTTGCTTGATTCAACAATTCCTTTTTTTCCGTGAACAAATAATTCTAATTCTCAAAATCTAAAGGGGGAGTTCTCTACTAAATTTGACATTGATTTCTTCCATTATAGGTATGAATGATTAGTGTTATGATTTTTTTTTGGAATATTTAGGGAAATCAGCAAAACAAACTTTTCGACTTGTATGAGCCTACTGCGTTACGTGAACTGCTAATTTTGAAAATCTAAGAGCGGGGTTCTCTACTATATCTGAATCGAATTCTTGATTCCACGGAATTGGAATTGGAATTTCCAGAGCAACCAATAAAAATATTTGTCGACCTGAATGAGCCAATACTGCATTGCGAGGACCGCTGATTTTAAAAATCTAAAGGGAGGATTCTATATATTGAATCTTACAGCTAATGGGCCTAAATTAATGCCTTTGATTTTTTCGGGATTTTTAGGAGAACCAGATAAAAATATTTTTCGAATTGTATGACACACTTTATGGGTCTGAATTAATGTCTATGAATTTTTTGGGACTTTTAGGACAACCAGGAAATAGAAATTTGGACCAGGGTTGCCAGTTCGAATTTTATTTCATCAGTAAATACCTTGTCAAAAATTCAGATCTATTTTATGCTATAAGAATTCCAAGAAAGGATAATGAAATGAATCTATGACGTCAAAACATTATGAAGTTTTAGTACACAGAAAAGTAACCTATTTCCAACAAAATAGAAACAAACAAAACAAACATAAAATAATTAAACGTAAGAAACAAACTGTTATAACAGAGGTATATTGCTTTATACATATCATTCGTATATCATAATATATATATGTTAATTTATAACTTAGATAGATAGTTAGATATATAGTTTTATTGATCCAAATACGAGCTTATAAAGCTATAGGACAGGTCAGCAAAAAGTACATGTATAAATAAAATGTTTCTTAAAAGTTAACAAACAATGTAGATTTAAAAAAAAATATATGAACGATAATAATCATCGATTATAAATTTCAGGTAAAATATTCTTCATAACAATAAAATGAGATTATTGAAAATCATACATCAAAAATGTTCAAAGTATTCGTGATGGTTGTATGGAGTAATACTTATTTATGTAAAGATTGATAATAACAACATATCTATCTTTAATGAATTTTGGTAGGGTGAATGCATATCACGATATTTTCATATCCTTCATTGAGCTTCTAAGACTCAAAAATACACAAAATTCATGATGTTTCACCCTCTAGCGCCGAATCTGGTCATACGATCGAGTTGGGCCAATGGAGTCTATTACTTATAGAATGACTACAGCTACAACATCAAAAATCCAGCCATTTTCACCGAAAGACATTTTCCCATATAATGTGTGGGTGGTCCTTTATGGGTCTGAATGTCGACTTTCATGTCGAAATTCCGAGATCAAAGTCGGAATTGTAATCAATTAAAAAAAAACTTGTACGTATTGGATAAGTATTGCGATAACTGGGAAACTGTATATCGCATCGCGTGAAGTGGTTAATCCGTTCCGATAAACTTAATGAACTAACAGAAAACGCGTACTTTACTTAGTACAACACCGAACTGAACTGATAAAAACCCAATTCTCTGTGCTAAAGGAGAGACCCAATGGACCGTACCAAAATTGATTACCATTATCCTGGCAACTCGAGTCCGCGCTATCCCATATAAATCATGTCGACATTTTCGCGTTCATAATCGCCCTGTGGATCGATTTTAATAAACCCTCATACCCCTCTTTGACACCTCAAAACCATCTTCGGAACGTTTTGCATCCCTTTAATCGTCGCCCGATCTAGGGCGCCAATTGGGGAGGGCCGTGGGGGGTCAATTGCGCTCCCTTATCTTCCACAACAAATTGATTTTAGCTATCGATGAAGAATGAATAATGCATTATTCGTTTCTCTAGATTTTTGGAGTGTTCTCACTTCGTCTATACAGGGTGAGTCAGTTTTTTGTAGCAGGACTCTAGCAGTTTAAAGAATACATATTTAAGAAGAAAAGTTCATGTGAAGATACAGGGTATTTCAAAAAAACCTAGGGTAGGTAGAACACTTCAAAATAAGTTGGGTTTGCTCAGTAAAAAAATGTCGTAACGGCATCCGTTTTCAATTAAATTTTTTAATCCAAATTTGATGTGAACTTGATCATCATTGAAACATCAAAAAGGTAGCCTTGATATAAAACTCTATCTTGTGGACCGTTTTCGAAATATTTTGATTTGAAAATAATGGAGTAATTGCTGATGCTGGGTATAAAATAAATTTTATTGAGATCAATTACCTATTTATTCAGATTCGTGAACAATAACATTATTCTTGTGCTAGATTTATTGATCGAACAGAGAATCACAAGTAGAAAAATGAGGAAAAGTTGACTAAATACATAAAAAATGAATCAGTTAGACTAAGTGTCCAAAATGTCCTCCGTTTCCACGAACACACGATTCTATAATGTTTCCATAATGATGCATTATTTCTCTAAACGGTTGAGGATCAGCTGTTAGGTCATTTACGTGATGTTCAATCCTGTTTTGCAACTCTTGACTTGAATTTAACTCTGTAGCATAGACCGCGGCATAGACTTTTTGCTTAAGATACAACGAAACTGTGTAATCCTTGTTTCCAGTCAAATTCACTTCAATGTTATTCTTGTGATTCATTGTACAATCAATCAGTTTAGAATTAGAAATGTATTGATGTTTTCGGTTTTCAATAAATATTTGATAGTATTTCATAATACTTACTAACTCACATAGCTTTATACTAACACTTCATCATTCTCAAATCGAAATATTCCGAAAACGGAACACAGGATCGAGTTTCACCAAGAGTACCTTTTCGGTGTAAAATTGAATGATGTTCAAGTTCACATAAAATTTGGATTGAAAAATCTAACCCAAAAAGGGTTATGTTCAAAAGTGATCGGTACGAACCGTGTCACTAGCGCCTTCTCTGAGAGTCAGAAATAAAAACAAATGCATGCGATGAGTCAGCTTCCAAAACACATCCCTACAAAATATCATTACAATGTTGCCAGCAGTTTCAACATAATCGTAAAAAATGTGTAAAAAACATTTCTTCAACACCTCGTATCTTGAAAACGGAGCAAACTTAGTTTGCAGTGTTCTAGCTAATCTAGCAAGGAGGTCAGGTTTTTTTTTTCAACACCCTGTATATGCTTGGGAGCTTCGTTTCCGATATACAGGAAGTCAAAGTCTGAGATATTTTTCATGTTTTTCTAGTTTTCTCCTACAATGTTTCAAAATAATGGATTTAAATTTGGTATACCTATTACACTCAAGATACCAAATATTTAGGGCTATTAAGTCGATTTAGATTACCTACAGGGTGATACACTTTTAGGGCTTGTGCCCAATTTAACACTCTTGAACTTTTCTGCGTGCTGCTTCTGTTTTCAATGAAACATTAATTCAGATACTCTGTTTTATGTGGAACCTTTTTACTCATTCATATGTTTTTAGAAAACTGTATGGATTTCGACATAAATGCCAAAAATAATTTATTTGTGATAAAACTTTATTTTTCAAACACACACTATTCGACATTTCTCAATAGTTGACTAGAAGAATTCGAATGATCGACAGCTTTCATAAAAATGTACTATTTTTATTACGCAGCAGACTTTTGAAATCGATTTATCTCGAAAATGGTGAGTGCTATCAAGACTCAAGACTAAACAAGAGTATCATTTTTAGGAAGAAATGTTGATATTTTCATATTTCCTTGTCAAACTGCCGAAAATTGCATAGAAAAAAAAGTTAGGAGAAGAAATGCTCTTAGCTCGACCTATTTCCCACGCTCCTAATTGATATTTCGAAAAATTCTCAATATTTTCAAATCGAACATGAAAAGTAAAATACATGTACAAAATTTCGTTATCTCAACACAGGAGGTTTCAGAAATATTCACAACAAACCATCATCTCGGGCCCTCTTTCAGATGGCTGTAACTCCCCAGGGGGCAATTTCTGGGATCATGTTCCTATATGAACTTTTTTTACTATTTTTGGTCCTAGAATCTGTGGTTCAAATCATTCTATGTAATTTCGGGACACGCTGTATAGTAAAGTTTGAAAAAATGTTTTTCTGTGACGGGAAAAAAGTTTGGCGTTTCATCTTTGTTGGCAGGTTATGAAATGTCACTTTTTATAAATTACTTTTTTCCCGTGGGAAAAAAGTGAGTACTTTTTTCCCGGATATATATCACATATATATACTCTGTTAATGGCTTTTGTTGTGCTAGATTTCCGAAAAATGAGTCAATAATACCGTCTCCGAGAAAGAACTGCAAGTCCTTTTATCTTCCATTCGACTTCGCGGTTTTGTATATTACTAAACAACTACTGAATTCGCAATTTTTCAAAATCAAATCACAGAATTGAACTGACAGAAGTGACATCAGATATTTGATTACTTCAAAAGAATGATAAAGATGCCTATAAAACGCAGGTGTCCTTGCTGTTAAAAATTTCACGTCGATAATTTTCAGATTTCGAAATAATGTAATATCTTCTCAATATTGATTCGTCCTTCCTTCTGTCACAGAAAAAAATAGTGTATTATACACGGGAAAAATATTAGATTTCAGCTCACGGTTTTTTCTCTCCCTCCGCTACTCGTCGGGAGACAACACAACCTGGAGCTAAAATCTAATACTATTGTATTGTATAATAAATAACTATTGGGAAAAAAACTCACGACACGTCGTTTGTCTTTTAGAGATGTGCATTTGTTGGTCTACTCATATTTTCGATGAGGTCATCATTATAAATTACAGTTGAAGGTATATTATCACAATAGGGTATTGCCATTTAAAAAAATTATAATGACGTCATATATAGAACAGTGACGTATCTAAGGTTTTTTCCCCACTGGCCATAATATCAAACTTTCAGCTCAACTCATTTGAGCACATGATGAAAAAATATCAGGATACGTCTATGCTTTTCTTACTCAACAGAAATTCGATCTTAAGAAATCCAGGGGCAATTTTGACGTCTTCAGTTACACCGGATCGAGGTCTTATTCTCTACAAACAATTGAACGTGATGGATTATTTTCGGGTAATGAAGGGTGACGAGGGCTAAATGAAGTGAACATTTGAAAGCGGGGTCGAACGCCATACAGGGATTATTGATATTTCCAGAGGGCTAATTATATTCCAATAATACTAGTGAAGAGCATGCTTATTATACGCAATTCTGTGGTAAATACCTATTATATGAAACCTACCTCTATGAAATTACTTTTCAGCTTTGAGTTTTGGTTATTACTTCAGTCAATGAACGCCCAATAAGAGGGTGTAGTTGACATGGAAGATGATAGATTTTTTGATACTATAGTGTTTGGAGTATATAGGAATTAAAAATTCCAAAAGTTCCTGGACTTACAAGGTGAGCCAAGTGCAGGCGGCGACGTAGAAGGTCCCTTTTTTGATTAATCGTTCATATCTCAAAAACGGTATGTTACAACAGAAAACTCACTTTATTCAAAATTGTAGCTGATGGAATTTTATACAAAATTGTTTCTGTAGGTTTTCTCCCTATCTTTCATAGTTTTCGAGAAATTCGCTAGTGAATCATGTAAATTTTCAATATATCACCCGAGATATCACCAGTCTTCGACGAAGAAGTCGCAAATAGGGATACAATTACCTACAAAATATTTGGTCACAATGTATTTTATATATACAGTATGATGCAAATGTATGGAATAAATTCATTATTTCAGAAATGGACGACATTTGATGAAATTCCGAAAACACGTGAGTTTTAATTTTTTAAACCTCATCTCATGACATTCATATGAGAGATGTTACGTCACCGGTGTTGGAGTAATGACGTAATGGACGGTTTTTTTAAATACGAACAGGGGTCATGTGACACCTCGTTTGAAAGGTCTACTGATCGTCTATCCAATAGTCAAAATTCTGCAAAAGAAGATTGAAATTAAAATGGATTATCATTTGGTTAACTGAATCTTGCAGAGATCTTCTACTGAGAATTGAACATCGAAGGGTCGTCTAGTTGAAAAAATACATCGATAAAAAAGTTATGAACTCTACTTTTTGGATTTTTTTCGGAAGTCGTCTTGTTTTGAAATGAATTTATTCCATACATTTGCATCATACTGTATATGCATATATACAGTATGTCTCAGTTCTGATGAAAGCACCCCTAGGATTCTGGAATTTGCAGGAGCGGCAGAAATACCGAAAATACACACTATGGCCGAGTAGAGGCATTTTCGGTGATCTACACACACTGTCACTTTTCAAAAATTACTTTTTTCCTGTGACGGGAAAAAAGTTAGGCATCTCATCTCTGTTGGCAGGTTATAAAATGTCACTTTTCATAAATTACTTTTTTCCCGTGGGAAAAAAATGAGTACTTTTTTCCCGGATATATATCACATATATATACTCTGTTGATGGCTTTTGTTGTGCTAGAGTTCCGAAAAATGAGTCAATAATACCGTCTCCGAGAAAGAACTGCAAGTCCTTTCATCTTCCATTCGACTTCGCGGTTTCGTATATTACTAAACAACTACTGAATTCGCAATTTTTTAAAATCAAATCACAGAATTGAACTGACAGAAGTGACATCAGATATTTGACTACTTCAAAAGAATGATGAAGATGCCTATAAAACGCAGGTGTCCCTACTGTTAAAAACTTTAAATTTCACGTCGATAATTTTCAGATCTCGAAATAATGTAATATCTTCTCAATATTGATTCGTCTTTCCTTCTGTCACAGAAAAAAATAGTGTATTATACACGGGAAAAATATTAGATTTTAGCTCACGGTTTTTTGTCTCCCTCCGCTACGCGTCGGGAGACAACACAACCTGGAGCTAAAATCTACTACTTTTTTCCCTTGTATAATAAATAACTATTTTCCTGTGGGAAAAAAGTGAGTACTTTTTTCCGAGATATATATCACAAATACAGTATGATGCAGATGTATGGAATAAATTCATTTCAAAAGAAGACGACTTTCGAGAAGAAACCAAAAACTAGAGTTTAGAACTTTTTCAATTGATGAATTTTTTTAACTAGTAGAATCTTCGATATTCAATTCTCAGTAGAAGACCTTTGCAAGATTCAGGTAATCAAATGATAATCCATTTTAATTTCGATCTTCTTAGAAAAAATTTCGACTGTTGGATAGACGTTCAGTAGACCTTTCAAACGAGGTGTCACATGACCCCTGTTTGTATTTGAAAAAATCATCCATTACGTCATTACTCCAACACCGGTGACGTAACATCTCTCATATGATATCATGAGATGAGGCTTCAAAAATTAAAACTCACGTGTTTTTGTAATTTTTTCAAATGTCGCCCATTTCTGAAATAATGAATTTATTCCATACATTTGCATCATACTGTATATACACTGTTGATGGCATTTGTTGTGCTATAGTTCCGAAAAATTAGTCAATAATACCGTCTCCGAGAAAGAACTGCAAGTCCTTTTATCTTCCATTCGACTTCGCGGTTACGTATATTACTAAACAACCTCTAAATCCGCAATTTTTTGAAATCGAATCACAGAATTAGACTGACAGAAGTGACATCAGATATTTGATTACTTCATGCAAAAGAATGATGAAGATGCCTACAACGCAGGTGTCCCTACTGTTAAAAATTTAAAATTTCACGTCGATACTTTTCAGATTTCAAAATAATGTGATATCTTCTCAATATTTATTCGTCCTTTCTTCTGTCACAGAAAAAAATAGTGTATTATACACGGGAAAAATATTAGATTTTTGCTCACGGTTTTTTGTCTCCCTCCGCTCCGCTCTCCCTTACACAAATAGCTCTTTTCTGCAACCGACACAAAAGTCGTCCATTTTGATACCAAAATTAGCTCCCAAATTGACGTTTCTATTACTGACACAAAAATAGGTATATTGCTAGGCAACATATTTAGCTCCTAGGAGCTAAAGTTGAATTTTAGTTCCTAGGAGCTAAAGTTGAACTTTAGCTACTAGGAACTAAAAAGGATCTACTGGACGTCATCAAGAATAAACAACATTGTGACGGTTGGTTATTTGGGTTGAGACGCATACCTGATTTGTTCCCGATTTCAGCAGATTTGCCATTTCATACCCATGCTGAAGATATAAATACACATTATCATAGTTTAGTATTGGAATTATAAACATCTCAGTTAAGTATTTTTGTTTTGATCAGAGAAGCCTTCAAGATTCAAATACTTGCTTGATCTGTATTTCATTCGTTATTCTCGGGATGGATAACTTGGTTTTGAATAATCACGGCAAGCAATAGTTTTTTTGTCTCAAACAACGATATTGTTTAGCTTCATTTGATTATCAAGTCAAACACAGTGTAGTATGGAGAGGAATAAATAATCACCGATAATCACTATTATCATTGTTGATATGCTCACTAACCTAACATTTTCCACGTCTTGTTCCTATAGCTGGCACTCGCGCGGTATTTGCCATTAGAGCACCTGGTCCATACACAAATATGTCACTCTGTGGTTGTATTTTATATTGAAACTACAATTCGAACATCCTAGAAAACCTAACCTGCTGTTAATGCAGGTAGAATATTCTCACCACATGGATTATTTGTCAATATTTGTTGCATTGCATACATATGGCACGGCATTGGTGGTTACTTCACATGTTTATTTGAGTTAATTGTTTCGGTTGCAGAAAAAATAGCATGTTTCATTCGGATCAAAAGTGACTTTGTTCGACTCGCAAATTTTGCTTCCGCTCGGCTTCGCTAAACGCTCTGCCTCGCAAATGCAAAATTCGCTTGTCAAACAAAGTGTCACTTTTGATCCTAATAAAACAATCTACTATTCTCCACGTTTTTCCAGATCGGCAGAGCCACCGTAAGAGAATCCCGCTCGCTCCGTCTCGTCCACGACGTGCATCTCGCCTCCAACTCCGACGACTCCCCCGCCTCCCACGACCCCCTGCTGGTGGTGGGCCACGGCCGCACGTACGCCGTGTCGGAAACCTCCCCCAAGCGCGCCATCATGGGGGCGGTGCACAAGGCCGTCCTCGGCAGGTCCAAGAGCGCCGGCTCCACCGCCACCGACGGGGACGAGGAGCAGATCTACTGGCTGCGGCCGGCCCTGGTGCCCAGCCAGAACAGCCCCGATGGATCGAATTACTTTTGCTGGTTCAAGAAGAAGCCCCGGCAGAAGGTCACTTTCGACGAGGCTATCAGTACGTCGACGAATCGGTAACATGGCTTTCGTTAACTATAGGTGTTTTTTTTAGAAATTTGTGTGTGTGTATATTTTGTATTTATATTAGTGTGCAATTTGGCTTGCGTTTAGTTTTTGTATTGTATTTGCATTTTGGAATTCTCAACAACCACGTTCTGGCGATCTAAACCCCACGTTGGGCGCCAAAAAAATAGTGTTTACTTCCATACTACCCTACGTTGGGCGCCAAAAAAGTACTGTTCACTTCTATAGGGTGCTTATGCATAGACATATAAAAAGAGGGGAGACGAAATTGTTTCGTTCTTACCAAAAAACGATGACAAATTTCTGCGGATTGCCCTAGATCTACCGCCTTTCTTTTAAAACGAGGGAAGCATTAATCATACATTAATTATGTGATACGAATTTTCCATATATATTCTGTATTTTTGTTTCCTGATTGAAGTATGTGAATTCTGCGATTGAAATAATTCAAATTTTCTACGAGTGGCGCATAATATGTTTATTAAAGTCATTCATGTATGACAGTGTTGTTGTTACCATTTTAGGTCTTTTTTGTTTCAATTGATCTTCATCACATTTTTAACAGGTATAATGGCATTGTCATTGTACTAGAAGTGTGTTGCCCTTCGCTCAATCTACGCGACCGGTGAAGAAAAGTGTGAACATTGACGCACAGTTTAAAGCGTTGCCATTTTTTTAAGCCATCTCTTTCTAACTTGTTCGAAACTTTGAGAGTATGTTTGATTGTAAAATAAAGTGTTTTATGAATGAGATGTTATGTCTCCCTCTTTTCATATGTCTATGAAAATATGCTTCACTGGCAGGAAAATAAGCAGAGTTTTTGTGTATTAAGTGCCGTATCTTTCCATTTTCCTAGAGAATGAGAAATCTAGGAAAGAGCTGGAAAACAGATCAATTCTCCGCAGTTCAAAGTAATAAAATACCTATCTCCTGTACCTATCCTCCCTAGGAACGCACGATGTTCTTTGAACATTATAGGGATTTCCTTTCGTGCGCTCCAAGCGATAAAAAAAATAAATAGAAAAACTCCTCTAGTCGAATTCGATGGCTAAAAGCTACTCCTCAACAAAACTTTATTGTATTAACTCGGTCCTAACTTGATGGATATCCATCGTAAATGTTATTTATGAGTTGAGCAAATAGAACATGGTATTCACTACTGAAAACTGAACATGAAAATGGTAGATACAAGATCAATTAATGAAAACATCCTATAGCTCATTTGTAGACTAGAATCACTCATTCATATGCCAACATCAGTATGACACTGAAAAGTGTCAAACTATAAGCAGCACAACTTCCAAAGAGAGATATTTTGCATTTTTATGTTGAGAACGGGAGCAGATTCGGTCCCGAAACGTCCAAAGATAAGTAAAAATTCGATATTTTTTCAATATATCTATATTTCTTTCCTTCAAACATTTTTCAAACAAATCGTCACTGACAAGCTACTGGATTTTTCT
Source organism: Phaedon cochleariae (assembly GCA_918026855.4). Lineage (NCBI taxonomy): Eukaryota > Metazoa > Arthropoda > Insecta > Coleoptera > Chrysomelidae > Phaedon > Phaedon cochleariae. Next base: position 60,011,985 of record OU896708.1, read on the forward strand.
TTTAGGCTCCCTGATAGGAAAATTTGTTGAACGCAGTGACATTTTGGGGCAAATCCTTTGATTTGTCCCACTACAAAAATATTGAAATAATATGCATATTTTTATTTCATAGAAAGAAAGAGAAAATCCCAAAAAATCAAGTTAAATGTTAATCTCCAGCTATGAGAACCACCATAAACGTTGAAAATTCGAGTGCAATAATATATAGTTTTTGAAAACGATGAAATAATTCCTGACGTCACCATCTCAAATTGGGCGCCAAATAAAATTCAACTGAACTTTAAACTTGACGGAAAACTCCATAAACATACTCGCGCTAACGATTTCGTTATGAAATGACGGTATACCTAACATTCCAGTTATGCCATAAAGAATAAATCTTGGCGATAAAACCTTTTTACGATCCCAGTCCACATTAATATTCGTTGCTCTGGAGATTTTCATATAAAAATGGGAATGCAAATATGGCCGAATGTGCCAGCACTTTAAAGTTGAACAGGTGTGGAGCATATAAAGGATTTATCTTCAGTGGAGAGAATGTCATTCATATTCACTATATTGTAGATATTAACTTGAAATTATTCGTTTGATGCAGGTGAAGTCTATCACACAAACGGAATTGTTGTGAAAGCAAAGCAATCGTTGGAAATTTAACTATTTGATGAAGTTCTCAGAGAGAAGAGAAAACATTCACGGAAATAAAGATGTACTGCACCGACAAAATTATTTTAGACATTTTCTATTGAATTGAGAAGTTTTGCAAAATCAACGAAATATATATCCCAAATAAGCGACTAACAACATATTTTCTGAAATATTTGAGGAGTCAACGCTTCCTAATTCCAGAATAAAATCATCCTATATGTAGGTGAATCCGCTCTTCAAAATGTATTTCACAAAGAATTCTGAATCTGATGTATACGGCCTTCATTCCCGTTCTCAAGAGATTTCAACAAAGGTAAAAATGCGGATGCGGTTGAACGCTCACAAGCTCACGTTCTTATTCAAAGTTGTTCAGGTGGAGCATTCCAACAATAGGTATATTCTTGGTAAGAATGCATTGATGTAAATATATATATGTCTCTTCTTGAACATGCAGATATACACAGCTCAACCGTGTTTTTCACAGTACAAAAGGTGAACTCGATAGAAGTAACAAAAATAGATTTTCATGCAATTTTGGTCTTCGTTTAGTTTTTTGTATTGTATTTGCATTTTGGAATTCTCTACAACTATGTTTTGGCGATCCAAACCCCACGTTGGGCGCCAAAAAAATAGTTTTTACTTCTATACTACCCTACGTTGGGCGCCAAAAAAATAGTGTTTACTTCTATACGGTCCTTATGCATAGACATTTAGAAATAGGGCAGACGAAATTTTTCAGTTTCTAGCAGAAAACGATGACAAATTTCTTTCTTCTTCTTCTCCTTTGTTCCTTAATTGAATATGTCAATTCTGCTATTAAAGTAATTTTTCCTAATTTCATTATTACATAACATTATAAAGTATCATGGAAACAACTGTGGCAACGATGTATTGGCGTGTTTACTACGAGTGAAGCATATGCTTTTCAAAGTCACTCACGTATATCAATAGTCGAAAAGAAAAAATCATTCTATATGTAGGTGAATCCGCTCTTCAAAATGAATTCTGAATCGGATATATACGGCCTTCATTCCCGTTCTCGAGAGATTTCAACAAAGGTAAAAATGTGGATGCGGTTGAACGCTCACAAGCTCACGTTCTTATTCAAAGTTGTTCAGGTAACAATAGGTATATTTCCACGAAACGATTCGTCAACAATATATATATACCGGGTGTTCCAACTCTATTTATACACGCATTTTCCCGAGAACGGGTGACAACCGTGTACAAGCGTCGTTGCCCCACCTACTCGAGTATGGCACGTGTGGCAAAAGATAATCCCCTCGGTCGGGCCGGAAAAAGGAACTCGCTCGAAGGAAGGGTTAACGCGATACGAAGCATGGCAACGTAGGTTTTTTTCTCTCTTCGTTAAAATGTTCATGCACACGGTTTGTCTATAGGAACAAAGTTCTTGCCAGAAGTGTATAATTCAAAAGACTATTGGTATTTTCGAGAGATTAAGTTGATTGTATCGAAAATACATCCCTAGATCGATCAATTCTGGGAAAAATATGTTTTTGGTTAGTGATTCACACGAGACCAACGAGACGAGACTTTCATAAAGTCTCGTCTCGTCTCGCCGATGAAATAAGAAGTCTTGTCTCGAGTCTCGTCTCGCAGCCTCTAGTCTCGTCTTGTCTCGCGTCTCGTACGAGAGTCTCGCAAATGTATCGCAATTTCGTCATGCATAATATTGTTCCAGTCCCTTACGGGATATTCACCTACTTTTTAGGTATAATGTAGAAGTATAAAGGAAGAAAAAATTACAACAAAAATAACATTATTTATTGAAAAGTAAGTACCTATATTAGGTACATACTAAAGTTATTCTTTATCATAGACTATTTAGCATAGAATGACTTGGCCGTTACTTGATGGAAATCCATGGTATATGTAAGAACTTCACAAACGATAAGATTTCCACAACATTTTTTTGGTTTGTTATGACGCAACGACGGATGAATTTAAAGTACCAGGTGGCCATGGAGCTAGTCGTAGCTTCCTTCAAATTTTGAATTGACTCGGTCGTTAGTTATAGATGGAATTCCATGGCAAATGTAAAAAAACTTCACAAACGATAAGATTTCCACAACATTTTGTGGAAATCTTATCGGTTTTTACCCAATTCATAGATTTTCAGGTAGTCATCCAATTTGCGATCTGTCGTTATTGCAGAATTGCCCTTATATTCCGTCGCCGTAAGAGAGAGAATAGTCCGTTTTCGTTTCACGCATTACGTTGTTTTACAACAATCATGGATTTTGTTTTTGAAGTATCTATGAATGAAATGTTTTGTCTGTCTGTGCTGAATAGTTTGAATTTTCTCTAAATATGTTGTTTTATGAATGTAATTCTCAAGTCTGCAGTCGGCACGCAGAAATATTTACCTGCGAGACTCTCGCGCAAGACACGAGAAGTCTTGCACGAGACTCGAGACGAGACCAATAAAAGTCTCGTCTCGTCTTGTCCGAGTCTCGTCTCGAGTCTTGTCTCGAAAACGAGACGAGACCATGCGAGACTCTCGAAAACGAGACTCTCGCGGGCACCACTAGTTTTGGTCGTCTGTGGAATAAGCGACGAAGTGAAACTATCTGAAGGAAAAATCACAATTCTATGTTAGATTCAATTTCCTCGAACGGTTGAGGAATTCTAGAATGAAAATACCTGTAGACTTTCCTTGTATTCATCGGATAAAAACGAACTGAAGCGTGTCAACAATAACAAAATAAATTGTGTGGCGTGTATAGCCTCGTTATTTTCCGAAGGAAATTGAAATGTCATAGATGGTGTTTTTAGATTGTAGAGCTTACGTTCACAATATGGAGTATACGTTGTCCGTCCACAATAATTATCATTGGAGACCCTGATTCAACATGAACTCATTAAAAAAATACAATCACTTGTTTGTTTTCACTAATTTTTGGCACATCATGTTATCACAATACATGTATTTACAATTAAGAAACAAATATAGGCATGTCAATGAATTGGAACAAACTTTTTGAAGCTGTGACCAAACTTCAACAAACGTTTAGGAACGCCATATTTTTTTGCAAGTGAATGTAAATGAACATTAGTATATACACACTTTGGAAGGTACTACCTCATAAAACCCAAGAACTCCTGTTCCTGGTGAGATTAACCTTTTGTATCTTGTAATGTTCTTATTGAAGCAGGGTCTTTGATTGCTATGTCTAGTTCTGAGCAGCTTTTTTGTCAAATTAGGCTTGGTGAATCGCTTGTACCGAAAGTCCAAAGTTATATTATTCATTGGTTCTGTAACAATTCCACATGAGTAACATATTATTAGAACTGTATATAGTTGAAGTAGATTAATTTGAAGTGAATGTGATTTATAAGTCTTGTAAATATACCTATACTTGTGTAGAATCCCATAATAATATATTTTTATCTGAATGTGCTTGTTTTATTTTTTTTTCTGATTTTGCATCATCTGGAATGACAGCTGCTTGCTTTTGTGTTTGGTATTTATACAGGGTTTCTATGAATGATCTACGATGCTACGATCATTTATAGATACTCTGTACATAGAGTAATTTGCACAAACTATTATAGTTTTTGACAGTAGACATTTAACAATAAGGTGACAACAGGAGTTTTGTAGCAGCCTGATGTACAGGGTGGCCAACTAAGAATCCAGAGTTCGATACCTCTGTTGTCTTGAGAGATACAAAAAAAGTTTTGCATTCAGATTAAAGTGATAACCGAGCTTCACATTTCAAAATTTCTTTGAAATACACAGGGTGTTCCGTAAGGTCACAGCACATCAAAGCTATGTTTTTTTCATCGGAACACCCTATATTTTATTTCATTTTTGAATTCTCCATGAAAATCTGATTTCAACGACGTATCATACTTAGGGTCTAGCAGTGAAAGTTACTGACTTATAGGGTGTGCAAAATCGAGACTTTCCAAGTTTAGGATTTTTTTCTGTCGAAACGGTTCATTATTCGTCAAAACGGTTTACATGTCCCTATCTCAACTTTTCATTCACTATCAATTGGTGTTCAATTGACATTTGATTGAAACAAATTATAAATTTAGATTTTTTGACCACCTTGTATCAATTTCAATTGAACATCAATTGATAGTGAGTGAAAAGTTGAGATAGGGACATGTAAACCGTTTTGACGAATAATGAACAGTTTCGACAGAAAAAAATCCTGAACTTGGAAAATCTCGATTTTGCACACCCTATATGTCAGTAACTTTCACTGCTAGACCCTAAGTATAATGGGTCGTTGAAATCAGATCTTCAGGGAGAATTCAAAAATGAAATAAAATATAGGGTGTTCCGATTAAAAAAACATAGCTTTGATGTGCTGTGACCTTACGGAACACCCTGTGTATTTCAGAGAAATTTCGAAATGTGAAGCTCAGTTATTACTTCAATTTGGTTCATGAATTTTTTTTTGTATCTCTCAAGACAACAGAGAAATCGAACTCTGGAGTTTAGTTGGCCACCCTGTACAAGTAATTGTTCGAACTATGTGAAACACATTTCACATCCTCAAGTAACTAAAAAAGTGACATGATCTACCGTGTTTCAAATGTAACCCCTGCATATTTCTTCACCCTTATCCGACTGGTTGAATGACACATTTATCACAATGTGACATTCGATGTCAACTTTTGATTCTCATCAGTAGGCCATGATCTTCAACGGTTGCGTCATGTCTCCTTTGAAACGATAACAGATATATAAAAGTAAAAATAATGTCCAAACCAATTAGAAAATATTCTTGAAATAGGTGAACAGTCCAAACTTTTTACGGCCAACAATAAAATGACTATACGAATAAAATTATGATATAAAACATTCATGTGCAATATGGGTGAAAATAAGTTCCAGAAGGATATAACAGGAAGCTCCTCTTACAACTTCAATAATCGAAAACGGAGAAAAATACAAAAGTTTACAAACTGCTGAAGTTTCTTTACATTCGACGCACAATAAGGTATTTTGTCATGCATAGACGAAACTTCAACAAAAAACTGCATGGAAAGCTCTGAACATTATTGATAATATAAAAGTTATGAGTATAGGTACCAATAATCATAAAGAAAGAGGGTGAGTCAGAATAAGACACGTTTTCAGATGCTTGTCATCATTTCGAGTTGGAATAGTTATTTATGTACCAAGGACGAAAAACTGTGTATTATAGTCGAGTCTGCAATTTGATAGCCGAGGCCTTAGCCGAGGCTAGCAATCAGGCGAGTGTATTACATTTTTTCGTCGACCTCAAACACTTATATTCACATCATGGTCCTATTCACACGTGAAATCTATCGGATTTCGTGGATAATTAATTTGACAGCAGCAAATGACAGTTGCTGTCAACTCACTCTCCGCGCGGACCAGTGTTGCCAGTTCGATCTTCATTTAAGCAGTAAATACTTTGTCAAAAATTCAGATCTATTTTATGCTATACGAATTCCAAGAAAGGATAATGAAATAAACCTATGACGTCAAAACTTTATGTACTTTTAGTAAACAGATGAGTAACCTATTTCCAACAAAAAAAAAACAAAACAAACATTCTCATAAAAATATAAATATATAAATAAAAATATAATCATATTCCTAATTCCCAGTTTGAAAATTCTCACAAATATCACAAAATACAAGTACATAGGTACTCATAAGATTTGAGTACATAAAAAACAGGAACGAATAGTAACGATGACCAACAAAACAAATAAAAAAATTAAACGTAAGAAACAAACCGTTATAACAGAGGTATATAAAAAATTGAATTTGATCTGAATCAGACAAAGCATTGTCCTTTTTTGGTTCATACATATCATTAGTACCTATATGAAAATTCATTACTCATTTTGTAAAATTAATTCAAATAGAGCGTGCAGAAATATCATGCAAATTCATAAGTGTCAAAATACTCTACAGTAGGTCATGTAATGTTTTAGAATAGTAGATCAATATGCAGATCAGGAGATCTACTGAAAATGCAATAGAACTGGCAACTCTACAGCGGACGAAAAGTGATTGCGGACGACAAGTTAGTGTCTGCGGACGCAAAGTACTTGCCTTCGGAAATAGTCGGATTTTCGTCCGGAAATTAAGTGGAACGTGATTTTTTGTGAAGGTCGATCAAAAAGTTACTATCAAGTGTTGAAAAGGAATATTCTCAGATAAATTATGAACATACAAAAATGGATATATATTTATATAAAGCAATACATTGAGAATTCGCATTCTCTATGTGATGAGAATATTTACTCTTTTTCAGTTAATTCAATAGAAAACAACTACTCTCCTGGCTATATGCCACGACGAACATTGAATTATATCTATTGAACACACACGATAAGAGTTTGAAAATAAAATATAAAAATTTCTGAAATTGAGAATTTGCATTCTCCTTCAGACAAAAATATGTATATACACACATCATTCTGAATATTCAACAGAAAACAACTACTTTCCTGGCTATTTGCCACGTCGAACATTGAATTATATCTGATGAACATTCAAAAGGGAACATGAAAAATAAAGAATAAAATCCTCCGAAATTGAGAATTGACATTCTTCTTCAAATCGGATGAATAATATGATGAATAATGATCTAGAAATATGACTTACCAATATATTCAGCATTGAAATGAAAATTGGAATGTATAGGAGAAGTATACTGGCATGAACTCTGATCTTGATGAGCTTGAAAACGTCCAAAAATAATCATTCATATCAGTGATATGGAAAATATTATCTCTCACACACAGGTTATATGACTTTATTGCAATGAACCCATTTCGGATCTCTGAATCCTCATCAGTAACCATGATGTCCACTTATTCTTACAGCCATTCTTCATGATATACACAATTTTCATCTCTACATAATACAACTAAAATCGAGTAAAACTATAACAAAATGACATCTGAGAAATTTGTTGACATTCTATTCCTGTCATTTGGACGTTTTTGCTTTTGGGTGTATGATGAATTGACAATCATCATACAGGGCGTGGAAATTAATTCTGAATTGAGACTCCATCACGAATCTGCGATTAGAGGTCTATAAAAATCACAAGTTTCCATCGTTCAAGTTTGAACCCCCTGATTGGGTATGAAAGTGTTGAAAAGGAATATTCTCAGATAAATTATGAACATACAAAAATGGATATATATTTATATAAAGCAATACATTGAGAATTCGCATTCTCTATGTGATGAGAATATTTACTCTTTTTGAGTTTGAAAATAAAATATAAAAATTTCTGAAATTGAGAATTTGCATTCTCCTTCAGACAAAAATATGTATATACACACATCATTCTGAATATTCAACAGAAAACAACTACTTTCCTGGCTATTTGCCACGTCGAACATTGAATTATATCTGATGAACATTCAAAAGGGAACATGAAAAATAAAGAATAAAATCCTCCTATACATTCCAATTTTCATTTCAATGCTGAATATATTGGTAAGTCATATTTCTATATCATTATTCATCATATAATTCAACCGATTTGAAGAAGAATGTCAATTCTCAATTTCGGAGGATTTTATTCTTTATTTTTCATGTTCCCTTTTGAATGTTCATCAGATATAATTCAATGTTCGACGTGGCAAATAGCCAGGAAAGTAGTTGTTTTCTGTTGAATATTCAGAATGATGTGTGTATATACATATTTTTGTCTGAAGGAGAATGCAAATTCTCAATTTCAGAAATTTTTATATTTTATTTTCAAACTCTTATCGTGTGTGTTCAATAGATATAATTCAATGTTCGTCGTGGCATATAGCCAGGAGAGTAGTTGTTTTCTATTGAATTAACTGAAAAAGAGTAAATATTCTCATCACATAGAGAATGCGAATTCTCAATGTATTGCTTTATATAAATATATATCCATTTTTGTATGTTCATAATTTATCTGAGAATATTCCTTTTCAACACTTTCATACCCAATCAGGGGGTTCAAACTTGAACGATGGAAACTTGTGATTTTTATAGACCTCTAATCGCAGATTCGTGATGGAGTCTCAATTCAGAATTAATTTCCACGCCCTGTATGATGATTGTCAATTCATCATACACCCAAAAGCAAAATACTATCAACATAATATGTCCTAAAACGCATCCTGCCCCAATTCTACCAGAGACCAAAAATATTCGGTGCGGTTGAAAAATATTCCATAATATTGCTCTACTCTAATTCTTCATAGGATCTACCATTTTTTCGCCAATATTTATATTTAGGCATCGAAGACCGAAGAGGCTCAACTAATACCGCAAACACTGATTTGTCCATTCACTTGTCTAAAAAAATTAGAAAGAAAATATGATCTCATACGAATCCAACTACTTATTCTCCTATTGAGTGGACTTATGAACCTATTATCGATCGCTATGACAGAAATGGGATAAAAGGAGTTCAATCAATGTAAACTTCAAATGCGAATGCTTCAAATGCCTGAGAAGCCCAGACTACATACAATAACCCCACAGCAAACCAGCCCCAACTATTACATTGTTCGGCAGCTAATTATAATTGATGGTTTGGCGCTGGGATTTCTCACGAATCTCCTGGGAATAATCCTATTTTCCATAATTTGAAAGCAGCTAACATACGTAGATTGTAGACAGCAGCGCTACCAACCATTGCTTCAATTCTATCACTGGTATTTTCATCAGTTCTTTATAGTAGGAGAGCCAGTGACATTTTTCAGTGATGATTTAGTTAAGGCCTATTTTTTGAGAGGATGTTGAGGAGGGCCTAACTAAGTGTCATCCGCGAGGATTAACCCTGATTCCAGTCATAAGAGGGTGGCAGAACGCCCCCAACGTGTAACAAAAACGGCATCTTTTTATCATTTAGTTAAGGTTGAAATTTTCTCCAGTAGTCCTCTGATAGCCCGCAATCATCGATATAATATTTGCAGAACGATTGGCCGATCACACCCAACATGTGGCGTGAGTGATGAACTTTTTATTATTTAGTTAAGCTCCACCTTTCAGTATGTTGTTGTGACAACTATTCCAAGTGTGAATGCCAATTTGCAGAACAAAATGGCGGCATCAACACCCTGGCAGAACGATTTGAAGTTTTTACTTTCAGCCGCAAATATCTTTGGAACTATGATAAATGCGAGAATACAACTTCAGAGACTTTTTGTGGGAAATTTAATTCTCTACAAAAAAGGTCATTTGACATTTTTTCGCATTTTGACTTGTTTCTGAGATATACTGAAAATAAAAAAAATTTACAGATATTTTTCACGTTTAGACGCACATATCTTTGGAACTATTCAAGATACGAGAATACAACTTGAGAGGCGTTTTGTAGGAAATTTAATTCTCTACAAAAAAGGTTATTTGACATTTTTTCTCATTTTGACTAGTTTCTGAGATATACCGAAAATAGAGAATTTCCTTTCCATTGCCGACAAATCGTTGGAGACGTATTAATTAATATTTCCCTGAAACCATGTTTTTTTATTCTTACAATTTGAGAAACGTCGAAAATTGTAATTTTCACCGAAAAAAACCTGATTGCCATGAAAAAGAATTATGAAAATTTTTCGAAAAAAAATTGAAATTATTGAACTTTCACTATCTCGATAGATAAGAAACATTTTGAATATATGTTGAATCACTAATGTTCATTTCATCATATCAAAAATTTTCCAAGAAAGAGAATATACGAAATAAATAAAAAATATCTCAAAAAACATGATAATTTCAACTCATAATTATTTTTATTATTTCAAATAAATCTTGCGCAACTAAGGAAATTGTTGAATAATAACGATTTCGTGATTAATTTCTTTGAATTTTTATTTGAATAACTTATGATAGTAAATATAAAACAAAAACTGAGTAGATAGTATAAAAAGTAAGGTAAAATTTTTTTTTATCAATCCTCTTGCCAGTCGGAATCACCCTCCTCATCGTCTGCCGAATCAAGATCACTCAATGCACGGGAGGGAGTCCATATCTATAAAATTGAAAACAAATGGATTAGAAAAATGTAATATATGTTTGTGTTTATATTTACTGTATTATCTATATACCTGAATCATTGTCACCCTTTTCATCTTTGCTGTTTTCACTGGAGGAATCAGTGATGATCCAGCCGTAATTTAACACAGTTCCCCCCGTCCACTTGAATTAACAACTCACATGTATAGAATTATAGATGTACGTCATACAGTTTGAACAGTTTGGCTTTTGGGGGCAACGAAATACGTGCGTCAGAACGTGAAAAATATTTGTAAATTCTTTATTTTTGGTATATCTCAGAAACAAGTTAAAATGCGAAAAAATTTCAAATGACTTTTTTTGTAGAGGATTAAATTTCCTACAAAAAGCTTCTCAAGTTGTATACTCGCATCCTGTATAGTTCCAAAGATATGTGCGTCTGAACGTGAAAAATATCTGTAAATTTTTTTTAATTTTCAGTATATCTCAGAAACGAGTGAAAATGAGAAAAAATGTCAAATTACCTTTTTGTAGAGAATTAAATTTCCTACAAAACGCCTCTCAAGTTGTATTCTCGTATCTTGAATAGTTCCAAAGATATGTGCGTCTAAACGTGAAAAATATCTGTAAATTTTTTTTATTTTCAGTATATCTCAGAAACAAGTCAAAATGAGAAAAAATGTCAAATGACCTTTTTTGTAGTGAATTAAATTTCCTACAAAACGCCTCTCAAGTTGTATTCTCGTATCTTAAATAGTTCCAAAGATATGTGCGTCTAAACGTGAAAAATATCTGTAAATTTTTTTTATTTTCAGTATATCTCAGAAACAAGTCAAAATGCGAAAAAATGTCAGATGACCTTTTTTGTAGAGAATTAAATTTCCCACAAAAAGTCTCTGAAGTTGTATTCTCGCATTTATCATAGTTCCAAAGATATTTGCGGCTGAAAGTAAAAACTTCAAATCGTTCTGCCAGGGTGTTGATGCCGCCATTTTGTTCTGCAAATTGGCATTCACACTTGGAATAGTTGTCACAACAACATACTAAAAGGTGGAGCTTAACTAAATAATAAAAAGTTCATCACTCACGCCACATGTTGGGTGTGATCTGCCACCCCCTTATGACTGGCCAATCGTTCTGCAAATATTATATCGATGATTGCGGGCTATCAGAGGACTACTGGAGAAAATTTCAGCCTTAACTAAATGATAAAAAGATGCCGTTTTTGTTACACGTTGGGGGCGTTCTGCCACCCTCTTATGACTGGAATCAGGGTTAATCCTCGCGGATGACACCTAGTTAGGCCCTCCTCAACATCCTCTCAAAAAATAGGCCTTAACTAAATCATCACTGAAAAATGTCACTGGCTCTTAGACTATTAGCAAATGACGTATTTTGATGAATAGTTTCTCTAAGTTAGTAGCATAATTCAGAATTCTTCAGGTGGACTGCACTTTTAAATTGATAGCATCATTTCTAGCGAGCAAAGAATTCTTCTTTATTTCATACTGCATCATAGAACATACCTTTACGTACCTGATTTCAATCCGGAAAATAGACTTTTACAGGATAGGCGCACGTAATATTTCATTACGTGCTACTATCCCGTAATGAAAGGACCCCGCACATTTAGTAACGTAAAATGGCTTTCGGCTAAATTTTCTGAAAATTTGATATGTTTAAGACATTATCGTCCTTATCACACAGTCCAATTTACAGATCGATCCTATGACCAGTTTTCGAGCTACAGGGTGTCAAACATTAGATTTTGGCTGTTTAGAATATTTTGCATCAATTTGAATTATGTGCTTTAAGTCGTGATTATTCTTCAGTAGGAATGAACTCTTCACGTCTAATATCCACCTCATGAATCCCTCTATTCGGTTAGAGGATAATATCACATACAGAGTATTGCATTCTATCATGACAAGGTAATATTCTTGGGAAAAGACAAATATTGAAAACATCAGAATTTTGATTTTTACTCAATCACTGAAAACTTGAAAACAAACGGCTAGAATCGGCCAATCATGTGACACAGTATGGGTCTTGATCATAAACATGAGGATTCATATGATTACCTCTGATACCATGTCCGGTTGGCCATATATATGGTGATGACAATTTGAAAGCTTATAGAATTGATGTAACTCAGGTACAAAATGAGATACATTTCTATAATATATGAAGTGGGAAATGAAATGCCTCATGGAATAACCCACCCCCACCAAGCCCCTGATGAGTCACAACCACCCCAACGCATATCATCTCAATAGTAGCCCCTACTTATTGTGATACCTCATTGAATAGCTTGGTGAAAACACATTCCAGTGGTATTATTCATATCTCGAACTGGGTGAACTAAAAAAAAATATTCATCACCTATATCATTCTGCTGGGGTGACGTATTAATTCCGTAACTTTTTGTAGTGTGGGAAAAAATCGTTATTATCGAGCATTATATAAATAACCATAAAAGTGAAATTACTTATGTGAACAGTTGGCTAGTGAAGCGAGAGAAAACTAAAATCTACAGAATGTTCTAGTAACCTAACCTAATCTAACCTTGAAAGCTTATAGAATTGATGTAACTCAGGTACAAAATGAGATACATTTCTATAATATATGAAGTGGGAAATGAAATGCCTCATGGAATAACCCACCCCCACCAAGCCCCTGATGAGTCACAACCACCCCAACGCATATCATCTCAATAGTAGCCCCTACTTATTGTGATACCTCATTGAATAGCTTGGTGAAAACACATTCCAGTGGTATTATTCATATCTCGAACTGGGTGAACTAAAAAAAAATATTCATCACCTATATCATTCTGCTGGGGTGACGTATTAATTCCGTAACTTTTTGTAGTATGGGAAAAAATCGTTATTATCGAGCATTATATAAATAACCATAAAAGTGAAATTACTTATGTGAACAGTTGGCTAGTGAAGCGAGAGAAAACTAAAATCTACAGAATGTTCTAGTAACCTAACCTAATCTAACCTAACCTAATATAACCTAACCTAACCTAACCTAACCTAACCTAACCTAACCTAACCTAACCTGAGCTGGTCAGACGGTAAGGACACAGCTCCATTCAATCCAGCAGAACATCTCCAAGATAGAAGTTGTAAAACTGTGACATGTCCGATATGTTTGAATTCTCAAGAGAATTTGTATTTTGATGATTGTCAAAAGCTGCTGATAGATATTTTTCACATTGTGGCTCACATTCTGGCGAGATGGTCGTATTGAGACAAGTTGTCAGATACCATAATATGACATCAAGCATTGCTATAGATGAACTGATAGGCAAAAGCCATGAATGATAGTACATAATGGGTCGCACTGTTGATGGCGATTTCCGAAAATATTGTTGCTTGGGTCTTTGCTGGAATTCAGCAGAGATCGTTCACTATCTATATCTGCTTGAAGACTATATATATTTCATCCATCACTGTTTTGGAGTCTGAATGGAGCTGAGTAATATTTCTGCATTGGTAATCAGTATTCCTATTGTTTTTGGAAAAAACTTTTGAGATGATATGCGTTGGGGTGGTTGTGACTCATCAGGGGCTTGGTGGGGGTGGGTTATTTCATGAGACATTTCATTTTCCACTTCATATATTATAGAAATGTATCTCATTTTGTACCTGAGTTACATCAATTCTATTAGCTTTCGAATTGTCATCACCCTATATATATGGCCAACCGGACATGGTATCAGAGGTAATCATATGAATCCTCATGTTTATGACCAAGACCCATACTGTGTCACATAATTGGCCGATTCTAGCCGTTTGTTTTCAAGTTTTCATTGATTGAGTAAAATTCAAAATTCTGATGTTTTCAATATTTGTCTTTTCCCAAGAATATTACCTTGTCATGATGGAATGCAATACTCTGTATGTGATATTATCCTCTAACCGAATAGAGGGATTCATGAGGTAGATATTAGACGCGAAGAGTTCATTCCTACTGAAGAATAATCACGACTCAGAGCACATAATTCGAATTGATGCAAAATATTCAGCCAAAATCTAATGTTTGACACCCTGTAGCTCGAAAACTGATCGATCTGTAAATTGGACTGTGTGATAAGGACGATAATGTCTTAAACATATCAAATTTTCAGAAAATTTAGCCGAAAGCCATTTTACGTACTAAATGTGCGGGGTCCTTTTACCGGATTGTAAATATTGAAAACTCAGTTATGCGTAAAAAGCATGAATACATTTATTGAAAATTCAACAGCAAAACAATACACAGAAATTACTTATTGCTAATATTAATATTCCCATGAATATGGATACCTGGAGCTCCATTGGATGAATTATTTATTAGGGAGTTGCTACTTGCTGATACATTCCTATTTTTTTGTTGTAGCACTTCAACAAAGTTTTCCCCATGTTGAATCATGCGACAATCACTGACAGTATTATTTAAAACAAAAATTATGTTTCTAAGGAAACTACCTGCCAGCTATCTTGGGAGTGAATGCAAAATTCTGAAATTACTGGACGCAGATGAATAGATTAATATTTTATTTTTCACTGTTCATTTTTGTTTTTTAGCAGTATGAAATAAAATTTTATACGTCACACGTCCGGTAAACTTTTACAGTACTCGTTTCGGAATTCCGGACTCGGCTTGCGCCTCGTCCGTAAACATCTCACTCGTACTGTGAAAGTGTACTTACCGGACTAGTAACGTAAATATCTATTACAGGAAAGTCTGCCTGCAACCTCTGCCTCTCGAAATTTCAAGCAAAAAATAAGGGGCACATTTTTTTAAGGTAGTGACGTATCATCAGTTAATTTTCTTCATCTAGATAAGATTTTACTTGAAAAATTGTATGATTTATCGAGAGTATAGAACAGACATAATTTAAATGAGTGCCAAAGGTAATATTGGAGTGCAGATTGGTGCCTATCAATCATTAAGTTTTGGGTGACTTAAAGTAGTAGAGTAGGGTAAATGATTCCGC
Source organism: Phaedon cochleariae (assembly GCA_918026855.4). Lineage (NCBI taxonomy): Eukaryota > Metazoa > Arthropoda > Insecta > Coleoptera > Chrysomelidae > Phaedon > Phaedon cochleariae. Next base: position 60,027,590 of record OU896708.1, read on the forward strand.
ATGTAAAAATTGTTCCAAGAAGTGGTTCGAACTAGGCGGACGTTCAGTGAATATCCTCAGCCAGACCATTTGATCAAGCCTGAAATTTTTATTGATTGTACCTTTCAACACTGCCTATGAGTTTTTTTTTTTATAGAATAACAAAATCCACCAGAGTTACCCCTCAGAAATACCGTCTTTCCCGACTCTGCCACCTTCTAATAATATAAATATTCTAATAATATTATAACCTTCGGAGAATTCAATGATTTCAAATAGATTTGATAAAGACATGACTTTTTCTTGATTGAAAATGTGCAGCCTGCACTCCTGAATGAATTTCTAGGAAACTAAATTCAACTGGATTTTGTGCGACGTTTCGTTATATCTGTGAACATTCCTGGATAAATACCGATGAAGCGAAGCAGGAAATGCACGAGATCAAATGGAACGATTTCCAGATTTTTTCTCTCTCCAAAGTTAACGGGAACGAATTTCCCAAGAGATAATTTGAATCCGTGCCGATGTGAATAAATAATATTGCTGATGATGAAATTACCCCCTAAAAAAACCTAAACTCATTGAAGGATGGATAAAAATAGTGTAGGTTCATCATCATCCAAGAATTCTGGTATCCAGATTGAGAGGTGACAATAAGAACGGATGATTTCGTGAAAATGACGCAATAAATGAATTTTAAGTTGATTCATTAATTATAAATGATGATTTCGAGATTGCGAAACATAAAATTGAATATCAAAGCATAAATTTTGTGCACAGAAAAATATTGAGTAAATATTTTGATAGATGGCGACACTAGCGCTCCTTCGACGCTCGTCTCTTGACAGCCCTCGAAGAGTATCATTCACTCAATAAGTGCGTTTTCACATCAGAAAAATATCAGAAAAATATTCGCATATCATATATTATCAGCAAAAGCAAAAACGCAACAGTTACAGTGTCAAAATAATCACCAAATGATTGAATAGCACACCACTTTGGTGTTGAATAATACGAACCGATCAAATTAGCACTATAGGTACTCTATAGTGTATAGTTCTTGACTATATCATACTGTATGTAAGAACGAATGACACCCTATGATGGTATTAATATCACTGTTACTTCTCACTACAACAATCAGGACCTCAGGGGACACACAAGGGTGTTAGCTGGTGTGAACTGGTGTTTTTTTTTTTAACTTTGTGACCGTTTCTCCAAATTGCTTTCCTCCCTAGGTATGTAAGTCAACGTTCATATAACCTTTCGTTTTCTCTCATCTCAACCTATTTTTCGGTAGGAAAATCAGGTTGAGGTATGTGTATGTTAGTTTTTGTAATATATATTTTCTATGTGAATGCGAACAGATCAAATCGGAGTGGAATCGCACTATCCGTTCGCTAGATATATGGCGATTCTGATTTATCGCATGAAAAACATAGTTTTCTCTTTATGTCCCTGTGTTAATATTTTGGAAGATTTTTTTTTCAAATATGTTTCAGTGATCAATTTTTGCATTTTTTAGGAAGTGTTTGAGAGATAATTTCGTTATTCGTCTCTGTGTCAAGTATTTTTCCAACTTGTGAAAAAATATCGAATTTTCAATTGCCTATATATACATATACATTTACTTTACTTATGGAACAGTTTCCAAAGAAAAAAATAGGCTTCTATGAGAAAAAAATAGTAATTGGTATTGTCGACCTTTCCCAAAGGTCTCAAATTTGAAAGATTTCTAATCGTTTTCCCCAATCATGAATATACTAGATAAATATCGATTCGTGTTCTTATTATTTTTATTTATCTCTTGAAGCGCACGAAAGGAAGTACCTATAATCTTCGAAGAACATCGTGCGTATACCTAGTTAGGGAGTATCAGAAAAAAAAATTAGATATATCAAAAAATACCAGAATTATCGATACTCAAAGAGAAAGGTGGAACTGAAAATAAATGGAAAAACCTCAGGTAAAGGGAAGGCTGCAAATATAGAATCTGGAAGGGCAATGAAAAAATATAGCTTTACGTTAGAAATAACAAAGTTGCTGTCCCCTATCGGTGTAACCTGAAGTGACGCGATCTTGAAAATATTTTCATTGATCATGACCCAATCGTTAACCCCTGTACAAAGATTTTCTGAATATAAAGTGTAATTTTTAGAACTCCAAGTATGTTAAATGTGCGACTAAGACGAAACAGCCTATATGCATACAAATACATTGAATATTGAATATGCAGTAGTCTATCAATAATTACTTAATGTAATGCAATAATGTAATCGGCCCTTAAAATGCTTCAATTTGACTATGTAAAACAACCCTGTTATCTACTATTTTTTGCACTGTTTCATGTTTAATAATGTCTCCATTAATATTAATACCCATTTGCAAATTCAAATTCTAGCTGTTAAAGCTCGACATCGCTCCCTGAAACTCTAATGGCAATTTCTCTGTCTAGGCCAACTTGACGCTCATTTCGATTCAATCTTAATGGCTGCAGAAAATGCATTCACTATGCGCTACCTCAGTGGCATTTCAGCGAAGTTAATTTTGCAGACTAACTCTGTTTTTATGGACGTCATAAAAACAGTCGGAGTATTCGAAACCCGTTAGTGCCATTTTGAAATTTTCCATTTCATAACTGGCATCTATGGACTGAAAATCGACGATATTCCATAGAGGGAACCGAGGAGAGAACATTAAATTTGTGAAACATTCGACGAAAGCTTTTTCAAAAGTGGTATGAATCATTATTATACACTCTAAGAAAAACTGGAACACCAGTTGACACCAGCTAACACCGAATGATTTCCTTAGAGGTCCTGCATATTTCAGTGTTAATTCACACCTATTTGTAGAGCACCGGTGTTTGGTGCTATCTCTGACATTTTCAGGTGAGATTTGTGATTTCGAAATCGATGTAAAGTAATACCAGTCTGGTGTGTTATGTGCAATGTTTTCTGATAGAGTTCGCACTGGTCTGGTGTGAATCACAATACTATTGATCATGAAAAACATCAGTATATTTAAAGTCACACCGGAATGAGTTTACAAAATCATCATCAAATGATCAAATCTACAATGAACGGTGTTTATTTACACCAGATCATTGAATTCTTAACCGGAATTGTGTCAATTCTAATTGAGGACAGTTCTTCATCTGACACGAATCTTCAGAATTCTGACACATTTAGGTATGAAACAAAATTGCTTCAATCAATTTGTAATTCATTATAGTGTGAAATATTTTTGTTGAGATATAGGTACAGGGTATCTCAAAATTGCTGGGACACAGAGCTACCACAGGTAATACGGGTCAAAATAAGTTGATTGGACCCAACTTCTTTTTATTGAAAAATATACCGTTTGTCCGTGAGACGAGTTCAGAGTTTTCATAAATAAACATATTTTCAAAAGATCTACAATATCTTTCGTGATTCTTCCATTACTGAAAGAAGAGTTATACTCTAAAATTTGTTTCACTCATTTTTGAACAGCGATCAGCGAACGAAAATGTGTTTATTTATGAAAACTTCAAACTCACCTCACGGACAAACGGTACATTCTTTTATATAAACAAGTTAGGTCCAATCAAGTCATTTTGACCTGTATTACCTGTGGTAGCTCTGTGTCCCATCGATTTTGGTGTTGTGTCGAAACATCGAGACAATTGTTTCTGATTTTGACTCCTCAATAAACTTTTCTGAGCATTTGAATTTTATTTTTATACACTTCATGATAGAAACAATCATGCACTTTACACTGGAAGAGCAACATGACTCGTGCTTATTGAAAGCACAGTGAAGAGAGACAGTGCTGAATAATATTGCTCAACGTTTACTACGAATGGCTGTGGAACTCTGGAGTCTGGAGTGTGGAAGTGGTAGGAGCACGTACACATGCAAAGAAGATGCGCAAGGTTGCCAAGCATCACGATATGAAATAACTAAGTATATGTACCTATAGTTTCATGATAATTTAATGAACATAGGCAGTAGGTACTTAAATGAAATTGTCCTCATAAGTTCTTGGAAATACTTCCGTTGGCAAAGAATACCGAAGCTTCGTCGTTCCATAGACAAACGTGTTTTGGAAAGGAGTTGCTTGACATAATTCTAGATTGACGACAAAACGATGATGTGCTGACTCAGCCTGTCGAGTATGTTTGACGAATGGTGGACCAAAATGCATGTAAGCTCTGCAGTAATGATACAGAATGTTGCAGTCGTTAATTAGAGAGCATCATATTGATATTAAATTCATCAACTTCTAATCATTATCTTACACCACGATGTTCAAAGTGTTATATATGAAATAGGTTTAAGTAATATAAAATAGACGAGGTGGCAACAGTGTATGGCGACAAATTTGTTCCGATGTTTTTCTGATATTAGTGGTGTTGATTTACATCTATTCCAGTGTCATTTATTCCAGTGATATCAGAAAATACACTGGTTTGGTTATCAATCTCATTACTAGGTGAATATCTTGAAGAGGAATTATTATTGTGTGAATATGGATACTTCATAAAATTGATAGTCACATGAAAAATATGATAGTTGATCACTTTCATGATATGAATTTTGAAAAATTACACCTACTAATGATAATTTTTCAGAATATATCAACTTTGTGATTCATGAATAGAATAATTTGATGTTTACAGTTTGAATTCAAATAATGAGTATGAAAAGTGTGATTCCGAATTCAGATTTGCCATAATGTATCACGATTTACACCGTCGAACCCCACGATATCAAATTCCCAATACTTATGATAGGATAGTACAATTTTGGTGTTGAATAGGGTTAGTGTTAATTCTAACAGTCTGGAATTGAAAAAGACACCAACAGTTTTCTTAGAGTGTAAGGTCATTCGATAGCACTTGATGGTATATCGAAGAAAATGACGTTTGATCGAGGGGTATTATAACTGCTTCATGAAATCCTGGCTTGATCTAATTAATAAAGAATATATATAAGAATTTGTGGGGTGATTTCTGAGGTGTTTTTTTATATAAAAACGTTCCTATAAATAGGTATATACAGGGTGTTTCTCAAGTAAGTGTAGAAAATTCAGGAGCATGTTGCTGACGTCAAAAGTTCTTCTTTTCTGAAATACAAAGTGTTGAAGTTGAATTCTTATTTTTGTTTTTTGTTAGTAAATTTCATAATAATTGTGGTATTCGAATAAAGTTTGGTATCTAGGGGTATTTTTCAATGACACTATCGAATTTTATGTTGGTTTGTCTCTTTCGTGGGAGTGGCGCCACCTACACATCTTTTAAGTCATTTGAGAAGTCATAACTTTTTTGTGCGTACCAGTATCACGTTTTATAGTAGAAAAATATATTTCTGGTAGATGTCACTGCGAGCAACTGTTATCGAGTTAATGGGATTTGTTAGTCGCCTCTAAGTAGTAAATATTAGAAAAGATATACGTCAGTGCATTTTTCTTCTTTCATTCAATATTCTCCTACATTCAACATTGGAATATGGGCAAAAGGTGATTCTCACTTCTTTGTACCTACTCTTTTGGACTCTTCCAATTTAAAAAAATAACAATCAAATGAAAAATCATCGACTGCCGAATCACCAGACATTCAGAAACCTTTTTCAGCGTCTTATGGGAAGTCTTGATCCTTTAAAGAAGCTCCAGTGATAGGCAGACCGTTGACTACAGACTCCAGGATTTGAAGAAGCTGTTCTTCAGGCAATCGAGGAAGTTCTACAGACAAGCACGAGAAAAATTGCGCAAAATCTCACCAGCTCCATGGAAATAATTCAAATGCATCGATTATTTCAAATTCCAATAACTCGAAAACAGTTGCTTGCATCAGCGACCTCTACCAGGAATATATTTGTCAAACAAAAGTGTTCTAGAAATATATTTTTTAAATATAAAACGTGATACAGGTTCAAAAGACATGTAGGTGGCGCCACCCCCACGAACTAGGAGTAACTTATTTACATAAAAAACCTCCAAGCTTCCATATTATGTAATCAGATTTGGAAGAAAAAATACCATAGATACAAAAATGGGATTGTTTTACCCTTATAACCCCCCGGTATGAAATTCTGAGCTGAAATTCTGATTCAGCATTAAAAGTTTGAGCGATGTACCAAATTGCATGATTATTTCAATTATCGAAGATCAGATTCGTTTTTTCGTAACACAGCACAGTTCAAAATAGATATCCGACAAGCGAAATGAAAACAATACTCTCTGGATGAGTGAATTCTAAGACGTACCCTATTATCATCGTAAATGTTTTCATAAAGTTCAACGACAACATCTTGCAATACACATTCCCCCAAGCATGATGGTTTCACAGGAAAACGCTGTCAATTAGCGGAGTTGCCAAATATTTCAGGACCCCAAAAATACTGCCTTCATTGTTTATCCGATTACAAAAATATAAAGAACATGTTTCATAAATATTATGAACCGATCAGGTGAGGCCAATGTCAGTTATCTTCAACATCCACCAAGGTAATAAATTAATAATTTCGCGAATGACATTGTTTATCAGAACTTTCGGGCTGTAGGCGAGAAGTTTTGAATAAATGTCATGAGCGAAATTAAAGGAAAAAGCTGGAGTAGATCGTAGATCAATAGACAGATATATGATGTATTCGTATGAATATCCCATGATTGAGACAATAAACGAGCGCCTCGCGAGTGTTCCCTACACTGCATCCATCATTCTAGCTCCCAACATGATTGACGTTTTGAATGTCAAACATTCTATCGCTTAAAACCGAGGCTGGTTGGTCATGGTCAATTCGGCTCCTGTAGTGGTAGAGCAAGTCCGATAAAATGTATTTAACAGAAAAATATCGTTGTAATTCAGAAGAATCCGTAAAAATGGTCGACTCTGATTAGTTATCGAGAACAAGAGTGGAATAGTCAACACACTTCATTTTAGGCTATTTATAAAAACGTGTTTCTTTAGTTTTTTAAACTACCAGTCATTATCTATTTTTCAGTTGGGCTTACAATGAAAGCGTGTTCTTTTATTTTTTATATTTTTTGTAAGTACCCAATTCAGACCGACCCCGAAAACCCCAAGATACAAATTTTGAATAGAATCGGATCATAATTACAAAACTCGTTCGCCATATTGGGTCCGCCATCTTGAATTTCCTGATGTTGACGAAAGAATCATAATTTCCGACACCAAAAACCTCGAGATACCAATTTTGAATAGAATCGCATCATAATAATTACAAAACTCGCCGCCCTATTGGATCCGTCATCCTGAATTCCTATTTTTTCACGAAAGAATCATAATCTCCGACCTCGAAAACCCCCAGATACCAATTTTGAATAGAATCGGATCATAAATTACCAAACTTGTTCGCCATTGGAACCGCCATGTTGAATATTCCAATTTTGGAGGAAGAATCATAATCTCCGACCCCGAAAACCACCAGATACCAATTTTGAACAGAATCGGATCATAATCACAAAAGACGTCCGCCATTTTGGGGTCGCCATGATGCATTGTCACCAGAATTATGTTCACCTGCCAAATTTCATATCAATCGGACGTTTTCGAGTGGGTCAAAATCACGTTCGAAGATTCCGTTACAAACAAACAACAAACATACATACCGAGCTAATAACCATGTACTCTTCTGCTTAGTTGGATTCAACAGTTCTTCTTGAATTCAACAATTACTTATGAACAAATGCTCTTAATTTTCGAGATTGTTGTGTAATTTTTCTATTAAGAACTCCATCATTTTGTGTTCTGCCAATGTCAGTGTCAATGTTGATCACCAATCTCATTCAAATTTCTTGGAACGTTACATAGAAACAAAATTTTCTTGCCTAGACAGAGAAAGTACTTTCCTGCCTGTTAGGTGTCAGAGAAAAGCAACTTTCCCTGCCACTTATAGAGAAAAAAATTTACCATACTGAATTGAATTTTTTCAAACATTTAAAATCTGTTTCGGTATAAGAATAGGACCTGAAGATTTCCCCCCCAGCTCGACAACGCCGCTAAACGCCACCCTCAACAATAACACAACTTTACTGTCACCCCCCGCACCGTGCGACCGTCTTCGCTCTCATTCCCATCATCCCCAAGGCTCATTCTAATCATTCTCGTGTCTTTTCAGCGCGAAATCCGGCAACATGGCACGAAGAAGCACCATCCCCGGAATGGAGGACGACGACGGCGATTACGCGACCCTGAGGGAGCTACCCCTGCCTCCCATTGCCACCCCCTCTTCCTCCCAGAGGTTGAGCAACGGCGATGACACGGCCAGCGAGGAGGGAAAGGTAGGAAACAGGTTTGAAACAGTGAAAAATTCGAGAGCGTATAATTTGAAAGCGGAAAATTCTAAAGCAAAAAAATCGAATCCCAAAATCTGAAAACCTGAAAATTTTATAACGAAACTTTTATTAGATTCGGAGGCGGAATATTTGAAAGCGGAAAATTTGTTGAACAAACATTTTTTGAGCAAGAATTTAGAAAAGATAAAACTCACAATTCAATAACGAATATTTCGAAAACGAATAATCAAAGCAATAGATGTTTGAAAGCTGAAAATTTGATAATGAATCATTAATTATTCAGAAGCATGAAAGAAAAGGAAACATTTTGTAATGAAAATTTTGTAAGTGGAGGATTTGGAAATGAAAGATTTGTAAGCAGAGAATGTCAATATTTCAAAACAATTTGAAACCGGAAAATTTTCCAGTTAACGATTTGGAAGCGACAAAAAGCGAAATTTTCGCCAATGAATAGTTTGTAAACAGAGAATTTGAAGTGGAAATTTGAAAGTGCAAAATTTGACAGTGAAAAATTTGAAAGAGAAAAATTCGAATGCGAGAATTTTGAAAGTGAACAAGTGATAAGCAAAAAAATGTAAACTAAAACTATGAAATATTCGTCAATGGTAGATTTGGAAGTTGAAAATTTCATTTTGTGAGTGAGAAATCTGAGAAGAAACAAATTCAAAAACGATAATTTGCCAGTGAAAAATTTGAAATCAAAAAGTTTGAGGGCAACAGAGTTCCAAGAAAACAATAAAGACCAAATTTGGAATCGGAAAATTTTCCAGTGGACGATTTCACGATTTATAAGCGAAAAAAGCGAAAATTGAAAAATTTCAAAGCAAACATTTTTATAGTGGAAATTTGAGAGCGCAAAATTTGATAGTGAAGGTGATAGTTGAAAGACAGAAAAATTTTGAAGCGAAAATTCTGAAAGCAAACTAGTGACCAGATTCTAAAGTAGAGAAGTTAAAACTCTTGAATTTGAGAATAAAAGAAAAATAAAGGCCGATTGGAAACCATAGAAATTCAAAAGCAAAAACTTGATCAGTGGAAAATTCAAATAAAAACATTAGATGACAACAAATTTTGAAGCGAATCATAGAAAGTGAACATTTTTCAGTACAAAAAAGTAAAAATTCAAAGTGAATTTGTGAAAAAATATTTGGAAGCGGAATATTTGGGAAGAATAAATCTGAAAGCAATAAAGCAATCTTGAAAGGGAATCATAGAATTTTGATACCGAGAAAATTCCCCGTGACCGAAAAATTCTAAAGCAATAAATCTAAATAGGATGATTTTGAGGGAAGAATACAGAAGCAAAGACTATAAAGAACAGAAAAAAATGATGACACATGAGTAGAAAACGGAAAAAATTGCCAGTGAAAAACGTTGAAGCGAAAATTTAGAAAGTTGAACATTTGAAAACGAAAACTGATCACTGTTGTTTCAATAATTTGTTCAAGTTCATACATTTCCAACCCATTTTTCCTAATCTGCTGATTTTGTTACAGATTATCTCATGAAATAAATGTCCTTGACAATTTTTTGTTGGAATTTTGTCACCTTGTTCACTAAATCAGCAATTCATTCGTCATAGGTTTTTCTGAATTTCTTATCTATCAGTTAACGGCCGAGTAATGAAACTTGCAACAGCTACGAGATAGCAATCAGTAAATATAACTACCTATTCAATATTTACGTTGTAAAACACGAAAACATGAGTTCAGAAGCCACTGAATAGAGGTGACTAACTGATGAATCTGGGGAATACATCAGTCATCCGGATAATCTTAAATGGCTGTTACAATTCCCATTAAATAGAGTAGACGTCGGTAAATATTTACAGAAATCTGCACGTATGGCTGCGATATGATTCAAGGGAAAAACTGGTGCCGTCATCACCAAATTGAAAATTATTTTTTAACGAATTGTATTCAATCTACTGGGTCCACATGGGTACCAACAAGGTACTTGTTGACCCTGATTTGTCTCTTCAGGTTTCATGTTTTCATGAATGAAGTACTTAGCCTTTTCTCCACCCTCTTGGCTGGTTGTTGAATAATTTTCTCAGATGGACTCTATCCATAGAAAATGTCCATATGATCATCCGCTTCTAGCATTGAGGTATATTTACAAAGAATACACAATCTATTGTAACTGTTAGCATCTAGCAACTAGATGCGCTACTTCTCAGTGGAATGTGCTTAGATCAGAGCCTATGACAGAGGTGTGTGAAGACTGGTTCACATAGTATTCGGCTGGCAGCCGAGTTGTGAGCAAGTGTAACCCTTGTCCATGTCATTTGTGCTCGTGTTTATCGAATTATGACCATAATATAACAGTAACCATACCCACCCGGGTGTTGTCTAAATATGGAACTATAACCGTATTTCATGTGATCGTCTAGTATTTATCATGTTCGAGAAGTATCGAGATTCAATTCGACACCTCTCAAACATGTTCCAACGTTGTGTATTTTTTTATATAAGTTCGTGGATACAGAGTTGAGTGAATTAGCAAAAAGCGATCAAATCCTCTTCACTGCGCAACCAAGACTCAGTAGCAAAATTTTATGTTAATTGGTATTATCTGATCAATTGCTGAGATGGACTATGCTTGCATTCCACTCGGCTTGCCTTCTTTTTTTTATAACAAAAGGATCGTCACCTGCCGGGATTAAATAAGAGTATTCAGAATATCAACAAACGAAGGCTATTATAGTACACAGTCTTTATTACGAGCAAATTCTCAAACGTTTTCGGCTACAAGTTGCAGTATGAGGCTTCTAGTGAATATACGATGTCCAAAGATCAGGTAGCTATTTTCACATAATTCACATAATAAGTCTGTCCCTGTGGTTCTACTTCAGATTTGAAGTGAATTTATGAACGTCTGACAGCGTCAAACGTTTGTGAATTGGTTTTTTCCACAAAACATACTCTTCCTGCCTTTGTAGCTGGAATATATTGATACAAATCGAAGCTCAGATTACTTACCAAGCTGTAAAAAAGCACAACACTGCAGAATCGAGTATCCAACAAGACAAGGTCTCACCATACCTGGGATACAATCCAAAGTTGGAGTGATAGAATTTATGATCTCTTGATGATTTGTTACTTATTCCTCTGATAAAAAATGAAACTACTCATAGACATTGAAAACTCATCAATGGAGTCATGAATTGAAGCACTAACTATGATCCTCAAATTTCATAAATGAGAAAATGACCTCCCAGATGAATCAATACTCTTGATCATGATGAAATATTCTACCAAGCTAACTGGCTTGGGTTGTTACACTATATAGGATTGAACGCCCAACTAATACACTTTTTGCTGATTTGGATATCCCCCAGCATTCTAGAATAACTAATTAATATACATCCTTTGCTTGTATCGACAGATGATTCACCCTATCAAATTCCGATCAATTAAAATAGAATGATGGTCTTGTACTAATACATTGTCAATGTCGAATATTTCAGTAAAATACTGTATAATCTACTCCAGTAAGTAACCCTCATCAAATTAGTTGAAATTAGAGTCACATCTAACTAATACCATCCAGTGACTCTAGTTAAAATTAGCAAGAAATAGGCTTCAGATCATTCAGTTCTTATAGCTGGTATTACGATAAAGCAATTGGCCCGCTATTTCATTAATGCTGTCTTGGCTTGCTTCAGCTTCTGGCTTGTGTTCATGACGAACATATCACTTACGCTAGCACCAACCAGGACTTCGAACCGCCAATAGCTTACGAAGAGAGAAGTCCGCTGCTTGAGGAACCTTCTGTTATTGTCCACAGCAACTACGAAAATCAAGTAAGTATAGATACACGCTCGCCAATGCAACTGCTTCAAATTCAATTATCTGTCACCACTAGGAATGCTTCGCCTCAAGATCCAAAAAAAACATAGGTCAACTCGAGTAAATTGATTTTTAAACCATCGAAATAAAAACTATCGGATTCGCGTAGAAGATGGAAAAAAAATCGCGAGAAAATGATCGGAGGACAGTCACCAACTGACTGCTAAAGTTGAATAGGATCCAGCTTAGGTTCCTGCCAATGGAAATATCCCCAATAACTTATAACCTCCAAAAGTTTTTAAAAAATCCAATACCAACCTCCTCTCCCTATCCTCCCTAGGTAAGCACAATGTTCTTCGAACATTATATGAAACGTGTTTGAGAAACGGATTGTTATTAGCAATAATGTTTACAGTACCTTACAAAACCGAAGCTATTCTCATGGAGAACTTGTCAACCTGATGAGTAAGTAGCCTCACTACTAATTTCATATTTTGAATTTATTAACGGCTATTCTTTTCGAAAGCTAGAAGCTGATTACTTACTTACAGGTATGCGCTGATGATGGCTTTATAGCTGAAAGCGCTCAACTACGATATTTTGAATAAACTATTCTGCATACGAAATACAAGATTTGTACAATTATTTTTATTATAGGAATATCCTTTCGCGCACTCCAAGAGATAAAAAAAACTCCTAACAGGTGCCCCTGCTCTCTAAAAGAAAGCACTTGCACCAAATGGGTATCTTAGAAGATTCACGTTCTGGTATATGAGATCCAGGAGAGGGCTATTCGCTCGATAGTTCGTGTGCAGCGTAGCGTACCTTGGATTCATGAAAGAAATAAAATAAAATGTCAAATACCCCCACTGGTCTTAGTTTTAGCATAGATCATAGGGACCACAGAACTATAACTCCTTGATTGTTGAGTTAGTGACCAATACCCTCTCATCCCCCCAAGAATAATTTTCATATTCCTCCAAGTTTGAACATTTGAATTTGCGGTGCAGATTTATTCAAAAGGACTGTTGTTCAGGATGAGTAAGTAGTACATATCATGGCTGAGCTTCCACTTGACCCACATCCTTCAAAAACCAAACAGCTCACTTCTTGAAGTAGAGTCTTCTCACTGAAACTCAAACTAAAATGCAAGAATTCAAATGACCATGATTCGGTATAAATGCAATTCCCGACCAATAAACACTATGAAGATCATTTCAAATTACATAACATGTACCTATCCTTCCTTGTATCAAAATATTATTCAATAATTGCTGTGCTGAACAAACCTAATATATTCATGAATACTCATAAAAGAATCATCATTGAAATAACAAATCCTAGTCCATGAAATTACTTGAAGGAAATATTATTTCACTCAAAAGATAGGTAGGTCGTATACATACATTCTGGTAATAGACTAACATCATTTATACATGTTTTTTCATTGATTCTTCGGGACACAGGGTTCGAATCCCGCCACCATTAATTTTTTTTTTATATTTCTTCGAGTGATTTTTGGAAAACAACCGTGAATGTTGATAAAGTTGGAAGAGTGTTCACTGATGTTTCTCATAAACACCTATTGGTGTAAATCCGTCATTCTATGAATAGCCACATCAGAATTAAAAAGTTCTATAGTTTTTTGAGAATCGCAGAAATTGTTGATTGTTAATATATTGAAGAAAAATGATACAGAGATTCGAATTGACCGTCATTCATATCTATAATCGTCCCAAAAATGCGAATTCTTGCAACTGAAACACCCCCATCTCTTCACCAGCTGCAAGCCGGCTCCGCTCCCAAATGCCTGCGTCGCACCGACTCCGGCATCATTCCACACGAGGACCGCCCCGGCAGATCCGACTCAGTAAGCACCGAGAGCTCCCACAGCCCCCCAGACGGCCTGGGGAGCAACCATAGCGAGACGTCCAGCGGCATCCACTCCAACGATAGCGACCACCCGCTCCCAGCGCCCAAGAACCACATGCTGCCCAAGGAGACGGAATGGCGGTCGTCGCAGACCGACAACTCCCAGAACCTGATCAACCTCACGGAGAATCCGGCGGACTCGGTGGTGATCAGGAGGAAGTCGATCAGGCCGAGCAAGGCGGAGATCGTGGCTCCGGCCATTCTGGAAGAAGATCCTTACGGTAGGATACTTTCTCAAAGACCTTCAACGGGTTTCATACACTTCAAAAGACATTTGGAGACTCTCGAAGAGTTCCAGAGACATCCAATGGTTTTACGGTAGGAATAGATAGGATCTCCAATCACTCGCAAAGACTTCCAGAGTCATCTGAAAGGATTCCAAAGTCATCCAATGTGTTTCAAAGACTTCAATTGATTTACAGAGGCGTCCAACTACTTTCTCGAAGACCTCCAATGGCTTTCATCGACTCTCAAAGACATCTGGAGACTCTTGAAGTGTTCCAATGATATCCAATGGACTTCAAAGACTTCCAAATATCTCTCACAACTTTCAGATAATCCCAAAATCATCCAATTACTTTCGGAGACCCTAACGACTCACAAAGGTATCCAAATACTTTCAAAAACCTCCGAAGTCTTTCAAAGATTTTCTTAGATATTCAATGTCTTCATAGGACTCTTGAAGATATTAACGCTCCCAATGACTTACAAAGGCATCCAAATACTTTCAAATATATCCAAAGTATTTCAAAGACTTCTTCAATCATTTGATGATTTCGAAAGACATTCAATGTCTTTCGAACACCCCCAATGACTCACAAAGGAATCAAAATCCTTTCAAATACATCCAAAGTATTTCGAAGGCTTCTTTAGTCATTTAATCACTTCGAAAGACTCTCAAAGACATTCAATGTCTTTCAAACACCCCCAATGACTTACAAAGGCATCCAAATTCTTTCAAAGACTTCCAAAGAGTTTCAAAGACTTTCTTAGACATTCAACGACTTCAAAAGACACCCAAAGATATTCGATGTCACGATGTCTTTCAAACACAAACACCAATTCCTACCTTATTTCCCTTGGTTCTCACGATGTTCTCTGAGCATTACAGGATATACCTTTTCGTGGGAACCGGAACATAAAAAATAACTTACAAGGGCATCCAAATACTTTCAAAGACCTCCAAAGCCTTTCGAAGACTTCCTTACTCATTCAATGACTTCAAAAGACTTCCAAAGATATTCAATGTCTCACCACCTCAGATGAATTACAAAGACATCTAAATACTTTCAAAGACCTCCGAAGTCTTTCAAAGACTTTCAGAAACATTCAATGTCTCCCGAAGACTTCCAAAAATATCCAATGACATTGAATTTCATTTGAAGACATCAATTGTTTTCAAAGTGTTCAATCAACTTTCAAACACATAATAATGTATACCAGACTTCCAGAATTATGTACCTCACGTTTCAAAATTCTCAATGTTGTCCAGATTTCGCTTTCAAGTAGAAGAGAACCTGAAGAACATCAGGAGTACAAGCATACCTTTGTACCTTTCAGGAAGGGCGACCAACATGCGAATGACCTCCTTCACGGACAAAACCGATCAGTCGCAGTCCTGCTCCGCCACATTGCCCCACTACCCCACACAGCCGGTCCAAAACGTCTACCCAAACTGCTCCACCATGCCGCTGCCCCACAGCTCGACCAACAGCAGTGCTGCCCCCTCCATGGCGAACGGCAACAGCTGCAACGTCTACCCGAGGCAGCACACGACCATTCCCACGCACCACAACGGGGTGAAGCTCAACCTCAACCCCTTTCCGAAGAGGCTGCTGCCCAGAGGAACTGGGGAGCCGGCTATGAAGTACGAACCGATTTACACGGCGATTAATAGGAAAAGTGGGGAGTTATATCATTACACGTCGTAAGTAGGGTGGGGTTGAAGGGAAGGGAATGCTAGATGGGGTGAAGCTCAACCTCAATCCCTATCCGAAGAGGCTGCTGCCCAGAGGCTCAGAAGAGCCGGCTATGAAGTACGAACCGATTTACACGGCGATTAATAGGAAATCTGTGAAATTTTATCATTACACGTCGTAAGTAGGGTGGTGTTGAGGGGGAGGGAAACCTGACGGGGGGATTGGGGTTGGCAGGAAATTGGGTATCGGTGACTTTAAATTGGATCATCGGGGATTGAATGTAGGTTTGTCAGCTGGATGAAGCTAATGATGTGAATCGATTCATTCGGTCAGATCAGTACGGATTTTCTCCAAAAAATAATTCTTGAATTCACTAGCAGATATTCCATTACATAGGCTGAGTGACAAAAAACGCCCCAAGTTATAGCGCCGTTATTGATTATCAGATTTTGAACATCAGGAAACCCAATTAAATGATTCCTCAGATACTACAAGGTGAAACTAACAATTTCTTTTTTCCATTTCGACTCTAACGACAGCGATTGCGAATTTTTTTTGTGCAAATAGCACTACATTTTTTTTCTGAAAATAATGATTGTCAAAAAGTTGACTTTTGCGCAAAATTAATTTGAAAAAATTCATGACTCCATCGACAAGAAATGGATCTTTTCATCAAAATTTCTATCGAGTCATCGAAGGTTGAGTCCGTTCTTTATAAAAAAGAAATTTGAAAAAGAGATTGTTAGTGTCACCTTGTTGTTTCTGACAAATAATTAAATTTTTTGTTTTTCAAAATCGGATAGTTGATAGCGGCGCTATGGCTTGGGGCGTTTTTTGACAGTCAGTCTGTATTTTTTGTTCAGTAACGCAGTAGATATTTTTGAATTTTTCAACGATAGATACAGTGTGTGAACGATTTAAGTGCTCTTCAAACAAAACAGCAATGATTCGGTTCAGGAATGTTAGTTCTTGAGTTTCCTTGACGATTCTTGTATAGAATATTGAACTAGTGGTGTTGAATTGGTGAAAGTGATATACTCTCACCAAAAAAAGCTCTTTTTTGATTGATTGCACTTTTCATCATACCTATATTCCATACGTAAAAACTCGCTACTCTATACATTTATTAGTCTTTGGATCACCATTAATATCCAGATTTAACAACCGATTTCTGAATTCTCCATTTCAGTTGGATGAACATCAGAAGTATGCGCTAGCACATTTTTGAAAAAGAATGATCTCAAATTCCATGTTTGTACATATCAAAAACGGTTAAAAATTCTATCAGCGACTTTGCTTCGGAAAATGATGATGCCATCTCTTGCTTCAGCTTCAGCTTTCATCTAGGATAATGCCATTTTTGCCAGGAATCTGGTAAGACCTTTTTTTTCTCTCGGATTTATTCTGAATACTTCTGAAAAAAAGTGAGTTTCTGAAACTGAGATTGTTATAACTTTTTTGCTGATGAATAATTTACATGAAATTTTGATATTATCCTAATTGGAGGTTCTTGAATCCATTGGTGAAGTCAGAATTTCACAAAAAAATCACTTAGCAATCTTTGATATTCGACATTCCTGAATCGTTTCTGAAATTTGAATATTATAAGGATACTTCGATCTTTAATGGGATATTGAACATGATTCATTCTTCCAAAAATATCTGAATTCAATCAATGTTGGTGTCGTTGACAATGACATTGAACGTGATCAGAATGTTTGTGTTGCTTTTTTGGCAGTTAAAAAAAATAATATGATCTTAAACTGGAGTTACATAATATGCATACAATATATATGTAGTTTCAATGTCACCGTTCAATCTCGAAAACTCATGATCTTGATAGTAGCACTCTCGAAAATTAAACGATTCAATACATCAAATAATGTGTTCTACAGTTAATCATGTTCTTTCATATTACAATCAATCTAATGAATATTTTGCAAAAGCTACTCCTGTAGTTGAATTCACGAAACATATTTTGGAGACAACCTATAGACATCTATATTCTACCATAAATTGTTAGTACCCGATTTCAACTCTCTCGATCCAGCATTCAACTTTTTGTACGTCATTTATATTTTAAAAAATCATAATCCCATTTGCACTAGTCAAAAATCATTATACTATTTCGTACGTTTTTAGACGAATTCGTATATTTTTGGTAAACTGTTTTGTAACGAATATCATGATTAAAATAATCACATCAGGTATGGTGGCACCACAAAATCACATTCTATCTAACCCAAAAAAATACTTGAAGAAGTTGTTTCCACAGGGTATTTCAAGTATTACACAATTTTGACACCAGTTGAATCACACTATACGGTGTCTCTAAAATGTCAAAGGTTTGAAATATTACTACTATGAAACTCTGTCTTTTCTTAATTAGGTATTGTTTTGTACAGACCCTATATATAGAGTGTATTTAATTTATATTTTCGAATATTTGTTTCCCATTGTTTTCACATTATTACAAATGGTTACATATATATGCTCGTTTCAGAGGGACTTACGTACGATGTAAACTGGAATACCCTGCAATTCAATTCAGGACATGTAAGGATTACGTCAAATCCTGCATTGTCTAAGTAGATAATTAAGATAATTGACTGTTAAGTTGGGGTTTCTGAAGTGAAAATATTGAGTTACAACTTGAAACATAACGTTAACAATATTATCCATAAAATCTAACAGGAACTGAAAGGTTTCCAGTAAATACAATAATTGCAGTAACGAGATGATAATAATATAATAATGTTCTCGACATAACCAGACAAATAAGTTCAAATTTACATGAACTTCGTTTGTTCTCACTGCCAAATTGTCGAAAACCGTCCTGCTCAATAGGGTTCAGTTCCAAAAAGTTCTTGGCTATATACTTGGGTGCCACCAGAATCGACCATTCGAAAAATATCCATCATCATATCAGCATTTTTACGGTTCTAGTTCATATACGATCATGATTATATATTTCATATGATAATAATAATTATTGTAAACAAGTAAACCAAACAATAACAATAAACCGTAGACGTATGTATAGCATGTTCCGTAAAGACCACGTCTAACTGAAGAAGAATGTAGATCGAAGGGACTTTGTTTTCTGTTTTATAAATCGCATATGATGTTCGTGAATACGGTGGTTGAACGATTCACCTGCCTGACCAATATATTCCTTGGGACTAGGTCCACAGTTCAATTTTTATGAAATGTTTCAAGTGTAAAACCTGTGAAATTGTACTAACAGCACGGAAATGTCTACTGAAAGAGGAAAAAATTCATTTTTTTCTTAATCACAAGTTTTTCAAACTAAAGTGCTAAGAGAATTAAGTGGACCACTCGAATTTTCGACGTTTTTGAAAATGCGATAACTTTTTTGGAAATCAACCGACTTTCAATCGGAATGCAGTGTTCAGAAGTTACGTCTTTTCTGTTTAGGATTCATTGTTTTCCAGTTATAACATACCAAGTGGTCAAAAAGAGTGTTATATAAGCGATAAAGTTGAGGAGCTCCCGTATTCCCCAGGAATTTGTTTCGCTTATGTAACACTCTTTTTTACCACTTGGTATGTCGTAATTGGAAAACTTCGAGAACTTTCAAACAATGAATCCAGAGCAGAAAGAACGCATCTTCTGAACACTGCATTCCGATTGAAAATCGGTTCAATTGCAAAAATGTTATCGCATTTTAAAAAACGTCGAAAATTTGAGTTGTCCCCATAATTCTTTGAGTACTTTAGATAGAATACCTTTCAATCTACAATTCTCCTGCAGTTTGACGTGTTCTTCACGGAAGACCCTGTACAATAGCTTTTATATGAAATTATCATTTATACTGTAATTTTTAATATTTAATATGAATCAATGTGATGCTCACTCTTGTCTATAATGCGATTGGTCGAAATATTGACCAATTGGCAGATAATAGGTTAGTGATATATGTAAGTTAGTTCTCAAATCTATTGAATGTACCATTTCCTCGTTGTCCAAAAACATCTTGCGAATAAAATGCTCAACATCATAACCACTATCATCATCTTAAATCTTAAAATTAAGAACATATCAGCTTCTCAGCATTACTATGGCATCTCATTAAAGTGTAAGACGATATCACTTAGCATTCTTAAAAAGTAAGTTGGTATTATTAAATATAGGCATAATTCCTAATTCGAATAATTAATGAAAAGATTGAACGGACCATTGACAATAATCAAAAGACCCAGCACAATTTATCTTTGTCGAAACATTGCATAGTGTTAAAGGCTTCGCAAAATGCATTTGGACGTATGTAAATTTCCACAATATTTGTACTATACCGCAGTAGTTATTTTTGGATTTTTCTACGATAGATACAGTGTGAACCAGTTAAGTGTTCTACCAACCTTCTAGAATCAATGTGAACCCCGCTTTGGTTATTTTTTTAAGCAAGAGAACAATAATTTGGTCCATAGCTGTAACTACGACTGTTATTTTTCAATCTTTCTTGAGTTTTCTTGTTGATTCTTGTAGAAAATTGAATTAGTGGAGATACAGATCTAGTCATAAATTGTTCTATTCAATAAACCAAACACATATTTATTGTAATTTATACGAGATATATACCTACTTCCATTCACTTTCAATAAAGTGAAAAGTGATATACTATGGTGTTTATAATTTTATGTTGCGTCAGTCACCAATAAATATTATTTATTGAGAAATTATTTATTTCCATCCAACCACTCCAAGTAGTGAAGTCAAGTCCGTAGGTATTTTGTGTATCAGAAATTGTATTCATGATTGGATGAATGATGATGATATATTTGATTCATTTTATGTTGAAGCGCTGGCGCATAACCACAGTTTTGAAGTGAAAATTATTTTTTTAGGGTTATGGTTATGTCACTTGGTATTTTGAAATGATAATTGATATAATATAATATAAAATTACAAATAATACATGTCTATTTTTCTAAATCTCTACTTAAGATAAAATCAGTTTTGTGAAAGGGTTTGGTCTTCGGAGCATGTTGGTGCTTTAATTGAAGAATACCAAAAATATCCTTGTTTGTATGCAATGCAATGCAATCAAATACCTATTATATCAAAAAAGAAACGCTCTCGTAGACACTTTGACAAAGATTAAAGTGGATTGAGTACCTCATTTTTGGTAAAATACATTCTCGCATATTTTTATCTTCTTATCGTCTTATTTATTTTGTCCAGAGAAAAGGTGAACTGATCATTATTCATTATCGTGAAATTTGTTATTATATGATACAGGTTCTTGAAAAACGAGTTCATTTTGTACCATATTGCCCACGACACCCTTGTTCCTTCTTGGCAGTCATTCACGAGACCTGAGTATAGCAACCACTATTGCAGAACTGCAGATAGTTTGATATTTTTGAAGAGAAAGCATTACTTATACCATTTTTCCATTTTGAATATCTTCTCCCAAAAATATACACTCACTCGTCGGATTTTTGTGAAATTTAGATCAAATCGTAGATTCATGTTCCGGAATTTTAGCCTGAATATTAGTTTTCCTGAAAAGCTGATGACTTGATCATTATACAGGAAAAAAAAACAAAGTTACTCTTTCACCCTATACTTCTCAACACCCTGTGGCAAAATTGCGTGATTGAACATGCTTCGGATTGAAGTGTGATCCCATTTTCAAAAGAAGACACGAGTGTTTTAAGGAAGTATTGTGTTTTTCAACTTTTTTTTCCAATAATCAGAACTTACATGAACTTTATTGATTAACAACTTCAAGGATTATTATCACATATTTCAACCTTAATTTCATAGCACTCACCGAAAAATCAATTACAAAAAACACACAAGAAGCAGACCTGTAGTCAATAACGAGTATGCTCTCCTCGATATTGAATTACAGCATTCAACCGCAGTGACATCGAATTGATCAAATTACTCAAGTAGCCTTGAAAAATTGCCTAAAATCCTCCTTGAAGGGCGAATCGTAGCTCTTGAAGAGTATCTGACAAGGCTGGGCGAAGGCGAATGAGCCTCTAGAGGTCACCCCCAAGTTATTGTTATTGAAAATTTAAAAAATCTATACTTTCTTGAAACACTTGTATCTTCTCTCAAGAAGGAGATATTGACGTTATTGAAGAACCGTTGTATGAAGAAGGAAGAGGATCACACTTCAATTTAAAACATGATGAAGCAGAAGGTTGGAGAATGGTTCTGAATTATTGTAAATAAAAATTCTAAAAATCCATACTCTCTTGAAACACTTCCTTTAAAAAGTGGTTATCGACGTGAATAAAAAACCATCATGTAGAAAAGAGATCACTCTTCAATCTAAAGCATAATGAAGCTAAGTTAAACTACTCACCTTTCCCACAGGGCGTTAAGAAGTTAAGGGTGAAAAAGTAACTTTCGTTTTCCCTGTTCAATGATCGAGTCATCAGATTTTCTTAGGAACTAATATTCAGGCTAACATTTGGAAACATGAATCTATGATTTGGTCGGAATTTCACCAAAATCGGACCAGAATTGAAAAAGTTACAGAGCAAACAATTTGGCTAAATTATTTGGTGGCCGGTTTCTTTGCCGGTGAGTGTATTTTTAGGTTAGTAACACGCACAACCAACATCTCCATATTAATTTATTGCATAAATATCTTATTTGTGATCTTATCTCGTGTCACACAGCACTGAATTTTTCCACAAAAAATGATTCTGAATGTTTTATTGTGTGAGTGAAAAACTGGCCTACGTCAAACTAACTTAAGTACTTTAATTCTCACGCGAAAAAATCAGTTGGTCTCAACATGCAAACTATTACAGATAAATATGTTTTGAGATTATTATTCCAGTAGTCATATGGCCTGAAGCGCAGCTCACCAAGCGGCTGATCCAGGTTCAATCCCAGGAGGGGCAGTATTGAGCAGAAATATATCACGTTGCCCTCTATAGACACAAAAAGCTATCGTATACAATAGTTGAATATCAAATGTCCTACAGCATAACAACAACAGTCAAAAATTGTCAACTTGCACAATAATTCACAACAAAGCGATAAATGTCAATCCGTGAATTCTGTATCATCATCTTCGAACCCACTAGTAGTCTCTTCAGTTTCAGTCTGGCAAGCCAAACAAATGCGTCCCATATCTTTCCAGCATTCAGCGCAGTAAACGAAATGACAAAACTCGTTAGGACATTCCACGAAATCGCTCCTTTTCCTCGGCTCTGGTTCCTGGCAAATGAGACAGTCCCTCCTGGCGCAAGCGAAAATTTTCAGCCAATCGCAAACCTTAGGATAGTTCATCCTCAGTATGGCAAAACCACTGAAGTCCTCTTTCAGGCGATGCTCTTGGACCAAACGTTTCACCTTCTTCCTCATGAACCTGCAAAAACTCCTCAATGAACCAGAAGATTTGATTTATGGAATAGATACCTGAAGAACCCCTTCCTTCTCTTCAAGGTCTCATTGTACAAGAACAGTACCCTTTTCTTCTCTCTTTTCCTGTAGAAGTATGCGCAGATGAGTCTTCTCAGCCTCTGAGTGTATGCTTGAACAAACAGCATCACCAGAATGGCAAAGTACACCCCGTAAATCTTGAGCAGATAATAGTGCAATAATCGTCTTGGTCTTGGTAAACAAATCTCATTGCTTCTTTGGATTCTTATGCGTTTCTTGATATTGAATCCCTTAACCAGAGATCTCAATAAGGAAGCAATCATACCAGTTCCTAAACCAATATCAGTTCAACTAGGTAACGAGTTTGCAAACATTAAACAAAGCTGAGGTTTACCTTTGACATCCAGAAATAAGTCATGATGTCCAGTCTGGAGATAATCAATCTTGGCATGCCTCCTTATGATATCCAAAGCTTCATAGAACAGTCTATCCAGCAAAACCAGAATAGTAACAGTGAGAACCTCAAGCATCAGCAGAATGACCTCCGATTTCAGCTGTTCGCGCTCGCTTTTCAAAGGTTTCTTCGACCAAGGATCCACCAACTTCTTACCTTCGATTTTCTTCAGAGGAAGCAGAGTATACTTCTCATTGACTTTCCTACGAGCATCTATCTTCCTGAAGTACCTGGTGATGTAGATGTTATCAAACTCGATGTCCCTCAGATACTTGTCGTGATATTTTTGGGATTCAAGGAGGATTCTCAAGAACACGAAGGCTAGAACTCTCTTCAGTATGACCAGGATTTTCATTAGTAGAGCTTTCTTCGCGTTGACGCTATGTAGCACAGCTTTTGCTGTATCTCTAGCATCTCGGATGTCTTTCAGAGGTTTGAGCTTCCCCATTTTGTACTGCAGTCTCACATCTTTGAAGTTCTTGGATAGGAACGATCTGGATTGTTTCAAATAGCTGTAGCCTTCGCCAAACCCTGCACTGATGTCTTTCGAAGGATCGCACCTGCTAGCACCACCAAGAGATTCAGCAATATTGCAGATGAAGTCCAGCTTCATAGGCCAACACAGCAACCATGCGGCCATGAAGGTGACAGTATCGTAGCATTTATTGTAACCATTTTTGAACATGTCGCGACATCTTTCTGCAGCCTTGGTGAACTGGTTCTCGCAACGCAGTTCTACCTTCTTCAAGTAAAGTTTCTCGTATCTCTGAGCTTCTGATTTCTCGCCCACAGTCTCGTATTTGTCCCCAGTCAGCGAGGATCTCTTCGTGTCCCCCATCTGGGCATCCAAGTAGTCATTCTCTTCCTTGAGCTTCTTCATTTCTGACTCGTCTTCCATTTCTCCAGTTATAGGAGCCGATACGTCTTTTATTGACCTCAAGGTGTCCTTGACTTCGTTGACGTCGGTTTTCATGCCGAAGATTGCTTGAGCGAAGGGTTTGAACATCAACTCGAACCTCGTCTTGGTCAGGTTGAAAGTTAAGGAGGCCGTGCAAGCGAACACCCTTACGACTTCTCTGCCGTTGTTAGTTAGGTTCTCCACAGGTCCTGATATCACGAAAGCTATCACCAGAGCTTTCAGGACGCTTCTACCTACTTTGCCACCGAAACAGGGGAAGCTGAGACAGGTTATGCACCTGATTTGGGATGAGAACGCTATTCCGAAACCGAGCATCAGGCATATCACTGTGGCGACTAGCAAGCCAGCTTCTGGGGTGAAGTTCAGATCGACCAGGATGAATTTGTTGAAGGCGATTCCCAAGGTGATTCCGTAGAAGAATCCTGTGAAACGTTTCAGCTTCACATGCTCGTTTTTGGCAGTACAGAATAGGTAGTTCAGGTAGCGAAGTTTTTTGCAAAAATTTCGAATGTTCGCTGGTAAATTGACCTTTGCCATGTATATTTCTGAATAGGCACCAGTGTCACGAAGGAACTACGTAGGGAATAGTCATTTTGATTGACAGTTGTCACGAGACCCGATGGTTCTCCTCTGTCAGCCTAAGATAGTTGAAAAAATGTTCAAAATAGTTGGAATTATCATAAGATTTAGATTTATAGATTGAATCAATCCAAAACGTATTAGTGATCATGTACCTAGGTACAAAATACATTTATTTAAGCCACGAATAGTCTTCTGTATGTGGTTTATATATCAGTTTTTCCAATAAGATGATGTCAATTTTTATTTTTTTTAGTGTTAGCCGTTATCATCTGAGTAATAGCTATCGTGCGCGAGTAAAGTACTTTACTTTTTCTACTTGTTCTCTTTTGCTGAATTTTTGACAAGAACTCACATGGATTCCAAGAAGTACCTACCTACCAAGATATCGTTGAAAACTAAATCGCCCTGATGCATTTCAACATCCTGTGGATCCTCAACAACCCTGATTAGGAAGTATATCTTATTATGTCGTCGATAGTTATCGAAAATCCATTACCAAAACAATAATAGTCAATTTGTATTAACTTTTTGTGTATTTTCAACGATTTAGCGTTTTGGCTCGAATCAATACATATTTCATCAATATGAGAAAACCCTTTCTTGTTCTTATCAGGTAATAAAACCCACGATAACCTCAATAAAAGTTATATATTCAACAAGAAAAAAAATAAAAATACAGATAACAAGTAAAACTTTCAGTCTTTAAAATACAGGCCTAAGAAATTGATCAAGCCAAATATTGTCTGGATGACTCCATGGCACATAGAACCAAATAAATGGTGATGAAAATCAGACACCCCGCTACGGTACTAATCACGAACGAGGGATTCTGCCTGAAGATGACCAGCAGAAACACTGTCACAGCCAGAATAACGGTTGCTATTAGTGGTATCAGGATAATAGGGTCCCATTCGGTGCTTTCCTTTCCTAAAAGAATAATGTGAAAATAAAGTGGAATTCCACGCACTTGTGAAAAACTTCAAACACGAAAAAGAGCCAACAAAATCCTTCACAAGTGCAGTGAATTAACCGAACATTGATTTGTCAAACTCATACAGGGTGTTGAACTTTTTAGAAGCGATATATCGAAGTGATAGAAGGCCTATTTTAGGAAGAAAAGTTTCTTCGAACATTAATGGTCGTGAGACGCTTTGTTTTCGAAATTGTAGGATTATTTTCAATTTCAACGCCCTGTATCTCGAAAACGATGTTTCTTACGACCAATATTTATATATACAGTGTGTCCCACTTACCATGCTCACCATGGGTATCTTTTTAACGGTGAGAGATACGAGTTCGGTTAAATGACACCAAATGTGGAGTTTGTCAAGGCCAACTATAATGTGAAAAAATATTTTGATAAAATCTACTCGTTTTTGTTTTATATGCAATAAACAGATTTTGATCATTTTCATGTCTCCTCCATAACTTCTTTATTTATGAAAATATTCAAATAGGAATTTCACATTCTCATGGCAGTTTCTCAAGGTGATTTCGAAAAAAATATAAAATTTAAACCAACTCTTCTAGAATTTGAGATATCAGCACCTACTTTAGTTTTTTAAATGTAGGTCATAGCTCACTATGACTCAGTTAGAAATAACTTTTTTTTCTCTTACAGATGATATGTCGCAGTAATAGTTTTGTGTTGATAACAACGGAGTTATCGTCATTTATACAAAAACAAAAAATTATTTGAAAGCCGCCATCTTGAATTTATGAATTTTAACGAAAGAATCATAATCTCCGACCTCAAAAACCCCCACTCACCAATTTTGAATAGAATCGGACCAAATCTTGTCCGCCATCTTGGAGCAGCCATTTTTTTTAATTTCAACAAAAGTTCCATAACTCCGATCAACTTGAAATTCGGCAGGTGTTCATAATTCCGGTGACAATACATTATGGAATTTTTGTTGAAATTAAAAAAAATGGCTGCTCCAAGATGGCGGACAAGATTTGGTCCGATTCCATTCAAAATTGGTAAGTGGGGGTTTTTGAGGTCGGAGATCATGATTCTTTTGTTGAAATTCGTAAATTCAAGATGGCGGCTTCCAAACAATTTCTTGTATGAATGACGATAACTCCGTTGTTATCAACACAAAACTATTACTGCGACATATCATCTGTAAGAGAAATGAAAGTTATTTGTAACTAAGTCATAGTGAGCTATGACCTACATTTGAAAAACTAAAGTTGGTGCTGATATCTCAAATTCTAGAAGAGTTGGTATAAATTTCATATTTTTTTCGAATTCACCTTGAAAAACTGCCATGAGAATGTGAAATTCCCATTTGAATATTTTCATAAATAAAGAAGTTATGGAGGAGAAATGAAAATAATCAAAATCTGGTTTTTGCGTATAAAACACAAACGAATAGATTTTATCAAAATATTTTTTCACATTATAGTTGGCCTTGACAAACTCCACATTTGGTGTCATTTAACCGACCTCGTATATCTCACCGTTAAAAAGATACCCATGGTGAGCATGGTAAGTGGGACACACTGTATATATATATAGGAACTTCATAATTTCTTATTGGTACTATAAAACGGACCACCCTTGAGTATAATCACTACTCGCACAATAAATTAACCAAACATTGATTTGCCAAACTTATACAGGGTGTTGAAATATGGCGAAATATCGAATTGATAGAAGGCCTATTTTAGGAAGAAAAGTTTCTTCGAACATTGGTCGTAACACGCTTCGTTTTTTCGAAATACAGGGCGTTCAGGGTGTTTATAAAAATAATTATAGGTTTATTTTCAATTTCAACGCCCTGTATCTCGAATACGACGTTTCTTACGACCAATATCTATATAGGAACTTTCATTCTTCATAATTTCTGCTAGGTACTATAAAACGGACCACCCTGAGTATAATCACTACTCGTACAATAAATTAACCAAACATTGATTTGCCAAATGTATACAGGGTGTTGAACTTTTTAGTGGCGAAATATTGAATTGATAAAAGGCCTATTTTAGGTAGGAAATTTTCTTCGAACATTGGTCGTAAGACGCTTCGTTTTTTCGAAATATAGGGTTATATCGGGTTATATTATCGATGATGGCGCTTCCCCTTGAACCCAATAACAATTTTCTTCAACCATATCTGTTTGATCACTACTCGTACAAAAGATTAATCAAACATTGATTTGCCAAATTCATACAGGGTGTTGAACTTTTTAGTGGCGAAATATCGGATTGAGACCTATTTTAGGAAGGAAAGTTTCTTCGAACATTGGTCGTTCGAAATACAGGGCTTTCAGGGTGTTTATAAAAATAATTGCAGGTTTATTTTTGATTTCAACGCCCTGTATCTCGAAAACGACGTTTCTTACGAACAATACTTATAAAGGAACTTGTATTCTTCATAATTTCTGATAGGTACTCTAAAACGGACCACCTTGTATATAATCACTAGTTAGTTTATCCTTCATTTCGAAAAATATGCATAATAATATATCTACCTCGTATCAACATTTAAATATTCGGCGTAAAACATTAACCCGAAAGAAATTATGCAAATTTAATTATATTGGATACTAAGAAAAAAAAATTCAGCAGTGTATTCTTGAGGTCTTAGAATGTTTCAATTTTGTAGAACAAGATGTGGCAAGCTACACAGTTCAGGTTGTATACTATACTCCTGATTCTTCTAATTTAGATATCTCATCTTTATATCATTTTTGATATATTTCAACATTTCAGTATTAGAAATATAGTCATCGACGCATATTGAATTTCAAAAAGGGCTTTGAGCTGGGTGATTTTGCTAATATCTAGTTGAAATAAAGGCTAGTAGACCCCTTTTTAGTTATCGTTGAATGTAGATATAGATTATACATATATTGCACAAATGAGAATCAATTAGCGAGTAGATAGTTTGTTTTGCTTGATCGATTCATGTATTTGTAAAATCAAACCGTAAACATTCTTGACCTATACATGCATTTCGTTAGACTCAGTTTTTCCACTGATTAGAACTAGATTCAGATTATCATGCATCCCAAAAATAAGGAAGATATCTCACTTGGCAAAAAATCTCCACTAGCATCAGAAGAACTCCACATAAGATGGCTGAATTTCAACCTGTTGGCCATAGATCTACTGGAATTACTTGCGTTTACACTCATAACTACACTTTCTAGCCAAAAGTGAAGCGAGAAGCATTATAATTTTCTCAGACGATATCACCCAAAGTTCAGACGGCTTATTGATTGTGATTAGGCCGAAAACAACACCGATATTGTTCGATACAAAGATCGAAATTCCCCATAGGCGTACAAAAACACAACACTATTCTACAAATCAAAATCATTAGTGAAGAACAAAACGCTCGGTCATGTTTGAACGTCATCAACCAAAGTGTAAAATGATCGACCAAAGTTAGGTGCCTACAAAACAAAATAGTTATTTTTGCAATATGCATGAAGGGCGTAAAGTAGGCGTTTATGGCGTCAGCCGAGAGTCATTAAACGTCGAATAAACGCATTTTCGGACGTGATACATACAAAATTATATGCACTAGTGGTTCATTCTCCGGGTCAAAAGTATTGACTAGATTTCAATAAACTACATTTCATGTTACGTATACATTCAGTAAAATTATCGTACGAATATCGCAATTATCCATGAAAATAAAATTCTTTGTTCACTAAAAGAGATTCATTCTTTAAAATGTTACAATATGCATATACCCATTATATACGTACCTAATTTTGACGTTGTCAAGCAATCTGATGGGTGCTGTCTAGCAATACATCCAATAAACAAGCTAAATTGTCATCCTTTGGCTTAAAACTACATAAGTAACTCTAAAACCAAACTTCAGCCAAAACCTTGATAGGATAGGCTATCACTATTAATAACACGTTATTTCGGCAATTCTGAACCCCTTGGCCTAACGCGTAAACTGTAATAAGTTACAAATAAGAATACGACATTGAAAATATCGTTTCATTCATGAAATAACCTGGACAAATACAACTCGTTTCATTGATGGTTATAATCTCGATGATCATTAATACAGTTGTTTTGTATTACAAGAGATAATTTTATATCTGAAAGAGGTCCACGCATTTCTACATGTTTGCACCAATATTATTGTCAGCAAAAGCGTGACAATGCTGTTTCAGTCATTAGCAACTAGCAACCTGCTGCTTCCACAGAACTTAAAGACCGCTTCTCATTTTCTGAATAAGACAGGACCTGATTCCACTCTAGAGTATCATTTATGGTATTACCTGCTCGCTTACGTCTCACATACATGACAGCAATCTATTGAAAAATATGGTAAAGCCTTAGCCGTGGCACTTGATATCTCCAAGGCATTCGATCGAGTCTGGCACCACGGACTCCTCGCCAAGCTTCTATCTCATGGCTTGCCTCCTCAGCTATGTTTTCTGCTAGCTAGTTTTCTCTCAAGCAGGTGTCTAAATGTAGTGGTCGACGGAGTTTCATCTGACTCTCTTATCATAAATGCTGGTGTTCCGCAAGGATCAATTCTGGCACCCACGCTGTTTCTACTCCATGTCAACGGTTTTTGGAGGCAACTTCATGTCCAGGACACAGCTCGCGGATGATAGTGCCCTACATCCCTACATACCGCCTTCTCTTCCAGGGCTCCAAATGGCTCCAATTGTAGCGAGGCAAATCAGAAACGAACGAGGGAGAAATGTTGACAACATAAATATGGACTTGGCAACAATTCTCGAATGAGGATCCAATAACTTGGTAGATTTCAATGCAAACAAAACACAAGCATGCCTTTTCTCTAGAAAAGCCGATCCCACTGTACTCAACATAAGCTTGTCAGGAGTAACCATACCTTTGAAGACATCCATTTCGAGCTTGGGATTACTATCAGCAATAACCTTTCTTGGCAAAATCACATGAGATCAATTGCTAAAAGTGCATCCCAAAAACTTGGTTTTCTGTTTCGGGACAGGAGCTATTTCACTTCCAGTCAGCTGCTTATGATCTATAAGGCACAGATCCAACCTGTCCTGGAATACTGTTCCCGTATTTGGAGTGCAGCACTCAAACATACTCTGAAACTGTTGGATTCTGTCCAAAAAAGGGCAATTCGTCTCGTGGGTGATGCCTCGCTCACAAACTCACTCACTTTTCTGGAACACCGTAGGAAAGTTGGCGATCTGGCTATATTTTATAGATATTTTCATGGACTATGCTCTTCTGAAATATCAACAATTGTTCCTCCCTTGGCAGTCCCCGCGAGATTAACCCGTCGAGTTGTGGCTTCGCACCCCTTCGTGGTCACTTTGGAGACTTGTAGGACATTTCTTCTCAAAGACTCGTTCATCCAACGAACAGCGAGGATCTGGAACACATTGCCAAGGAAGGTGTTCCCCGAGGAATATAACCTCCAGAAATTCAAGAAAAACACCAATACCTACCTCATTTCCCTTGGTTCTCACGATGTTCTCTGAACATTACAGGATATCCCTTTCGTGGGAATCAGAACATAAAAAAGATGTATCAGGTATAGCACAATCTGCTGACAGAGTGATTAACTTGTTGTATCACCCTATAACGTATAATGCGAGCGATCCTGTAGTTCGTGATCTGTATGTAACCGACGTCTTATAACAGGGTGGTACACTCGAATAGTTGAGCTGTAAAGCCCAATAGTGCGACTGATGAAGCCTGGTTTACCGTAACAGTACTTCAACATTTTCAAAATGTGTTTCAATCCAATACTGATTATAGTTAACAATTAAAGATTTGTTATTTGTGCTATCTACGGAGAAGATTTCAAATGATTTTTGATTACCTACGTATATCAACTGGTTAGTCATATCAACTCGTTAATCGAGATTTCGTAGATACTTCGATAAAGATTTATCTAAATTCGGGTCTGTCCCACAGGTCTGTCCATTTCATATACTCGATTTTACGAATAAGCTATGTATAATTTTTTTGTTGAATTCAAGACACACAAAAAATCATGTCTATTTACATTCATCGTTTTATAAACATGAGTAGGCAAAAATAAACAATGAACAAACATTGAAACAGGATTAAGGCATTTGTTCAGCTCTACTTTGGGAATCCTGGAAAAACCAGCCAATGTTAATTCGATATTGTTCTCAGAAATAAAAATAAATCCAGGATGCCCATGAAACAAGGAATGAATACATGAATATTTCATAATAAAGTATCTATAGACGATCAAGAATGCCAAAAAGTTTCTTGATCTCCCGAAAAGATACTTCGAAGTCATTACCCTTTGATATGTCGCCCCAAAAAGGGCATACAAGTTTGAGAAGATCGTATCAAGAAATATGTCGCCGAGCAGAATATATAGGTAGCACTGGTAGGTGTGAGTCTTTCTATTTAGAAATCGGAAAAAAAATTTGTCGTAGCCATATTCATTGTCAACTATTTATTACTGTGATGAATTTGAATCTATGCCAAGGGTCAAAGAAGATATTTTCTATACAGGGTGATTCACGGTGGATGGCATATTAGAAGTATCTGGAGAACGAAAAGACAGAACATTCTGAAAATTGGGATGCTTTGATAATTGAACATTCTCTATCCGTCTTAAATATTTTCATCGATACAGTGTTGCCACTTCTATCAGAAACAACTAGCAACTTTGTTATTTCAAATGGAATATCCTGTATTTTATTGCATCTTTAAATTCTTCCTGAAGATGCTGATTTCATCAATGCCTCACACTCGGGGTCTAGCAGGAACGATTACAGAGATATAGGGTGTTCAAAATCGAAATTTTTCAATTTTAGGATTTTTTTGTGTCGAAACTATTCATTATTGATCAAAACGGCTTACATGTCCCTATTCCTACTTTTGATTCACTATCTAATGGGATTTAATTAAACAAAAAAATCCTAAAATTGAAAAGTCGATTTTGAACACCCTATATCTCTGTATGCATTCCTGCTAGACCCCAAGTATGAAACATTGATGAAATCAGGTCTTTAGGGAGAATCTAAAAATGCAATAAAATACAGGGTGCTCCGTCTAAAATAACGAAGTTGCTAGTTTGTTCCTGATAGAAGTGGCAAAACTGTATCGATGAAAATATTTTAGACGGATAGAGAATGTTCAATTATCAAAGCATCCTAATTTTCAGAATTTTCTGTTTTTTCGTTCTCCACATACTTCTAATAGGCCATCCACCGTGGATCACCCTGTATATACTGAAAGAAATATCCCTCAGGCATACGTACAGACAGGCAACGTTTTATTGTCGTAGTACCTAGTAGAGTTCACCGGTGAAATTGCAGTGGAAATGGAAGTTTACAAAGTTTGATCTAGTCGTTCAACGAACGTAGAAAAATGATATTATCCAACGATTTGTTGAAATCATATAGGTACCTTCGTAAAACTTCCTATCGAAAGTCGTTTCTTCGTCGCTATCTCGTAACTCTTTTTGGGAAAACATATTTTTAACGTAAGGTTGAAATGTCGTTTATTTGTCTTGAAAAATTTGGTTAAGAAATAGTTATTTAACCAACTAGTATATTAATGAGGGCGATTAATGATCGAGATATTTTAACGTGCGAGCGAAGCGAGTGCGTTAATGTTCGAGATCATTAATCGCCTTTTAATATACAAGTTGGTTACAAAATTTTTCCGTCGACTACCTATATTTCTCATTTCTCCTGCAATGAAGAAAACTTGGTTCGCGAATTCATCATCCATCCGGAAACTGCTAAGAATCACCCAGTAGCCTTGTTACTGACATTAGTGTCATTTGACATTTGTCGAAATGATCAACATAGGAAATAAATTCCTTGTGTTAGAAAACAGGGAATAAAATCGTGTCAGAAACTTGGAAAGGCGAACCCGTTAACGGAAAATCGTCGATGAAATCCATATTTTCGATTTGAATGCAGATTCCGCTAGTTATAGCATAAACAATGAATGCACGCGGTGTATGTTTGGTTGCCTATAAAACAATCGTGCATTAATAGACAAATCGTCCATTAATAGGGGTCATTAATGAACGATTTCATATACATTAAACTTAGTCGTTAATACGAGGTCGACGGAAAAAACATTTTTCCGCCCGACATTGAAGAAGATGAAGTAATAATTTCATTCTGATTGTATCAGTGGAGTTTCCCGTTCATAAAATCGGAATAAAAGCGATAGTCCGATAGATAGGCAAAGATAGGCTAATTTTGGTAAATTGAGAAGTATGTTTATCTTCATGAGTACTAAAAGTAGCAAGAAACGGTGTAGAAAATATGGAGAATATAACTAAAATATTTTGTTATTTTCAATATAGAGCACTCTGTACGAGACATCTTCAAATTCCTCTCGTGAGCTCCAAAGGTCCCTCCATTTCGTGCGAGCCCAATGATAACAAAGACCACAAACCTTTGATATGTTTGATATATACCGCCTATACACACCTATAATCTGGAAGATGTTAAAAAAATTCAGATATGGCCCATATTATGAACCCGTTTGAGTTTGCTGTGCTGCAACCATTTCATAATTTGAAGGACGTATTATTCAGTACCTAATATTGGTTTCTCTGAAAAATTACAAATAATAATAGATGGACGTCTATATAGCAAATAATTATTATGTTTTATTACTGTTTCTCATTTGGGAATCCATTTCTTACTAACGATGATGACAGAAAATTTCTAACTATATATACTCGAGAATCCTTGATATTGTTTTAGAAAATATCATTCATATACCGGATGTCTCTGACAAACCTCGTGTATACCTACAAACTTTTTTCAAAGAGCTCATGCATCTACTGATATCGTATGCAAATCAGACGGTGTCAATCAAAATAGTAGAAATTACATGTCAACCAGATTCAATCAAATGTGCATGGGGTCTACAAACCTTTCATTGAATTTTGGCAGTTTCTACCTCATATTTTCAGCGAATATTTAAGAAGTCATTCCTCGTGGTATCTCAACACTCTACTTTATACAGTTTATTTTTATATTTAATATACATTGTGAGGGTGATAAAAATACCAGCAGAACTTGTTTAAAGATATGTAGATTCATTATAATTTACCATAAATGAATGTATCCATGATATCATAATACACCCGGGTTTTTATTTATTCATCCATATCCAAACCAATCTAGTTCACCACCTAAACTCAGTTTTTTTAGTTGTGAATTATCTATACTACCATACCAATAAAATAAAGGGGAAAGATTTGTATGTTTGTATTGAGAACGCTCCGAAACTGCTGGACCGATTTGGCTGAAAATTGGTGGGGTGGCAGTTGAGAACCAGGAGACAGAAATAGGATACTTTTTATCCCGGTAGGAATTCAAGATGGCGGATTCGATATGGCGGATGTTGTGATTTTAATCCGATTCTATTCAAAATTGGTATACGGGAGTTTCGGGGTTGGAGATTATGATTCTTTCGTCAAAATATGGAAATTCAAGATGGCGGGTCCAATATGGCGAACGAGTTTTGTAATTATGGTCCGATTCTATTCCAAATTGGTATCTGACGGTTTTCTACAAATAATGTATAAAGCGAAACAAAGTTTGCGGGAAGAGCTAGTTGTTGATATGGATATTGGTAAAAATGGCAGGATTATTCAATTCAACTTGAAACTTTGACGATGGTAATAAAACTGTCTCAATAATAGGACAAACCGCAGTGTGTCTCAGGAAATGTCATAATTTTCACCTTATAATACAAAGGTTACCTAACCAATGAGTTCATTCATACGATGAGGTTCTCAAGTCTTTTCCTTTTGAGACATGTTTGATAACTGAAATGCTTTTTTTTATTTTCATCTGACAAAAGAAAGTAACTTCCATCATCATGCCTATTTTCTCCATCTGATATAATTTGAAAACCCACACATCATTATCTCTTGTTTAGATCTGATTCACCTTTTATCTTATAGATCATTGATGTATGTCTTTCGTCATGGACTAGACATAAAAAATATAGTAGGTATAAATTATAATGATTCACATTCATGCAATTCATTCATTATTATTGAATCATTAAATAATGCTACTACGAACATTGTATTATTGAACTTCAGAAAAATTTCCCACATTTTAATCAGAATAAACGCATCATGTGGTTGAATTGTTATTTAATTACATGGTTATTATCGAGGAACTAAAGAAGGATTTGGTTTCAGCAGAGGCATTAAACAAAAATGTTATGTCATTGTTATGCCATTATTATATTTTGATTATATCATCGACATGTAGACTGACGATACAGTTGTAATTGAAAAAAATATGTTTAGAGCCTACTCATTTCCTTATCAATTGAATTGAAGCTTTTAGTTAACTTGCAATGTATGTATGTTTGTTCGGGTGGAATCTTTGAACTCAATTTTGAAGTAGATATAACTAACTTTCATAAACCCTGAAGGTCTACCTTTTGAGGAAAAACAGAAAAATTTTAATATCTGAAAAGCTATTAACTTTTGCAAAATGCAAGGGTTGAATTAACTCCTCATCACCTCTCCAAAGGAATGAATCGACTTACCAGAAACCCTGTATATATCTTTGCGGTGAAATATTCATGTCTCTAGATTTTGGGATTGTTTTCCTTCGATTCTATAAATAAAAGTATAGACACTATTTCAATATACAGGGTGTTTCATAATTGAATGCTGATCCTTAAGGGCGATAATCCTTGGATGATTCCAAAGAGAAAAGTTCATATCAACATATGTCCTAAACCTCTTAGTTATTGAGCTACAGGGTGATGAAATGTCAAGAAAAAAATTAGTTTTTCATCATAATTTTTCATCACTCTTAGATATTGTTATGATATTTTGTATACACCTTTTCATTATTAAGGAACATTTTTTTACGTGAAAGATATTTGAAAATTCTCACCAGTGGCGTCCGTACGGGGTTTGAGCTGAGAATTTTTGAAGAAAAAAATAGTACGCCACTGATTTTTCTGGGAACCAGATTTTTTTCTCAATTCTTATTTATTTTGGAGCAAATTTGGTTCCTAGACTTACTTTCATACAACGTACCGTTTTCGCGTAAAAAAATAAAAACCAAAGAATTTTGAACCTTCAGAGTTCTTGGATATTGTTTTTGGTGATTCAGTAGACACCCACTATAAGTGGAAACACATTTTGTTTTGGGACGAAAATCAAACTTTTACCAGTGATGGCCTCGTAGACCTGATATCGAATATTTAGTTCAAAAAAACGCTGTACGCTTCTGATTTCAACACCCTGTAGCTCAAAAACTAAGAGGTTCAGGACATATGTTGATATGAACTTCTCTCCTTAAAATCATCCAAGGATCATCGCCCTTTAGGATCAGCATTCAATTATGAAACACCCTGTATATTTTTAATAAGGACACATCAGATGATTTACCCTATGATGTCACAGCATTCGAAATTTCACTATTAGAAACCTTGAAGAGAAAGTCAATTGATAGTTATTGACACCTTGTTTGAAATATTTTTGGATGAGAGAAATATCATCAAAATTAGATGCGAACGTATCCTTACTGAAATGAACACATGACAGAGTGGAATAATTACAGTCGCATTAAAAAAAAGCGTACAGAGAGAAATTAACGTCATCCTCTCTCGAAAACACAAAGCATTGGCTGAGCCAGTTTCACACAACTAGAACTAGGATCCCGAAATCCTCTCTTTTTAATACTTGTACGCTTTTTTATTGAATACGACTGAAAATAAGATAACCAAAAAGGATAAATAAAAAAAGTTATTGCATTCTTGCGTCAGTCAGTATACGAATAGTGCATTCAGGAACAATTCATAAACACACCCTGTAACTCACAATTTTCGTCAACTGTGTCAAGTTGGCAAAGAAGAGGAGAAAAAAAAGGAGAGTTTTTGAAAATCGATCCGTTTGGAAAATAAAAAGCTCAAAAATATCAACAACACGTTTGACGAAAAATTCAAAAATCGATTAAATTTTATAATGTAATCAAGAGCTTCAATAATGTTTAAACATCTTGAGTTTATTTAAATCAATTCTTGAATCTTTTGAAAAAAGAGTGAGTTACAGATTGTTATAGAATTCACTATATTTTCATACCTACTATAAGAAGAGTGCAAGCGGTTTCTTTCTTACTGTTTTTTTTTTTTTTGTTGAAATCTCCTCCTATGATTTCAATACAATCCCACTCTGCCTATACAAGGTGTCCCTGAAAGGTATGTACAAAATATTTGCACATATTCCTGAGGTCATGCTGAGCCAATTTAAAGCAACTTACCACAGTCCGAAATTGTTCCGTTTCCAAGATACAGGATAGTAGTAAAGTTGAAGGATAAAAATCTAATTTCTCAGAATGTATGTACATTTTCAAGCGTATTGCCTCAAAAATTGACATTTGGAGGTTTTTTGGTATGCGAAACACGATAATACATTCACCTTTTCACTGTGGCCATTAGATGGCGCTTACCAGTACACTTCTTTTGGTTTAGAATGACCATACTTTTTTCTCAGTGTAGTTTCTTGCTTTATTCTTTGAGGAAATAATTATCCGAACATGTTTAAGCAAAAAAGGTACTCTTGTGATAATCCACTATAAAGAAAGCTGATTTCGAGATACCTATTTCAGTTTTTAATGTTCGATGCAGCACCGGAATATTTAAAATATTTTGAATGAAGCATGACTGCTGTTATCTTTTCAGATGGGATCAGGTCAGTGAATTAGCAGTGCAAAAATTATATTTTCATGAAGTGCGATAACATAGGAATAAATTCATTTTGTATCTTCACCGCCCTGTTTCTCGGAAATGTACTGACATATTGTACAGACCTTTTAGGGACACCCTGTATATTATCCATTTCCCGTAAAAATGAGTTCAGCGATCTTTGATTATATTTCTCTCCTTTAAACATTTTCTCCAAGAACTAAATATGTAGCAATAATGTACATACGTATAGCAAATTGAAAACACTTTTTAATGAAGTATCACTTGACCCCCATTTCCATTTTCTATGCCTTTGCGTTATAAGATAGTTTCCCCATGTTACCCAGACAATCAATCTTGTCTAGGGATTCATCGAGACGGGAAATCTCGTCTCGAAGGCACTTTCTCGTCTCGTCTAGACTCTAGATCATCGAGACGAGAAATAAACAAACTCTCGCCTCGAAGTTTTTCTTGAAGACAATTAATCTCGATTCGAGACTCTCGAAATTTCAAGAGTCTCGAAAACAAAAACTGATGGTTATTAAAAAATGCTATTTATAGGTTATAACGTATAACCACCAAAATACAGTAGGGTAGGTATTCAACTTCGTCTATAAAAAACATTTCGTTAGAATACAGAGGCTATAAAAAAGCAATAACGAATAACAAAAAACCGCCGAGTATATCAGCACAAAAATAAGGAATATTGTTCAAAAAATAGTTATTTGTTTTACTAGGCAGAAAAGTGGTAGATGGACAGTTAATCTACATTTGCTGCCGTGTGAAACATAAATTTTTTTTCCAAATGATATAAAACCAATTTTGTGTGATTTTTTTTATTGAAAACTCCATCATTTTGTGTTCACTCAATGTCAGTGTCAATTTTGATTACTAATTTCATTAGAATTCCTTGGAACGTTGCATAGCAACAAACTTTTTCTGCCTAGGCAGTAAATATACACCTTTTCTCTCGCCTTTTCTGCATGTTAAGCGGCATGAAAAAGCCACTATCCCTGCCGCTTGGAGAAAAATGAAATTTAAACGAATTCTTCAGGTTTCAATTTAATCTGTTATGCATACATTTAGAATTCACCTAGGCACAGCATAGTTCCTAGTTATTGCAGCGCATTTATATTTTTTTGAGATCCAGAAATCTCGAAATAATTTCTCGAAGTGTTTTTCTCGATCTCGTATCGAGAGTCTCGTGAAATCCTAATATTTAAGTGTTTTCGGATTTTGTAGGAAAGTTCCTTCCCAGCCCGTAATTCCTAATATTTTTATCGGAAACGAAAAGAGAGATTCCCATAAGTCAAATGTTAATTGTGACGTCAAACGTTCCCGGTCTATTTCATCATATCGTTTTTTGGGGACTCCTTATTTACAAAATACAATGGACTCATACTCAATATAGATGAGATCTTAATTAAACAAACGCTCTCAAAGGCATGGCGAACGGGATTTCCAACTGGATTCACGTTGCGCTCCGCTGTCTAGGTATATAATACGAGCAACAATCGACTTACTGCCACAGCTTACTTAGATTCTATATGGAGTGCGAATCAGAACGTTCGGTAGTCAACAAACAATAAACAATTGATCACTGAAACTGAAGAGACTCGAAATATAAAGTCAGTGACCAGATCTTGAATCGCGAACGCTCTGTATATGAAGGTGAAAGACCCGTTTTACCGGTTGTTAATCATTTGTTTAATTGTTATTTTGACACGGAAAAGTGTAGACGTAATATTTAACAGTTGTTGTTGATGGACGTTTAGCTGGAATAGCTTGTCTTTCTCAGTACCTACATTATTGTGTCTGGTGAAGTTTTTTCGTAACAAGTGCTCAGATAACGTAAGCAACGTAAGTATATTATAATAAATATTATTGTTATTTTTATGTTGTTGCTATTAGCAGAGTTCTTATTGTGTCCGAATGAGAATGGGGGATACATACTTGAAACTTGCATTTCTGTTGATTCAGTTTTCAATATGCTATTTTTGTTTAGTTTTTTTTTTATTATGAATTATTGTCTCTTTAATTATTATTTTACTTCATTGAAGAACATAATGTACTTCATTTTGAATGAACGGAGTATCATATAGGTGTTCTGTAGTTCTGTATTCCATTCTTTTTGTTCGATATTCAGTTGGTTTTATACCTACCTACTAATAAGCGAGTTAATTGGTTCCTAATCGATAAGAGATAAACCAAAGACAAAATTGTCACGTCTGAATA
The DNA here is from genome assembly GCA_918026855.4 of Phaedon cochleariae. Lineage (NCBI taxonomy): Eukaryota > Metazoa > Arthropoda > Insecta > Coleoptera > Chrysomelidae > Phaedon > Phaedon cochleariae. Next base: position 60,068,738 of record OU896708.1, read on the forward strand.
TAGCTATTCATATCACAAGATTTCAAGGAAATTCAAAGATATTACGATGAACCAAGGAGTTCTCTTGATAGATGAAGGAAATCCGAATGAGTGGATGAAATTCAAGGATTTTCATAAGTAATATCACGATGTTTTGCATGAATAATTCGAGATACTTCAATAAGGGTGGCGAGGTACTGTATCTCAGAAACTAATAGTCTATATAAAACACCCCCCTTTGCGAGGGCGGTAAATACCCCAGAATGACATGTATGATTTTTTATTTCATTCGTGAAACATTCTTTTCTTGATACAGGCCTTGTTGGCAAAATTCTTAGCTCCTCAGATACAGAATCTCGTCATCCTTATTGAATCACCTGGTACAGTTCTAGTTTCATTAATGTGAACCTCCCTTTATCTCTTTTGGTTTTCACATATTCAGGAAAATTCAAACGGGATTTCAAACTATATTCCGAGCAGGTTCCACTCATATTGAAAATGATGCAATATCTCTTCAAATATATACAGGGTATACAGAAATAGATATATTTTTCAAATAGAATGCCCTGTATATTTAGATAGATTTGAACTCCTCGAATCATCCTGACTTCGAATATATATATGAGCGATTCTCATCTATCAAAATAAATAGTGCTATTCATTAAAAATATATCAATATTTTTGCATACCCTGTATATTTGGTAAGATATCACAACATTTTGTCTCAATGATTGAAACCAGTACGAAATATTGTATAAAATCAGTTTTTAACCTTTCTGATTGGGTGGAAAGCAAGAAAGATAAAGGGGGGTTCACAAAAGTAAAACTAGCATCTACACGAAATTGTGTTGCCGAGCAACACCACGAGTCCGTCAGGACGAGTGGTATTGCTGTACGGCAAACACAATTGAGTTAACCTCGGAGTAGACAATGAAAGACAGAATTATGAGAAGATATTCAGGACAGAGTGGTATTTTGCTCGACTATTTCACGTTCACGAAGCATGAAAAGAATTTAATATAAATGAGTGATTTTTTCTGACAAGTACAGCCATTATTATTTTATGTCAAACTGACAGACTTTCCTTCGCTATCCATGGTTACATCCAGACTTTGCTTCGCTATTCATGATTACATCGTTGAAAACATCAACGCTGTCAGACCAATCAGAATTGAAGCTTATCTTTTCGCGATCGACACACGTTGTCTGGCTTGTGATTGGTCAGATTATGTGATGAATGAAATAGTCAAGACAATTCGAAGAATATCTAGGCAATTTATATGATTCCAAACCAAGATTAACCAAGTGATGATATGTTAATAGAAATTTCAATGTAACCCAATAAATTCAAATGGAACCCAAGGACTTCAACAGTTATTAACGTTACACGACCGATATTAATAGCAAATAACGAATGAGGTTGAATAACGTCTCAGATTATAACAATCTAATCCGTTATATTTGCGTATGGACCGTGTGTCGTTCAAGACTTCTCGTAATCCCACTGAAAGATTACATTTTTATACCGAGGAAAGAACAAAACCTCGTATCTCGTAATTCTAAAGAAAAATCCCAACATAGTGTTGTAATGGAACAGTTAACGGCCGCCGGCCGTTAAATAATCTGAATAACGTTAAATCAAAATAACAGTACGGGCATAGATTACCGACTCCCCCATACGAAAATATGTCAATTCCAACGAATGAATGAATGAATTCCAAAGAAAACTGATGAAATTCTCGGGAAGTAATTATCACAATAAAATTAGCAAAATACCGAGACTACCTACGGAATTTCTTTAGTTGTTTGTAAAAAAATTTGAAACGAGGAGAAAATCCCAAATGATCAAGTAAAATGAATGTACCACCTCCTCGATTAACCTACAGACAGTATTTGATATCTAACGAACTCAAAATAAGTCATTACAACCAAGGAGTTGCGATAAAATGTAATGAAAACCAATGTAAATAAAATCGAAAGATTTCGAATGGAATTCGAGTAGATCAAACGGAATACAAATGATACTAACAAAACCAAAAATATTTAAAAATCTGATGAAATCTGATGAAATCTGATGAAATCTGATGAAATCTGATAAAATCTGATGAAATCTGATGGAATCTGATAAAATCTGATAAAATCGGATGAAATCTTATAAAATCTTATGGAATCTGATGAAATCTTATAAAATGTGATAAAATCTTATAGAATCTGATGAAATTTGATAAAACCTGTTGAAATCTGTTGCAATCTGTTGAAAGATTTCGAATGGAATTCGAGTAGAACAAACGGAATACAAATGATACTAACAAAACCAAAAATATTTAAAAATCTGATGAAATCTGATAAAATCTGATAAAATCTGATAAAATCTGATAAAATCTGATAAAATCTGATAAAATCTGATGAAATCTGATAAAATCTAATCTAATCTAATCTAATCTAATCTAATCTAATCTAATCTAATCTAATCTAATCTAATCTAATCTAATCTAATCTAATCTAATCTAATCTAATCTAATCTAATCTAATCTAATAGAACCAATGAAATCAGATGAAATCTGATGAAATCTTTTAAAATTTGATAAAATTCGATAAAATCTGGTTCTTACAGACAATGAACCTTCTGGTCGCCGCATTCCTGCTAGTCGTCCACACGCTACCCCCCACCTCCACAGAGTCCCTCCTGGAGGGTTTGGTGCCGGAAGAAAATTTCAAGAAGCATGGCCTCGCGCTCGAGGCCGTCTTCAGCATGGGACTGCGCCTGCAGGCCATCATGGACACGTCGTCCAAGGGCAACTTCGTCGTTTCGCCGCTCAGCACAACCGCCATCATCAGCCAGCTGCTCATGGGAGCAGACGGTCAGTACCGAATTTTCAAATTATCCTTCTGTTATTTTTTTTGAAAAATGTTTTGAAAACAGAAACAGCTACAACTACTCTTCTGGCTAATATCGCAGAAAATTGAATGAAACGTTTAATTGATTGAAACGTGGATCATCCCAATCATAATAATATGGGAAAATGTTCGTTTTTTTTCTATATTATTATAAGCTATTCATTACGATGGCTCAAATAGACCCATTATGTCACACGGAGTGTCAGAGCATGTTCGACTGTCCGAGAATGGAACCAAAGAGGAGGATCGTAACGATCGAAGACTTGGAGACGATCTGTTTTCTGTGAAGGTGTGAAAACATTACTATCTCCTGGCTCAGATTGAAAGTTAGACATGTTTTCCGTAGTTTTCATGTCATCGCAACGTCAGATGATGACCTTGACTATCGTGAAATATTTCACACAGTTGATGAATGTTTGTTGTTATGTCGTTAGTGAGTTCATCAAAGTCCTATATGATTCTAGTATGCTTCATAAGAGTTGATTCTGAAATGTTTCTGTTAAAATATCTCGAGTAGCGCATTTGTGAAATAATTCAAGTGGTGAAGTAGTGAAATGTTCCTATAAGACATTTCTTCAGTTAAGGCGACTTTGAGACGTTCCTGCATGGCCTCGGGCATAACAGTCAAATGTAGCATAGACTATGCAATTGAAACATCTCGATGTAACATTACACACCCTAGGTCATTGATGTTATCGAGAATGTCTCATAAAGGTTTCAGAGTATATAGGTGAAATTTTTCATATTTCACAGAGTTAGTTTCAAAAACGTTTCAGATACACAAAATGGTTTACTGGGTGTTGTATTTATGTTTCTCTTTTGTCTCATGATAGATATCCGGATAAAAGTGACTCTTCCCAGGTCTGAATCAAATGAAAGGAAGATCCAATATAATGAATATCCTTTGCTTGCAGGTGAATTTGAAAGTCAACTATACGACCTCCTATCCCTTCCGAAACAGGTCTCCTTATACAAGGTGACCTATCGCACCAAGAAGTACAACGAGACGCAAGTCATGCCGCACGCCAACTTCCATCTGCAGCTGTCCAGCCTGGTCAAAGAATTGCGAAAGAGGAAAGACGGGGAACTGTTCACGTTGAATCTGGACAATGCCCTGTTCTACAACGAGGACATCGAGTTGAGGAGTTTCTTCAAACGCAGCTTGGAGATCATTTACGATTCGGATATAAGGCCTCTGAATTTTTACAAGGACAATACTGCAAGGTGGGTCAATGGGCAAATTCAGGGAAGAATTCTATTTCATCATCCAAATAACATTGCTGTTTTATGAAAATCTATATAGTAGTCGAGGTGTAAGTAGTATTCACTGAAGAAACTGTTTATTTGGATGGATTGAAGAAATTGATTGAGTAGGCGTTGGGGGGGGGACTTGTCGAAGTTCAGAGAGCTAGACCGCTAGTGTGGGTCTATTGTGTCACCCCGCGAGTGTGGCATCCTTCACAATAGTCCCGCAGCTCTGCCGAAGACGAGGATGTCTGTAGCCGGGATGTTTGGCCAAAGAGGAGAGGGGAACCTATATTCTTTGGTTTGGCGCTTCTTCCAATGGAAGAGTAGTGTGTCCGAAACTCCGCCATCTGAGCTGTATCAGCGTAGTACATTCACATATGAAGTGGATGGTAGTTTCGTCGTTTTCGAGATATGAACGGCACGTTGGGTCATCGAAGATACCCAGAATGTTTAGATGTCTGTTTAGGCGGCGTCCAGTTAGTAAACCAGTGACAACTCTGCTTTGGTTTCTTCGCATTTTCAGGAGGGATTGGGTGAGACGTATCGAAGGCCTTTCAATGAAGATCTTCGCCTGCCTCATGCCTCTAGATTCTATTCATTCGGATAGATTAAAGCGAGAATTGGAGTATTCACATGACGTACCTCACTTGTTATATCGCTGTATTATTGATATTTGTAAACCTTATGAACATATGAACCCAATATAAATCAGTGGATGCAATTTTGGGCTCATGTATGTTATTTGTTTACCAATTTAATTGAATAAAACATTCAGAAAAACTTACCCGATGAGTAATCTCAGCACTCAGGCATTATTTAGGAGGAGGAACCCCTGAAACAGATATATTCTAATTTGCAGGATGGTCACACATAGATAGTGATTTTCATTTGGAACGATCTATTTTTAATTCAAAACATCATTTGAAATCATTATATTCAGCTCGATTTTTTTATCTCTTGGGGCGCAAGAAAGGTAGTCCCTATAATGTTCAGAGAACAAAGTGCATACCTGATAACATTTATTCAGTTCTTCTACAGTTATCATATCAAAATTATGTACGTTATGAATGAGTTATGTTTTTTTTTTTCAGCATCATCAACAAATGGGCAGAACAACACACAAACGGCCTCATCAAAACAGTCCTTCAAAACCCTCTTCCCATCAGCACTGCCTCTATGTTCGTCAATTCCATCTATTTCCAAGCCGAATGGGAAACCCCCTTCTCAGATCTCATAAACATCGTTGACAACTTCCACACCGACGAAAATGACACCGTAGAAGCCACCTACATGACGGGACACATCTCCAGAATCTTGTACGCAGAAACCAAAGATTACAGGGTTACATGTCTTCCCTACCAAAACAGAGAGCTGGGGATGTATATCATCTTCCCCACCAGGGAAAACGAACACAAATACGATATCAACAAATTTTTGGAGCAGCTGAAGCCTCAGGAATTGATCCAGAGCATAGTCAATGCGAAGCTAAAAGACGTTGTACTCAGGATACCAAAGTTGTCACTGTCGAATACTTTGAGTATATTGAAGCCCCTCCAGAAGTACACTGAGTTCAAAAAAAGCGAGCAGGCAAGACATCACAGCGATAATGCTATAGACGATGTCTTAGACAAAGTTAGCAGCTATAAGAACTTCACAACCCCTCACCAAAGAGATATTCTTTTGACTAGGGCAGCTAGAGGTGAAAATTTGAGAGTGTCAGATATAGTCCAGCAAATGGTATTCTCGATCAATGAGAAAGGTACGGAAGCAGCTGCCGTTTCACTGGGTATCACCGATTATATGGGTGGTTCGAAGACTGTGGTGCTAAACAGGCCTTTTGCATTTTTCATTAGGCATGAAGCTACGCTCGCTACACTGTTTTGGGGGAGCATATCTGATCCTTCAAAGAACTAGTGATATGAATTGAGTTAATTGAGTATTACCCTCGGTATTATCTAACTCTGCATTGTAAGCAATGCATAATCTTTCGACTATTAAAAATCTTTTCAGTTTTGAAAAGGCGACTGATACCTATTCTATTGAATGTTTGTAATGTTGATACTCTTGTATTTCAAGTTTTATTTATTGTAGTTTTAGGTGCTTACTTAATAAAAATAAAACTCTTTTACACTTTTATCATATAGTGTTTCATTCTCGTTTTCAATTATTTATACACCAAGGTTAATCCAAAATTATATCCCGAGGTTTCAGCCGAGAGGTATAAATAAGTCCAAATTATTTACTACCAAGGTGTATATTAATTTTTTTTTCCATCGACCTCGTATTAACGACTAAGTTTAATGTATATGAAATCGTTCATTAATGACCCCTATTAATGGACGATTTGTCTATTAATGCACGATTGTTTTATAGGCAACCAAACATACACCGCGTGCATTCATTGTTTATGCTATAACTAGCGGAATCTGCATTTAAATCGAAAATATGGATTTCATCGACGATTTTCCGTTAACGGGTTAGCCTTTCCAAGTTTCTGACACGATTTTAATCCCTGTTTTTCTAACACAAGGAATTTATTTCCTATGTTGATCATTTCGACAAATGTCAAATGAGACTAATGTCAGTAACAAGGTTACTGGGCGATTCTCAGCAGTTTCCGGATGGATGATGAATTCGCGAACCAACTTTTCATCATTGCAGGAAAAATGAGCAATATAGTCGAAAGAAAAATTTTGTAACCAACTTGTATATTAAAAGGCGATTAATGATCTCGAACATTAACGCACTCGCTTCGCTCGCACGTTAAAATATCTCGATCATTAATCGCCCTCATTAATACACTAGTTGGTTAAATAACTATTTTACCACCAGCAATATATTTTAATCATTTATATATAGTTCAGTGAAACTGAAATATATAGACCTATTGTCGCTATGAAATCACTTGTTTTCAATTCTAATTGAAATCTAGTGGCCATGACCATGACAAACATATGACAAGTTACTATCGATGAATACCTACAAGCTTCGAGTGCCATTCCTGCAACAGTGAATTCGGGATAATTACTTATAGGGTGCTTGAAGATTCAGAATTCTGATCACCCTGTATCTGTTCCGATTAAATATCAGTAAAGAGTAAATCAAAAGTTGAGATAGGATCATGTGAGCCGTTTTGGCCGATAATAAATATTTTCAACACAGTAAAGGGTAAATCAAAAGTTGAGATAGGAACTAACATATATGTGAGCCGTTTTTGCCGAAAATAAATATTTTCAACACAAACAAATCCAAGTTGAAAAAATCTCGATTTTGAACACCCTATATGTATCTCTGTAATCATTTCCGATTGACCCCAAGTGGGAGAATTTAAAAATTCTATAAAATACAGGGTATTCTATTTGAAATAACAAAGTTGTTGCTACTTTTTGATAGAAGCGGCAACACTGCAGTGCTGAAAGTATTTTAAATGAAGAGAGAGTATTCTAAAATATAAGCATGCATATTTTTATGGATTTCTCCTGACTGATTTTCGATGTATGACATACCCTGTATTGCTAGTGCATAGTACGCCATCTATCGAAATTCTTGAAAGCTGTCAAAGCGGCATGTTTACTTTGTTTTCATTGGTTCACATCTGTTTTTAGTTTGTGCTTATTGGTCATATCAAAACAAACCGCTCAGAAGTGTTCAAGTTGCTGCCGTAAGGTGGGGCAACGTGTTATTTTCTATCTCTATCGCGAATACCCCTCACTAGGGTCCCTTGATGAAAATTGACGTTAAAGTCATCTTAACAGGGTACGGACAGATCCTCGTCTCCTCTCACTCTAAAGCGTTTGTGAAACAGTTATATGGCTCCGTCCTTATTCAATTCTGGGGATAAATACTAGATTTTTGACATTCGTTGTTTTTTAGGTTATATTGAGGTCACTGGCGTATCATACGTAATTTCCATATGGAATTCCTGGTTCAACCATACCAAGAGATAGATGAACAATCCTCTAGTTTTAGAGTTTACTACTCCAGCATAATTTTTGCGAGGTAGGGAACATATAAATTGTACTGAAAGCTTATAATGTATTTCACCAGAAGAGACCGTTATTAGACTGTATACCAGGGTTGACTGAATCGACTGAATGAATTCTGATTTCAAGCTGAGCAGTAGTTTATCTATGAGCTGAATGAGCAGAGCCTTATGATTGAGAAATGGTGGAAACCTCGATGTGGGTATCTGAACTACTGTAGTTACTCATGTCATATGTGCTTCGGAGTATGTGCTAAATATATTTTCGGAAATCCAACTCGGAGAAGAATTTATGGAGTACACTATAGAAGTATAAAAGTATAAAACTTCGTCTAGGGCAAAAAGTAGGCTGATAAAAAAATACGTAAAATATGTAGGAAAATGTAGAATAGAATATACTTCACCTCATTTTTCCGTCTCCCTTCAATAAAAAGTCATTTTCGAATTATTTATTGATGAAAGTAACAAAGAAGTAGGTATGCGCAGTATAACTTATAGGCACGCTATTTTCACTCTTGCATCCTACATATTTTCTATTTGTGGTAGAGTAATAATTATATAAACTAATGTCTTCCGCCATATTGGATCCGCCATCTTGAATATCCCAATTTTGACGAAATAATTATAATCTCCGACCCCGGAAATCCCCAGATACCAATTTTGATTTTTATTGGATCCGCTATCTTGAATTTCCCAATCTTAACAAAAAATCATAAATTTCGACCCCGAAAACCCTCAGATATTAATCTCAAATAGAATCAGATCATAATTAGAAATTTCTTTCGCTATATATTGGATCCGTCATCTTGAATTTTCCAAGTTTGACGAAATAATCATTATCTCCAACCCCTGAAAACCCCAGATATCTTTCAATTCAGAGTAGAATCGGATCATAGTTACAAAATTCGTTCGCAATATGATCTTCCTCAACAAGTAAATACCCTGTACATACCTATTATTAAAATTTAGAATGATTTTTTGTAGCGCTCATGGATATGACGTGACAGCAATGTCAGGGATGCCAGTAGACAAAACTAAAGTCTCTATATCATTAAAAAAGAATGCAGCTATGATCAGTCCGTACCCTGTTAGATGACTTTAACGTCAATTTCCATCAAGGGACCCTACCCCTCACTACCTTGAAAATAGCACACGGTAGATTCTAAAGCTAGTGGTGAAAAAAATACCAAATACAAAAAGCATTAAGAGAACCAGTAGAACAAAGTGCATAAAATAATTGAATTAGGAGCAATTAAATTTGGGAGATCATTATTGGGGGTACCTATAATCTATAATATTCTCCATTCAATTTATATGTATAGCATAAGATATAGCAGCATAATAATACTGTTAATCATTAATTAGCATCAGTATAGGTATTATATGCTCTCTATATCAATTGAATGGAGAATACATATATATTGTTCCAGTTCCAGAGGGCTTTGCATTGCTTGCTCTCCTCATCCTCAAATAAGAAGACATATACAGTAATCATGCACACCTCAACTTTTATCTTAACCGATTTCGTAAACTTAAGAATGAGAGGAGTGATTATTGGTTGATTTCAGATATCAATTATGATTTCCGAATCCACCAACTTCCACCAACCACCAATCACATTCTCTAGTTATAGAACTTGAGATTCCAAGTTAGAACTGATGAAGTCGTGCATGAATTCACTCGCCATAAAAGAGGTTGTAGATTATACGTAATAGCGTATATAATATAATAAATATAATATACAAATAATCAGCAAATGATAGTTTAGGTAGTTCTTACCCCCAATCAAGGTGCTCCCAATCCTTCCTAAAAGTTTCACTTCGAGTATGGACTATGGAACAGCAACCACAGGCAATCCACTATTGGAGATTTTGAGAACGAACATTGTACTTATTACGGAAAACTTGAGAACAATATGATGATTACACAATTTGCAAATTTGCAGAATGAGAAAATGACCGTTACCGATTGATGAATGATGATTGATTTTGATAAAATCTTGAATAAAAGACAGAAGACCATAAAACCGAGAACTACTCTTCTTATGTTATGACAGCATTGCCAATAATGGCATCTAGACAGGAAGACACATATCCTTCTTCTTCTTAACTTCTTCTACTCAATAGCCTCTGCTTCTTCTTCATCTGATTCTTCTTCACTGATGCCATTGACTTTCAATAGACCTTGGCCATTGACAGTCAACAGATTGACGAATGACGTGGGCCAAACTACTACTAAAAATTAAGTGCTTAACCTCAAATGAGTCAAACGTCGTCAAATATTCCACGTATTTTGGTAATTGTTACTGCAAAAGTGTCTTAATTTTACTTCTTTATTCAGGAATTCGTGCTGAAAATGTTTTAGGTATAGATCAACTGTTAAATACTTGGCACATCTGATCTGTGAGACCGTTATCAAACATGTTAACAAAGTTCGAAACCAAATCTGCCCGAGTGAAGGGACTATCCTTCCACCCCAAACGCCCCTGGATCCTCGCCAGCTTGCACAGCGGCTGCATCCAACTGTGGGACTACCGAATGTGCACCTTGTTAGAAAAATTCGAAGAACATGACGGCCCTGTCCGAGGCATTTGCTTCCACAACCAACAACCTCTGTTTGTGTCTGGAGGAGATGACTATAAAATCAAAGTGTGGAATTACAAGCAGAAACGATGTATCTTCACGCTCTTAGGCCACTTGGATTACATTCGCACCACTATGTTCCACCATGAGTATCCCTGGATTGTGTCTGCTTCTGATGATCAGACAATCAGAATCTGGAATTGGCAGAGTAGAACATGCATTTGTGTACTCACTGGGCACAATCACTATGTCATGTGTGCTATATTCCATCTTACAGATGATTTGCTAGTTTCTGCTTCATTGGATTCTACTGTGAGAGTTTGGGACATATCTGGATTGAGGAAGAAAAATGTTGCTCCTGGGCCTGCAGGTCTGGAAGACCACCTGAAAAATCCAGGTTTTTATTCACCTATTTATTCATTCATGTAGATGGGAAAGCTTTATATGAGCAAAACTGTGTTACTTGAACATGTCCTGGGAGACATGCAAAGAATTAGTTTTCAGAAAATGTATTCTACTCAGAAGAAAGGTCCCTGAAAGAGTTATCATTCTGAATCATCATTATTTGACATACCATTTTTCTATAGAAAATAAAGAGGTTTAAAACAAGGTGTAAAAGATGTTGGTATGTGTCAAAAATGTACCTAATGATTTTTGTAGCAGCACAATATTTATATACACAATTTACTGATTCATATTCTCAAAAGTAAAAAGGACATTCAGTTAAAAGAACATATCTATGACATAAGAAGTAGAAATAACATACCATTGAAATATAAAACAAACAAGTCAATTGGACATTGAAATTATAAATGTATAATTCCTTACCTATATAATAAAATTCCAAATGACAAAAAACAAAATCACTCCAATCCTATAGGATAAAATGAGGGATGAAAAATTGGATATTAGACTCCCCTAAGAATGATTTTATCTCTTTAATTAACATTCAATAATATAATTAGAAACATCTAAATAATAATTGTGAATAAGTATATATAAATATAAATAATTATGCAAATTGAATGAAATGCTCAGTACACTATATATGAATTATATGCAAGATGTCTCATTTCCTAATGAGACAATTTTTCCCTTGTGATAATTTAATATTGTTAAATATTTATTGATCTATGTACATTTGTTTTTTTATCCTTACTACAAGGTTCACTTCCTGAAGTTTTTCCCAGTTTATTCAAAATACCTATCTGTATGTTCCAATGTATATTTTGTAAACATATTTGAATAAACTTATATTATTATTACTAGGTATGTAGGTGGTTAGCTGTAGTTTAGGTAGGTATATATTATCATCTATTTTGTACAAAAACAATATAGCCTGCTGAGAAGTTTCTGTTATTGTTGACTCTTGACTTTTAGGCATCTCTGATAGAACCACACCATTCTTTCAAGTTTTCCCTGAAAAATTAAAAAAGAAATAGGCAGCTTTGTCATTTCTGTGCTGTGGAACAAATTTTCTGAAAAAAAAAATGTTAGGAAATTGAGAAGTTCATAACAACTAAATGCAGCAACCTTATCCCAAATGATATATCAACATGTTTTTTTTTTTCAAAAACACGTAGATATTCCTCAAGTTCTCACAAAACAAAAATACATTTTGATAGAACTTGTCAAACCAACAGAACTGCCAATTAGTGCAGGCAGATTTACTACTTGATTATAAATGGATTCAAGGACATAAGTAATTTGAAATTTTGCATACAGATAGTGGCACACATGCACCACCCTGGCAGAAAAGGAAATATATAGAAAAAATTGAGAATTCTTCAACTAAGTTACAGTTTGAATACTTAAAGTGTCCAAGTTTCTGTTCAAATTTGTTTGTTTATTGGTATAACATACATGTCTAATTATCTGTAGCTAATAAGTTATTAGTTAATATAGTAAGTATTGTGTATAGATGCAGATGCACCTCCCTAAAAGTATTCCTGATGGCTCCCATGGGCACATTAGCTTTGTTGGTGAAATCAATCACATATCTGAGGCCTATTTCTATATTTTTCAAAGCAACAACAATTCACTCTATTCACATTGTTAACAAATAGGTCAAATAATGTTATAACTCTGCAATTTTCTCTTTATTTGATGAATTTGTTTGATGTATCAATCAAGGTACATCATGGGATATATGATAAGAATGTCTAGTGAACTCAAAACAACATGAACATTTGATAATTTCACTCACGTCTGCACCCTGAAGGCAAGGATAAACGGGGAAGACATATTGTTTCTCTCAAAGCTTGCAGAACGTCTCAATGTAAAAATCAAAATTGTTTGGAAAAGAAATATCTGATCCCAATCTCCAGCAAAATCATTAGTCCAGTAACTTTGTCGCCTGAACATATGGGGGTAGTATGCGTCAAATCCGGTAGTTCTGATTTTTTACAGACTTGTTCATGATGTTGGCCTAATGAATGATCCAAGTTTGTGACCTGGAGCACCGAACCCAACTTTGTCAAAAATCCAAAAAAACCGCGGAAAAATCGTAATTTTTTCAAATTTTGGCGATTATAACCCTGAAGGACTAGTTTTTGAAACAAAATCTATCAGAACGTTTTTAAAGCAGATCAAATTTGCAATTTGGCAGTAGTTTTCGACGGTTACCCTGTAGATGCTATACAGAAAAACACAAAGAGCTCTGAGTGTCTTCAAAGAGCCAAGTTACACTCATTGCAAGAGATTATCTTTGATGAGAAAATCATAGCACAGATTCCTCAACAGAAATTCCTGTCAAACGACAAAAACAAGATTCGTTTTATAAACCTGCTGACAACAAAAATGGAAAGTCACAACATTAGAGTACTCCAAGCAGAGGAAGATGCTGATAGGCTCATCATCACTACAGCTGTAACTGCTGCCTCTACCTATGATATAGTGGTAGTCGTTGGTGAGGACATTGACTTGCTGATCATCCTCACTGCCATCTCAAACCAACGTGAAATTTTTTACAATAAATGTGGAAGAGGCAAAGCATTAGATGTCATATATTCCAGCATTGCTTCTTCAAAATCCTCTTTGAAACCAGAGCATTTCCTCTTCATCCATGCCTTCAGTGGTTGTGATTCGACATCCTGCTTCTTTGGCTTAGGGAAGAAACAAATGATGTCCATAGTCGAGAAAAATCCGGACGTTGAAAAGCAAGCTGCGATTTTTCTCGACACTATCTCTACACCTGACGAGATATAGCAGCAGCAGGAGAGCGAGTTATAATCGCTCTATACGGAGGCAACCCCAACACCCATAACCTTGACGAGCTGCGGTACCATCTAATCGCCAGGGCTGCGACGAAAAACAGCTTCAATCTGGCCAGGTTACCTCCTACACGAGACTCTGCTCGATTTCACTCCTTGCGGACATACTATCAGGTGAAAATTTGTCCTTGCATCAGTAATTCACATTACATAATATTATCTTTCATCATTTTTGGGAGTCACCCTGAACCCTCTCTCCTGGGGGTGGAGTTCCACGCCATGAGGCCTCAATCCCAAAATGATGACCAGAGATGCAGCCCCACAATACCTCTTGCGGATGATTTCTTGCGGCTACATGAAGGGTTGTGGGAACACGTGCAGCTGCAGGAAGTCAGGATTTAAATGCTCATCAGTCTGCAGGGCCTCTTGTGACAATGTACCTGATGTTGTAGTAGTAGATATCCCAGAAGGCGACGATCTGTCCGATGTTGAAATGGAGGATGACTTGTGAGCAAAAGACGTCGACGATTCATCACCATCCCCTGATGGGGGATATGCCATCCTAATATGTCGATCCAAATCCAGACGAACCTCAACCGAGACCTTCCAAGAGGGCTAAATTAATCTAATTTTTTGATCTTCAATATTACTCTATTTCCTAACAAATAAACTTATTACCTTTTGTTGTACTTATCTTTTTTATTTCATTATTCGTAGCTCAGCTTAAACATCCTGGTTCACACTCCTCATTTTCTTTCTTTTCATCTCATCATGAAAGTACGGGGCTTCGATTGTATAATCAGGGTCAAAATTCAATCAGACCGACAGGATTGCAAAAAATTGTGAAGTTCGAAAAAAATGATAAACTTTGAAAGGCTCAATCTCGGAAACTAATGAGTCTACCGAGACAGTTTTTATATCATATTGTAGCAAATTTGGTCTAATTTGAAAACGTTCTGAAAGAGTTTTTTTCAAAAACTAGTCCTTTAGGGTTATAATCGCGCGTTCGGCGCTCAAGGTCACAAACTTGGATTATTCATTAGGTCAACATCATGAACAAGTCTGCATCAAATCAGAACTACCGGATTTGACGCATACTGTATGTATGTATAAAGTTACTGGATTACATAGTATGAGTTCATTTCAGGTTCGACGGATCTGTTCGGCCAAGCAGATGCCGTGGTCAAACACGTCCTAGAGGGCCATGATAGAGGGGTGAACTGGGCCACTTTCCACCCCACCTTGCCCCTCATAGTCTCGGGTGCTGACGACCGGCAAATCAAGCTGTGGCGCATGAACGATTCCAAAGCATGGGAAGTGGACACTTGCAGGTATGGTTGTGATGAGTAAAAATTCACCTATTTCATTTAGCTGGAATTTGAAATTTTTGAAAAAATTCTATTCAGTAGGTGGCAGTATCTATGAGTGACAAGGTGAACTAAATACTTTTTATTGCATAGGAAAGGGTAGGGCAGAATGACCCGTTTTTTATTAAATGCAGCAGTCAGCAGTGAGAAAACCTCCAGGAAAACTATCATGGATAACATGAGCAACTGAATAATAATGATCACAAAGAGGGAGAAACACAAAGTTTGGATTTTTCCTCTATTGATAAATACTAATAAACAGAATATATGATTTTCAACCAAAAAAATTAACAAAAGATTTACCTCAACTTTAAAATAAACGGACCTGATAAAATATCATGGTATTTGGATTGATGACAGGTTGAAGTGGGACAAACATATTGATGTTTTGACAAAGAAAATATCTCCAATTATTGGTGCATTGAGAAGATGTCCCAAACTTGATATTAAAATTGCAAACATGATTCTCTACTCTCATATACTGAGTCATATCAACTATTTAATAAATGTTTGGGGATCTTGTTCAAGAAATAATTTTGATAACATATCAACATTATATAGAAAATCGTTGAAAGTACTGCATCATCTCCCATTTGATAAACCAACCAATCAATTGTATGAAATAACAAATATGTATTCTCTAGATGATTATTGAATGATGGTGTTCCCCAAGGATTATATAACTACAGAAGGATAGTTTTGTCGGCGGGGGGCGTGGCCTCGATTACGTAGGCAACGGATCTGATTTCAAAATTGTCCATTTCAAATTATAGTAAACGGCCGTGTAGGAGAATAAATTACTGATTTATTTCTAGCAGATATTTAAAATGAACTTATTAAGGAATTGAGTAATACCACTAATGACCAAAGTAAAGATTTGGAGATGATGGTGTCAAATAAATGAATACAAAATACTCAGATAGGTATATTAATTGTACCTACTCATACCCAGGGTTGTTTTCTAGCCGCTTGAAAATTACCGTGGCATTATTGATGATTTTAGCACCAAAAAAATCAACCAAAAAATTTTAAAAAAATACGCAATTGAAAGTTATTTGAGTGACTTGCCCATTTTGTGAATATGGCCTAGTCTAGGGGGATTATAAGTTGACATTTCTATTTTTCTCAAATTTTCCCTTGAAATGATAAATTTCCTTAACCACACTTGCAGAGGCCACTACAACAACGTCTCCTGTGTGCTCTTCCATCCCAGGCAGGAGCTGTTGCTGTCAAACAGTGAGGACAAGAGCATCAGGGTGTGGGACATGACAAAGAGGACTTGCTTGCATACCTTCAGGAGGGAGCATGAAAGGTTCTGGGTGATGACCAGTCATCCCAACCTCAATTTGTTTGCTGCAGGTCATGATAACGGCATGGTATGTTGGATTTTTGATGTTGAAGTGGTTTTTTAACCCAAATTCAAATTTCTATCTTTTTTTTGTATCTGGAATTCAAATTGTTCATTTGAGACTTTGAAATCTCAATAATTCCTATTGTAAAACAATTTTTTGAGAGTCATTGAGGGTAGACCACCAGTTATAGAGTTGGTTAGAATATTTTGTGTATATAACTACTTCAATTTCAATAGCAGATCAAGGAGGGGTATGTGTGTGATTAATACACCAAATATTTGGCTTATTTATTGTTTTGAGATTCATTTAAACTCGTTATTACTAGTATTTCTCAATGATATAAAAAACAATGTTGACCATATTAATTTTTTTCTGATTCACTTGAAAACAGTCAGGTCAATTGTGTGTGGAATCACCTGAACCTGCTAATTTCACCAAAAGCCATTTGCCCTATAGTCCAGTTTGTAATCCAAATAATAATAATAGTCATTGAATGAAACATAATAGGAGGAACCCATGGTGTTTTAGTTCATACTCGACCTTTTCGAGCAACCTGCATGTCCAAATATTTCTTATTCTCCATAACAAAGTATCATGTGAATGTTGGAAACATGGCAACATTGTGCTGAATGCTGAGAACTGACCAGCTAACGCCCACAAGTCATGCGCCGTGGTTGTCACGTTCACCGATTCAAATGTCCTCTAGTGTGAATTAATATAATTATTATTTACACAAATTTATTTTAAGCAATAAGCCACAAATCATAAGGGACCATTTTGAGACAATTGCATTGTTATTGATAATTAGGATTATTACCAATACTCAATTGATAATTTATGAATTATCGTATAACTAATATTTCTTGAGTTCCCAATTTCAACACATGGCAACTGTGCTACGGTCTGCCCCTACTCACGAAATCGTGGCGTCAGTCTTCACTGGCGGTAAATTTCTAGCCGTTTGAAAATTACCTTGGCATTAATGATTAGTATAGCGTCTAAAAATCAACACAAAAATCTTAAAAAATATGAAATTGAAAGGTATTTGAGTGATGATTCTATTTCTGTTCCAGCGCGATTTTTAAATGGTATCCCATGTAAAATGAAACCTAACCTGTTTTTTTTTTGTTTTTGATTCTGTCTAGGTTGTTTTCAAATTGGAACGCGAACGGCCCGCTTATACCGTACATGGCAACTTACTTTACTACGTCAAGGATCGCTTTCTGCGCAAACTCGATTTCACCACCTCTAAGGACATCCCCGTTATCCAGATACGCGGCGGCGGCAAAGTGCCCGTCTACAGGTAATAACAATAATAATAATGGATATTCATTATGCAAAGGAAAAAAGTGTTAAACCTTGAGCTAAAATCTAATACTTTTTCCTTGTATAATACACAATTTTTGGTAAAACTGCACTTATTTTTTGGTACTGACGTATTTTTGTCTGAAAAACACGAGTTTGATAATGAAAATGTGAACAAACCCTTATTTACCCATATATTTCATAAAAAGTCCGAAATTTAGCCTGCTTTTCCCCCTGTGTTGGATGCATTTACAGTTATCTGCTCTTCTTATTTTGTCATTGGACACTTCATATACTCATGATGTACTTCAATGACACATTTTTATAAAGAAAATTCAACACGAAATATGATTAGGCCATCTTGAGTTTTACAAAAAAATTGCACAGGACCACGAAAAAGATTCTCTCAAAACATTTTTGATATATCATGCAAAACCATCGTAAACTGGACACACTGGACATCGGACAATTCAAATAACAACTTGAGGGGATTCACTATGAACTTGAGGTGATACCTTTTCAAAATAAATGATGCTCAATGAAGGTCAAACATTAAAAAATGTCTCGTTACACATGACCTCACCTTGTAGATTGTAGAAGGGTCGTATAGGCTGGGAGACCTCTCGATCACTGCGACCTAGAAGATCTATTATGATTGCCCTTATCTAGTTTTGGTCCTCTGACCCTATACTTCTGATGAAGCCTAAAATTTTCCTGACGGTTGAATTTTCCACCTCAGCAGGGGTGAGATAGACCTGTTCTAGGTGGTTCAGCCTTTGGCGGACTAATACTTCACATGAGCAAAGTATGTGTTCCGCGGTTTCGGTCGCATTGTTACGAAATCGGCAAGTGTCAGTCTCCGCCAGGCCCATCTTTCTGAGGTGGTACCTGTGATATGTCCTGTGAGAAAGCCTGTGATATGCTTTAGCTCTGGTTTGCTGAGGCTGAGTAGCTCTTTGGCTGGGTTCTGCGAATGGTTGATGAACCTTTTCGCTTGTCGTTGACCTGGAGTTGCTCTCCAGTAGGAGGACTTTTCAATTTCTTTCCATTTCCTGAGTTCTTCCTTTGGGTGACATTTGCTTATCCCACAAAAAGGCTCAGGACCAACAAGTGCAGATGCTGCACCTTTTTTTGCAAGGCGATCAGCTGCCTCATTTCTTTTGATTCCTTCATGCCCTGGAACCAGTCCCATGTGATCTTTTATGTGAAAACAAATGATTTTAGTGCTTTCAGTGCGGCTTGGCTGACTGAGCAGATATATGTGTTGGCACCCCTCAGACCTTTGCTCAGGCACCTTTGAGCGCAAAGGTTGATGGCATATATTTCAGCTAGCAAGATGGCGGGGGAGTGACCTGAGGCTTCAAATAGCCTACATCCGGGTCCATATACACCCGCGCCTACCCCTTCTTCCATTTTCGAACCATCGCTGTACCAAACAAGGGACCCTCTGTCCAGCTGAGGCTCAGCGGAACCGTACCTAGGGCGGCTTTTAATAACTACTTCAAAGGTATGATCTAAACTGAGCCTGGCTGGCATTATGTCCGATGGTTTGGTTGCAAATTCCATTTGAACTTCTTGTAGAATGACCATGTGACCAGTGACATCACCTGGTCTGGCCAATTCAGTGGAGTTCAGTCTGTATGCACTGAGAGCTGCAGTCCTCTTGATAAAAATATGCAAGGGTAGTAGGCACTGCACGTAGACATAGCCACTGTGATCCCAAGACACGCGAGTCTCTGGATTTTTTGCAGCTTAAGTTGTGCTGTTTTTTTCTTACTTTTGGTCCACCACACTAGAGAAGCGTATGTGACCATGGGTCTGACCACCGTGAGATAAGACCAGTAGATCATATTTGGTTTAAGACCCCACGTTTGGCCAAACATCTTTCGGCATATCCAGAGAGCTGAAATTGCCCTATTGACGATTTTGATCAAGTGTTGGTTCCACGTGAGTTTCTTGTCTAGGATTACTCCTAGATATTTGACCTCTTCGGAGAAATTGATAGGCGTCCCATCCATAATGGGTTCCTTCAAATTGATCTTCCTTCTTTTGGTGAATGGAACAATGACTGTTTTGCGTGGGTTGACATTCAAGTCCTCCTGAAAGCACCAGTCTTTCAGCATGTTGAGTGCAGTCTGCATTAGGTTTGATGACCTCACCTTACAGGATGTCCTTCAATCCGGCCGAGAACGCCGTGCTGCTGTGCACGCGCACCTCCAACCTGGACAACAGCACCTACGATCTGTACATGAACCCCAAGGAGCAGGAGCGCGAAGACCACGTGCCCGAAGCGGAGAGCAAGAGGAGTTCGGGGCTCACGGCTTTGTGGGTAGCCAGGAACAGGTGAGAGACATATTTTTTGCGAGGAATCAGAAATTGTTTTTTTTTTTGAGCGAGTTGTGAACACTAGGGTCCCTTGATGCAAAATAACATTGTAGCGAAACCAATACGAGATTGCTATATTCCAGTCATTTCCCGAAATAATCACCTCAATTGTATAGCATTTCATACTTTATCATTATCCCCACGGGTACTCCCCTGTGTCCGAATCCTCGTTTCAAAATTATTTAGTTGTTTCTAGTTTTTGTTGAATACCGAAAGAAGCGAGCTCCCGTTTTTATAATAATGTAAAAATTTCGAACATTGTGGCTCTTGGGAGTGTTCAGTGCGTAAAATATATCCAAGCTGACATCGTCAACCAAAAAGTTTTCCCCAATTTCGAAAGTGTTTGCCATTGACTGCACAGAATCTTTGTGTTCTCATCTGTCCTGAAATATACTTATTTCAGCAACAGTGTGCCTGATCTTTCAGGTGAGTTACGTCATTAAAATATATTGCTTATAGTTTACTGGCCTCGATTATCTGTGCTACTTATTTGTCAATTGTATTCGGATCATATCGTGGAAAAAAATGTTGTATTTGATTTTCTCTGTCAGTTTTTAGACGCATGCTACAATTGGGTGGAATTAAAACTTGGTGTGTCCGACTTAGCGAGTTTTTCTTACCCAGAAACCACATATATAGTGTGGACCCATATAAACTACCCCTGAGATTAAGAGAGTTTCGCCGCAACATGTGGAAATTACGAACAATAAAAACTAAAAAACAACAATTGTCAGAAATCTAGAGTTTATTCCCAGAAATGAATAAAGATGGAACAATATAACTGTTTCACAAATACTTCAGAGTGAGAGGAAACGAGGATCTGTCCGTACCCTGTTTATGATAAATATCGTTTGGGTTTATTTGTTACTTTGAAAATTTTCTAGTGTGTCATGGATGTCACTTCATTTGTGACAGTTTATTCATAGTCTCCTGTGAGTCAATCAAGCTTTTCAGCGAATATCTAAATTGTTCTAAAATTGTTCCAAAATTGTTCTTATCCGTCATTCGGTTGCCCCCTTACGAGCAACCCTCAGAAGTCTTTGAGAGACTTGTGTGAACAAAGAATGACGAGGGCCTTGCCTTTTAACGAATGATCGTAAACACTTTCTAAGGCCATTAGAAAAATGTCTGCAATCGGGGATTTGAACCCACGATCGGCAACAGAATACTAAACGCTTATTTCAAGCGGCTGCCTGACCTCCTGTTTGATAAAATATGTTCAACAACTCTCCCAATCAGACTAGATTTCACAGGAGAGACAAAAACGTTCCTGGAGTCATTATATCACAATGCAGGGTGTAAAAAACCCAAATTAAATTGTTTGAAAATCAGAAAAAGCATGGTATGTATGTTTGTAAGGCGGAATCTACGAGCATGATTTTGACCCACTTCAAAACGTCAAATTGAATTGAATTCCGCATAAAATAATATTCTTTACTACCAAGGTTTATATTCCTGTTTGTTTTTCACCTCTAGCAATATATTTCAATCATTTTAGTTCTGTGTAACCAAAATATTGACCTGTTGTCACTATGGAAGTACTTATTTTCAATACCTAGCCATGACCATGACAGCATATGACAAGTCGTTATTGATAAATACCATAACAGTGCATTCGGGTTAATTATAACAGAGGTGGCTATGTCTTTATTGTCTAGTGGTTCATAAAATGACGAAAACTACTTTGGTAGTAAAAACAACTAAAATACACTGTATGCCTCGAAAAGAAGTAAATAATAGTAGGAGTGGTGGAAAAGATTTAAAAAACACGCTTTTTAAAGTACTAAAAAAAAAGATATCTAAACTAAAAAGAAAAAGAAAATAAAAAAATAAAGTGTTGATAAGTGGACAACATAGAAAATATTATAGCATCTCAGTAATCAGTATATTTCATTTTTTCATCAACACACCATTATTTTATTTTCAACTTCTTTTTAGTTTGGCTATCTATAAAAGCGTTTTTTTTTTAGTTCTCAAACTACTATTCATTTCAATATTACAATGAACGCTGCTTCTGCAGTGTGGGTTACTATATATTACTTCATACAATTACTTTGGGTTATGTCATCTTGGGTCTTCATATTGGATTAATATGGGTTTGAGTTAGGATACAAGATACCTATTGAAAATTAAAAAAATATCCCTGAATAAATATAGTCAACGTAAAACTAATTTGATGAAAATTCTTCACAGGAAAGTTAACCTATATCTGTTATTCTCAAATAAGCATTGAAATAATATTGTCACGGGTTTAAAAAAAATAAAATTAATCAAATCATCCGTTGACATTGAACTATGAAAACTGACCAAGGAACTCTCATGAGAAACGTGCAAATCTAATAAAATAATGTAAATAAATATTGGATGTGAGGGTTCCGAAGTTAGTCTGGTCTGGGGCTACTTTTGACTTGACAAGAGCTCGTCGTAATGGTCATTATAATGTAAGTTGTTATTAGGTCTTTATATTCATTGTTGTTTATTCATATTTGTCATTGCTACCCATAATGTTTCAAGATTCATTAAATATTGTTATGTTTGAATATAGTATTGAACTTTCAGCTACCCCTAAACTATTAGTGCCCATTCGAATATTACCTCTCGCAATCTATTAAGCCAAGCATTACCCCTTATAAATCGATATGGGTGGAGAAACCATCTATTTTATCGTGATAATATATATGTAAAAATTAATTTCCTAAAAACCAACAATGAATAAATATTGCCATACTTTGCCAAGCTTTGGGATGAAACTGTAAATTCTCAATTTTTTCGTAGATTCGCGGTGCTTGATAGGACTCATCAGTTGATCATCAAGAATCTGAAAAACGAGGTAACCAAAAAAGTTCAAACGCCAACTTGTGATGAAGTATTTTATGCTGGTACGGGAATGTTGTTGCTGAGAGATACCGAACATGTTACTCTTTTCGACGTACAGCAGAAGAGGACATTGGCTCAAGGTAAATTTGTAGAAATAATGAACACAAAATGTCATAAAAACTGTTTGTTACAAAACTGTTTGAGGAAATAATTGAAGTCAAAGCTCACTGGTCACGTGGAATTTGGAAAAATTCTGAATAATTGTTTTGTTTCATTCAGCTAATTCATTATATTCAAATAGAGCAGCTTAGGTTTAGCAACCTTGAAAGTGAAATAAGTCATGTTGTCTACATTGATGATCATGAATATTCTCGTTTTTTTTTATTGATTCGTTCATAATTATGAGATCAAGACTTGTGTTTTGTTAATTTTATTGTTGATGGAAGGTTCGAATGTAGTCATTTTTCATCCAGTCCTTTTCAAGCTCAAATGACACTATGTATATTTTAAAATATCTTGTACAAAAATCAAAATTGTAACTCAAAACATCCAGATTTTGACATGAAACTACGAAAATTTTCTGCTTCAACTTGCAATTTTGTACAGATTATTGTGCATGAGAATACATAGTAACATACGGATTCCAATTTTGTTTCCTAAAATATCTGAATTGGTAGATTTGGCAATTGTCATGTTTCCAAGATACAATCTTGAAAGGTTTTTTATAATGCCCCATTGATTCTAAATTTTACAAAATAATTAGACGATCAATAGGTCAATATAATGTCCTTTTCAAATTGCTGGTATTATTTGTACTGTTGTCGCTTTTGTACCACCATTTTATTGTAAACCGGATGTACTATTCACATAAAAGAGTGAAATTGTATTTTTCCAAAAATCTCTAATCATTGGTTTTCTGAGCTTTAACTGTCAGAATTTCTCAATTCGGTCGATTCATAGAGCTTTTCTTTCTAAAATTTGTCAATCAGTTTTGATACATCTTTGAAAACATTAGTTCAAAATTGTGTTGTTAAATTGTTTTCAGTTAAAATCAACAAATGCAGATATGTAGTTTGGTCGTCGGATATGTCTCACATCGCTCTACTATCCAAACACAATGTAACAATTTGCAACCGAAAATTGGATGTGCTTTGTTCTCTACACGAAAATACTAGAGTGAAATCAGGGGCTTGGGATGATTCTGGAGTTTTCATCTATACTACAAGCAATCACATCAAATACACTTTGAACAATGGGTAAGTAATGATAATGATTTAATGTGTTTTATGGTACATCATCAAATCATCAAATTATCCTTCAGTTATTGTGAATATTATTTTCAATTCATCAAACAAAACCACTCAATAATATATCAAATTTCCAGTCAAACAAATCCAGAATGGTGAATTATAAGGCTTCTAACTTCTAACTTAACTTTATGATCGCTTGTCTTTAATGGCAATCCAATTACAAAGTTTGTTTGCCTCTTCATTTAATGGTGATAGAGCTACATATAATTCAAATTTCAACTCGGTGTTGAATGTATCGAAACTTTCAGGCTAGAGGTAAACGAAGTAAAATATAATTGGCATGCCTCCTCATGTATTTGAAGCTTGTAATAGCACTTTTACAAGTTTAGGAAAAAGTTATTTTGATCTGATTTTGTTAGTAAATTCCTGAAAACCTGTCCAAGTCCTCCTGGATGAATCTGTTATTATTAGAGTTATCTACTTCCTCAAAAGTGCTCATGTTATCTGCATAGACTAGAAATATTGTTTTTCTGGTTCTAAACTTTCTGATGTCTTCAGAAAGATCAAATATGCTAATTTCTGAATGAATTCATGTTACATAGAACATTTACTTTTATTGACTGAAGTGGAATAATTTTAATTGACAAGAATTGTCAAACTCAGTTCCACCTCAATTTACAGGAAGATAAACATGGAATATAAGCTACGTTCAGCGATAAGTCTGATCACAGTAGTCCGACCACAAGTTTTGAACGAGCATCGGTCCATGCGTGGACAACAGTCACTGCCGATGCATTTTAATTTCCGTGTTTGAACTTGGTTTATTAGTTGCGTTTCAAGTGGATATGGAATTTTACTCCACTCCTATGAGTTACAGTATAGGACAGATACTTCATCTTCATCCATTTTCGTTTCAGTAAGTCGATAGAAAGAGAATGAAACCGCTGGTATCTGGAATATTCGAAATTAATTGAATATAATAGGAAATAGCAACGGGAAATTCATCACGTTTCGCTGGTTTCTGGTGTGGTTTCCTCTTCTGTGCTATTTTTTCGTTGTGTTTGAGAACTATTTCCAAATTCTGTTACCTGTCATGTCTCCATTGAGACATAAAGGTGACTTAGAAGAAAGAGAGATGCTGGTCCCACCACCACCCCTACTAGAATGAAGGCTATTGAATAGAGTTTCTTTTAATGACAATTCCACTACTAATACTCTAATCATGGACTTAACTTGATTCATCAAAATTTCGAAAAATCATTTCATCTCCCTCTCTTCTTTTTCTCTTCTCTTTCATTTCTTCATTCAGTAATATTGCAACAATGTAGAATTTACAGAATGCAAGAATGGGAAATTCGACATCCTTCGCTGGTTTTTGGTCTGTGTCATTCTTCCATTGGGCTTGGATCGATTAATAACACGTCGCTTCTTCGATCTAAAACATAGTTGGTATTATATCTCGAATTTGCAATATATTGAGAATTGAAATCATGAAAGTTACATGGAATAAGAAACTGAAATATATTATATGAAAACTGTTTTCAAATTCCGTTGCTGGAACGCGACATATTCTATTACTCAAAAAATGAGCGGAACAGATAGCCAACAATTTTCTCCTTAATGAGAAACACTGTATATACCTAACCCATCAGGCGCCTACCCCGGTTGCAACGAGGGTTTACCGATGCCAAGGGTTGATACTCTCCCCTCGTAAGGGTACCTGTCGTGTCTCCATAGAGACATAAAGGTGACTATTGAAAAATTTCCTATGATATATCGCCTTCCATAACAAATATAAAATTTGGAAAAAATATTCTAAATGATTTGAATATTATTCGTAAATAGGAATGAAAAACTTATCATCGGTTGCTGGTTTCTGCTCTGGTTTCCTCTTCTGTACAATTTTTCCGTCGATTATTAATAACATGTCGCTTCTTCGATCTAAAACATAGTTGGTATTATATCTCGGATTTGAAATATATATTGAGAATTGAAATCATGAAAGTTACAAGGAATAAGAAACTGAAATTTATATGAAAACTGTTTTCAAATTCCGTTGCTGAAACGCGACATATTCTATTACTCAAAAAATGAGCGGAACAGATAGCCGACAATTTTCTCCTTAATGAGAAACACTGTATATACCTAACCCATCAGGCGCCTACCCCGGTTGCAACGAGGGTTTACCGATGCCAAGGGTTGATACTCTCCCCTCGTAAGGGTACCTGTCGTGTCCATTGAGACATAAAGGTGACTATCGAAAAATTTTCTATGATATATCGCCTTCCATTACAAATATAAAATTTGGAAAAAATATTCGAAATGAATTGAATATAATTCGTAAATAGGAATGAAAAACTTATCACCGGTCGCTGGTTTCTGGTCTGGTTTCCTATTCTGTACAATTTTTCGGTCAATTAATAACACGTTGCTTCTTCGGTCAATTGATAACACGTTGCTTCTTCGATCTAAAAAGTAGTTGGTATTATATCTCGAAGAAATATTCGAAATGAATTTGATATAGTACGTAAATAGGAATGAAAAACTTATCAATGGTCGCTGGTTTCTGGTCTGATTTCTTTTTCTGTACAATTTTTCCGTCGATTAATAACACGTCGCTTCTTCGATCTAAAACATAGTTGTTATTATATCTCGACTCTGAAATTTATTGAGAATTGAAATCAGGAACGTCACATGGAATATGACACTGAAAAATATATGAAGACTTCTTTTAAATTCCGTTGCCGAAACGCTACAAATTCTTCTAATACTCAAAAAATGAACGGAACAGATAGCCAACAATTTTCTCCTACATGAGAAACACTGTATATACCTAACCCATCAGACGCTAAGGGTTGATAATCTCCTTTCGTAATGGTACCTATCGAATCATTGTCAGTCATTGAGACCCAATGGTGACTATGTTTTTTGAAGAAGACTGTACAGGGTGGCCAACTAAGACTTCAGAGTTCGATTTCTCTGTTGTCTTGAGAGATACAAAAAAAATTCATGAATCAAAATTGAAGTGATAACCGAGCATCACATTTCAAAATTTCTTTGAAATACACAGGGTGTTTCGTAAGGTCACAGCACACCAAAGCTATGTTTCTTTCATTGGAATACCCTATATTTTATTTCATTTTTGAATTCTCCCTGAAAATCTGATTCTAACGACCCATCATACTTAGGGTCTAGCAGTGAAAGTTATATAGGGTGTGCAAAATCGAGATTTTCCAAGTTCAGGAATTTTTTCTGTCGAAACTGTTCATTATTCGTCAAAACGGTTTACATGTCCCTATCTCAACTTTTCACTCACTATCAATTGGTGTTCAATTGAAATTGATACAAGGTGGTCAAAAAAAACTAAATTCATAATTTGTTTCAATTAAATGTCAATTGAACACCAATTGATAGTGAGTGAAAAGTTGAGATAGGGACATGTAAACCGTTTTGACGAATAATGAACAGTTTCGATAGAAAAAAATCCTGAACTTGGAAAATCTCGATTTTGCACACCCTATTTGTCAGTAACTTTCACTGCTAGACCCTAAGTATGATACGTCGTTGGAATCAGATTTTCAGGGAGAATTCAAAAATGAAATAATATATAGGGTGTTCCGATGAAAAAAACATAGCTTCGATGTGCTGTGCCCTTACGGAACACCCTGTGTATTTCAAAGAAATTTTGAAATGTTAAGCTCGGTTATCACTTTAATTTGAATGCAATACTTTTTTTGTATCTCTCAAGACAACAGAGGTATTGAACTCTGGATTCTTAGTTGGCCACCCTGTACATTGCACGAACATTTTATATATTTTATTTTTCACGTCTCTTATTTCAACCTGAACTCACATTGTTATGAAAATTTTATGTTTTGATGAACAATAAATCAATAAATGATTAATTGATTGATTAAAGATGACTATCGAAAAATGTTATATGAAATATCGCCTTCCATAACAAATAGTGAATTTTAAAGAAATATTCGAATTAAACTGAATATAATACGAAACAGGAAACTCATTACCGGTCGCTGGTTTCTTGTCTGGTTCTCTCTGCTATGCAATTTTTCAGTTGGGCTTGGGGTTTAGTTATCACAAGGTTTTTCTTCGATCTACAACATAGTTGTTATAAAATCTTGAATGTTATGGATATGCAGATGACTATCGGAAAATACCCTTTTATATATTAATTTCCATAATAATAATTATAATAATGATAATATTAATAATAATAAAAGTACTTTATTGTTCATTGAACAACAACTTTCAAATAACTATCAACCGAAGTCCTACCAACAACTTCCATAAGAAATTTTGAGGAAATGTTCGAAGTAAATTGAATTTCAGTAAGTGATGATATATGAAATAGGAATATGTAAAGAAACTCACCATTGTGGAGAATACAATTTCTTCTCTCATCATGAATAACTTTTCGTGAACAGTCCTGTAACAAAAAAATTAAATTATTATCGATATATTCATACAAGACCGAGTACAAGGCAATATGTCAGTTTTTTCAAACGTTGATATTTCGAAAACTCATTAAGGAGTAAAGTGTATTGAATGAGATTGTTTAGAATTATGAGATTCTTAAAATGGAATAACACGTGAACAGAAATAAATTGCAGAAATACATATTATTTCCGCCTACCTCTATCCCAAGTATACATTTCCTGGCCTCAGTTGTACTTTTTCTCCCTAACTTTTCCACACTAGGGAGAGTGTGCCAAAAACGGCTTACATGTCCCTATCGAAACTTTTGATTCACTATCCACTGACATTTAATTGGAATAGATACAGGGTGGTTCAAGATTCAGAATTCAGCTCACCCTGTATCCTTTCCAATTACTCTACCACAAATTAAAAGAATGTAGGATGCAAAAATGAAAATAACGTGCCTATAAGTTATACTGTACCTAGTTCTTAGTTTTAGTTCCTTAATAAATCTTATTCGTCAGTTTTATAATTAAATTATTCAGAAATAATTTGTTATATGAGGAAGGCGGAAAAATAAATGTATAACATGGGGTAAAAGTGCCTTTATCGCTACAAATAGCTATTGTGATGGTCACATAGTGTCGATACGAAATGTCAAATTGACATTAGGACCAATATGGAATTATTCTCATTTTTTTTTAATGCTATCAGAGGTTTCCTCACCAATTGAATCGATCGTACACAACGAAATCTAATATGCGACTGATGAATGTCTAGCTTGATTCATTATCCTCATTGCTAACTAGTTACGTCATCCTTCTAACCGATTAATTCCCGAATAATAAAATTTTATCTATGACAGAAGATGATATGGAAAAATAGTTGTCAAGAAACTCCGGAAGTTTTTCGAAAATATTTTCAGTACTCTCGTAAAATAGGGTTGCCATTAAAAAAATACCGCGTTGACGTATTCTATACAGGGTGTCCGGAAAGATATCATGTTATAAATGATAGGGCTGATAGAGTGAGCCAAAATAATGTCGGAGTAACGGAGTTATTGACCTTGAGAGTTTGAATTAAAACAAAAATCATGTATAACTTTTAGACGGTTGACATGGTATCAATGATATTCCGGCAACTAAATTAACTCATGCTATTGCTTATTTCGATATGTAAACGGGTGTTCAGTGATTATGTTTTATACAGAATGGGATGAATTTTCTGCGTTTAATGATGGCATTTTTGACTGAGGTGATAAATTTGACATTTTGCTTTCACCGTTTGATGCCAAATAGTGTACTTTATCCTAATCGATATCTTGTACCGTTCTAGAGAAAATCGTATTTCAAAAACATACATCCCAATGATTCCAAAGATAACAAGGACTTTATTTATTCAACATCATGGTAGTTGCAGTCATTGTCAAAATTGACGTCAAATTATTGTGACAGTATTCAATAAATACTAAATGATACACGAAGTCATCTCCATGACATTTAATGTGATTAACATATCAAAAATTGGTACATGTTTCGGACATATATATGTCCATCATCAGCCTTATATAGAATTTCCATAATCATTGTCCTAAAATTAGAATAGTTATTAGTACAATCGACAAGAGTTATGAGATGGAGATAAAAAAAGGTTTTGTCACCAACTTAAACATCATAAAATTATTGATTTGGGTTTTAATGTAGAAAATTAAAATAGGGAAACCCAACAAACCCCCGGAAAACTACCATACGATTTGTGGTGGAAACCATCAAATGGCACATATGGATGCGACATTGATAATGAAAACGTTTCCATCTTGCCTTGTATACCAGCACACGACGGATATCACCTGACCTAGGCAGAAAAAACCACGGCATGTGTCACACGTCACAAGTCAATAAGAAAGACAAGTGGCACGAGACACCATGGTAGTGACTGCCCACCCAGTGGTGATGAGCCATTGGTGTACTGGAAAAAGGAAAGAAGAAGATGTTTGTAGGAAGGAAGGAGAAAATTCCCGAAAAGGCCAGATATACTTGGCATTACAATGTATCTCAGAGCAAGAAATTTTATAAACACCTGATTTATGTAGAAAAGGTACTTTGTCTTTGTTGTATTTGATATTTTAGTAACACCATGTATGAGTTCAGTATTCATGAACATGCATATTAATGGACTTGCAGAAACTTTCAGCCCTATCATTTACGACATGATCTTTCCAGATAGATACGCTGTATATATTGATTGAATTTGAAAGAATGCTCGAATGAAAATAAAATTCGACGGCTTCTAATTTTCTGTCAATTAATCCTATAATTTTCAAAGAATTCATCCACTACTTCACGAGGGCACTTAATTCAACGGACCCACTGTATACAAAGCCTGTTTGCGTTTCGACAAGAAAAAAGATGTGGACTGTATAAAAGTTAGACCGACTGGAAGCAGAAAAGAAAGCGGCTTACCTCTTTGATCGACAAATTATTTCTTTCTCTGCCGGCCGGCCAGGAACTCAGCTTAGTTAACTATTGCAGCGTGTAACTTCTTGAGTTTATTGTTGCACCAAACCACCACCAAACTATTTATTATTAGAAAATGTTTCTCACGAAATCAAACCAAAAATTGCGAAGCGTGTTCACCTCGACTCTCCTTCGAAAAAACGTTCTCGCATGCGCTGCTCGGATGAGTTCGCACTGTCCTCGATAGCATTTGGCAAAGGCTCACACTACATATGCAACCAACAATACATTTCTGCTTATCAGATATGCACGAAAATATGCAAACTTCAGTAAAATAAAGAAATTATGAAAATGATAACAATAATTATTGTTGTTATACCCCAAACATATATACAAAAAAAGAAACTCAAAAACTAAAAATATTTGAACGAGCCAAACTCCAACAAAGCCTATGTGGAATATATTTTTGAATTAAGCTTTTCATGGAAATTCCAAACATTCAACAATATATAGGATTTTCAATTTGAAAAAATTGTCGTGGTCGTCATTACTCAAACATGTATCACCCTGTTTATTAAATTCTCCTTGCTTACGGCTCGTAGTTTTGGTAAAGATGTCATTTGAGAAATTACTAGACAACAAGCTGTCATAACACACCGAATATTTCCGGTAATAATTGCACAAGTGCATAAAAGTTACCGATAATTCTGCAAAAAAGCATGTGATCTAAAAATTGTGAAGGTTTATTTTCATATTTTGGTGAAATAGCCCAAGTCCGAAGGAGGAGGGCTCTTTTACACAATATGAAAATAACCGAATGCAATTTGTATGAGATAACACGCCTGAATGTAGAACTATCTGGTCATTTTTATACACGAATGTAATTCATTGGAATATTTCACAAGTAAAGAATTGTTGTCTGTTGGATTTGTTATATGTTGCTTCAGTTTCATTTATACTTTCCAGGATAGATTAGATTGTATGGAGCTATCACCAAAACGCAACATTTTTTTCACTTTTGAAGGCCATCTGTTCACTGGCGTTTAGTGACATGATTTTAAATGTTTTATTATGGCGACGGGATCTCTTCGCAGAGCAATTTTCGCTCTGCAGTGCAATTACCGATATATGAGGGAAATATTCGGCTAAACAGTATCACTTGTGGTAATAAATATGGCAAAAGTTTATATGGAAAATTTGTTTTACGGGGGGTGAGAAGAAAGTCAATATACGTACAATAAAAAAAATACAGGGTCAATTTTAGTATATGGTGAATCAAACACACTGCTCAAGTATTGAAACTTCACGATGCAAATAAAATGATGAAAGTTATTTTGTTAAACCACTTGAATCGACCGTACCCGACGAAATCTAAAATACGACTACAGTGAATGGCTAATGGCTGGCTTGATTCATTATTCTGATGACTGTTTTAGTTACGTCACCTATCTAAACGATAAATTCCCGAAAGATAAAATTTCATGCATGACTAAATTTTATATGGAAAAATAATTTTACAGGGGTCAAAAACAAATCAAATATATTGACAATGAAAAAAACAGGGTCATTTTTAGTATATAGGGTGAGTCAATAGTGTGTTCTCTTTCGATATTAGCCAAACCAATAGGTATATAGACAAAATTCAAATACAACAGTTATAGGGTTTCATGAGTACTATCACCTAAAATTATTTTCATATCTATAGGGTGTACGAATTCTACACAACTGATTTTCGTTTTCTTTATTTGACTCGACTGTTGTCAAGTAAGTAAACTATTTCCGTGAAAAACCGATTATGTAGAGGCCTATAAAAAAAGGATTGTGATTCTTATTTGGACGTTGGATCGAAATAATTTCACACGAGTATAGTCCAACATGTGTTCCATTCGTTCCTACAAAATCAGTTCGAAATATTGAACACTGTCAATGTTAGACGGAAAAACTTGACGAGATTGAAGATGCCAAAACTTCATTACTTTTTTACGTTAACAGTTCCAGATCCAAATTACCCTCAATTTTTATTAAGTATGTCCTATACCTTAATATTGCCGTTGTCGATATAAATCGATTTATACGAAAAAATAACCTCAATAAAGTTTATATGTTTGAATTATGAGAAAGAGCTCTTCCGATTAGAAAAATGAAATACATGGTGCTCCAAATAAAAAAAAAATGGCGAGCTATTCGCACTCAACGTGCAAAGATGTTCCATTCTGCAACTTGCCATATATATGGCTATTAGTACCGAAGTATACATTCTTTTTAACATTTTGAATTTCGATACGATTACCAAATTTCGAATAGTTTCGTATACCTTTAAATAATTGTCTCTACAAAATAGCGATTCTTCTTGCAACTCATTTCAATACCTATTTCTAGTACCTCTGTATAAGTTAACAAAGCGACTTATTCTATCCTAAATGAATACAAAAATTTAAAATATTTGTGTTTACTCATAACAAAATGGCGAATAGTTTCGCATCTTGTTGCATTAATATCCATCTAGATCCTCTGTATGAATAGGTAATGTGAATTTCAAAAATTTTCCATCGTTATATGAAAATATACCGCGGCAAAATACCAGCCAAGTGATGAATACCTCCATATATATTATACAAAAACACTTACCATCTTGAAATAACACAACTTTCACACACTCAAATGAAAATACAATCACTAAGCCAAATATAAATTCCAATTTTCCACTCTCATCGACCGTACGCAATGAAGTTTAGAACTAGACTACTGATTGATTAGATACATCATTTAAACGACTAATTAGTTGCGTCATCCTTTCAACCGATTAATTCCCGAACAATTATGACTAATTCCGATATCGATAGCAGGTATTCAGAGTGGAGTGATGAAAAATTTAAGGATATGTTCTCTTATTTTCTTATCTATACGAGGTGTTTTTATATATGAATATCAAAATTTTGCCAGATAGTCCTATAGGCTGTGACCTGTTTTATCGAAGTTATTCGGAAAAAAATATGTAGGATATTTGAACAAATAAAAAATCTCAAGTTATGGAAAAACTTGAGCAGATTTACGTTTTTGTGGAACTTGACGAACAATTCTGACATTGAAGTATATTTATCAGTTCTACCAACTGTGACCTCAGTGGCGTGATGTGGTGGACTATAAATAATGTTATCCCTCATTCAACAACAATAATGTTCCGTCATTCCAGCGACCACGGCATCATCCGCACCCTCGACCTGCCCATCTACATCACCCGCGTGAAGGGCAGCCAAGTCTTTTGCCTGGACCGCGAGTGCAAACCGAGAGTCCTCACCGTCGACCCCACCGAGTACAAGTTCAAGCTGGCGCTGATCAGCCACAAGTACGAGGAGGTGCTGTACATGGTGCGGAACGCGAGGCTGGTCGGTCAGTCGATCATCTCGTATTTGCAGCAGAAAGGGTATCCTGAGGTGGCGCTGCATTTCGTCAAGGACGACAAGACTAGGTGAGTAGGTGATCTTTAGTGGCAGTCCATAATAAATCCTTCATCTGTTTCTTGAGATTTCTCTTCATGACATTATAGTTATAAAGGGACAAATTCGTGGCATAGAACCTCAGACTAAATAACAATAGATAGACACCGCGACTCATTCATAATCATTGAACAGTATACGCCCACAATCCTAAACATCAAACACGGATGAATGAATAAAATCTCGAATGGTGGGAATAGCCTCAGGCTTAATAACAATAGGCAGACACCTAGAGTTAATCATAAATCATCAAAACGTATACGGCAAACACAGTTAAATGAATGAAATCGTGAATGTTTAATATACGAGTTGGTTACAAAATTTTTCCGTCGACTATATTTCTCATTTCTCCTGCAATGAAGAAAACTTGGTTCGCGAATTCATCATTCATCCGGAAACTACTAAGAATCACCCAGTAGCCTTGTAACTGACATTGGTGACATTTGACATTTGTCGAAATGATCAACATAGAAATTAAATTCCTTGTGTTAGAATGCAGGGATTAAAATCGTTTC
Source organism: Phaedon cochleariae (assembly GCA_918026855.4). NCBI lineage: Eukaryota > Metazoa > Arthropoda > Insecta > Coleoptera > Chrysomelidae > Phaedon > Phaedon cochleariae. The sequence continues at coordinate 60,104,020 of OU896708.1, forward strand.
AGAAACTTGGAAAGACGAACCCGTTAACGGAAAATCTTCGATGAAATCCATATTTTCGATTTAATGCAGATTCCGTAAGTTATAGCATAAACAATGAATGCACGCGGTGTATGTTTGGTTGCCTATAAAACAATCGTGCATTTATAGACAAATTGATCATTAATAGGGGTCATTAATGAACGATTTCATAAACAAACTTACTCGTTAATACAAGGTTGACGGAAATGAATATTTTATGTTCATTTTCTATGTCTATTTCACCTGAGGTGTCGAATATCTTCTGTTCGAAGGTTCACTCTCGCTTTGGAATGCGGCAACATCGAGATCGCCCTGGAGGCGGCCAAAGCGCTGAACGACAAGGCCTGCTGGGACCAGCTGGCGCAGGCCGCCCTATGGCAGGGCAACCACCAGGTGGTCGAGATGTGCTATCAGCGCACCAAGAGCTTCGAGAAGCTGTCCTTCCTCTATCTGATCACCGGCAATCTCGACAAGCTGCGGAAGATGATGAAAATCGCCGAGATACGCAAGGCCAGATCGTCTCAGTATCACGGGGCTCTTCTGTTAGGTGAGTGACGAACGTCTTCGATACGTGACTAATTGTTTTGATTCAATTCAATTTTATGGAAGTCTGGAAGAAATACTTTGTGTTGAAACTTTTGACCTAGGTTTTTCAGACCACCTTGCACAAATCATTGAATTTCCATTCAAACCTATTACAAAAAAGCAGACACAATGCGTGTATGTGCAGAAAAGACTTTCACACCCAGGTGCGATTTCTGAATTCAAATATCTTTTTAATAAGGACAAACTTACATTGGATCTGACAGAGGATATCAATGAAGTCTTCAACCATTTCTGGCAACATTTTCTATGGTGTTTTGAGATCTCACATCCAAAACGAAAAATAAAAATAACAAATAACAGGACTAAGGATACAAACATAGAATATTCAATAGAAACTTTTGAACTAGGTAACAAAGTAAAAGAAATAAACTGGCTTCGAAAACTCTCAAATGATGATAGGATCCACTCAAAATACAAAACCATGAAAAATGCTCTGAACAACCAAATTCAAATGGAGAGAACCAATCACTACCCTGCCCTAATTGAAAACTCAAATAACAAACCTAAAATGTTATGGGAGATGGTAAACACCAAATTAAACAAAAAAAAAAGTATACAGACATGATATGCGTATCAAATTGGATGACGAAACTATAGATGATACGAAAAAAATTGCTGATATCTTCGTTAAATTCTTTTCAACATCTGCTGTTGACCTGGTAAAAAGTAATAGGTAGGTATATCTGTTGCAACTCCTACCTGTTGTACAACTGTAAAACCTTCGGTGACTACTATGTATTACATACATTTTGAAATATATGAAATTGAGAATATCATAAGAGACCTGAAAAACAAAAAATCTTTAGCTTTGGACGAAGTTCCTAGATCACTCCTAAAGGAATGTGTACACGAAGTAGCACCGTATCTAACTGATCTAATAAACCACTCAGTTGAAGTAGGAAAATTTCCGGACTTGATGAAAATCTCAAAATGTACACCGATCTTCAAAAAAGGTGATCCGACACTGGTAGAAAATTACAGATCTATCTGTGTCTCGGATCCAATTTCTAAAATTATGGAGAAAGCAATATACATTAGGCTGATCAATTTCTTTGAGAAATATAAATTATTATCACCACATCAACATGGGTTTCGGGCGGGCCTTTCAACCGAAACTGCATCAACTGATTTAATACAAAATATTCACGAAATTCTTGATAGAGATTCCCTTGCAGTTGCAATATTCTTTGATATGTCAAGGGCTTTTGACACCATAGATCCACTTTTCTTGAAGATGAAACTTCATGCAATGGGTGTAAGAGACTCCATCAATGACTGGTTAATTTCTTTTACCCAAAACCGCCGTATCATTGTTGATATTAACAACACACACTCAGGCGAACAAACTATTGAACTAGGAACACCACAGGGCAGTGTTCTGGGACCGCTGCTGTTCTTGGTATATGTAAACGACTTGCCGGATTTTTTCGAGGAGGGCAGGCCGTTCATATATGCTGATGACACGGCGGTGATAGTCTCAGGAAACTCACATGAGGAAGTAGCAATCAGTCAGTTTGCACTATGGTGTGAAATCAACCATCTTGTAGTCAACCTGAAGAAAACCAGTTACATGGAATTCACAGGAAAATACAAATCACCTAACATTGATGCAAGTATACCATTTGGTAATACAAATATACAGGCTGTCAACTCTTTCAATTTTCTGGGCACGCTTGTTGATTCAAAATTATCTTGGAATGATCAAATAAACCACATTTGTAAAAAGCTCCAAAAAACTTATTTTGCCATATTCTCTCACAAAAAATATCTCAATGTTCACGGTCTGATTAACGTCTACTATGCTCTAGCGTTCTCAACAATGAGTTATAATATGATTTCTTGGGGACAAGCCACAGAAATAAGCAGAGTCTTTACTCTACAAAAACGTATTATTCGTCTCATTTTCAACTCAAAGTATCAAGATTCCTGTAGAAATCACTTCAAAAAACATCGAATATTAACAGTGGTCAGCATTTACATATTGAAATTATTGTGTCACATCCATAAAAGCAAACACCATTTAAAGAAATGTTCAGAAATTCACAAATACACCACTAGAAATCACAATCATATTTATATGGAAAAGTTTCATCATATGGAGTACAAAAAATCTCCGAAATATAGCGGGAGTCATCTCTACAACTTACTGCCTGAATCAATAAAAAATCAATCTCTGAAGAGATTCAAGAATGATCTTAAAAAAATTCTAACCTCAAATAGTTTCTATGATGTTTCTGAATTTCAAATGCATTTAACATCCATGAAATGATTACCACCTATCTGTGCGAATCCGTGCTACTTGCGTACGTCCGGCTTGCGTACAAGGGGCGTAACTGTCCAAGATGCGTACAACAAGAGATCGGTTAAAATCGTTTATTTTTTCAAGGGAGGAAGGGTAAACCTTCGGCAATTTTCAAAGGAAGGGAAGACATTTCACAGATATACATACATAGTATGTATTAAAGTTTATACTATAATTTTATTATCAATATTTTATATGAAAAGTATTAAATTTACCAACAGCACTTGATATTAAAATTTTGAGTTTGGCAACAGCGCTCCCTTGAAAAAATAAACGATTTTAACCGATCTCTTGTTGTACGCATCTTGGACAGTTACGCCCCTTGTACGCAAGCCGGACGTACGCAAGTAGGAAGACACCATCTGTGCATTTTTCTAACTTAACGTTACATAACTAACTACATTATATTCTGCATCTGTCGCTAACCAGCCTAAAATGTATGTATCTTTTGAATGTTATATGTTTTCTCGAATAACTTATGTATTGTGTTTCATAAACCGTAACTGACGAACCTACATGTACATGGCAAATGGGTAATAAATGTTCTATTCTATTCTATATAATAATAACATTTATTGATCCCAAGAAACATACAATGTTTATAGAGGGAAACAAACAAAAAAAAATCAAATATGCAATACAATGAAAGATAAACAGTTCAATCAGAATTAAAGGAGAGAGTTAAATTGATGAAATATATTTCTTCAGTTCACACTTAAATTTTGTGACGAATCTAATAGATTTCATTCTGTTGGGTAGACTATTATAAATATTTATTGGCAACCTTGCTTCACGAGTGGGAATGAAAGATTATCTTTTAATTTAAATTATATTGAAAAAATAGACATTTCAAAAGTATAGCCAAGGATTTATCAGAGTAGATCTTCCTGAGGTATACATTCCTTTGTCAGCATCTTCAGTAACTAGTATAGTTTCATGTCATTATTATCATACTCAGATGAAATTGTAGCATCGTCATGTTGTAGAACATTTCAAATCCGTCGGAATTCTTCAAAAATGGTTATGAAAAAAAAGTCATATAATTTGTTCATGGTACATAAAACACAAACATGTATTATTGAAATGTGCTCACACAAATCCTTCAAGGATTTATCGGGCACTGTTTTTGTCCAGCATATCATGGATCTTAGTTATGTTTCTTATGGTTTATGTTGTAAAGTAGGAGGATATTTCAGAACTTTATCAAATATATTTAAATTCATATCTTATTTTCTCCATTTAAGGTGACTTGTGGAGAAAATAGTAATTTTCCTATCATCTTGTGATCCATATGGTGTTGAATGTTGTTGAAATACTTATCTGAAATTATTGTTTCAAGGCATTATATTAGGAAATTATAATAATGGTTGATTCAAATCTAATAATGTATTGTACCCCATATCAAATTTGTACAAGTATCTTAAGAAACATGTGAAAATTGTTAGTTTCTAGAAAAACTTACTGATCTTGATATTACATAATGTAATGTAATGTTAATGTTGAATTGTAATCGAATTGTATTGGATTGTTTGAAATAAATATATAGGTTTTCCAACAAAAAATCTGACCAATAACGAAACAGCATAACAACTGACGTCACTATTTATTCGACGTATCGCCAAATGGCGGTTGAAATGAGCATTATTAGTCCACTCGCCCCTTACCTTTTTTTTTTTTCAATTCCCACCAATTCTTCAATATGTTATTTCAGGTGATCTGGATGAAAGAGTGAAAATTCTGAAAGCTTCCAACCAGACTTCGCTCGCCTATTTGACAGCCGCCACCCATGGGATGCGCGAGGAGGCGGAGCTCCTGAGCCAGCAGATCGGCGACGACAAAAAACTTCCCGATATCGATCCTGACGCGAAATTTTTGAGACCGCCTCCGCCGATCCAGCAGGCCGAATCCAATTGGCCGCTGTTGACTGTCAGCAGGGTGAGTGGAGATGACTTGTTGCTCGAACCATTAGTTGCGTTTTATTTATCCGATTCCGCCACCAGAATCTCTTCAATGTGTCTAGAGTTTGAGCGTACCCGATTTTTTTTTAATATTATTTCTTTGTATGCCCGGGTATTTGCAATATTTGCAGAAAAAGTGTCGATTTTTTTCATTATCATGTATTTTATTAACTAATCAGGAACTAAAATGACTTTTTGCCACAATTAGTTTTGTTGAAAAATACAAATGTAAGTATATAAACTTTCTTTTCTGTCACAATTGGAAATTAAAAATTACACTTATTCTGTATGTTTTATAAATATTTCCATGCTCCAGAAACAGGTCTATCCAACATTTCTTTGCCTACAAAAAGTATACCATCGTTTTGTAAAATTCTTTAGATTATCATCTCTCCTAGACACAATTTTTCATTTTGTATTAATAGTATTTGATTCAATTACTCACCGAACAATATTAATTTCCAACCGAATATTGTCGACACCTATGAAAATAATATAAATAAAACTTTTTGCTCAAACTCCAATGAGATAAAAACAACACGGCGACATAACTTAACCGAACCTCAAATTTACTGCATTTTTGTAAACGCCCTCTTTCAATATTGTTTATTGTTTTTTTGAGAAAAAGTTGTTAGAAAGAACAATAATGAAATAACAGAACAAGAACAAAATAAATCTAAGAAATCTGAAAATGCTAAATCGATCAAACTATAAAAATAGCAACAGGGACTAAAGTATCAATTTTATCCATTCAGTAATAAAATCATGTGTTTTTTAATGCAATTTTTTCGAAATATGTCTACGATTTTCCATATTATGTGGTAATTTATTGAATTCAGCTGAAGCAGCGTGAGTTATTTTTCTTTTGGTCAAGTATAGAAGTAGCAGAATCAAGATGAAATAAGTTTAATTGTCTCCTGTAATGACTATAAATTTCTGATTTTCTTACAAGGAATGACGTGGAATGACTGTTGACAGTTGTCAAAAAATGAAATTAGATTGACAAAAAACGGAACTTTCTGAAAGTAAAAGGCAATTTATTGAAAATGGGCAATCACAATAATAACTACAAGAAGCTATAAACTAGGTAGAAGTACAAGAGCTGAAGAAAATAAACAAATCAGTGTACTTACTTGGAAGTACCTACATACAAATTATAACAACAAATACAAACCAACTAATCAATAGAGAACAAGCAACACTAGGAGAAATAATTAATAAAAGATACAATCGCAATTCTGAAGGATTCGAAGAAAGATAATTCGAAAAAGGGAGTCAATAGTCAATCACTAGACTTACACCAGGCGTAAAAACCGTCAGGTACCAATCCTTAGAAATAGTCTTCTCTTTTATCAATATATATGGTGGGTGAGTACTATTTGGAAAAAAATTAAGAAGACAAATTTAACCTTGAACAGTGTCACTGACATTGAAAAAAAAGAGCTATTGACAGTATCCTGTAATGTAGCGTCATTGACAGGCAGACAAATTTTGGGTAAATGAACAGAGTACTACTACTAACTTTACTAGCAAACCAGCTTCTCCATTTAGATCGACAACGGACCATGAAATCTCAATAATATTCCGATATTCCCTTGCAGAGTTTCTTCGAGAACACCGCCGCCGCATCGTCCGCCTCCTCCGCCATGAAATCCCTGATGGCCGACCCCGCGTCGGCGGCCGGCGACGTCGAGGTGGAGGCGGGTGGCTGGGGCGACGAAGACGACGTCGACGAAGACGCCCCCGAGGAGAGGGGCGGGGCCGCTGAGGGGGCGGGAGACGGGGGGTGGGACGTGGAAGACGCCGACCTCGAGATACCGGATGTGGGGCCGACGAGAGAGGCGGATCAGGGGGCGGAGGGATATGTTCATCTGCCTACGCAAGGTAAGAGGGTGGGGTTGGGTGTGGCCACGCCCATGTGGTGTGGGACACGCCTACCGTGGTTTGGACATGCCTACGGTATCCACTTGTGGCATGTTCTGTTTTTAATTATTTTTATTTATTCTGGAAACCTGACAGATCTTGTAACTATAGGTATCCCAGTAATAGAGTTACCCTGATCAACATCGTAAGTGTTTGTTAATACAAATAATTATATACCAATTATTGTTGCGTACTAAGGAAAAAAGAAACTATTTCAATCACTTACAAACTCAAGTAAAAATGAAATTCGCTAATGTTTTAATGTCGATAAAAAAATTCGTTCACTCAATACAGATAGATAACTATCACACTGTAGGTTTTGAGTCCAATTTCTGTTCAGATTCACTATCACTTCAACACGAAACATATAATTATGAGCACTATATCACAGATTTATGCGGTGAATCTATTGGGTATAATAACATTGGCTGTGAGATAAATATCTCCGAACAAATCCGAACTGAAAATGAAGAAAAAAATCAACGTTTCACTTATTTAGAAGGCTTACTCATGATGATTACGAGTATATCCTGAAAAGCGAATGAATTGTAAAAAAATGACATAAAATTTGAGCTTATTGCTTACCATCAGTGATATCCGAAAATCTTACATTAGAACTTGAATTGAAATTAAAGTAAACAACCGAAGGGAACAATGAAAAATTGAAACCTCAATAAATTCGCATCTATCAGTATAGTTTGGTGTAAAACTGGTTTTGGGCGCGGTTGCCTGGTATAATTCACTAATTTCATATAGGCCGACCCCGCGTCTACGGTTGGCGACATCGAGTCGGAGGCAGGCGACTGGGGCGACGACGTCGACGCCCCCGAGGAGAGGGGCGGGGCCTCTGAAGGGGCGGGAGACGGGGGGTGGGACGTAGAGGACGCCGACCTCGAGATACCGGAGGTGGGGCCGATGAAAGAGGCGGATCAGGGGGCGGAGGGATACTTTCATTTGCCCACGCAAATCAGCGATATCCGAAAATATTACAATTTTGACTAATTAGTCTATAGAGATAATATTCAACTTGAATCACAGATACTGAATCACAATCAACAAATGCGAATATACAACTAAAACAGCGCATCCATAATACAAGACCTTGAATTGAAAAGAAATATAAATGAAGCGTGGGGAACTCCATGTTTGATTGACTGTAATGAAAGATAATGTTAACAACAACAGATACAAACCATTTCTCATTTGAATTTACTTCATCTATCATTCAAGATGCATCCCATTTTGTTTTCAGGTCAATCGCCTCTCCTGGCCTGGACCAAGCACTCTCAGCTGGCTGCCGACCACGCGGCCGCAGGCTCCTTCGAATCGGCCGCCCGCCTGCTGCACGACCAGGTGGGCGTGGTCGACTTCGCGCCGTACGAGCGACTGTTCGCCGCGCTGTACGGCGGCGCGCGCACCGCTCGTGCTGCCCAACCCAACGTGCCGCCCACGTTCGCCTGCCCGCTGAGGAACTGGAAGGAGGGCGGCGCGAAGGGCGGGCTGCCGGCGGTGGGGGTGCGGCTCAACGATTTGGTGGGGAAGTTGCAGGTGAGAGAGAGTCTAAGAAACAGTATTTCTTATTGACGAAGCATAGTATTCAAAATTGAATGAAAGTGTATAACATAACATAAACATATACAACTAAGAATTGACAAAGAAAAAAACTGCTTTTTTAGTATACAGGGTGTCCCTAGACCAGTGGGACAGTTGAATATCTCCTGAACCAATAGGAATTTTCGAGATATTATAATTCCACATCATATCGCATTATGAGTGCTAACTTCAGGAATGACTATATTTTCTACGAGGGGCACAAGAAAGGCTCACAAAATCGAACATCAATTTTTTCAAATGGAACACCCTGTATTTTATTGCATTTTCATAATCTCCTTGAAGAGGTGAATTCAACGACCTAGCACACTTGGGCTCTAGCGGGAATGATTTCCGAGATATAGGGTGTGGAAAATCGAGATTTTTCATTTTTGGGAATTTTTTGTGTCAAAACTATTCATTATTGGTCAAAACGGCTCACATGTCCATATCCCAACTTTTGATTTACTATTCACTCGTATTTAATTGAAACAAATACAGGGTGGTGTGGAATTCCGACTGAAACTGACCACCCTGTATTTGTTTAATTTAAATACGAGTGAATAGTAAATCAAAAGTTGAGATATGGACATGTAAGCCATTTCAACCAATAATGAATAGTTTTGACACAAAAAATTCCCAAAAATGTAAAACCTCGATTTTCCACACCCTATATCTCGGAAATCATTTCCGCTAGACCCCAAGTGTGCTAGGTCGTTGAATTCAGCTTTTCAGGGAGAATATGAAAATGCAATGAAAGACAGGGTGTTCCATTTGAAAAAATTGATGTTCGATTTTGTGAGCCTTCCTTGCGCCCCCCGTATAAAATATAGTCATTCCTGAAGATAGCACTCATGATGCGATATGATGTGGAGTTATAATATTTTGAAAATTCCTATTGGTGCAGAAGATATTTAACTGTCCCACTGGTCTAGGGACACCCTGTATATAAGACAAAGTGAGCTAGAAAATGTATCGATCGGAACTCATAAACATGTTTATCAAACCCGGTATCGTTGAATTGAAAAAAATCAAAGTTGGGGTTGTTTCCGGTGGACCGGTGAAACCAGAAGTGTTTCAACAAAAATTATTTTGTCAATAATTGAGCAATGTGGTATACTTGCTACCCAACAATTCTCAGAATCCTATCTCGAATGATTCAGAAGTTACAGCACTGATCGTTCTTTGTCTCCGTATGTAAAAAAAATAAAATGTATATTTATTTCCACCAACGGGCATACTTTCCTCGATTATCGCCTATCGCCATTGTAAAATTGCCACTTCAGGTTCGTATGCCTCCTTCCAGTAGCGACCTAGACGTATGCAAACCAGCTAGCGCCCGGTTATTTTTGCAAGATACGATAATGTATCCACATGCCCGAGCTTCCTCGTTCGTCGAATGCTTAACGTTTTTTTCAACCGGAAGTTGAGGTCATAGCAGGTGCAAGGACTGGTCATAGACGCTCGGAGGCACTTTTTCCCGGTTCCCCGGGCTGTCTGAGTATATCTCTAAAAGGGCATACGAACATATGCTGTCGACACTTGTGGTGTCATGGGCCCACGGTCTATTACTTCAAACATTTCGAATTTTGACAAATCCTACACCCCTTCCAGGTGTGCTACCAACTCACCACGGGCGGCAAATTCACCGAGGCCATCGAAAAGTTCCACTCCCTCCTCCTCGCCATCACCCTCCTCGTGGTCGACAACAAGCAGGAAATCACCGAGGCGCAGCAGCTGCTGCGCATCTGCAGCGAGTACATCTGCGGCCTGCAGATGGAAACACTCCGCAAGACCCTGCCCAAGACCACTCTGGAGGAGCAGAAGCGCCAAGGCGAGATGGCCGCCTATTTCACGCACTGCAAGTTGCAGCCCGTCCACCAGATCCTCACGCTCAGAACCAGTTTGAACATGTTCTTCAAGCTGAAGAACTACAGGACGGCTGCGTCGTTCGCGAAGAGGTTGCTGGAGCTGGGGCCCCGGCCCGAGGTGGCGCAGCAGGCCAGGAAAATCTTGCAGGTACGACATAGCCTCGATTATTTACACAACATGAGACACAATTATCTATACTAATATTATAAAGAGGAAAGATTGGTTCGTTTGTTTGTTTGTATTGAATAGGCTCCGAAACTACTGGACCGATTTGGCTGAAAATTGGTGGGGAAGTAGCCCAGAACCAGGAGACGGACATAGGATACTTTATTTCCCCCCGGTATCATTAGGAAATTCAAGATGGCGGATCCAATATGGCGGATGAGTTTCCTAATCCGATTTTATCTAAAATTGGTGTCTGGTGGTTTTCGGGGTCGGAGATTATGATTCTTTTGTCAAAATTTAGAAATTCAAGATGGCGGACGAGTTTTGTAATTATGGTCCGATTTTATTCAAAATTGGTACCTAGGGGTTTTCGGGGTCGGAGATTATGATTTCATCGTCAAAATTAGGAAATTCAAAATGGCGGATCCAATATGGCGAACGAGTTTATCAATTATGGTCCGATTCTATTCAAAATTGGTATCTGGGGGTTTTCGGAGTCGAAGATTATGATTCTTTCGTCAAAATTTGGAAATTCAAGATGGCGGATCCAATATGGTGGGCCAGTTTTATAATTGTGGTCCGATTCTATTCAAAATAAATTGGTATCTGGGGGTTTTCGGGGTCGAGAATTATGAATCATTCGTCGAAATGGGTAAATTTGAGATGGCGAACGAGTTTTGTGATTATGGACCGATTTTTTTCAAAATTGGTATTTGGGGGTTTTCAGGTCGGAGATTATGATTCGTTTGTCAAAATTGAGAAATTCAAGTGGCGGATCCAATAGTGCGGACGACGTTTGTAATTATGATTCGATTCCATTCAAAATTTGTATCTGGGATTTTTGGGTTCGGAGATTATGATTTTTTCGTCAAAATTTGCAAATTCAAGATGGCGGATCCAATATGTCTGACGGGTTTTGTAATTTTGGTCTGCTTCTATTTAAAATTTGTATTTGGGGGTTTTCGGGGACGGAGATTATGATATTTTCTTCAATATTGGGAAATTCAAGATGGCGGATCCAATGTGGTGAACGAGTCTCTATAAAAATAGTAGTTTGAAAAACTATAATGAAACACGCTTTTATAGATAGCCAAACTCGAGGCCAAACCAAAAAGAAGTAGAAAATAGATAGACTAGTTTGAAAAGAGATAGATTGTCGAACTCAAAAGAAGTAGAAAATAAAAAAAAATGAATGTATTGATAAATATTCAAATATTCAAATAGAGAATGTTTTCTAGAAGTAATTGTATACAGCAAAACAACGTTTGCCGGGTGAGCTATTGTAATAAATCATGGTTTGAAACACTAATGAAACACACTTTTATAGATAGCCAAACTAAAAAGAAGAAAAAAAAAGTGTAGTTTGAAATAATGGAGAGATGGATTGATGTACTGAAAAGAAGTAGAAAATGAATAAAATAGTTTACAAAACTAAATAGACACGCTTTTATGGTAGCCAAACTATAAAGAAGTAGAAAATAAAATGATAAAAGTATGTTGACAAATACTTCAGTAACAAAATATTCAATATCATAAGTAACTATGATTGATTCTATTTGTTATTGCCGGATTCTTTTTAATAATGATTATTGACGCCTCATAGAATAACTGCCCAACATTCAATATATTATTTTCTAAAAACGATGAGGCTGATGGATAATGACTGAATTTTTTTTATTGAATCTTGCAGGCCTGCGATTCCAACCTAACAGACGAGCTGCAGCTGCAGTACGACGAGCACAATCCGTTTTCCCTGTGCGGGTATTCCTACACGCCCATTTACAGGGGGAAGCCCGAGGAGAAGTGTCCCCTATGTGGGACCGCTTATTTGCCCAAGTATAAGGGGTGTTTGTGCAATACCTGTAAGGTCGCGGAGATCGGTAAGGACGCTATCGGGTTGAGGATCAGTTCTCATCAGTTCAGATGAATTTTTTCCATTTATATTCTATGATAATGATGATAATATTATAAGAATCTGTAGTTATATCATGTCTATAATTATCTTGATGATTGTTGATCACGTTTCACATGATCAGATACAACAGTCTCATCATTTGTATTATACATTGCAAAATGATATCGAGTCCTACCGACTGCGCCAAAATGGTCAGAATTCTACAGATTTTCAAAGACATAATTACAAATAATATGATACTTCTACAATCTTCAATCCGTTGAAGCATCCTTCCATTTCATTTTCAATAAGATAATTATCATGCAGGCTTGATATGGATAGGTACAGAATTTTATTACAAATAACATATATAAGTATTCTTGTTGTGTAGTATGATAATCTGAATAAAAAATAATTATTGGTACTTGCTCATTCTTTATGCTGTACAGGGTGAGTCAATAGTGTGTTCTCCTTCAATAATAATAGCCAAACCGTCAGATATATAGAAAAAATTGGAATGCACTTGGGGTCTAGCAGGAATGATTACAGAGATATAGGGTGTTAAAAATCGAGATTTTTCAAGTTGAGGATTTTTTTCTGTCAAAACTATTTATAATTGGTCAAAACGGCTTACATGACCCTATCTTAACTTTTGTCCCTAAGTATATGTCCCTATTAAATTTCAGTAGACATGTAAGTCCTTCTGACCAATAATGAATAGTTTCGACACAAAAAAATCCTAAAGTTGAAAAATCTCGATTTTCAACACCCTATTATCTGAAAATCATTCCTGCTAGACCCCAAGTGTATTCATGAAATCAGCTCTTCAGAGAAAACCTAGAAATGCAATAATATACAGGGTTCCCATTAGAAAAAAAAAAATCTTCAGCCGATATCTTGGAATTCTGACACCCTACAGATATGAAAATAATTTTAGGTGATAGTTCTCATGAAACCCTATACCTGTTGTATTCGAATTTTTTCTAGATATTTGACGGTTTGGCCAATATCGAAGGAGAACATTGACTCACCCTGTAGAATCAACTAAAATAACTTTGGAAGTTGACTCCCCAAGTCCATACCCCAGAAAAATTCACCATATATTATGGAATCTATTATTTTTGGCTATACATGTAGTGATCAATGTCATTATTTTGCGCTAATTATGTGATTTCTCTCAAAATTTTTGCTGTTGTACTCACATTGGTTGGCTATGCTTGAATATTTCAACGTTATTTTGTCTTCTCATGTGATCCATGTATATTCGGAAATGTCTACTGGTTTTCAAACAATCATCATCTCTTTTATGGTCAATGATTGATGAATGATACTTCAATTACTTGAAGAAGACCCGAATTCCGTGGTTTTGTAGAACAATAAAAGAGATAAATTTTCTTATCCTTTATAGACCATATATTCAAATTCATAAGCTCCCAAAAACATTCAATGTAATCTTCTGTGAAAGTCAATTGCAGATTTTGCTTCAGAATGATATTATTCAGTTCAGTGTGACACTTAAAAATATTGATTTAAAATTTTACTACAATTCCATTGGACATTGATACAAAATTCAATCATTCATATATTTTTACCTAGTGTGTGCTTGATCATCTATTGATTCTGTGTGTCCCTGTGGTGAGTTTCCAGAATTTTCACCTACCCTGTATGACAATTTCAGTGAGACTTCCGCCTTCGCCGCCTTGATTTGATATAATGATTATAATGACAAGTTTCTTTTGAAGTTCACTTCAAAAGGCAAATATGTCCAAATCAGGCAATACTTATGTAAAAGTGTTTTATAGAATTTTTCCAACTGAAAAACCGTCTTGGGATTTAGTGAAACTGAAGAATAAGAAAACGATCTATCTCAGAAATTTACAACAGCTGCAAGATCCAAGTAAATCTAAAGAACCAGCCAATTTTTGGGAGTTTGAAACTGATGGTATTTTTTTCAACGACAGCCAAGAGTCGGTCTATTCCGAAGTTATTGATGAAACTTTAGAAAGGTAAGTATCCAATAAAATTATCAATGATCTATATTGAGATTTTTTTTCAAGGGTAAGCAAAGGTCACAACATTATACTAACTGCTTTCGGACAAACAGGAACTGGAAAATCTCTAACGTTATCTGGATTGCAACTCTCAGAAGAAGTCAGTTCCAAATTAAATTTAAAATAGAATTTCAAAGTTTCATCGAAGCATATTTTCAGGATCTAGGTATAGCTCCTAGACTAATTAAACATCTACTGGCACTCAAAGAACTGCAGCCAAAAAATATCAAAATGTGCATCCAAATGTCTTATGCTGAATTTTCAAAAACAGCAGTCATCGATTTACTCAAAGAATATCCTAACAGTTTAGAAATATGGCACACGAAAGAAAACATCACGAAAATCAAAGTGAAATCCGAATTTGATACCATGAAACTCTTATACTTGGGTGGGTCTTGAATGTCAAGTATAAAAAGTACAGAGTGATTGAAAAATTTATATTTCCGGCTCGATTCCTGGTGTACACAATAATTATTTTTACACCAAGGTAATAAAGAATATCAGTATTACCAAGGGTATAAGGGTTCCGTGGTAATAGTATTCTTTACTATCAAGGTGTATATTAAATTTTGTTCACCACTAGCAATAGATTCCAATCATTTTAATTCTGTGAAACTGGAATAGGGACTTATACTCAGTACGAAAGGACTTCTTTTCATTTCTAATTGAAATCTAGTAGCCACGACCATGACAGGAAAATATAACAAGTCTTTATTAATCATTCCAGAATTACGTCATTTGACAGGTTGCTGAGGGGCAAACATTGTATTTTGTCATGATCTGTCATAGAAAACCAGAATTAGTGAGATCGTTTTCTTTGGAATCCGAGTTGGAACTAGGAAGAATTTCATAATTTTGTTTGGTGAAACTGTTATTATATTGTGGATGTGACAGAGGAACGGCCTGGGCAATGCTCATCAAAGGTTAATTAACAAATAGTTTGTGTGCCCCTCAAGAAACCATGTCAAAATCACGTGTTCTGGAATGATCAATTGATAAATAAAACGTATACTAGATTCGAGTGCTATTCCTGCGAATATCTCCATCAGAACTGTGACTTTAGGTTAATCAAAACAGAGGTGGCTATGTCTATTGACTATTGGTTCATAAAATTACGAAAACTACCTTGGTGGTAAAAACAAACTTTACGCTTCGAAAAGGAGTGAATAATGGTAGGATTTATAGCTAGTGGTGGAACCTCAGATCAACAAAAGACCCTTTGTTGATCTGAGGGTGGAACAAATATCAGATATTACACATTTTTTCGCACCCTTACATAGATCACCCAGTAAGTCATGATTGTTTAGTGATAGTAATGACTTCAGTTATTTTCAGGTGAAGCTAGAAAATCTATTATTCAAACTAATAATTATATGTCTCATCTGAATACTTCTGTTCTTACCTTTTACATAACTACCAGAGATATCGATTTTAGCTATCCCTACAACATTGTTTCAAGGGTAAGTTTTTTTCAGATAGGAACGGAACAAAATATGTTTGTTGTTTTAAAAGACTCTTTTATATTTCCCTGTTAATTCCTACCACTCTTACCTATCTTTTTCAACAACAAATGCATATTTTTGTATCTGTCATCGATAAATCGAATTCTATTTATTTTCTATCCGTTGGGGAAAAAACTAGTAACACATTTAATTTTTTAGATACATTTGATTGATATGGCAGGTGCCGACACTTTAGGCAACTCATCCTGTATATTGAAAAATCCTGCAGACGTAGGGTCTGCCAATTTATTCAAACTCAACATGGAGCTCTTCTTTTTATGTTTAATGGGAAAAATACCAGAACTTATAAGAGTCAAGCAAAGAATCAGTCCTCTCACATATTTTTTAGGTGGTGATTTGAGCAATCAAAGTACTATGAGGTAAAAAAGTAAAAATCATCTGTCTTGATATTTTGAAATTCCACTTGTCAGTATGTCAATTGCTCTCTTCCAAAAGTCAATGATGATATTGTAATCATGACATTTATTCAAAAGAATCCAAGAAAAATTCATTGCTTGTACAATTAGTAAATTATTGCTTTCAAACTAATGTGAGCCTGTACAGGTTTATAGCACATGTCAAAATCCTCAAGGAGAATCTACCGATAACCATGTCGATGTTGAGGTTTGGACAACTTTTGAGAGGATACCAACCTCGTCAGAAAGATCTGGATTTCGAAGTCAACACAGATTACAAAATCAAATTCTTGCAGGTAAGTGAACACTCAAACTGTTCACAAATTAGAGACAATTTTAAGAAAATAAGTCTATACATGAAATTGATTTCTTTTTTCGTTTTTATATCATATATCATCTGTCCGATCTGAAAGATAATGTGAATTCTCAAATTCAGAAGATTTTTATTCTCATATCCTCCCCTTGGGTGTTCAACAAATGTAATTCAATTTTGTCTGAATGATATTATATATATTTTTATCTGGAAGAGAATGCAAATTCTCAATTTCAGAACATTTTATTTTCAATTCCTTGTCTGTGTTCAATATATATGTAATTCAGTTTTCGTCGTGGCATATATGTAGAGTCAGAAAAATAGATTGATTATTTTATTTTTGTCTTTTGGATCGCACGAAAGAAATTTCTGTGATGATCGAAGAACATCGTGCGTACACTCGTCTTCAGTGAACATGTCGTGGTTGGACGGTATGAGCGCTCTAACTGCAGCGGTGATAAAGAAAGCTGACACCGTCCATGTGCGACATGTTCTCTGAGGACGACTGTACCTAGATATGTGTTGGATATTTTTTAACTTTTGGAGGTAATTAGTTCTTGGGAATGAGAACTCTTCGTTACATAGCCGAGCTTTCGAAAATGTTTATTTCAAGATGTCTTGATAAAGGAAATTTGAACATTTTCGAAAGCTCGGCTATGTCTGTTTTTTTAATTGACTCTGCCGTTACTTGATGGAAATCTATGGCAAATGTAAAAACTTCCCAAATGATAAGATTTCCACAAAATTCTCAAACACACAACATGTTTCGCTAACCCAGTAGTTTCGTCAGGTGAAATACTGGTTTTCAAATCACCTGTGTGAGCACTGACCATTATTGAGGTTTTTTCCAAAATCTCTTTCGCTGTCGAAATACTCCAAAAACACTAGTAATTTTATGAAATGCTTCCAAACGTTTAGTTGAAGCAGACAGTACGATATCAATAATGGAAATAAATACCTGAACTTCAAAACGTTGTCCAGGTGTTTGATTTTCAACAAAGTCGTCGAGTGTAGTAAAGAGCCCCTGAAATGATCGTACTTTGTATATCGCTTGATTCGTCCCTGTTTATTGCTGATAGTATTCTTCATAGTCGTACAGATCTGATGCAATGATTTTTTAACGCCTCGACACGTGTTTCGCTAACTATGTTAGCATCTTCAGGAGAAGATTAAAACTTAATATCCTATTCTAGTGTGCTGCTTATATACTAGGTATATGTTCACCCAACTGTGAAAAATACTAACCGTCAAGTTAATGTTTGTCATGGTTGAGTTCAATGTTAATCTTAATTTTTTATTTTACTAAACTATATAGAGGGCTATATGGAATAGGTCCATTATCCTTATTCATTACTCTATTACTATTCCTAAATATCTCTAAGCTTTCATATGCGTCTAGTTTTCTAATGTTATTAACTTGCTTAACTAATTTGAGGTTAGTAATATGTGTGTTATGATTGTGATTGAACATATGTTCGGCCACACAAGATTTATCTAACCTGCCATATTTTAAATGAGCTATATGTTTTTTGAACCTTGTTTTTATGGGTCGCCTGGTTTGGCCTATATATGTTTTATCACAATCATTACAACTTATTTCGTATATTCCCGACTTTTCAAGTGTGTCCACTTTATCTTTCGGATTGCCTAATAAATTGCCTAATTTTGACCCAGACTGGTAAACGCTTTCAAAACCTAAGTCTTTGAAAACCTTATCAAGTCCCTTCGTATACTTGGGATTGAACGGGATTGGAATTCTTCTAGAGTTCTTTTGATCTACTTGAAAAGTCGTAGAATATCGAAGTGTTAACTTAAATTTATGTCTACGTATTAATTTATCTACTATTTTGATATCATACCCATTGACGCCAGCCACTTTATAAATAACACTTCTTTCAGCTTTGAATCTTTCTTTGCTCAGAGGAAATACCTACCTATATATACCTATAGGTATATAAGTATGTACTTCCTTATGTCAATAAATAAATAAATTTCTTTCAGACCCAACTGGAAGAACTCCAGAAAGAGAAAATCCAGAACTCGGTGTTACTCAATCAGGATCTCACGAAGAACATGAACTCCGATAGGATGGACCATCTAGAACGCACCGTAAACGACTACCTCAAGAACCGCATCACCGAAATAACCGTTCTCAGCGTGGCGGAGGCCTCAACGGTGTTCAAACTGCTGAAGGAGATGTGCAACCAGTGCGAACAAGAGAAAATCAAGCTGGCGAAGGAAGCCAAACCGATTTCGGAAGCATCGTTGCATAAATTCAGGAGGGCTTCGAAAGGGAATCTCAGCTCCGCATCGTTAAGAGTAAATCAAAATTCAACCATAAATTTTTCATAATACACTTACCGCCAAAAAAAAAACCGGCCAGCAAAAAATGTTGCCAAATTGTAACTTTTTTAATTCTTGTCTGATTCTGGTGAAATTTCGACCATATCATAGATATTTCGAAGTGTAAACCTGAATTTTAATTCTTGAAAAAAGCTGATGGCTGGATTTTAATACAGAGAATAACAAAAGTTACACTTTCACCATTAACTTCTCAACACTCAGTGGCAAATGTGAGTGGTTAAACTAGAGTTACTCTAGTTAAACTTAGCTCCATCATGTTTCGAATTGAAGTGTGATCCCTTCTCAACACAATGGCTTTTGATTCACTTCATTATCTTGTTTCTAAGGGAAAATATAGGCGTTTAGAGAAAGTATGATATTTTCTTATTCTTATTAACCATAATTCAGAACCATTCTACAATCTTCTGTTTCATCATGTTTTGGATTAAAGTGTGACCCCTTCTCGTCCCTTCAACACAGTGATTCTTGATTCACGTCAAAATCTTATTTTCAAGAGAAGATACAAGTGTTTTAAGATAGTATGGATTTTTTAATTTTTCATGAAGAATAATTCATACCCAAAGATGCTCTTTGGGATGAACTCCAGAAGCTCATTCGCCTTCATCCGGCATTTTCAGATACTCTTCAAGAGCTACGATTCCCCTTCAAGGAGGATTTGAGGCAATTCCTCAAGACTGCTTGAGAAATTTAATCAACTCGATGCCACGGCGGTGGAATGCTCGAATGCTTCGTAATTGAGGTTTCTGTTCACTGGAGAGTGCGTGAAAAAAAGAGATGAAAAACAATTGAAATCAACTTATAGATATTTATCCACGATGTTATCGATAAGTTCATGTGGATTCTGCAAATTTGAAAAAATCATACTTTCTTAAAACACATGTATCTTTTCTTTAAAAAACTATATTGACGTGAATCAAAAACCATTGTGTAGAGAAGAGATCGCATTTCAATCCAAAACATGATAAAGCTAAGTTTAATCACTCACTTTTGCAACTGGACGTTGAGAAGTTGAGCGTGGAATAGTAACTTTTGTTTTTTCCTGTATAATGACCAAGCCATCAGTTTTCATTGGAACTTGAATTCAGGTTAACATTTTGAAATATGAATTTACGATTTGGTCGAAATTTTACCAAAATCGGACGAGAAATAAAAAAGTTACAGGCCGGTTTTTTTTGCCGGTGAGTATTTACTATCATTTTCGAAAACAAATGATTCAAATCATGATTCAAACTGATTTTTTAAATTTTAATCGTGATTTATATCAAATTGATTATAAATTGTTGTAAAAACAAGTCGCTGAACCAGATAACTCATCAGGAAATTCAAATAAAGGAAGAAAATGTATTTGAAACTAAGTGTTTATGTCATAGGTACTTTATGTAAGTGTGAAACCATAACTAATCAACCGCACGTTATTCAGAGGAACGATTTTTTTTTCTATGTCATGGAGAAGATTTTCTAACTGTAAACCTCTCAACTAGACAACAAATATTTTCGGGTGAATAGACAAAATAATGAAAATAAGTGATTTTAATAGTACATTATACACCAAGGTGCGATTTGTAGCTCAAGGGCGAAGCCCGAGAGATACGAAGCACCGAGGGAAAAATAGCATTCTGTCCTGAGGTGTGTATACTATTTTTTACGCTGGCAAAACACAAAAATTGAGAATGAATAAAAATTTGGTCAAAGTGTTTTGTCATAATTAGTAGTAGTATAGTTTGTGGAATTGGTATCTTGACAACATGCATCTTGTTGACAACACATGGTGACAGCAAATATCAAACTGAAATATATGAAAACATCTTTGGTTGGTTAACGGTTATGGAACAAGAAATCGAAGAAAAACCCCAAGAAATTATTGATGCTGCTTCTGCAGTGATTCTTAACTTGCTACCAGTGAGATCTAGAAATCTGTATGATGCAGCATATACTCGCTTCAGAGAAGGGTGTTCCGAAAAAAAAGCGCAGAGCAATGCGGAAAATGTAAAGTTGGTATAAACTCCTTAGGGAGAAAATATGTCACTTTATCTCCCTATGGAATAATACGAGACTTCTGCCCCTCTTTTGTTACCAGAGAAACCAACTTCTACTCCAGCCGGCATAAAAACTTCATTACTTCCATATTTAAGGATAAAATCCGATTTTTAATTTTTTTCAGAAAATCGTTTTATTTTGCAATTCTAGTCATTTGACATACTTTTATACCTAATTAGAGTCACATTCATCGGACGTTTCTAAAACTGAATTACCCTTCATAAGTTTTCTAGTACCTATTTATATTTTTAGGAGAAAAGATCTTCGATGAAGAGGTCATCGAGAAGGTTGAGTGCGGAAAAAGTTGAAAAATCCACCTCTGTGCAATCCTTGATGGATCCCAAATATAAATCTCAAAACAGAACCAGTGTAGAAATATGTGAGTATGGAAATGTAGATGGAAGAATTGATGAAATGATTCTAATAATTATGGTTGGATTAAAATGCACAAAGAATCAAGGAAGAATTCCTTGTCCTAACTTGCTTTGATATTCCAGGTGTATAAAGCTTTCATTATGGCAAAATTCAGTCTGAGTCTGAAAATTTCAGAATGATAATTATTGAAAAATCTCAAGTTCAGAAGCATATAACTTTATGGTGTTTGAATAGTGAACTATTCGACATTCCACACACTGGCGAACCATAATAGACTTTTAATAATTGTCTTTATATAGTTTTAGAATACGAAAACACTAAAAATCAATTGAAACACGAAATGTCTTAAAATCGTGACAAACACAGCACTGCAACCCTGTAACGGCGGCATTTGACATACCCGAATGACTAAGAAATATATGCGTAACTCGTAGTTCTTCTTCTTCTTTAGCAGTGGGAACTTCACTGAAGGCCCCTTTGGGTTCAGCCTCAAAGGACTATTTACCCAGTTTTTTGTCTTCTTGAAATTGAATGCGGAGGTAAAGCTGCACTTTGGTGCGTTTGGTCAAATACCATCACTTTCCTCCGTGACGAAGTTCTGGAATGAGTTCGTGCACTATAGGTTGAGGTTACTTGCAGTGAGGAATGCAGTTAAGGCAGTGGATGTATGTTCATTTGGATTTCTAAGCAGGTCATACATTGATAGAGCAGTAGGCGTGTTGAGGTTTCTACATGCTATTTTTCTGTATAGCAGGTTTGTGTTAGTGGTGTTGTTAGGTCATTCTAATAATAGATGGTTTAAGTTACCTATTAGTCCGCAGGGGCATAGAGGGGAACTTTGATTCTGTGGAGGTGGGCTTGTGAATGGCAGTGACCTAGTCTCAGTCTGGTGATGGTGGTGATCTGTTTCCTGCTGAGGTTGATCTGATCAAACCATGGTTTCTCGTTTAGTTTAACCTGGATCTTATATAGGTGTCTTCCTTTTGTGCTGCATATTTTTGTCCATTCCTCTTCCCAGAGGGTCCATAGTGTTGCTTTCATTTGTTTGGTGAGAGGTCTCTGTATTCAATTTCCTTGTAATCGATGGCGACTCTGTTCCTTCCCTTGTTTGCTATGGTGTCAACTATAGCATTGCCTTTGATGTTGGTGTGGCTTGGTATCCAACGTAGAACTACTTTCAATCCCTGGTCTCCCGCTTTATTTAAAAAGTGTTTGGCCATGAGTGGATAACTATGTGTCTCTGATCTGATTCCTGTTTTGGTGATTTTCTGGATTGCACTGCGCGAGTCTGAAAGGATGTGAGATTGGGCGATCTCGAAGTCTATGATTTTTTTTGCTGCCGTTGCTATCCCTAAGGTTTCTGCGGAGCATATTGTTGTGTGGTCTTGAACTCTCAGAGCTGCTGAGTATTTTCTGCTGGATATGTAGACTCTGAAATGCTTAGGACATAGGCATCATAGTAGACTCCTACTCCTGACTGATCTGTATTTGATTCATGTGAGCCGTCTGTACGTGTATATACCTTTCCATTCCTCGTTGATGATTATCAGGAAATCTTTCTGGTTACCGTTTGCATTATTGTTTAATTTCAGAATGGAATTTTGTATTTGATACATATGGGTTGCATACTCAAAGTTAAAGCGAAAGTCCGCTGTCTTTTTTGATTTTGTTTATGTGAGGGAGGGTCCTGTCTAGCGCTTCAATGAGGGGTATTTCTGTGAGTTTGGCTTCTGTGTTAAGAGGAATTATGAACATATCAGTTAAGAGCATGGTGGTAACTCGTAGTTAACCGTCCGTGGGTGACGTCACTTAGTCAGGCCTAACCAGCGGCTCGAAACGACAAGCGCTTATAGCGCTATAAGGCGACCGCGTATTTCGATTTTAGTTTTAGATCATTATTGAGCCGATTTTGCTTTTTTTTGAAGGGCTTCCGGTTGAAAGAGGATGCCAGCCGTCAACTGAGCCCTTCTTCGCATCCCATTCGATTTTAGATTTTATTATGGAAAAACGAAGTTTCAAAGCAAAAACCAGAATAAAACACAAATACCCACCTACAGCAACCCATTCGAATTAAATATATTGGCAAAAATTGTAGTGATTCAATCTCATTAGAGGTAAACTCCACACCTACTTATACAGGGCCCGCAGAACATAAACTTATCATGAGATTGATCGAAAGAAAATTGGGGAAAATGTATTTTCGTTTGATAGACATGCCGTTTGTTATACCTAATTACCTATATTTATCTTGGAGAATTCCTATTACCTGAAAAATTAGCCAGTGAGTGTTTTCAATTTCCTGTTGTTGGATTTTTTACCCAATTGGTCGTTGGACTTGAAACAGTAATTTTTAAGTAGAGTGTTTGTAGTACATGTTAATATAATAGTTGCAATTTGATCATTGGAATGAATTCTGCATTCATTGCCACGAGGCAAATGACCGTTTTCAGAAAGAAATTTGAGAATGTATTGAGTCAGAAACCAAAGAGTCCAATGCATTCGAAATATGTTTCAAAACCCTCTTTTTCTGATTATCAAGACATTTTCCCGAATTATGTATCTCGTTTTTATCTATTTCAATTAGTAATTCCTTGATTTGATTGATATTATTAGAGATAAAAGGTGTTTTCAGATTGGCTTTTAGATATGTTTGTATCGCTAGGTCATACAAAAACGATTCCACATTCAAAACAAAATCAATCACAACCGAATATGTAATTACGGGCACTGGAGAATAAGACAATTTGAATAATGTGACTTTTTGCAAATCGATAATTTTGAACCACTTTTCGGGCAACTGAAAAGACTCTAATACAACTAGAAATTCTTGAAATTCTGTGTAGCAAAATGATTTTTGGTAATTTTCGAATTCAGTTTTACTTTTGGTAAGTGCTTGTGCCAAATTTTTAGTCTCTAGAGTACCTCAAGTTTTTCATCACGGCTTGTGCGTAATTTTACATCTTTCGATAAATGAGATGGACAGTTGGGAAATTGAGTGGGAATAACATCTCGTTTTTCAAATCTATTGTTACAGTTTTGCCAGTTTTTGAATCGGTTGCAGTAGATGAAGTAATAATATCATCTTTAGTAAAATGTAATTCACATACTTTACTGTACTTAGATGGAGTCGTAAAATCCTTGCGGTGAATTGCATGTACCCACTTTTTCGATAGTTCCTTGTCCAACGGGAAACTAAAAGCATGAACGTTTGGACCACCCACATAATTCCCCCGACAAAAGGGAACACAACACTTGTAAGGCATTGTTATTTCGCCTATCACAACACGAAATATTTCACAAAACAGTAATTTCTCCGCCAATTATTTTGATGAATAAACAACAAGAGAATTCGAGCGCACATTCGAGACGATCGATCGACGCGAATCGAGCTGTTTACGTCAGAGTCTGGCGTTACCAGACTTATTTCCATAATAGACTATAATTTTATGTAATGATGAAATTAGGAAAATTTAAATTATTTCAATAGCAGAATTCACATATTCCAATAAGGAACAAACATACAGAATAAATATATATAGATAAAAAATGTATATTATATTATTAATGTTTTCTGCTGAAAACGATGTTGGATCGGGACAAAATGTAAACAATTTCGAAAAAGTCACCACAATGAGCACTTCCGTAGCATCCGGCTCGCTGACCAACATCCAAAAACGCTTGCGATCGACGGGCCACCTGCCCAAATCGGCGGAGCGACCTTCGCGACCGCCCTCTGCCGTGGGCGGTTTCCACAAGCGCGTGTCTGCCATCGGCAAGCGCAAGTCCACCAACAGCATGGGCGCGGCCATCTTGTCCGAGAAGAGCGTCCACGAGACGGTGGTGCTGGTGCCCGATGCGGTGCCCGAGAACCAGGAGGCGTGGGCGGCGTACCAGAACGAGCAGGCGTACAAGAACACGCTGGAGGAGTACAGGTGCGTAGTGGGCGGTGAACCGACCGGCGTTGCCAGACCTACTGTTGTAACAGTAGATCTACTGTTTGTGTCTCCGTTCTACCCTAGAGTTCCTAAATGTACTTGACACTGCTGTTTTGACGTTTTTTGTATATCAGAGTACGGACAGTATCACAAGCACTGACAATCAGACATAACCACAAATAAATTGATGGAAAAAGCGGGAACTGACAGTACACTGACGTACATGACATAAATTTCAAAGGTTTGACAAATTGAGAGAATTAGGAGAAAGATGCGAGTTTGTGTAGTTTCCAACTGTGGTAACACGGGAAATCAATTCACTCTATACGAATTTCTATTGGATAACGTAATTCTACAAAAATGGAAACAGAATATGATGCGGGCGGCATGGAATATACCACAGGCCACAAAATTTGCGAGGTATTCGAATTACTTGGTAGGATATAGAAAATTTTTCAAAGCATTTTAATCAGGTACATTTCAGAAGGGAAGAATAGAATCGTATTGAGAGAAAGGGCCGAACCCACAATTTATAAACTGAGCGAGTATCGAAAAAAACCTTATTCCAATTTAGAACCAACAAGAAACGAAAAATTTGCAGATAATGAAATTCATTTCGAACATATTTTTAAAGAAAAAGGCACGATAATCGAATTTTCAGAGCAGGAATATTGAAAAATCCAAGGTTTACGAGTGGAAGAGAGTGAGGAATTCAGAAAACAAATAGAATAAAAAAATAGAGACTTGGAAAATAAGTCTGAATGTGCATGTACATGCGTAGTTGAGAAGTGCTAGACTACTACATAGCTCCTAGTGGATTTTGAACCACTTCTTGGGTACCAAGCTACGAGCAAGATATTATCAGAGCACAGAACAAGAACGCTTAATGAGTGCACCATTTATGTTAGGTATCGAAAATGATCTTCCGATGGCCGGGTTCAAACCAACAATCCACTTTAGCAATGTGAACGGCGATCTATAGTGAGTCGAGCGCTGAAGTACATTTATACGTACTTCCGAATGTCTTGGAGAACCTTTATTATTTATCCTAACTGAAATCAGCTGTTATTGTTGCCATATCATTTGTTTATTTATCAATTACTTATCACCTACCACTCTTGTACAAGTGATATTGTTCCATACGAAATAAAAGTATGTTTCATTGGTTGAAATTCATCAGTTTTCACCCCATTCTGAACTTTTGTGATGAAAAAATATTCAACTGAACGTATATTTATACCTACATATGAGAGACTTATTCCATGGGAATAGTATATGTATTTCGTTGGTATATATGTACATACCAACTCGATATCGACCTCCATTGAGATCTTTCAGCAATATCATTCAATATTTCGAGAAGAAATAATTTTCTAATCAATTTATCGTACTCGTTTACCCACTCGAGTAAACGCTATGCACTCTCATACAGAAATCAAAGACAGAGAAAGATATATGGATGTACTCTTTCCAGGACTTGTGGAGGAAGGAAGATGCGAGGATCCTTTATCTAAGCGGAAAACATATTCTTGTCCTTGTCTGGCAAAACATATGATTTGCTTCAAAATCGTTTGTGGTTATGTTTGATTGTCACTGCTTGTCTAGTGTCCGTACGGCTCATGCTGCAAACTTCATTCTCGTGGGAAATCACTATAATGGGCGTGTACACCTTGGTAGAACTTTTAACTCAAACCATGTTTATAATGATCCTTTCATACATAAATAATGATTGACGACATAATTCGATCGAAAAATCTACTGGAATGTTCAATTTTTGAACATAAATAATAGTGCCATCTGAAAACGGACCCTCTTATGACGTAGAAACCTCATCTCGCCATAGTTGAAAGAAAATACCAAACGCCGGACGGAGACTGAGGCAACTGATTTATTAATTCTTTCAACTGTGATCTCGCGCTAATTCACTCTGCCAGAAATCATGTATATCATTCATCTCTGTCTGGAATAGTTCTGTTTCAGTATTAGGGTTTTGACGTCACATCATCGCCTCGTTTTCAGAGGTCCGAAAAATCGGGGATTTCAATAATTTTTTATAAAACGTAGGGAGCTTACAGCGATAAACGGTTTGCTGTGGTGAGCTAGTTTGTGTGAGTTCTATCGAATTATGGAATAAATTTTTTTTGTGATATAAGCCCATTCCGTGATCGTTAAAGAATATACTAATTTTTTGGACAAATCATTGAATATGAAAGTGGCTTACTCAAGTCTAAATTGAAATTTTCAACAAAATGCAATGAGCTGGACATATTTCAACCACATAAGCATGGAATTTTTTTAAAAATGGAATAAAACGATCTCAAAAATTTGAACAAATGAGCTGAGAGTTTTGATTTGAGTGGTGATGCCAAAATTATTATTTTTTTGTTAAAATGAAGGTACCCATTTCAAAATGAGAGACCATCTTGATAAAAGCATCATTCGGAAACAGAACATGACGAAAGATGTGAAATGAAAATTATTATCTTATTTATGCAGTTGTGTTTCATTAGAAACTTACCCCAGAAAATCACATTCTAGCGTCCGGGGACAACACAACCTGGAGCTAAAATCTACTGCTTTTTTCCCTTGTTTAATGAATAACTTTTTTTATACATTTTCATACAGAGAAGACAATTTGGTATACTTGCTACCCACCAACTTCCAAAATCTGATACGGAATGAAACAGAAGTTACAGCACTGGACGTTTTTCGTGCACTTCTCTGTATATGTATCCTTCCATAAACATCAATCAATAATATATCATGGTAAAAATAATGTATAGGTTTGTAATCAGGAATCCTTCTCAGCTTCACAATAACAATTTAGTACGAGGAGTCTCAAGCGATATCTCCATAATTTCAAAAGTTGAAAATATTATTCTTTCAATAGGGCTAATGAAGGAAGGATCATTGATGAATACAGCGAGTATTTGGAGGAACTTAAGAGGCTGCAGAATATTAAGGAGGAGCTAGAAAACATGAAATTCGAGATAACCGAGGTGAAGAAACTGATAGGTTTTCATGATTTTTCCACTAATGCATATCACTTTTTATTCCTATCCAATTGATTTGTTTTGTTCACCTTTTGTCAGTGTTACATATTTTTTTAGGGAGAAATTATGAGGAAATTTAACGTTTGCTCCAAAAATAAAGAAACTGAACTGACAGAGGCAATTCTGACCGAAGCTGAAACCATTTGTCAAGAAAATATGGAGAGAAGCCAGCAATCACTTACGGATCAGCAAGAGACTGTCCTGAAGAGTCAGGCGGAATTGAAAATTTACTTGAAAATTCGCAAAGATATCAAAAATCAACTGACTATAGATTTCGAAAATTATTGCAAGGAAAAGTATAACATACCATTGCCCACTTTGAAGACTCTGAGCGAAGAAGAAATGGTGATTATTTTCATTTATATCCCTATAATGATGAAGTTGATAAAAATATAATTTTCATCTTACAGTTGAAAGATACAAAACACCAATCAGTTTCCGTGAAAAATGATGCTGAAGAAAAAATCAATGATATCAAGAAGAAAAGTTCCCAACTGAGTAGTTTGAGAAAAATAATGAGTAAAGAAAAACATCGAAATGATAAAATTAGACAGAAATCTTCCATAACTTGGATTAATACACCAACAAAAACATGAATCTACCATACATATTTTATATAATGTCGCATAACAATAATAATAATAATAAAGAGTCTGAAGAGGAATGAATATGTTTTGTAGATGGAATTATTATTATTACATTTTTCTAAAAACGTCAAAAAATGACAAGGTTCGCGCATTGATAACAAATTGCACAAAACAATGCGCGAAGTGAAACAGTGCGTGAAGTACCTACTTTCGCGCATTGTTATGTAAAATATATGAGATATTTATATTTCAACTTTATGGTCCTCAATCGAGCAAATATCCACGAGATCATTTATTCCTGAATGTTCAACAATAACTTTGTTTTATCTCTTGGAGCGCACGAAAGGAAATTCCTATTATGCTCGTAAAACATCGTGCATACCTATAGGGAGGATAGGAGGAGGCCTTTTAAGCCAGTTCAACACTATTTTTTATATCAAGCTAAGCATATTTTTACTTTGGAACTATATTTTTTGACGTTTGTCGAAAAAATGTTGTTTTGCAACTGGAGCGCGAAATATACTTTGGTCAGATCTCGATCACCAAAGTAGCATTTCGCGCTCTAGATACAAAAATAACCATATTGGAATTTTTTCAGATGTAATTCAGCAAGAATCGCATGAGTTGACAGAAGAAAAATAATTATTATGAAATACGAAATATTTGTGTAGCACACGGAAAATTTTTTTTCGACAACCGTCTGGGAAGTACCCACTTCCCGGATGCTTTTTCTTTGAGAAAAGAGTACAAAGTATATATTATGGAATGATATTGCTCACCAAATGTTGACAGTAAAGCTGTCATATAGGTTCTCGAAAACATATAGAGCATTGGCCGCGCCAGTTTTACACAACTAGAACTAGAGGATCCCGAAATCCTCTCTTTTTATTACTTGTACGCTTTTTTATTGAATACGACTGTACCTATCACATTGTTCTTGTCATTTCAACTCGTTCAACTATGAAAATTTTGGTAGATGTTAAGATAAATGCAGATGCATGATTATCATTATACCACAGCAGCGAAATAACGACTGACAGCTATTTTTGCATGGTTCTTGGATGCAATTATCAGTAGTAATATCCCTAGGAGATTGATATGTAATAGACGAGATAATTTTATGACAATCGAAAGCCCCGTTCCTTGGTAAAACAGTTCGAAGCCGAAGGCTGAGGGCTGTTACGCTGTTACTGTCCCTTGTAGCCATCTTAGCTGTTACCAAGCGACTAAGACCTTGAGAAATTCGTCATAAAATTATGAGGCATTTGTCAATGTCCTAGGGATATTCGGCGAAAAATAATTTGAAGTTCAAAGTCGATCGTGTTGTGATAGTGATTGATAATTGCACTGAATGCAGTTATCAAAATTTATTTTCGCAATAAACTATCTAAAGCAACAGCGACATAGTGAGTTTGAAAATGTGCCTTACGGAATTTCCAATGCAGCTGTACCTATATAGGTATTCTCTGTTCGAATTTTAGTATTTGATACAAAAATCAGAATTATAATGTTCGAAATTTTATTCTACATAGAAATATATGGAAATGTAGTGTGCCAAGTGTGCCTCATGTATTGATTTATTGTTATCCTACATGTTTGCCGAAAAATTAGCATACGTAATACGCAACACGTCCGAAATCAGTTTTTCTGCACTAGCCCATAGACTACCAATATTGGTAGTCTATGGACTAGCCTACGGCTAGGCCTAGAATTTTGTCTACTCGTCCAAATAAACAGGAAGTATTAACTTTTACTTTTACGTAAACTACTTATTTACATAATAGGTCAAATATTCTGTAGTTCAAAAGAATTTCAAGAGTATAAGTAGATAAGGATATGTCCACACATGCAAAGGTTTGTCGATTTGTCGTTCATTGAAGAAGATTAAGAAGATAACCTCACTTCTTGAATCTTGATTTTTATTTTGTTCAGTTCTCTTGTTTACCATTATCATTATAATTTTTCAGATTATTTTAGCTTCTATTCTCATTAAAACAATGGTTAGCTGTGTGAGCTGTCGGGTGTCTCACGTTGCAAAGGGAATTTCTTTTCATCGGTAACAATACCAACCCTCAATGGTGTTTTTCAAACATGAGTGATAATTTCTATTATTCTATTCTTCCCAGACTACCATCAAATCCAGATTTGAAGAAGACTTGGCTAGAATTTTTCAATATCATTGAAGAAAATCTACCCAGAAGGGCACACGTATGCTCTCAACATTTTAAGGAAGATGCTTTTGATAGGACTTTCCAAAAATCTACATTGAAAAAAGATTCTCTACCCACTATCCTCATCTCTAGGACAATAAACATGTGAGAATTTCACATATTTGGATAATATTTGCCTTGTCCAAGACATTTTCAATTATTCTCAGATTGTGATAAAGTGACCTGTAATTTCTAATTTTTTTATTCCTAGTTCTCAGAAAGGAAGAACAAAAAAGAGGTCTGAAAAATCAAAGATGGTAGCTTCTTCAGATGTCAAAACAGAAAATGAAATAGAATTGTCAGATACTAAATTGGAATTATCTGAGATCCCTACAGATGAAATTAAAATAGAAAACAAGGACAACATTCTAGATAGATACTAACTGTGATACTAATAACTATACACTATACCTATTAAACATTTAAGGTAGCTACCATTCAATTTCAATAGGAAATGAATGGAAAATTGTTATTTAATTTGTTATAAATTGGATTATATTTTATTCCCACTGTTTATCAATCTAATGTTCCAATAAATATTTTGAAAAACATCAAATACATTTTCAAGCTGAAGAAAACTTTTGAATAAAGAAATAGTAGACATTTTGCTGTATTTTTTCATCTGATGGCTGCCTTATCATGATTAACAGTGTTTCATCAACTTCATCCATTTTTCAAATATTAAATATTGAACTACTATCTGATACCAATGGAAATGGTAGGTTATCAAAAATGGTTAATGTTTCTATTAAAAGTATTATGGTTCACTCAGTTTTGAATTTTACTCCAATTGTCTCTATTATATTGAAAGGATTCTTATTGCCTACATAAAAATATCAAACAAAATATTTATTTTAGAAAAACGAAACTGGAAGATACTATTCCCAATTTAAAATAGATATGCCTCTATTGAATCAGAGGTACCATATTAAATATAGAAATTCCAGCTATATGAAAAATATATGCTTCCCGAAAAAACGGAAGTGTTTATATTCAATTGTTTTTGAATGAAAATTATAAGGCTCATCAACCCGAATGGCAAATGCAAATTTCTAAATTAAAGTTGTTCCTGGGTTTAGTTTTTCAGTGGTATTTTTATTTTTGATATTAATAAAGCAAGTCAACAGGAAAGCCTTTTATCATCAATTATTTTTCTTTTTTGTACAAATTCGATATAAAATATACATTACCATATAAATTAGAAATTACTAATGCTATGATATACATCTCTAACACAAGTAAAAATATTTTCATACAAATATCAAATCCTTCAAATATCAATTTCATATCACCATCATACTAACTCACAATTCAATCACCAACCACTCTCCAATACTCACAAAAAATTGGTGGAAATGTAATAATTTTTCTATATCACAAAATTCATCATTCCTTCACATAAACTCACTGACAAAATAATCGATCCACTAAGTTTTGTTCATCCATAATTTTCGTAAATTCAAGTTCAATTTGATTATATATTTTATAGTGTGAATTTATGACTAACCTGACCCAAGTTGATATTTCAAACCTTCTTTCTGGAACATATCTGTCAATATTAGGGAAATTCTGGTTCTTAAGATATCCATATCATTTTAATAGCGACTTAAATAAAAAAAAGCAGATCTAATCATCACAACGTTAACAAGTCTCATAAATCAAATTTTCAGCAGTTTTCTAATATATTTACCTTCATACCACATACATTTATGTATGTGTCCTAAAATTCACCCCCTTTCAGATACAGCTATTGTAAGTTAGGTATATAAAGAAAGATTATCTGAAATTGTGATTAAAATAACAGATCAAATTTTCTGAAAACTGGCATACCCCTGTCCTTTCAGACATTTTATTTTTCTTGCTTCAAAAATGATGTAAACCTAGTTTTGGGGGAGTTGGAGATGGGGTTCACACTTTTATTGGCCCAAATGGAATGGATTTTAGGACACAAATACAGGGTGGCCCACGGTCGATGGTACCTTAGACGTATACGGAAAACGGTACATTGGATTATCCTGAAAATTTGGTTACTCTAATAAGCGTTTGTGATCTAACGATTCAAAATATTTTCAGCGATGCAGCGTTGCCACTTTTACCAAAAAGTAGCATCATCTTTGTTATTTCAAATGGAACACCCTGTATTTTATTGCGTTTTTAGATTCTTCTCGAAGAGCTGATTTCATCAATGCATCACACTTGGGGTCTAGCAGGAATTATTACAGAGATATAGGGTGTTCAAAATCGAGATTTTTCAACTTTGGGATTTTTTTGTGTCGAAACTATTCATCATTGGTCAAAATGGCTTACATGTCCCTATATTAACTTTTGATTAACTATCTACCGACATTTAATTGGAAAAAATACAGGATGGTCCAAGATTCAGAATTTTGATCACCCTTTATCTGTTCCAATTAAATGTCAGTAGATAGTGAATCAAAAGTTAAGATAGGGACATGTAAGCCGTTTTGATCGATAATGAATAGTTTCGACACAAAAAATTCCTGAAATTGAAAAATCTCGATTTTGAACATCCTATTACTCTGTAATAATTCCTGCTAGACCCCAAGTGTGATACATTGATGAAATCAGCTCTTCGAGAAGAATCTAAAAACGCAATGAAATACAGGGTGTTCCATTTGAAATATCAAAGATGATGCTACTTTTAGGTAAAAGTGGCAATGCTGCTTCGCTGAAAATATTTTGAATCGTTAGAGTAACCAAATTTTCAGGATAATCCAATGTACCGTTTTCCGTATACGTCTAAGGTACCATCGACCGTGGGCCACCCTGTATATACATCGAATTTTGAATCACCCTGTATACAGATCAATGTCAAAAATTCAATTTGGTATTATGTTTTACTGGAGATCTACAGACTTGTTGAATGTTCAATATCAAATACTTGTTAGCCACCAGAATTCTTCAAATCTCAATTCACATAATGTTCTTGATAGTTGAAATGAATCATTGGAATTAAAAAAATTCAAGATAATTGTAAAGAGGTTTCTTCTTAAAAACTGTATATCAATCGGAATATCTCTACTCCATATAGCCAGTTCTCTCAAGAGTCTAGATACTATATTTAGTACATGTAGATTTACTGTTGACCATTGATTTTTGTTTCAGTTTTTTATTTTTATATTTAAATAGCTTTTTATAACTTGTTCTTGAAATTCTTCCACTTCTCTAATTTGTTTACTTTTATCTGAATCATTATCATTAAGCATTATAGGCATTCATGAAATTTTCAATGCAATTGCTTGTAATTTGATTGTATGTCAAAATATAAAAAATAGCTTTCTGAAATGCCCATAAACGTATCTGTATTTTTGTTATCTGTCGGAGCAAACGGAAGGGAAAAAGAACATCATACATACATAATTAAATAAATTACCCTCCAGTTCACTCCATGGACACATGCCTAGTTCTCTTGAAATTCCAAACTCCTATGAATAGAACAATCGGATAGGACTCGAATTAACAAATTTATAATTGAAATAACTTTTTAAAAATTTCAAAGGATCGATTATTTTCCCAGTAATAATTGTATACCAGGTGACACAGGGTATCTGGCCACCTCTTTAACTTTTGCATTCGTAAAGAGATTTTTCTGATATTTGGTACAGTAATAAAAGCGACTATTTCGGATTTGGTTTTATGTCAATCCAAAATGGCGGATTTCCGGTATTTCTGGAAATGCCAGCAACTTTGTTTTTTCAAAAAAAACACCCTGTATAATACATACATACATACATTGTCTGCTAAATATGGAGAAAAAATCTAGTGAGCCTGGAACTACTGGTCTTCCCTATAGCTCAGTTGAGTGTATGACCACTAGAGGATGTTACCGTATCGGACGAAATGATCTTCACTTTTTTCTAGGAAATTTTCGAAATTTGTGGTTATGTAAGGTGTCAGTGTCAAGAGCTGTCGTGCCATCGTGACTTGTTCTGTATTTTTTTTTTCTAAAATATAATTTTTTTCAATTCTCATTGTTCTAATATTCCTTCCGTTCATAGATATAGTTTTGTGTTGTGCTCCCAGTGTTATAATAGTTTATTCTGTTAATAATTTGTAACAAACTCTGTCTCCTCTCATTGCGCCTACCAGAAAGTGTGAAACCGTCTCCATTCATGGATTTCCAAGTGATATTCCTTTGCAACATAAGTGGATACATTCTATATTGAGTGTGACAGAATCATTACAAGTAAGAAAATGAGAGCCCTGATCAAAAGCTAATAATCGATACTACTACTACAACTACCGCCACCGCTGAGGGAGGCTCAACTCATTTACGATTTTCAAGGTTATGTCGGTTTGACAGGAAAACAATTGAAATAAGTGTTTCCTCGAGTTGACCGTATGGCGGTACCACTGTATCGACCACAGAACCCTGTAGGTGATTTTCCTTGTTTGAGCAGGCCAGATACTCCAGCTCACTAGATTTTTTCTACATATCTAAGTTCAACAGGACAAAACAAGCGCAATCTTTATGGCAAATGTAATTTTTTCAAAAAATTTAAATTAAATTTTTTTTTTTTTTTTGAATCAACAACTGATAGATAGTTTTATAAGACACTTTTTTGTCGCACGCGTTGTTTGGAGTTCTATTTTGCATTCATTTGCACCCTTTTATTTAAAAAAAAAATCATCAATAAAAACATCAGATATTAGAAAGATGAAGTAAGTATAGTTGGTAACAATGAAATAACATTTGAATGTTTATTCCCTCTGAGAGATAGTAGAAAAATTATTCAAATTAACATTATTCCAGTGATATAATAGAATTTTGATAGACCAATAATTTGAAATCATATGATATAATTTGAAATTGTTCCTCTATCGAAATTCTGAATTTCCTATTTTGAGAATGACTAAGGAAATTTGCCCACACGGCTTATGAAGAAGAATTACACAATTTCCAAGTATGGTGTCAAACTGGCGACATATACCACCACAATATGTAAATGTAAGCGCTACCTACTTGTTGACCAATATACCGCAATGGTTAATGCATAAATAGTCCCATTGGAATTAACACAACTGGAAAAATGCCAGTCAACATGTATAACTGTATCAAATTTCAGAAAAATCAGTTTACGAATGCAGAAGTTACAGGGATACCCTGTGTCATCCGGTATAGGGTGACAACAAAATCATTGGCTAGATATGGTTTTTTTCACGTAAGACTTCAGACATTTGGATGGAAGATATAGTTCCTTAAAACCCAACTTCCGGTTGTACTACTAAGTCGAGAATTTCGATGAAAAATTCCCTTTTCAATTACATATCACAAGTGGAAATTTGTTCTCAAAAAGGCGGCATGAAAGACAATTTTTTTAAAATAGTCATAGCGACACTGTAACGTCATTGATCGATTTTCGCCCACTAAACCTGATAAAATAGCAATTAAACCAAGCCTTTTGATTAGTTTTTGATGAAACATTATGTAAATTTTGATTCATCGCCAATCAGGATTACTTTTAGTATTTTTTTCAAATGAAATTCTTTTTTATTTAGATGTAAGACAAATTGATATTCATCATACAGGGCGTGGAAAGAAATTCTGAATTGAGAAAAAACCCAATCATGATTCTGTGATTAAAGGTCTGTAACAATAACAAAGTTCCATCATTCAAGTTTGAACCACTTAGAATGGGTATGAAAGTATTGAAAAGGAATATGCAAACGTAGTTATTTAGGTATAATGTTTCTTATCAAAACAGAATTGGATTTCAGATTATTGTTTATTATATTATATGAAACTTTGAGAAAATCTATTTTATATAATTCATCCAATGAAAATTTTTCTGTTATCGCATACAGATCATTTGTTGGGATATCAAATGAGAGACGATACAATACTTTCAGTGATTTCTTATCAAGTGCAGATATTTTACTGAAATAATTTTTTTAACAAGATCCACAAACGTTTATCATATAGGTAATACGATTGAGTATATGAGAATGAAGTACTATGTTTATGACTTCTTTGTCAAGTTTAGGACATTTTCGCAAAGCTTCAATGATTGGAGATATTTTTTGTATCAGAACCTCTATATCCTTGTCTCATTTCAATTTTTCAACAATTCACAAACCAAGATACTTTATTTGTGTAGTTATTTTCAATACCTCATTTAGGAAATATTATCTAGTTCAACTTTCTATAGGGCGGTCTTTTCGATATAACGTATAATTTCCGAGTTACGGGCAAAAACACCGAAAAAAGTCCGAGAATTTTGCTGTTTCTTGCGAATATCTCGGAACGCTCCAGGAGATTTTGTTTGCAAAATTCAGATTCGAATTCAGCACCTCCAAAAACATATGAAACCACAAAATACCATTTGATTGGACTACCGGCCTCGACCCAAACATCGAAAGTCCCACACAAAAACCAACCGAACCCGGCCCGGCCAATGACACAATCACCCCTTGGTGGTGGAAGACTCCGGTAGGAGCAGAGGCTTCCCCAGCACCGGGCACGCCTTGTCCGGGGTGGTGGGATGGTAGCACACCGCGCTGGCGTGTCCCGACCGGCCGGAGGTGAGCGGCACGCCCGCCTCCCAGGTGTCCTTGGCAGGATTGTATATCTCGACGTCGGTCAGGAAGTTCGTGCCGTCAAAGCCTCCTGCAAAGGAAAATAGGAGGTGCTTTTGGGTGTATGATAAATTGACATTCATCATACAGGGCGTGGAAAGAAATTCTGAATTGAGACTATCACGAATCTGCGATTAGAGGTCTATAAAAATCACAAGTTTCCATCGTTCAAGTTTGATATAATATAATTCAATGTTCGTCGTGGCATATAGCCAGGAAAGTAGTTGTTTTCTATTGTATAAACTGAAAAAGAGTGAATATTCTCATCACATAGAGAATGCGAATTCTCAATGTATTGCTTTATACATATATATATATATATCCATTTTTGTATGTTCATAATTTATCTGAGAATATTCCTTTTCAACAAAATAGGAGGTGTTTATATAACACGCTTATATTATTGAAAAGGAATATTCTCAGATATAATTATGAAGATAAAAAAATGGATATATACATATACAGGGTGATAAACCTAGAATCTCAAGACTAAGAGATTCTAGGGAAATTTCGTGAATCGATTGTCAGCTGATGCAAGACAGACTGTTTCAACTTGCCATAAGTCTCATCAGTTGCACTGGCCAGCTGATAATCGATTCACGAAGGGTACCTCCATATATTATACAAGTCGAAGCCCTGAGGGGGCAGAAGGACGATCTAGACTTCATAGCCATCTAGTGGCTCAAGTGCAAAGGTGTATAGGTAGATCTAACAATCATACCTTGTGAGAATAGATAGAAGTAGGCATGTAGGTAGGAGGGGCCAGGTAGCCGTGCGGACAGAGTGTCTATATATTCTAATCCGCATTCGCTTGCCGGTCGTGGGTTCGATTCCCATCGACGGCAGAAAATTTTCTGATGGCCCAAGAAAGTGTTTGGGATCACACGTTAAAAGGTAAGGCCCCCGTCATTCCTTGCTCGCACAAGACTCTCGAAGACTTCTGAGGGTTGCTCGTAAGGGGGCAACCAAATGACGGATAGGACAATTTTAGAACAAGTTTAGAACAATTTTAGGTATAACATTGTCTGCCCATTGAAAATTGTCCTAATTAATTCAATTTTTTGTACCGGGAAGACAACTAAGTTCTTCATTTTTTATTCCTAACCTATAAATTGTCCATGATCCTGTCCTATGAAGATTGTGACAGAAGCTGTTGAAAGTTGAAGTAATATTAACAACGATATTGTGTACGAACATTATCTATACTTGAATGAGAGCAGGAAACTGGTTGTATTTTTGATGTTATTTGAATTTGAGTAGGAATTGGAAAATCAACAGTGCTGTGATAAAACGTTATTGCTTGCACTGTATTAAAAAGGGAGTGGAAAAGTAGGAAACTGCTATTTCCCGTTTGGCATTAAATATTTCGTGTTTATCGAGAACCGAGTTGGGAACAGTGTCGATATCGCAGCTTTTACTTATGATGCGGTACATGATCATTTGTAGTATTGTATTCGTGAAAACGTTATGAAATTTCCTAACGCTCTTTGAAATACATCTGGAAAAGGTGACGAATTCACAAAATTACAAAGTTTGAAGCACTCACCCATGGCGTAAATCTTGCAATCCAAAACAGTTACGCTTAAAGCACTCCTGCATATCTTCATGGGACTTACAAACTCCCAAACGTCAAGTTCAGTATCATATCTTTCCACTAGATTCAGTTGCCTCTTGCCATCGTATCCTCCAATAACGAAAATATATTGGTTGATGGCTACTACCCCTGAAATTGTTTTCCAAATTGTACAGGGTGATTGTTTATATTATACTCAATAGCTATCTCAGTTGGTATATAATTTTTATCGACATTCAGAATCTACTACTAGAAAATGCAAAAAAGCATCGTAAACCAAAAAATTAGACATAAACTGGTATTTTTTAATTTTATATTCTCCTGATTTCAAATATATATGCTTTATTGAGGTTATCTTTATCAGTTTTCGAAAAATATAGGTTCTGAGGCAGCTGCAGAACGCTAGAAATCGTAGCATTGTTGTCTGGCGATCAACACCTGCCTTAAATTTATACCAAGAAATCTATGTTTTTCGAAAACTGACAAGAAATAACCTCAATCAAGTATATATATTTGAAATCAGAAGAAAGAGCTCTACCGTTCGCGAAAATTAAATACAGGATTGTAAAATACTCTTTCTGTATTTTACCAATAATTTTCGTTTTCATTTGATTGACTTTTATTCTGACAAGTTTTTATATTTACAAAAAGTGCTTATCAACTATTTTCTGTAGACCGAGGAACATCATGTGTGAAGGATGTTTAACAATTAACAAAATACAATAATAACTTGATAACATCCTCGAAGGACCATGTAAAATACTCTTTCTGTATTTTATCAATAATTTTCGTCTCAACTTGATTGACTTTTATTCTGACAAGTTTTTATATTAACAAAAAGTGCTTATCAACCATTTTGTGTACACCGGGAAACAGCATGTATAAAGGATGTTTAAAACTTAACAAAATACAATAATAATTTGATAAAAAGGATGTTCTATTTAAAAAATACCAGTTTATTTTTTTTTTTTGATTATGATGCTTTTTTGCATTTTCTCGTACTTGTTTCATAATGTCCATGAAAATACTTCACTTTTGCCCATTTGAACGTTTATGTAGGACCAATATTAACTGAGACAGCTATTGAGTAAAATATAAACAATCACCCTGTACAAGAAGTGATGAAAAGGACGTCAATTCGTGAATTTTTGGGCAGAACGAAACAGAAAATGATTGCAAAATGATTAAAATAAGGGGAAATCAGTAGTCACTGACTTGCAGGTTATTCTTCGTGAAAATCATGCATTTTGGAACATTCCCAGAATCCAATACATTAATCTGAAATGATTATCTCAACACAATTAGCTATAAAGTCACTGGAACATGTACTGAAAAACAGCAAGTTAAGAGGAATCCATGCCCACTTGAAACGAATTTTCTTCTAGTTTCTTAACGAATGATCCGATTTTCATGCAGTTTGTACCAATCGCTTCAATAAAATATTCTACATAAGGGAAAGTATTTATTTATGAAATTTTCGACAGAAAAAAAAATTTGTACACTTAATTTCTTTGTAATCATAACAAATGGGGGTTTCCCTCAAGTGGATGTAAGTTTTTTGAAATCAGGTATCAATTTTATTTCGGAAGATTGAAAATTGAACCTGTGAGAAGAAAAATAGAAAATGCCTTTACGGCAACCGATTCGTGGCGCCCTCTGATCACGCGAATTCATGTCGCTCTTTCGCAAAGGCAGCCGCTAGCCAATCTGCAGGCGACCCAAGGGCGCACGGATTTTTAACTAGACTAGTTTTAATTCGCTCAGGTGCCCAGTGTGAGTTCGTACTTTTTCGAGTTAGTGTTTTTGTTATCATGGGAAAAGTGAGCGAAATAAAAGGCGCTGCGGAGGGAAAAAGATTATTTGCAAGTAAGAAAAGACGTAGCCGTAGAAGAGCCCAAAAGAAATCATTACTGAAGAGGTAAGTCATAGTATTGGAATAACTGATAAAACGGGTTTTTGCAGATCCCTAAATCTGAAAGCGTTAGGAATTGCGACAGGATTATAATTAGAGAAATGTGTGTTTTCCATGTATGCAATGAATTACATGAAAATATACAGGGGCTCTAATTTGAGATAATAAAAATAAAGTGCTCCAAAATTTGAACTTTGCCAATGATTTTCAAACTTCATGTGATGATTCTTATGCATATTCAAATCACCAAAATCCTATGTTGAGTAATACTTCTTTCCGAATATGCTAAAATTCGAACTAGACGTTGATTCAACAAAATATTTATTTTTCAGTGATGATGTACGTCCAATGTGTAGGATAAATGAATCTTCCCAAGTTTCACCAGTTGAGAATCTGGAAACAACTGATGATATTCCTCAGTGGTACAAATATATTCGTTCTGATCTTGCTTGTACTTACATTACATCTGCATTATTTTCAGTGACCCTTTCAGAGGCATATCTATACACGGGCGACGTTTGGCAGATATTGGATATTTATTGAAGCAGATAGCAGAAATATCCAAGCACCCACCATTCGATTGTACATTCAGTGATATGTATCCAGTACGCGAAATTAGAATGGGTTTGAAAACAAAAATTTTTTTCATTTGCAAAATGTGCAATATTGAAAAAAGCATTAATCTTATAGAAGAAACCGACAATGAAATGGACATCAATAGCATTTTAGCGTTGGCCACAGTTTCAACTGGTAGTGGCTACTCTACATTAAATGAAATACTCTCTGTTTTGAATGTCCCATTTATGAGTAACTCTACCTATCAACAACACCATGAAAATGTTGCTGATATTATTGAAGAGACTGCTTGGAAGGCCATGGAGGAAGCAGGCCAAGAAGAGGCTCGAATAGCTCGTGAATCAGGAGAGGTGGATGGGAGTGGTATGCCAATGATTGCCGTTATAGCTGATGGGGCTTGGAGTAAAAGATCATACTCCGTGAATTATAATGCTTCTTCAGGAGTGGTAGGTAGTCAAGAGCTGCTGAGGGGATAAAATATTTTGTACACGACATGTTGTATAAAATATTTATAATACATGAGTTATTTCCTCAAGCATTACGATATCCATTATTCACTATTGATTAATGAGTTTATTATTCACTGGTCTGTCAAAGTGACACCTCGAATTTTTCTGATTAGCATCACGCTTATACAAGAAAACATAAATGTGATAGGAAAAAGTGCATTCTATGAAATGTCAATTCCGTACGTTATAGAAACATCAACATTTTTGACTCATTGTAGTATAGCAAAGATCAGGCATTTTAGTAGCGAAATGGACAGTCGAGGACAAAGTATAGTATTCTACTTGCATATCATGGCTATTATTCACTCGCATGAACTATAGAACAAAACTTGCCTTCGGCTCGTGTAGTGAACTTCATTCGCGTGAATGATATAGCTAACATAATATAATTTTCGAATGATATACTATTATGATTGTGCTCTTTTTTCACAGGCCTGTATAATTGGAGCTAGAACGAAAAAAATTTTATTTCTGGGTGTAAGAAATAAGTATTGTACTGTGTGCTCGCGTTCCACAGTCAAAGTAGATGTTCCTTTATCTGAACACACATGTTACAAGAATTGGAGTGACTCGTCAACAAGTATGGAATCCGATATCATAGTTGAGGGTTTCAAACGGAGCATTGAAATGCATGGTTTGATATTCCATAAGTTAATTGGAGATGGTGATAGTAGTGTTCATCAAAAACTTCTGGAAGCTCGACCTTATGGAACCCTTTTTATTCAAAAAATTGAGTGTCGCAATCACATGATGAGGAATTTTTCAAAGAAGATCCGAGAAATTTGTGGTAGGTCCTACACATCTAATTACCTGTAATACCTACCTACTTATGATATGATTCCACCTTATCTGATGTATTTCTTGATGTTAGTATATTCTTTGATGATAAGGAGCTAATGATGGATTTCAATCTCCAGAGAGAAAGCGAAGTAATTCAAAAAATCTGCCGGTACCTCCAGGCCTAAGAAAACTTGTCGAAAGCAATGCCCGCAGACTACGCACCTCAATTAAATCTGCTACGATGTTCAGAATTCGAGAAGAAACTTCATTCGCCCAAAAAATTGAAAACCTCAAGAAAGACCTCAAGAATGCTCCATCACATGTATTCGGACAGCATGAAAAATGCCTGGAGATAGCATATTTCAACTGTTCTCCAAAGGTAGATGAAGTTGATCATATCCCCAGCATGAGAGCATGTGGTTTACTGGATGATATTGAAGTATGTATCAACCGATTAGTTTTCAATGCATCCAGTTTGATATTGGACATGGATACCAATATCGCTGAACAATACAACAGCATAATTTGCAAGTTTGTTGGCGGTAAAAGGATAAATTTCTCTCGTAAAAGATCATATGCAACACGTTGTAAAGCTGCTGCAATATCATTCAATTCTGCTGGGGAATATTATGATGTTGTTAATAAACGCCGAGTTCCGTTTTATACCAAGAAATTCATAGAAAAAATGAAAAGGAGACGTGAACTTCAGAAAATCATAAGGCGGAAGAATAAAGACCTCCCACCAAAATCAATGAAAAAACATGCCCTGCCAGATAAGGATTATGGCCCAGATGCTGTTCCTGATCCTGATCTACCTACAGATCAATTCGAACGGAAAAAAGAAGAATTTTTAAATTCATTGAAAAAAACTCCTGAAGAGATTAAAATTATTGAACAAAATACGAGAGGTCAATCTGGTAATCCTTTATGGCAACAGGAAAGAAGTATACGGTTAACAGCATCAAATTTTGGTGACATTTGCAAGATGCGAAAAACAACATCGTGTGCCAATAAAGTAAAAAACCTGCTTTATTCTACCTTTGGTGGGAACATTAACACCAAATACGGAACCGAGCATGAACCATTCGCAATTCGACAATTGGAGAATGATTTTAATGTCAAGGTAATACTCTAGTAACTTCGCTAATTGATCATTAATCTTTTTGTGTTACAGGTTGAAACTTGCGGAATGTTCGTTGATGAACACGATTTTATTTTTGGAGCCAGTCCTGATGGGTTGATAGGAGATAACGCAATTGTAGAGGTGAAGTGCCCCAAAACTGCCTCAAAGATGCATCCCATTGAAGCTATTGAGAAAAAAATAATTCAATTTTGTACTCTGGATGAGAATACACACATGCAGCTGAAGCATAATCATAATTATTATTATCAGGTTCAAGGGCAGCTACACATAACTCAGCGCTCCTTGTGTTATTTTGTTGTTTGGACTCCGTTAGGCATTTTAGTTGAAATGGTAGGTTCTGAGATTGAGATCTCAAAATATGTGAAAACAAAACGAAAAAATTGGTTTCCATATATATTT
Source organism: Phaedon cochleariae (assembly GCA_918026855.4). NCBI lineage: Eukaryota > Metazoa > Arthropoda > Insecta > Coleoptera > Chrysomelidae > Phaedon > Phaedon cochleariae. The sequence continues at coordinate 60,148,681 of OU896708.1, forward strand.
TGTTTGCCTTTAGCATAAATTAATTCATTCTCATTATTCAAATAATTTCTGGTTATACTTCGATATTCGAATTAGGAGATGGGCAGGTTGTGATTGAATCCTGTTTTATATCTTACGAAACAATATTGATGGGCATTTTTTTCTAGATTGTTCGGGACGACACATTTTGGAAAGATCAAATGAAACCCAAATTAGAAACTTTTTATATGTGTTGTCTCTTGCCGGAAATAATAGATCCCAGATACCCAAGAAGATTGGAAATCCGAAATTTACCACGGCAATAAATATACAATATACACAAGTTACATCAAATGTGTTTTTTCATGATGATATTTTTAACGAACCCAGTAAAATTTCATATCATTACCGATTATTACAAATAGACTATACAAAATTTTACATAAAACCACCGACGCTCCATTCTGTGCTCCGACCCTGGGCAATGAACGGAAGGGGAGAAGTGAACGCAAAGATTGCTCGGCGACATGCCCGCCCGTCTGTAAGTAGTGGATATCGTCAAGGAATTGAGAGAAGCCGTTCGATGCGTTAGTCTTTACTTATTTCTCTTGCACATACAAAGGTCCGCCTACTATTTTGCTAGAAATTTTGAGGTTACTGCTGTTCTACGAGTCGGGTGCACTGTGCATTCCTCTTAAGTGTGTAAAATGTTCCTTATTTTGTCAATTTGCTCTTTGATTCATTCTGCTCACAATTTGAGATCAATATCTGAATAAATACTAGAAAAACACTTTTAAATTTCAAAGTCAATATCAAACATCAAACAATTTAAAAGGAACATATGCCTAGCAGATTTACATCATACCTGCACCACTCCTCGCTACTTTCATGGACGAAATCATAGTCCACTCGTTATTCTCTGGATGGTAACATTCGGCGCTGCTGTGCCTTTCGATTCCGTCGTAACCGCCAATAGCGTACAAGAGCCTGTTCACAACTGCGACCCCTACGGCCAGTCTCTTGAAATGCATCGGTTTCACCAAGGTCCATCGATCCGCTTCCGGGTCATAACTGAAAAAATGAAATTGGCAGCAAGACCGAGTGCGACTGATGGGTCTGGTGAGCCGAAACAGGAATATATCGTTATTGCTAACAATTTGAGTAGGTAAGTTCATCCTAGATCTTTCAGTTGGGAGATCTAGCTCTTGAAAACAGTGCTTCAAGATATTCAATAATGCCAAATTATTTTATTCAGCTTTGAGTCAGAATAATATAGGCCGTAATGAGAATACATAGTGAATGTGAAAAACTTTATAAAAGTTAGGATTTCCACAAAAGTGTTACATTAATTCATTGAACGAGTATTTGACTTGAAGAAGCGACTGTGTTTGTGAAATCTTTTTAACTGTGGAATATCTCGAATTTGAACTTTGTAGTAAAAAGAAAATCATAATTTCATCAATTAATTTGACGAGTGTACATTTTCAATTTTCGTAAACGAGATGCGTAGTTACGGACGTGTGACCATTATTATAAAAGATTGAAATCAAATTTTATTTCAACACGAAACAATGAAATTCATAATTACCAAACTAGACAACATGGTTTATTTCATCTTGATATGGCTAATTCTTCTATAGGCCAAAAAAGATTCACCCACGCTGCTCTCTTGGAATTTAACAAATTACCAGATAATATAAAAAATTGCAGAAATACAATAAAATTCAAATACCAACTTGAAAAATTTATCATTTCTGAACGAAATAGATGATTTTTTAAATAAATAAATAAATAAATAAATTATCTACAAAACAAGCGTTTTTAGTGATTAGTTTTGAAATAGCATAATCAATTATTGTCATTTTCTTCCAGTTGAAAAGTTCTGTATTCTTCAAGTCAGTGAAAAAAAAAGACAAGCAAAATTTGTGAGGTACATACATTACATTTACAAAACAGACTATTCCTAAAGAATCTATTATTATCATCACACGACATGCTAAACAAAATTATCATGGAGAGAGAAGAATTGATCGCGAAACTACATAATGAAATTGAAAGTTTGAGAACGAAACTGAGGAAATTCAAGTAAATTGCACGGTGATATATAATTGAATGGCGTTCTCAATATCGACCGAACTAGAGCTATAAGTATATCCATATGTGTCTATTTTGTCATATTAAAATCTTACATTCTTTTCATTTTTAAAACTATTGTTCTGTGAAGTGTGTGTTTATACCCTATTTCTATTTTCCATCTGCGGCTATGATTGATTTTACAAAATATGTAAAATCGTATCTAACAATCAGGCGCTATGGGTTGCGTGCAAGAACTGTCAGATGATCGACCCTGGAGGCACAACATTGAAACACAACTTCACTTTTTTAATTTGTTTACAAGTGATTGAAATAGTTTGTTACAATTAGTTTGGCATGTCATCACATTGTGCTGTTGTACAATGCACAAAAACTGCAGTGGAAGACGAAGAAATCCGGTTGGTACATTATCATTAAAAAGTAAGTACCTACTATAGTCACTCACATGCTTATAGTTTTCATATTTGAAATTTGGTAATTTCTCTGATTTCCCATCGGAATTCCTTCTGCAATAGGACCTAATAGAAATACTCGTGAAATTTCTAAAATAATGCAAGAAGATTCATGCAATCAAACGGGAGAACTGGTCTGGCATGCTGACGAAATATGATCGTGTGTGTTGTAGACATTTTCAATCAATTAGCAGTATTAGCTTGTATTGCTGAAGTGGCAGTAAAAATTTTAATAAGGAATGACAAAATTTCATAATGAAAACTTTGTGAGATTACTATCTACCTGGAAAATCATATTCCTACGTCTCTCACTTCATTTTTTGTGAATTGTACCAGGTGATTCAATAATGGTAACCGAGAAGCTGTAGATTAGAGATTTGGAATGGGGCATTCGGGCTATCTGCCTCCACACTGCGACCTTTTCAGATCTATTGTGCCTGCCCTCAAAATGGATTAGAGTTCTTCGGCTAGCCCCGCCTTCTCTATGAGACTCCATAGGCTAGCTTTCAGATCTCCTGTGTATCTCTGGGCTCCTGGTTTTTCCTCACCCAGCGTAAGGAACCTTAGTCTTGACAAGCCCTCACAGTGGCAAAGTATGTGTACTGCTGTTTCTTCCTCTTCTTGACAGAACGTGCACAGCAGTTCTTCAGTCAGACCTATCGTACTCATGTGTTTGTTGAGCCTACAATGCCCTGTGAGAAGTCCCACTAGTATTCTAGTTGAACTTCGTTTCTGGCTTAGTAGATATTCTGTGAATGTTGGCGATGGTTTTTTAATAAACTCTTTTGCCTGTCTCATTCCTGGCGAGTTGTTCCAACATTCTTGAGATTTAGTTTGCATCCATGATTTGATGCTAGTCTTTTGTATAGCTTTCGCAATACCACAGAAGGGTTCTGGGCCATTAAGAGCTTTGTTTGCTCCTGCTCGGGCAAGTGAGTCTGCCTCTTCATTGCCCTCGTACCCTGTATGTGCTGGTACCCATGCTAGAGTCAATCTGTTCTGACTGCCCAGTGCATTTAGGGTTTCTAAGCAGTCCCATACTCAGCTGTATCTCAGGAACTAATAAAACAAAAGGTATGATTCGAGGAAGGAAGGTTTGGTGAATAAAATAAAGATCCATACATATCATTCTGGTTCTTACCGCCCTCACTAGGAGGCGTGTTTAATAAACTATTAGTTCCTGAGATACTGTACCTCGTCACCGTTATTGAATCACCTAGTACAACAGCACAATGCGAAGGCATGCTTGAATTGATGAGTAGCGAAAAGAACACTATTCGTATGCCAAAATATTGTGAAAAACTATTTCAATCCTTTGATTCCTCTGTCAACAAATAAAAAAAGTGGGGTTGTGTTTCAATGATTCACAGATGAGTGAGGCTGTGTTTCAATATTTAACCTCCAGGGTCGGTCATCGTGCACGCGACCTATTAGGGAAATTGAAAAGAATATATGTCCCATTCTTTTATTCACTCAAACCATAAAGGACAGAAGTTCAGCTGTGTCCGAACTCTTATCTACTAATACCATCCAGTGACTCTACTATATACCAAGTACATAGTGTTCTTGAAAAGCCCTAACTACCACCTCCCACTGACACAAAGAATACAGGGTGTGTCCATTAGACAACATGTCAACTGATAGTGGCAATTCGAATAAAATTGTAGTTTGCAGTCAACAATTTGATTTGCTTATAAATTTTTATCAACTTCGAATATAAAATCAAAAAGTGATCCTTCTTACCATTCCACACTGCTGAGATATTTGGACCCCTCACTGCCCCCTACCGCGTATAGGAGGCCGTCCATAACTGCCACCCCCACCCTATTCCTAGGCACGGACATGGGGTTGCAAGGTCGCCAAAGGTCCTTGTACGGGTTATACCTATCCACCCAATCCGAGTCATAACTATTTCCTGGAGAATTATTCCTACCACCGACTGCATAGAAATTACCCTAAAAATATATTGAAAATATAAGGGAAATATGATTTGAAAAAGTTGTGAAAAGGGAACCGATCAATTCGAACTTTATAAAATGAAAACCAATCGATTCTTCACCTTGATTTTCTCACAGAAAATTAGTTGAAATAAGGGAAGAAAAAAGCGAATGTGTAGACAAAAATGGTTCGCCAATGGTCCAATGGATATTCCTCAAATAGAAATAATTTTTATATTTCCCGTTCAATGATAAGAATTTCCAGTTTTTTAGGAAATAAAAACCGTTGCATTGTCCGAGAAAATTAATGATATTATTCGAGAACACAGTTTTGCCATAATATCTAGTTGACATGGAAAATGTGACTTGCATTATAGTAGGTACATTTGACATTTTCAAGTAAAAGAAAAAGAAGTAACACAAAGTCGGTCGACCACACTTTATTGTTACTTCTTTTTCTTTTCCTTTTGAAATTGCATTGGACTTTGAGATATGGATGATTTTCATGATTAATTTTCAAGTAAATTTCTGTCTTTCTAGTCATTTTACTGTGAATATCTTATCTATTCAGATATTGAGAAACATCCTGTTGAGCTCAAGCATTATAAAAATTTGGAAAAATCGAAAAAATGTCCATCAAATCAGGAGCATAAGGTTTCAATATTATACAGAGGTTTCTTCATCACTCTGTAGAATCACCTCCCTTTTATCAGCGATCAATTAGTCATGATAAATTCATTCTAGAAAAGAACAAAACCACATCTGAATATTTACAATGATCACGAAAATATCAAAAACAGAATTCAGTGCAAAAAATTGCCTGTTGCAGTTCATTTGAACATCAAAAATTATCTAGTCCAACTTCAAGTTTCAGGAAAAATTGGGACATGTCATTTACATTCAAGTTTTTTCTGATATCTTGGAGCGCACAGAAGGGAATCCCTATACTGATTACTTCTGATTATTGACTAGGTACCTACTTTTAAGAATGCTCCACCTAAGCCTGACCTAGGCACTGTGAGTCTATCCAATTTGGACCAAGTTTTGTCATCTACATTGTAGCCTTCTAAAACATCCAGTGATTGTCTGTAATAACCACCGGCAATGTATATGACACGTGGAATGTTCGGACACCTTTCTTTCGCTACCATCTTGATATGTAACGTTAGATCCTTGAATAAAAAAAATATTTGTTACAATAATTTTTTTCCGACATAAATATGAAAATGAAACATGGAAACATGAGCTTTGGCGAGAATCTAGTTCGATACACGAAACCTCTGTTTATTAGGCGAATATTTCAAGATACTTGAATAAAATTGAAAACAACTTATAAAACGATCCTAGTTCCTTCTGGAAATTTGTAAATAATAAAAACTCAGCTTACAGTTTTCCCAAAAATATGATTTTGAAAAACAAACTTGCTAGCGATGGTGAGGCTATAACGCAGCTGTTTGCGGACTACTTTTACGATTTATGTCGATAATCAGAATGTTGCCCATGAATCTGTTAACATATACTACAAACTACGACATTAAATGCTCTAACTTTTCAGTTTCTACGGAATTCTACTGAACTGGGTCCTCTCCTATGAATAAATCGATACACAATCGAAAATAAATGACCGTGTTCAGAAAAAAAATATTTTTCGGTCTGCAAACGCAATTTTCAACTTAAAATTTGAAATATTTCGAGAACGGTTAGATTTGGGTATATGATATTATACATGAAACATGTTTATGCTTAAAATCTATAACCTTGATAATATACAGGGTGTCCCATTCAAAATAACGAAGTTGGGGTCCACTTCCGGTACCACCGAAAGTGGCACATATTTTAGCCGGACAGCACTTATCAACAATAGTGAACTCCCAAATTTTCATATTCGGCCCACCTATGGTTTTCTATATATTGATCGATGCAGTTCCCGGAGGGACCCCCTGTATATCTGACACAACTAGAGCTAGATAAATCCAATCAAAAATTGAAAAACCAACTAACTGCACTTCCGATGGCCAGCACACAAGATATTAAAGTTTCAGGACATTTTAGATAGATATCGCCGGACCTCTTTTAGTAGTCGGACTATAAATAGGTATCACTCACCTTAAAAATCCTAGCCAAATACGCCTTACAGGCGGGAGTTTTATTTATAACTTCGCAGTTAGTCATTTGGTCGTTCAAAAACTTGGGCGGCAAAAACTGGCACCGCACCGCTGTCAAAATAGGCTCCATTTTCTGATGCCTGTTCTCCTCGTCATACCTCACCCACCTCAACACGGCGTTGTAAACGTCCTTCTCATCGGGCACATTGAGCTCGTCCTTTTTTATGAGATTAACCAGCTGGCAGGTGCCCAGCTGCAGGAACTCCTCCTCCTGGCTGATCTGCAAAATGGAAACGATCGAGCAAGCCGAACATCGTCCGAGATCGACGCGTCAACCTGGCTGAAATGTCGTTCGATATACTGATTGGCTTTCTTACATAGTTCAGCGCATCCGTGCTGCTCGGCGAAGTTGGCTATGCCGATGGCGTTGCTGGGGTCCAGTTGGCGCTCCAGGAAGTCGCAGCAGGCCTTTATCACGTGCACGACCTGGAACATAGAAAACTTCTCTCTAGAGCTGTCGCTTCCAAACAGGCAGCATTCCATCGATGGCAAAAAAATCCAGGCCCTGAGACTAGAGCAGAATATGTCGAGGCTAGAGGCATATGCAATGAGACAATCCGATCATCAAAGGATGCTCATAATGCCAAAATAAGATCAAAACTTGTTGAATGTCCTAACGAATCCCGTTCATTTTGGTCCTTCGCCAAAGCTGTAGGAAGAAACTTCCAGTTTGTTTCCTCCGCTAACCAAGGAAGATGGAACACTAGCCACACCTGCCCAGGAGAAATCCAACATTTTTGCGTATTCATTTTGCTGGAAATCCACTCTGGATTCATCGGGAAAACAACCTCCAAACATAACGCCAATTGACAGTCATATGCTCGAGATCACCTTTCGCCAACGTACCATAAGGAAGATTTTATTGGGTCTCAACACCAACAAAGCTTGTGGCTCCGACGGAATCCCACCGATTGTTCTCAAGAAATGTGCTCCCGAACTAACACTTACAGATTGGGGATATTCCCGTCCAACTGGAAAATTGCAAGAGTACAAACAGTTCCTAAAAAAGGCAAAAAGACCCTACCTAGCAACTACAGACCGATCGCACTGCTATCTATTATTTCAAAGATCATGGAGAAAGCTATCAACATCGAGCTCATGAAATACCTGGAACATTCAGGTATTATCAACGATAGGCAATATGGCTTCCGTCATCAGAGATCAACTGGTGACCTGCTCGCTTACGTCTCACATATATGGCAGCAATCTATTGAAAAATATGGTTCAAAAATAATTCTTTCTATTACAGCATTACAATAAGGAAAGATGAAGTACTGTGAATGATGAACTTCATCGATATTTTGCCTTGTATTCTTGCTGAAATAAGTTCATTATAATGAAATTGAAATACACACATTCATGGAAATCTCGATTTATCAGATTAAATATATCTATAAAGAATATCAATTATCTGGCGATGATTCCGCAGTTATCCCCACCATTCGCGATTTCATTAATTTCTCCGTGTTTATCGTTTAGGATTATTGGCGTATACTTCTTGAATATTTATAAATGATTTGCGGTGTATAACTGAAGTTATTAAGTATGAGGTTACACTTCTCATTTTGTATTGAAAAATATTCTTCATTCTTTGACAAAATGGATCCTTCCACTCCATGTTATGTAAGCTTTGTCAAAGAAAACAATAATCTTGGACAATGAAGCACAGTTTGATTGATGTAGGTACCTGTAACATGGTGGTGGCGAAAAGAAACTGACAATTAACAACGTGCTCGTCGACATCCCCGAGTACATATGAACCGGATCAGCCTGGCTATGGCCGTCGTACTGACGCCCTGCACCTTGATCCTGCGTATGTCGTATTCTTTGAGCCCGCCCGTGAACATGGCCTTGAAGAAGTTATCCCCACCATTCGGGATTTCATTCATTTATCTGTGGTGGGTGTTCAGGTTTGTTGGCGTATACTTTTCAATGATTTATTTATTAATCGCGGTGTCTATCGTCATTAAGTCTGAGGTTATCCCCACCATTCTCAATTTCATTCATTCAACAGTATTTGTCGTTTAGGATTGTTGGCGTAAGGTTTTCGATGATTTATTAATGAATCGCGCTGTCTATTGTTATTTAGTTTTAGGTTACACTAATATCATTTTGTACTGAGATAAATTCTTCCTTCTTTGACAAAATGGATCCTCCCACTCCATTTGTCAAATAGAACAATAGTCTTGGACAATAAAGCATAGACTAAATGATTGCTTGATTGATGTAGGTACCTGCAACATGGTGGCGGCTGGCAGCAACTGACAAACGACGTGCTCGTCCACATCAATGTCCTTACCAATCTAGACATCGCGGTCACGCAGACGCCCAGTAACTTGATCCTGCGCATGTCGCATTCTCTGAGCCTGCTCGTGAACATGGCCTTGAAGAAGTTATCCCCACCATTCGGGATTTCATTCATTTATCTGTGTTTGGCGTTCAGGTTTGTTGGCACATACTTCTCATTGATTTATGAATTGATCGCGGTGTCTATCGTTATTAAGTCTGAGGTTATCCCCACCATTCTCGATTTCATTCATTCAACCGTATTTGTCGTTTAGGATTGTTGGCGTAAGGTTTTTGATAATTAATCGCGGTGTCTATTGTTAGTTTATTTAGTTTTAGGTTACACTAATCTCATTTTGTACTGAGATAAATTCTTCCTTTTTTGACAAAATGGATCCTCCCACTCCATTTGTCAAATAGAACAACATTCTTGGACAATAAAGCATAGACTAATTGATTGCTTGATTGATGTATGTAGGTACCTGCAACATGGTGGCAGCTGGCAGCAACTGACAAACGACGTGCTCGTCCACATCGATGTTCCCTGAGTACATAAACCTTATCAATCTAGCCATCGCAGTCGCACTGACGCCCTGCAACTTGATCCTGCGCATGTCGCATTCTCTGAGCCCGCCCGTGAACATGGCCTTGAAGTAGGGACTGGCTGCGGCGAGAACCACCTTGTGCGCGTGGAACTGCTCCTTGCCCACTTCTAGTACGACGTCGGTGAGCATCTGGTGGCTCTGCATCATGTCCATAGCCTGCAACAGACATTATTATTCAGAGTGTTTCAGATTTGATTCGATTTGAATGTACAGGGTGATTGAAACTTCTCGTCCTTGGCCTATAATATGGAAAGGAAAACTGCAAGTTCAGCAGAGATGTTTTGATATCGGAAGGGAGCGGGAAAAAATCAATAAATGATCTACATTTCACGAGTGCGTTGACAGATGTTTCATTATTGTTTTTTTGAATAACCAACTCTATTTCGAACGAGATCTTGAAGCATTTTTATTGTACTCGTAATTCAATACAAAAAAATAAGTCTTCAAATTTCAACTTCATTAGAGTCAAATTAGGTGAACTATCGATAGATTTGTTCGTTTGACAGAATAATTTGTCAAATTTTCGAGGGCTCAATGTGTTCTTCACTATTAATTCATAAGATGCAGTGAAGTAAGATGTGCAAGAAATTCTGCACTAGTGTGAAATAATTGGTAACGTTAAAATTATTGTGTTAAGGCATATTTATGAACACTTTGAAAGGTAACACCACAATTTAGAAAAAATATGGTTACGTCATTATATGTTAATCTGTAAGTGCAAACCTTCATGGCATCCTTCAGATAGTCCAGAATCGTGAAATGGAAATCTCCAAAGTCAGTGTGATTTCCATTTGGCGTTTTATTATGATTAGATCTGGAACTGTGACAGTTATTTGGGGAAAAGTCGTCATCTCCATCCATAGTATACCTGAAACATAAACAAATTTCCACAAAATTAACGAAAAAAAAATTCCAAATTTATTTTCGAAATAATATAAGGAACCTATATTATAGAAATAATAATAAGTAGGTAATCCACAGTCGGTAAAAAACAGGATATTCGAAAACCTAGAATTTATTATTCATATTTATCAAAAATATTTAAAATCATGTTTTTGCGAAAATGATAAAGCTTTCGCCAAAATTGATATGACATACTTCAATCAGGTGATGATAATTATTCTAATAAATGTACTTGAACCTTATTGTTTTATTATTATTATCCAATGGCGTATATACTCAGAAGTATACTTCTTTAGGATAAGATATATTTTTTTTGTTTTTTCCCAAATACAGGGTGTTTCACAGGTAAAGGGAAATATTTCAATGGTAGATAGGGGTCACCAAGGTGGTTCTGAGAATACCATATTTGATAGGTCCATGGACGTATAAACAGAGATATGTCCATGGTTTTTCCTCTTCTCCACGATTCCTTTGATAAGAGTTTTTCCAGAGTACTATTCACCCTTTCCTCCCTCTTTTATTTAAAGAGCTAGCGCAATTTTTTTCGATCGAAATGATTGGAAATCAACTCGAGAACATGAAGAAAGTGTTTTTGGTATGTCTTGATATATCAAATTTACATAAAAACCCGTTTATTTAACTGGCCAATGCAATTACGCCCTCTAGGGGCTGTCCTGGAAACTTGAAAATAGTTTCCAGAGATTTTTCTTGGCCACTTTTATCATAAATATTTTTTTCCGAAACCTGTGCGGCAAATAGTTTCCGAGATACAGCCGGCGTCCTTTCTTAGTGCTACACCCGGTATATTGAAATAATACGCATATTTTTATTTTATAGAAACGAGGAGAGAAAATCCCAAAAAACCAAGTAAAGTGACTGGATAACTAAACCTGCCTATAATATTCCAGATTTCATTAAAAAGTAGTACACGCACTGACAAAAATAGTTTGAATTTTGACACTACTTGTCATAGTCGATAAGAAGATTAATCAAGATTGACAAGCCTGACTCACAATAGCCTATAACTACTGTACGACTTGTTTATGCCGAGGTTTATGCACAGAACTGTACTTTCAATTTAGTGGCTACTCGTACTTGTACTTGTGTCAATCATTTTGCAACAATTTAATTTCAGCACATTGTCTTCTAAACAACGGACCTTTATAAAATTTTGTTTCCATATCAGATAAATGTTGATAAAGCCCCTGGTCGAGAAATGTGCTTGAGTGCCTTCTTTTCCTCGTATTGATTATTTTTATCATTTGGATTGAACGAAATGGAACATGTTACATTTTATCAGTTAGATAGATTTACACTAGGATTAGCTTGTCAAGATATTATTTCATCCTAAAATGATTGATCTTGACGTAGGTAAATATTCAATTTCAATCAAAAACCACGTCAATGTAATTCAGACGCGTATACAGATATCATCAGTCATGTAGCAATCTCGAAATTTTACAAGAAATTTCGAGGTCAAACTCCTCAATAATGATAAATGAGAAATACGTGCTGCAAAATTATGTTTTTGCAAAAATGATGAACCTTCCTCTGAAATAAATTTTACATACTACAATCAGATAAGTAGGTACATACTTACCTACCATACTTATAATTATTGATAATCATTCTAATTCATGAACTTGAACCTTATTATTGTTTTAATATAATATTTATTATTCAATGGCGTACCCAGGGTACCTTAGGGTGGGATTTTTTTTTCAAAACACATTTTCATTTATGACTACTATAATTTTCAGTATAAAAGACTAAAATCTATGTACAGGGTGGGCCCAATTTGTCACTTTTAGAGGTGCCTGAGGGTCGATTATCATGCAACACTCAATGGTGAAAACCGCATAACGATATCTGTCGGAGTTACAAGGTGTTAGTCGAAAATGGATATCTATCATAAGTGGCTACAAATATTATTTTTGGCAAAAATTGTATGTTCTCATGAAAATGACTGAAAAGCATTGAGTTTGTGATAACAATATCACAGTTATTGGGACATTTTGGTAGGTACTTAATAAAAACAACGTCAGACGGTTCGAACTACTTGCTTTATTGATAGATATCTGAAGAGTGAGCATCCAACAGTTTAGCATATGGATCCAAAACAGAATTCATATTCATAACACCAAGCAGTGGCGTCACTTCTTTAATTCACTTTTTGGATAGTTCTATTGAAATCCAACAAACAATCATTCCTGAGGCATTGAAATCGGCCTTCCTATATCTTGTTCAAGAATATATAACTCGTTTTTCAATGCTTTGGAAATGTTTTTATGAAAACGAAGAATTCTTTACGAAAAAATGAGTTTCAGCCACACCTGAGTGGCTGAAACTGAGTGGCTGAAACTGAGTGGCTGAAAAATAAGTTTCAAACACCTTATAACTCTGAAACTAAGATAGATGAATTGATCAACAGGCACCAACATCAGTTTTTTCTATCTAGAACGGGAATAAGACTTTCCCTTCAAAAGTGTTCAATTTGGCCCAGCATGTACCTTGGCTTGAAAGCAAATTCAGCAATTATTTCTTGAGCAGATATGGCTTCCTCATTTGGTTGGTAATATTCTTTCTGGGGTAGATAGAGGAAAAAGATAGGTATTGAAGTATTTTCGGAGGTAATAACAAGTTATAAGTTTATGGCAATTACTTCTCTAGGCAGAGAATGAGCTTATATCACAAAAAAATTGTAATTCCTAATTCGATAGAACTCACCCAAACTAGCTCACCACCGCAAACCGTTTCTTGCTGTGAGCTCCCTACGTTTTATAAAGAATTATTGAAATCCCCGATTTTTCGGACCTCTGAAAACGAGGCGATGATGTGACGTCAAAACCCTGATACTGAAACAAGACTATTCCAGACAGAGATGAACGATACATGATTTCTGACAGAGTGAATCAGCGCGAGATCACCATTGAAAGAATTAATATATCAGTTGCCTCAGTCTCCGTCGGGCGTTTGGTATTTTTTTGTAACTATGGCGAGATGAGGTTTCTACGTCATAAGCGGGTCCGTTTTTATGTCCAAAAATGAAACATTCCAGTTAATTTTTCGATCGAATTATGTCGTCAATCATTATTTATGTATAAAAGGATCATTATAAACATGGTTTGAGTTAAAAGTTCTACTAAGGTGTACACGCCCATTCCAAACCAAGTCACATAGCAACAGCATAAAACAATAAAAACAATCAGTCATTGTGATTAGATGTTAGGGGAAATGTTTGAGATGTACTGGAACGATAAACGATAACGTTCATAAACAATATGATAAACAATGACATTCAAAAGCGTTCAAAAATTCAATCAGATAATTTTTTTAAGGAGTATTCAACTGTCAATCAATTGAGGTATCCCAATAACAGTATTTGGTTTAGATAAGATATCGAAATTCCTTATTGTGGGTGTGTACATTTGGATGTTCTACACTGAATAATCATTGATGAATGTCAAAATTCAATACTGTTAATTAACTTATTTTTTCTGTGACGTGAAAAAAGTTTGACATTTCATCTCTGTTGGCAGGTTATAAAATGACACTTTTCCTGGATATACAGGGTGTCTGTGAAAGGTTGGGACATGGCTCGGCTGCGGACTCCTGGGATAAGAACAAGTTGATTTAGGCCAACTTACCTATATCCAAAATCGTCTCGTTGCTCATAAAAAGAGTGACTGTAAGTCACGTATTGAGATGTTTTTGATCTTCATCAGTGACCTGCGAGTGTTTCAAACAACCATGTTGCCGTACAAATTTGGTGATAACTTTTCAGAGGTCAGACTGGAAACTTCCAGTAACATATTCCTTTTTAATGTATTTTTCATTTTTAGTGAGATTACTAAGGTGAACATCATCAGTTAATCAATTTTTATATCAAAATAGGAGTCAAAATCGAAGTTACAGAAAAGGACCAATCAAGTAGAAACACGCTATACAGAGAAGTGAACAAAAAACGGCTAGTACTGTAACTTCTGAATCATTCGAGATATGATTTTAAAAATTGGTGGGTGAAGCAAGGTAGCAAGTATACTCGCAAATATACCAAATTGCTTATTAATCGACGAAACATTTTTTCCCGGAAACGACCCCAACTTTGGATCTTCAAATGGGCCACCCTTTATTTTATTTTATAGTGATTATCCCAACAAATTCAAGGATACCGGGTTAGATAGGGTGTGACAAAACAGAAATCTATCTTCGTGATCATTTGAAATATCCCTATCAAACCCGGTATCGTTGAATTCGTCATAATGATCCCTAGCCTAGTATCGAATAAAATACAGGATATCCGATTTAAAAATCAAAAGTTGGGTTCGTTTCTGGTGAAACCGGAAGTGATTGAACAAAACTTGTTTTGTTAATCAATGAGCAATTTGGTATGCTAGCCACGCCACTGGTCGTTTTTTGTGCACTCTGTATACCCACACTATTGATGATCGGTACACAACATATTTAGATGAAATAGATAATGAATACTTATTGATTGTAAGAGGTGAAATCGAGGGTGAAACACCTTAATCAATCAAATAATGTATTGGATGTTTTATTAGTGAAGTACCAGGTGAAGTAGACAGTGGCGTAATTAAGATTCATCTCTGGGGGGTCTAGGTCCAATATAATATGAAAATATAATATTTAGGGAAAAGAAAAGCAATAGGTAAATTACGTTGGTTTCAATTAATGTGTGCATCATTTGGTAACGATAACAAAATAAAGAAAAAGTATTGGAAACAGACATTGAAATAGAAAAAAAAACCATGGACCCCCCTTTCATTACGCCACTGGAAGTAGATAGGTAAAGGATAATCAAGTATGTATAAGTAGATAACGTTGATCTAAATTAGGCGATGATGTAGCAGAGTTGTGCCCCATTAATAAATTGAAAAAAAAAACACTTTCCATGTTATGTATGTAACTATATCGATTTTTTGTTGTCGTAAGAACATGTGGAATATGGCCACCTCGTTTTTTAGGCTGGGGGAATAACTACCCCATTACCCACCCTAGTATACGCGCCTGATGTAATTGCTCTCATCAAACATCAAATATGCCTGCCCTTATAAAAATAACCTCGACATAATACATACCCAACATAATTATCTGCAACACTATGAGAAGAACACGAAGAAGAAGAAACCATGATTTTTCAAGATGTTCCTTACGAAAAATTGACTAGAAATTAAGCGTAATGTGTAAACACAACCTGTACTCAAAAAACGCGAATCTACACTACGGAATGATACATTTTGGTGAGACGTTGAGACGCAACGTAACGATCAGACCCGTGCTTTATCTAATCGAAATACCTAACCTACTAGCTTGGTCAAAATAATAATATGGTCAAAATGGTGACAATTATAATACCGTGATCGTGACTTTCATAAAATAAATACTTGCGTGAGGTAGCTTCGATGTCCAGAAGTGAATTTCATTCGCTGCGCTTGTTTTGAAAAATAAACTCCCCCGCTTTAGTGCATAATATTATATACCGCGTGTATCGATAATATCGGCCGCTATAGGCGACTGATTGATTTGAAATGGTTCATATGCTTGTCTGTATTATTCAGATTTTTTGCTAGTAATTTGAGCAAAGAAAATTCAACTTTTGACTGTTTATTTGTGTACTCTTGTCTGGGGAGCTTTTCAGCAGATATTCGTTCCATAAAGTATGTTTCACTACCCCAATTTGTCGTTACGTTAGTTTGAATTTTGTTCCCATTTAGTAGTGAAATAGATATTGCAAAATAAGTGGACTATTGACATTCATCATACAGGGCGTGGAAAGAAATTCTGAATTGAGACTCTATCACGAATCTGCGATTAGAGGTCAATAAAAATCAGAAGTTTCCATCGTGACTATGATGCTGAAGTTCACAAAGCGGGCATTTGAGATGTATTGATGTATATGTAAGAAAACACGAGTTTTCCTTCAAAAACTAATTTATTGTAGAAGAATCGTAAAGTGAACAATAGCTCTAACGATCAGTATCAAGTCCCCAGAGCAAGTGTGTCTTCCCTTTCATTCCCATTTCACACGAAAATCTCATACAGTCATATATTCATAATATCGAACATGGTATTATAAAACCACTTAGCCACACGTGTGCTGAGTGATACGAATAGGGTTCTTCTTGCCCAACAATTCCAATAGCCGATGTCTTGATATTTCGAGATGACAATATTCAACAACTACAGGGTGTTCGCTCACATATATATAATATTCTAGTCGATTCATCTACTACCATCTGTTTATATGAAAGAGAAAACGTCCTCAATGCTAGATGTATGTGCGAATAATTGATCTAATACTTCTGGTAGGAAAAAATGAACATGAGCTTCGATTTTGAGTAAGGATTTCAGTTTTTAAAATTCCTTCTGTACCTTCACTTCTGGGAATAAAATGCCGAGGGGGAAACGACTATACCCAAAATGTGTACACCATATTTAAATATCTGGGTACTTAAATTCAGTAAATAGTACTTAAAATACTTAAAACAAGTACCTAAGGTACTAAAAATGAATAAATTAGGTATAGCACGTACTAAAAATAGTAAATAATAAAACATTTAATATTATTCAGTATTCAAGTGATTAAAGGTAATAATACTGATAATTCCAGTTTTATGTTGGTCGAGGTGGTGGAATGTTGATTTAAATAGATTTTTTGTATTTTTATCTCCTTTTGAGTTCAAGACGTTTCAGAAACGAATCTGCTCCCGTTTTCACATGTTTATATGAACTTTATTTCCTTGAATATCAGAAGGATCTGAGGAATCACCCCTTGAATTTTTTCGGTGTTATTTAGATACACCCTGTATAGAGTAGAGTAGAGTAGAGTAGATTTATTTGATCACGTTACAATTGAGATGTTTGTGACAAGTCATGATTTCGGTAGAACTAAATAGAACTTGATATATCGAAGACTGGAACCTTTGGCACGATAATACACTACACTGTTTTACCACTAACCAAACCGATTTTTTAACGCCTCGACACGTGTTTCGCTAACTATGTTAGCATCTTCAGGAGAAGATTAAAACTGGTTTTAATCTTCTCCTGAGGGTGCTATATACAGGGTTCCATCCCTATTGAATCGGTCGTAAATTTCTTGCTATACACTGTATGTCATTTTCGACGGAAAAAATTTGTTATCCCTTCTTTTATACTTAAGAAAGGTATACCTTGTCCAAGTCGCTAGAAGCAGTGGTTCCAGTACAAATGCATCTAAAAGCCGACAATGCACGCAAATTATTCAAAAAGCGCCAAAGTAACTTTTGCAAAAACAATGATAAATATCGGATAAATACTTCAACAATTACATTTTAATGGTATGATGAAAAATATAAAAACATTAAGTTTTTAGAAGATGTTCAAATTGTTGCCCTTGTACTTGAATACATTTTTCCATTAAAATTCAACACCCCGTATCTTTCAACCGAAGGCCTTGCGGACCCATGTTCATAGGAACTTTTTTCCTTATTTCAGTGTCCTCTATTGTGTGACACTATGCAATGTACTTTTTTCTATGTCACCCTGTATATAAAGAAATACCTCGAGATATACATTGAGAATTCGCATTCTCTATGTGATGAAAATATCAATTCTTTCTTCGTTTAATCAACAGAAAACAACTACTTTCCTCGCTATATGCCACGACGAACATTGAATTACATCTATTGAACATACACGATGAGAATTTGAAAACAAAATCTTCTGAAGTAGAGAATTTGCATTCTCCTTCACATAAAGATAAGCACATAATATCATCCTGAATATTCAACAACTACTTTCCTGGCTATTCGCCACGTCGAACATTGAATTATATAGGTTGAACATCCAAAAAGAGAGCATGAAAAATGAAAATCCTCTGAAATTCAGAATTGACATCATCTCTCAAATCGGATAAAATAATATGATGTATTATGATAATAAAAATATAACTTACCAATATGTTCAGTATTGAAATGAAAATTGAAATGTATAGAAGAAGTATACTTGTATAAACTCTGATCTTATGAGCTTGGAACTTACAAAAAAAAATCATTCGTATCAGTGATATGGGAATTATATCTCTCACAAACAGGTTACATGACTTTACTCGAATAAACTCATTTCGGATATCAAATCCTCATCAGTAACCTGAAGTCCACTTATTCTTTCAGCCAGGAAAGTAGTTGTTTTCTGTTGAATATTCAGAATGATATTATGTGCATATCTTCATGTGAAGGAGAATGCAAATTCTCTACTTCAGAAGATTTTGTTTTCAAATTCTTATCGTGTATGTTCAATAGATGTTATTCAATGTTCGTCGTGGAATATAGCCAGGAAAGTAGTTGTTTTCTGTTGATTAAACGGAGAAACAATTGATATTTTCATCACATAGAGAATACGAATTGTCAATGTACTTCTTTATATATATATATATATGTACATTCTTTTATGTTCATAATTATATCGCAGATTCGTGATTAGGTTTTCTCAATTCAGAATTTCTTTTCGCACGTCCTCAGAGATTATACAATAATCTCTGACGTCCTGTATGATCGATATCAATTCACACAACATTAGATATACAGTTGATCTACGTTTGACATTCGAACAAATAAGCCTATTTTCAGAGATTAATTTGAAAAAAAATTAACTTTTGACATGTTGCGAAAGTCACGTGACTCTAATTCTTCATCTTTTTTGAAGCAAAACATAACGTAATGACACTGTTAGATATATTATCAAATTTTTGGAATCTCCGTAAAATGCTGAATTCAAAAATATATCACATGTAGGGTTTGTATATACAGTGCATCCGTTAAATTCAATGCTGTTGAAAAATGAGCTAGTCATCAAAAAAATACCGATTACGTCATTTCTTCTACACGAATCATTCTGAATGTATTAATTCTATTTAAAATGATGCACGAATAAAAATAAAATACGACGTTGAGCATTTTTTCCGCAAAAATTATTTCTTCATTCTTTCAAGAATTCATCCACAACTTTAAGAAAGCTATCAATTTAACGGACGCACTGTATACAAACCGTATTTGTGATATATTTTTGAATCCAGCTTTCAATGAAGATTCCAGGTGTTCCTTTTGAAAATCTTGTCGCAGGCGTCAATACTCAAACGTGGATCACCCTGAATAAAAAATATTTCGTTATAAATGTGGCAAATTGAGATTAAACATCGACTTGTTCCAGGAGATGCTTCAGAAACATATATTTTGGCTTAAAATAAATAAATTCAGTAATTTACGAAAGCACTGTGTAAAAAATACACTTCTGTGAATATAAAGTGTTTCTGATTTCGGGACATAAGTGCTCTAAGAATCATTAGAGAGAGTATAGATGCTTGTTTGGAACTAAAATGATCAATCGTGATCGCAACTTTAGTAGCATAACTTCGACCAAAGCGTTTGTGTCTTGCGGCTTGAGATTTACGAAAAATATCTATGAAAACCACAATTTTTCTTCAACAGAAAGTTAGGATGTCTTATGTTTTGAAGGGCAGAGTAATATTCCAGCTCAAAAGATTGACTGGTGCAGGTAGGATGGTAGGATTTTGGAGCAGCGCCGCCTAACGGTGGTTAGTAAGTGGCGCTAGATTTAGCTGTTCTTATTTATTTAATTTTTGAAAAAATATCTAGTACCTAGATAAATATGAGAGCGTATCCAATTTTTAACAAACATTTGTTCACGTTAAAACTCGATACTGATGTTTTCGAGAGAATCAGCTATACTTGATGATCATGAAAAGTATGTAGTAGTAGTATGTATATTATTATGAAAGTTGGATAATTTTTATATTATATTGTTATAGAAACGTGAACGTGAAACTTCTAGTTGCTTCCCATATCACTTTCTATTTTTCTTTCCTGATAATACTGATAGATAGATGTGCTACCTCGGTAGGTATACCTACCTAGGTATTAGACGGGGTATTAGATAACAATAGATTCAAATTCCCGAAAATGAAAGTTATTACCACGAAATACCAGACCATATCAGGAAGTGCAGTAAATATTGGAAAAGGTTGTAAAATACCAATAAATGCAGGGAACTCTGCGAATATCTGACAATGCTGGGGAATGCGGAAAAATCCAGGAAATACCGGGAGATGCCGGGAAATGCGGGAAAATACCAGGAAATGCGGGGAAATAAAGGGAAATGCCAGGCAATACCAGGAAATATTGGGAAATGCGGGGCAATACCAACAAAATCGTGAAAATAAGGGGAAATGGCAAAAACTCGAAATAGGCACCCCTGTAAAATTTTGTCAAGCTACTTTTTTTTATGATCACCTTGTACGAACAAATTTCCTAGTGACGATTCTGAGGCGATTCCGTTTCAAACCATTCAACAATCTTTATCGGATTATTTATTGACGGTGACTCTGCATAAAATTATTATAATTATAAGTATTATTATTATGAGCCAGTAAAATGTAAATACATGACATGTGTTTACTGTTCAGTGATTCAAGGGATTATCAGATTGATATTATAATTTATACCTATTTACAAAATACTATTTGGAAAAGCCTTATTTCCTCTCATATGTTTACGACATTGTCATTTCGTTTATATGATGAGATCGCCCTGTATGAATGGATTCCTTAGATTCCATTTCGAGCCATTCAACAATCTTTATCACATTATTTATTGACAGTGACTCTGCATAAAATAATAAGTATTATTATGAGCGAGTACATGACATGTGTTTACTGTTCAGCGATTCAGGGGATTATCAGATTGAGATTATGCCGGTGGCCAGTGGCGTAGCGATAAAATCCAAATGACACATTAAATTAATTAATTGATTTTATCCATTCATCCTCCGAGATTTTATCCTTGATGTGGAAACACACACACAAAAAAACAAACAAGTCATATGAATATTTAGTACATATTAAAGTGATTAGAATCATGGTAAGAATAGAAATGTACCTGAACAATTTTCAAACAGTTTTGGATATATCTATCCCCTCCCTATTCCCTTACCTATTGCCCTATTGCTAAGTTTGTCCACAGATTAATCTGTGATTTGTCTGTGCATTGTTCTGAGTTATACTTTCTAGTAACCATGTCCAGGTGATTAAAAATAAATTTAAATTGTTCATGTTTCAAGTTTAACAAGGCACAAAAAATTCACTGTTTTCCTGTTTTCTAAAATGCGTCTACTGAATTTAGTCTGTGGACTCCGGTGGACTCTTCTATCTGTAGACCAATGTTGGTTTCTTGGATTCAAAATTGGAGGTCTGGTCAAAATAGCATAAAATGACCTTATCAACATGCACATAACCTACTCCTACTACTATCCTACAATACATCTCTTATCCTACTACTGATAATGACACATCCCACATGCATTCAACTCACCTGCAACTTTCTCCTCCAAATGCTATGTTTAACTGAGATTTTCACAGTTCCTATAAAAACTAAGAAGCCTGGAAGGAAAACTAACGATATTTCTCATTTTGTGAAGGTTAACGAAAATGTTGCCTGATGAAAATGCTCCGAAATGCTCCCAGGATTATATAGATAATAATATTGATGAAACAAACTTAGGTTGGGGGTGATTTCTAGCAGAGATCTAACAATTCAATTCCACTAAGTAATAATGAGATGATGAAATAATATAATTCATGTCCTGTCACATCACTAATCACAAGATCGACGAACAATCAATCAATCTACAATTAATTACTGAAGAAACGAACCCAAAACCCGAGCAAAACCTATGTCCAGAACCTAAAACCCAAGTCGAATTCTCGAATTCCAGATGTTGAATGAGTCAACTGTCAAAAGTGTCAAAGACAAAGACCAATAGTTGCATTTTATTTGTTCCATTCTGGTAACGGTGGTGGGAACAGAATGACGTTTACAAAAATAAAACGAGAAACTTCATATTTGGGCTCCGACTTATTTCAAGTTTTCTTGAGACATGAATAACTACGTCACGCCCCCGTAGGGATGGTCGAGTATTTTCGGAACAGGTATGACTGGTTGAACAGGTTGGCAGATACGTGATCTCCGGATCGCGGATTGACGGTATCGTGATTTGCGATACTGCTACTGTGACAGAGAACAGAGAGAATGCTAGTATTTTTGTGGTATTTTCATTTAATTATGAGCACGAGAATAGCACGACCACATGCAGAATAGAAATATGTATGACTGTGGGATACTACACGAATATAATTGGTATTCCATGAATATAATATATTAAATCATATTATAATATATGGTCCAAAATTGCTAGAAAATGTCAATAGTTTTTATTCACTTTTCGTAATTGCAGCATACCATGATATATGAGTACGGAATACGAATACGGAGCGGCGTTGATTGAGGCGGGCACTGCAACAGGTATTTGGAACAGTAACAACCGTACCTGTTCCAAAAAAAATCAGGTTTTAACCTTGTTTTAACCATGTCACACTTGAAAACGGTTCAAAATCGATCTTGAACAAGAAAATACAACTAATTTGATTATTTTGACATATTTGACGGTTCTAAAAGATTGAAGTTTGACTTTGACACATTCGACACACATTCAGAATATTCAGATTAATCAATATTACTAACTGAAATAGTGAAATTAGTACAGTACAGATCATTAAATATTGTTTCCAGTCATTTTATCATGGTTATTTTATTAAAATAGTAGTTCAAAATAGGCAACTAGACGTTTATGTATTCAAAGTGAAAATGAGATGGGGCCTTCAACTTTGGCTTTGTCAAAGTTTCTTGATTATCTTCCTACTTTGGGGTGTATTAGGAGAATTAGGTAACCCTTACCAAATCCTCGGGGTGCACAGGAGAGCTTCCCAGCAAGAAATTAGGCGAGCCTACAAACAACTAGTGAAAGAATGGCACCCTGATAAATCAAATAGTCCAGATGCTGAAGAGAGATTTGTGGAGATAAAATTAGCTTATGAGCTACTTTCTGACCCTGATCGAAGAAAACGTTATGATGATAAAGGCATTACAGAAGATGATTTTTATAAAAGACCATCCCACCCTTCTTTCCATGCTAACAACCCTTTTGAGGATCTTTTTGCCCATGGGGCACATTTCAACTTTCAAGAAAATGACATTACATTTTTCCATAAACTGTCTATAACAACAAGACAATATGACAAACTATTAGTTCCAAAGAGTGAGAAAACACCACACTTGATATTTTTTTACACTGATTGGTGTTTTCAATGCATTCAAACTGCTCCTTATTGCCGTAAGTTGGTTGACTATTTGGAGCCTTTAGGTATAAACTTTGCTACCGTGCATTCTGGCAGAGAACCAAATTTAGGAAGAAGACTCAGTATCCATATGTTACCCTGTTTAGTTTTACTGTTAGATGGTGATGTTTTTGTTTATAAGGAGGCAATCACTAGTGTACAAAAAATAATAGGTATGAACAACATTTGGTATTTTCATTTCTCTATCACTATTGAAAATTAATGTTTCAGAGTTCATTAGAAATAAAATGCCATATAAAATGGTGGCTAGAATCAAAACAGATGATATTGATAATTTCCTGAATGGTTGGGAAGATAATAGAGTAAGGGGCTTAATTTTTGAACCACACACCAATATGAGATTGAGATATCTAGTCATTGCTTATCATTTTCGCCATAGAGTTGCTTTTGGGTAAGTATTAATTGAGTGATGTTGACCTTTTAATGTTGTTCAAATGATGATTTGATTTTTTTCCTCCAGTTTTGTTGATTCTCAAGAAATTCGAGATAGGTATCAGGTACCCAAAGATATGGACACTGTTTTACTATTTAATGAGAATACATCTTATCCTATGGCTAGTATTTCTATGAAAGATATTCCAACATCTACTCTACAGCATGTAATTTCTTCCAACCAATACCTTTCTCTGCCAAGACTGTCATCTCAGGTACGATCATAAGAAACTTATTCATTCAATAAAACTCCATAAAACTTATAGTTTGATATACAGAGAAGTGCACAGAAAACTGCCAGGGCTGTAACTTTTGAATCATTAGAGATTGGATTTTGAAAATTGGTGGGTAGCAAGTATACCAAATTACTCATTTATTGACAAAACAATTTTTATTCAATCACTTTTTTTACATGGGACACCCTGTATTTTATTTCATAATCCTTTAGAGATTATTATGACAAATCCAACTCAACAATACCAGGTTTGATAGAGTTATTTTAAATGATCAGGGGTTGAAATTTCCATATTCCTGCCCCAGAAGAATACTAATTCATTTTATGAATTAGAATACTAATTCAAATGCAAAAAAGTGAATTTTACAGGAGAGGGAAAATATGAATTAGATGTAAGGGATTTCATTAACTTTGAACCTCTGGTATATGGGGGGGTAATATGCTGATACTTGAATGTAGTATGTTCAAAAAGATAATATTTTGAAATTGATATGGATATTTGAAATCATGTCTTTATTCATGCTAAAAGAAAAAACATATTAGTCAATTGTGTCAACCCTTTTAATAATTTCCCCTGGATTTAAAAATAAAAATAGATGGAGGATTTCATTGATTTCAACTACAAATAATATTAATATTGTATTATATAATATTTTTTGTTCACTTACAAGCAATGGTATGAGCTAGAATCCTCTAAAATTCATTGGAAAAAGAAGTAGTAATTTTTAAAATCATGTACCTATTCAAAGCAAAATAATTTCAATAGAATAATTGCACTAATGCAGAAATTCAAGTTTGAGGGTGAGCATTTTTAATAATAATATACAGTTGCAAATATAAATTCAGGCTAATTTGCAGATAGCTGTAAATTAGGAGAGGTTGAAGGAAAAGTTTTATCTGTCTAATTTACAGTTTCAATTGTAAATGTGGAAATGTGAAAAACAAGAAAAGATCAATAAATCAGGCAAATATTGTGTAGGAAAAAATGTTTTTGAATACCAGTTCCCAGCCAGCATATTTTATGGGACTGAAATGTCTGTTTTATTTGATTTGAACTGATTTGAAAGATGTCATGCAGTCTGAAATTAATTTGGAATATCAATATCTATAATCTTTTTCATCAATAATATGAATCACTTGATATTGCTATTTTTAATGTCACATTGATAACAGATAAAAGATTGGAATGTTTCAATGATTTTGTGGGTCATTCAGAATCTGAATAATCTGATGTAATATGGACTTGAAGTGCAATTATGTTTAGAAGCCAATAGTATTTCAGAGGATAACATGACGCTTGGGATAGTTATGTCATTATTTCTTTCATATTGAGAAAGAAACAATGAGTTTGAATACACTTAGATGGATATTTCTCCAAAATAATATATTAAACTTCCCATCTAAAACTCTCAATATACATTTATGGCTATCTTGATACACATTGATAACAGATGAAAGATTGGAATGTTTCAATGATTTTGTGGGAAAGAACAGTTGGGTCATTCAGAATCTGAATAATCTGATGTAATATGGACTTAAAGTGCAATTATGTTTAGAAGCCAATAGTATTTCAGAGGATAACATGACGCTTGGGATAGTTATGTCATTATTTCTTTCATATTGAGAAAGAAACAATGAGTTTAAATACACTTAGGTGGATATTTCTCCAAAATAATATATTAAACTTCACATCTAATACTCTCAATATACATTTATGGTTTTCTTGCACTGAAAAAACAAAATAACTATAGAATACTTCTCACAACTGACCATTGCGGCAGTTTTCTTCCAGTGACATGGTGCCAACTGATACAAATTCCATAATGATGTAACTTACATCTAGTGGCCAAATATTTCACTAAAATTATGGTATTATTTCACCATATGGATTCAGCTTCTCTCTTCTGGTGGGTATTACTCATTTTCAAAAAATGTGTCATTATTCTTCTGGAATGGTGATATGCTCAATAGGTGTGACTTTGCAATATCCTAACTCCTTTCTCTGTCAGAACTGGCCGTTTTTGTGCACTTCTCTGTATTATTGAGAAAATTGAGGGAATGCATTAAAAAATTTATGAATTATGTTTCCTCAATATAAATTTATAAATTTGATGTTATTTCAGGTTGTACTAGAATCCTTGTGTCCTAGTGAATGGCACAAACCCAAGAAGAAGTTGTGTGTAGTTTTGGTAACTTCCGCCTCACGTGGACATGATCCCCATAGACATTCATTCAGACTTTATGCTCAACAAAGCCCATTCAACATTGATAGAGTTCACTTCAATTATATTTATCATGATAGACAGTCACAGTTTCTCAACTCCTTGGTTCCAGGTACCTCAAAAACAATCTCACTAGCACTAAAATACAATGATAACAAATTATTTATAAATAGCTGATTTGTTGCAGCAGTTCTGAGCTATGCGCGTATCTATAGTACATATTATGTTTTTGTTACTGTTTTAAATTTTGTGTGCCTCCCTATAGCTCCTAATACCCAAAAAATTTAGCCAAATTATTCGCCCTGTAACTTGTTAAATTCTCGTCCGATTTTTGTGAAATTTCAACCAAATCATGTATTCATTTTCTGGAATGTTAGTCTGAATATTGGTTTCTGAGAAAAGCTGATGGCTTGATCATTATACAGGGAAGAACAAAAGTTACTCTTTCCTTAACTTCCTAATGCCCTGTGGAAAAGGTGAGTGGTTAAAATTGAGTTTATTATGTTTTGGATTGAAGAATGATTCCTTCATTACATAACGGTTTTTGTTTCACGTCGAAAACACTTTTTAAGGGAAGATACAAGTGCCAACCTGCTTCTGCTTCATCATGTTTTGAATTGAAGAGTACATCCCTAATCCTTTTTCGTCCCTTCTTAGCAGAATGGTTCTTGATTCACGTCAATATCTTCTTATTGAGATAGAAGTGTTTATAGTATAGAAAAAAACAATAATTCAGAACCTATAGAGCATCCAAAGGGATAAACTCCAGTGGTACAAGGATAATTTCAGACAATTCTTCAAGACTACTTGAGAAATTTGGTTGTGAGCTGTAATAAACTCAAGGGCATACTCGTTAATAAGATTGATTAATTCTTCAAGTTGTTATTCAATGAGTTTTATGTAGGTTCTGATTATTGTTAATAAAAATTGAAAAATGCCATAATTTCTTGAAACAGTCGTATCTTCTCTTGAAAATAAGATATTGACGTGATTCAAAAACAATTGTGTTAAGAAGAGACCACACTTTAATCCGAAGCATAATGAAGCCATGTTGAACCACTCAATTCCGCCACAGGGCGTTAAAAAGTAAAGGGTGAAATGGTAACTTTTTTTTTCCCCTGTATAATGATCAAGTCATCAGCTTTCGACGGAAACTAATATTCAGGCTAACATTTCGGAACATTAATCCACGATTTGATCAAAATTTCACAAAAATCGGACAAGGATTGAAAAATTTACAGGGTGAACAATGTGGGCAAATTTTTTGGTGGCCGTTTTTTTACCGGTGAGTGTATATACTTACACCTATTTTCAATGTCTCAGCATCTTTCATATTATTTTTTGTTGTTTTATGTATTAAAAATTTCAAGCCAGTCGGTCCAGCCGTTTAATAGTCGACATACCTACAGCAGCGCCACCTACCGCGACTAATTGTATTTTAAAATCATCCAGGAAACCATCGAAATACCCATATAAAATTTCAATGCAATCGGTTCAGCCCTTAAAAGTTATGTGAAAAAAATTATGGAAGGATAATAATTCTTACTACCTGTTGTGCTCTAATTTGCTAGTTCTATTATACCCGTTTCCTCGTATGAATGAAGCAATTTCCCACGGTAAAAAGTAGTCAATGTTCATCAGAGATAATGTCGGCTTCTAATGGTAAAAGAATTTTTCAAATCGGTCCAGAAATTTTGGAGCCTATTCACTACAAACAATCAAATATTTCCTCTTTATAATATTAGTATAGATAACTGTTTAGAGCAATTACAATTTGAATACATTACTTTGAAATTAAGACATAGTACAAAATAGTTCAGAATGAAACAATGCATTGTTCATTGAAATCATAGATTCCAAAATGATGTGGAAAATTGTTCATACCATGTCTTCCCTGTATATAAATATATATATTTTATTAATATTTGGCAGACTTTTTAGTGATGTGGAAAGATTCACTTATTTTCTAGATTTTTTTATGTAAACAAAGTTATTTATTTATTTTTAAATCATTTCAGTTCATCTTGAGATTCGACCAAATTAGGCATGATACAATTCAACTTGTTGATCGATTTTTGATTGAACTTGAAAAATTGGGTGATTTTATTATCTTTTTTGTTTTAATTTCAGAAGGAGAAATAATCCAACCACTACTAAAAATTGTTGTTTTTTGGCGAAAAGACACATCTCACTTGAATTATGAATGGATTGATGGAAAGTGGGATATTGAAAAAAAGTTGAATGACACTGCTTTGGCATTAGAAAGGACTGTTGGTAGATTATTGAAACCCAGTGAAGCCCCAATTCATGAGGCATATGTAAAAGTAAGACAACTAATATTATTATCTATCATTATTTATTTCCCAACATTAAGTGATTTAATAAATATCGAAAAATAAAAATAATCAATGATCACTTTTCAGGATCTATATGATGAACATGCAACGGGAATGATAGGAAAATTGATGACCAGAATAATTCAGTATGTGGAAACTACTTATGAAAGTCTAGGCAAAGAACAAATACTTGCAGTAGCATCAGTATTAGGAACAATTGTTTTTATCTTAGGAATCGGATATTTGATGGCTTATTTGGTGTAAGTTGAATACTATACAATCATCATTATACATATTTATATTCAGCAGGAGAAAGAAAAAACTGAATTGGGTCATTCTAAATATCCAGTAATATCTATGATGAAGCTATAAAAAGACTATCTCAAAATCACAAAGTCACAGTTTCATTCAAAATGCTAAGAGGGTTACTAATAACATCTAATAATAATAATCTTTATTGTACTAGGATACATAAACTATAAAAAGAATTAACAAGCCAGTCAAACAGAGAAAAGTGGTAATAAATATGAATAGATTCACAACATATGAAAATATATGCTAATTATAGAACACAAAATAATGGGGGTATTTGTCCACTAAATAAGGTTCTAGATTCAGAAGCATTATGATAAGTGGATTTTACATTTCATTAAAATCACTATGGTTCTTAATAGCTGAAGGTAGATGGTTGAAAAATTTAATTGAAAACATCTTGGGGCTTGCAAAAAGGTCCCAATAGGGACTAGTTGCTGACGTGCAAACGTCCCCCACCAGTACCCGTTTTCAAACTAAGTCTTACTCTCTAATCTTATCAACATTCAAAAATGTTCAGAAGGTCGAAAAAATATGTGATTTCTTGTAAAAGTTCAGCAATAAGCGATTATGGCATGCAGCGAATTGGGTCTCAAGACATATCTTTTGATTTTTGCAAATATCTTGGGAACCTCTACACTTAGGCATGCAGAATGTATGTATTTTTGCCGTCAATTAATGCCATCTCCCATTTTGGATTTCATATCATATCATTTTGCATCTCAGAAGAGTATCAAAAGAACTGTAATATTTGATAATGAACCATGAAACGCTTATTATAGGTTATCTATACGCCGGGCGATATAGTAGTCTGCGTGTGGTAAAGTGCCACTTTACGCCCGCAAACCAGACAGTAAAGTGCTACTTTACGCCCGGTCGTTTATAAAGGTGTTTTTTGCATGAACGTAGAAAAAATCAATCAAACAACGTAGGTTTCCTCAATCCCGCAGTCGCATTGAAGAGGAGAGCATCGCGAAACAGAAGGCGAAATCGGGCGACAACAACAACGACGCCACCGGCCCGAGCTACCAGCCGGAGCTGAAGCTGCACGAACTCCGCTCGGAGACCTACAACGCGCTGGTGCGGCTGCTGAAGCCCGGTTGTCGCACGATCGTGCTCGTCCTGGACATGCAGTCCAGGCAGCAGCTGATACCGCCCTTCCATCGCGCCGTGTGGCCTTACAGAAAGTGAGTAGTGAGAAAAATGGGCGAGTGGAGTGATGATGAATTATTGGCATTCAATTACTCCACTGTGTCGTTAGGAACCTAAAGTAATTTTTGCAACGCTTTTTTTATGGAAAAATGGGAAAGTTTCCTTCAGATGAATTTTCATGAAATAAATTCGGAACTCTCCGGTTTTATGTCCACGCTGTACAGAATGGGCTGATGAAGTCCAAGTCGTTTTCATTTTCAAATTAAATCAATTCTAATTGTTGGACGGCAAACTGTGTCTGAAAATAGTTGATGGTGAAGAATATAGCTAGTGAATAGCTAACGAATGAAAAATAAATGAAACAAAAATATACATAACCCCAAATGCACTCGGAGCAGGAATGCAGAAGGTAGTTGGCTTCATTCTGACAGGTTCGATTTTGTTATTTATGCATTAAAATATCTCAAATAGAGCTCGATCTCAGAAAATATCATTGAATCAATGAATCCCTATCGGCTACCTGCAATGATACTATCCTTCCTAATTTACTGTCATCGGTCAGAACAGAATGGAGCCGACACCCACATGGCTCCTTCCTCTAGTTGCGCCTGTCAGTATTTTGAGTGGTGTGGACGGACTCGAAGTATTAGGCGCTGTTGCAAGATATAATCTGCAACTTTCCTAGAAAATAGATTAGTTTTATTTAGGAACAAATTCATTAGCAAAAAAATGACTGACAATTTATGAATAACATATTGTAATATAACGATAGTGAAAAATTATAGATACCATCGCAAAATATCATGATATATCTTTATTAGTAAGCAACTTCATTCAGCCAATGAGAGATTTATGGGAATCATTCATAATTCTTGACAAACTAGGATTGAAGAACCTATTATATCCCTTTGTTGTTATGATGCTAATCAATTTTAATGAGTAAGACTCGGGCTATATTATACAATTATTTATTGTATACTATAGCCTGAGTCTTACTCATTAATATTGATTATTATACTAATTATACACAACCATTTCTCTAACCGAGTTATTATGCATTCAAAGACCAATTTCCAGAAATCTAGACATATTGATGATGTCGGCAACGTCGTACTGCCTCAGGGAATCGTATTTTAACTCTGTGTGAATGTGTGTTTTCAGAAAGTACGTCATAGGAATGGTGGAGGAGGCAAGTTCCTCTAATTTTTTTTTCTGAAGTGAAATTTGATCTTACGAAAAAAAGTATATTAATTTTTCACAAACTTCACAGTGAAAAAAGAACCTCAATGTAGGAAACATACCCATAATTAGTCTGGATTGTTGTGCATTGAAGTCATGGGCCTGTTTCAGTGAAAAATTTTACTTGATTTTTTCGAAGTACTAACCCAGTACAATGTCGCAAACCGTTTTTTCCTCAGAGCTCTATAACTTTTTTAAATAATTATTCAAATTCACGATATTTCATAACATGAAAAACGCGGGATAAAGCGTGACGTAATCATCCGAGAACACCTTGTAAGATTCAACTTGCGTATCAATTCTCTACTTCTGATAGACAAGTGCAAGAATATTTTTGATTGTCATTTCAATTAGAATATGGAATGAATTTTCTGGATGGAATACTTACTGCAGATAACAGAAAAGAACACAAGACTAAATAATTAGATAATATGAGGATTATCTTTGACTATTCGCATCTTGAAAAGTTGAAACAAGGATTTGACGATGAAGGGATTTCTAGGAACTTGGCATTACACTGTTGCCCGTGCCACAAAATAATTTGGTATTTAATAAAATCTCGATCATTATTAGGAATGAATACTAAGATATTTTTATTGGTATTGTGATAATTATTGTTAGACAATGATATAAGTCAACCTCGAAATATGTCGAACAGCACATTATCAAAACTCGTTCGTCTATAGAACGGGAAAGCTTTGGAATTCATTCCCAAGAAATTATATTCTCCAAGAATTGAAAAAATCCAATATCTACGTCAATCAATTGGTGATATTTTTTTTTTTCAAGGAACAAAACGTTGATGTTTTCCTACGTATACATTGAGAGAGGCCTTAAATGGTACACGGAGCTCCTGAGGCTGTCTCTGCCAGATGAAACTGAACTCAATATAAATCCTCGCAATTGTGTTGGGACTGTTCTGTCGTTGAATGGACATAGGAAGTATTTCTGCGTATTCCATGCTAAACATACCGAAAATAGGAAAAGAAGAAAGGTAATTTTCAAAGGGTGATGTTTTTTCAGATAATGGTTCAATACTTTATGTAATAGTTCTTGATATATTAGACTTTAGAAGAATTTGAATTGTCACGTAATGTTAGATTTTCGTGACACCTCAAGGGCAAATCTACATTTACCGGCAAAAAATACCGGCCACACTTGATTATCAAAAATAATAACTGCTCGAATATTTATGCTGTTATTGAATTTATGGTTAATGACAACTTCATAAACTATTTTAGGGTGGTCGTTTTTTTTTGCCGGTAAGTGTACTTGAGTTAGATCTTTGTTGTTGAAGCGTTATCGTTCTAAATGAAAACCAAGTAGGCGAGGTATATTGTCTGGTTGCAATGTCAATGGATCTTTTGTCAATATGAACAATTTAGGTTGAAGTTTTTATCTTCTATTTTTTGTATCACTGTACATAACAAAAGATAGAGAAGAGATTTTGTCTGAGTGTTGTTTCTCACTTGACAAATTACCTATGTAGATGTAATTTTCCCAGTTCCTACTCAAGGGTTAGCCAAATGGGCCCATCGGAGCCTACTTGCTTGGCTACAGCCTCCCCACCATACTATTACTTCCAACGTCGAAAAAAGTAATTTTTGCTCACTTTCTTTCAATGAACAGACAATATACACTCACTGGCAAAAAGAACCGACCACCAAAAAGTTTGCTCAAATTGTTCACCATGTAACTTTTTTAATCCTCGTCCGATTTTTGTGAAATTTCTATAAAATCGTAGATTCATGATTCGGAATCTTAGCCTAAATATTAGTTTCCTTTAAGAGCTGATGACTTGATGACACCAAAGTTACTTCTTCACCGCCCTGTGGCGAATTTCAGTGGTTGAACTTGGTTTCATTATGCTGCGGATTGAAGTGTGATCCCTTCTCAACACAATAGTTTTTGATTCACCTCAATATCTTATTATTAAGAGAAGATACGATTGTTTTAAGAAATTATGGCATTTTTCAATATTTATTTACAATAATCAGAACCTATATAAACTTATTGATCAACCACTTGAATAATTAATATTACTTATTTCTACCTCATTTTCAAAACAAATAAAAAGCAGACCTGTAGTCAATAACGAGCAATATGCCCTCCTTGAGTTTGAATTCTAGCATTCAACCAATGTGGCATCTAGTTGATCAAATTCGTCAAGTGGTCTTGAAGAATTGCCTGAAATTCTCCTTAAATGGCGAATCGTACCTCTTGAAGAGTCTCTGACTAGGCCGGGCGAGGGCGAATGAGCCTCTGGAGTTCATCCCTAAGATGCTCTATAGGTTCTGAATTATTGTTGATACAAATTTTAAAATTCCGTACTTTCTTAAAACACTTATATTGACGTGAATCTAGAACCATTGTGTTATGAAGGGACGAAAAAGGATCACTCTTCAATTCAAAACATGATGAAGCAGAAGGTTGGAGAATGGTTCTGAATTGAAGGGGCAAGTGAAAGAAGGGGTCAAGTAACATTTTCTGAAAATATTCGGTTATGTTATGGAATAAGGTGTTACGTGCATATGTAACTTGCCCCGTCAGGATTTGTTTCTATTCTGCATATCTGAGCAGATACACAGCGGTAGAAGGGGCTATGTGACATTAAACATCAAGGATGCAATGGAAGAAAGAGCTATGTGCCCATTGCCTTCATGTCAGGAAATGAAAGAAAGAAGAGGTTATATACGCATAAATCCAGATGTCTATCAAAAAATGATATCATAGCAAAATGCTGTAAATCATAAAAAATCAACCTGAAACTATTCCCCACAATTGCATAAATCCAATTATTAAACAAGCTTCGGTTAAAAAATGCCAGCTAACTTTACTAAAACCTATTTTTCTCACAAACTCATATTGGTAACATAACTCCTTCTTCCACTTGCTCCTTCAATTATTGTTAATAAAAAAAATATACTTTCTTAAAACACTTGAAAAGTGGTTATCGACGTGAATCAAAAACCATTGTGTTGAGAAGGGATCACTTCAATCCAAAACATAATGAAGCTAAGTTTAACCACTCACCTTTTCCACAGGGCGTTAGAATGTTAAGGTAGAAAGAGTAACTTTCGTTTTTCCCTGTATAATGATCAAGCCATCAGCTTTTCTTTGGAACCAATATTCAGACTAATATTCCGAAACATGAATATACGAGTTCGTTGAAATTTCACCAGAATCGGACAAGAATTAAAAAAGTTACAGAGTGAACAATTTGGCTACATTTTTTGGTGGTCGTTTTTTTTGCCAGTGGGTGTATAATACCTCGCCTACTAGGTTTTCATTTAGAACGACAATGATTGATGCCAGAAATCTCCGAAGCTTCAGTTCAAAACTGCATACATTCCAGGCTGCAAAAAGCGGTTCCGTGAACCCCAAAGAGCTGGACTGCGAAAGTGGCGCCTTCATAGGCTTCAATTCGGACAGCTCCGACTCCGACGGGGACGTCCTGCTCCAAGGCAGCCTCTTGGACGGCTTCTCCAACTGGCTGGACAGGCTCTTCGAGGGCACTACCCAGCGCTTCCACGTTAACTATTGGCCCGAGTTTCCGATCAAATAATGTCTAGTATTGTGATTTGCGATAATTGGTTTTCGGTTTGTCGTTTTTTCAGGCCGAGGAGGATCTCGATTTTCCATTGGAGAAAAAATGGTGAGTAGGTTCCGGGTGTGGGATGGTCGATAGGAAGGTTGTTGGAAGATTTGCGATGTGGGTTTTTGTTGTGTTTGGCAAATTCACCGATCGCTGGAGATCACATCAAGAATGTAGAAATTTTGTTGTTTTCTCTGAGGTTTTTGATTTTGAAAAATGCGTATTTGAATGAACCTTGCCACCTGAAGATTGCTTTTCAGTTGAGAACGTTTAGCTAGTTCTTTAACTGAAACAACAAATCGAATGTTGGAATTTTATTTTATTTATTTATTAATTTTTCATCGTCTAGGGAGTAGCTAATATTTATTTTGTGTTATATCATTAAATTACTTGTTTTCAAGCAATTTGAGTGTCGGAAAGCTGATATCTTAGCTTTAAGTTTGTGCCAGTGATATTTCAAATCTCAACCACTTAGGTAAAATATAATGCCAAATAAGTGAAAGGTTTACCTGTTTTTATCCCAAATATATTTTGAGGCATATTTTTATGAATCTATCTCAGTAGCCGCATGCACATATAGGATAAAAAAATCCTGCCTTTCATATTGTAGTTCCAATATTTTATAAATTAATAATGCTTAGATATGGCTGATAATGGCATGAGACCAACTGATTCAGAAATTATTACTGAATTTTACAATGACATGCAAATTTTCGGCTTCAGCTTCCTGTTTTTGTGGATATTGGGATTTTTATTCTCGAATTTATGAATCATCACACTGTACGTGAGTAATAACTCAATTCAGTATTTACTCCATTCACCAATATACAGGGTGTCCCAGTACAGGCATGTAGAAGAGTTGTGGGTGACCAAAATATCAACAAAATAAATTTTGGTTCAAAATTGGGTGTTTGCCTCTAGCTACCTCTAGCTGGGTTAATTTTGAGTGAATTAGTTCCTGTAAACATAGCAGCTAGATCGATTTCTAAGGGAGATACAGGGTGTTGAAGAAGAATATGTTTTCAAGTTATCTCCTAAAGAACTCAATATCTGCTAAAGGTATTTATTTAGTAAGATTAGAATGAACATTCTAATGATAATTCGATCGACATTTGATGTACTTGAAGTTACCTTTCTGGCGCCTACCGACACTTGCACTTCAGACATTTTTCTTATTGTCATATATGGAAGAAAACTTAGTTTCAATATATCAGTTTTTATGAAAATGTCTGGAAATGTTACTTCCACACTCTACATAAGACTTGTACAAAATTTTGGGTGATATAATGTTTTCTTCAGAGGAAATTGAAAGACGACTTGATAAAAACAAATGTTGATACCTATATACTCTGTAAGTTGTCGCATTAGAACTGATATATGAGACATCCTGTATAATCGAAACTGTTTTCTAGTCAAAAAATAAACTTTGTGACAAATATAAATTGATAGATATGATAGTTATTTACTGAGAAAGTTAGTTAGGTAGGTATTCACTTTCATACTGGAAGATTTTCATCAAGTGGAATGTTAGTTAGATCATCCTGTACAAAAATTTGTTGAACTTTGTAAATATAGTTAGCAGTATTTGTAATGTCCCCAATTTAGTATGAAATAATTCTTGTGCTTTTTTGCCCACATTTTTACCAAACTAGTATTTAAATCGTTATTTATTTGTGCCATTTTGCTGAAAGTATTTGTAATATATGCAATTTATTTCAATAAGTGTGTTATTGATGTGGAATGTTTGCTTTGGTGAAAATTGTATCCACATAAATAATGATATTCTAGCAAGGCAAGTGAAGAAAAAGCGAATGGTGTGAGTACAGTAAAGTAACTAAAAAATTGCAAGGCCTGGTCGAATAGGCCTTTTCATTTCACCGAAACACTCGCACCACACTCCTCAGTAACGAATAAGTGACGTTTTGTCGATTTAAATTATTATACCTATTATATTGTTATTGTTGTTTATCAATGACGAATGCCCATGGTGGTTGACATTGTTGGCATTTGACAGAACGTCAATAAAAACCGTCATATTCGAAATGGCTGATCTAAGGCCATTCGTGTCGGAACTATAGCCAATGAGACTTCACCTTCACATTACCCAATCAAATTTTGGATCTAAAAACGAGCGCATGCGTCTTAAAAATATATCTATATAAAAAGGCTTATTCAAAGAACATTTTTTTTTAATCCGAAATAAAACGAAACCAACCAGTTTTTCAA
Organism: Phaedon cochleariae; assembly: GCA_918026855.4. Taxonomy (NCBI): domain Eukaryota; kingdom Metazoa; phylum Arthropoda; class Insecta; order Coleoptera; family Chrysomelidae; genus Phaedon; species Phaedon cochleariae. The sequence goes on from OU896708.1 coordinate 60,186,100, forward strand.
GGTACTTCTTCCCTATCCCTGGGAAAACTATTCCGAAATGAATAAATTAAATAAATTTAGGTTTGCGATGATAACTTCTTCATTTGTTGTTAGATGATTTGTACCAATCTTTGGTCTCGAAAGTATCGAATAAGATATTATTATGATATATTGATATTTTTCAAAAGTAATTTCAGATTCAAAAAACTAAATTATTTCAAGATCAATGAACATAGACCGTATTGACCATAAACATTCATCTTCATTGCCATCATAGAACTGAAAACCGTTTCTGTCATAAAATGCAGTCACTGTAGTAATTGCATAGTCCACAAACGTCAGGTCATACCATAAATATAAACAAATAAACCATAACAAAAACACCAAAAGGCAAAAACAAAAAAAAAAATAACTTGCAAAAATAAAGTGAAAAGTGTTTTGGAAATTGAAATAAAATTGATGGAAATATTCCACTAAAATTCAATCCATCCAAATAGTTTCAAAATGGGTGCTCTCCTTACAACCAGACAACAGGATGGTGTTGAAGAGATTGATTTCGCCTCCAATCATGCTTATAAGTACCCACCAAGATCAGGTAGATTGCGTGCTTTCATAACTTTCAATATCTTTTCAATTCTGATGTCTTGTAGGCAATTATTTTGGTAGTCACTTCATAATGGGTGGAGAAAGATTTGACACCCCACAGCCTGAATCATACTTGTTTGGTGAAAATACTGACCTGAATTTTCTTGGAAGTCGTCCTACCCCAGTAAGCACTACTCCATAGATCTCCAGTTCTTATTTTATTGATATTTCTCCAACTTTCAGTTTCCCTATCCTCCTCCACAACCAAATGAACCTACTAAAACCCTGAAAAGCTTGGTGAACATAAGAAAAGAATCTCTTAGATTTGTAAGAGCTGTCAATGAATACAACAAGATCAATTTGGATAAATGTGAATACAGGGATGTGGAACTAGGAACAAATACATCTTTCAATATTGAATTTACTTTTGATTGTGATGTCAGATGCACTATTACAGTCTATTACTTCTGCTCAGAAGATTTTTCACCCAATGGAGTCTCGTAGGTTGTACATAATGATTGAATACTGTTTGAAAATCCAGATTTTTTCAGTTATGTTTCTCGTGAACCCACTTTAACTTCAGAAACATTCCACTATGGCAAAGGTTCCAACCAGCAGTTTTGTCAACCATCACACATCTTCAACCCAGCTAAATACAATGATGATGAATTACTCTATGATGTTGACAGGGAAATCATTCCCATTGCCATACATTGTGTGGCTGAAGAGGGGCCAGATGATATACGCCAGTCTCACACTACTGTGGCCACTGTGGAAAAAATTACAGATGGAACTTATTTATTGAAAGCACTCAAACAAAAGTTGTTTGTTGATGGTCTGTGTTATTTATTGCAGGAGATTTATGGCATTGAGAATAAAAATAATGAGAAGGTTAGTGTTTTGAGTATTTTTTGAGGGTTCTGTAGAACTTAAACCATCATGAAAGGTCTTTGCTGGTGATCTGAATTTTGAGGGATTTTTCCCCTGTTAGAAATATTTAAAATAATGAGTTTTTGTTAAATCAAACCATTCTTTGAAAATTTCACTTTTATCAGAAAAGGTTATGCTTATTTCTGGTTTATTTTCTCATGAATTTCCATAATAGTTTATTATGCAGCAAGTGCCTTATATTGATCTTAATGCCCAGAGGGTAATATTCACCACAGGGCCTTTGGCCCAAGGGATGAATACTGCCTGATGGTCATGGTGCATGCAAGATTTTTTTTCAGGTAAAAAATATCTTATAATGTCAAATCAATTTTAAACAGCAGTTAATTGCTCTAAGCATTTTCTTTTCATTTTTCTTCTCATGGTAGGCATGGCATTTGTTGATATTTTGACGTTTGTTGAATATTGCTCTCATCATTTAATAAAGTGGCACTTTACCGCCCACGGACTACTTTATTGCCCGGCGTATAGGTAACTCATGATAGGCATTCCTGTTGAATTCAGGACATATTTTGGTTTCACTTAATAATATAATAACACAGTTCTCCTGATATTTCTGAGATTCATGCAAAATAAGTTATATATTATGACAATAATTGACAGCAAATATAATAATTTACTCCTAATAGTCCTAATTCAAAAAATTTACTGAATCACCATGGTAACGTCGATTCCATTGATGATATTCTTCATTGCCGCCATGATGTATTTCCGAGGGGTAAATCACGTTGGAAGTCCAGTGTGCCCGACACGGGAATTCCTCTGGAAGTCCGGTTATTCTTTGAGAGGTCTGGGAAGTCTGAGCATTTTTTGGGAAGTCTGTGTATTCTTTGGGAAGGCTGGGAATTCCTTGGGAAGTCCGGGAATTCCTTAAGAAGTTTAGATAGTCTTTGGGAATTCTGGGTATTCTTTAGGAAGTCCGGGAATTCTTTGGGTAGTCCCAGGAATTCCTTGGGTAGTCCTAGGAATTCCGTGAATTCTTTCGACAAAGTAAGTCTGATGTACCCGAAATTGGCCCGTGATTCACCTCTCGTAGTGTATTTCTATCGTTCTAGAGAGGTTAAGAGGTATTTACAATGAAAAATCGAATATACCGGTCGTGCAAAAAATGTTGTATTTCTGGCGTTAACTTGCTTTTATGGACCTAGGCGTGTTAATTAATAGCCCTCGTTGTCGTTGGGGCATATACTTTACACGCTGCGGTCCATAAAAGCCTACTTTATGCCCTTGATACATAAATAACAATTATGCATGACCGGGCGTAAAGTGGTACTTTATCGCCCTGAAGCGATAAATGAGTACAGTGGCGTTAAAGTAGGTGATCGGACGATAAAGTGATTTAACTGATTTTCCAATAACTTCCAGTAGACCAGGTACCATTGTATCTTTTTTGGTCAGTAGCATACTTAATGTGGCCAAATGAATTCAAAATCATTAATGAACTGCATGTTGTATATATTTCAGGCCTAATAAAAATAGCCCTCGGTATCGCTAGAGCTCTTAAACTTACACACTTCGGTCCATAAAAGCCTATTTCACGTCCTTCATACATTCAAACTATTATGCACTACCGGGCGTAAAGTAACACTATCGCTCGGATTCGCGTGTTTACAGTAACACTTTAGCGCTCTAGGACGATAAATTAGTAGGTAAATTTTCGGTACCTTCGATCTTTCCTCGGCGGTGGCATACATACTGTGGCCATATTGACATTAAATGAATGTTCAAAACGCTTCAGTCCATAAAAGCCTACTTTTACGCCGTTGAAGTGTAAATAACCATAACTACCTACTTGATATTGGTAGAGTGTTCCGAATTAGTTATTCGTTCAATAATTTCATCATTATTTTCAACATTGATAAATCCATTCATTCATTCTAGTCAAATACAAATTATGCACATTAAAAATAAAAATGGTTGATTGGAAATGATCATGAATAATTTTCCTTACGTTTCCTAATAACAAGTTTTTACTCTTATCACTGTTGATTTTGTTTCTTGTGTTGAATAATCTCATAAATTTTCAATGTACAGTTCGGCAACAGGATTGAACTGTTTTTAATAAGCCACTGTTAAGAAACAAAGAATATATTTAGACAACTAAAAACACAATTCAGGATATTTCTTATAACACTTTTAGTTTGCAAAGATCACGTCCCTAAGATGACCACCGTCTTCTTCTATACATTGATGCAATCTGTTTCTGAAATTAAGCATAACGCGTCTGAGAAAATCTTCATTTATCAAATTTAATCCCTCACGAATCCTTTCTTTGACTTCCAAAAGTGTTTGTGGACGCGTAAAGTACACTTTGTACATTGAGAAAAAAAACCGGGATCTGATGATCTTGCGAGCCATGCAATGTCACCAAACCTGGGTTTGCACGATGTACTGGATCAGGATAAATGATATTATAGCAAAGATCCGTTGATTAACCGGCCAATTTGCCATTCTAGCAGAAAATCTTCAATAATAAACTACAATTTTATCACTATTTGATGTTTGTCAAATAAACAGTATTTCCACAGCAACCATTTCAAAACCATTCAATCTTGTTGCCGGACCCTGTAAAAGTTTAAATGTGTTCCATTGAAGTGGAGATTTATACATTTATCCACGACTGTTGTATGAAATATTCATGTACTTCCTTACGCAAAACGGTAGCCATTTATCACATCAGTGAATAATAGCGGTGAATAACCATTATTCACTGGTCTAGGGAGTAGGGTACGCGATATAATGTTATATCGCGTACCCTAAGAGAACTGAGGGAGTACCACAGTCATGGACAAATAATTAATATAACAGGTATCTTCCATTTTTTAGTTTTCCCAATGTCAAAGACAATAGTAGTCGTGGACAAAGTATAGTATTCTTCTCGCATATAATCAGGTTAATTAAACTTAACCTTCGTGAATAATAGCTCTCATCATATGCTTGTTGAATAAAATACTATTCAAGTATTTTCATGTTGGCTTTTATTCTTGATGATTCGTTTTTTTTTTTTTTTTTCATAGGCTGGGGGAGATGATGACACTGATGATAATGGCTCTGAATGTGTCATCTGCATGTGTGACGTGCGGGATACGCTCATCCTACCGTGCCGACATCTGTGTCTCTGCAATTCCTGTGCCGATTCTTTGAGATATCAGGCCAACAACTGTCCCATTTGTCGGGCCCCCTTTAGGGCTTTGTTGCAGATCAGGGCATTGCAGAAGTGCGTGAATCCCAATGTGGCAACAATCAGTCCACCAGATGTAAGCACATCAATCTATTTCAGTTCTATTTTTAGATCTTTATATTGATGAACGACTCTTATGGAATAAACATGAAGTTGAACTTTAGCTCCTAGGAACTAAAAACGATGTAGATACTAGGTCATCAAGAATAAACAACAATGTAATGGTTGGTTATTTGGGTTGGGACACATATCTGATTAGTTCCCAATTTAGGCAGATTTTCATTTCATAACCATGCTGGAGATATAAATAAATACACCATATTATAGTTGAGTATTTTTGTTTTGATCAAGATCAGGAAAGCCTTCAAGATGCACATACTTGCTGATCTGTATTTCATTCATTCTCGGGATCTGATTGATTGGATAACTTGTTTTTGAATAATCACAGCCAGCAATACTGTAGGCCTGTTTGTTTGTGTTTTCTCTACCGAAACTTTTTTTTCCAAGGCTTTCTCTTTTTACATCATGCCATGAATAGAGACAACTATGCAAACAAAATCAACTTCAACAAGTTTGGCAAACACAAACGAACAGACCTTTTTTTGTCTCATACAACGATATGTATTGTTAACGGCTTGTTTACCTTCATTTGATTACCAAGTCAAACACAGTGGAATATGGAGAGAAATAAATAATCGCTATTATTATTGTTGATATGCTCACTAACCTAACATTTTCCACTTCTTTTTCCTATACATGGCACTGGCGCGGTATTTGCTATTAGGGTAGACACCTGGTCCAAATGGGTCACTCTGTAGTTGTATATACAGTGTGTCCCACTTACCATGCTCACCATGGGTATCTTTTTAATGGTGAGAGATACGAGGTCGGTTATAAATGACACCAAATGTGTTGTTTGTCAAGGCCAACTATAATGTGAAAAAATATATTGATAAAATCTATTCGTTTTTGTTTTCTACTCAAAAAACAGATTTTGATCATTTTCATGACTCCTCCGTAACTTCTTTATCTATGAAAATATTCAAATAGGAATTTCATATTCTCATGGCAGTTTTTCAAAGTGATTTCGAAAAAAATATGAAATTTATACCAACTCTCCTAGAATTTGAAATATCAACACCAACTCTAGTTTTTCAAATGTAGGTCATAGCTCACTATGACTTAGGTACAAATAACTTTTTTTTCCCTTACAGATGATATGTCGCAGTAATAGTTTTGTGTTGATAACAACGGAGTTATCGTCATTTATACAAAAACAAAAAATTATTTGGAAGCCGCCATCTTGAATTTATAAATTTCAACAAAAAAATCATGATCTCCGACCTCAAAAATCCCCACTTACCAATTTTGAATGGAATCGGACCAAATCTTGTCTGCCATCAATTAAAAAAAATGGCTGTTTCAAGAAGTTAATAATTTAACGTTCTTTTAATCAGGTTAATTTTGATGCCTCATCAAACTTTATTGTTTGGTTTTTCAACGTTTATAATTATCACCTTTTGGTAATTCAAGTGCACCGTGGGGCCTCGTAAAATATGAACCCGGCCCTCAACTGTTCTTAACAAATAGATCATTTGAGAAAAAACTAAATCCAATTACAGGCATTTTATTCTAAATCCAAAATTTCATTGTACTAGATACATGAAGAGTATTCATTTATCTCTTATGTCCTAAAAAATTTCAATACCTTATATCTATTATGGGGAAGAAACAATATTCCACGTTCGAGTCCACTAATGAAGGTACAAAACAAAACATTGAAGTGTATTTTCAATTTAGACTTTCTAGAAAGAACCATGAATTTATACAAACCTAGATATCATGTTGTGTTTCTAGGGCAGCTGCGATAATATCCCTCCAGGTTATGAGGCAGTGTCTCTCATAGAAGCCCTGAACGGCCCTTGTGCCCCGCGAGCGCCCCCTTCGGCCATGCCCGACTTAGTCGAAACCCCCGAAAACGAAAGAGCCATCCAAGCTGCTCAAATATTGAACAGACAGTGTGATCGCAGCACACCAACCAAAAACAGGTAATGTACTACAACTAAAATCCCACTAAATTCAGATTTACTCTAAAAAAATAATGTCTTCAATACTCATAAATTTGGCAGGGGGGGCAACAATTCGCCAGGGTCGGACTATGGTGGCTCAGTCATGGTGTCTCAAAGAAGAGAGGAGGATTGCAAAGAGAACCAGCAGTGCCCATTGTTGGAGAAAGAGAGGAGAAGGAACAAGGATAATGTGAAGATGTTGAATGAAAAATTGGAAAAGGAGATTGTAAGTTTTTTCTTCTTATTATTATTATTGAACATACTCACAATTATATTCATTATTTACTTCTATTCATTCTTGAGTTGTGTTTTTATGATGCCTATTTACTTTAAGGTGAATCTCTATTTCAAAAACACTTGATACTTTAAATTTTTTATGATTGGAAATTGAAACTAATTAGTTATTTTCGTTACACCATGATTTTCTTATAGAATTTGGACGAAGATAGTGAATCTGAAAAATTGTCACCACTTTTGCAAAAAAACTGTTCAATTAACAGAGGTGGAAATAATCTGGCGTTGGATATGGAAGACGTTGTGGATCCTATAGACGACGCTGATACTGACCCAGAAGAGCAGATTCTGCCAGAAAAGTCAAAGAATTATTGTAAGTTGTTGCAATATGATAATTTTCATTGGATCAGGAATGCTTTCTGTGTTATTCAGAAGAGTTGATTTTCGATGTCATATACGATATTGATCTATCGGTTTCCGTTTTTTAATCGATAAGTCAATCCAATTTAGGTTACAATCAAAATTGTAATTCCTCTCTATAGTTCATGAGAATTCATTGAACACATATTTTTTATTCATATCATGCGATCACATTTGAGTTCAGAAAAAAATCTTGAAGATAAAGTTTCGGCACCTCCACCATTTTCATGACATACTATAGTCAGAAAAGCCATGGGACAGCGGTTACAAGAGTCATTGATAAATCTAATGATTCGGGAAAGGACCCCGCACATTTAGTACGAAAAATTGATATGAATCTGACCATTATTACAAAATTCGTCCGCCATATTTGATCCGCCATTGTGAATTTCCTAATTTTGATGAAGAAATCATAAACTCCGATCTCGAAAACCCCCAGATACCAATTTTGAATTGAATCTGACCATAATTAGAAAACTCGTCCGCCATATTGGTTCCGATATCTAGAATTTCCAAAATTTGACTAGAGAATCATTATCTATGACCGAAAACCCCCATATACCAATTTTGATTGAAATCGGATAACAATACTCGTCCGCCATATTGGATCCGCCATCTTGAATTTTCGATTTAAAATATAGATTACGACCGATTCTCATACCTACCGAATACGCACAAAAAACTTCATACGATTCGGTCCAGCCGTTTCGGTGGAGTTCGACCACTAACACCATGACCGGGACAGGAGAATTTTGTATATTAGATCTCTACCAAGGAAGCAAGCTTCAGCCAATTTATTTTACCACCCACGGGAGGTAAAATTCTGTTTACTCCCGTGGGAGTAAATTGGCGGGTTTGTGTCTTTAAATGCGGGAGGAGACGCTTACTTTCGATGCAGTTAATAGATAGAACAATATTCCACCGATTCCAGCGCACTCCGGCGAGCGAGCCGACGAGTCGGACTACTACACGCCCGACGAGCCGGCCCCCGCCCCCCTCTACGACCCGCCCACGACGGGCAGCTCGCTGGAGGGCACGCCGCACCGGCTGCCCGGCACGCCCAAGTCGCAGGCGAGCGTGCGCAGCAGCGGCGACAGCTGCGCGAGCGCCTCCAGCACGAGAAGGCTGCTGGCCGTGGCGGGCGGCCCACTGCCAGACAGGGCGGTCGATGTGTGATGAAGAATCGGGGGGGCTGGCTGCAGTGAGTTTGCGGTTTTTTATACGGTTTTCTGGTAGAGCTTAGGCAAAGATGATACACACACTATATAGTCAACGCCTGTGTAAAAATTGGCAACACTCCGATGGGATCTAACAGACCGGCGGCTAATCGGCTGTGCTATTCGTTGACATAATATTTTTATCCGAGTCGGTGGAATACGCGGCGTTATAATGAATAGATGCGCACAGCGAATTATCACCGCTCTGTTCGTTCCCCACTTAGCGTTGCCCATTCTTACATTTACGGTGCTTATCTCGTGTACGTATGATCTTTGGTCTAGACAAGTTGGAAATAGAATATTTCTAACTCCTTTGCACACATATTGCACATTGAAAACAATAGTATAATTCAAAATTCTTAGATTTGAGGAAAGCGCAAGACAGGTCGGTCAATGTGTATAAGAGAAGTGAGGCTATTTTAATTTTTTTTTCATTGAGTCCATGGTTTTTGAATGTTTTTTTTTTGCTAAAGTCTAGCCAATTTGGATATAGAATACTTCTAACTAACAATGTGTGCATCTTGAACTGCAACGCATCTTCTAAAGTTGTCTAAACGTCTGCGTTGTACTCGAGATAACATGTGATGATGCTCATTTCACCTCGAATATTCAAAAGAACCTCTTCAAACAACGTATCTGGATGTTCTCGCAAAAAAGTTGAATATTTATTTACATTTGAAGTTCCATTAATGTTACAAGATCCTTCATTGCCAATTAGTCCTATCCATACATTGATAATAAATGGAGTTTTATCACTTTTGACACGGTTGGAATGTATGTTTTTGAATGCGATGTTCTCTAGATCGATACAAGATATCGATTGAAATGGAGTATAACATTTTTGTAGAAAAAAGATGAAGGGATCGAATGGTGAAAGGAAAATGTCAAATTTGTCACCTCTGTCAAAAATGCTTTCATTAAACGGAGAAAATTCGTCCCATCCTAGCTGTATAAAACATAATCACTGTAAAGCCGTTTATGTATGAAAATGTGCATTAGTATGAGTTCATACCGTGGCAATCGGTTGGAAGTGATACATGAAATTTATTTTTTTTATTCTAACTTTCAAGGTCAATAACTCCATAACGAAGCGCCATAGACATTTTTTATATGAAGTAATTACATTATTTTGGCTCACTATATCAGCCCTATCATTTACGACTTTACCTTCCCGGACACCCTGTATATCGGCAATCACGAAGGAGATCATCTTAACAAACAACCTGAACTTACTTATGATAACAGCATCATTTTAGTGGTTTTATCATTTTGTCGATGGAAAAAATGGAAAGTATGGACGTAAGGTGAACTTCTCTTTAGTGGGGTCTGGTTCGTAAATAATGATGATACATCTCATATAAAACATGATCTTGGTTGAAGATGGCCATGTTCTTTAATTATTCTTCATCCCGTGACCATCTTCGATCAACTGCACTGCACACTCATATGAATTATGCAATTTCTTTATAGGTAGCGCAAATTCGCATAAGTATGTTCTCATGGTATATTTTTTTCTTTTAAAAATAGTAAAAATACTCATTTGTGATACACAATGATGATTAATTACTAACATGATTATTGTATTAATTATAATTGATTGTGTATTCTCACAGAATATTTCAGGAGGTTTTGTTGGTTAAATACTAAGATTCAAGATATTTATGAAGTGATTTTTTCATTGTTCTTATCGTATTTTAATTTAAATTAATTATATTTTTATCAATTTCAATAAAATATATATTGTTATCATTTTGTTTGACTAAATCTGATTGGAAGGTTAAAGGTTAAAATGTATCATTCCTCCCATTTCAGAAGCAAGCTGGTAGTTTTTATTAAATTCTCGAGGACCGGGAATAACATGAACAATTTTTTTATGATTTTTTAAGGAAATCAAAACTAAAAATGAACTTATTAGTTCAGTCAATGAACGGGCTGTAGAAGATATATCGAAGAGGAGATTTTTTTGAAACTATAGGGATTGAGTATATAGGAGTTGAAAGAATTAGAAATTCGAAAAGTCCCCGTACCTATGAGGGGAGCCAAAATTGCAGGGGGCGACATAGAAGGTCCCGTTTTTTGAATTATCGTTCATATCTTGGTACGGTACATAACAGCAAAAAATCCAGTCAAAATTATATAACTAATAAAAATGTCTGCAAAATTGTATTTCAAGTTTTTTTCCGTATCTTTAATTGATTTCAAGATATTCACTAATGTAAATTTTTGAAAATCGCTTTTTTTACCTACTGTATTTTTAGTTGACCCATATAATAAAAAAAATGTGTCCAACATTGTGTGATATATGTATGATGCAAATGTATGGAATAAATTCATTATTTCAGAAATGGGTGACATTTGAAGAAATTCCAAAAACACGTGAGTTTTAATTTTTGAAACCTCATCTCATGACATTCATATGAGAGATGTTGGAGTAATGACGTAATGGACGGTTTTTTTAAATACAAACAGGAGTCATGTGACACCTCGTTTGAAAGGTCTACTGATCGTCTATCCAATAGTCAAAATTTTGCAAAAGAAGATTTAAATTAAAATGGATTATCATTTGGTTAACTGAATCTTGCAGAGATCTTCTACTGAGAATTGAACATCGAAGGGTCGTCTAGTTGAAAAAATACATCGATAAAAAAGTTCTGAACTCTACTTTTTGGATTTTTTTCGGAAGTCGTCTTGTTTTGAAATGAATTTATTCCATACATTTGCATCATACTGTATAAATTGTCCAATGATGGAAAAAGAAGGCCAAATTGTTCTAAATCTAATGCAATCCAAAGACAGGCGGAAAAGAAGGTGAAATTTGTAACTTTATAGTGAAAAATCTTAATAAATAATGGTTTGTTCACATTTTCATTATCAAATTCGTGTTTTTCAGACAAAAATTTCGGAAAAAAACCCATCGCATGATAAGTGCAAAATTACCAAAAATAATTTTATTATGAATCACAAATGATGAAAGTAAGATATGGTGCGCGTATTCGGCCATTATTACGTATTGAAAATTTCAGAAAAATCACTCGACCTGCCTGCTATGATTTCTCTACGTCACAACGAGCGAGACGTTGATTCTACATTTTCCCGCTAGATGGTGATGCTGCTATTGCTGCTGTGATGAGTGGAAATAAAATGGCAAATGGCATTTTAGGTACGCAGAACATATGTAACAGTAGGATTATTCAACTCTGAATTCGAAAAATCTGCGACAATTTCAAAAAACTGACAGATGTCATGATTGTGCAATGTCGCCATCTATTAATAAAATCGACGGAACCATTGCTCTCACTGTTCACCAGAGGTCGAGTAAAATTTCTGAAACAAAAGCGCATCAGTAATTACACCATATCTTACTTCCATCATTGAATCACAGTAACTTCACCACAGTATATGCATCTTTGGATGGCGATGGTAAATAAAGTAGTTCAAATGTACCCACTCGAAAAAGAATAAGAAGAAGAATACAATCATTTTATCTGACAGCTGACACTCTGACAGCGTGACAGCGACAGCACTCATCAATTCTTTCTGTTTTTGACTTTCTGGTAAGTATTATTGGAGGTTCGTATTTTTCGTATATTTTCCCCATCTTTAGTCTTATTCGATATAATCTAAGTTTGAGAAGCGATAAGATATATTTTTCAAGACTTTCAATAGTTATTTTTGTTACTTACCTTATATCTTCTTTGTTGTAGGCCAAAATGGGTCGACGACCAGCGAGATGGTGAGTTTCCTATTTTATTATTATCAAAAACCTATTATAATACATTTTTGAAAAACCCTAGTCCAACTGTTATAATGATTATTTATATTCTAGCTATCGCTACTGCAAAAACAAGCCCTACCCAAAATCTCGTTTCTGTAGAGGAGTACCAGATGCTAAAATTCGCATCTTCGATTTGGGTAAAAAGAGGGCTGCTGTGGAAGATTTTCCTCTGTGCGTTCATTTAGTCTCTGACGAATATGAACAACTCAGCTCTGAAGCATTAGAAGCTGGACGTATTTGTTGCAACAAATATTTGGTGAAGAACTGTGGTAAAGATCAGTTCCATATTCGCATGAGGCTTCATCCATTCCATGTTATCAGGATCAACAAGATGTTGTCATGTGCTGGAGCTGATAGGTGAGTGATAATTTGTGTGTAACTCAGAGTCTCAAAGATCCTTCATACATACTCTTTTTGAAAAAATGTTTTATATTTTGATGACACTGATTCTTCAATTTACTCATTCCAATCTGGTTAAGTATTTTTCTTTTCCTGAATGATGAGGCATATAGCAATCTATACTTTTTGTTTGATGACACTGATTCTTCAATTTTCAGTATCAAACTCTCAAAGATGTGTGAATAAATTATGACTCCTATCTTGGAGATGAATTTTTGTCTACTCATTCCAATCTGTTTAAGTATTTTTCTTATCCTGAATGATGAGGCATATTTAAAAGGAAGTGTATAGACTGCTGACCAGTCAGCAATCTATACTTTTTGTTTAGGCTGCTGACCAAAAATGTTTTCTATTTTGATGACACTGATTCTTCAATTTTCAGTATGAAACTCTCAAAGATATGTGAATAAATTATGACCCCTATCTTGTAGATAAATTTTTGTCTACTCATTCCAATCTGTTCAAGTATTTTTCTTATCCTGAATGATGAGGCATATTTAAAAGGAAGTGTATAGACTGCTGACCAAAAATGTTTTATATTTTGATGACACTGATTCTTTGATTCTTCAATTTTCAGTATCAAACTCTCAAAGATGTGTCAATAAATTATGACTCCCTATCTTGATGATAAATCTTTGTCTACTCATTCCAATCTGTTTAAGTATTTTTCTTATCCTGAATGATGAGGCATATTTAAAAGGAAGTGTATAGACTGCTGACAGCAATCTATACTTTTTGTTTAGGATGCTGACCAGTAGACTAAAATTATCAATTTAAGGAAAGGAAAAACATCATTTGGAAAAAAAAACTCCTAACTGCAGGTGGTGATTCGTTAGGTCATTTCAGAAAGAAAAGTTCCTATGAACATATGTCCGGAGTTGCTTCGTTTCTGAGATACTGGGCGATGAAATTGAAGAAAAAAAATGGTAATTAGAAAATATCATGAATATTCTGGAACCAATTCGGTTGAAATTTGGTACTTTTATTTGAACTAATAAGGCGCTTATTTAGCCCTATTTAGATTGAAATTATTGGGGCTATTGGCGTCTCAGTGGGCACCACAGCCAACAATATTGTGAAAAAAAGTACGCCACTGACTTTTTTTGGTAAATTTTCATTTTTTTCAGATTGAGCAACTCAAAATACAACTTTTTGGTCTCCTGTATTTTCTTCATATCCAGCTTTGTTTCCGAGAAAAAAAATTAAAGCCACTGTATTGCATATCATGAACACCTGCATTGGAGAAATGAGTTTTTCATTATTTCCGCCAAAAATATAATTGACACCTGATATGCTGAAATTTTAGAGAATTTGACAAATAAAAGTACCAAATTTCAACCAAATCGGTTCCAGGATATTCATGATATTTTATAATTACCGTTTTTTTTTTCTGTAATTTCAACGCCCTGTATCTCAGAAACGAAGCAACTCCGGACATATGTTCATAGGAACTTTTCTTCTAAAAATGACCTAACAAATCACCCCCTGCAGTTAGGAACCGTAGTTAGGAAACACCCTGTATACTCATGCAAACACACTAACCTATTGTTGGAACAAAAACCAGATCAAAAAATCTTGTGAACTAACAATGGAGGAAGGAAAAACTAGATTAGAAAATAATAGTATATAAAAAGAAAGTGATGTATACTCAACCCAAACAGACTAACCCATTAGTGAAATGAAAATTGATGAAAAAATTTGAAAACCTATTCCATATGGGATTGGAACAGGGGACCACAGGATTAACAAGCCAATGTCTAACCACTAAGCTACTAACCTTATGAATCTTCTTGGTATACAGAAAGAATATATTCCACTGAATGGTCGGCTGTTTAGAGAAAAAGTATAGTCTTCCCACTGGTCACATTAAAAAAAAAAAAGTATAGACTGCTGACTATTCCATACTATACTTTTATCTTGTGTTGCCGACAGATTTTATACAGAAAGAATGTATTCCACTGACCCCACTCTAGAGAAAAAGTATAGTTTGCTGACTGGTCAGCAGCCTACACACTTTCTATTTAAAAAACATTATCCCTGGATTTAATATTTCATGAACAACAATCATCATTTAACTAATCCTTCTTTGATTGCAGGCTCCAGACAGGGATGAGAGGTGCTTTTGGTAAACCCCAAGGCACAGTAGCTAGAGTGCGCATTGGACAGCCCATCATGAGTGTGAGATCTACTGACCGTTTCAAGGCACAAGTCATTGAGGCTCTGCGTCGTGCCAAGTTCAAGTTCCCTGGCCGTCAAAAGATCTATGTCTCAAAGAAATGGGGATTCACCAAGTATGAACGTGACCTTTATGAAACTTTGAAGAATGATGGACGTTTAGCATATGATGGCTGCAATGTTCAGTATAGGCCAGAGCATGGACCCCTGAATGCTTGGAAGAAAGTACAGGATGAGATTCATTCTTGAATTGTAAATTTTTTTTCTGAATAAATTTATTTAATGAGTATGTTGGGGTTTCATTATCAGAACATTATTTTCAAGTATTTTATAGTGGTCAATTTTGATGTGCACTGCCAAGAAAATTATATACAGTGTGTCCACCTTAAGGACTTACCACCCCTATGAAATCGATTTTATCCGACCAATTTAAAAAAAAAAACTTTTTGTTGGATAGGTATTTGAAATGCCCATCCAACAAGAGAGTGATCTAATTCTTGGACTGTTATCCTGGCCAACTGCGAAAAAAATTCAATGACCCATATTCCAGAGGGTACTATTAGGGATTTTTTTCCACGAAACTTGATGGATTCCGAATCAGTACCACTTGAAATATACCTGTACCGATTTTCTTCATCATAAAACACAGGGTGTCCGAAAAAAACGAATCATCATTTTCTTCAAATAGGTGATCAGCAAATGTAGATCTGTGGTTTTTCTAGAAAGAAATAATCACAAATTATCATTGAGGATTATTTCAAATATTCCTGTACCAATTTTCGTCATTTGAATATACAATGTGTCTAAGAACAAAATTAAAAAGGATAGGAAGCAATATTTTTCATCCTGATAATTCTTCACTCAAAATAAAAAGATGAATTAGGATCACTTGGAACATACCTGTACCGATTTTCATCATCATTAACCACAGGGTGTTCGAAAAATCAAATTAATATTTTTTTTGAGTTGATGAAAAAATATATATTGCCTACTTTTTCTTTTTAATTATTTTCTCATACACATCGTATTTTTGAATGATGAAAATCGGTACAGATATGTTCAAAGTGATCCTCAATAATAATGTGTCATCAATTCTTCACAAAAATACCATAATACTACATTTTCTGAAAAAAAATCCCTGATAGTACTTTCTCAAATATCATAAAATCGCTCTCTTGTTGGATGTACATTTCAAATACCTATCCAACAAAAAAAAGTTTTTTGAAATCTGTCAGATAATAACAATTTTACAGGGGTGGTAAGTCCTTGAGGTGGACACACTGTATATATATATGTATATTTTTAATTGATTAATGACTTCATTGTACCAGTATACCACCTGACGAAGCTACTATATGTTAGCGAAACATGTCGTGTGTTTGAGAATTTTGTGGAAATCTTATCGTTTAAGAAGTTTTTACATAGAAAAATTATAAAATATGTACCTGTTGTCTAACCTTGAGACTGGTACTGGTTTCAACTTCCTGACCATAGCAAAGAACCTATATTCTTTGACCATAGTTCCTGACTGTCCCGTATTTCATTGGCGGTCGCCAAGGTCATTAGATGATGCGAAAAACTACGAAACATCGTAATACCCGGCACCCGGCATAGCTTGAAAGTTAGACCTTCATCTCATGACCTTGAATTCACTAAGCTGCTTAGTTATTCGTTATTCTATGAAAGCGTAGTTGACAGATACAAAGTGTTCACTAGTATAATTGACAGATATTTGAGTGTCAACTAGCCTACTTGAAAGATAATAGGTGTTGAATAGTATTATAATTGATATTCTGAGTGTCAACTATCCAGACTATCCTAATTGACACTTAGTATTTGTAAAGTAGCCTAGTTGACACTTTGTCATCACTTTGTATCCGTGAATTAGGCTAGTTGATACCTGTCAATTAGACTAGTTGAAACTTAGCTGCTTCGTACCTATATCTATCAATTATAAAAAAATAACAGATGGCGCTTCTATACTTTGGTCACAGATTAACAAACCTCTATGGTCTTTGGTATTATTTAGACATCAGTGTAAAATTATTTCTTCATGTTAAATGTTTATAATTATTATCAATAAAAATAAGATAACAGTTAACCAACAGACTCATATTTACTATATATATAACACATTGATAAGAGCTGATAAAAGCAATCTTAGGCTTCTTTTTGCCACTGACTGATCGTCTTGAAAAATAAAATCAGAATTGATTTATACAGAAAATGTCGTTTGCCGGAAAAGTTATATTAATCACGGGTGCGAGTTCTGGGATAGGTGCAGCCACAGCAAAACACCTCGCAAGCTTGGGAGCTACTCTTGCCTTGGCCGGCAGAAATTTGGACAACTTGAAACAAGTAGCCTCTGACTGTTCCACCAAATCGATTCCTCTTCTCCTGACAGGCGAGTTGACAAATGAAAAAGATACCAAAGCCATACTAGATAAAACCATTGAACATTTCGGCCAGCTAGACGTCTTGGTTAATAATGCAGGAGTTTTAGAGTCGGGTAGCATTGAAAACACCAACCTAGAGCAATATGATAGGATGATGAACACCAATGTCAGGTCTCTGTACCATCTGACAATGCTGGCTGTGCCTCACCTTATCAAAACCCAAGGAAACATTGTGAATGTGAGCAGTGTCAATGGCACCAGAGCATTTCCAGGAGTCCTGGCCTACTGCATGTCAAAGGCAGCTGTTGACCAGTTCACTAGATGTGTGGCACTGGAATTAGCAGCCAAACAAGTGAGAGTCAACTGTGTCAACCCAGGAGTAACAGTTACTAATTTGCATAAAAGGGGAGGTATGAACATGGAGCAGTATGAGGCTTTTATCAAAAGGTCTCAAGAAACTCATGCCTTGGGGCGACCTGGAAGGCCTGAAGAAGTGGCCCAAACTATTGTGTTCCTTGCAAGCAATGATGCTAGTTACATAACTGGAGCTACTGTACCTGTGGATGGAGGAAGACATGCTATGTGTCCAAGATAATTGTTTATTTCATCATTGTTTTCTTTTTATCACATATAAAATGTGCAATGAATTATATATCTAATAATATAACTGAATTATGGTTGAAACTAATTTTACAATTATTTTTGAACTACATGAAACCATTCAATTTGATGGTATTCCTAATTCCTCATCTGTCCACTTTGATGCATCAGGATATTCAAATTCGCCCTGGAAAAAACAGTATATTTAATATTGAAAAGGAATAATCTCAGATATCCTGTACATGAAAAAATAAGTTAAAGGATACAATTGGCCTATATATTCGAATTCTAATGTAATGGTTCATGCCTCTATTGGAATCTTGTGGTTTCAACAAGAATAAATAAGTACTCACCAAAATATGATCAGGTTCTGTCCATAGGTGCCATAAAACCCACCACCATGCAAATCCTTGTATCAATTCAGCAGCTAATACAATATTTTTAGATGTTGGTGGAGGTCCGACACGGTAGTTCCAACTGAAAACATTTTAATCTCACATATTACATACAAAGAAATATCTGTTTAAATTGTAATTGCATTACATAATGAGAGAATTACTCACTGATGGCCGTTTCTGAAACATTGTTTGATCGCTGTGTTATTTCTATTGAACTTTGTAATTGCTCTCAGAGTAGTTATGCCTCTGGAGATTAACATTGCAAAGGTGAGGTGATAAAATAATCAATTTTATAATATTGTTATCCAATTTTTTATATTTAAAGTTAATTAGACATTTCTGACTATGACTTGACATCAGAGTTTAGACGATAATGACAGTGATAGATGAATGTCAGTGAGGTGTCATTGCCAGCATCGGCTAGCCTTTATCGTATCGTACATATGCGAAAGGAAGATGGTCACATTTTCACCAAAACATAAAATAAGAAGAGTGCCGGTTATGGGCCTAAATGGCAAAGAGCCAAAGGAATCTACAATAAAATTCTACCAAAGAATAGTAGGTTCCTCTTTGATTATACGTTTATCATTTATGGTGGATTTATAAACTCAACTAAACTAAGAACTTGAATTAACAATTAGCAATTAACAATTAACAACTATAAGGAGGCGTTTATAAACATCATTTACTGAAAATTTAGAATTAGTTCTTTTATTGTGTCCTGCTTGACGTTTAGAGTAAAGAAACCGTTTTGGGCGTTCTGTGATAAATGATCATTCATTCCAATTCATCCATGTTTTTGGTTATGTTATGTTTGATAAAATGGTTGATTTCCTTCCTGATGAGAAATATTTCATATTCATTGGCCTTATCTTGAATCTCCGATTTCTTCTCTTCTTGATGACTCCGGTGGCAAGCAACATTGTAGTAACCAGTAAAATAACACCCATCATTTCAATGATCTCTTCTGTATCCATTGTTAATTCTTCGAATTCACTCACCCTATTATAAACTCCTTATCCATAGACAAGATATTATTATATTTTATATTTTCGCGGTCTTCAATTCCAATATTATGCCTTATGCGCATGCGTTGAATTCATAATTGTTAATTCTTAGTTGAAAAGATGAAAGATGGCCATCTCCTTAGTTGTTAATTGTTAGTTTAATTGACAGATACAAGTTTATAAAACCTCAATCGGATTGCCATGTATTCATCTTTCTTAATTCTCAGTTGTTAATTTAATTGTTAGTTTAGTTGAGTTTATAAATCCACCATTATGCTTCTTTCGTTCTTTCTTATAATTGAACTCAATGTAAGTGGTCAAATAATAATCGAATTTCTATAAATTAGTTTTATTTACCATTACCAAATCGATTATTGAAGTATACACAAAAATCACATATTTTCTATGTACATTATTTTATATAATTTTAAGCGTTACTTGCAATAGGTAGGGTATGCAGTTACCAAAGAAATAGATGATATTTTTCAAAATTTGCCAAGTTACTCAAAATAATTACTATAATTTAGTAAATAAATAGCCATCAAAATATCACCAGTAGTCCTGAAATTTTTGAGCCAATTTAGGAATCCTTATCCAAAAATCACAATTGAGAATAGTCTTGAGCTAGTTTTTTAGTCAATGAGCTGAAGTTGAGATAAGTAATCCAATGATGATTATTTAAATAAGTACTATGAGTGTATGCCAATTTTAAGGATATTTCAGTCCTGAGACTTTGATATATTATCATCTTTATTTACAAAACATTAAAATTATAAGCCTAACTATGAAATAAATACAAATAATACAGGGCGAATAAGTATAATATTGGCTAAATTAACAAGTATTTCGGATCACATATATAGACATTACCGAATTTTTCGGCTGTTCTTTGATTTCGATTTCCTATGTAGTATATTAAAAAACTATTTTTTATGACCCACTATTACCAAGCAAAACATTGGGAGGTTCTTGGAGATATAATGACCAAACTTATCTGATATAGGCACCCCTGCAACAGTCAGTGGCCAAGGTATTGCATTATTGAACTATGAAAAAGTATTAATAAGTGGATCACTTTATATCTTGTTAATTCTGCTGAAATATTCATACTCACCAATATTGGCAATATTTTGACTCCTAAAATAACAATTTTGACATTTTTTCGACGATTTGAGCCTTGTTTATCTTATAGAATTGTGACCCGAAAATCAATAAGAAATCATCAAAGGAGAGGCAATTCAAACATCATAAAAATCAGGTTAAAAGGCATTAAAAGAATATTTGTGTTAAAATGAATTAAAACGAATTTAGTTAAAAAAAGTACCGATAAGGAGACTCTGTGAATGAACTATTCCTATTTTGCACATATACATATAAGACGTTTCCAGCACTTTTGAGACCAACACTATTGTCAGAGTTCTTTGAGTAGGGCAGATTTTGCGTTTTTCAATTTGTCCAGTCGTTTGAGGAGGTGTGTGTTCGACGTTTCCAGTTCTTCAGCTCTACTGAGAGCATCTCTTGCCTATAAAAATCACCAAATTTCTATATAAGTTAGTTCAGATGGAATAAACATCCAAAAATATCGTTCATACTGAGTAGCTACTTGAAATATAATGAAAAAATGATTTTTATTTTACTTTGCAATGAAAATTAGTCTGTATGAATCAGGCTGACATTGTTGAGTCAAATGAATTCGTTCTATAATCAGCAGATAACAAATCAGCAGGTATGAAGAGATTGAAACTGAACAATACAAAACCTGAATTGTGTTTAGCTTTGATATGAACAATATTGTTAGATCAAATCATACCAGACTTTTTCACAATAGCCAAGCTACAGTAAATTATTATTGATAAATTGATATTGCTGCAAAAATATTCCAAAATCGTAACATGAATGATAAAAAAATACAAAAACTTGTACTTGTTAGAAAAAATGTTAATAATGATGAGAAGTCTGCTGAAATATTCTATTGAAATTTCAGAAAACTTACAAACATATGATGTGTTAATCTTCAAGCCCCTGTCCCACTGTCAAGTGTTTAATGAAAAAAATTACAAAACACCAGACATTCTATCTATTACCCTTGAGCCTTGATTCTTGATTATTTTCACTAATGACAAGATGAACCATCCGTATGGGTGCAATGAAGGCAGACATTCTATTCAGTAGGTAGCGGTATCAGCGACAAGGTGGACGACTTTGTGTTGAGTAGCGAAGTGTATATTTAGGTGTTTTTATGCCGCATCAGGGCCAGATTAAAATTTTTTTTTACTTGAAAGCCTTCAGAATATCAAAGTTAGTGATATTCCTACTTCATAAGAGTTTGGACACAGCTGAACTTCTGTCCTTTTCTATTTTCTAAATAACAATGCTTGAGTGAATGAAAGAATAAGACATATATTCTGCTCTTTGTCTTTTCAATTGGTCGCGTGCACGATGACCGACCCTGGAGGTAAAATATTGAAACACAACCTCACTTTTCTGTTAAACATTGAAACACAACCTCACTTTTATTATTTGTTTACAGAGGAATCAAACGATTGAAATAGTTTTTCACAATATGTTGGCATACGAATCGTGTTTTTTGCGCTTTTCATTAATTCAAGCATGCGTTATACAATACACAAAAAATGCAGCGAGAGACCAAGGAGTATGAATTATCAGGAAAATAGTAATCTCACATAGTTTTCACTATGTAATTTTGTCATTTCTTATTGAAATTCCTTCTGCCCCTTCTGCAATAGAAGCTAATACTGCTAATATATTAAAAATGTCTACTACACACATGATCAAATCGTCAGCATGTCAGACCAGTCCTCCCGTTCGATGGCATGAATCCGCTCTTCTTGCATTCTTTCATAAATTTCACGAGCATTTCTATTAGCTCCTATTGCAGAAGGAATTCCGATGATAGATAAATTACCAAATTTCAAAATGAAAACCATATTATGTGAGCAGGACTATGGTAGGTACTTACTTTTAAATCATAATGTACCAACCGGATTCCTTCGTCTCTCGCTGCATTTTTTGAGCATTATACAACAGCACAATGTGATGGCATGCGCGAATTAATGAGTAGCCGAAAAACACGATTCGTATGCCAAAATAATTGTGAAAAACTATTTCAATCATTTGTGAACCAGTAAGAAAAGTGAGGTTGTGTTTCAATGTTTCACCTCCAGGATCGGTCATTTGACAGTTCTTGCACGATGGAAAATAGAAATAGCGTATTAACACCCACTTCAATTTATAGTGATATGGCACTTTTCGCAGAACAACAGTTATAAAAATAAGAAGAATGCATGTAACAACGTTTTAATATGAGAAAATAGATACATATGGATGTACTTATAGCTAGTTCGGTCAGTAACACCTTTCAATGATATACAGTGAGTCCAAGAAAAGAATGTCTATCATGGGGTATAGTTGGTGATGGTTTCTCCGAAACGAAACGTCGTACGGAAAATGTCTCAACGCTATTTTGGTAGAGCTTCAAAAATGGGAATGAGAAAGTGTCTTCTGTCTTCCTATATCTCTTTATTCAACTTCAGGAAAAAATATACCGATTCCCATGATAGACATCCTAATCTTGGACACAGTGTATATCATATTACAATTGACTTGATTTCCCCAGTTTCATTCTCAAAAATTCAATTTCATTACTTAGTTTTGCAATCAA
The DNA here is from genome assembly GCA_918026855.4 of Phaedon cochleariae. Classification (NCBI taxonomy): domain Eukaryota; kingdom Metazoa; phylum Arthropoda; class Insecta; order Coleoptera; family Chrysomelidae; genus Phaedon; species Phaedon cochleariae. The sequence goes on from OU896708.1 coordinate 60,209,165, forward strand.
TTCCTGTTTCTCCATGATAATTTTGTTTTGCATTTCGTGTGATGATAATAATAGATTTTCTTTTGAATAGTCTGTTTTCTAAATGGATGGAAAGGCAGATTCTCTATAAGCGATCTTGAAATCGTCAAAAATGGACCTAAATTATAATTTCCTTTTAATCTGCTGTTATAAGAAGTGAATTTCAATGCATATAGATTACATATTCTGCTTGTCTTCAAATTAAGTTTCCATCCAGGCCGTTTCATACATTTCTTCCATGTGAAAATGGTTGGAAAATCAAATAAATGAAATCCATTCTCTTCAAAATTCCCAAAATTCATTACACAGCAGGACATTTTCATTAATGATTTCTTCTCAATAGTTTATGAAATAATATTTCAATTTTAAATTTTGAAAATTTGATTTTGTGGAAATATTATCGTTTGTGAAGTTATTACAATGCAAGGTGTGTAACTTTATAAATCTAAACATTCAAAAACACTAACATTTGTCATTTCTGTGTACGAACTCCTATCAAACTAATACCATCTAGTGATTCTAGATATTCCTAGATAGTTTAGGAACTTGCAGATAAATGGAGTCGAGCAGATTCCGAGAGTATAGAAAATCGGCCATATTTTGCTGTGTTTTGCTAGTGCCGCCTACGAAACAGCCAAGAACTAGGGCCAAATTTGGCCTTAACATCATCATTACCTAATATTCAATTCTCTCATACTCATAGCGGGGTAAAACTGCACTTTGCGATGGTTTTTTTTTTCGAAAATGTTTTTTGGTACTTAAGTATTTTCGTCAGCAAAACACGAACTTGATAATGAAAATGTGAACAAACCACCATTTATCGAGATATTTCATTAAAAAGTTTGAAGTTTTGACCCTTGTTTTGGATGCATTTACAGCTATTTGCTCTTCTTATTTTGTCATTGGACATTTTATATACTTATGATGTACAGTCGTCTTCAGAGATATTGTCGCACATTGTCAGCTCTCTTTATCACCGCTGCAATAAGAGCGCTCATACCGTCCAACCGCGGAATGTTCATTGAAGACGAGTGTACTTCAATGGCACATTTTTATATAGAGAATTCAACACCAAATATGATTTTTATGGCGAGATTTTCATATTTGGTGAACAATCATACCAGATGACGGCCATTCAATCAATAGTCAATCCAAATACGAGATGTCAAATGTCAAAAGATTGTTTTTGAATGACATTACACACGCCACTATTTTAAATGATATTCTTCCTTCTTTTCACAAAATATGGATGAATTGCAAGAGAATCATATTTCTAGTTGACTCATATAATAGAAAAAATGTGTCATTGAAGTATATTGTGATATATAAATAATCCAATGGAAAAGGAAGGGCAAATTGTTCTGAATGCGATCCAAAAGACGGGCAGAAAAGGTGAAATTTGTAACTTTATAGTGAAATATTTTAGTAAATAATGGTTTGATCACATTTTCATTATCAAATACGTGTTTTTCAGAAAAAATACGTAAGTACCAAAAAAAATTCTCGAAAAAACCCATCGCTAGATAAGTGCAGTTATATCCATAGCGGTACTGTAGTTCCAAAATGTCAAATTTGCTGACTGATGCGTAGTTGACATTGAAGTGATGTGCATTGAAAACATTGCTATGGCATTTAAAAAAAGGACAGTAATTACTATTGATCTCTGAGGAAGTGGCACTTCAGTCCCTCAAATGAAGGATTCAAAGTCCCCATTTTTTCCCTGGAGTGCGTAAATTGATTTAGGTACACTGACACTGAGATAGGGGCTTCACACATCATGCAATGCAAACTACATTACATTACACATAGCTCCCCACTAATGGTGACACGTTAGCCTCTTATGTGCTTGTCTTAGAGCCACATTAGAGGCCTCCATCAGCAACAGTTGTTGGTTCGCATTCTGCACCTGATACACCACAAAACAACGGAAACTGAAAATATACTGCCGAGGGCTCTATCTCAAACGAAAACGATACGAAAAAATATGCAGACTTGTTTTAAGAAACGCACACAATTTCAACTTATCATGATTTTTCAGGTTATGCTTTAAAAGCTGGGATCATTTGAAAACTATTATTGTAACAACAGTGTATATGATCTAAACTGAATGGAACTTATATATTTTTTTACCTGTATGTATAACGTACATTTTTGAAAACAAATGGATCAGTTACCACTTTCCCCTAGTTTAATACCGGATTTTAATCGAGTTTGATCTCCTCAGAATCGCTCAAAAATCATCCCTTGATAATTGGATCTTACGTTTTAGTTTGAGAGGAGCCCCCTGAAGACGGACAAAGGGAGCAGAAAAAGCGAAAATGTGTGTTAGTATTTACCAAATAAAAATCTAAAAGCTTTCAGAAACGTCTGTGGACAAGTCAGTAAGAGAATCTGAATCCTGCAATAAGAATAAAATAAACGGTGCTTGAATTAAAGTAAAAAGCATCTAATATTACTGCTACTATTACTTTTTCTACTGCTTCTACCTACCACTACTAGATTTAAGCTACAAAAAGAACGCTAATATACAGGGCGATTTTTAAAAAGCAATAGATAAAGCTTGGGGAATAAAACAGTAATTTACGCATGTGAAAGAAAAAGCTCTATGACCATCAATCAATTCATTCTCTTCTTCAAATTCTAATTTTATGAACTGAAACTAACATGACGATTCATGAGAAGAAGCTGATTAAAATTACATATAATATAGGTATGGATTTGAAATAAAGAGACTGCCTTCCAAAAAATGGCCAATACAAAAAGTTCTTCATATTCTTGCATATCTGCATGACTATCGGTAAATCAACCTAGTTTTGAAAAAATCATTAAAATTAGATGAACAGTTCAGGTAGAAGCCCACTTAGAATTTTGGAGAACATAAAATGTTTGTGGTCATAGAGAAAATAGTGTACAAGAGATGGAAAAAAATTGACCAAGGATCCGGAGCTCAAAATGAATAAGGAAACCACTGGCGCAAACAAAACTTCGCTAAACGCTCCGCCTCGCAAATGCAAAATTCGCTTGTCAAACAAAGTGTCACTTCTGATCCTAATAAAACAATCTATTATATATATTTTTTTTGCATTTCAGCCTAGGAACAAAATCAAAATTTCTGATATATATCGGATATATATCCGATATTATGATATTTTGATATATAATTATCATGATATTTGCCAACCCTGCTTTCCAACTTTCATAACCGGTTAAACGACTTGACTGAAAAGAAAATCTCACCTCTCGCTGCAATTTCCTTTTTTCGGCCTTGAGAGCCTCCTCGGATTGTTCGGAAATCTCGGAGGCCGTCTTGTACCTGATCACCTGACTTTCGAGCCGCGCCACCGTCGCTTGCAACGTCGCCACGTCCTGCTCAGCTTTCTGAGCCCTGAATTTGTAGTCGGCTAGCTGTTTGCTCGCCTCTCCTGAAAATAACCAAAGGAAATAATTACGAGGTATTATTTCATGAATTGCTTATGTAAAAATGTTGAAGTGCTTACTTTGCAAGTCGTCATAATCGTAATCAGAAGAGGGACCGTTCAGAAGTCCTGCTGAACTCGGTTTCCTCCTCTTGCTCTTCTCCTCCTCTAATTCTAATTTTAAATGACTAATTTGATCTTGCAGTTCGGATTTTTCTCTCGCAAACCTCTCCAGCCGGACATCTGCAAAATATGACATATCTATCAGACAAGTTTCAATCAATCAATGCATAGAAAATTCAAAAACAATTTTATTTTTGAATATGATGGAAAACTGAAAACGTATTTTCAAGCAGCACAATCGGTCAAAAGTTTCGATTGACTTAATTGCTAAAATTGTCTACTACTGACCAACGAATATTTTTTATTGATATAATGTATCATTTTGATTCTAACGCAAGATGTTCTTTGAACCTAGTTTTAATATTAATGGATCTTCTCGATCGGTCCACCTTTTTCTCTTTATCGTTGAAATCATCTTAATTCCTGATTACTAACCTTGAGTTTGTAGATTTACTTCTGACTCGCCCACACAATGTTTTTGATTTTTTCAACATTCAAAAATATTCCGGATTTTTGAAAGTAATATCGATATCTCATATAATGCATTTTTAGGCGATTATGGTATGCAACAAATTAGGGCTCTATTCAATATTACCTCAAGTTTTTCGCAAATATCTCCGGAACCTCTACATTTAGGCATGCAGAATGTTATAAAGTTGAGTATAGATAATCCTAACTGATGTCATTCACTAATTTGATAATACATCTGTTTGAGAATAATTTTGAAGGAAAATTGGAGGAAAAATAAGCAACACTAAGACAAATAATTAATGAAAGATACAATCGCAATTCTAAAGGATTCGATTCGGAGAAGGATAATTGAAAATAGGCAGTCAACAGTCAACCACCAGTAGTCAAAACTGTTAGTTTCCATAATGACCGTCAGGTACTAATCATTACAAGTAGTCTTCTCTTTTATCAAAATCTGTGGTTTACTGGTTGATTACTGTTTAGAAAAAAGTAGAAGGAGATAACTTCAACCTAAAACAGTATCAGTGACATTGAGACATTGAGCTATAGGTCGCGTGCAAGAACTGTCAGATGACCGACCCTGGAGGCAAAACATATTTGTTTACAAGTGATCGAAATAGTTTTCCACAATTATTTTGGCATATGAATCGTATTTTTCCGCTATTCATCAATTCGCTAATGCCATCACATTGTGCTGTTGTAAAATGCACAAAAACTGCAGCGGGAGATGAAGAAATCCGGATGGTACATTATGATTCAAAAGTAAGTACCTACTATAGTCACTCACATAGTTTTCATTCTTGAAATTTGGTTATTTCTCTGATTTCTCATCGGAATTCCTTCTGCAATAGGATCAGCTAATAGAAATATACCTGAAATTTCTAGAATAATGCAAGAAGATTGGATTCATGCAATCAATCGGTAGGACTGGTCTGACATGCTGACGATCGTGTGTGTTGTAGACATTTTCAATCTATTAGCAGCATTAGCTTGTATTGCAGAAGTGGCAGAAGGCAGAAGAAATTTTAATAAGGAATGACAACATTTCATAATGCTAACTATGTGAGATTACTATTTACCTGAAAAATCATATTCCCTAGTCTCTTGCTGCATTTTTTGTGCATTTTACAATAGCACAATGTGAAGGCATGCTTGAATTAATGAATAACGCAAGAAAAACGATTCGTATGCCAAAATATTGTGAAAAACTATTTCAACCTTTAGATTCCTCTGTAACCAAATAAAAAAGTGAGGATGTGTTTCAATAATTCACAGAAGAATGAGGTTGTGTTTCAATATTTTGCCTCCAGGGTCGGTCTTCGTGCACGGGACCTATGGGTTGCGTGCAAGAACTGTCAGATAACCGACACTGGAGGCAAAACATTGAGTTTTCCACAATTATTTTGGCATATGAATCGTAGTTTTCCACTATTCATCAATTCGCTCATGCCATCACATTGTGCTGTTGTAAAATGCACAAAAACTGCAGCTGAAGATGAAGGAATCCGGATGGTACATTATGATTTAAAAGTAAGTACCTACTATAGTCACTCACATATAGTTTTCATGGCAGAAGGAATTTTAATAAGGAATGACAACATTTCATAATGATAACTATGTGAGATTACTATTTACCTGCAAAATCATATTCTCTAGTCTCTTGCTGCATTTTTTGTGCATTGTACAACAGCACAATGCGAAGGCATGCTTGAATTAATGAATACCGCAAGAAACACGATTCGTATGCCCAAATATTGTGAAAAACTATTTCAACCTTTTGATTCCTCTGTAAACAAATAAAAAAGTGAGGTTTTGTTTCAATAATTCACAGAAGAATGAGGTTGTGTTTCAATATTTTGCCTCCAGGGTCGATCATCGTGCACGCAACCTATTGACACTACTGACAGTCTGATACAGTAGGGCCATGGACAGACACACAAATTATTGGCCTTGCCTACTAACTAGCGCTTCTCCCTTCGACAATACACTAACTCACCCAAACTGCCCTCGCCGGCGTCTTCCAGCAACCGCGCGTTCTCCGCCGTCACCAGCGCCCTCTGCACCCCCCCACCCTCCCCCTCCGTCTGCACCACCACCAGCCCCTTGTCGGCGATAAGGCGGTCGCGCTCCTGCAGCTCGCGCGCCGTCGCCGCCAAGTCGTCGCGCAGTTTGGCGCACGCGCGCCGCAGTTGCTCGCGCTCGCGCACCTCGTCGCGGTGCTCGCGCCGCAGCTGGGCGTGCTCCTCCTCGAGGTCCTCCAGCCTGCGCAACGAGTCGAAATTACGGAATGCTCTCTCTATGTGTCACATAGTTGGATAGAGAATTCTCGTATTTTAGAATGAGGAAGTTTCCCTCAGATGAATTTTCATGAAATAAGTTCGGAACTCTCCAGTTTTATGTTCACGCTGTACAGGTTCCAAACTAGATAGACGAAAACTGATGTCGATGTCTGATGGTCAATTTTCATGAAAAACTCAATGGTGAAAACTGTACATCGATATCTGTCATCGTTTCTGAGTTACAGCATGTTTTTCGAAAATGTGCATTTTTGAAAACTCGCTGTAACTTTTTTCCTGTCGAAAATTTGTTGTTTCTATGAAAACAATTCCAGAGCATGTCGCGTACAAAAGCATATTTTGAAATGTTTAGAATGTAATGGACAACATTTCGAGCATTTATTGTGAAAATGTGATATTTCTAATTCTTTTTATTTTCTGTTCTTTCACAGTGAATCTAGCTTTTTACCTAGATATGCTAGATAAGCTGATAGAGTTGCTGGAAACTTTGAGCCATAGTTGATGAAATTATTTTGTAATCTCACAAACTTCCTCTTGTTCATTGGTGTCAATTCAGGATACATTTGGTTGAATTTTCTGCAAGTTATGGCAATGATTTGATCACATTATCCGTGTATAATAAATAACTTCATAAGAACTTCGTTTGAATAATCGATATTCGCGTTCATTCTGGGAGATTTTTTGAAACACTGTCAATAACAATTAGTGAATTACTCATTAATGTCACCGAACTGTCATGAGTTTGATATTTCCATGGCTATCTAAAATTAACTTTTTCATAAAATTTTATTTTTCACAAAAAGCGGCTTTATTAAAAAACTTGATGATTTAGGTATAGGGACATGCTATGTCTTTCAATTTATTGAGTAAAAAACAGTGGGATCCGTTTGAAAAAATGAAATTTTGACCACTTGTATGAATAACGGATATAATAATAATTCCAGCACGCCCTGTATGATATGGAGGCGACTTCTAGGTGTGAATTGAATACATCAAGCACTGAAATATCAACTCTTTATGATTCGAGAGCCCTGATTTACATAAGTTTAATTAGGGATATGTTTTGGATCATATTTAACACAAATTATTTTTTATCCCGAAAACCGATAGAGATAGGTATAGGGATTTATCAACAAAAGAGTATTGTAATAAAAAGGCAATTCTGAAAATTTGTCAATATATTTTTTTTGTGTTCATAAATATATCTGAGAATATTCCTTTTCAATACTTTCACCCAATCAAGGGGTTCAAACTTGAACGATGGAAACTTGTTATGATGTATGATGAATATCAATTTATCATACATCAAAAAAAAAATTGAGGGAGTTAAGAAATTTCTCGATATCGCCACTTTGCAAAAATTGCCAAGCGTGGGAGAATCTTGCTAAATTTTCATAGTTTCAAACCAAACACATTACAGACATTATGACAGATTCTTTTGACTATATATTATCATGTTTTCAACTTTTGTGAGAATGGCAACGGTGGCACAATAAATTCATGATTCATTATTGAATCATGAGACCCTGAATGAGTCTGCTTGGATACATAGTATTTTTTCTTCGGAAGAAACCAAGGTCAAAATATGTGAATACAAAAATTACAAAATCAAATATTTTTCATAAAATTCAGTAAACGTCCTTATTGACACAGTGGTTCTTAAAAAATTCGCACATTTTTTTTTTATTCTCACCCGATAATTTATGCAGAATACTTCGAGTTTTGTGTAAAAATAATGCCACCTCATCTTAAATTACAGTTTTTCATGCTCCTCAATTAAAAAACAGTTATCAAAATCGGGAGACGATTCAAACTAGTCACAAAAAACATACTCGTCGATTTAATAGTTGAAAATCTACGACCATCTTTCCATTCAGTCTATATACCTATACAAAAATGATGATGAGAAATAAAACAAAAAAATGCCAATGAAACCGTCAACTCACCTATCTTTCAACAGCTCCAGCTGTAAACGTCCTTATTGTTACAGTGGTTCTTAAAAAATTCGTACATTTTTTTTTTATTTTCACCCGATAATGTATGCAGAATACTTTGAGTTTTGTGTAAAAAATAATGCCACGTCATCTTAAATTACAGTTTTTCATGCTCCTCAATTGAAAAACAGTTATCAAAATCGGCAGACGAATCAAACTAGTCACAAAAAACATACTCGTCGATTTCATAGTTGAAAATCTACGACCATCTTTCCATTCAGTCTATATACCTATACAAAAATGATGAAATGAAACAAAAAAATGTCAATGAAACCGTCAACTCACCTATCTTTCAACAGCTCCAGCTGGTAGGTATGCGAGGTCTTGTCATTGTCCAGCTGAGCATTGGCGATCATGGCTTTGCGGAATTTGTCCTCCACCTCCTTGAGTTCATGCTGGAAAGATAGCTGCGTCAGAATCATATTGTTTTGCATGATTTTCGATGCTGCCGAATCGATCAATCAAATCGATCGAGAACAATTCATTCGACAAGCAGGTGACCGAGTGAAAAATACATTTGGACCGCTATCAAAAATGCTTTGGGGCTATTTGGATTGGAATATTTTCGACATCCAGTGTTTCTGTGAATGATCCATCATCGGTTGATTCCAACAGTTCATTTCGAGTTTTTTTGTTCTACAGGTTGTTTGAATAACATCGTCACAGGACGTGACGAATTTACGAATCTGGCCACCTCAGAAAATATTCAAGAAAACTTCACTGTGTCCATAATAATGTTTGAACGTCAAATTTTTTGTTTCAATAGTAATTTAAGTGCTATATTTTGATTCTGGTAAAATAAATGTATCTTTTGAAATGACGGCCGGATGCCATTCTGGAAGATTTTTTTGAATGTTTTTCATTCATCTAAATATATCTATATGACACCACCAAAACAAAATACCTCTCTATTGGCATCTAGGAAAGTTCTATATCCAGAAAAATGATGAAAGGGAGATAATGATAGTAAACATTGTTCTTGAATTTGAATGGATATTTTCCCAATTTTGCCTGGACTGGTATGATTCAAATATATTTGAAATAAGGCATTATTGACTACCATCTTACATGAATTTTCCTCTAGATGGCTCCCTAAATTTGAATCGATTATCCTCAACTTAATTTATTTATCATTTTACTGAGAATGTGACTATAGTCAGAAACAAATTCTGGTATAAAATAATAACGATACAATAACAATACAATTATACAATTATAACAAATTTATAAAAAATTTGTACAAATCATCATATATTGGTGAACAAGAATCAATTTTATTAGGTATTAAAAGTTGAAAAAAAAAACAGAAATGATTAGTTTTTTGAGTTTATATCGGAATTATATAATATAATTCTGAATATTCAACAGAAAACAACTACTTTCCTGGCTATTTATATCTTTATATGAAGGAGAATGCAAGTTCTCTACTTCAGAAGATTTTGTTTTCAAATTCTTATCGTGTGTGTTCAATAGATGTAATTCAATATTCGCCGTGGCATATAGCCAGGAAAGTAGTTGTTTTCTGTTGAATAAACCGAGAAAGAATTAATATTTTCATCACATGGAGAATGCGAATTCTCAATGTATTTCTTCATATATATATATATCCATTTTTTGTGTTCATAAATATATCTGAGAATGTTCCTTTTCAATACTTTCACCCAATCAAGGGATGATTAGGTTTTTCTCAATTCAGAATTTCTTTCCACGTCCTGTATAATGAATGTCAATTTATCATGCATCCAAAAAAATGAATGTTTTTCAATTTCAAAAAATGTAGCCATAGACGAGTCCATGATCAAATTCAAAGGTATATCTACATTGAAACAATATATGCCAAAAAAACCTGTCAAACGTGGTTACAAAGTCTGGATGTTGGCAGATCAAAGCGGATACTGTTCAAAGTTTGAAATCTACACTGGTAAATCGAATGATGGTGTTCAAAAGGACAATAACGTTGCACTGATGGAACATTTACAAGAAAAACAAATTTTTGCTTGTGGGAGATATCAAACTGAAACGTGGAGAATTTGACCATTTCACTAACGATAGAGGTCTTTTAGCCATAAAATGGAGACAGAAGATCAGTTTGTTTACTGTCTAATTATCACAACCGTGAAGATATGTTGCAACAGTGAAGAGAAAAAACAAAGACGGAACTGTAGAAGATGTGCCATGTCCACAACTCCTCATTGATTACAATAAATATATGAATGGAGTCGACAAATTTGACCAAATCAAATCTACATATGAAATCGACCGGAAAAGCCACAAGTGGTGGCACAGAATCTTTTTCTTTAAACAATGAAAGAATTCAGACTATCATCAGTAATCGAATGGCTCATACATGTGCCAGAGAAGAGAAGACGATCAGAAAATCTTTCACCTGCAATTCAAATTAAAAAACATAAACCATTCGTGGCTGCAGGCTTTCTAAGGCAAAACACCTTGTGCAGCACAAGTGAAAAACAAATACGAACAAATTGGATGTGTTCAACATGTTCAGTACCGCTCTGTATGGGAAAAAATAAGGACTGTTTCCAGATTTATCATTCTCGCTGATAGGGCGGTGGCTCACTGAATGTACCACCAGTTCTTTCAAACTAAACCATATTTTTTTTACCAAATTTTGTCATGAATGTTCAAAACTGAGTTTGTAATGCATAAGTTCATTGAAAAAAATTAAATTGAGCATTTTTTTTCTTCCTGCCCACATTGGTCATTTTTCATTGGCATATTGCTCCCCCTGAAAGAGTTTAGGTATTCCAGAGTTATACAGGGTGTTTCAGATTCAAATGTACAAACGATACCTGTAGATAGGGGACACTTCGGTGGTTCCAATTCACCACCCATCGATATGTCTACCGTCTTTTATAACTGAGATACAGGACGTTATCTTTGGCAAAATCTTCATCTGGTTATAACTTTTGAACCACTTTGTATAATTCATCCATACTTGGTAGAAATATTCCACTTATATTACTCATCAAAACCAAATAAAAATCTGGATCAGAATCCTGGTCCGTCTTGAGGAAAAACAGAAAACTTCTTTTATCTCAAAAACAACACCCTGTATGGCAAAATTTTGTAGGTCTGTTTTGATATTTGGAAAGAGCGGAAAAAAATGAAATAAGTGACCTACTCTTCACGAGTGCGCATCTAATTTGACAGATGGTTTATTATCATGTTTTGAAATATTCAGCTCCATTTCGAGGCATTTTTATTGAACTTATAATTCAAATTTCAATTTTAATACAAAAAAATAACAGTCTTCAAAGTTCAACGTCATTAAAGTCAAATTAGGTGAACTATCGATAGATTTGTTGTTACCGAATCACTTGTCTATGGTATCATACATTTTTGAGGGCTGCGAGCTGCGGTTGAGTAGGCTGTGCAAAAAAAATCTGATATTCTGACAGGTCATAATCACTATTTCTGGTGCTTGTATTGGGTTGTTACATTTCAAAGTGTTCATAATTGTGCCGACAATAACTTCATCAATAATATCGCAACTATAGTGATTATGAACTGTCAGAATTTTCATTTTTTCTTCACAGCCTACTTTATCGCAGCTTATGAATAAATAGTAAAGAATAAAATGACTCCTCGAAAATTTTTAAAATCATCGACAAATTATTCTGTCAAACAAACAAATTTATCGATAGTTCACCAAATTTGACTCTAATGATGTTGAACTTTGGAGACTTTTATTTTTCTGTATAAAAATTGGGTTTTGAATTATGAGTTCAATAAAAATGCCTCGAAATGGAGCTGAATATTTCAAAACATGATAATAAACCATCTTTCAAATTGGATGCGCACTCGTAAAAAGTAGGCCACTTCATTCATTTTTTCCGCTCATTCCAAATATCAGAACCAATCAATAAAATTTTGCCATACAGAGTGTTGTTTTTGAGATAAAAGATGATTTCTGTTTTTCCTCAAGACGGACCTGGATTCTGATCCGGATTTTCATTTGGTTTTGATGGGTAATATGAGTGAAATATTTCTACCAAGTATGGATAGATTATACAAAGTGGTTCAGAAGTTATAACCAGATAAAGATTTTGCCAATATGAAGATAACGTCCTGTATCTCAGTTATCAAAGACGGTAGACATATCGATGGGGGGTGATTTGGAACCACCGAAATGTCCTCTATCTACAGGTATCGTATGTACATTTAAGTCTGAAACACCCTGTATATTTGGAGATATATTTTTCCTAGAAATGACTGGAAACGCTCATTTTAAATTGGCAAAGCCGTTCTCACCCTCATCTCTCTGAGCGTACCCGCCCCCCCGTCCTCGAGCGAGTCCTCCGAGCTCCGGCGGCTGCCCAGCGACAGGTACCGCCCGGCCGCCCCGCGCGGCGTCCTCGTCGCAGCGACGGCGTGGGCGGCCGCGTCGCCCGACCCGCCCGACAGCATGTCGAACTGCTTGTCGGCGTTCTCCTCCTGCTCGCGCTGCTGCCGCTCCAGCTCGCGCATTCGGATGTCTCGCGCCTCGGCTCTGGCCTGCCGTTTCGCCCATAGTCTCGCCTCCGCCTGGAAAGCAAAAAAAAAAAAAAACACGATTGTTAGGAGTTACAGTTACAATCTGGAGAATTTCCTGATTTGATGAAAGTCGCCCTTATTTTTCCTCTTTTCAAAAAAGGTAGTACGCATGCCATTGATAATTATCGTCAGATATTTATTTTGCCAGTTACATCTAAGATCCTCGAACGAGCAGCATATGACTTAATTATGGGTTTCATTGAAAAATAGTATATTATGTAACAAGTGTTATAAACGTCCTTTTAGTAACGAGTGTTTAATGAACGAGTGTCTAGAAGAGTTTATAAACGCGTTACATACCATGTTTTTTCTACGAACTCCGAAAATTACATCAACATACCTGCTATTCCTGCTAACCTACAAAATAATGCGAAAGGAATGGGAATTGCGGACATAATACATGCAACTGCATGCAACCAGCGAGACACGTATAAGTGATATTGGTTGTAGATGTGTCCAGTCCATTGCATACTAACCTTTGTTTCACGTTTATTGTCATGCTTCATTTTTACACTTCTTGGAGATATGCAATTTCCAGAACATTCTCTTCGATTTCACTCTCGTCTACTAGTAGAAGATCCGAACCTAAGTCGACCTTCACCGAGCTGATAATAGAACGAAATATATTTTATCATGAATTTGGTATATTAGAAAACATATTAAAAATGGGTTGCCTAAAAAAATCCTGGGCAGACTATTTTTAATTATTTTTCGAAAAATTATTTTTAATTAAATGTTGCAACATCAGGATAATAAAAAAATTGTGTCCTGACTGAAAGTATGAAACGTATAGAATGTGCAGCCGTTGGGGTGTCTACTATTTACCTGGGCGAACTACTGGGTTGTCAGGTAAACACAGGTATATCGATGCCAGTTACTTTCACTGGATTGGATAATTTAAAAAAATGTATATCATCATAAGCGCTGTTTAATTGCGAACACGTTGATATAGGGTTGTCTGCGAAAATTCCGGTCCGATTAGGGGTTTTTAATTTCAACGCGCGTGGAAGTGTGTGACAGAGAGATCCGAGGTAAGTATACTGTGTGATAATAAAGGACCCAACATCGCAGTCGCTTGTGATGGGACCCTGAATAGTAGAAAGTGTGCGAAGTCAAATCCTGAAAACTATGGTTGGCATTTTGATGATTTCTTAAAACCAACAGGTTTTATCGGAGATCAAACTCCTTTGAAAATCCAGGACATTGTCGAAATGGAAGCAAATGAGGAAGAATCTAATGAATCAGACGAATTCGAGAGTCAAAATGATACTTCTGATGAATCAGATATTGAATAGAAAATATTTATTAGAATTTATTTTTCATTAATATTATTTTTGTATTTATACTGTTTTTTAATAAAATTTCAAATCGTAATACAAGATGTCTAGTCTATCTTTTTTGTTATTTCTTAATTTAAATTTTTGGCGGTCCACTTTGTTTCTATTTCCAGAAAGAGCAAAAAAATTTCAAAGTAAGTATTTGATATTTTTATTGTCTATTATAGATTATAGATATATCATTATGGTTATAACGCAATATACTGATATTATATTGTTTTTATATATTAGTATTATATTAAATATATTTAATTATTATGTAATTAATTAATTTTTTTTTTTGCTACTGAAATATCAGTTGCTCCAAAATAACACGCACTGTTTACTATATGAAGGGTAGTAGAGGTACCTCTACCCTCCATAGTTTACACACCGAGCATGCGCACTTTCTACTATTCAGGGTCCCATCACAAGCGACTGCGATGTTGGGTCCTTTATTATCACACAGTATACTTACCTCGGATCTCTCTGTCACACACTTCCACGCGCGTTGAAATTAAAAACCCCTAATCGGACCGGAATTTTCGCAGACAACCCTATATCAACGTGTTCGCAATTAAACAGCGCTTATGATGATATACATTTTTTTAAATTATCCAATCCAGTGAAAGTAACTGGCATCGATATACCTGTGTTTACCTGACAACCCAGTAGTTCGCCCAGGTAAATAGTAGACACCCCAACGGCTGCACATTCTATACGTTTCATATTTTCAGTCAGGACACAATTTTTTTATTATCCTGATGTTGCAACATTTAATTAAAAATAATTTTTCGAAAAATAATTAAAAATAGTCTGCCCAGGATTTTTTTAGGCAACCCATTTTTAATATGTTTTCTAATATACTAAATTCATGATAAAATATATTTCGTTCTATTATCAGCTCGGTGAAGGTCGACTTAGGTTCGGATCTTAGACATTCCGCATATATTTTTAATGAAGAATTCTGATACAAACGAAAATTGTTTGAATAATTCTGATACAAAATTCGAAAATGACAGTTGATAGTCCCTACGATTGACAGGCCAGACATGTCTCAAATAACTGAAGCTGTGTTTAATGAACTGTGTTGCCATGGTAATGTGTTTAAGAAATCGTGTTGCCATGGTAACGTGTTTAATATTTTGAATAAATCACAGATCGCCAATCCGTGATTAATCGATCATTTAGCGTGGTACATATCGGTATGTTAAATGCCATTTTAGTAATGTGATTAGAAAAAAACAATTATGTCACTAAATTAAAAAATGTACTGAATACTTGTACTAATTTTAATATACAGCTTCCATTATTCATTCATTAATTTATTCATCAACATATACTGTATACTTTTGTTAGTTGAATGTCATTGTCAATCATTTGGGCTCTGCTAATGAGACAGTGGGAGGCTATTCCCCAGAATTTTATAAGTACCTTGATAGAAAGCATACCCAATCAATAATGCTTTATTTCTCCTACGGTCAAGAATAGGCCCAATATCTTATCAAAACTTCATGTGGTTTTGATTTTTTTCATACTTTTTCATGTTTACTTCATTATGAATATTGATAAAAAGTTATTGATATGATTTAATGATGGAATTCAATATGCACTATTCTCTCCCTATCTATAACTTCCGTTGAGACAGCAGTTTTTTGTTCATTTTCTCTAATGTCAAACATGTAACACAATGTATTTTCTGGAAATGGTTTTGGAATTTTAGGATTTTTCATGACTCTTGAGCTGAAATATGATATTTTTTCTGAAAATGAATTGTAAATGTATTGTGGGTATTGTTTCCCTAGACTAAAATTAACAGTGAATCGACTAAACCAGAATAATACTCACGAATTTCCAAATACAAGAAAACATACTCGCTCGACTTGTCATCATACCTGATATGAGTTGACTGAACTAAATCGGTGATTATTGACTTTCTTCAATTTATTTTTAATTACCAAGTGGTAGTTTCCTAGCAGGTGTCATAGTTATAATCTTCATTCTAGCTCGTACATACAAGGTGAGTTGAAAAAGAACTTATGAGAAAATATTTTTTCCAGTGCTTGTTTGATAGAACTATGGATGGCCTATTAGTAGTATCTGGAGAACGAAAAGACAGAACGTATAAAATATTTTCATCGATACAGTGTTGCCACTTCTATCAGAAACAACTAGCAACTTCGTTTTTTTTAATGGAGCCCCCTGTATTTTATTGCATTTTTAGATTCTTCCTGAAGAGCTGATTTCATCAATGCATCACACTTGGGGTCTAGCAGGAATGATTACAGATTACAGGGGTGTTCAAAATCGAGATTTTTCAATTTTAGGATTGTTTTGTGTCGAAACTATTCATTATCGATCAAAACGGCTTACATGTCCCTATCTCAACTTTTGATTCACTATTAATAAAATGTTTTTTAGATACTAGAAAATGGTTGATATCGAATATTATGAATGGTAGATTGGATACATTATGCCCTGAAGTGATAATTTCGTTGTTTCTACTCAGAAATAATATATGCATTGAGTGTATTCAATTGAATACAGTATGAGCGAAAGGGTTTGAAAGCTAACTGTCATCAAGATATTTTTTGTCATTGGGTAAAATAGTGGATAGCCCTGTACGGTGCTGATATCTGATAACATGACATTCCAACAAATCTATTAATACGTGCGTGAGATGAACAGTATAGTATTGATACAGTCTCAACTTCAAGCGATACTCTAAGTCACACAAAAAGCCATTTGATAGATTATATATAGAAATTTCAATACTCCAAATCATCATCAATTAGAAATATTTTCCGCGAAATTCATTAAGCAATGGTGTGTTTTTCATTACACCGAAGAAAGTCCCCACTAATAAATGCGCTTTTTTGTCGTGACGTCACTAATTTTCAGATAAAATGTATGATGGAAACGATGCTGCAATGGAATATACAACACATGATGGAAAAACGGATTTCGTTGTATATATCAGTCTGTTATGTATCTTTTGTATCAGAAGAGGCTTATACGATTTTATTGATCAACAATAAAGGTGGATTCATGCAACATCAACTAAATTATAATGAAATTAAGATTTGAATAAACTTTTAAATTTAGAATATATCGGTGTTCATGCAAGTGCTGTTGTGAATTATGGAATAAATTAATTTCTTAGTTGAATGATGGCCATCTTTCTCGAGTTTTAATTTTCTTTTTTTTAGTTCCTTGCATGAACACCTACATTATATTTCATGGTTTTATATTATTGATTTTAGTTAAAAATTCATTCAAGTTTCAAATTTTGCTTGCAAAGGCGGATATATGCACACCGCTTTTTTATTAATCTGTAATTTCACAATCATTATAACGATTTCACTAATGAGTTAAAACTTGGTATTCCCGATCATTTATTTATACACCTTTCATTAACTATTCGCTAAAAGATGACCAACAACTTGCGCAGGCGCGATTCTGTCAGAAGTTACGACAAACAATTTCTTCCTCTTCCTTTTCCAAAATGTGGTTGAAAATTCTGGAAATTCTAGTCGGATGTTCAAATTAGACTTTGAAAACAATATGAATGAATGATTCTTATTGTAATTATGTGATCATTGAATGTTATAACACAAACAAGCTGAGGACTATACAGGGTGGAGACCTTAAGTGGAATAAATTCGCTAGCAGGGAGGTGAATATTTTTTATGAAAATTCCCGAGATACGTCAACGTTTTTATATATTTACCTATATTTTGCAAGCATTATGAAGAATATAGGCCTTCAGGGGTAGCTGAAACTACCCTCAACATGTTTTTTTCAAATGCAACCCTATGGCTTGTGACCCCTCATTGGAAAGCTGATGAAAAGTGGAATCCAGCGTACTGATCAAATTTTATTTTTTCGTACGTTTGAGGGATACATAAAATCAAAATGAAACTTAAAAGATAAATCTATTCCCAATATATCAATCGCTCATAATGTGTGTTCTTCAGTTTCGGAATGTAAACATTGATATCTCCGCAAAAAAATTCCAAGCAATTTTTTGCTACAACTGATATTTGTTATTTTTTGCTAGTGTTTTACACAGCCGCAAAGATGAATTAAGTTTGTATGCCGTATTCATAGTTCGAAGAGAAGTGTTGTTGCGTACTGAAAATGCCTTATTTAACTGAATCGCTGAAAATCAAAATTTTGATGATGATTGGCTTTGGTGATAGGGCCCGAACTCAACACGAAGTCGCCTGTTCCGAGAAACATATCCTGACTTACCACCAATAAATCAAGGTACAATTAGTAAAATAGAATCCCAATATCGAGAGACGGGTCATGTGAGAAAAGTACCGAGTCAGAGGCAGGCTGTTGTTCATGACGAAACGAAGTTGAATTTGTTGCTTGCTCTAGAAGAAAATCCACTCACTCCAGCCCGCCAACTGGCCCGTGATAATAATCTCAATCACAAAACAGTTTTGAAGATACTCAAATATGAGGAAAAACGCCCTTATAAAATGCAAGCTGTTCAAGAGCTACATGAAGATGATCCAGATCGCCGACTGGAATTTTGCGATTTATTGATGACCAGTATTGATCAGAACCATTTATCATTGGAGTGGATACTTTTCTCAGACGAGGCTACTTTTACATTGAACGGGCATGTAAATCGCCAGAATTGTCGTTATTGTAGAGAACCCTCATTGGATGAGGGAACTTCATACTCAGCGCCCACAGAAAACTAATGTATGGGCCGGAATAATCAAAGATACAATTGTGGGACCATTTTTCTTCGATGACACTATCAATGGAGCAAGATACTTGCATTTTCTCCAGAACGAACTAATGCCAGTTCTATGTCATTTATTTCCAAATCCCTTGAACCCTAACTTGACCGACGAGAGGCTATGGTTTCAGCAAGATGGGGCCCCGCCACACTACGCTGCTATTGTTCGTCAATATCTGGACAGAATTTTTCCCGGTAAGTGGATTGGAAGGCGAGGTACCATGGAGTGGCCAGCAAGGTCACCAGATCTTACACCGCTAGATTTATTTTTGTGGGGACATCTCAAAAGTAAGGTTTACATTCAAAAACCAAACAACATAGCAGACCTACAGGAAAGGATAAGAGAGGAAATCAGAAAAATAACACCGGAAATGTTGCATAATGTAAGGAACGAGACCTACCACACTGGGATGCTGCCAACAAGTGAATGGTACACATTTTGAGCAATTGTTACGCTGAAAATAAATTCAACTTCATTATTTAGTTTTGATATTATGCAACCCTCAAACATAAGAAAAAATAAAATTTGATCAGTATGCTGGATTCCTCTTTTCATCAGCTTTCCAATGAGGGGTCACAAGCCATAGGGTTGCATTTGAAAAAAACATGTTGACGTATCTCGGGAATTTTCTAAAAAAATATTCACCTCCCTGCTAGCGAATTTATTCCACTTTAGGTCTCCACCCTGTATTTTGATCAAGAAGAAGAATTCACAAAATTTGAAAAGAAGTCGTCCATAAAGGTATCATAGTCCTTAAATGAAAATAAACTTAATGACAGATAATGAAAGCAACAGATAAATGAAAAAGCGCTGTGCATATATCTCTCAAGAATCTCAAAAATCCTCAATATTTTTGTTTTCTATCAAATCAAAACAAAGGACAATACCACAGTAACAATATTAAAATTGTGTCAATAAAAAGCAAAGTTTCACGGATTTCCATCAACATTTCAGCAGATTTTCGCAACAGTTTGAAGGTTTCAACATAATCACAAACAACCTACTTCGTCGCTGGTACAATGAATGAACGAATGAATCACATCGGCGTCATCGAAAACCTCAACCTCACTGCCTGCCTCACTCTCCCTCTCACTCCCACACCCTACGCCACTGTCCTCGGGAAAATCGCTCGTCTCCGATCGCGTCACTCCCTTCAACGTTAACACATCGTTGTGGTCATTCTCTTCGCCGTCTTCAGACTTCTTTTCATCCAGACCACCACCGATATCCGTTCCGTCCGTCATGGCGACACGTTGTGTTATCAACGGATGGACGAAAAAAAAAAATAGCACGCTATGCCACACGACCTTATCTCTCCAGCGATAAGAATGTGTTTCACTTGAGTGCGGAGAAAAAAAATCCTACCTGGTTGCTCCGTACTATTTGCCGAGTTTTATTGAAAACCACGACGATGGTGGTTAGCAGGCCGCACCTACTAGGAATCTGATCTTTGGCCCTATACAGAGTGTTTCTCGATTGAGGTATAGGATTTCTTGGCTCATTCAAGAGGGGGTTACGAATGGCAGGAATATGAAGATCTCCTCAATTTTATTAGTTTTATGTTTTATACTACATATACTATGCAGTCAGTTAGATATGTAAAGTGGAACCAGGGACCAACCAAAAGAAAATTTGGGGGGGGGTGGAGGGTAAGTGAATTTTGCCAACTTAAGACAAGAAATGAATAATACGAATTGATTACCCTAGGTGGATTATTAAAATATGTTTACCTAAAACTTATTTAATTTGATACAGAAAAAATATAGGTAGAAGGTAGACCAAACATGAAATAATAGTTATTTATGCAACAAGTGCAAAAAGTTAATGTTTATTGCACGAGTTGCATACAACATTTTTTCTACGTTCATGCAAAAAGCAAAAAATGATTTATTGAGGTGCGGCACTAGGTGTAGGAAAATGAAAAACGCAACTTGAATACTTCATTATTAATATCGATTTGCATTGAAACAGGAACTAATACGTTACGAACAATTTAACTCAAACTTTATTTTCACTCTCAATGTTGAAAGTGAATGAACAATTGGTGCAATTTTCAATATGAATATATGACGTTTCTATAACCACAGTTGCAATATAAAAAATGTTCGTCATGATGACAGCACGTTGAAGTAGAATGACAGATGAGTGCAATAAAAACTTTATTGCACTAAGTGCAATAAAGAACTTCTTTTTCCACTAAATATAGTTCAATAAAGTTCTGCTTTTTGCATGAATGTAGAAAAAAAATATATAACTGGGATAAGACATTTCATTTTCTATGAGCTACTGGTCGGAAATTCAGAGTACGCATTTGGAAATCCTGGGTATTGAACGGAGTATTTCATTTTCAGATCAAAAATCTGTAACTGGAAATATAATTTTTCGAATTGAAACTTTGTATATTCAACTCAAAATTAGGAAATTGATTTTTTCGACTTCAAGCTTCAAATTCTCTATTCATAAGTCGGAAAGTTCGGGTTTGCAGTCGGAAGTTCCTATAGTTTGAAATGGAAATATAATTTTCCTTCATGTTTAAACTAAGAAATTCCAAATACAATATCGATTAAATATCATGTATTTCAATTTGGAAATTCTTAGTTTGAAGTAGGATATCCAAATATTAAATAAAAAAAGATTTAACTGGGATACAAGAAAGTTCATTTTCTATGAGCTATACATGAGTGGGAAATTCAGATCGAAAACCTGTAACTGCAAATTTCATTTTCCGAATTGAACTTTGATATTTTCAACTCGAAACTCGGAATTTGATTTTTTCGACTTCAAAGATTTATATTCTCCACTTATTAGTCGGAAAGTTCGGGTTTGCAGTTATGAGTTCCTAGTTTGAACTGGAAATGTAATTTTCTTTCATGATTAAACTTGGAAAGTCCGACTACAAAATCGAAATTTTATGTTTCTGAAGATGGAAATTCCTAGTTTGAAGGAGGAAATCCGTTATTTTTATTTATTTACTTTATTTTCCATATTTACTATAAAAGGTTTTTTTTGTTGAACTTTCCCGAATTCAATTTGCTAACTCGCCTAAGAGGGTAGGGGTAGAGCGTCTCAAGAAAATGTTAAAAGTTCCTATAAACATACTCTTTCGTTTCAGACTTTGTTTTGGAATTTCAAGATTTGTTTCAGTTTTTTCCTTATGGTTCCTCAGGTTCTTGCAGTTTTTAGAATATCCAGCTCAAATTTGGAATACGTGTTACGCTGAGTAGCTCACATCATGAGGGGACATGCTAAATGGTCTTGAGAATCTACAAGGATATATTTTTTCAGGGGCCTTTTTTCACTCTGAACTTCTTTGAGGTGCGCCGCAACTTATAGTTCTTTTGGAATATTTTTTTCTTGTAGATTGCCTTACTTGCGACCGTTATTTAGAAAAAAGGAATGAAAATTTTCAACTTTGGCTACGCCACAATAGGTTGAAACAAAAGAAAAAGAAATACATATTGACTTAAATATAAATAGGTCGAATACTGTCTGTAGGTTAATCGAGGAGGTGGTACATTCATTTTACTTGGTTCTTTGGGATTTTCTCTCCTCGTTTCTATAAAATAAAAGTATTCGTATTATTTCAATATATTTGTAGAGGGACAAACCAGATGATTTGCCCCAAAATGTCACTGCGTTTAATAAATTTTTCTATCAGGGAGTCTAAAAGAAAAATCCAGTAGCTTGTCAGTGACAATTTGTTTGAAAAAATTTTTGAAGGAAAGAAGTATAGATATATTGAAAAAATATCGAATTTGTACTTATCTTTGGACGTTTCGGGACCGATTCTGCTCCCGTTCTCAACATGTAAATGCAAATTATTTTTCTTTGAAAGTTTTGCTGCGTATAGTTTGACACTTTTC
The DNA here is from genome assembly GCA_918026855.4 of Phaedon cochleariae. Classification (NCBI taxonomy): domain Eukaryota; kingdom Metazoa; phylum Arthropoda; class Insecta; order Coleoptera; family Chrysomelidae; genus Phaedon; species Phaedon cochleariae. The sequence continues at coordinate 60,231,977 of OU896708.1, forward strand.
AGTGTCATACTGATGTTGGCATATGAAAATGGTAGATTCATTTGTAGACTAAAATCACTCATTCATATGCCAACATCAGTATGACTCTGAAAAGTGTCAAACTATACGCAGCAAAACTTTCAAAGAAAAATAATTTGCATTTACATGTTGAGAACGGGAGCAGAATCGGTCCCGAAACGTCCAAAGATAAGTACAAATTCGATATTTTTTCAATATATCTATATTTCTTTCCTTCAAAAATTTTTTCAAACAAATTGTCACTGACAAGCTACTGGATTTTTCTTTTAGACTCCCTGATAGAAAAATTTGTTAAACGCAGTGACATTTTGGGGCAAATCATCTGATTTGTCCCTCTACAAATATATTGAAATAATACGAATACTTTTATTTTATAGAAACGAGGAGAGAAAATCCCAAAGAACGAAGTAAAATGAATAAATAGGTCGAGATGGAAGAAAAAGTAGGGCTACCAATTCCGAGACCAATTCATCACTTACATATACTAGGAGGGGAGTAATGGGGAGAAATTGATTGAAAAAATTCACAAAATAGAAACCAATAAATTTTTTACCTTCATTTCTGCACAGATAATAGGTTGAAATGAGATTTATTTATTTATCTCTTGGAGCGCACGAAAGGAAATTCCTATAGAGTTCGAAGAATATCCTTTGTACCTAGGGAGGATAGGGATATGAGGTAGATTTTCGAAATTTTTTTTTGAACTTTTGGAGGTTATAAGTTTTTGAGAATACTTCCACCACATGGAGCGATCTGCCTGGAAGAAGACTCGATAAAAGATAGCATTGGTACCAAACACGGTCGAATACCGTCGATATATCCAACGCTACAGTTAGAGAAGCTGTTGAGGTGTAAAGTAGCTTTTCGCACGAAATAAGAATCCGGAAACTAAGTTGCTATCCTCAGTAACACTGAAAAGAACGTAAAGATTAACTGACTAGCTGACTTCCATAGTATCTTTTGAAATATACTCCAGAAATTACCAGTCATTGAATGAACGGCTATTCAATTCAATTAGTCAATCCTCTGGAATTTTCAAAACTCAGAAACCAATTGTGCTCACAAAGCAAGATGTAAAGTCAAAGAAAGAATACCATTTCATTTAAAATTCTTCTCGTAGGCGTGTTATAAAGTAACGGTCGACTCATCGCAACCATCGTTCGAATTCCTTCTTTGATGGAAAATTTCGATGATCATTCATTGAATTGAGAATGACGCAAAAATGAAGTCATCATGAATACCATGAAATATAACACAAACACAGCTATCATCCGGAACATCGCACACTACATTGGCCATTGAAGAAATTCCTAAATATCTACTGTCTGAAATCTCGACGAGGAAGAAAAAATACATATACCTTCATATAATAAATATGTGAATGCTAGGCTTTTGTTTTTTGTATTACATTTGTTTTTACAATCTTTTACAAAAGTTTAACCACTGCTAATTTTCCCTACATAATATATATGTAACGTAAGAGTCTGAAACATACTTCAACATAAATATAGTGTGATCCGACCCATACTTATGATATCTACAGTTTTCGACCGATTCATTTTTTTTTGTTTGGAAAGGTCTACGTTTACACAAATTTCCGAAATATAATTTCAATTTTCAGAACATTTTTAGTGCGTTTTTTTTTCGTGTTAAAAATTGCAATATATGATTAGTGATTGAAAAAAAAATGATTCCACCACTAAATTTACGATTCTTCAATCAGGTTACAATCGCGAAATTTCATCGAACAATTTTGATTGGCAACAAAGTCATAACATTATCCTCTTTAATTTTGACATAAAATTTGACACTTTTCTCAAAACTGACCGAAATTTTCAAACGTCTTACTATACGAAACCAGTTGCGTAAAGTGAAATATTATAAAATAAAAATCAGCCATTTTCCACGAATGAAAACATCAAGCGAGTCTATTTCGAGAATTTTGTCGCTGATTTATACAGGGTGTCCCGAAATTAGCCTGCCACATTTCTTCCCCCAACTTTTTATGCAATGCAATTTTCGGCAGTTTGAAAATAGTGCTTATAATAGGGTAGCAAATTTTCCCAAAAATTATTTTTCGATAGAAAATACCCTATTTTCAACATCTACCTGTGATGTTTGACTCAAAATATGGAAGAAACAATAAAAATAATAATTTGAAAAATATTATGGTTGGTACCCTATTGAGAAAAACTAGAATTTTTATTACGCAGCAGACTTTTAAATCGATTTATCTCAAAAATGGTGAGTGCTATCGAAACTGAACAAGTGTATAATTTTTTGGTGAAAATGATGATATTATCATATTTTCTGGTCACACTGCCGAAAATTGCATAGAAAAAAAAGTTGGGGAAAGAAATGCCCTTAGCCTCAGCTATTTCCCACGCCCCTGGTGAAAATTTCGGAAAATTCTCAACATTTCGAAATCGGGCATGAAAAGGAATATACATGTACGAAATTTCGTTATCTCAACTATACTACAATACTAGAAAAATAAATGATCTTCGTTTGCATCTTCCACTCAGAATGCAGCACAGGAAATCCCCACTTTATGCTGGAGGCTATTTGTTCAATCTGCTACCAGAGAGCATAAAATCTATTCCATGTCCAAAGACATTCAAGGTACAGTTGAAAGAATTTCTGCTCCACCATGCATTCTACTCCTTAGATGAGTACTGTGAGATCAAATCTCAAGATTTTTAAAACTCTGTCTTTCGTACTCTGTCGTCTAACAGTTTCTAATTTTAATTAATTTTTATCTATTTAGATGTAGTAATAATGTATTTATATCCTTTTTTGACATATCTATCTATCTATCTATCTATCTATCTATCTATATATCTATCTATCTATCTATCTATCTATCTATCTATCTATCTATCTATCTATCTATCTATCTATCTATCTATCTATCTATCTATCTATCTATCTATCTATCTATCTATCTATCTATCTATCTATCTATCTATTTATCTATCTATCTATCTATCTATCTATCTATCTATCTATCTATCTATCTATCTATCTATCTATCTATCTATCTATCTATCTATCTATCTATCTATCTATCTATCTATCTATCAACACAGAGGGTTTCGGGAATATTTACAAAACACCATCATCTCGTGCCCTTTTACTACTTTTTTTACTATTTTTGTTCCTAGAATCGGTGGTTGAAATCTTTCTATGTAATTTCGGGACACCCTGTATAACCATATTAATGTTTGACAGATACATTGAAGTGACGTGCGAAGTTGCCTACTGAATTCAGTTCATAATCAGTAGAACTCTCGGTAGAACTCGTAGAGAACTGATCATATATGTTCAACCATAATTTTTCATCAAAATTAGAAAATAAAATTGTACATAACACGTTAGGAAGCCCATTCATCTTTAACTGGTTACGTATGAATGTATTCCATAGTTTAAAATTTTTTATGAATATATTTGAGAAAAATTCAAATTCTGAGAAGCGACAACATTGTCAACACAAATGTTGAAAATATTCAACATTAAAGTTTCGAATTGATTAATGAATCACCATAAGTCAAAATTTCAGGTTTTTATTTCAATTTTTCATGAAAAATATCTATAATTATTTTCATTATCGTTGAGTGTCAATTAACAGTATCGAATGCAACGCTGTAATACGAGGCTAATGCGGTAACAAATTTATGCGAAAATACTAAAAATAGTGGATTTCAGGTCACGTGTATCCTTCAACTGTAAAACGTAACAGAGCAATACGTGCATTTGCATAAGATAATGTAGGACTGAATTAGAAGCTATAGAAGATTTCAATATATTTTCGGTATAACTTTGACAATAATTGAAAAACACAGCCAACAGAAATATCATTTTCATTCTATTCAAAAAATCCAGTTCAGTAGGATTCAGTCGAAATAAATAATCAATTAATGTTTTGGACCATAATAATATGATTACTCACATAGTATTATTGACTAGGTATCTATTTATAACTCTATTGCAATCAATAATTATATTAGTAGATTGCTGATACAAACTATATACAAGAAATTGGATTATCAAAACAAAATGTAGCGTTAGGTACTAATTTTTATTCCCGTTCTGAAAATCAAGTAGGTCAATCCAAAAATTCGATCAAAGCCAATTCACTAAGATTACTTCTTTTACCCAGAGATATTGTAAATAGGATAATCGAGACATCTGTCATATAGAGTGGACACAAAACCACACGATATTTTCATCAACTCTCAAAACGTTAAAATTGTTGCGTTCCTATCTGATCAAGTTTCATTCTTGATAAACCTGAGCACGTTAATTGAAAATAATAATAATAAAAAACATGTAATTTGAAAATTGTGGATTTTGTCTAGAAGTATTTATAGGTCAAACAGAGACAACATTTTACCAACGTATTCTTCATTCACGAACATCAAGAGTGGTAAACTTGGTAGGCAAGAAAATAGTTTGCTCAGTGAAAAATTTTCGCAGCGGCATCCCTATTCATATTTTTTACGATTATGTCGAAACTAGTGGCAACATTGTAATGGAATTTTCTATGAATATGTTTTGGAAGCTGACACATGGCAAGAATTTTTTTTTTATATCGGACTCTCCTAGAGAGCGCTAATTATGCTTCTTACCCAGTAGATTTGAACATGAATTTTTCGAGGTTAGATTTTTTAGGCCTTATTTCATGTGAACTTGACCATCATTCACCAAAAAGGTACAGTTGTGTGCATAAACGATTAATCTTCTTATCGACTTTGACAAGTATTAGTAAGTAAGTAAGTAAGTAAGTAAGTAAGTAAGTAAGTAAGTAAGTAAGTAAGTAAGTAAGTAAGTAAGTAAGTAAGTAAGTAAGTAAGTAAGTAATTAATTAAGTAAGTGAGTAAGTAAATAAGCAAGTGAGTAAGTAAGTAGGTATATTATTATACTCTTGACATTTTACATGTATAGGAAATAGTCAATAGTGTCAAAATTCAAACTATTTTTGTCAGTAACTTGTAAATGTGCACGTGTACTACTTTTTAATGAAATCTGGAACATCATAGGCAGGTTTACACCATACAAACCTTGTAGAACTTGTTATTGCATACAACTTTGCTCTTGGTGAAATACGATACTGTGTATAAGAATATTTTGATACGAAAATGATGAAGTAGTAGCTGATGACAATTTCAGAAATACAAAGAAAAATATTATAAAAACAGATACAGTTCGAAAGAATTCGAAGTGTCCGAATTTCGATACATCAAGACGTCAAGCGCAATAATGTCACGATAACATGTTGAGTGTTAAAATTACTCATGCAAAAACCGTTGATTGATAATAGTCGTTGTTTTTTGTGATTCTCTGATGTATGAATTATGTAGGAAGGAATAAAAAAAGGCAAACAATGATTAATCAACAATCATTCCCTAGAAATTGGTGTTATTCGATATTATCAAATTTTGATCGTACCTAAGGTCTAAGGTAGGATCCAGATATTGCTTTGCCACTAGATGGCTACAACATGACTATAACTTCATGTTATAACCCTGCGTCTTCGAAATGGGTGATATACCCGAAGCGTAGAGTTGTCCCAGTTGTCAGCAGACCGAGAGCGGCTGATGAGACCTGGTGGGTCGAAACAGTACTGTCTCGCTCCTGACAATTGTGGCAACTCTTTTCATACTGGATCTCCTAGTTATGAGATCTAGCATTTGAAGAAATATTGTGATTGACAAAGTTTCTTGTCTTGTCTTGAAATCTGAAATTACTTCTTGTCTTGATCTTGTCTTGAAATTTTCAAGAAGTTGGCGACCCCTAATTGTCACCGATTGCAACAAAATTCGAAAATGACAGTTGACAATTCCTACAACTGACAGGCCAAACAGGACAGGACAGGAGTCAAACGACTGAAGGTGTGTTTAAAAAACTGTGTTGCCATGGTAATGTGTTTAAGAAATTACGTTGCCAAGGTAAAGTGTTAAATTTTTTTTAATTAAGGTCACAGGTCGTCAATCCCTGGTCAATCGATCATTTAGCGTGGTATACAGGGTGGCCCACGGTCGATGGTACCTTAGACGTATACGGAAAACGGTACATTGGATTATCCTGGAAATTTGGTTACTCTAATAAGCGTTTGTGATCTAACGATTCAAAATATTTTCAGCAAGACAGCGTTGCCACTTTTACCAAAAAGTGGCATCATCTTTGTTATTTCAAATGGAACACCCTGTATTTTATTGCGTTTTTAGATTCTTCTCGAAGAGCTGATTTCATCAATGCATCACACTTGGAGTCTATCAGGAATTATTACAGAGATATAGGGGGTTCAAAATCGGGATTTTTCAACTTTAGGATTTTTTTGTGTCGAAACTATTCATCATTGGTCAAAACGGCTTACATGTCCCTATATTAACTTTTGATCAACTATCTACCGACATTTAATTGGAAAAAATACAGGATGGTCCAAGATTCAGAATTTTGATCACCCTGTATCTGTTCCAATTAAATGTCAGTAGATAGTGAATCAAAAGTTAAGATAGGGACATGTAAGCCGTTTTGATCGATAATGAATAGTTTCGACACAAAAAATTCCTGAAATTGAAAAATCTCGATTTTGAACACCCTATATCTCTGTAATAATTCCTGCTAGACCCCAAGTGTGATACATTGATGAAATCAGCTCTTCGAGAAGAATCTAAAAACGCAATGAGATACAGGGTGTTTATTTGAAATAACAAAGAGGATGCTACTTTTTGGTAAAAGTGGCAACGCTGCTTTGCTGAAAATATTTTGAATCGTTAGATCACAAACGCTTATTAGAGTAACCAAATTTTCAGGATAATCCAATGTACCGTTTTTCGTATACGTCTAAGGTACCATCGACCGTGGGCCACCCTGTATAGTAATGGAAGTCTGCGAGTCCAAAAAAATTGTTTTTGGATGATACTTACTCAATTTTTTCGGCAACCATATGTAGAATAACAATTCAATGAGACACATTTTCATATTACATTTCTTTGTGGAATACAATTTCTTCTTTAATAATTCTCATTTGCAAATACTGAAACCTGAACAGAATACCTATACCTACTAACTGCTACATTGGAAATATCGAAAATGATATGGACATTTTCAAACTCACTATCGCTGCTGCTTTCGATAGTTTATTGCGATAATTGCAACAAAACTTTCAAAAATCCAAATGTCAACTAATTTCATGTCAAATAGCTGTCAGCCGATATTTCGTTGCTATGGTTATCATCATCTACATTTATCAAAACCTTATCTACCAAGACAGTGACAACAACGATGTGATACTTCCCGGACTAGGCCGGAAAAACACTACTTTCTCAAAGAAAAAGCGTCCGGGAAGTGAGCACTTTCCGGACGGTTGCCGAAAAAAAAAATTTTCACATCGGTCCAGTAGTTTCGGAGCCTATTCAATACAAACAAACAAACAAACCGACAAACAAACAAACCGACAAACAAATCTTTCCCCTTCATAATATTGGTATAGATCATTATTTCACTCACTTTCTTCTTGCACATAGACACATTGGTCACCAGCAGCACGTCCGATCGCTGCTTCTCGAGCAGGCAGTCCGTGATCGAGGGGGCTCGAATCAGGTCGGCCAGCGAGCCGAACCTCGAACGCACCACCACGCTCCTCACCGCTACCATATTTTCGCACGAGATACGACAATCGACGTCTAAGACCACCATGTATGATGAGGACGAGAAATTTTTTTTCAGCCTCTCAGAAATATTAGGTGCAACCTATCACGAATCTTTGTTATTGTGGAACTGGAAGTGAATTCGGTTTTATGTAGGGATGGTTCATTTTTTCTATGTGTAGAATAACTTCGGGAGCAGATATTCAGCTAGATTTTTATTTGAATTCGAATATTTTTTAGTCAAAACAGTGAGAAAAAACTCGAAGACATTTCAACAAAATGATCAATAAACTAAATGAAAATGGTTGTGTTTTTTTTGTATTCTCACAGCTTATTTTCATTTCAAATTCATGATTATTTTTATAATAAATGGGGAATATCAAAATGTTAAATAGAATACGAAAATTAAAATTAACGTCAGAAGATGAACAATAACTGATATTACAGAACTGTAACTCTTTTCAGACGATCAACAATAAAAATAGTAGTAGACTAGATAATAAAACATACAGTGTATTTACAGCGCCATATAAAATCATTATTTTTCGATCGATTCTAATAACCTCAAATAAACAATGATGTTCAGTTGTAAATTGGGCCAGCAACTTTTATGGACTTCTCTGAAAATGTTTTTTTCTTCTTTTCAATAATAATTGATCTAAAAAATATTAGGTTGATTATAGATAAGTTCCTCTACTAGAGAACTTTATATTCTGAAAATAGGCAAGATAAGAAAAGACACAGGGATTTTTTTAAATGTTTTATCCCTTTTAAATTTCCCAAAATAAACTCATTCCTTTGTATAAACGTATAATTGAGGATTATACCAAATTTTGTCGATGCTGATTGAACCTTGGTTCTCACGATGTTCTCTGAACATTACAGGATATCCCTTTTCGTGGGAACCAGAAAATAAAAAAAATGTCATGTCTATAAGCTTGTAGAATGGGCAATGAGAGTAAAACCCATATAGTTACATTTACAGTTCGATCGATTCAAGAATTGAGAAATATCTACTTGATATTTCCTCAAAATAAAACAGCTGACAACACAATAAAAGGAATTATGACGTCACTACTGGATAGATGAGTTTACCGGCGAACGCTATATATGTTTGAACGTCCCATAGAGTTGTAGTGAAATTATCAATATTTTTCGAATACATGCACATTTCAACGTTAAGAATTAATGGAGTATTAGTCTACTCAACTTTCTGAATTTTTCCATTGAATTGGCTGATGATGGGCTAATATGAGCTCGAAACATTTCCCCTTCTTGCTAATCTTCGATCAGACAATGGCTAATGGGGAAGACCACTGAGGGAAGAAATCCGTGCAAACCTCTTTCAATTGACGAATCATGATTTACATTTTATGTACAATCAATATTATGAGTTGAAGTTGAAGGGAATCGAATCTATATCGTTTTGAAATCAGCATATTTCATTCGATATTTCAAACAGCCAAATATGATGGTGGAGTCGTGACGTATTAGTCCCGAACTGTAGCTATCCCTCTCTGACCTCGTCATTCTGCAGTGTTGCAGTGTAATAATTGGTCAGTTCAAGGACAATAGGCGTGTTGGGACTAAGACGTCGCACCAGTCACACCAATGAATTGATGAAATTTCAAATGGCACAGGAATTGTGTGTTTTGAAATGGACATATACTAATTTATTTGTTTCATCGTCTTAGCATGAATGAAAAAATTCAAAATCAATTCACTGGTAGTTTTTCAGTACAGAGTTCACGATGATGTCGTTTTAAAAAATCAGTGGTCTTCCCCATTCTTGAGGATAGCATAAAACATTTTCATCATTTCAAATCACAGAAATCATGTTTTGAAGAAAAGTGGTAAACTCAGTACAATTTCTGAAGTTATTTCATGAAGATATTACTTCGACATGTTCAATAAAGTCAGAAATTATACAAGGTGTTTTTGAATTCGGTGCACATATTCAGCACACTAATATGTCACAGTCTAAGGAATATTCCCATGATATCAGATTTTTTCTAATTCTTCTAATTAACAAGAAATTTCATCCCAAAAATTGAACAAAATACGGGAAAAAAATCAAGTGCGTCACTTTAAAACAATTTAAATGATTGAACTCATCGTGATTGTGCCTACCGCATGGAAATTTGAACAGATGTGACGTCAGATTTGCTACAGTGTAGAACTTTAGGTGGAAAAAGGGGTCTAACCTCAAATTTTATTTTGACCCCAAATTTTTTTTAGTAGTGCCATTCGATAGTACACGTCGAGCTTTCTCTGTGTTTGAAATATTTGCACTTATTTCAATGCCACCTTGTATAGCTCATGATGTCATGGACGTCAAACTCTCAAGATTCGCTCACGTGACATCTGGTCCCGAAGTTTACTACGTAAAACCAAACTCACCCAGTACACAGCTTTCTGCAGTGAAAAAATAAAACGCTTCTCGATCGATACCCGAGCGAAACGAAGTCTAGACTTCGAAAACACGGGAATAAGCCCCGAATACTCGATGACACTGCCGCGTGACTTCGCTGTGACTTCACACCGAGACTTTCTTCCGAGATTTACGCGTATGAACTTATAATAAACGAAGAGAAGAGAGACACGGACAGGCGTAGGAACTATTCATATCTACATAAATACCTCGGGGCTACCCTCATATAACCGAACCGTTGATGCGAGTTCAACGTCCAAAATATCTTAACGAGATAGAAGGAACAGGCAGCAGACATACTCCTCATACATAATTCCGACATTTATTGCACCTGGTGTTATCAGTGATACGTAAGTAGGCATTATCACAAGGACGAGTTTTCGGGTGATATGCAATTCAAATTAGCAAACGATAATAATTGTTATCTGTGTGTATAACAGGTGACCACTGTAAGTTTGGAGTGGTTTCCAAGATTTTTTTCATATTTTATCTATAACAGGATTACTGGTAATTCGATCCATTCCATTGGTGGTAAGGGGTGGATTTAACACTAATATGCATTATGCAAAACTTGACAGTTTTTGAGATATTTAAATGTTTCTGTTTTTTCTCCAAAAGGTAAACTTTAAGGGTCTGAACAGTGGCGTAATTAAGATTCATTCCTAGGGAGGGGTCTAGGTCCCTTACGTAGGTTTCAATAAATGTGTGCATCATTTGGAACCAATACTAAAATAAAGGAAAAATATCGAAAAATAATCAAATATTATCACATATCAATTAACAGGTACAAACATTGAAATAGGAACAAAAAAAAAATAGAAGAATTTAGATACTGAAGAATAGGAAAATTTGAACTGTATCATTTTTTTTTGTTGGAATGAAGAGACTACTTTTGGCTAGATGGTGACAAGAGGTGATTCAAAATTCGATGTAAATATCTTGAGTACCTATTGTTGTTCATACAATGCCTACAATGGTGTGATTGGTGTGGCCTGAAATGCTCCTCCTTCGAGCTGAAGTCTTTGTAAGTTCAAGTTCAAGTGCAAGTATTGTAGTACCGCAGGCTCTGAAATAGCAGTCTCAAATGCGTTCCGACATACGATCACCTTCGTATGCAAGCGTTCGGAAGCAATGCAAATTGCAAGATACCTACTGGATTCTTGAATTTTTTTATGCCCCACAAGATCATGCAATTCAAAGTCAGATAGTTTCCTTTTTGTAACATAAAATTTGGGCCATCAAAAGGGTGGACCCTCTCCATACCTTCCTCAAAACTCGGTTTACATCATTTTTAGAGCGAAAGAAAATAGATGAGTGTCCAAAAATACAAAGGCATGCCAATTTTCAGAAGATGTAATCCGTTATTTTAGATAATCTTTTTTTTTTTCATCTTACAGTGGCTGAAGCTAGGAGGAGGTGCAACAATATGTCCTTAAAATATTTACATCGAATTTTGAATTGTCCTGTGTATGGATGTTTCAATAAAAAACTTGTACACCTGTTGCAGTTGTGAGGAATGGCCACAAAAAATTTATGGTTTTTTCTCATTTTCTTCATCTCTCCACAACTACAATCGTACGTTTCCAATGATAATAGGTACCTAACAAACCTACGATTTTCGTTCGGAAGGTTCTAATAAATTCCAAATGAAATTCTCGTGATATTTCCTATACTCATGTCTATTTTTCCATTGTTTACCGGATTTTTTCGGTTTTTCAGACAGCTCTGGGGGGGGGGTCCAGACCCCATGGACCCCCCCTTAATTACACCACTGGGTTTGAAAGCTAGTTTCCCAAAAATCTGCTGTACATATTTTCAACCATTCAGCTGGAATACATGATAAACAGTATGGTCTTTTTAGAATGACAAAATTACAGAAATAATTTTGATCATAGGTAAAAAGAAAATACAAAGTCGTATTTTTGTTTGTGAATTGTGGATTTTAACACATTCTATCGCTTATTTTTAGAAAAATCTGTAAGCCACATTTGTCAAAATTTTTTTATCTTCTGGGTACAAATGAAACTAGAAGTGCTTGATACAGATTTGTTATTTCGAAGGAATAGTAAAAAACATACTTGAAAAATTCCTATCAGTATTTATTTTTGGCGATACAGCAGTTTTAATTTTCATTTATTCGCTCGAGGCATCCAAATAGCATAACAGATTTTCATAACCTCCATTATTGGGCCAAAGAAAACCCCCGTTTAAAAGGAAACTAGTTTTGAACGGAAGTTTTCTGTTAATGTGTGTATGGGACTCATTGACAGTTATTTAATAGGACCACATTTTTTCCTAGACCATTTAAACAGGGAAATGTATTAACATTATCTACTGCATAATCTACAGGGGCTTCCTGATGATGTTTCTCTCGACATCAGAGGACGAATGGTATTCCAACAAGACGGTTGTCCAGCGCATTATCGGCTGATCGTTCGACAGTTCCTGGATGAACGTTTTTTGAACCGTTGGATTGGAACGTCAGGTCCAATAGGTTGGCCAACGCGAATCCCTGACCTAACCCCCCTTTATTATCAGGTGTGGGATCATATGAAAGCACTAGTTCATGAAACCCCAGTAAATACCCAGGAAGAGCTCATACAAAGGATAATCAACGCTGCCCTGCACATACAAAATAATTTGACAACTAGAATAACAAAGACGCTGCCGAACATGTATTCGTAATTCGTAATTCGAGGTCTCACTTTGAACAGGATTTGGAAAAGTAAAAACTATTAGAAGTTTTTCAAGTACGTTTTTAATATTCATTTGAAATAACAAACCTGTATCAAGCACCTTCATCATCATTTGTACCTAGTTGGATAGCTATTGCCTTAAGGCAGTATTAACATATTTTTGAAAAATGTGTCTTGGAAATGTTTATGAAAATACCCGCTAGAAAGTGTTAAAATCCACAATTCACAAACAAAAATACGACTGTATTTACAATTTATCTATAATCCAAATTATTACTGGAATATTTTAATTCCAAAAATCATGTATTCTAGTTGGAAGGTTGAAAAAATGTACAGCAGATTTTCGGGAAACTAACTTTTAAACCCTTGAAGTCTACCTTTTGGAGAAAAACGCGATTACGCGACCATGACTGGTGGAATAAACGAAAACTGTGCGATGTGCTTACTGTTCGTAAAGAGCTACTTGCTGAGGCTGTATCTCGTGTATTCTTGCCTACTCTCTATAGTGGCCGTAGGTAAACAGGATTTACGTGATATATAAAATTCAAATAATATGAAATGTTTGCAAAAACATTATCATACTCCTATCTAAAGTAGGTACACATTCATTGTTTCTTTATAACTAATATCATTGAGCATTGTCTGCGAAGGTGGTATACAGTATACAGTTGAACATCAAGCCGAAAATCATAGCTCTATCATAGTGGTAAGTGCTTATAGACGAATTCTAGGTAGATTGTATTGAAAGGATACAATGTAATTAGGTATAGCATGGAGATTATTTTCATTAAATGAATGTCTTGCAAAAAGCAAACCTGTTTGTATTTGGGAATGAAAAATCATTATACTTTACAATGAACACTTTTCCGTATCACGAATACCTTCAAAATTATAAATGAGAATTGAACTTTTGTTACTTCTCACATTTTTTTAAATATTTCAGAAACAACCCAGAACGTGGCAACGCTGTTAAAGAATCTTGATGAGCTTCAAAACGGCAATTTTTATTAATTTGACCTAACCCTCTAACTATATCTCAAGAAAAATTCAATATAATGAATTCAAATTCGGTATGGAAAAACATTCCGAGAATTTTATCCAGAGGTGCGCTACAGAGTGTTGTGATAACTTTTCCTCCCATATTTTCTACGTCACTGATGAAATTTCGATTATTTCCAATTCGTGTTCAATTATGTTGAAAAAATTCATTACCTTCAACTGAGCTAAAATCCTAAAATGAACAGTTATCGAGATATTTGACCCTAAACAGAAGTTTGCATAGTAATTTTTCATCTTCCTCAGTAGTAGAATATACCGAAGTTGAATGCATTATATTCAATTTTTCTTGAGATATTGCGAAACAACTATTTTTATTTCTCAACTTTAACACCCTGTATCTCGAGAACTGAACATTTGAAGACCGTATGTCCCTATCTCAGTGATTATGAAATCACGAGGGCTATCACCTGTCGGTCGAATTTCGCAACACCCTGTGTATAGGTGTCAAGCCCTCTACGATAGTTTGTACGCATAGAACATTTGGGAACGGTCTAAAGATGCTAAAAAACGGTTTTTCTGATTTTTCTTGGTAAATAGAATTGATTTCAGGGCAAATGTACCTATCAGGGGATAGCTCTGTCGGACAAGATATAAGTTATCTTAGGTTAGGGTAGTTAGATTATATTAAGTTAATTTTAAAAATGGGTAAAATATACGAATAGCCTTGGCTAAATTTCGCCTAAATAAAGACGATTTATTATTATTATTATTATCATTATATGGCAATAGTGAACAGGTTGCCCAAATTGGACATTTTTTAAGGAAAGTATTATTTTCAAACTAGATAGACGAAAACTGGAAGCGGTGTCTGGGCGAAAATTTTTATGAAAAAACTTATTTTTTCTGTGACGGGAAAAAAGTTTGGCATTTTATCTCTGTTGGCAGGTTATAAAATGTCACTTTTCATAAATTACTTTTTTCCCGTGGGAAAAAAGTGAGTACTTTTTTCCCGGATATACAGTGAGGACGTAAAAAGTCCTCCCCCCCCTTTATCTTTTGAACGGAAGAAGCTATCGAGGTCGGGTAAAATTCAGGTAAAAAGGTACTACTTTTACTACTTTTTGGCATAAAAATGATTGTGGTCACGTGGCCTAGTGTCAAGAGGGTACCATCAACTTTTTTTTTTCAAATGTAAAAGGGGGTCACGTGGCACCTGGTTTTGAAGGCCTTCCGATTCTCTATCCAACACCGCTGTGTTTGTGAAAATCGACCAAGCCGTTTCAAACTGACAAGTGTTTGAAATTTGCTCCAAAAATAAATAAGGTAAAAAAAACTGGAACAAAAACCACATTTTAAAATACCAATAATATGCGCACCTGTCTTACCACAAAAAATTGACTCTTCGACCATAATCAGTGACGGAGTTGAAATTCTGCTGCAATTAATAGTTGAAATAATTTCATTGTGAAATTTTTGAAGCAAATTTCAATAGCTTGTCAGTTTGAAACGGCTTGGTCGATTTTCACAAACACAGCGGTGTTGGATAGAGAATCGGAAGGCCTTCAAAACCAGGTGCCACGTGACCCCCTTTCACATTTGAAAAAAAAAAGTTGATGGTACCCTCTTGACACTAGGCCACGTGACCACAATCATTTTTATGCCAAAAAGTAGTAAAAGTAGTACCTTTTTACCTGAATTTTACCCGACCTCGATAGCTTCTTCCGTTCAAAAGATAAAGGGGGGGGAGGACTTTTTACGTCCTCACTGTATATCACATATATATACTCTGTTAATGGCTTTTGTTGTGCTATAGTTCCGAAAAATGAGTCAATAATACCGTCTCCGAGAAAGAACTGCAAGTCCTTTTATCTTCCATTCGACTTCGCGGTTTCGTATATTACTAAACAACTACTGAATTCGCAATTTTTTAAAATCAAATCACAGAATTGAACTGACAGAAGTGACATCAGATATTTGATTACTTCAAAAGAATGATAAAGATGCCTATAAAACGCAGGTGTCCCTACTGTTAAAAACTTGAAATTTCACGTCGATAATTTTCAGATTTCGAAATAATGTACTATCTTCTCAATATTGATCCGTCCTTCCTTCTGTCACAGAAAAAAATAGTGTATTATACACGGGAAAAATATTAGATTTTAGCTCACGGTTTTTTGTCTCCCTCCGCTACGCGTCGGGAGACAACACAACCTGGAGCTAAAATCTACTACTTTTTTCCCTTGTATAATAAATAACTATTGTGATACCTGCATATCGTTATCTATCATCGTTTCTGAGTTCATATAAGGTGTTTACGAGAAGTTGCTTTCCTGTCAAAAATTCTTTGTTCCTCTGAAAACATTCCCGACGCAATTTTCACTCGTCATTTTACGACATTACTAAGCACTAACATTCCAATAGTTTTTTTTTCAAATTGACCCTCCAGCACCGACATCGGTTTCCGTCTTATCTAGTTTAAAAATAGGACTTTCCCTTCAATATCTAAAATATGTCTAGAAAGACAATAATTTTCCGAAGACGCGCGGTACTTCCGTTCGGCCGATCTATTTCCGGCGGCGACAGACTCTCGACGGTCCGTTTCCGCGTGGGGAGCCCTTCTGGGGCCAAGGGCGGTCCTACAGGGGGGGGGGGGTGGAAAATTTAGAAGAAATTCTCGAATTCACTGTTGCAGGAATGGCACTCGACTCTAGTAGGTATTTATCAATAACAACTTGTCATATGCTGTCATGGTGAATACAAAATAAACAATAAAATAATCAAAATAAATTATAATAAGAAATAATAAGAGCCGTTTTGGAATTAGCAATTTTCATTGCGTACCTACGCAATTTTCTGTTGCGTTGCAGGAAATCTTAGCAGAAGAGCCGGCTGCAGATTTATACCGTCATCTGATAACGAATGATATATGTCCCGAAGGAAAGTAAAAACATTGTAGTTCATCGAACGGCACCTGTGCCAATAACTATCCTGAGCATAATGATAAAAAAATTGCACCTTCCTGTGCGGAAATTTGCACTCGATTTCGCGATTTGATAACAAGATAAGAATTATGCCATTCGATACCAATTGAATTATGCCATTCGATACCAATAGAGCACTGTCAGTGACGTCATATGAGTCTCATTTATATTCGGAAAAACTTACAAAAATTCAGTTACCCTAGCAATGCTCATTCATATCACACCAGAAATTTTAACAAGATGCAAAATCCGAGACTCAGACTAACAATATCTTCCAAAAACACTATAAACGTTGAATTATTCAATAAACTAGCAGAGCACCACAGACAACTACTACCCATACAATTTGAGAAAGTAATCAAAAAATTGTTGAATGATGGGTGCTTCTCGAGGTGCTTCTACTCAATCGAGGAATACATATCAACCACATCTTTAGACTTACTGCAACGGTGACACCATATGCCTTCAATTTCATTGCATTTATTTATTTTTATCAAATTTTATAAGTATATATTTTAGACTTTTTTATATTGTGCTCAAGTATCACTTTGATTCTATTTAATTTTTTTCACCTTTTATATTGTGTAGCTTAACTGTACTATATGTATGTAACGTGATCAATAAAGATCTATCTATCTATCTATCTATCGAATCGATGTGCTAAATTTGAAACATACATTCAAAATAGCAACGAAGATACAGGTAAAATGGTTCCGGATCCCCAGGAATACTGCAATTCAAGTAATAAATAAAATGGTGGATTTTCGGTATTTCATGCATGCACTCTATGCATGCACTCATAACTCGATTAGAAGTAAAACACAGATTTTTTGACGAAAAGTCATTGCAAGCCGGTCATTCCGATTCATATCGCCGAGAATATGAAACGCAGCAATCCATTGCAAGCAGTCAAATATTGAAAACTTTGAAGCGGCTCTAAAGTCAATGAGAATAAAATAAAGAGTAATAAATATAACATTATTCAAGGTTCCAGTTTGAAAAACATCACAAAAATTACTATTACCCCCCTAGAGATTCACCTTAGGACCGCTTTTGTCTGGGGGAGAGGGGGGTGCCCTTGGAGAGTATCCGCAGGAAAACATGATACACGAAAGTTCAAAATAGAATGGTAATGCAAGCAGGATCCAGAGTGATATCGGAAACGACAGTAAAAGTAAAAAATAGTTGCGACCAGGTATTAATGGTTATCAATCTGCATTGAACACACATGGGAGAAAATGATCCTTTGCTCCCTTGATTTATTTACAGTGTGTCCCGCTTTTCATCAATACACCCTCAGTTATTAATGGTGCGATTCTCTTGAAATTTTTGTAGTGAATGTATGTTAGAATAAGGAAGTATTTAGCAGAATGAACAGTTTCATTCAGCATTGGCGTGCGATGTTGAGGGGTACAAAAAATGCCTTTATTTGGGAAAAGGATATTAGGACTCATTTTGAATAACTTTTTCATCAGATTCATAATCAGCATCCCCAAAAACCCCCCAATTCATATTTTCAAGATCCCAAAAGCTAAAATAAAATATCTCAAAATCCCGCTTCTCATGACAACACCCTTAAATCTCAGTTATCAATGATGCGATTTTCTTGAAATTTTGATGGTGATTATGTGTTGAAAAAATAACATCGTCACCATCACAGTTTCGAGAAAATCGCATCATTAATTACTGAGATTTTGGGGCGTAGTCATGAAAAGCGGGATTTTGAATTTTTCTTGAGATTCCGAAAATATGAATTTGAGGGGTTTTTGAGGATGCTGATTCTGAATCTGATATAAACAGTTATTTAAAATAAGCCCTAATATCCTTTTTCCGAATAATGGCCTTTTTTGGACCCCTCAACATTGCACGCCAATGGTGAATGAAACTGTTCACTCTGCTGAATACTTCATTGTTTCAACATACAATCACAACTAGAATTTCAAGAGGATAGCATCATTAATAACTGAGATATCAGGGTGTATTCATGGAAAGCGGGACACACTGTATACATGATTTTTTTCTACTTACATAACTAAAATGGCATTTAGCGTACGGTTATGTACCACGCTAAATGATTGATTAATCACGGATTGATCACGATCTGTGATTTATTCAAAAAATCAAACACGTTACCATGGCAACAACAATTATTCTTAAACACTTTACCAAGGCAACACAGTTTTTTTAAAACACCTTCAGTCATGGTGAAAATATTTTCACCAGGCCTTCAGTCGTCTGAGTCCTGTCCAGCCTTTCAATTGTAGGAACTGTCAACTATCATTTTCGAATTTTGTTGCAGTCGGTGACAATCAGAATTATTCAAACAATTTTTGTTTGTACCAGAATTTTCAATTAAAAATGTGCGAAATGTACACGAAACTGGAATCGAAGAGAATGATTTAGGTAGTTATTTTCAATAACTTTGTGTAAAAATGGAGCTCTCATCTTTGTGGACGAATCATTCTATGCTAAGGAGGACAGTAAAGCACACTATTTATGTGAGCAAAAATCGTGCGAAGTTATCTGCATTCTTAAATCGCAGATCAGAATATGAATACAAACCTGAAAAATCGAAAACTTTGACACCTCAGCAAATCGAAGTTTTTATCTACTATGTCTGATGAAATCCTATTCACAAAGGTTAGAAAACAAGCCATTATAATAAAAATTCATGTATCCTATGGACTCTAGACAACGTGTCTCGTTGGATGCATGCAGTTGCATAGTATTATGTATTATTCTCAATTATCATTTCCTTCGAATTATTTTGTAGGTTAGCAGGTAGGTTAATCTAATTTTCGGAATAATGGGAACTTGTCAAAGAGGAATTATGAGTTCGTAGAAAAAGTATAGTATGTAACGCGTTTGAAAACTCTTCTAGACACTCTTTAATTAAACATTCGCTCCGCTCTGCTGCGCTCGTGCATAAAATACTCGTTACTAAAAGGACGTTTGTAACACTTTTCGTCTAAAATCTTACAAGTCTTCACAATGATAACAAAAATTCACAATTATTTTCTATATTTTAGTAAGTACAAACGATTCCGAAGACCTATGCTAATATTGATGACAATATCTCGGCCTCCTCAAATCGTACATTATATCAAAAATTCAAGAAAATTAACCGATTCTTTTTCGAAATACAGGGTATTCATTAAAAAAAACGCATTTTTTCAAGAAACTTGAACTGAATCTTTTTACTCACCCTATATACAGTGCGTCCATAAAGTAACGCATAAATTCATTATTGGCTAAATGAACAATAAAATTAGAAATTCCCGAAACAGGTCGATTTTTTATTTCAATTTACTATTGTTTCAAATCATAATCTAATATACAGGGTGAACCACTTTCGTGTAATGACGTCATCACCATTTTTTTCAAATGGAACCCCCCCCTTTTTTTTCAATTTCCAAATTGCCCTTGCTGAGCTGATTCCAAAAATGTATAATATGTTGCTTCAAATTGGTACAGGGTGGGCAAAAATGCAAAAAAAATATGAAAATTGTTTATGGAAAGTAATACGTTACTGAATGTAATAAACAAATTAAATGGAATTATGTAGTTATGCAATTAATGTGATACACTTCCAAAAACAAACAAACAAACGAAAATTCACAATAAATGTTCAAATTGTTCTCCACTGACTGTTAGACAATGACTGAACCGGGCATTACTTTCGTCTCTAACATTCTGCAGCATAGCGGTGTTATTACTTTGTAAGTAAATTTTCGAATTTTTGCCCACCCTGTACCAATTTGAAGCAACATATTATACATTTTTGGAATCAGCTCAGTAAAGGCAATTTGGAAATTGAAAAAAAAGGGGGGGGGTTCCATTTGAAAAAAATGGTGATGACGTCATTACACGAAAGTGGTTCACCCTGTATGTTAGATTATGATTTGAAACAATAGTAAATTAAAATCAAAAATCGACCTGTTTCGGGAATTTCTAATTTTATTGTTCATTTAGCCAATAATGAATTTATGCGTTACTTTATGGACGCACTGTATATGAAATGAGTATGCGACGTTCTCAACATTGAAGAATGTCTGATATGGTCTGATATATATATGACATGCTCTCCACTTTCCGAATAAAAAACTAGGGATTGACGTACCCCTATTTTCGAACCACCCTGTATATAAAAAAAAGGTCAGTAAACTTCGATCGAGATTGAGACAGTTCGTCCAGGCTTCAATTGGATCTTTTATTCTCATGAAAGAACTTACCCTGGTTGGTTTAAAATTAATCGAATTGGATTTTCATTTGTTCACCCTGTTGTAGAGCCCAAAACGTGAAATTATAATGGATACGAGATCCAGAGGACATTGTACCATCATTCAGGCATGTTATTCCATGAATAAATGTGCGTTTTGTAGATTCTCGGAGTTGTTAAAAATTCTGAGCAGAAAGCTTCACTTTTCATCTTTGACACCCTGTATCTCGAAAACTAGTCAACCGATTTCCTTGTGCCCATGGACACTTTTGCTTAGGAAGCCAAAATCTACATCATACCAAAAATTCAGGGAATTTAACCGAAAGCCATTTTCCATAAGGAAAGTGCGGGGTCCTTTACCCACTGTGACGCCACTGGAAATATTATTTCGAATCTAATTGCAGTAGGAGAAGCTCCATATTACCATTAACAAAACCACAACGTTTTATTGAAATTGATAAAAAGACAATTGAGAAATGAATAGAAGAAATATTTTTCATGGAAATATTAATACCCTGTATCTCGAAAATGAAGCAAGTTAGGACACATGTTTATACAGGGTGTTTCATAATTGAATGCTGATCCTAAGGGCGATAATCCTTGGATGATTTTAAGAAAAACTCTTCATGTGAACATAGGTCCGTAACAGCTTCGTTTCTGAGATACAGGATGTTGAAATTTAACAAAAAAATCAGTTATTCCCCAATATCTCTGGAACCGCTCTGGCTTTTTTCTTCAATTTTGGTACATGCCGAGTATGAATAGAAATACATTTTTTCCATAATGAAGGATTTCTTAATTTCCATCAGTGGCGTCTCTGTTAACATACCCTGTCATATTTT
Organism: Phaedon cochleariae; assembly: GCA_918026855.4. Lineage (NCBI taxonomy): Eukaryota > Metazoa > Arthropoda > Insecta > Coleoptera > Chrysomelidae > Phaedon > Phaedon cochleariae. The sequence continues at coordinate 60,253,815 of OU896708.1, forward strand.
TCATCAAAATAATGATACGCCACTGTCTTTTTTCCAAATGTATTATTTTTGTCATTATCCTCTATCTTCTCATAAAAATGGTCTCTTGTCTTTTTTTCGTCCGGCGAACGGTTTTTGAGTTAGAAAATAAAATGCATTCATTTGCTTGTCCCTATCTGATTTTTACTCTTATTCATAATTTCACAATTGTGGTAACCAAAAGATCTGAGCAATATTTTTATAATTTTATCGTAATTATTTTTAAATATTTGTAATGTTATTTATGCATGTTATTTATGCAACAAGTGCAATAAACAATTTTTGCACCAATTGCATACAACATTTTTTCTACGTTCATGCAAAAAGCGAACAATGATCTATTGAGGTACGGTACTAGGTGTTGGAAAATGAAAAACGCAACTTAATTTTTGACTGACGTTTCAATAACCACAGTTGTCATATAAAAAATGTTTGTCATGAGGACAGCATGTTGAAGTAGAATGACAGATGAGTGCAATAAAAACTTTATTGCACTAAGTGCAATAAAGAACTTCTTTTTCCACTAAATATATTTCAATAAAGTTCTGCTTTTTGCATGAATGTAGAAAAAAATAATTATTGTTATATATGATTGTTGTATAGTTACATTTTTCGATAAGTTATAATTTTTTTTTATTTTCCTTTTTATCTGATGAAGCTCGAAGGAAAAACGTTGTTCCTAACACGTGCGCAAAGTGTCTTTTCCGCACGCAAAAACTTATTCGAACTCCGCTCCGCGTCGTTCGCCTAACTGTATTTGTGTTCGAAAAAGTAACACTTTGCGCACTTGTTAGGAAAATTACTATATATTTTCACATTATTCTTAAAGGATCGAAAAAAATGAGACAGAAATTTCTAGTTGCCAGATACAAATGCATCCATATGATGCAATAAAAGTTGTAATAAATATCAGACAATGGAAGAGACATTTCTACATTAATTGATAGGCGCTGAATTCGTATAGAATGTAGGTGAAGATCCATAGCAATCCAGCGACAAAAAATAAAGAGACCAAGTAAACTATGCGAGAATCTAAATTTGTATCGGGAACTCCAGCACCTAAACTCGGCCAAATATTTCAACCACATTAATTTTCAAATTGAATATACAAGCTGAGTGATTTTATTCCATAAAACTGCTCATCCAAGATACTTATAAAAGATCAAAAACGTTTCCTAAAACACGGCTTAGAAAACAGTAAAATACAGCAAAATTAAGCTCTTTAAAAATTAAAGTGATTATTCAGAAACATTTTTGACAAGAATGAAGCTGTATCTGTTAAATATGTTACACTTTCTCCAGTTGGGATAGTTTTATTTTAATGGCATTTTGTTCAAACGATTTCTGGTGGTGGAGGAATGAATAATGTTTCCAGTGGAGTTGACATTCTCCTTTGCGACGCCTAGACGTCGCTGTAATAGACGCCTCACATCCTTTTGTCAACTACTGCTTTGTATTCAGTAAGAAATAAGTTATAGTTCAAACAGAAAATAGATGGGCTTTTTGATAATAAAAAAATCTCTAAATGAGTCTTGATCAGCAGATAAGTGAATGATTTGATTTCAGTACAGAAAAATCTGAGAAACAAATCAGCACACTTCTTAGACAGTAGTAGTTCTGGAGATATGCCTAAAAAACCGAAATTTATTTCATTTTCTCTTCTTTTTCTGGCGTTATTTAAAGAGTAATAGGAAAACAAGAGACTTCTTAAGCTCTATAAAACAGCATTTGAAGATTATCCATAGGAGGTTTCATTTCAGAGAAACCATCATCATCTTAATTTGTTTATGTAGCCTGTAAAAAAAAACGCCATATTGAAAATCTCTCAACTCTAATCTGTTAATTGAGCTTGAAAAGTGGCAATGAGAAAGTGTCTTTTGTTTTCCTATATCTCTTTAAATAACATAAAAAAAATAATAAAAGGGAATCGGCAAATTCCGTTTTTTAGGCATATCTCCAGAACTACTAGTAATTTTAAAACTTTCTGAGTGGCATATTGTTAGGCTTGAAAATGTGCAACTATTCTCAAATTTAACCATCTTCATATCTTGAACACATTGTATTTGTAATGGTTATTCTGAGATTCAATTGAGAGAAGTGATATGAGCTCTGGATATGTTGGTTTGAATAAATGTTTCTATGAAAATGATTGCACTAAGTGCTTGGCCTAGTGTACTTATTAGTTATTTTTCAATTCAGACCTACTTTTTCCACTTCTTTTCTATGAATCCTGTTAAATATTTTTCTTAAGATATCAACTTTTTTGCTGAATTTTTGTACATGATATCAGTGATTTTGAGGAGTTTCAATGACTCACCTCTTTTGCAATCTGATCAAGAGCCTGATCTTCAGCAGCAGTTTTAGTGGCAAGTCTTCTCCGCCCTCCAACACCATCCATGGCGAGACACAACCAACAATGCACCTAACAACAAACATAAGACAACAACAACACACACACAAGTGATACAGACACACAATTAACAAAATTTCACCCAGCAATATCAAAAACCTGGATGAAAGCAATGATTGATGTCAAATTGTGACCATCTTATAGTTAGCCTTTCAAAAAAAAGTTCTTACTTTCAATTAAAACCTATTAGTATGTCAGGAAAAATCAGGAAAATTTATACATGAAGATTAGTAGGTATTTCAAATCAACTGCAATAATATGCTCAAAATGAGGCTCAAACTATTTTTTATGAATTGTGTATTCCATAAAAACATGTTATGACTTTTAATTAGGGGCCACAACCTTCTCCAATATTAACAATATTGAATATAGCTATTTATGGTATTGTTTCTATGAAACTGTTCAACTTCCAAGATTACAATAGAATTGTTTTGAAAAGGTTGTGAAGAATACATAAATATACAATACCTATAAATAATTCAGTTGTACTCTGATTTCAAAAATGTTACAGACATGCAGTTGAGTATTAAGTACAATCAAAGTGAGTACTGTAGCATAGGAGGATACAAACCAGATGATAATCATTACTTTACAACTTTCTCAATAATTGTTGATTCAACTTGCAGCTTAGATGAATTTATAAACTTTCTTAGTCCCATTAATTTACTTTAGATTATGTACCTATTACTTGCAGAATGATATTATAATGTCCATAGAAACCTACTGAATCCTGAATCTAGACTATTTCATTTTGAGACTATGAGACAGAATCCCAAAATATCACAAGAAATTCAAAGAAGCAGAACAGTTTACACAAACATTGTCAATTTATTAGCTGAACATACAAAAACACATCTATAAGAAAGCTCTTAACATTTTTCACTTACTTCCAGTCTCTCAGATTTCAAATTCTTAGCCTTTTAGGGTAATGGTAAGTATACATAATTAGTCAAGTGTACTACCACTAGAAGGAGAGTACTTAGAAGGTGATAGACTGGGTAATGGGTATCCAATTCAATTAAAAATAAATCAGCTGAAAGCTCAAATATTTCAACAACAGAAATAGAATCCTATTCTGAAGGCTTATATCTCTTTATTCAGTGTCAGATCAGATCCACAATTTGATATCAACAAACCTGGAAGTTTTTGATCAAATATTGCATAAACTGAGGTCATAGTTCACAAGTATTTACATAAACAGTGTTGAGAGCAGTAAACAAATTGGTAATTGATTTTATTAGCAGGTGTTCAGGATGTTAAGTGGGTGTGATATTCCTTGGCATACAGCCAGAAAAACCACCTAATACTCACTTAGATCTAGCAATTCTCATCTAATATCTTGTTGTTTACTGATCATCAAGAACATTTTCTTAAGACTTGCGGTTTTCAATGACTCAAACTCAAAATCAATTCTTGACAACCTTTAGACAAGACAAGGGGTGTAACAGAATTTTTCAGGTAACCACAAGGTTTTTGCACTGACACTTGATGTATAAAACGGTGAGAACACTTCGCCAACTAAAACAGATGTATAGATTTAATTATCACAGGATTTTCTTGTAATTAATGTCGTATTTGGGCGAAAATATCGACATGTGTAACTTCATGACGACATTTCTTTTTTGGTTCGCAAATTCAGAATTCAGATTCAGAAATGCCAATCTCAGCGATCTGCGATTTGCAAAAAATCCCTAAATTAGAAAATTGTTTGTCACTTGTCTTTTTCTTCTTCTTCCTACTGATAATGATATTCGCATGTCGTTAGTCGTTATTCCAATCCCACCATTTCCACTACAGCCCACATCCATAAGTCGACAGTTTTCAAACTACAAGGATCTAAGAGTTTAGGCGGCAAGAAGGAAGGAAACTAAGGAAAGACTTTAACCCTGTTTTATTTCCCTTTTTTTAATTTTAGAAAGAATATATTTTATTTTTTATTATTGTTCCAGAAGGCACTAATGACCAAACAAATATGTCTCCGAAAGTGAGTTAATTCAGGAAATCATGCTGTCGTTATCATAATTTGCACATTTCTCTCGTAGGTAGACAAATTCGTGAAAACCTATAAAACCCTTGCCCAAATTCCAGCTATCACAGGGGGAAGGATAAGATCCGATGGAATCATAAGTAGTTTATGGTCCCAGAGAAACTTGGAAAGAGGTAAAACTTCCAAGTTCATGCGAGAATTCTTCACTAAGGATTTGATTAAGTTGGCAGAAACATCTCCTGTAGATGTTAGTACTGAGTAAGACAAAAAGCTGTTCAATTTCTTGTGCTCTAGCCAATTGTGTTTCAGAGTTCTTTCAAGAAACTCTCCCAGCGAAAAATTCAGAGCTGTACTTAGAGACATAGATAGCAAACAATATCTAGAAGTGTGGCAAGAGAACAACAACATAAGAACAGTTGATCTGGGTGCTTTAGACCTACATGGATCAGTATATTCTGATGGTAATTTGGTATCTAATTTTTTTGGATTAGTGCATGCAAGTAATATATATATTTATAGTTGAATTTACATCATTTGAGTGGTCACCAGATGAGAAAAAAATCCTCTATGTGGCTGAAAAAAAATCCAAGAAATCTGAACCATTTTACAAACGTAAAGCTCCTGCTTCTGACAAAGAAAAAGAAGGAGGAAGTGGTGATGAAGAAAAACTAATAGGAGAGGAGTATACATTTGAGCAAGACTGGGGAGAACAACTGGTTGGCAAAAAGCTATCAGTCATAGCTGAATACAATGTTGAAAATGATATGGTTGAAGTCTTGAAAGGTGTACCTGATGGTGTTTTTATAGCTCAGATCAAATATTCACCAGATGGGTCTTATATTATTGGTGTAGCATACAATTTGGAGCCTCGAAAACTGGGGCTTATTTACTGCTCAAACAGGCCCAGTACAGTATTTACACTAGACTTTGAAGGCACTTATTGTGAGTTTGATTTTTTTTTGTTAATATCAGAGTTCATACAGGATATTTTGCAGTTGAATTGCCTTTGGTAGGAGTGGCATTGAAATCTCCTATATTCACACCTGATGGAGGTTCAATTATCTGGTTACAGAGGAAAACTGGGGGTCCCCATGCCAGTTGCATGCAACTGGTGAAAACAGAACTTCCTCTGACAGCAAATGTAATATTTCTTAGACTTACTTTATATTGAATAATGTGATTTTTTCATGGTTTTAGTCTGTTGGAAAAGTAGTTGTGGACATGGTTGAAACTGAAATTTCAATTGAGGGTGGTAAACCCTTTTTTGGTCTCTACAATACAGGTTTTTTAAAACGCCCTTGGGCTAGTCATAACAGGCTGTTGGTGAATACAAACCAAAAGTACACATTGAATAGCTATGTCATAAATATAGGTAAGATTGTATGCAACATTTGAGGACTTCTTTATATACATTTTCTTGATTAACAACTAATAGAATAGAAAAATAATGCAATCAAATTTAAAAACTGGAAAAAAAGGAAAAGAATCAATCATTCAAGCTATGGGTATTCTGAAATATAATGTACTGGGTGTTCCAGATCCTTTACTCTTGATTAAAAAGATTGTTTGGAAAAGACATGATATTAGTTTTCAACAGATGACAAAAAGATATTGCAACTATAGTCTAAGGAATTCATGACAATATATTAACCAAATTAATAAATCCTTATCAAATAATCAACCCTAATTTATTCAAATTATACTTATAAACCTCAGTTTTCATCTATACATCTGAGTAATTCCTAATCTCTGATGAATTTGAGAAAAAACGGAAGAAATGTATTGAAATGACTCATACCTAATAAAATAATCAGTTATTCTTGAATATTACCCATTTACTGGTTTTGTGTTAAAACTAATATTTCTCTAAGATCTGTTGCAAAAAATCGAATCTTCCTGTTTATTATGGGTTTCAGGAAAGAAGCAAATACAATAAATTAATTTATTCATTTGGTGCTGTTCAAAATTTTGTGTGCTCTTTATCTGAATCCAAATTGTGCAAAAATAAGTTTTTGTTTCAAGATAATGGTGCAATAACAGAACTGCCTTTCCAAAATGGTAGTCAAGTGATCCTAGATGTATTTGAAGATAAGATCTTGGCAACTAGGAGAAATTTCCTAAAACCTGACCAGCTGGTCATTGGTCAGCTACCTGAACCTGGAAATGAAACCCATATCACTTGGAATGAACTCACTGCCACAGAAACTGTACCTTGTTTGGAAAATTGCATGTATGAATATCTGGATTTGGTATCAAAAGGAGATGGTTTCAGTGAGTCACTAAATGAACAATCATGATTTTCTTATGGGAAAAATTATATTTTGTAGATATCTTCAATGCAATATATGTGGGACCAAAAACTGGCCAGGAAAAAACAGTACCTCTGGTAGTTTGGCCCCATGGAGGTCCTCATTCTGCCTTTGCAAATTTCTTCTTTCTTGAAGCTGCCATATCTCTATACTTTGGTAAGTTAGTGTAGTAGCAGCTCATAAATTTTACCATTGATAGGACTCTACCTCAATAGTTGTTTTGATTTTTTTTCTACTACACTTGTTACACACACACATTAACACTTCTAACAATCCTAAAAAAAAATCATTTGGACCATAGAAAAAGAATCCCTATATTAATTTTTTTTGTGCTAGGATCTGGCGACCAGTATATATCACTGACGATAATCCCATAGGGTCATTGAGTCTCTCTTCTGTACTCCTTCATGTCTGGAAATTACTATCTCCATAATTAGGAAATATTCAAGGGTGTATCCATCAGAAGGGATACACACTGTGTAGTAACTCTGTAGACGGATTTGGCATCTATAACAATTTTCCTCTAATGCCTCAGCATTTCCATTCTGTGTTTCAATATACTATTTCTTTAACAAAATTTTTCATGGGAATTGAAGCATGCAAATCATTGCTCTAAAATGAAAATGTCCTAGTACCCTTTTTTTGTGTAGAATCATCGTATCCTTATTTCCATCATTGTCAATATATACCTGAAGTCCCTTGATGGAAATTGACATTAGAGTCATCTTAACAGGGTACGGACAGATCCTTGTCTCCTCTCACTCTAAAGTGTTTGTGAAACAGTTATATAGTTCCGTCCTTATTCCATTCTGGGGATAAACACTAGATTTTTGACATTTGTTGTTTTTTAGGTTGTATTGGCGTATCATATGTAATTTCCATATGGAATTCCTGATTCAACTATACCAAGATATAGTTGAACAATCCTCTAGTTTTAGAGTTTACTACTCCATCATAATCTTTGCAAGGTAGGGAACATATAATTTGTACTGAAAGCTTAATATATTTCACCAAAAGGAACTGTTCTCAGACTGTATCCCAGGGTTGACTGAATTGACTGAATGAATTCTGATTTCAAGCTGAGCAGTAGTTTAACTATAAGCTGAATGAGCTGAGCCTTATGATTGAGAAGAGGTGAAAACCTCGATGTGGGTATCTGAACTACTGTACTGATGTCATGTGTGCTAAATATATTTTCGGAATCCAACTCGGAGAAAAATTTATGGAGTGACTAATTCTAGCATAACTAGTCACCATAAGTATACACTGGTCAGTTCTCTTTGTGAATCTTCTGTTCAGTTCGTATGGACTGGATGTTTTTCTCCGATTGAGTGGCAAGTATCAAATACTGCTTCTCTGATCTGCAACAGAACATCACATATCAATCAAAGTACATTCATATCAGAAAATAAATATCATTAAATGAATTACATGGATGTTGAATCTGAGACATACCTGAATAATATATACAACGTCTGTAACTGGATTGCTACATATCCGCGTTCTTTCCGAGTAGTGTTTTTTCCAGTAGACATCTTCCACATTTTCATTTACGTACGTGTGTTATATCAAGGACTTTGAAGGCCAAACGATGTGCTGCTCTGATGTAAAAGTAGGGATCAATTTCAAATTTGAATCGTGAGACCTACATAGAATATTGGATATTGTTTTCAACATTCGTAACTGGAACGGGATATATTTTTGTAATTCATCAACTATCTCAATGAATACGAGACAGGCAGATAAACAACAATTTTCTCTGCAATGAAGAACACTGTATATACCTAACCCACCATGCTTCTACCTCCTTTGCAAAGAGGGTTTATAAACGCCGAGTTGATACTCTCCCCTCGTAAGGGTACCTGTCGTGTTTCCATAGAGACATAAAGCTGAATATCTGTCTATCTGTCTGCTTGAGAATCTGGAAAGGTAATCAATATATCGCCTTCCGTACGAATATAATGATCTGAATTCTGTAAAGTATACTCTGGTCAGTTCTCTTTGCTGATTTTCTGTTCGGTCCGTATTTACTGGATGGTTTTTCCCGATTGAGTGGCAAGTATCAAACACTGCTACTTGGATCTGCAACTAAACATCACATTTAAATCGAAGTACATTTGAATCAGAAAATATCATTAGACGAAATACATAGATGTTGAATCTGAGACATACCTGAATAATATTTTCAACGTCCGTAACTAGATTGCTACATATCCGCCTCCTGTCCGTATAGTGGTTTTCTCAGTAGGCATCTTCCACATATTCAATTACGTGAGTTATATTAAAGTAGTTAAACAATGCGGTTTGTAGGGAATTTTGGCAGTTGGCCCGCCTAATGGAAACCTATTACATTCATTATGACGTATAACGTTCAGTTCACTTAATAATTTTATTTAATTAAAAAAAGATAATCATACCGTATAGGATTTGAACTTTGGATCTCTGGGTTGGCAAGCCGACACGTTACCAAGTGGCTATGGGGGGTCCAATTTATCAACGTGCAAGTGTAGGTACGACTCAACTTGTCCCCCTGTTTTCGAGAGATATTTTTTGGAGGTCCATGAGTATGGATTTTCGACATATGGATGGGTATATGGATATTTGGGGGGGTTCATTTTGCTTCATTGGGCCAATATGAGCAATTTAAATAAATATATTAGGCTTATGAATGAGTTTCAGTAAATATTTCTATGTTCTACATAGATTTGATTTTACGGTACTGCTAGTGCCCTCACTCGGATGTGAGTGGAAACTGTTTGCTATGCTTACCTTCTCCTATTACAGAGGTCTTTTTGAAGAATCCACTCGTATGTGTTACGCTTCAACCTAATTCCGCGAGGTGTCGCTACTGATACTGTTTTCAATATTTAATATGTTTTGCTAGTCTATACGGCCTCTTTTTGTGTTGCTAAAATATTCATCTTCACTATTATTTGAAGACCCTAACAATAAAATATGTTTGGTTCCTCTCATGGGCTATTATCAGAATTCAAAATCATTACCTATATTTGGCTTATGATGGGTAATATATGAGATATTTCTGAGAGTAATTCAGCTTGCATGATTATCAATTTTTCTTAAATAATATACATAGTCTGTTATATATTTCTTTTGAAGATTTGAATAATAATAATTATAATAATGAATAAGTTTATTCAAAAACTTTTTCAAAATATACATTGGAACAACAGATATTTATTTTGAATGAAGAATCCTACGAATCGTTTCCAAATGAGCAATATCTATTCAAAGTTGAATCAGATTAGAAAGTCAATGACAAAAGAGAATGTGGTTTGTACGATTAGTGAATGTCTGAACAATCACGAGAATATGGAAGGTAATATGAACAGTATATATAGAGAGAAATAACGTTCACAAATCGAGAACTACTATCAGAGTATCTATCTGAGTGTATAGTGTCAGCAGTAACAATCAAAGGTGAGTTATTCTTTATTAATAATATCATTTCTCCTATCATTTTCCTTGTTCCACTATTCCACATATACTATTGCACAGGACAAGTAAATTATATATCAAAAGAAAATAATTCCTCTGATATCAACAATTCCACGACCAAAAACCTCTAACAAAGAACCTCCGAAGTAAAACAAATAAATTCTATTATGTATGTGTTTTTTTTTATAGATGGATCTTAATGCAATGAACTCAATCTCTCTTCTAGAAACAGATAAGGCAGTTACAAAGCTGACAGATTTGGTTGTGGGTGAACCAAATACGATATACTCAGCTAAAATAGTGAATACTAAATATGGGGAGACGGTCATACTTGAACTAGAGAAAAACATAGTGTTCCTGCCCCAACGAGTAACCCAGGAGTACAAGCCAAATATTCGATACTTCACAGCGGGGAAGTATGCTGTAGTATTCAGGGGGACCAAGAACGTTGGGAAACCTCATCCTGCCACATATTTCGAAATAATCGAATTGAAATAAATTTTAGAGGTGAGTTACTTTTTTTATAAATAATTAGTGATACATTATGGATGAATTCAGAGGAACAATGTCAAAAATTGATGAAACGCTTAAATTGATCAAAGGCAATTCCGCTGAAAGGAGTTCAATCAAAGCAATCAATCAACATATAAAAAAGTGTAATGAAGCTTTGGATAAGTTAAAACTCAAAGTTGGACAGAAAAGTAAAATAATTTCAAAAATTGGACAATTGAAACGATTAAAGTGTTTAATTAAGTTGAAAAATAAAAATGAGAGGTCGAGGAAGGAGCGTAAGGTTTATTGGGAGGATGTCAATTCTTGTTTCAATAACAGAGTAAAGACAGGAGTCATCATCAATGTAAAGCATAAAGAAATAAAAGCATTTTTTGCTGATGGATTTCATTTGTTTAAAAAAATTATCAACAAAATTCTAAAGGAAATGCCAGCTTTGAAAGTAAATACCTGTTTTTGGGGTGATTTTGTGAAAAAATCAAATGATGAGGAAATAATTAGTCAAAAATATTTCATTTCACCGAATGCAGTTTTAGATCAAGGGACGGATCTCATTGTGTGGTATCAAGAACATGTTGTTGATCACATTTTAAATAAATTGTCTGAGTTTTCTGAAGAAAAGAGCGGTTGGGCATTACAAAAAATTCTATTGTTGGAAGTTGCAATAAACAAATATGAAATTGGTAATGGAACATCTTTTATCAAAATACCATTAGAAATTTCAAGAAAGAAAGCATGTATCAACATTCAGAATGATGATGAAGCATGCTTCTTCTGGAGTATAGTTAGTGCTTTATATCCACCCACAGGAGATAATCGCTATACAACTTCCTATCCGCATTACAGTCTAGTATTGAATACTGAAGGTTTAGAAATACCAATGAAACTGAATCGTATAAATAAATTTGAGAAATTGAATAATATATCTGTAAACGTTTATGCGTTGGAATTGAATCTTTCCACCAAAGGTTCATCTTATGTGGTAGTACCCGTGAGACTCGCTAAAAGTAAATTAGAACGTCATGTCAATTTGCTATTAATACAAAACCATTATTTTCCCAAACTGAATGATTATACAGCACCAATGCCAGATGACAATGATGAAACTGAAATAAAGTTTCACTATTGTTGGATAAAAAATATGTCGCGTCTGATATCGACGCAAGTTAGCAAAACGAAACGAAAAATTCATTTATGTGATCGTTGCTTGAATTATTTCTATAGTGAGGAAAAATTGAAAACTCATTATGTATTGTGTGAGAAAAAGAACGATTGCAGAATATCATTCCCCAAGTATGACTTTGTAGAATTTAGGAATTATGTTTACAAGCAGAAAGTACCTTTTGTAATCTATGTTGATATTGAATCCATTTTAGAACCGTGTAATTCAAGATTATCACAAACAACTACGAAATATCAACTACACAAGGCATTTTCGGTAGGTTATTACCTAAAGTGTTGTTATGATGATTCAATTTCTCATTTCAATAGTTATGAGGGTGAAGATTGCATGGAATGGTTCTCAGGTGAGATTAAACGAATTGCGAAGTTCGTAGAGAACAAAATACTAGATATTGTACCCATGATAGAAAAACCGAATAAAAACGGAAATTTCAGAACTTGTCACATTTGTGAAAAAATATTTGAACCGAATGACGTCATCGTGAGAGATCATGATCATTTTACTGGTCAGTTTCGTGGATTTGCGCATCAAAACTGCAATTTAATTTTTAAGAAATTGTTTGTTTTACCAGTTATATGTCATAATATGTCAAATTATGATGCACACTTCATTATTAAAGATATGGCCAAACGAGGCTCTTTGAGTGTGCTTCCATTGAACAAGGAAAAATATATTTCTTTCACTCTCAATGACAATGATAGTAAGATGAAATTTAGATTTATCGATTCTTTCAGATTCATGGGTGCGAGTCTTAATGAACTCGTATCCACTTTATGCATGGATAATCTTCAAAATTTGAAGCGAGAGTTCAAAGAGTTGGATGATGAAACATTCAAACTATTGTCTAGAAAAGGGGTATTCCCCTATGATTATTTAGATAATGTAGATAAATTGAAAGATACTCAACTGCCACCCATTGAAAAATTCTATAACAAATTGAGTGATGTAGAATTGTGTGAAGAAGACTACATTCATGCACAAAATGTATGGAATGCATTCAAAATGAAAAGTCTAAGAGATTATAGTGACTTGTATATGAAAACTGATATTTTGCTACTTGCAGATGTCATGGAGAATTTTAGGGAAACTGCATCGAATACTTATGGTTTAGATCCCGCTTGGTATTATACAATGCCAGGATATACCTGGGATGCTATGTTAAAATATACAAAATGCAAATTACAAATTTTAAAGGATGTTGATATGATATTGTTTATAGAAAAGGCGATTAGAGGTGGAATTTCGGTTTGTAGCAGTCGATTTTCAGAGGCTAATAACAAGTACATGCCCAACTATGATCCCTCAAAACCTTCCACAACACTTTTGTATCTCGATGTGAACAACTTATACGGTTGGGCTATGTCTCAACCATTACCATTTGGAGGCTTCAAATGGGTTGATACAAATATTGATGTAACAATGATTCAGGATGATTCATCGGTGGGGTACATTTTACAAGTTGATTTGGAATATCCCAAAAATTTACATGACTCACACAAAGACTTTCCATTTTGTGCAGATCATTCCGTTCCTCCAACATCAAAATTAACAAAATTGATAGCTGATGTGCATGATAAAAAAGGATATATTTTGCATTACAGAAATTTGAAACAAGCATTGGCAAACGGTCTGATTCTAACTAAAATACATAAAGTGTTGGAGTTTGAGCAGTCTGAGTGGTTACGGCCATATATAGAACTCAATACTCGTTTAAGGGCTTCGGCTACGACTAACTTTAAAAAAAATCAATATAAATTAGCTAATAATGCTGTTTTTGGGAAAACAATGGAGAATATACGACTACATAGAGTCGTTAAATTGGTAAATTTTTATGAAGGTCGTTATGGAGCTAAAAATTTGATTGCTAGTCCGCGATTCCATAGTAGATCCATTTTTGATGAAGATTTTATGGCAATTGAATTGAGAAAAGCTGAATTAATCTTCAATAAACCTCTTTACATTGGTATGGCTATTTTGGACATTTCGAAACTTTGTATGTATGATTTCCATTATAATTTTATGTTACCTACAGTAGGATCAGACAGTTGCAAGTTAATGTACACAGACACAGATAGCTTCTTTTACGAATTGACTTGTGCCGATGTATATAAAGATGTAATTAAAAAACATATTGATAAATTTGATACCTCTGATTATGAAAAAAATAATGAGTACAATATTCCATTAGTGAATAAAAAAATACCGGGGAAAATGAAAGATGAGACAAACGGTAGGATAATTACACATTTTGCTGGCCTTCGTTCAAAAATGTATACTTTCAAAACACTTGTTACTCAGCAAGAAAGGGATCGTTTGGAAAAGAAGTTGGTAAAAAAGGGTATGAGTAAAAAACGAATAGATATTGAAATCAAGAATTTGGGTATTAAGAAAACATCTAAGGGGGTGAAAAAGTATGTAATGAAGAATGAAATAACTTTCGAGGATTATGTTGCTTGTCTGAATGATTTTAAGAACAAAGCAATATCACAACAAAGTATCCGTTCCTATGCTCATAACGTATTCAGTATAGAACAAACAAAAGTTGCTCTTAGTCCACATGATGACAAACGAATTATTATTCCTCAGTCATTTGATACACTTCCATGGGGTCATTATAGTACATAGATTCTTCTTATGTTTCAGGAATTATTCAATATGCAATTGAGAGAACTTTGTATCAAGACTGTTTGTCAAAATATAAGAGAAATAATACTTTTTATCAATAGTCTATTATTACCTTTGAGCTTAACTTTAGAAATTGTTGAAAAATTCAGTTATTATAAATGGATAAGAATTTCAGAGTGTTCTAATAACGATAACGCTTACCTTCCTACCAATATGCTACATAGAAGTATGATTTTTTCATTAAATGAGCGAACTGCAGTTATCAATCATTGTAATTGGGAATCAACATTTCTAGAACCTGAATATTGCATATGGGTTAATAGATATAGAATTAAAAATTTCAATTTATATTTATGTAAATCATGTTATCACTATTTCTTAGATATTTTGAAAAGAAATAATATTATTGTGAATTTGCATGTTGTAAGAGATCATTTCCATTTACTTTACGATACACGCAACATTCATTCCATATATCAAAAAAGTTCTATGTGGTGTCAAAATAGTTTTATAGAATTATTATTCAGAATCAAGTTACGCTATGAATGCGACATGGACTTACATGATGCTAACAGCAAATTTAATCGTTTCATTGATTATTGTGATGAGGATGAAGATGATGATGATGATTAATGTATTTCAATTATTTATAAAAAATGTGCTCACATTAATGATGTCAGTTGATGTATATTTTTGATGAATAAAAAACAAAAAAACTTAATTTTTGTAAATTTTATTTAGATCTGAATTACAATTATTGTTCAAGAGCAAATTTGCATAAATGACATCTTGATTGAGATGTTGGTGGACCATCTACATGCGATTGCCAATCGGGTCGGTTGTAATGGACGAAACAGGGTAGTTTCACTTGCAGATCAAAATTGAGACGGTAGTCCCGAGGTAACTTATTCCATGCATATAAGAGTTCGATTGGTTGTGCTCTTTCAATCAAATAGTGAAGAGGAAACTTTGTGAGTTCTTCCTCACTAAAGTGATGTAAACTCCGTTTAAGATGCCAATGATCCTTCAACGGATAGATACAGTAGCATGACTCTTGATTCATTTTCAACTTTTCTGGACGATACAAGAAAACAAGATATATACTTGTGTACTGATTCAATAAAGGCATTTCCGTCTTTTTATAGATATTTCACGTTGATAGAGGGGGGGTATAGAGAGAGAGAGAGACAGAGAGAGGCAGGTGAATAAAAAAAGTTTTGTTCATTTTATACATTTATTTATTCATTCATTCATTATAAAGTGCGTATACAAAAAGTATACATTAGATAAAGCGCATACGCATTCATCTGTATGATTATTATGATAAAAACACATGGGCACTTCCTTTTTCAATGGAGGATGGTCGTCCAATTCATGAACTGGACAGCTGCAATATTTCGTGATGAAGTTGAATTTTTCTCTTCCTTTTACATACACTGCATCTGCACCTTGAGTTAGATACCTTATGATATTTCCAAATTGATGTGGAGGAGTGAATCCAACATTCCAATCGATGCAGTGATGATTCTGCATCAACCACGCTGCTTGTTTTTTTAAATCGTGCGGTAGATTGTTGAAGGGAAATGGTGGTTTGAACAAGAAATGACTAATACGACGATGACCATCAAAACAGGCTAGCTCTTTCACAATAAATTTATTGTTCCCCAGTTTGAAGCCTTGAAAATCAATTACTAGCCTCATATTTGGAGATTCTTCAATTTTTGTAAAATCAATTTTTTCTTCTCGAAATATTCAATTTCAGCTTTGAGTTGCTCCAGCTGATGGAGGAAATTAACTAACATGTATCTGTATTGAGGTATCATTATCAACTGACTGACTGACTGACTGACTGGCTGACTGATTAAGACCTATCGTACCATTTTATTCAATGGATTGTAGTAAAATTCTTTTTCATGTAATATTAGGCAATATGCAGACACATCATTTCCTGTAGGCTTAGACGTTTCAAATTCTATTCGTAAAACGACAGATCCACTCTGAATAATTTCTTTTTGGTGGGAACAGTCTATATGAATAATTGGAGCTTTGTCTTTGAATTCTTTAGGGCCGAATAGTGGTTGATTGGTTTGGATGTGATAATAACTTTCTTGAAAATTGGCAAACATTTCGTATAGCGATGCAAATCGATTTGTATCAAAATCTAAATTTAAATCTTGATACGGAAATCTCTCACTATTTAAAAATACTCGTACATTCGTGAGATTACAGTGATTGAATTTACTCATATCTTTTAGAATTTGGCCTTTACAAGCATTTTGAAAAGCGATGATGATATGTCTAGGACTCTCCAATTGAGAGGAAGTTTTTACAGACCAAGTGTGACGTGTTGAATCATTCAGAGTGGGATATTCTATTAATTCCCAACTCCTAAATTTAAGGGGTAATTCAACATTACTACGAACTATTTTATTCAAACGTAGTTGTTCGTTAATACTCGGTGTTATATGAGGAACGTTCCAATACAACTTGGTGATTTGAATTTTTGGTTTTTCCGAATTATCCGTTGCAATAATAGCATCAATGTCATCTTTGTCTCTGATGAGAACTAATTCTTGTCTCATATTCATTATAATCTTCCGATAGTCTTCAAAGAATCCCGACCACAGTTTCAACGGTATGCACACATTGAAATTCCCGTTATTATCAATCATAAGTTTATCATCATCTTTTGGAAACCACCCTCCGTTCTTGAATAGTTTACTCTCATTTTCATTTAATGATAAATAATTTTTCAAAGTGGAAACAAGTCCGACGTTCCGAATAGAATCTATCACAACGCCATTCAATTCATATCTCAGTTCTCTGAATAAATAAGCTATACCATTATTGATGAATTGAAATTTGGTAGGTACTTTGTTTTGATCTGTTAATATTTTGCCTTCTATGTAAATGAAGCTGTTACATGGTAATGTGAACGCATCTAATTCCTGCACTGAAATGCGAACTTCATCATTGTAATTAAGGGCTCCAGCGTTGTAGGGTTGATAAGTGTGAAACTGATAATCTTCAATCGTTGTATCACTAAACGGTTCACCTGTTACGTTCAATAAATCCATTATACTAGCACATGAAAGCCTAGAGATTTCAAAAATTGACGATTTTCGTATGTTAATGTCTTCTTTGACAATGAAAAACCATCTGGCTTCTTTGTGCGTCGCTGTAGCTTTTTATAGTTTTTGTTTGGAGGTTGGAATCGATGAAATTGTAACACCATTGCTATTCAATTTTCCTAAGATGTAAACGAACTGTAATTGTCTCACCGCGGAAATTTACCAAATTACTATCTTGATCGAGCACCCTAACGGTTATATTGTTTATTGTTTTGATACTCACAGGAAAATAGATGACAGTAAGAGGTTGCTCTACTATTTTATAGCCGTTTGGAACTTGGGGAAAAAATTGATGGATTAGGTGAACAGGTTCGCCATGTAAAAATGATCCTGCTGCAATGTTGCAATCCACACAAATCGTATTAACTGCCAAGATATTAACTTTATTCTCTGAGGTATAATCTTTGTTGGGTTCGAGTATGGTTTTCGGAAATCCTAATAAAATTCCAATGGAACGATCAATACTAAAATTTATCCGATCGGTACTCTTAATGGAAACTGTGAATCTCTTTGAGTCTGTTGTGATATGTATCTGAGTGCCCCCCTTCTCATACATTTTATTCTTTATAATTCTCAAAATCTCTTCAATTTCATAAGACCCTATGGGAATTTCGATTTTAAATTCATCATTTGGACCCCACACCAATACATTGTTTGTTTCATTTACATTTGGAATACTATTGAATGTATCGAAATTTATCAATCCAATTTCATAGTCTTCATTTTCATTTAAATACAATGGTGGATTGAAATTATCACTTAAAATTGATGAATCTCCACTGAGCGTAAAGGTATATGACATGACTAAGGTTTCAAAACAAATGAAACGATATTTATGAGTTGTATTGATTATATAAAAATTTTAGACAATATTGTCCGCACTGATACGAATTGAATTTTTGAATTGAATCATAATTATATTTGATCATTACATTACCATTGCTCCTAAAATATTCTACTAATTCATTTGGAGGTGGTAAATTGCCAAAACTATCAAAATAGGTGACATTCTTATTGTTTTTTGAATATGCTGTCCAATGAGTACCAGGCCCACTTTCCACATCAAGATTAACTATACCCGATTCATTTGTTGAAATTCTTTTCGGCAATGAATCGCGCATAAATACACCACGGAAATAGGGGATTCTCAATATTCGTGCATACGAGATAAGATCTCTATCTGACATTATACGTCGTGGTAATTTTATTTTTTCGTTTTTCTCCAATATGGGCCTAGCTGCCGAAACCCCTTTGAACTTGTTGTTGCTTTTTTCTTGCGCAAACCGTACCCCTTATAAGGTCTAAGATAATATCCTTTTCCAGATTTTTGTTGCTCGAGTGCCTTGTTATGTCTTATTTGTTCGGCTAATTGTTCACGATTAGTTTTGGCATCGTTCACTGCTTTAGCGATGCCCGCACCGCCACCTGCTACTGCGCCAAGGGCGCCCAATAATGGCAGTAAAAATGGTAAAAATCCTCCTTTTTTTGGGGCACGGATAGTTCGTTTTTTAGCCACTTTATTTTTCTTTTTCAATCCCATTCAAAGTTTACGTTTTCCCTTCATTGCGGTCGTAACAAACCAAGCTGCTGCTTTTTCTCCAAGTTTGGCGTCTTTTGCTTTAACTCTGTTCCAAGCCTTATTTTCCAAAATTTCGTCTGCTCGATGCCTTTCACTGAGATCTTTGCTTTTAGAATAGGCGATATCGTGCTCTTTACATGCAGTATCTAGAGAATTTATACCAGAATCCCCGCGCTCTAATCTTCGTTGTAATTTAGTGCCGGCTACAAGAAGAGAAAGGGTTTAAAAAAAAATCTCGATAGCGTTGATCGCACTCACGTCCGCAGTAATTATATTTGGGTAAATGCAATTCAAAAGGTAGTTTATCTATTAATGAGTTAACGAAACCTCTTCCTCTATTCGTTCTCTTATTAGCTCTTACTCCGTTTTTGGATTTAACCATTCTAATCTGTTATATATATCAGCACACCTTTATATACTCCTCAGTCTCAACCATTATGAGGTTACGAAAACAAAACGTTACCCTACCCATCGGTAATTATGATTTCCATGAAAACAAGCAAAATGTTGGAAAACATGGTGAACTATTCGGGGGTGATTCTAAACGAGGATTGATCGTAGGTAGTAGCGGATGCGGCAAAACAAACATTATGTTGTCTCTAATCGAACATCCTAACGGATTGAGATTCGAAAATATCTATCTATACTCAAAGTCATTGGATCAACCCAAATATCAATATCTACGTACTTTGCTTCAACCACTCAGTGAAATTGGATATTATGAATACAAGAATAGTGAAGATGTACCTCCAGCAGATAACATTAAAACAAATTCTATAATTATATTTGATGATGTAGCAACTTGTGATCAAAATATTATCAAAGATTATTACTCTTTCGGACGACATAAACAAACAGATTGTTTTTATATTTGTCAGACGTACACTGCTATTCCGAAGCATCTCTTGCGTGATAATGCCAATTTATTGATTATATTTCAACAAGACACTACCAATTTGAAACATATTTATGATGACCATGCGAATATTGATATGGACTTTCAAAAATTCAAGGAAGTAGCATCTTCTTGTTGGAAGAAAAAGTTTGACTTTTTTGTAATTGATAAGGATTGCGATTTGTCTTCAGGTAGGTATAGAAAGGGCTTCGATACATTCATTCATGATATATAAAGATAAACTTTTAAAATGGAATCAGTCGAAATGGACCCTCCATTAGCAAAACAGCTTGTGCAAGCCAGGCA
This sequence comes from Phaedon cochleariae, assembly GCA_918026855.4. Taxonomy (NCBI): domain Eukaryota; kingdom Metazoa; phylum Arthropoda; class Insecta; order Coleoptera; family Chrysomelidae; genus Phaedon; species Phaedon cochleariae. Next base: position 60,274,224 of record OU896708.1, read on the forward strand.
CGCACTAAGAAAAAAGTATAAAATTATAAACGGTAACACAGCGAGATCGCAAAGTCAATTAGAAAAATCATATCAACCTATTACTCAGTCTATTCAACGATTGGTTTCAACATTGGGAGAGACAGAGGCGGCGGCAGAAACCATAAAACCAGAAAAGTTTGAAAAGTTGGAAAAATTTGAGTCAACACCAGTATCATCACCGAAATCGTATAATCAATTAGCATTTTTATCTCCAACTCCTGAAAATGGATCTGTCATGGAGCTACCAAGTTTTTTGAGAAATGAAAAAACGTATGAATCACGCAATGATGAGGGGGAATTGCCAGATAGAACCAGAGAAGATGCATTTATCGATGACACCCTATCTCAATTTTATCAGACAATCACAAATCCAGAAGTTCTTCAGGAATATTTTGATCAATTTAAATCACCATTACCTCGAACATATATTGAAGGGATGATAAAAGATACAAAAAGTGAATATGATCATATTTTAGGTCTTTTTCATAATCCTGTTGAAGACAAATTCTATATAGGAGATTCTCAAGTAGACTTTATAGGATCCAATGTAAAAGTACGTGACATCACTTACAATGGAACTGCAGGACTTTATGAGTTACTTTTTTTGAAGAATCCAATTTCTTACACCAAACAAGACATTGAAAATTATGTAGATATTATAAAACGGACTAGTGCATATCGTCGTGATAATAATGCCGATTTACCAATTAGAAAATTCCCCGATGATACCAAAGAAAAGTATATTTACATCATAAAGCCTCATTTAGATAAAACTCGCGCTAGATCTGGTTCAGTGCCATCATCTTTATTGAAAGGCGTGCTAACCAGAAAGATGACAAAAAAAGGACAAGGTGCTAAAATGTCAATGATGATGAAATATGAGAATAAACCAATTGATTATAAATATTTTGATGACTATAACGAGCTGGTAGATAGATTACGTTTGCTTGTTGCTTCCCAAGCAGTTGGTAACACTACAGGTCACAACAATGAAATTATTTCAATTATCGAAGAGTTACGCGAGGGAGCAATAATTTTATAAAATGTTAGAACCACTGGTTTTTTATATTAGTATTCAAAATGCCTTTGAACAAATTCAATCAACATTTTCTCAAAACTCCTTCTTCTTCTTCTTCTTCTTCTTCTTCTTCTACTACTTTCGAAGATATTGTCACAGCAAGACAGCCATCAACAATACCGTATTTTATTTGTCAACCTTTTAAATTCCATAGTAAATGTATATTAACTATTCGAGGCACTAAGGAACATTTCATCTAGTCAAACACACAACATCTTAGATGATAATAGTGTCAATTATACGATTCTTGTTACTGGAAAAATTGAAAGTTTCAAATGTTTCCCCAACACATTGAAAATATCCTATCAGAATAAAAACGATTCTCTTATCAATCTCATGAAGGAAAATGTCCTCAACAAAGGTGATGTTATTCAATTTTTCCTAAATACACAAACGTTAGATCATTTTTACGTAGAATTTATTATTCAATGTCCTTTGGAGAAGGATGAATAGAACAGAAAAATAACATCAAAAAAAATTTATAAGAGTTTTATTTAGAAATAAAACGATCAACATTTCTGAAAACTTTTGTCTGCCAATTGTCCTCCTCCTGTTGATTCATAATCTTCCTAAGATCTTGACAGTATTGTTCATCCCCCTCTTCCTCCTTCTCCTCCTCCTTCTGATTCTTGTTTCCAATTTTCTCATTCTTCTTTTTTTTCTTCTCCAGCCCCTTTTGGAACGATTCAATTCTGTGATCTAGTTCACATTTTGGCAGCGATTCCATTTCCTTATTCTTTCTATCTTTTTCTCTCCCCTCCCCTCCTCCTTTTCAGAACGTTTCGCGGACAGGTGAATTGAGTACTCCAAGGGGATCGTCTTTGAATCTATGTATCACTTTGGTAGGTCTTATCTGCATACACCAATTACAAAATTCGAGAACCAAAATGGGTCTGCTAACAAAGAAGTCGGTTTCCAAGTATTGCAGCTTAATAGCTCTACAAACGCAACAAATTTTCTTCTTGAAAATATGACAATTCATACTCATTCTCAACATGAATTTCATACCATATATATTCAAGACATCCCCCACTTTATCCTCATTTGAATTGTTAACGATTCTAAACACAGATTGACTTTCTTTCTCTCTCTCTCTCTAGGTTAAACTTTAGTATTCATTATGCCTTTGAATAGATTCAATCAACATTTTCTTCAACCTCAAGGAGAAGCAGGAGAAGGAGAAGATGGAGAAGAATCTGTGCTGGCCGCCTCACCACTGAAATCACAATTAAATGCTCCGTTTTATGTTTGTGATTCTTTCGATTACCATGTAAAAATTTTGATTCGTTTTAGAGGAGAAAAAAAAATCAATTTAAATAAAAAATATTATATATTAGACAATGGCGGTATAGTATTTAAATTCCCCATGTCCGCTAGGATTGAAAGCATTACACAATATAATGTTGCAGGAGGTGGAGAAGTTTTGATGAATAATAATACATCTTTCAAATTTCAACAACTAGCAAATAAGTCCATCGCTAAGGGGGATGAGATGAGTTTTAAATTGGGGACAACTCCAACGATTTTTATTGAGATATTGTTACAGTGTCCGCTAGTTAAAAATGAGTAAAGCACAAATTGTATCCGAACTTCATAAACCAGTCAGAATCAATTATAAAAGACGACATGTTATAGTTAAAGGTTTACATGACTTGATACAGGCTGATTTAGCGATTATGAATAAATTTGCAAAAGAAAACAAGGGATATAATTACATTCTTGTAATCATCAATGCTTTTAGTAAATATGTCTGGGCAATACCGGTTAAGAGAAAAACTGGTAAAGATATCACAGCTGCTATGAAATCTGTATTAGCCCAAATGTCTACTACACCAAAAAACTTGCAAACTGATATGGGGACAGAATTTTACAACAAAGACTTTCAAAATCTAATGAAGAAATATAGTATAAATCATTATAGCTCGTTTTCGAATTTGAAAGCTAGTATTGCTGAAAGGGTCATAAGAACTTTGAAATCATTATTATGGAAACAATTCAGCTATCAGGGGTCTTATAAATGGCTCAACATTCTTCCTGAAATTGTTAAGAAATATAATGACACCAAACATTCTACTACTAAGGCTGTACCTAGTCAAATAAATGAAAAAAATGCTAAATTTGTAACTTCATTTCAACACCTAAAAACTGTTGATCCAAAAAAACCAAAATTCAGCAAAGGCGAGTGGGTACGAATCAGCAAGTATCGACACGCATTCACTAAGTCCTATACCCCAAATTGGACCACTGAAGTGTTTAAAATCAAGCATATTAAATTAACTAATCCTACCACATATATTCTAGAAGATAGCAAAAAGGAACAGATACAAGGGGCATTCTATACAGAAGAATTACAGAAAGCCAAGTATCCCGATATTCATTTGGTATCAAAAGTCATCCGTAGGAAGGGGAAAAAACTCTTTGTTCAGTGGTTGGGTTTCGATTCATCACATAATTCTTGGATAAATGAAAATGACATAGTTTAGGTTTAAAACGTATTGTAAGAATTCAATCGATAAATAAAAAAATAGTCAGTTATATAGGTATTTTATTTATTTATTCATATACCCTATTCCTATGATCTATATTCATTATATGATTTGAACATAGAGCTGATTCCCTGATTCGTCACTCTAATCTTGATATATCTCCAGCAACGATGTTCCAAGGACTTTGTCTCGCCGTCCCCCGAAAAGCGTAACTCCATAGGTATAGTTCATGGATCTCTGCACCACCAAATGTTACTAACTTATTCATTGTTTTCGTAGAGGAGTTTGGGATGATGATACGTTACTTCCAATCCAAGTGCATACACTTCGTGATTTATTTCTTTCATTGTATCGAGCACCTTCAATGACCAGTCAATTAGATCCTTCTTCACTCCTAATTGAAGCATATTCATGACTTTATCGAATCTTAGCGATTTTAGAACCCCCATTCTATGCTGGATAATGGGTGTGAAAAGCCATAGTTTTAACAATGATTCATAATTTAAAAACATACTAGAATCACTACTGTAAATTCTAATATTATTATTATAATTTGGTTCGACCTGTTTGAATTCAATGGCAAATCTTCCAAGATCCATTGTATCAACAATTTCTGTTGTTGATACCAGCAAACTATCAATTGCTTCCCTGTTTTTCACTAAGTCAGACCATTCCTTCTCCGAAAACACTAAAGTGGCACCTTTATCAATATCTGTTATCACAACACAAGGGACATAACCTAAATGTACTGATATACAGATCGACACATACTTTGAATAATTAGGGTTCAAATAAAATCTACGTTCACCCAAAAATATATCTTCTTTGTCTTTGAATACATTCATTTCGTCTGATACTATATTTTTTTCCTCTCACGGTTTTATTTAAATAATCAGAAGAAGGTGTGGGGGGCTATTTTTTTTTCTCTCAAGGTTGAATCAAACAATCACTTCAATAATACATATTTTTTTTATTCAAAGATTTGAAAAAAATCAAGATTTCTCAATTAATAACCATGAAATTGATTAATTATTAGGTATCGACTGAAAGGCATCATACTTTGACACTACCATTTTGAATAAAAGCATTAGAAATATTGAAATTACCAAAACTAAGGTTATATATAATACTAAATACATTCTGTGTGTTCCTTCTTGCATAGTACTTCCATTTTGTTTTGTTTCATTGAAATGAATAGTTTGCCATTGGCATTGATCTGCTTCAGAATGATCAAAAAATATTATCTTCAATTTATAGTTCAAATGAGTGGCGTTCGCTTCTGGAATTTTTATGCTGAAAACGGGTAATTCACCATAATTTTCCTTGGATGAGCTCAACACTTTCCACGATGATCTATTGCAATCCAGTTTCGTATTTTTCATATCGAAACATATAGCAATATATTGAGCTTCTTTGGGTACATTTGTATATATTATACCATTTACAATAGCTGTCAAAATTATGAAATTTGATTTCAATGAAGTCATATTTTTTCAATGAAAGATATTTATCTTTACTCTGTGAGGTACTATTCGAAACTGAGATTATTTTCATCATTGACAATCATTTAGCAGAATGTCAGACGAACCAAAGCCTCTTTCCCCTCTTTCAGTAGCATGCAAAAAATTAACCTCCTCAATAATTGGAATAGAATATCGTTCACATATCAATTGAGCTATTTTATCCCCTCTTTTGAAATCAACTTTTTCAGATGATGAATTATATAGCAGAATTTTAATTGACCCTGTATAATCATTATCTATAACGCCAGCTAGAATATCTATGCCAAATTTTAACGCTAATCCGGATCTGGGTGCAATCCGTCCGTACACTTCTTGGGGAAGTTGTATTTTTAAAAAAATGTCTACGAGTAATCGCTCTCTAGCAGGTATAGTGAAATCTGTAGGTGTTCTTAAGTCACAACCAGCAGATCCAAGAGTAGCTCTTGTTGGTATATAAGCAGCTTGATTAGTTTTCATCACTTTTAGAACCTTAAAATATAAATAAAATAATTCAAAAGTGAAGAGACACCCACGCACAAGATTATATTACCATTTTTTCGTCAACAGTATTCATTTTTCTCATTCAATATTAAAGATTTCTATTAGAGAGAATATTTCATGTATTTCTCACCTAAAAAAATAATTCACTTATCTCAATCTAGCTCCATCAAAATTTTCAAAGTCAATAATGATAATGAAACACTCACCCCAAATTCGTTATTTGCTTCTTCTTCTTCTTTGGTATATAAATTCACTGTGTTTTCAACTAACTGTGTACTTCTCGAACTGAACCTTGGAAAACAGTATCAGTAGCGACACCTCGCGGAATTAGGTTGAAGCGTAACACATACGAGTGGATTCTTCAAAAAGACCTCTGTAATAGGAGAAGGTAAGCATAGCAAACAGTTTCCACTCACATCCGAGTGAGGGCACTAGCAGTACCGTAAAATCAAATCTATGTAGAACATAGAAATATTTACTGAAACTCATTCATAAGCCTGATATATTTATTTAAATTGCTCATATTGGCCCAATGAAGCAAAATGAACCCCCCAAATATCCATATACCCATCCATATGTCGAATATCCATACTCATGGACCTCCAAAAAATATCTCTCGAAAACAGGGGGACAAGTTGAGTCGTACCTACACTTGCACGTTGATAAAATGGACCCCCCATAGCCACTTGGTAACGTGTCGGCTTGCCAACCCAGAGATCCAAAGTTCAAATCCTATACGGTATGATTTTCTTTTTTTAATTAAATAAAATTATTATTAAGTGAACTGAACGTTATACGTCATAATGAATGTAATAGGTTTCCATTAGGCGGGCCAACTGCCAAAATTCCCTACAAACCGCATTGTTTAACTACTTATTAAGGACCTTGAATGCCAAACAATGTGCTGCTCTGATCTAAAACTAGGTATCAATTTCAAATTTGAATCGTGAGACCTACATAGAATATGAATCTATGAACAGTCTGGATATTGTTTTCAACATTCATAACTGGGACGCGATATATTTTTTTAATTCATCAATTCCTCAATTATCTCAATGAAGACGAGAGGCAGATAAACAACAAATTTCTCTGCAATGAAGAACACTCTGTATATACCTAACCCACCATGCGTCTACCTCCTTTGCAGAGAGGGTTTATAAACGTCGAGTTGATACTCTCCCCTCGTAAGGGTACCTGTCGTGTTTCCATAGAGACATGAAGGTGAATATCTGTCTTATCTGTTTTCTTGAAAATCTGGAAAGAATATCAATATATTGCCTTCCGTACGAATATAATAATCTGAATTCTGTAAAGTATACTGTGGTCAGATCTCTTTGCGGATTTTCTATTCGGTCCGTCTTGACTGGATGGTTTTCTCCAATTTATTGACAAGTATCAAACACTTTGCTTTTCGGATCTGCAACTAAACATCACATATCAGAAAGTCCATGAGAATTGAAAGTGATGTTGAATCTGAAACATACCTGAATAATATTTCCAACATTCGTAACTGGAACGCGATATATTTTTGTAATTCATCAATTCATCAACTATCTCAATGAAGACGAGGCAGGCAGATAAACAACACTTCTCTCTGCAATGATACTGCAATACTGCAAAAATAATCTTTCATTTCCACTCATGAAGCAACGTTGTCAAGTCACCATTTATAATCAAGTCCTGTCGTTGGATAAAACACGAGATAAAACATAATGAGAGTAAGCCATGATATTATAGATCATTCTTGACTTTTTCCAGCAACCAGCATGTCTGTATATCTCTTGTACCCTATAACAAAATATCATGTTGATGATGGCAACAATGTGCTGAATGCTGAGAACTGACCGCCCACAATTCGTGCGCCGGGCTGTCACGTTTACCCTCAAATATCCTCTAGTGTGAGTAGAAATATAATGATATTGATATTAACACAAATGTATTTCAAACAATAAGCCACAACAGATGAGGGAATATTTTGAGACAATTGATTTTTATGTCTAATTTGGAATATAACCAATGCAAGTCTTTGTCACCACCCCGCTGACGTGGCCACGATAACGGTATCTAACACATGATACAAGAAACCAGAATGATATAGCACTGCCGAATGTAAGAACCAACATTGCACTAAATAATCCTATTAGTCGTGCCGCACAAGAGTATAACAGGCTTCCTGATGAAATAAAACTAGGTCATAGTTATAGCAAGTTTTAGAAAAGCGTCAAAGAGATATATGAATAAAGTATATATTATAAATAACTATATATATATTAATAACAAACTGTACATTAAATGAATCATACTAGGATTACACATACTAGATTTTATTACTTATCTCTAAATAGTAGTTACTAGTTCTTTAAATGAATCATAGATAGATTATGCATACTAGATTTTGTTACTCTACCTGTAAATAGTACTTACTAGTTCGCTAGAGTTTGATCCACTGATCCTAAGACCAGCATTAGCTGATTGGGGACGTTCGTTTTACTAGCATAGTTATTTTTTGCATCATTTGTAATTTACAAACTATCATTTTGTCATATTATAGTTATTTAACCAACTAGTGTTTTAATGAGGGCGATTAATGATTGAGATATTTTGATCATTAATCGCCTTTTAATATACGAGTTGGTTACAAAAATTTTCCGTCGACCTAATTCCTGAACGCTTTACATACTATGATTTTTCTACGAACTCCAAAAATTACATTAATTAACATACCTGCTATTCCTGCTAACCTACAAAATAATTCGAAAGGAATGGGAATTGAAAACATAATACATACAACTAACTGCATGCAACCAGCGAGACACGTATAAGTGATATTGGTTGTAGATCTGTCCTGTCCATTGCTTACTAACCTTTGTTTCACGTTTATTGTCATGCTTAGCGCAGAATAAATAAATTGTTCTCAAAGATGGCTGCTTCATTTTTACACTTCTTGGAGGTATGTAAGTACCTGAACATTCTCTTCGATTTCACTATCGTCTACTTTTCGCATATATTTTTAATGAAGAATTCCGATACAAACGAATATTGTTTGAATAATTCTGATACAAAATATGAAAATAACAGTTGACAGTTAATACAATTGACAGGCCAGACATGTCTCGAATTACTGAAGCTGTGTTTAATGAACTGCGTTGCCATGGTAATGTGTTTAAGAAATCGTGTTGCCATGGTAACGTGTTTAATATTTTGAATAAATCACAGATCGACAATACGTGATTAATCAATCATTTAGCGTGTACATATCCGTACGATAAATGCCATTTTAGTTATGTGAGTAGAAAAAATACTTTAAAAAAAACTTTCCTCTCGTCCAGGCCATGCCCTGCTCCTCGTCAACTTCCGGGGCTCCCTGGGCAGTGGCCAGGCCAGCGTCGACTTCCTGCCCGGCCGCATCGGCGCTTCGGACGTCGCCGACTGCGTCCTGGCCACCGACGCCGCCCTCGAGCGCTTCCCCTGGCTCGACGGCGCACGCGTCGCTCTGAAGGGCGGCTCGCACGGCGGCTTCCTGGTCGCCCACCTGAGTGGGCAGCATCCGGACAAGTACCGGGCGGTGGTGGCGAGGAACCCAGTGATCGACGTGGCGTCTATGAGCATCATCTCGGATATACCGGACTGGTGGGTGGAAAGAATATATGTCTTCTCTTTCTGTCCTTGTTTTCAGGGTTGCTTCGTGAGTATTTCATGTTGGTAACACATGAACTGAAAAGAAGAAATGGTGAAGACTGGAGTTCCTAAATGTACTTGACATTGCTGTTTTGACGTTTTTTGTATAGGTCGCGTGCACGATGACCGACCCTGGAGGCAAAATATTGAAACACAACCTCACTCTTCTGTGAAATATTGAAACACAACCTCACTTTTTTTATTTGTTCACAGAGGAATCAAAGGATTGAAGTAGTAGAAGAGACGAAGGAATATGATTTTTTAGGTAAATAGTAATCTCACATAGTTTTCATTATGAAATGTTGTCATTCCTTATTGAAATTCCTTCTGCCACTTCTGCAATACAAGCTAATACTGCTACTAGATAGAAAATGTCTACAACACACATGATCTTATTTCGTCAGCATGTCAGACCAGTCCTCCCGTTTGATTGCATGAATCCAATCTTCTTGCATTATTTCAGAAATTTCACGAGTATTAACTATTAGCTCCTATTGCAGAAGGAATTCCGATAAGAAGTCAGAGGAATTACAAGATTTCGAAAATGAAAACTATATGTGAGTGACTATAGTAGGTACTTACTTTTAAATCATAATGTACCAACCGGATTCCTTCGTCTTCCGCTGCAGTTTTTGTGCATTGTACAACAGCACAATGTGATGGCATGAGCGAATCAATGAATAGCCGAAAAATACGATTCCTATGCCAAAATAATTGTGAAAAACTATTTCGATCACTTGTAAACAAATAAGAAAAGTGAGGTTGTGTTTCAATGTTATGCCTCTAGGGTCGGTCATCTGACAGTTCTTGCACGCAGTTTTGCCAGACAAGGACAAGAATATGTTTTTTTGCTTAGATTAAGGATCCTCGCATCTTCCTTCCTACACAAGTCCTGGGAAGAGAATATCCATATATCTTTCTCTGTCTGTAGACTTAGATCTATGTTTGTACTATAAAAGTTACAGTTAAATCCTCATTTGAAGGCAACCAATTCGTAGTATGTTTTATTGAGTAGAAAGATTTTGAGTTTTTCTTTTAAGCTGTTGGTACCCCATATTTCTGAAATTTTCTGGTAATTTGTTCCAGATCTGTTTTATTGGGTGATGAACATTTTTTTTTTGTATACATATACAGGGTGATTCACATAACAACCGACATAGGACAGGGGCATGTAGGGGGTCCCAAAATATGGCAATTTAACGCAACTTACCTCTATACCAAGTTGCTTCCCTAAGGAGTTATAGGTATAACACTAACAGCATGTCAACTTGCTCGTTAAAAGAAAACTTAAATACTGTCTGTAGGTTAATCGAGGAGGTGGTATATTCATTATTCCAAATTTTTTGGGATTTTCTCTCCTCTTTTCCATAGAAACGAGGAGAGAAAATCCCAAAAAATTTGGAATAATGAAAAGAAAACTTCCCGTTCATTTTAAAAACACTCAAACAACAATTACTTAATTGAACAACTCACTTGCCTCATTGTCAAGTTTGACGTTTATTTTCATAGCCAACTTTTGAATTTTCGATGATTTTAAATAACACACCTAGAGCGCGCGTTTTCAGTTATTCGAGTTTTTGATGAAAATGATGAGGTTTTTCGAAAAATTACTGGAGTAAGAAAAGTTTTAGAATTGAATTGCCCACAAAACAAAGCAAAGATTTATGAAATCCAATTAGTGTTAACAAAATTATGTTGAATATTAATGGTGCGCCACCTGGTATACCCCCTTTACAAATTTCAATTAAACTCTAGTTACTGTCAAGTAACGCCCTAAATACATCCACAAAGTGTACCAAATTTGATTGCTTTAATTTTAAGAATAACGGAGATATTGATTTCTTTCAACATTTATTACTTCACTTTCAAAGCCTATATCTCCTTAGGGAAGCAACTTGGTATAGAAGTAAGTTGCGTTAAATTGCCATATTTTGGGACCCCCTACATGCCCCTGCTCTATGTCGGTTCTGATGTGAATCACCCTGTATACATATTTCATAAGGTCTGTTTCTAGATTATTTTTATTTCTGGGGGAGTACTGGTGATCTGCCAGACAGTCTTCAAATAAGTCAAAGTTCTTCTTTACAAATAAAACGGACTCTAGAATACACAAACTTATCACTGTTAGTATTCTTCCATTAATAAATATGTTTTACATGAATTACAGGTGTTATGTAGAGGCCGGTAAAGAATATAGTCAGGAAGGCGAAATCGACAATGAGATTCTGACCGAGATGAGAAAAGTGTCTCCCATCGTGCATGCCCACAAAGTCAAAGCACCCACTCTGCTTCTGATCGGTTCCAAGGACTTGCGGGTGCCTGCCTCTCAAGGAACCGACTATTATTTACGTCTCAAAGCAAATGGAGTCACGACGAGGTAAGCAATTTGTGGGTCATCACTGGTCACCACCAAGAAGGTTCATTCTAGTGTCCCTGGATGGATTTTGACGTAAAAGTCATCTTAACAGGGTACGGACAGATCATAGCTGCATTCTTTTTTAATGATCTAGAGACTTTAGTTTTGTCTACTGGCATCCCTGACATTGTTTTCACGTCACATCCATGGGCGCTACAGAAAATCATTAAAAAATTTAATAATAGGTATGTACAGGGCACTGGGCAGAGATCAGTCACCAGTGGGTGACTGATGTACAGGGTATACTTGTTGAGGAAGATCCTATGGCGAACGAGTATTGTAATAATTATGATCCAGTTCTATTCAAAATTGGAATGTATCTGGGGTTTCTCGGGGTTGGAGATAGTGATTGTTTCGTCAAAATTAGAAAATTCAAGTTTACTTACGAATTCTGGAGGAGACATTCTTGCTTGGAAGTCTACAAATATCGCTGAAGGGTATGTGCAGCAATCTCTCACAAAATAGCAAAAAATTGCGAACCCAATTGTGGATCACTGAAGTTAATGAAATTTTTTATTGTAATCAGCCAAGTACGAATTCTGTATAATAATGTTTTTTATGAAAATATCACGAAAACTGCATGGGTTCCAGATCTCATTTCTAGTGTTATTCAAATACCAACTGCTCAAAACTGCACTTTTCACATTAGTTTATGTAATTATTACTCTATCACAAATTGTAAATATGTAGGGTGCAAGAGTGAAAATAACGTGCCTATAAGTTATACTGTATACCTACTTCTTTGTTACTTTCATCAATGAATTATTTGAAAATGACTTTTTATTTAAGGGAGACGGAAAAATCATATGTATAACATGGGGGTTAAGTAAATTCTATTCTTCATTTTCCTGCATATTTTACGTATTATTTTTATTAGCCTACTTTTCGTCCTAGACGAAAGTTTTGTACATAGTGTGATATTAGTCACTTCCATACTCCATAAATTCTTCTCCTACTTGGATTTCCGAAAATATATTTAGCACGCATGACATGAGTACAGTAGTTGAGATACCCACATCCAGGTTTTCACCATTTCTCAATCATAAGGCTCAGCTCATTCAGCTCATAGATAAACTACTGCTCAGCTTGAAATCAGAATTCATTCAGTCAATTCAGTCAACCCTGGTATACAGTCTAAGAATAGTCTCTTTTGATGAAATATATATATGTTCCCTACCTCGCAAAGATTATGCTGGAGTAGTAAACTCTAAAACTCTAAAACTAGAGGATTGTTCATCTATTTGGTATAGTTGAATCAGGAATTCCATATGGAACTTACGTATGATACGCCAGTGACCTCAATATAACCTAAAAAACAACAAATGTCAAAAATCTAGTGTTTATCCCTAGAATTGAATAAGGATGGAACTATATAACTGTTTCACAAACACTTCAGAGTGAGAGGAGACGAGGATCTGTCCGTACCCTGGTAAGAGGACTTTAACGTCAATTTCCATCAAGGGACCCTAGTTCATTCGGGTTCGAACAATTACTGTTCTAGAACTGCCAAGAGTTTGAGCAGTAGAATCGGTCGCGTTCGGGTTTTGTGGAACTGTTCTAGGAAACCAGTACCTGCTCTCGAGCATGAACCGTTCTAGGATTATTTTTGGCGCATGCTCATTTCATTTAGTTTTCCATTTTGTCTGTTGTATCCTAATGTCATAATGATATATTTTTGTTTATTCTACTGTTTATTGCTCTTTTCAATAATTTCTCAATATTACGGAGTTATGACATTCATTTGATAGTAGTAGATCTTCATCTTCAGGAAACAGTGGTGAAGGAGTTACTTGCTGAAGTTGCTGAAAATATTTTACCTAATCTGATAATTCTCGAAATTTTGTTAGATTATGTTAGATAAACCGATAAATGAAGGATTATGTTGGGGAGACTTTGCCATTATATTCATATACACAATTAATTGAACATTTCAGGTGGGTGTCGAAATTCATGTGGGTACAAGGGACATATCGAAAATATATTCACCATTCCTCCACAAAGGGTTTCCAGAGATATTGCGGACTCAAAGGAGAGTTTGAAGCTTCAGAATATTATTCGAATGAAGATACAGGTGCCAAACTATTGTTTTATTGGCAAATTCTTAATAGAGGTTATGTTCTCAGAGGTTCTCTTTAGCCGCGGGTTTTCATAATTTGTGAACCGTTCTGAAACATTCCTAGGATTCGAAACGACTGCGCACCAGTTCTACGCAGTTCGAGAACGATTCCTTGGACAGTTCTGAAATCGGAACCCGAATGAACCTAGAGATTGTGAATTTTTTTGTTACTATTCCACTCTTGTTCTTGAGGACCAATCAGAATCGACAATTTTCACGGTTCATTCTGTATTACTCTGATATTTTTCGTTTACTTAAAATTATCGGACTTGCTCTACCACTACAGAAGCCGAATTGACCCACACATGACCATTGGTCACTGACCAACCATCCTCGCTTTTCAGCGATAACATTTTTGACAATCAAAACGTCAATTATGTTGGAAGCCAGAATGATGGATGCTTATAATCATATTTTATAATTAATATGGTGTTTGCAATGAGGTGCTTTTGTTTTGCCTTAACTTGACGACAATAAACAGTTGAAAATCACAATAAAAGGTTCTTGTTACATCTTATTTATGATGGAAATAAGAAGATGGTGCTCATACTCGGCCATTTTTATGTATTGAAAATTTAAGAAAAATCACTCGACCGCCTACTATGATTTCTACTTTTTTCTGCTAGATGGTGATGATGCTATTGCTGCTGTGTCGAGTGAAAAAAAAGTCAAATGGCATTTTAGGTACTCGTAACATATGTAAAAGTGGGTTTATTTCACTCTAAAGGGCGCCGTACATTATGCTATTTACCAGCAAGTTCGATGCAATGCAATTTTGAATCGAACAATGCGCATGCGTCTATGATATTTCACGGCAAGTTTCATGCAAGTTTCGTAATAGAACCAGTCCTTTTTTTTTCTGCAATTTCAAGGCAAGTTTAGTAAAATTTTTAGTAATATTCATCGTAGCATCTTGATAAAATACAAATTTTCTCCATAACGTGGCCTGAAACACCAAATAACCTCAAAAAGTACATTGAAGGCTCAAAAAACCTGGAAATAGTGAATATGAACAAGAAAATATGTTAGAAATCTCTCAATGTACGGCGACTTGCAATAAATTGAGAAAATTGCGAGAAAATTGCCTTGCCTCAAACTTGCCGAGAAATAGCATAATGTAAGGCGCCCTTAAATTCGAAAAATCTGCATCAGATGTCATAATTGTGCAATGTCACCATCTATCTAGCACTTGGTCAGAGAAGCTTCTGCTTTATCGGATCGAAATTTTGGAACAATTTACCGAACACTTTGAAAAAAATAAATTCAGCTCGTCTTTTCAAAAACAAATTAAAGGAATGGATATTCGTAAATGACCGAAAGTATTTCGCCAATGTAATCGATCCATTTTTAGTTAACATATAATTTTGTTATTATTTTTGTACTGTATACTATTTGTCATAGTTGTATCTATATGCATATATTTATTACCAAAAAATACTTTTTGTTTTTCATACAGGATCTATGATACAGGTCTTTCACCCTTACATATATCTTAGTCGTAGGTAGAAGTCCAATAACTGAAAATTATATTAATGATTGATTAGTCAAAACATATTTTAGACCTAATCAGAATTTCGCAGCAAAAAAAGAAAAAAAAAATATTATAATATTCGCTCCTTCTATTTATTTATTTTTTTTACTTGTGTTTTCAAATTTAATTTAGTTTAGCCAGATACATTCACGATATTTTTTTCTCAATAAACTATGAATACCCGAAGACAAGTTCTTCGATGAACTTAGTCGGGTACCCATTCTTGTTTATTTAGTGTACCTTCATCGATATAACGATATATCTAGACTTTGTTATATTTAAAATTTCACTTAGTATTATGTTTAGGAGATATATTTTGTATTTATGCATGAAAAAAAAATGTAAATGTAATGTACGTATTCATGAATAAACAAACATTCACATTCATCTGAATACCACCGAAAACATTGTTCTTGGGAGGTCGAGAGGAATTTCTGAAACAAAAGCGCATCAGTAAGTACACAGTACACCATCTACTCATTTCCATCTTTATCTTATTTTAATAGATGTCGCTGTATGAATTCTCTTTGAAATAAAAATAGGAACTCAATTATCAGAATTTCATCAAACACTATCAAAAATAAACGTTCTAAAACACAATTTCAGTAATTTTTCGTCGGGATTGTTGTTATTTGGTCCGATGGCCATTAAAAATATGACGATATCAGCGCCTCTTACGGATTTTCTCTGAACAAGAACCTTATACAGGGTCGCTGATTTGTATGGAAACGGTCGATTATCTCTTAGAGTAAGATAGCTAGCAAAAAATATTATGATACATAAGTTTTAGGGTTTTTCAAAATCTACAACACTGAATAAAAATTGACTATACAGGAATAGTCAAGAAGTCTTGAAGAAATAAAGTTGCTTTTTCTTTAATAGAACAATCAATTTTTCGTTTCTCAGCATGTTCTATGAAGTACCTATTACAAAATACTCATCATAAACATAAAAGAAAATGAATACTTAATTGAAGAGATGAAATATCCATTTCTCTAGGTTTTTGGGATTCCCCTACCTCTTTGAAGCCCGAATGACTGATTCTCCGGTATTTCTATAGTATCGAAAAAAATACATTCCTACCGTTTTTTCTATACAAAGGATTTTGATATTATTCATCAAGTGTTTGGCAGTTGATGAAAACTACCAAGTGTATATTTGATGTCTATTATTGTGAAATTTATTTGTTTCAGGATGAATTTGTATGAAGACAATCATCCCTTGGGAACAGTGCCTAATGAGATGGATACTATTATCAATTCACTATTGTGGATAGATACCCATTTGGGCATTGAAAATTGAGACAAGAAATTGAAATGTAATCATTGAACTGCAATAAATTATTTTAGGATAAACACATGTTTTTTTCTATCAATCATATGTTTCAGTGTAATCCGAATGTCTCTTGAAGTTATTTACATTTGGTGATTGTGAAAAACACTTCAGGTTTAACAGGTTTTATCGATGTTCCATCTCAAGTGATCATAACATTTTCAAAAATAATTTCGAGTGCTTCTGATAAAACCTTCTATTTATTGGAAATCGAGATCATTTTCTAGATTAGAAGTAAAGATGAACTTTCTAGCTATTAGTTCACTGGTTTTATTGGCTGGTAAGTAAAAATATATTTCTTTATTATGATAAATTTGTATGGTATAATGTATATAATGAAAGAGAGCTGGAAAACGTAAATTATGCTAGCATGTGGGTAATGGGCGTGTACACCTTAGTAGAACTTTTAACTCAAACCATGTTTATAATGATCCTTTTATACATAAATAATGATTGACGACATAATTCGATCGAAAAATTAACTGGAATGTTTTATTTTTGGACATAAATAATAGTACCTTCTGAAAACGGACCCTCTTATGACGTAGAAACCTCATCTCGCCATAGTTAAAAGAAAATACCAAACGCCCGACGAAGACTGAGTCAACTGATAATTCTTTCAACTGTGATCTCGCGCTAATTCACTTTGTCAGAAATCATGTATCATTCATCTCTGTCTGGAATAGTCTTGTTTCAGTATTAGGGTTTTGACGTCACATCGTCGCCTCATTTTCAGAGGTCCAAAAAATCGGGGATTTCAATAATTTTTTATAAAACGTAGGGAGCTCACAGCAAGAAACGGTTTGCGGTGGTGAGCTAGTTTGGGGGAGTTCTATCGAATTATGAAATACAAATTTTTTGTGATATAAGCCCATTGTATAATATTATCTAAATTTTGAATATCTTCAATATTTATACAATGATGAATAATGAAGAATGCAGTTCAGGGTCGTTCCCATTTTGTTTCTAATAAGTGAAAAAGGAAAATAAATTTCTAAATTTGAGTATATACATCGAATACAATATCGAAAAAATATTACAATATTTTTGAATCGGAAAATTATCGATGTGAAATTTGAACTTGTAACTGGTAATCTGTTGTACTTAAAGTGACAATTAGACCTGCGTTGCCAAGGAAACCTTCAGAAGTATTTGAATCTTGGTCAATTCAATTATCTGATTTGATTAAAGAATTGCGAAGTTAGTAGTTGTTCAGTAGTTCACGAAACCGCGTCGGTATTCAAAATGTACACACTTTGGCTGTGTCAAGTCATCCGTTCGACCACAGTGGTGATACCAGGATGGTGAATGGTTGAATAAAAAATAACGTGGTAACTTCGCGGACAGGTTTGAAACGTGACCGATATTCCCAAACAGCTGGTTGGTCAACCTGATGGTCAGACTTTACACTGAACGTATGTGACCGGTCAAGCCACAGACTTGACACAGCCTTTGTTAAAATTTCCGGATGCGAACCATCCAACAGACCGAGCCGGCCACATTGGGAATCCCAATTTTTCTCACCTACCTGAGATGGGCCAGTCCGGCACTGATAAAGTATATTATCATTATCATTCTGAATTCCCTAGCGGCCATTTGCGCGGGCGAACCCAGCCCCCAAATCATCCCTATACCGGGTGGCCTGACCGGCAACGGCCCCACCACGCGCTACTGGGACTGCTGCAAGCCCACCTGCGCCTGGCCCGGCAACGTCGGCTACAAGACCCCGATCAAGTCCTGCCAGGCGGACGGTGTCACCGCCAACGATCCGGAGATTCAGTCGGGCTGCGAGGTTTGTAGAATGAGTACCGCGTAAAACGGGGTGAATATAAACTTGAGGGCGAATAGAAACAAGTAATAATAATAAATGTCTTTATTCCATAAAAATATTACATCCGAAAGATGGAGACTCACTTTGAAGTGCTTATCGGCTCTACCTAACTAGCCTAATTATGTTCATTTTCCTCGATTTTTTGGGATTTTCTCTCCTCGTTTGTATTAAAAAACTATTCTTATTATTTCAATATATTTGTAGTGGGACAAATCAGATGATTTGCCCCAAAATGTCACTGCGTTTAACAAATTTTGCTATCAGGGAGCCAAAAAGAAAAAAACCAGTAGCTTGTCAGTGACACTTGTTTGAAAAAATGTTTGAAGGAAAGAAATATAGATATATTGAAAAAATATCGAATTTTTACTTATCTTTGGACGTTTCGGGAACGAATCTGCTCCCGTTCTCAACATGAAAATGCAAAATATTTTCCTTTGGAAGTTGTGCTCTGCTTATAGTTTGACACTTCTCAGTGTCATACTGATGTTGGCATATGAATGAGTGATTTTAGTCTACAAATGAGTTACAGGATGTTTTCATTAATTGATCTTGAATCTACTATTTTCGTGTTCAGTTTTCAGTAGTGAATACCATGTTCTATCTATAAAAAATGAACAGGAAGCAATGCTATTGTCTCCGTTCAGAAGGATGCAAGCGGATTCCTTGATTTTTCTTTTTTGGTTGTTATCTTCCTTTCCTATGATTTTGATTTTGATATTATTCCGCTCTGCCATATGTTGTCCATCTTCAGAAAGGATACGAACTTCATTGATAGAACGATCCACCAAATTGAAAACAAACAAAATACATCACGATTCTAAACGTTAACTAGAATAATTGACAGAGGTTACGTTTAAAGGAAGGAGAGAATTGATAGCATTATTCTTGTGATGTTCAGAATCGAAAAATGAGTGCACCCATGCAAATTTACTAGAAATGTTAACGGGACAACTGAAAATTAGTCTGTCAATTATGCTATTTGACACTAGTCGAATAGACTATAGTTAACACTTAGTATCTATCAAATATAGGCTAGATGCCACTTATAGTATCTGTCAATTATACTAGTTAACACTAAGCATATCTGTCAATTAGGCTAGTTAACACTTAGTATCTGTCAATTAGGCTAGTTGATACTTGTAGAATCTGTTAATTATGAAAAAAATATATCATATAGCTCCTTATTATCTAATTCGAAAATTGATACATTATTTTAACATATTATCCTGGCCGGCCTATTAATACATACTAAACATTATAATGGTAATCAAAGGTGATATGATTCAATTCAAATTTTTTTATAGGCTGATGGGCATTCCTACGTGTGCACCAATCAGGCGGGCTTCGTGGTGAACTCGACCTTGGCGTACGGATTCGTGGCTGCGCGGTTCGTCGGAGTGAAGAGGAACATGTGCTGCTCATGCGTACTGTTCTCCTTCCAGCAGGAGCAGCTGAAGGACAAGAAGATGCTCGTACAGGTAAGAGACTAAATCGTTGATTGATATATTACGCTCATAAGCGTAATATATATCAATCAAAGACTAAATTCAACTATACTACGGTCGAAATCAGAAGATAGTAGAGGTGGCCGTTGACTCTGAAACATGATATGATTGAATTCCACTTTGAGTTCCAGTTAAGTCTCAGGATTTATTGTAACATGCAAAAAATACTACATATAAATGAAATGTACCTAAAAATTGATGTGATTTTTCTCAACCTAAACTGATGCTGAACACTCGAAATGTTTCGATCGATTTTGATTCATTATAATCTTCAGATGCATATCTTTTAAGTTTCTGAATGTTTGTTTCATTGACTATCGAACATATAATAATGATGGATGCATCTCTCCAGAATGAGATTCTACTGGATAATAATCAAAGCTGAGCAATTTTTCAAAAATTTAAAAGGCCTACCGTTTGGAAATAAAATTTCACAAACAGTTTTTGAGGTGAAATACGAATTCCACCATCTGATTTTTCAAAATGGTTTAGGAATTTTTGAAATTTTCTTTCCATGACCTATATGAAACTGTCATCTCCAGCGATTTAGAACTAATCAGAATGGTGTGCCTTGATGCTACTTCCTTTCGAGACGCTAAGACCACATATGTATGACGCTTTCATTCATATTCAACACGTGAAAACCCGTACGTCTAGACATTACAGAGCCATACTATAGTAAACCACTCTGCTGACAGATGGGACTGTACGTCAGCTACTGAACAGCTTGTCCGATTGGGTTGAAATTTTCAATACGTAAAACAACAACATACATATACAACCCAGTAAACATTTTGATATGGGACATTGATAGCCTAATATATTTTCCCCATACCTGACATCAGCGGCCCAGTAAATGGTCCCATATGCGGGACTCTGTATATCAGCACACTGCGGCCGGCAGCTGGTCCCAGTGCTGGGTACCCAGCAATCATATTTCATTTCCCCGGCAAAATGCCAGTACAACTTACTCGACACATTGAGTTTCCCATAGCAAGCCCAGCATATACATGAATGATGGGACTGTGATGACCAATTATCGACATTGGTTACGCCTATCGAGGTGGGGGTTTTAGGGGTCCAATGAATCTGGAAGTTCTAGTAGCTCTATATTTTTCAATATAATGACCCTCTCATCATATATTATATCAAACTTACACATACCAGATTTCAAGGAAACAATTTTACGAATGATACAATGATACATGTCTTCTTAACATCTCTCTTCTTTCATGATAAAACTTCTCAGAGTGATTGCTGACTGATTGGTACATGGTATCTACATCTACATCTTATATTGACTAGCATTCCTTCAAAAAGGATTCTTCGTTGCGAGGTACTCCTGAAAAATAAAATTCATTATCAGCCTTTCTTGATATCAGAATTATTTCTCCATAGGAGTATGAAAAACGAAATACTGTTGAATGAGTTTATTACTTGAGCACATCAGGCTTATTTCTGTAGTTGGAATTTATTGTTATTGAGTTCTATATAGAGACGGGTTTACATAAACTGAGATAGCTTTTGATAGTAATGAAAGAGTTGAACATGGCAGTTCTACGCCTCTGATGGAGAGGTAGAGCCACTCCAGTTATTATGATCATTAGGTAAGCATATATTATGAGGTTATGAGATACCAAACCCATAATTGAAGAATCTATCTTCTATTATCAATTAATCGATTGATTGATAATACCTCTGCCATCATGAATAACCACCAGGGAAAGTGAGGAGCACAATAATTCGACAACAAACCAGAGAAAAATGAAACGAGAGTCACATATAAATAATGATCCAAAAGATCAGCTGATTGTAGATGTAGACGTTCCTAAAAAAACACCAGAGGAACGAGTAGTTAACAGGATGTAGGCCAGCAAAGGGCCACAACTCGTTAGAGTTCAATTATTTACAGACATCTTACCATCACAAGGTCATCATCGTATGTTCAACTGATGGTTACTTAGCATAGGGAAATCATCGGCGCATTACCAATGTCCCGGCATCGTCACTTTCTCAGACTTGCCTGCACTAGGCCGGACTTCCCTCGGCAGTTCAATGATTGCTGGGAAATGTCTTATTTTTCATTAAACGGGTACACCAACCATGCGAAGCCAGGCCGGACAGCCGGTGAGGAAAATACAACCTTCAATGAATCTAGAAATTCGCTCTGAAGACGATGTAGCGCACCAAACTTAACACCTAACTGTGTTTGACGATTTTTTCTTGACAGGTGACCAACACCGGCAACGCCCCTGAAACCGGCACGAACCTGTTCGACATCGCGATGCCCGGCAGCGGCGTCGGTTACTACACGCAGGGCTGCACGTCGCAGTGGAACTCTGACGTCAGCAACTGGGGCGACCAGTACGGAGGCGTCAACAGCGCCGAAGAGTGCTACAAGCTGCCACAGAACCTGTGGGAAGGCTGTCTGTTCAGGTTCCAGTGGATGGAGGGTGTGTCCAATCCCGATATCACTTTCGTGGAGGTGCAGTGTCCCAAGGAGCTTCTTGATATTAGTGGTTGTAGTCCAGTTGGTTGAGGCGAGAATTCAATATAATGATATAATATGAAAGCTCCTGACTTTTATTTGTATATTCCGTGGAAAAATTCATAAGAAGAAATACAAAACAAATATATACACAAGTCAGATTACAGAAATCGGATGTTTTCATATTCAATTGACTGTTTTACGTACGCACGATGAACAGCTACTTCATTGAATAGACATGGCGTAATATAATACAATGCTTTTATTGCTGTTTTGATCTAAAATGAGGAAAAAACTCGACTAGAACACATGGCGTAATATTAATACCTATAATTAGTCCAATAAATGAAGGAGGAAAAAAGGCAAAGTTAACGTTAATTACGCACTATTTTCATCTTCCGGTTGGAAGTAGCTTTTGGTAACTCATTAAACATGAGACAAAGTTTGACTGGAAAACGCGTGCGATGGCGGAGAAAATGGCCCCAAAAGACCAGGAAAATAGGTTTTCAGCCAATATCTCCTAAAATATGGCAGTTAGAGATTTTCGGTTCGGATAAAAATTGAAGTTCAGTTAATTTTCTACAAAAATGATCCTTATCATTTTTCTCGAAAATTTGCCCGGTTTCGAGAAAAACGGCACGAAGCGCACCTCGAATAATGAGCTTCTGTGTAGTATGCCGGAGACCACAGTCCGTGTATTTACACATCGGCGGGGGGACAAATTATTCAATAACTTTGTTGAAAATGCATATTTTCTCATGATTCAAAGTTCATGTGAAAGAGGAATTCTGCTGCTATCATACCCTGTGAATTGAGTCACGCTTGACTCTTTTGGCCATATCGGAACATGGGTCAAACTCTCTGCTCCCGGTCAATTTTGACCTCGCCAGGAATTTATTCCTATTTTTTTTATATTGCACTAATTTACTCAAAATTCTCTTGATTATGGGTCCTCATAAGGTCCTTTGTCATCCCTGAAATTTGTATACCCTAATTTTTTCAAATTTTCATTTAATCTTTGTTTATTGAATCCCAATTTTTTGCTGTTTTTGGAGCGCGGGGAAATTTTGTGAACAACCATCAATTAAAAATTTATACATGATCCGATTGGTTCCTATGATACATCATTTGAAAGCTAAGAAGGTCTTCTTTTCGATTGTGCAATTACTTTTTTAGACGAAGTCGTCCATTTTTCAATAAAATTAAAAAAAGCGGGGTCAAGGAAAAAACGCACTTTTTTTTCGGTGGTTTTTTTCTTCGTGCTCTTAATTTCTAACATTTCAACACCTTAACTAGTGTAACGGGGGAAATCCCACCTTTCCATCGGTGTATATAAGTCATACCTTTGATATCCCGGGAAAAACCAGTATATCTAAATGTACACGCTATAATTTATTACTTTCGTTCCTCCGTCGTTCGCCGCGTGTGTGCTCTACGTGGCGCTCGGGTCGTCTGCTACAAACCATGCGGCCACGCAGGGTATGATAGCAGCAGAATTCCTCTTTCACATGAACTTTGAATCATGAGAAAATATGCATTTTTAACAAAGTTATTGAATAATTTGTCCCCCCGCCGATGTGTAAATACACGGACTGTGCTCTCCGGCATACAACACAGAAGCTCATTATTCGAGGTGCGCTTCGTGCCGTTTTTCTCGAAACCGGGCAAATTTTCGAGAAAAGGATCATTTTTGTAGAAAATTAACTGAACTTCAATTTATTTTACCTGAACCGAAAATCTCTAACTGCCATATTTTAGGAGATATTGACTGGTCTTTTGGGGTCATTTTCTCCGCCATCGCACGCGTTTTCCAGTCAAACTTTGTCTCAAGTTTAATGAGGTACCAAAAGCTACTTCCAACCGGAAGATGAAAATAGTGCGTAATTAATGTTAACTTTTTCCCTTTATTTATTGGACTAAATGCTTTTACTGTTGTTTTGTTTCAAATGAGGCAAAATAACTGTCGACTATAGAAGTGTTTATATGAGCAGCTATAGTACGGGGGCGTCAACAGCGCTAAGGTGCCGCTGAACCTGATTTGGGAGGGGTGTCTGTTCAGGTTCCAGTGGATGGAGGGCGTGTCCAATCCCGACATCACTTTCGGGGACAGAGCCGGATTTAGAGGTCTGGAGGCCCTGGGGCAACAAAAGAGTGGAGGCCCCTGGCTCCTAATTGTTTTCCATATTAAATTAACAAATTTCTCGGTCAATATTTTCTTGCGAAACCAACTAAATTATTTAGACATATACAGGGTGTTTCTTGAGGACATGTACAAAATTCAGGGGCATGTTGTTCAACCTATTTTCCGGAAATTGGGGTGGTTTCATGGCTGTTATTGGCGAGCAGTGTATATCACTGAAGATGACCTCACTTGGTAAGATACAGGGGTGGTTCCATTAGAAGTGGGTCACACTGTATAAGAATGATTATACAGAATAATATAAAATGTACCTATACAACAATATTGAAATATATTATTTATGATCTTCTTTTTATGAAACGAAATTGTTCAATATGCACTAACGGATGGAACAATTTTTCTTAGGATTATTCACTCACAGCTAGTGTTTTGGCCTTGAGAGCAAAATAATATACCTATGAAATAAATTAACGAGATAAGGCTGAACTTATAGAAATATAAGATAAGATATAATCAACAGCTTTGAAACCAAATTAATGAAAAGAAGTATGTATTGCCAGTACTTGAAAGTAGTAGAGGTACCTATCTACCTATATAGATACCTACTTTTATAAGTATTTTCGTAGATTCGAAGTCGATTGCTTTTTGTATAGGTGGTATATAATCATTAATTTGAAGGACTCTTGAGTGGGAGTTTAGATAAAGAATAGATGAGAACCAAACCAATGTGTGATCTTACTACATTCATGTGTTTATTTCCAACAAGGGATTGAAATGGAATTATTTTACTTCAATGAATTATTCAAGGATAAGGACATATGGTTTCTTCTAACAATCATTGAGCATATTGTGTATTTGCTATTTCTAGAAAAAATATATCTTTTACGTTTTTGAATATTCCATATTTTTTCGATCAGTTCATTTCAGTAAATTCCAAATTCCTCCTTTGGAGTACCTAATTTACAATTACGGATTATGAAGAATACTTAGGTACTTAGGTACGTAGGTACTTCAGTTTTAACAGTCAATGTGAAGAATCTATCGGTTTTGACTTTTTCAGGTTTCTTCAATCGTGCTTATTAGTTCAGTAAACGAACAAAAAATAGAAAAAAATCGTGTAGTCGCAAATTTTTGTACAGTGGTAGTGGGAAGTGCCATGAACAATAACATACTAAAAGTCCTGACCCTTATAGTGGGATGAGCGGGGCAGTAGGGGAGCGTTCAAAGATCATTTTTTCAACATGAATATTTAGAAAACCGCGGCTTCTAGCGAAAACCTTCAAATGTACAAAATTGAACAACATGAAATTCAACATTTAAAAAAGCGTCTTTTAATTTTTCCTGTACAATGAATATAGATTCCTAACGTATGTGAGTTGATTTTAATTTACTATAGCTATCTGCTTTTCCTCACATTTCATTAGCCTATTTTCTGCGAAAAATTCAAGGTGGAGAATTGATTGTTTATTTTTTTCGGGTTGTTGTGCAATCGTATTTCCCCAATAATGACTTTCTGTGAGAAATTCAAGATAAAGAGTCGATTGGTTGGTCAGACGGAGTTTTTAAATTCTTTAGGGTAGTTCTCATTAGTGCTTTTGAAAAGCTGCAAAAGTTGGATTTGTTATTTATGGAAATTTCAAGAAGAAAGTATAAATTGGCATATACAAGAAATTTGTGGAATCTAAAAAAAATACAGAAACAAAATCTTTTTCGGAAAGTGTACTTTTTTGAAATACTTTGAGGAACTAGGAAAGGCGTCTACTCTTTGGTCACAATATTCAATATGTGGCATAGTGCCTTATTATAAAATGAATAAGCTTTATTACTCGGATTCTTTGAATATTCGTGCAGTTGTAGAGAAAGTATAGTGCGCAACATGTGGGGAAAAGTATACTTTTGTCACTCGTGAGAAAAGTTGAACTTTTCCCACTTGTTGCACAATATACTATTTCATGGTGATTGTGGATTGAGTGTAGGTATACTTACATTTTTGCTGTGCTTAGAACTATAGGATTAGGTATAAATAGGTAGGCACGTACCTATACTTCAACTTTTTATCTCAATTCAATATTGATTCTACTTTTGACATAAAAACACTTCTACAAGTATTTTGGCCTTGATACGATGAAAGCAAAATAATGTATAGCTATCTCAGATCTGAGATAGACACGTACCATCCAAATGGAATTAACGAGATATAAGTTTAAATTCAAATAAATATAGGATTGAAATGTTAACAGCTTTGGTAAAAAAATATTAAAAATAGGTATAGGCATTGCCAGAACATACTCGAAAGTATATAGTAGATATACAGGGTGGGAAATTGATATATACGACGCGTGGTTACTTTTGAAAATTGTTATTCGAACATGCTGTATATACAGGGCGTTTCATGAATATATGTGCAGAGGATTTCGATGTGATGACTTGTCCAAAAATATGAAAACAAGTATCTATTAACCATACCCTCTGAAATGCACCATCTTCATTTCCAGGGGTAGTGGGCCACTGGTAAAAGTACAGTATTGGGCCGTCCATTTGAACCGCCAATGATGTTTTCTACACAAAAAAGATTTGTTCAAAAGCTCTAAAGATGACCGTTTTCGGTAAAAATCAACTTTTATGTTGAAAAACATGATAAATTTTGCGTACATTGAAGCTATTTAACGGCGGTTATTTCCAGCAATTAATTTACCTGATTATCTCCTATTGGCCCATCGATCAATGTTCACAGGAACTTTGCCGTTCTGGCCAATTTTTGCCTGCATATTGTGGGCCATCAAAAGGCCGACCATGCAAAATTGTTTGCTGGGAAGTGACAATAAAACCAATGGTTAATTTCAAAATTGCAAAATTAAAAAAAAAAACAATAACAAATCGTAACGACTCTGGGAGTCATCAGGGCCAGTACATGTTTGCTGAATGGGCAGAATGAAAAAAAGACGACCGCCACGGGATTCGGGATGCGCTGGAGGGCCAATATGTTTTTTTTTATCTTGCTTATATAGATCATCTTGCTTATTAGGAAAGGTTGATCTGGCCTAATAGGCAAGATGATCTTGCTTAATAAGCAAGATGATCTGGCCTAAGAAGCACGATATGATCTGGAATAATAAGAAAGATATCTTACTTAATATGCAAGATGATCTAGCCTGATAAGCAAGATGATCTTGCTTGATAAGCAAGAGATGATCTGGTCTAGGTCCTCCAGCGCTTTCGCAGAACCCCGATCCTCTGTTTTCACTTGGTTAAATTAAAAATCGAACTTATTCCAACTGAGCTACTATACATCACCTTTCTTGAAATGATATATGTGTGTATTTATTTGCAGTTAATTTTCGAATAGAAATATTTCATTAATAATAATTATCATCATTTAACAGATATATTCAAAATTCAAACGATGAACAAGGAAAAACATCCGATTCTTTGATTGACTTGGTACCGAATTTCTGTCATACCTATTTAATGAGTCAGGCGATGACTTGTCATCTCCAAACGAGGCTATATGAACATTATAAAACATAATTCGTTCAATAAATGAAAATTCTCTGCTCTTCCAGGCATCCGGAACCTAACAACCTTTCGATGTTCTGATTACTAGACGAACGCCTCAATAACCACTTATACGCCGTCTTAAAAATCAGATTTTTCAATTGAAACTGAAATTTAATCAAAAATATATTTGGCATGTTGCCGGCTAGATTATAATTGAACTATTTCAATATGCCATATAATGGTTTGACGATTGTATGATGTGGGTATTACATAGTAAGAATTAACCCTATTGGCCCAGTGTCGGCTGAATTATATGCAAACGATGTTTCACCAGTACAGCTTGGCAATGGCCAGCAATCTGCCGATCAATCATGTACTGATGGGCCATAAGGCGGCCAGAGATTTGATGTTTGCTGGGTTGTTCGCTAACGATTGAAGACATTTTGTTTAATTAGTAACAAAAAATTTACCAAACGATATTTTTTTCAAATTTCAACACTCTCTAGCTATATCTCGAAAATGGTGCATTTCAGAGGGTAAGTTAATAGAAACTTCTTTCATATTTTTGGATGAGCTAGGTATCACGTTCTGAAGCTCTGCGCATATATTATGTATGAAAAACCTATACTCAAATAAGTGATTTCAAATTATGTATATACAGTTAGCTAGAAATAATAAAATACAGCTTTTTCATAAGAATCAAGATAACTTCGTATGAGGTGCTTCAACCCATCAGTATATAGGTATAGGTACTTGTAAGTATTTTTGTAGATATATAGATTAACGATGGTAGATATGTGTGAATTGATATTCCAAGAAGTCGATAGATTTTGAACAGATAATATTCAAGAGATCTCATGGACTTTTGAGTAGGATAAAAGATAAAAAATCAATGAGAACAACACCAATTTTAGTCAGCTCAAGCAACTATACATATATTTATACTTATATTAATTTTCAAACGAGAGCAGATCATAGCGGATCATAACTATATAAATACCCATATCAGGTGTCAATATGGAATTCATAGTATTTGTTTCTGCTCTTTTATTGGCATCATGTGAGTAATCAACATATTCTTTTACATGCAATTTTATCAATACGTGTTTAGGTAGATTACATCATTATTCGTCATTTCCTTAATTGTAAAAACTTCACGATGAGATTTCCACAAAATTATTTGAAACACGACGTTACTATATAAAAGTATAGTTCCTTTGATAATTTTAATTTTTCCAACTCGTAAACTAGAAGCAAGAGGGATTATTTTCACCTCATCATCTTTGACATTGCAGGTCATGCTGAGCCATCACCAACAATCATCCCAATCGAAGGTGGCGTTCAGGGCGACGGAGTGACCACCCGCTACTGGGACTGCTGTGCAACCTCCTGCGCATGGGACCAAATCGTCCACACCAAGAACGGCCAACCAGTTCAAACATGTACGAAGGACGGTCGTACGCACAGCACCAAAGAAAACAACGCGCAATCCGGCTGCTCAGCAGGCGGGGTCGCTTACAGCTGCAGCAATCAAGTCGCCTGGGTGATCAACTCCACGCTGGCCTACGGGTTCTCGGCTGCGTCCTTCTCAGGCGGTTTAGATTATGCGCAGTGCTGCATGTGCGTTCTACTGTCTTTCAAGGGGCAGCTAGCCGGAAAGCAGATGCTGGTTCAAGTCACCAACACAGGCAGCGATCTGGGCAAGAACCACTTCGATCTGGCCATGCCTGGTGGAGGTGTGGGCATCTTCACTCTGGGATGCTCCTCGCAATGGGGGACTCCTCCAAGCGGCTGGGGTGACAGGATCACTGGTGTGCAAACGGAGGAGGAGTGCAACCAGCTGCCTGAGGATTTGCAGGAGGGATGCAAGTTCCGGTTCACGTATTTGGAGGGGGTTCCGAATCCTGATGTGGCTTTCCAGCAGGTGCGATGTCCTAGTGAACTTGTTGCTCTCACTGGATGTGGAGACTTGGATTAGAATAAAATTTGATAATAATATATGATATATGGCAACGATTTGACCACCTCTACCTTATTGTAAAATAAAAATCCTTTTATAGTTTCGATATTTGTGAACCATATATATAGTTTTGCACCTATGTCCGTTCCAACTTAGAAGAACGACATCGGAAATCATAGGGAAGCGTTGACCTTTCGCTTTGTTAGGTTATTTTTTTCGTCGATGTGCTTGAAATCCTTCATGGCCATCATAATATAGGTCTAATCCCCTAATATTTGATAGTGTGGAAGTCCCCTGACTCCAGGGTATACCCACTAAACACTCCACCACGATTGTATTAGGCTCGTCTGACTTAGACGACACTTAGGCCCAGTGGCCACAAACAGATATTTGTTTCCGTTTTGGGTTACTGAATATGGCCCCATGACATCAAGACTGGTAGTTTGCCATCGTTGAGTTGGTGGCTTTGGTTTTAATGGTGCATGTGACTGTCTCACAGTTGCCTCTGTGTAGATGCACAAACCAAACAAAAGTACATGGTTTTCGACTGAGAATGATTCACAAATTGTCCGGTGACGTTTACTGATTCTTGAATTGGGTTGGCGTTGGAAATTGAGCCGCTGCTGCTTAGTATCCTGATTATTTTGATCTTGACTCTGAGCTTCAACAACAGCATCATATAGAGCATCTTTAGTGTTAAGTAGGGCCAGGGATATATGGGCATTGATATTATTCAATGGTATTTCAGGTGGGCTAGGTGAAGTTAGTCTATTTCTTCTTCAACAACCGATGATTGAGGAAAACGGGATAGAAAATCAGGTAATTGATTTTCCCTGCTTGGACAGTGCATGACAGAGAAACAAAACTCTTGCAAAAGAAGCGACCATCGTGTTAGCTTCATTTTATCATCTTTATATTTGTCTAAACCATATGTGAGTGCGCGGTTGTTCAAATAGGGTCGAAACCGCTTACATGCTACTGATTCATTCCATTGCTTTTCACTATATTAGCGAACAAAAAGATTACTTTGGATGGATGCATTCTCGAATCTAGTGAGGAATCTATGCCGGAAAAATCAGAGAATGATAAGTTTCGTACTTCGTAAGGACCAATCCAATATTTTGCTCGCTCTCTATAAATTCGCCCATTTACTGAACTTGGATGCTCTCCGGAATCCAGACCGCTATAGCTTAATGATTTGAGAGTATTCATGGTTTGTCAAGATTTGATTTCCTCCCAGTTGTGCGCTGTGATAAGAGCTACTTCTTTCAGGGTGCTATCAGTTTGATCGTTTTGTTGTGTTAGGCGCCAAGTAGTTTTTTCAGAACTACGAAACTGATCATATTCGGAATTCGTACCTGGAAAACAGTTGGAAGGGTTCGCTACATTCCATCTGGAATAGCTTATTGCCCCACGTTGGGCGCCATCTCGAAGTTGATTTTCCTCATCCTGAGACTTCCGTATGGGAAACCGTGAAGACTTTTTTCCGGTGGATAAGACTCCATAGTGAATGATATAGAATTGACAAATACACTAGATTAGAAAAAGGATTCCCCAACTTGCGGTTTTTAACAGAAAAAACCCTGACAGATACGAGACAAAAAAACATCCATATCTGGCAACCTGACTCTCATCATGCTAGTTGTACAGGGTACTTTCTATTCGCACAACTAGCATGATCGCCACTCGGCGACAAATTACTAAATCTCTGCTAATTGATGGTGAGTTATTTTTTATAGAACAAACATGTAAAGCAGTTTATATGCTCAACTTCAATTGGTGTTTTAACACAGAATAATAAGAATTTATCATAAGTATTTGTTAAACTGAAATTCGAGAAACATGAATAAGTAAACGTGTTTTAGCGAGTCACTTTTTCTGAATAAGGGTGATCAAAATCGAGATTTTCCAACACTTTAGGATTTTTTGTGTCTAAACTATTCCCTGTTTTTCAGTGACAGCGTCAGTCATCAGTGATTTCCTCATTCGCAATAAAACTGTCTATGGGTGTATAATAACACAATAAGAGTATACGTGTTTTTGTAGGTATATGTATGTACATTATCTTAGTTCTTAATCTGATGTGGATCAACGATCAACAGTTTTCAAACTACCCATGCCCTTAAGATAATGAATCGATGAGTATCTATACTTGAGTATCAATGAATGCAATCAGAAAAACTCTATATATAAATGTATTTCCAAACAAAACCTCGTTAGTTGATCGCCTCTCTCTATTACAAATATTATGAAATTAATAATTTTAGTTTCTGCTCTCTTGGCATACTGTGAGTAAAATTTCGAACATATGTACTCATTTCAAAAATTATACTCATATATACAAGGTGTTTTTGAAATAAGTGCACATATTCAGCACATTAATATGAGACAGTCTAAGGAATATTCCTATGATATCAGATTTTTTTTAATTCTTCTGATTAACGAGAAATTTCATTCCAAAAATTGAACAAAATACGAGAAAAAAATCAAGTACGCCACTTTAAAACAATTTAAATGATTGAACTCTGCGTGATTGTGCCTACCGCATGGAAATTTGAACAGAGGTGATGTCAGATTTGCTACAGTGTAGAACTCTGGGTGGAGTAAGGGGTCTAACCTCAAATTTTATTTTGATCCCCAAATCTTTTATATTAGTCCCATTCGATAGTACACGTCGAGCTTTCTCAGTGTTTCAATCATTCGCACTTATTTCAACGCCACCCTGTATATTATTTAAAAGCATATACTATATTCTTATATGTGTACCTATACTCAGCAGGTTATATAGGTAACTGATTCAGAGGGTATCCTCCTCATTTTTTTCGGTATTTTGATCAGATTTTTCCCGAAAGCTATGGGTGGGACGGTCCAGACCACAAGGACACATACCTACGGTGCATATATTAGTTATTAAATGGTAAATTTTGAAATGTTTGCTTTCATGATTCGATCACCCTGCATTGAAATCTTCAGAGTTAGTCATGCCATGAAGGTCTCAAATCGCCAACACTATGTTATGTTTCATATAGTTTGTTGAAATAAAAACAAAATTACAGGCCATGGTGAGCCATCACCAACAATCATCCCAATCGAAGGTGGTGTTCAGGGCGACGGAGTGACCACCCGCTACTGGGACTGCTGCGCAACCTCCTGCGCATGGGACAAAATCATCCACACCAAGAACGGCCAACCCGTTCAAACGTGTCAGAAGGACGGACGCACGCCCAGCACCAAAGAAAACAACAGCCAATCCGGCTGCGAGGTAGACGGAGTCGCTTACAGCTGCAGCAATCAAGTCGCCCGGGTGATCAACTCCACGCTGGCCTACGGGTTCTCGGCCGCGTCCTTCACAGGCGGCGTGGATACTGCGCAGTGCTGCATGTGCGTTCTTCTGTCTTTCAAGGGGCAGCTAGCCGGCAAGCAGTTGCTGGTTCAGGTTACCAACACGGGCAGCGATTTGGGCAAGAACCAGTTCGACTTGGCCATGCCTGGTGGCGGGGTGGGCATCTTCACGTTGGGATGCTCTTCGCAATGGGGAGCACCGGAGACCGGCTGGGGTGACAGGTACGGGGGTGTGCACACGGAAGAAGAGTGCAACCAGCTGCCCGAGGATTTGCAGGAGGGATGCAAGTTCCGGTTCAGGTTTATGGAGGGGGTTCCGAATCCTGATGTGTCTTTCCAGCAGGTGCAATGTCCTAGTGAACTTGTTGCTCTTACTGGATGTGGAGACTTGGACTAGAATATAATTTGTAATGACAATAAAACTTAGTTACCTATACACGCAGAAATAATTTATATGGTTTCTACTGATTATTTTATTTTCTAATAAACTTTCAATACCTACCTATACATACTTGGGCCTGGTGATTATTCTCAACAGACCATCACATATTACAATATAGATTTAGTAATGAATTTTCAGCCAAAAATCCTTGCAGGTATAGGTAGTAATCCAAATATTTGTAAAAAACTCGAATACAATTGGATAACATTCCAAATGACTAAAAACTAAACAATATCAAGAAATACCTGAACAGAAAAGAATGAAATAGAAGGAAGAAGGAAGATATATATATATGTTTGATTTTCAAAAGTGATAAGTTGCGTAAATGCGAAAAATTTGATTATTGTATCGTCACATTTTATGAAAAAATGTTCTGCTCCGTTTTCGAGAAAAAGATTAGCAAAAAGTTTCACTAAAAATATATAAATATTTTTTTCTGCAATTGACTCAAAAGTCGTCCATTTTCGTTGCTAAAATTAGCTCTTGAAGTTGAAGTTCCTCTTACAGACACAATAAAATGATTAGTACCTGTATGTATGTTGCTAAGCAACACTTCTATCTAGGAGTTAAGGGATAAGTTGAAATTCAACTCCTAGGAAATGAAAGTATCTCGGATGACAGGTGATATGATAGCTGCTTTGACACAGACATGCTCAAAAGTGAGTCAAAATAATAGAGGTGACTTCACTTATATTTTTATCTACAACTATGGAGTCATTCATGCATTGCTTACTCGATTTTCGACATTTAATGACATACATTATTGTGTAGGGTGGCGTAATAATCTGACATCCCATCGTCTTGTCAAATTCAACTAGATATGTATTCGTTCAACTAGTTCGCAAATTCAAAATTCAAAAGACTGACCTTACATGATTCTCATAGTTTTAATCACCTTAATTCTACAAATACACGGAAAATGAGAATTCACTGTTTTCCATCCTGAACAGTGACTACCATCGTGAGTAACCATACTTATAAAATAGGACTTGACACTTACAGATTTGCTCACATGGCTACAGGCTATTCGAATAGATTAGTACAGACTAGAGTCACTGGATGCTATTAGTTTGATAAGAGTTCGGACACAGAAATGACAACTGTTAGGGTTTTTGAATGTTTAGATTCATTAAGTTACACACCTTGCATTGTGACAATAGCACCATAGTCGTCCCGCGCTTTTTATTCAAATTTGTTTGACAGTAAATTTTATGAACGTCAGATTTGAAATGAAAAGTAATAATTATTATACTTTCGAGAAAAAAACAGCTATGAAAATCACTTGCTGTGTAATAAATTGTGCCAAATCTGATGAAAATGGATATCATTTATCAAATTTTCCAAAACAAATATCAACCATTCGCTTATGGAAGGAAGAAATGAAACGGCCTGGGTGGAAAATCAATTTCAAGACGAGCGAAATTTGTGAGGTACTCATTAAAATTAGCTTCTTATAACAGCATCTGATCACAGAATGAAACTATATTTTAGGTCCAGTTTGGAACAGAAGATTTCAAAATCTGTTATTCCATTATTATTATCATCACACGAAATACAGAACAAAATAATCATGGAAAGAGGACATGACCGTAAAATTACATAATGAAATTGGAAATTTGAAAGCAAAACTAATAGCGTTTTCCACTCGCCGATTTACAGAGCGCACTAGCACAGAGCAAGTACAAGTGGCACTGGCTCGGTTTTTTTCATGAAGTGCGGTTTCAGCACAGAGCAGTGGAATAGAAATAGTACAGTAGAAATAGAAAGTTAGTGCGACCTCTTTGTCATCAGAAATGTCAGATTAATTGTTTTGTCAATCAAAAAGTTGAATTATTGAAAGTACATTTGGTTCCGTTGGAGCACAGGAAGGATTCATCTACCTTTTAATGTGGTTTCCCTGTGAACACTGCCAGAAACCAGCCAGAAGGCAGAAACAGTCTAATATATGAATGTTCATTGTCAATGATGTTCAATTGAATCATTCGAAAATAGGGATGTAGCATTGAAGTGTCCTTCACGAAGTTGATATTTTTCATCATTACTGAATCAACAATCAAATATGTTCAATACCTTCACATCTGAATAGCTTTCTTCAACTTTTAGGTAATTTTGAATCTTCCGTAAACGCTGTTTCGTAACTAAGTACTTCTGTATCTCAATCATCATTTCTTCATCATCACTTGTATATATGGTTCTGGAAATCATTGTAATAATAGTGATAAACTTCAATGTGACATTCATAATTATTCAAATTCCAAACATTTTCCCACTCGTAACTCAAATATTTGAGGTTATGTGTATCGCACCGTCGTACAAGCACAGTTCTGAAAACTCGAACTCTGAGCGGGCATCGAGCAAGTTTGAAAGCCAGTGGAAATCGTTTCTCGACAAAAGTTCGCTCATGAAATCCTCAGTGGACCACGCAAAACGAACTCAGTGCCGAAAAAGTTCGAGCTAGTGCGACGAGTGGAAAACGCTATAAGAAAACTAAGGAAACTACAACGTGATATATCATTGAATGGCGTTTTTGGTGCCGATCAAATTCAAAATTCAACAGTGAAAAGTGAATTATTATTTATGTATCAAAGGAACGCTGGAGGTTATCGTTTTGGAGATATTTTCTATATCGATCCATGTTACGGTTCAAGTTTCGTTTAGCTGAAATCAGTTATGAAAAATTTGTTGCTATGGCAACCGTTGTCATGGTTACAGGTAAACAGAAAACAAAATCCCGTGGTGAGGAAATGCATGGTTGCCAAGTTGTATCGGGTTTAGTATAGCTGAAATCAGTTATGGAAAAACTGTTGCCATGGCAACGATCGTTATGGTAAGGAGTAAACAAAAACCAGATTCCCGTGGTGAGGAAATGCGTGGTTGCCAAGTTGTATCGAGTTCAGTTTGGCTGAAATCAGTTATGAAAAAACTGTTGCTATGGCAACGATCGTCATGGTAACGAGTAAACAAAAATCCGATTCCAGTGGTGAGGAAATGCGTGGTTGCCAAGTTGTATCGGGTTTAGTATAGCTGAAATCAGCCTCAAATTTTGTTCCACGTTCTTGCTAGTATTCAAACAATAACTTGATTCGAATGAATACCCTTCTTATCAATTTCTTGAAGACTGTTCGTCGTAGATAAATTCCCGAAATTACTACTTCTCTGACGATCATATATGGAAATAACGTGAGGAAAAAATATGCTTAGTTATTGAACAGAGCTAGACGAAATAGCGAGCGACAAAATAGTGCGGAACAATAAATAGCGCATAAGGAAGGAAACTACTTTTTCTAAACAATCTAACCTAACTCGGCTTAAATTAACCTTCTTAAAAAGAATATATTTTTCATCATCATCAGATTTGGGAGCAAGGCATCGTTCGTGTGTGTTTGAAGACTGCATAGAAAAGGACACTACTTTTTCCAAACAATCTAACCTAACTCGACTTGAATCAACCTTCTTCTTGAAAAACATATATTTTCCAACATCGTTCAGACTTGGTAGCAAGGCATCGTTCGTGTATGTTCGAAGACTGTTGCTGAATCAAAATGTGCGCGTGAAGAAAGGTATGGGTGAATCGAAATGAAGGCAAATGGAAATGTGGGTGGGTCTAACGAGATGTTCCCATCTGTATTAGACAATCAGTACTTGTAGTCTCTCTTCCTATATCCTGCGCGATACCTCGTAATGAATATTCCAAATTGGCTCTGTTTCTTTTTGATTTTGTCGAATAGCTCGGCACGCGAAGGATGGTTACATTGAAGAGTGTTTTTGAAATTGATGAATGAAGCGATAATTCTCCGATACAACTTGGCAACCACGCATTTCCTCACCACGGAAATCGGATTTTTGTTCACTCGTTACCATGACTATCGTTGCCATCATGGCAATAGTTTTTCCAAAACAGATTTCAGCCAAACTAAACCCTATACAACTTGGCAACCACGCATTTCCTCACCACGGGAATCAGGTTTTTGTTCACTCCTTACCATGACGATCGTTGCCATGGCAACAGTTTTTCCATAACTGATTTCAGCTATACTAAACCCGATATACAACTTGGCAACCACGCATTTCCTCACCACGGGAATCGGGTTTTTGTTTACTCGTTACTATGACGATCGTTGCCATAGCAACAGTTTTTTCATAACTGATTTCAGCTAAACGAAACTTGAGCCCATGTTACTTAGATGCTTAGCTCCTAGGGCGCTAAGTGAAGTAGCTGAGAACTTTTCAGAAAAATATATTTGGTATATCGATCCATATGTTACTGAGATGCTTAGCTCCTAAGGCGCTAAGTTGAGTTGCTGAGAACTTTACCGAAAAATGTATTTGGTAGGTCTCGTCAAAATTAACTACTTTTTTCCAAGGAAATGTTTATCAAAAAATGATTTGTTCTCTGTGTTTCAACGCCCTGTATCTCCGAAATGAAACATTTCCGGACACAAGCTTAAATACACTTTATTTCTTAAAATTGTCTCAGGAATACTTCACTTGAACGTATTTATGTTACTTCCTGTATATTGAGAATACCTACCTTTAATTAAATATTGATATCTTCATGCATGTTTTATACTTATCACTGGTTTGACATACAATAAGGATTTATAGCTATAAGTTTATCCATATGTGTATATTTTCTGATATTAAAACGTTGGTACATGCTTTCTTCTCATTTATATAACAGTTGTTCTGCTAGAAGTGTATCACTATAAATTGAAGTGGGTGTTTGTACCCTATATCCATTGTCCATCTACGGCTATGATTGATTTGACAGAAAATATAACCTCTAAAATCGTATTTGACAATCAGGTGCTTCTAGGGAAATTGAAAAGATAAAGAGCAGAATATATGTCTTATTCTTTTATTCACTTAAACCATTGTATTATAGAAAATAGAAAAGGACAAAAGTTCAGCTGTGTCCGAACTCTTATCAAACTAATACCATCCAGTGACTCTAGTACAGACCAATCAGAACCAGGGTTGGGATTTCGTTAGTGTCAGTTTGTACTGAATCTTGGTAGCAAAATGTAATAGAATGTAATAGATTTGAATGCGCGGCAAATCTGAATTTTCCTATTATAATTTTACAAGAGGAGATTCTTTGGTTACAATGTACCTTAGAATTTTGGACTGTTCAGGAAAAATAAAGAAAAAATGAAAAACAACACAGACTCAATTCCACAATAAATAAAAACTGAGAATAAAATAGGAACTGGAAAAGCTAAATGAATTAACTCAGTCTCATAAAACATTTAGCTTCTATATGACAAGATGAATATTCAATTTTCAACTAATAACATTGTATTTCTAGTAAGAATAACTTTTTGGGATTTTACATTTCATATATGAAGGACAAAATAGATACATGGATAATAGCCGAGCGAAAAATGTGAATAATGAAAATCTCAAATCATCATGATCTCCAAAAACAGAATAAGTTTCAGAACATAACATATTTTACTTTCATTATTCCAGATTTTTTATTCTATAAGATGAAAATAACCTACAGACAGTATTTATATTTTACTCGTTCATTTTTTTATACCTCGCTTTGAGTCGTCACCAAATGAAATCGGTAGGCGAGTTATTATGTCTTGGTTTTTAGTTTCGGAATTGTAAAAATCCTTGGTAAGAATATTGACAAAACTATTATAAGAAGAAATAAACTCAGTTACAGAACACAAAACACAAGTTTGAAAAAATTACCCCACTAACGTTGCCGTTTTTTACTGACGTTGCCATTTTTTTCCTTCCTCAAACTTGAATTACTACCTCCAGTCAAAGTGTAATAGATATTGGCTGATTTCGTCAATGTAGTAATACCGTAATAACTGAGACGCGATTGTAATAGAAATATTACAATTGTAACAACAATCCCAACCCTGATCAGAACCATGGAATTTCATTGTTGATAATTAGCTTCTAGAGACAGGGTACTACAATTAATCATTGCGGTGGGGGAACGCTGCAGCGAAAGCAGGTTAATGAATAATCTGCAATAGTATGATTCATTTTACAACTGAAAAGTGAAATGGCATATAATACCTGGTAAGATTGACTGATATGTGATTGCACGACTTTCTTCCTGTTAATAAAAGTTATATCCAACATTGTTTATTTTCACAATCAGAATTATTGAAATAAGTTATAAGCTGTTCGTTGAGTGACATGTTTGTCAATAAGTTTTCGATGGAATTATTAAGTATTTCAAATCAGATTTAGTGATTTTGCAATATGATAACCTTCATTCTTTCCTATATAAGATATATTTCTGAACTCTCAGAGTTGCTTTGATATTTGAATAGTTGTAGATAAAGTATAGTATTCTACTTGCGCATAATGACTATTACCCACTCAGATGATTACAGCACTCGCCTTCGGCTCGTACTGCAACTTTCATCTTCGTGGGTAATAGCCATCATTATGCGCTCGTTGAATAATATACTATTATCAATTAGATATCTATTATTTCGTTCTCTGTTTTACTCGCTAAATTTGCGTGTTCGGCTTCACGTTCGCTCCGCCTCGCAAGCGATATCGCTTGTCAAACAAAGTGACCAGC
This sequence comes from Phaedon cochleariae, assembly GCA_918026855.4. Classification (NCBI taxonomy): domain Eukaryota; kingdom Metazoa; phylum Arthropoda; class Insecta; order Coleoptera; family Chrysomelidae; genus Phaedon; species Phaedon cochleariae. Next base: position 60,314,650 of record OU896708.1, read on the forward strand.
AAACACAGTTACATCACAGAGATATACAGTATGATGCAAATGTATGGAATAAATTCATTTCAAAACAAGACGACTTTCAAAAAAAAAACCAAAAACTAGAGTTTAGAACTATTTTTTCGACGTATTTTTTTTAACTAGACGACCCTTCGATGTTCAATTCTCAGTAGCAGACCTCTGCAAGATTCAATTAATCACATGATAATCCATTTTAATTTCAATCTTCTCATGCAACGTTTTGACTGTTGAATAGACGATCGGTAGACCTTTCAATCAAGGTGTCACATGACCCCTATTTGTATTTGAAAAAATCGTCCATTACGTCTTTACTCCAACACCGGTGACGTAACATCTCTCATATGAATATCATGAGATGAGGCTTCAGAAATTAAAACTCACGTGTTTTTGGAATTTTTTCAAATGTCGCCCATTTCTGAAATAATGAATTTATTCCATACATTTGCATCATACTGTATATCGAAGCGATGTTACAATTGTGACCTGCGATATCGCATTCTATGTCGCATAGACGTCGCCCTGCGATATCAGAGGGATGTTATTTTATCCCACTCAAGTTTCATCCATGTGACGTTGTCGATGCGATAAATTCTCTGCTTAAGGGACATGTGAGCCGTTTTGGTCGATAATGAATAGTTTCAACACAAACAAAACCTAAAGTTGAAAAATCTCGATTTTGAACACCCTATATCTCTGTAATCATTTCCGATAGACCCCAAGTGTGATGCATCGATGAAATCAGTTCTTCAGGGAGAATAAAAATACAGGTTATTCTATTTGAAATAACAAAGTTGTTGCTACTTTTTGAAAGAAGCGGCAACAATGCATTGCTGAAAATATGTTAAATGAATAGAGCGTATTCTTAAATAAGAGCATGCATATCTTCATGAATTTCTCGCGAATGATTATCGATATACAGATAGTGTAAGCTCGTCGTGACATATACCCTGTATAGTATCAGACATAATAATCGTTAAAGTAAAACTTGATGGAAACTCCATCATGGCCCACTAGCAAAAATTCATCATAGTCTGATGTTTTAGTGTTTTTTAGGATTTCTGGAAATCCTATGTATAAAGTTTTATGCGTCGTTTTGAATGGAAAGAAATAACGAATTCAACCTTGGATACAACTAAATAATAAAATGAAATTTATGTATCTCCGAAATCATAACCCCTAAAGAAATTGAGTACGCCACTGAATTCTACGCAAAATTCTCTGATAGACGAAGTATTCGTAGTACCTAACTCAGCATAAACTTATTATTTCTAATAAGTTCGTAGAGAAGCCTGGCAGTCTATAACCCAAAATGTACAATCAAATCTGAAATACCCTGTATGTCTCCTTGTGCATTTTACACTCTTCGAGAAATTTGCTAGATTTTTCACTTCTTCTGACTGTTAAACTCTTTCTCAAATCACTAGAGATTTTCGTGAAAATTATATTTTCAGCCTGTGTTTAATTTTCTCAAATCGTTAGACTTTCGAAAATAATAGTGCCAGTATATCCGTGTTCAATTCTTCATCTTATATCTTGTATACTATATATCTGTTGCCCCTGTATAATTTCATTATCGTCATTAGTCATAGATAAATCATTTGTTCGGAGATTAATCTGTTAGTAGCATGATTCAACCTATTAGTCATTCATTCGAGACCAGGTGGTGAATCAAGACAGTCTTATATTAGATGTCATCACGTACGGTCGACTTTTCTGATCGCAATTGAAAAATACGCGAAAGGAATTATTCATCGTTCTAAACGGAGTGTTCACTTAAAAATGAGTGCAAGTATTCTGTTTTTGTGTTCCTAATACAATTCAGTGATTATATTATCGCGATCGTGTGCTGTTCTGGTGTTTCGTGTCACTTCGTGTTGTTTCATCAAAGCTTCGCATTTTTCACCCTGGTGAGTAGAGATAAATTCTCTCAAGTTTTCCTCATATTTCCCTCTTTCCTCTTTACTTTCAACTTCATTACCTTATATGTTTGAAAATCACAAAGGTACCGCTTGTTGAACATTTTCCGATGAAGGAATACTTTCTTCTGATATCTTCGTTCTTTCCGTTCAGAACTATATTTTTTCAGAAGATAATAATGCGAAATGAGCAAACCAGAAGAAAATAAGACGATTCGAAATTTCCATGGAAAAATACCTTTTGCCTATACAGAATGTTCCTTTTTTCAAATGTACATACTATATACCTGCAGATATAGAAAACTTTGGTGGTTCCAATCACCCCCTATCGATGTGTCTACCATCTTTTATAACTGCGATACAGAACGTAACATTGAATTCGGCAAAATCTGTATAATCGATAATTAATTTATATTATTCATCAAAACTGAATAGGAATAAAATTTAGAATCCAGAACCGTCTTCAGGAAAAACAGAAAAAACTTCTTCTTTTTCAAAAACAACACTCTGTATATCGGAATTTTGTAGATATGTTTTGCTATTTGCAAAGAGCGGAAAAACTAATGAATTGGCATACCTCTTAGTAGTGCGCTTCCAATATGACATTTTTTTTTCAAATATTTTCCGATGTATAAATATATTTTCTTCTGATTTTCGTACTTACTACTACTCAGAACGGTATTTTTTCAGAAGAAAATGATACGAAAAGAGCAAACCAGAAAAAAATAAGACAATTCGAGATCATTTCATGAAAAAATATTTTTTGCTATACAGGGTGTTTCAGATTCAAATGTACAAACATCTTTTATAACTGTGATACAGAACGTACCTTAATCTTGATTTTGGCAAAATCTTTATCTGGTCGGCTCATAACTTCTGAACCATGGTGTATAATCGATTCATACTCGATAGGTATAATCAACGACTTTTCAACAGACAGAAAGCAGAGTGTTTGATACTTGCCACTAAGTCAGAGAAAACCATCCAGTCAAGACGGACCGAACAGAAAATCCGCAGAGAGAACTGACCAGAGTATACTTTTCAGAATTCTGATCCTTATATTCGTACGGAAGGCGATATATTGAATTCCTTTCCAGATTCTCAAGCAAACAGATAGACAGATATTTACCTTTATGTCTCTATGAAAACACGACAGGTACCCTTACGAGGGGAGAGTATCAACTCGGCGTTTGTAAACCCTCTCCGCAAAGGAGGTCGGCGCCATATACGTTCGGCGCATGGTGAGTTCGGTATATACATCAGTGTTTTTCATTGCAGAGAAAATCGTTGTTTATCTGCCTACCTCGTCTGCATTGAGAGATTTGATGAATTGATGAATAATCATAAAAATATATCGCGTTTTAGTTAGGAATAATGAAAACAATATTCAGACTTCGTAGATTTATATTCTATGTACGTGTCACGATTAGAATTTCAAATTGATGCTCAGTTTTAGATCCGAGCAGCACGCATTGTTTGGCATTCATGTTCCTTATTATAACCCACAAAATTGAAAATGTGGAAGATGTTTACTGGGAAAACCACTTTTCGGAATGAGAGCGAATATGTAGCAATCCATTTACGGTTGTTGGAAATATTATTTAGGTATGTTTCAGATTCAACATCAGTTTCAATACTCATGGCTTTCTAATATGAGATGTTTAGTTGCAGAGAAAATCGTTGTTTATCTGCCTACCTCGTCTGCATTGAGAGAGTTGATGAATTGATGAATAATCATAAAAATATATCGCATTTCAGTTACGAATGTTGAGGAAAATGTTCAGACTTTATAGATTTATATTCTATGTACGTCTCACGATTCAAATTTCAAATTGATGCTTAGTTTTAGATCCGAGCAGCACACTGTTTGGCATTCATGGTCCTTATCTCAGTACTTATTATAACCCACGAAATTGAAAATGTAGCAGATGTCTACTGGGAAAACCACTATTCGGAAGGAGAGCGAATATGTAGCAATCCATCAATTACGCTTGTTGGAAATATTATTCAGGTATGTTTCTAAATTTCTTGGAAATATTAGTGGGATGCAGTCTGGACCAATGAATTAATTAAATTTCTATACATCTCTATCGGATTTAATCGATGACGTACTGATCTTTACGCCACTGAACAGGAAGATTTGATACGCCATTGGATAAAAAATAAATAAATAAGAAGTGTTTGTGTCTTATAATGGCTGTGTACTGAAGCACAGGAATTGAATAGTGGAACGGGAAGTAAAAATAGAAAGTAGATTATCTTTGGTTATGTTTATGTTCGAGCTTGATGAATTTTGTGAATATTGTAAACATTTGAAATTTGGAATCCTCGAATGAATTATTGCTAGGAAGATGTTATCGTTGAAGCACAACTGTAGATTTATTGCTAACAAAATATCAGAAGCGGTTAATGGTCGACAGCCAGTTTTAAGTGAAACACTAGGGCGCCAAATAAGTTTACTCAACCACCCTCTGAAAAAATTGTTCAGTTCTAATGTTGAAGGTTCACCAACTCTGGCAAATCACAACAATTCACCAGGTGGAAATACCGAAACAGAAACCAACTATGATGCCATCACAAATGGTGACAAGACTTTAGAAACTAAATTAAAAATCATAATGTTGGAGGCTGAAGTATTAAGACAAGAAGGAAAAGCAGTGCCAGAGAGTTCATTTGTTACTGAGGAACAATGGAAAGAAATATTAAATCTGACCACAAGGACGGCAAGAAAAAAATATTTTGAATATTTGTTCAAGTTGTCTAAAAGGCTGGAAAATGTTCAGGTATAAGCTCTAATAATTAATTTAATATGTATGCATATTTTATATGATGCCCATGTACTCATGTAGGTTAAAAAGGAACAAAAGCGTTTGGAATTTGAAGAAATCAAGAGGAGAAAAACAGAAGAAAATAAGGGTGAAGAAACTATAGAAGATCATGCCTTGAAGTATGATCTTCAACATAACAATATCTTCCTAAGATTTTATGACACTACAATAAACCAAATGTATAATAACAGACTTATACAAGCCATTCAATTTGGACAAAAACTAGTAGTTGACTGTGGATATGATGGTAACATGACTAAGAGAGAAAACCAGAGCTGTGCAAAACAACTTATGCTGATATTTGCTGAAAACAGGCTTCATGATGGTAAGAAATGAATATGGAAATAATATTTGAGATCCTTCATTATAGAATGTTCTAGAACCTTTTGATGTGCATTTTTGTAATGTACACAGAGATAGTGAACTAATCAAACAGTTGCACAAATTCATCCCAACAATGAATGAGCCATGGTTTCCTCTCAATCTTCATGAAAACAGCTATTTGAATATATTTCCCAAAGACCAACTAGTCTATCTAACTCCACACTGCAGAGAAGAACTCAAAGAGTTTGATCATGACACAGTTTACATCATAGGAGGAATTGTAGATAAGGTATTGAATTTGTGAATATTTTTTTTTAATTGTTTCACAGGTGTTTCCCAAGGCTCCTTTTATATGGATTTTCTGAAGAAAATTTGATTCAAACATGAATGCTTTGGTATTCAGCCAATTCTGCAAATTTTCTACTATTGTCAATTTAGCCAAAACAAAACTGCTCCAGCAGGAGCACTCCAACTCTAAATACAAAATGTAAATATTTCCATTGAAACAATTGCTTGATGACATGATTATAATCCTTATATAAATAAATAAATATGGAATGGTGGGTTGAGAATACAATACTAAATTTTAATGATACTAGTTGGAGGTCTCCTTAGATGCCTGAAATCTGGTGATTTGTCTGTCTTTCTAAAGAGACCTATGAATTACATGTAAAACAATGAATATGTTTGAATTGATTAGTAGACCTATACATGTAGATTGCTTTTGCTTCTTGTTAGTTCCTATTATTCTTCAGTTATTCCATTAATTTTTTTAAATTAATTATTAAATCTATTATAAAAGTTACAATAAACTAAATCTATTGGTATCAATGTTCAAAGAGAAAATAAACAGCAAAGGGGTATGAGTGAGTATTCCAGTTCATGTAAATTTGATTGGAATCAAGTAGCCAGTTTGTCAAGTTTTTCTTGAAACTTGTATTTTTGATTTTCCCTCTCAATGCTAATGGCATATCCGGGCATATCATTATATATTTTCATGCATATATATGTGAATGTTCTTTGTCCTATTGATTTGTATGATGATGAGTTAGAAGATCTTCCCTTACCAAAATCGTTGAAATTATCAGATAACATCAGGATAAAAAGGAATAAAATAAAAATCTTCAGTTTCCATTAGTGATGAGAAATAGAATCCCTTTTATTATGGTGAACAAATAAAAATATGAAGTTACTGCCATTGATTTTGAGATAATTTTTTTGGCACCAGCTATACTAGTGTTCACATTGTGAGAATATTCTCAGAGAAGCACTGAGAAATTGATATTTTTACAACATGATTTCAATGTTGATTTTGACTATTGAATTTGTATTTATGACGTTTTTCAGAATGCTAGATTTTTTTTGTAAATGGAGGATTAATAATTCATTTATATTCTGTTTCATCAAACATATTTATAATGATAAGGTTTTTTCTTATACATTTGCTTCAGCCCAAGAGGATGGTCATTGAAGTCCAATATTCAGTATTCTGATATTTGGCCAAAAGTCTGCTTCCATGCACTTGGAAGTATTGTATTTTTGAAAGCTGAAAAAAAAAAGGAAAACAATTTAGTTAGTTAGTTAGTTAGTAGTTAGTTAATCTCAATAAACAACAAAATCTCCATACTGATAGGGTTTTGTGTGGCTAACACTATATACAGTGTGACATACTTAAGATGAAGACTCCCCTGTATTTTAGTCATGTTTGAAAGCAGAAATTTGATTTTTGGTACAGACTTAGGCCTTCTTGGGCCGCACTTTTAGCAATACTCAGCCGGGAGTTATTCAACAAAGTTGCTCAGAAATCGATTTTCACCCTACATACTGAATTTCAACACAAAATTTGAATTGTGAATTATTTTTGAGTCCGATTTTCAATTAATGGTTCTGAATAAAAAGCTACAGAAATGAAAAAACAGTCAGAATCAATGGAATAAACGATTGGAATAACTGAAATTGGAAATTATTGTTTTATCAAAAAAATGTAGGTTCATCGAATTTAGTCTCCTTCACTAGCCTATCTCCCAAAATTCAAAATTCGAATTTTACGTTGAAATTTGGTATGTAGGATCAAAATCGATTTCCAAGCAACTTTTTCAAATACCGTTTTTCGGTATCTCCAACGCGAAGCAAAATATCGAGAATTCGCCCTTTTCGCGGGATCACAGTAGGCTAGGTTAAAGACTGTTACTCAAATCTCTGCTTTAAAATATGACTGAAATACAGCGGTGTCATCATTTTAAGTGTGTCACAGTCTACAGGGTAACTCACGGTCGATGGTAGGTTAGACGTTTATGGAGAACGCGACGCAGGATTTCTCTGAAAATTTCGCATCTCACCTGTTCTATCGATCTAAAATATTTTCGCAAATGCGACGTTGTCGTTTCCATCAAAAAGTCCTAGCAACTCCATTTTTTAAATTGAACACCCCCTATATTAATACATTTTTAGAATTGCCTTTTCATTACAATACTGTTTTGTTGATGAATCCCTATACCTATATCTATCGGTTTTTGAGATAAAAAACAATTTGTGTTAAATATGATCCAAAACATATCCCTAATTGAACTAGAGTAGATCAGGGCTCTCAATTCACTAAGAGTTGATATTTTAGTGGTGGTTTGGACAGGCTTGATGTATTCAATTTACACCGAGAAATTGCCTCCATATCATACAGGGTGTGCTGAAATTATTATTATATCCGTTGTTCATACAAGAGGTCAAAAGTAAATTTTTTCAAATGGAACCCACTGTTTTTTACTCAATAGATTGAAGGACGGAGAAAACTGCTACAAGATAACATAGCATGTCCCTATACCTAAATCATCAAGTTTTCTTAATAAAGCCGCTTTTTGTGAAAAATATAATTTTATGAAGAAGTCAATTTTAGGTAGCCATGGAAATATCAAACTCATGACAGTTCGGTGACATTAATCCATCAATGAGTAATTCAGTAATTCCTATAGACAGTGTTTCAAAAAACTCCCAGAATGAACGCAAATATCGATTATTCAAAGGAACTTCTAATGAAGTTATTTATTATACAGGGACAATGTGATCAAATCATTGCCAGACCTTGCAGAAAATTCGACCAAATGTATGCTGAATTGACACCAATGAACGAGAGGAAGTTTGTAAGATTACAAAATAATGTTATCAACTATCAAAGTTAGAAGCGTCTCCAACATTACCAAAACCTGTTAATTCAAATGAATACAATATTGTTGACGTTTTGGCATATTTTCATGCATATCCAGGAGCATCCATTCTTAGTGCAGAAAAAGATTTGGGTGTATCAAAATTTATTAATATTCGGGGTGTTCCATTTTAAAATATAAAGTTGCTAGGACTAATAATAAAAATAATAATATTTATTCAATATATATGTAATATAATAACAATAAGTACCTATTTACAATTACAATAAGTATTACAAGAAGGTTTCAACAACAGTGAATAAATATTGATAACCTACTAAAAGTCTTAGGACTTGTTCGTAGATGCATGTGCATTCAAAACTTCGAATTGAAAGAGAGAATTCATAAATATAAGTGTATCTGCGTATAGTATAACAATTAATTAGGATATTGAAAGACAAGCAGTTCTCCTCTAAAAGAAGAACTTGTACGTGGAGACCGCTCATCCAACTAGATTCTCTAGGGTACCTACTCAAATTTAAAAGTTTGTTCTTATTGTTATAATGACTGAGAATAAAATCAATAATGAATTGATTAGAGATTAACTAAATTATGTATATATTCTCTAGGGTTTGTATGCAACCATGCTTTCAATTTGCTTTTGAAGAAATTCATTGGCCTTATTGACTTTAAATTCTCTGGTAAGTGATTATAAAACTTCGGGCTCAGATATGCAAGAGATCTTTGAAATATCGTTCTTTCAGCTTTTGGTACTGAAACTGAATTACATCGATATCTTTTCTTATATTGATGGGTAATCTCAAACAGTTCCGATTTGTGGCTATTTTGTCTAACTAAAACTGAATAGAAATATAGTTGTATATCCAACCAGATATTTGAATTTTGTTAATGAACTCCTCATTTTGTTAGTTACATACTGTGTTTGTTTATTCCATTTCAAGTGGCTGTCAATATATATACCCACATATTTGATATTTTCAGCTGATTGGATGTAGGTTGTTGATATATTATTTATTCTCACAGTAAATACATTATAATCTGGTAAATGGTTTGTATAGGAAGCGAATGGGACATGATGGGTTTTCTCAAAGTTAACAGCAAGTAGTTTGGATGCAAACCATTCGGCAATTTTCGTAAAATCTCGCTCAGCTTTACTTTTCAACGTAGTCCAGCTTTGCTCCTGGTACAGAATAACTGTTTCATTAGCAAAACCCATTATGTCACCTTTTGTATCCAAACTGAAGAGATTATTGATGTAGATATTAAAAAATATGGGACCCAATACCGTTCCTTGGGAACTCCATATTCTACTACTTCCTAATCGCTGTATACATCTCCGAATTTTACACGCTGATTCCGATTTGTGAGATAGTTATCCAATAGTCTCAGTGGAGTACCGCGAATGCCAATCTGCTCGAACGTTTGGAGAAGTAGTTTGTTGGAAACGGCAACGTCGCAATTTCGAAAATATTTTAGATCGATAGAACAGGTGATAAAATGTAAGAAGCGAAATTTTCAGAAAAATCCTGCGTTGCGTTCTCCATAAACGTCCAACCTACCATCGACCGTGAGTTACCCTTTATATTATCCCCCAGGTGAACAACGACCCATTGTCCTTAGCGAAAGCCAAACGCGAAGGCCTCAGGATGGCCAAGCTGCCGCTGGACAGGTACCTGCAATGGGGCTCTGGCTCGGGCAAAAGCCTCACGCTGAACCAAGTCGGGTCTATCCTATTGGACGTCAAGCGGTATGGTAATTGGGAGAAGGCCCTTCGTCACGTGCCAAGAAGAAAACTCGTGGATTTCGGGGCAGCAGGCGGTGTTAGGAAGCCCTGGGATAGGGATGGGGGCGCGAGGCAATGGAGACCGGCTGCTAATGTCGATTTTGGGAACTTGAGTTTTAATAATGGTGGTAGGAAGAACGATAATGACGCCAGGAGAACGGTGAATGTCAATATAAGAAGTCTTTATGAGGAGTGAAATGTACAATGTATTGTATTATTGAAAATCTCGTGATAAAATATATTAATTTTAAAGTATTAGTATGTCAGCAAAGATTGTTGCCTTATATGTTTGACACATTAAATCGAGTCTATAATACTTTAGAAATATCTAATCTCTGGTATTATTTTCAAGTGTTAGTTCATGATTATCACTCTAATGTATTGAAAATAACATGTTGAAAATAGTGATTGTTCCTTTCAACCTCTGGAAAATGGAATTGAAGCACTTCATTCAGATATTTCATCACATTTTTCGTGCTCTATCCACTCCAAATTTCACTAATGAGATATAATGAAATTAGAATAGATAAAGGATAAGTGTAATATTTTGGTATATAAATCTATTTCTAAAGGTACTAGAGTGATTCCAAAATGAAGCTTCTAGTGATTACATTGGCGATATACCTTTTAGGTATGTATTTCAAGAAATAATATTTATTTTACTTCCTAGTTTTTTGGAGATGTGAAACAAGTAATTATTAGGTAAAAAAAGTGCGCGAAATGCTACTTTGGTGATCGAGAACTGATTTTTGAACAAGGTGCAGCCGAGTTAAAAAAATATTCGAGATGAAAAATATAGTTCTGAAGTAGTAATATGCTTATCTTAATATAAAAAATATTGTTGAACTGGCTTGAAAGGCCTCTCCCTATTCTCCCTAGCTACGCACGATGTTCCACGAACATTATAGGAATTTCCTTTCGTGCGGCTCAAGAGATGAAGAAAAAATATTGTTAAAAATTCAGAAATGAATGATTTCCTGGATGTTTGCTGGTTTGAGGACCATAAAGTTAAAATATAAAAATCTCATATATTTTACATAACGATGCGCGAAGTAGGTACTTCGCGATTTGTTTTGTTCAAGGTATCATGGTAACGTAGGAAACTGAAAAAAGTGTCACTTTGCAATTTGTTATCAATGCGCGAACCTTGTCATTTTTTGACGTTTGTTGAAAAAATATAACGTGAGCATATAATAGCTCATATGGGAGTAGAATACTATACTTTGTCCACGACAACAATTGCCTTTGGTATATAAATTTATATCACAACTTATTTGACATCAAGGAAACTAAAAATTGAAGATACCTATTATATTAATTATTTGTCCACGACTGTTGTACTTCCTCAAGCAATACGACAGCCATTTTTCACACCAGTGAATAATAACGACAAATAACCATTTATCACTGGTCAAGACTTCCTAGGGTAAGCGATATTATGTTATATTGCTTACACTAGGATCTCTAGACCATAATGGTTTTTCACTGGTGTGAAAAACGGCTCTCTGAGGAAGCACATGTATAATGAATATTTTATAAGTACACAGTCGTGGATAAAGTGTATTTTCTGACTTGTAGGAAGTTCTCCAATGCCTCATGGGCAAAGTCCTACCACTTCACTCACTTGTTACATAATAATTGGGACTTTGAAACCCTCATTAACTTTTTTGTTCAACGAACTATGGAAAGAATGTTGAGGGGTTTCAATTATTACCACAAAAAAAGCAGTAGCTTCCAGAGGTCACGTGATATAAGACTCAAAATATTTTTTTCACATGAAACCCTCTAAAACATATAGGCCCGTATTTATAGTCGTTTCCTCAAGAACCCCTCAAGTCTTTCTTATCTGAGGACTCCTCAGCACTTGATGTGAAACTTGTTTTATAGACTTCCCTCGAGTAATCCTTCCTAAAGGAACTTTCACACTTGGCAACAGCGTATAATATTAATGTTGTGTGACCAGATCTGTTTTTAATGTTAAGTGTTTGTCAAAAAATGAAAAATGTCCAATTAGACGAGAAAGGTAAAATTTGAATTTTTCTCATTTTCTTTGAGCTACATTTGTTTATTCACATATAGGTACATATTGTTCACGAAATTGAAGTAATCGTAATCAGCGATAATAAATTAATTCAGTATTCAGTGATAAGAGACGAAAAAATAAAACGATATGAATAAAGTACCTACACTTTTGTTAAAAAAAAATAAGCTGGTAGATATTGAATTAGAGTTTGCCCGGAACATTTGCGAATAATTTATCAGAGGCAGCCGAACCCGTACATTTGCATCGGTGTGGTCAGAAAGCACCGATAGCGATAATAACATTTTCAATGTTGCCAAACGTTCCATAATAGTTCAAATATGGTATGGTCAAAACTAAATAATCCGTATCTCCCAAGTGATGATACATGTGAATCAGTGGCGGCTCGTGACTTTCATGACAGAGGAGGCTGAATGATATGAGATTTATTGTGAAAAACAACTATCTACGACTCACCCAAATCGATAGCTTTAATGACATTCTGTTTACCAGTTAACCTGAACTTAATACTTGAAGAGATGTGTTCCTGTGATTTGCAGTGTCTATCCAATCCGCAAATCCCAATTTGAACAAGTCACGGACATTTCGCTGCAAATAAGAGCGGGAGGAGATGTTTTTCGTACATCGCACGCGGATTTTAGTTGCAAAATTACTTCCATAGTACTTAACAGTTACTGCCCAGTGCTTGCTGGGGAGTAAATAAATAAAACAACCCACGCAAATCATTACAGCTGGACACGCGTCCAGCGTCGACCCGTCCCCCACCATCGTCCCCCGCCCCGGGGGCAAGAGCGGCGACGGCGTCACCACCAGGTACTGGGACTGCTGCAAGCCCTCCTGCGCATGGGCCGACCACACCACCTACACCAAGGGCGGCCACCCCGCCGCCTCCTGTCTGGCGGACGGCAACACTGTCGCCGATCCCAACATCCACTCGGGCTGCCGGGAGAACGGAGACGCTTATCTGTGCAACAATCAGCAGCCGATTTTTGTCAATTCTAGCTTGTACTATGGGTTCGCTGCTGCTTCTTTCACTGGTGGGGAGGATTACTCGTGGTGAGTGCATGGATCTCAGACTGATAAATAACAATAGGCACCGCGATTTAGTCATAAATCATTGAAAAGTATACGCTGACTATCCTAACCGCTAAACACAGATAAATGAATGAAATCGCGAATGGTGGGCATAACTCCTGCGGAATCATTCTTCATGGATATAAGTAGTTGAACGACTATCAGCATGGAGAAATACACGCTTTACTCTTAACTGGAACACGGCCTGTGTTCTATACCTCTTCATTTTCAATTTCGGAATCGGTAAGCTATATTTCGGGAAAAGTAATCTCGATTTCAGAATTGGTTAGTTCGATTTCAGAAATGGTAAACTCAATTTCAGAATCGGTGAGATGAATTTCAGAAAAATTCCATTCAATTTCAGAAATGGTAGGGACTCTAATGTATAGCAATGTCTCAAGTGCTTGTTGAGTACATCAATTTTTAGGTTAAATAGACGTTAAAAAGACAGAAATATAGCAATAATCAATGAAATAGTAGATGAATGACTAACTTCACAGCTTCATTTATACCACTGAGTGGAAATGTAAAAAACTAACCACATTGATAAATGTTGTTTTAACACGTTGATTGCCGGGCTCAAATTCACACCAGTGGTATCACATCCGAAGCAAAATTCAAAAATTTGTCCTAGAAACCATCAGTGACTCTATGTAGCTAAAGTCTACAGAAGATATTTTCAGCTCGGTCGCATAGATCGACTCGACACTCGTGTATATATGTATACCTTTGTACGCCGCGTCGGTCCGGCAGCTCGGTCCTGCCGACTTCGGCCTCGGTCTAGTGGTTTAGCGCTGTGCAAAATACTTATCTCAACTTATATTTGTTTTTTTTTTATTTTTTTTTTGTTGTTTCCCTCTATAAACATTCTATGTTTCTTGGGATCAATAAATGTTATTATTATTATTATTAACTTGCTTTTTGAATGTGTCACTTGTATTCCAATTGTTCTACACTTGTTGGGGGAGCCGCTCATTGTTCATTTGATGTTCGGTGGATGTGTAAGTGATATTCGTTCAGTTCAGAAAATGACCAGATTTCGAAATCATCAGAGACCGTATGAAAAACGTAGACCTTGCACCAAGTGTTACTAGAGAATAAAGGAAGAATCAGGATAGAGATCAGCCCCTAATTTGAATAGAATACGCACCTTCAGTGGAGTATGTCCTGAAGAACCTGCATTTTGCCTGGATTGTTACAACAAATTCCATAAGAAAATATAGATTACGTATTCTTGGGACACTAATATTCGGTTGTATTATCTGAAGAAATTATGTTACATTTCATCCACAGAATAAACGTTCATTTCACAGTATCGGCCTACCATGTGTTCATACTGATTTGCCTGCCACGTGACTCGGTCTGTGTGTCTGATGAAGATAATTTGCAATGCAAAAGTGTCACTGAAGCCGTCTCGGTCACTCTCCGCGATATTATTGACAATAATTCAGACCGACGGCTTCACGAGTCCTTCAAAAGACTCGGTCTCATAGGCCTAGTCGGCCTGGTCCTATAGACCGACATGGCAGTTAACGTGTTAATAGAATACCAAATATCAATAGTGGAGAATCTGGGGTGGTTAAAAAATTTCTTAATAACAACGTTACTAATTTAGCCACCCTGTTTAACCCTTCAGTACTAACATGTCGTCTGAGAGACTGAGCCTCCATAATTCTCCCCATATTATTGCGCAGCGCAATTCGATTCGGTTGGGCGGCTAGCTATCTGAAATTCAATCAGTTACGGACCAATTGTCTTAGTCGAATGTATGAAATAGCATTTTTGGTGGTAGAGGACCAAGCAGACTCCAGTGAGGAAGATTGTGTGGAAAAGCGTTCAGAAGCTTTCGAGTGGGATCAAGAGTTATTAGAAAATTTTGAGAAGAAGTTTGGGTTGGAAACAAACTTAGAACACTGCACATCAATACCATATTTTCAACCAAAATGGTAAAGACAATTTTGGTAACTCCGAAGAAGACTTAGTCTAATTGTTTATTGTCTTCATCATATTATTATGAATAATGAAAAAATAATGAAAAGAGTACTAACATTAGGCATTTTTATGAATGAAATCACTTTCCAAGTACGACATGACAAATAAAAATAGCATTGCTCGCATTTGGTTTCACAGACCGATTTTAGTACTAATGTTATTAAAATCATGTTAGTACTGGAGGGTTAAACTCTTCTTAGAGAATCATTTCTTATTTCTAACGATTTCAAGGTGCTGCACGTGCATGCTGCTCTCCTTCAAAGGCCAACTGGCCGGCAAGCAGTTCCTCGTCCAGGTGGTGAACACCGGCAGCCCGCTGGCTGTCAACCAGTTCGACCTGCAGATCCCAGGCGGCGGGGTCGGCCTGTACGCCGACGGATGCGCCAAGCAGTGGGACGCCGACCCGAACACCGGGTGGGGCGACAGAGTGATG
The DNA here is from genome assembly GCA_918026855.4 of Phaedon cochleariae. NCBI lineage: Eukaryota > Metazoa > Arthropoda > Insecta > Coleoptera > Chrysomelidae > Phaedon > Phaedon cochleariae. The sequence goes on from OU896708.1 coordinate 60,330,214, forward strand.
GGGGTGAGCTCTATCGAGGGCTGCGAGGAGCTGCCGCAGGAGCTGCAGCCCGGCTGCCGGTTCCGGTTCGAGTTTCTCGAGGGGGTGGACAATCCGCCTGTTACTTTCTATCAGGTCGAGTGTCCGGCTGAAATAGTCGCGCTGACAGGATGCGAGTATTGATACTGTAGTTTATAAAGATTATATCTAATAGAGATGGTAATTTGTGTTTTTTTTAATTCATCGGTCCAGCTGCAGCCCGGTTCGCCAATATACCCAAGTCACTTTCTATCAGATCGAGTGTTTTCTTTTGTACAACTCAGAATATATAAAGTAAAACAAAGTGGAAACCTTCAAGAGAAGGGCTTCCTCAGTGCTCGTAGTTTCAGTATAACGGGTATATTTTTAAAGAATTCCCCCGTGACAACAAATTGTATTATGCACGATTTAATTGAAAATACTCAACATACATAATGCTTAGAAGCGAAAACCTCGTGTGTCGATACACTCCCTTCGTAAAAGTACATGTCTTCAGTCGTCACATTATATCAGCTTACGGCCACCATTAAATTCCTCAAATACTGTACATACATAACGCTAAGAAGCGAAAACCTCGTGTGTCGATACACTCCCTTCGTAAAGGTACATGTCGTCAGTCGTCACATTATATCAGCTTACGACCATTCAATTCCTCAATTATAATAATTATAAAATAGGCTCAAGCTAAAAATAATGTCAAATGATGGTCAGATGTCAACAGATGTGCAAGAAACTTTAGACAAATAGTTCGAGTTTCTCGAGGGGGTGGACAATCCGCAGGTTACTTTCTATCAAGTCGAGTGTCCGACTGAGATCGTCGGGTTGACAGGGTGCGAGTACTGATACTGTAGTTTATAACTATGAAATTGATGAAGATTATATCAAATAGATGGTAATTTGTGTTTTTTTATCCAATTCATTGTCGCAGTAGCTCTAGTGCAACTATTGATACTGTATTTTATAACTACGAAATCGATTGATGTTAAATCAAATAATAGTGTCAAGAAGTACAAATGCCTATGAATTAACATCAGTCAAACTATATTTCATTTCAAGATCTTTCATCATAAATTAACTTTTCCAAATTAAAACATCCAGTACATTGTAGTTTCGATCAGGTCAGCGGAGTTCATAGACGTCAGTTCCTTTAAAATTTACAAAAAATGCTTACCGTGCGATAATACCTGGGTAAGCAATATCGAAAGGTAACGGTCATTCGCCGTCTTCCCGACTTCAATCCTGCTGGTCAATCCCATGCTAGACGTTGTAATGTAAGAACTGTTTTTTTCCAAGTGTTGTTTTGCGTTATGTTTCATTTGGTAAGCCATTATGTTCTTTTTTCTTTGCTAACCGGCCATGTGGCTAACATTTATTCACGATTTTTCCATTTAATCAATAAATGTCAAAATTTTATATGAAAACTGTCTTGACTCTTTATTTGGAAATGAATGTGGTTGGGTGGTGAAATGATCAAAACCTCTCGTCAAAAAGCCAGGCGAGTAGGTGTCAATATCTGAGTTGCGACAATGAAGATGGTAATTTATGTTTTTTTTTTAATTCATCGTCGTATTAATATTCGCCCCAAAAACAAGCATGATGCTATGAATCCAAACATGTATGGTCAACTCAATTTGACTCTACCTGAGGATGTTTAACTACGTATAACGTTTCTCCATATAGCGGCAAATGTTTGGAAGTCTTCTGCACTAGGAAGTATTTTTAACAACTGATAACCACCAATATTTCAGAATATTCTGATGCCTACCTTTTATCCCTATCCCATCCCGAGTACGCACAACGTGAAAACATTCAAGAGAGGCAACCTTCAATATTTGTCCTTTCTCAGTGCTCCTAGTTTCAGTAAAATATTTCTTGCTCTCTCTCTAGGAACACATCCATTTAAAAACACTGCATTTTTATTCAATTACGCAGTATTTAATCGAAAATAATGTCCATAAACAACGCTTAAAGGGAAAACCCTCGTGTGTTGATACACTCCCCTCGTAAGGGTACTTACCGCGATTTCTTTCACAATATGCTACTAATCTTTCGACAATTGGACTAATGAGATATTCAACGAATGAATAAGAGCTGCTAGGGAATTTTCATCATTTGAGGAGTGAAATATCAGTAAACTATGATACCTACAGTTATTCCGCAATAGAAGAAATGAAACTTTGAATTTGAAGATATTAGACCTGCGAAGCAACGCTGGCTAAAATCTATTCTGCAACAATGGCTATGCACAATGTGCACCTTAAGATAATATAATCAGGATTAAAATAAATATAACCATCCATTATAATATTGTACAAAAGTTCTAGTCCTAATACCTACATAGAAATTAATTTCTTCTGCGCCTGACCCTGGATATTCTCCAAGCATTCGGTTCTTCGTACTTGTTGTACAGCGGTTCCAGTCGTTGGTTTTTCTTGAATTTGCTCAATTTGGTCGGATCAGAGAATTTGAAGAAGGCAGGCGCGAATTCGACCAACCATTTCGGGTCTATCGTCGTCACCTCTCGCATGTATTCTTTCGTGGTTTGGACGAGCTCATGGTAAATCACCCTTAAAATTAAAGAAAAACAATTGAGATTTCACTGGTTGAAAAAATTAAGTCTGATAATTCGGTGCAAAGAAATATGTTCCCCAATATTTGTCTTCTCAAACATCAGCTCTTTTAATTCAACAGTTTTCATTGCATTTTTGAAATGTATGAACTATATATTACATCTTAGCTAGTTACAGAGCCGTAAATTTCATGTTTCTATCCATCTATCTCAGGAAGTTATACAGCTATCAACTCCATATTTCTATTAGTGTTAGTTCATAGTTCATGAAATGAACAAAAATTACTCTGACCTATAAGATTCAAGTAAATGACTTCTGATTCGATGCAAAGGTCCACTTGGAAATGAATAGTTGTAGTGATAAAAAAAAATATGATTTTATACAGTGTCATTCATAAAGCATCATATGGGAAAAACTTTTAATAATGATGTATTTCGAAGTTCGACTTGATAGTTCTGTACTGGACATGAAGTTGCTTCCAACAAATTTTCAATCTCAGTGCTCATAGTTTCAATAAAATATATCTTGTCTTAAAGTTACACCTCCATTTGAAAACACTGTGTTTTTTTCGATTACGCAGTATTAATTCGAAAATACTGTCATAAACAACGCTTAAAGGAGAAAACCTCGTGTGTTGATACACTCCCCTCGTAAGGGTGCATACCGCGATTATGATACCTACAGTTACTCCGCAAATGTATGAACTATATATTACATCTTAGCTAGTTACAGAGCCGTAAATTTCATGTTTCTATCCATCTATCTCAGGAAGTTATACAGCTATCAACTCCATATTTCTATTAGTGTTAGTTCATAGTTCATGAAATGAACAAAAATTACTCTGACCTATAAGATTCAAGTAAATGACTTCTGATTCGATTCGAAGGACCACTTGGAAATGAATAGTAGTAGTGATAAAAAAAATTATGATTTTATACAGTGTCATTCATAAAGCATCATATGGGAAAAACTTTTAATAATGATGTATTTCGAAGTACTGTACTGGACATGAAGTTGCTTCCAACAAATTTTCGAGACTGTCGACTTACCACTCAGGTTGCCTGTTGAAGAGAGCGCTGGAGGGGTGTATATAAACCACCTGGCTGTCCACCAGGGTCCTGTAGCCCTCTTGGGGATCCTTCTTGCCGGCATTCCTGAAAAAGCCCGAGCAAATGGCCTTCTGCACTCTGACGGTGTTCCTGTCTGCGGACACCACGTCCAATTTGTGCCGGTCCATGATGCCCAACAACTGTTTCCGCACATCCTGGGCCCTCTTCAGGGTTCTACAGCAGAAAACAAATGAAGATTTAAAAAAAATAATGGCGCTATCGAGATGGATCAAATCAAATCAAAATTCATGAGCCAATTTTCCTCGAAGTTAACCACACAAACTGGGTCAACAATAAGTTAACCAGTCAATTTCCCTCGAAGTGTATTCCAAACCATGACGTAATAGTTAACCAACCACAATAACCAGCTCAGTGAGGTAGTTCACGGAGTAGTTAAGGCTTTTGATTGGGCACTGGATTGGGCTCTTATGATTGTTATAATCTAAGGTTATATAATTGAAAAGAAAAAATAATTATACTTCTAGAAGAGATGATTATGGATTCATATGAAGTATTTTTGAATGATATATCTCATCATATTATTGACGAAAATAAATATTTGATTTATTGTAAATATGAACGTACCGAATTGTTCAAATGTTCTCGAATTTGAAGAAGGTATGAGTACCTAGTTCCTATCTATGATATATTTTTGATACAGATAATGAATTTCCTATTCAATATTAGTATTAATACTAAAACCAAACAATAAACAAAAACAGCTGATAGTGACATCTGTCAAGCTTCACAAGTAAATCGTGACGTCATCATAAAGTTAACCTGGTTTGTCTGGTTAGGATCGAGAAAAAATGACTGTCCAGATATTGCTTCTATCATATATATAGGGTGCACGTGATTCGAGCTGAAGCATATGAGAATCTCGGTTATCTTGAGATATACGATGTTGCTCAAATTATGGAAAAGTTGTATATTCTGGTGCTGATGAATAATCTGATCTAAACTGACCTATCTTCCTCAGTTTTCAAGTTATCGCCGAAAAACTCGATTTTGGTATTTTCGTTCTTATAATTTTTCAAGGGAAAACATATCAAGTTATCCATTTATAACCGGAATATTCTCAAAGCAGTATCTTGAGACTTGAAAGGAATCCGAACGAAACAAACGAAAGTCAACAGTACATTTTCGGAATCAGAAAAAAACTGAATATGGCGTCCATAAAAATAAGTTTACTGTCAGGTCATTTCTTGCGTCGTGTGTTAGAAAAATATGTGATATCATTTCTGAATTCCTCGCAAAATACTGATTTGAACAATTATCTTGCAATTGTTGTATATATCCCTATTATAAACAATAATGTTTCTTGAGGTAATAAAGACAATCAATCAACCAATCAATTAGCTCAATGAGGAAGTTTCCCTGGAATGAATTATCATAAAATTATTATTCAACTACCTAGTATTGGGTTTCTGGGTTATTATTCGAAATACAGCAATTTAGAATTATTAATAAAACAGACTACGATGTACTACTTAGATCTAGTGATATTTGGGGATACTTGTCTATCATAAGTTTCTTGACTTATTCCCTTCAGACCTCAGTACTCGAAAATAAGAATAAGAAGAGAGCTTTCAGTATGGACTAACCTCAAACCTTCAACAAAAATGTAAACAAAATACATCTTGAGGTTCACAACCACTGTTGCAAGACTCAAGTTATCAATTTCTTAGAGAAATTGAAATATCTCTTCAAACTTTCAACAGAAATTCAAATTAGGATGATCAACTCCAGAAACGAGCTGTCAGCATCATCGTTATTTTGAATGTACCTATAATTTTATAATCGTCAATTTGATTGATATTCTAATATTCATGTTTAGTCTATAACTCCCATTTCATCAGGCATACTATTTGTTAAATACATCATTTCAGGTACAATTTCCCCAATCTTTGAATTTATAGATAAATCTTGAAACGCTGTACTGGCATAAAACGGCACGCATTTTTATCTGTGCGTAGATGGCTTTTCTAAGTAGTACGTCATGAAAATGGTGGAGGAGCCGAAACTATATCTTCACTATTTTTTTAGCTCAAATTTGATCACACTACAAAAATAAAAAATATGAATTGTCATAAACTATACAGAGGAATGAAAATTTGAATGTTGCAAATTAACACATTGACAGAAAAATTTCCAATATTGACCTTGTTATTTCACTGTGAAGTTTGTTAAATATTTTTCGTGAAATCAACTTTCACTTCCCACAGAGACGAATTACAATTCCCTTTGACAATACGACGCTGCCGGCCTGTTGTCTAGAATTTTGGAAATTCTTTTTTGAATAATAGTTTTTTTAAATCATACTTTGCTGAGTATTATGTATAGTTTTTTCAAAAAATCTCTCAGTTGCTAGCTGAAGTTGATTACTGAAAACGGATCTATTTTCTAGGGAAGTTGCGGATTATATCTTGCAACAGCACATAATACTTAGAGCTTGTCCACACCACACAAAATACTAACAGGCACACCGACAGCTGATCTGATATTGTGGTTATGTATGTTTTTGTTTACCAGTTTTACTTGTGACGATTTTTTATCTCCAGTTATTCGTTATCCTATGTCTACACATACAGAGAAGTGCACAAAAAACGGCCAGTCAGGATCTTCTGAATCATTCTAGATAGGACTCCGAAAATTGGTGGGTAGCAAGTATACCAAATTGTTCATCAATTGACAAAACAATTCTTGTTCAATCACTTCCGGTCTTACCAGAAACGACCCTAACTTTCAATTTTTCAATGGGACACCCTGTATTTAATTTCATAATCGGTTAGGGATTATTATCACGAATTCAACGATACCGGGTTTGATAGGGTTAATTCGAACGACTACGAAGATATTCGCGTTCTAAGTTTCCATTTGCTCAATAAGTAAGACAGAGAAAGAAGATTCGATATTGCGAAGTCACACCCGTTGAGCATATGGAAACTTAGAACGCGAATATTTTCGTAATCGTTTGGAATAACCCTATTAAATCCGGTATTGCTAAATTCGTTATGATAATCTCCAACCGATTAAGGAATAAAATATAGGGTGTCCTTATCCAAAATCAAAAGGTAAGGTCGTTTCCGGTGAAACCGGGAGTGATAAAACAAACATTGGTTTCTCAATTAATGAACAATTTGGTATACTTGCTACCCACCAATTTTCAAACTCCGACCTCAAATGATTCAGAAGTTACAGCACTGGCCGTTTATTGTGCACTTCTCTGTATAGTTGTTTTGTTAGTTAGGTGATCATCGCTATTTTTTATGATATAAACATCAACAACGACACCAGATTGTTTTCTTCTATTTTTCAATAGTATTTATTCCTTAGCTAGTCACTAGCTACATTCTTTATCAGCTATATTCAGACTAGATTCATGCCATGAAAATTGGAAATTACTTTATTTAGAAAATAAAAACGACTTGGACTTCCTCGATCGCAATTCTGCACAGTGTGGAAACTTCCCAATTACGAAAGTATAAAAACAAAAGGACAACGCCCAAAGTGAAATACCTGATCTGGACGAAATTCTCGTAGCACCAGGCGTTCGAGAACTTGTTGTTCTTCCAGCTGTTGTAGACGGCGAGCAGCGTGAGATGATCGCCCTCGGGCTGGTTGAACTTGGCCTTCTTCTGGTCGGCCAGCGCCTGCTTGTCCTTGGGCCGGTAGAAGACGTTCTGCACCGAGAGCATGCTGACCACGGTGAGGATCTCGTCGGAGCACTGCAGCGCCACGGACATGATCAGCATCTTGGAGAGGTTCGGCTCGAGAGGGAACTCCGCCATCTGGAAGGTCACGAGTTTGATGTCATTGTGTGTTCTGTACGAATCACTGATGAATTAATGATAGTAAAAGGACCTGTTCCGTTTCATGCAGCGAGCGCAGCAAGCGCATGATTAGTGTCCCGTTTCATGTTTTTCCGTGCAAGCCTAGTGCATGACTCCGCCCACTTCCGGTGCATTACCTACTGCTCGATCAATGACAGCTAAATGGACTGTCTGACGGGTTATACATGACTGTTCATTCAGCGAAAATCGCCAAATCGCCCTGTAATGAAATTTTGATGGGACGGCAAGTGGCGTCATCTATTTCCTGTGTCAAATGAGCTATTCAACATAACCTGCATTCATGATCCTGCATTATTTGTTGACAAATTTTCTTACTGTCAGCCTGTCACTCATTATTGTCACTCGAGATTGGAGAGCTTTGTTCGAGATACCAAGTAAAACTGTGAAAAGGCCAACAAAATGAAGTGGTTAGGAGTGTTCATGCCAAATAACGGTATTATATGCATAAATAATAATGCCATTCAAGTGGAAATCATCTTCGTCAATTCGTGAATAGGTAAGGACATGTTCAATTATTTCATTGATTGAATTTTTAACTGCCTAATAAGAGCCATGGTAGCCCTAATAACCAGATACTGCTGTATTCTCAAAGTGGAATGTACTGCAACATTTCATATTGTTTCACAAATTCTGTGATCTCAAGTGATATTTCTCAATTTGTATTTTCAGGTAGATACTGAATTTTCTCAACACAATGTTGAAGCAGCTGTTCATGAGGTTTGATTGAATCACGGATTGAATGATGACTGGAGACATTCTGATGATGCTATCTATGCATAACCAGAATATTTACTATATAAGGTGAGCTTTGTGAACAATTGTTTAATTAGGGGAGGGTTCAGAAAAATAATCAGGCATTTTAACTACAATATCAAGTATCTCCATGAATAGCAAATTAAATATCATTTTATACTTATATATTTCATATCAGATATACAGATAAATTGTATTGCAAAATTGATAGAACTATGCCAGCTTCAAAATCATTTCTTTATAGGTTCTGGGGATGGCAACACAATGAATATAAAACGGCTTGGATATGGGATCTTGACTTTGGAGGATGAAGCTAGGTAACCTGGAGATCCTTTGGACACTGGAAATAAAAGAGGAAGATGATATATCATTGTGTATCCCACAATTTCTATTATCTGTTCAGAAATCAGCAGAGAAGAAGCATGTTTTGAGTTCAAATATAATAAGCTATAATCATCAGCTAATTTAATGGAAAAGGAAATTGTTAATTATGGTGACTGTCTATGGAATGAAATTATTATATTTCTTGAATAAATGCTTTCTATACATATCATCTATATCTATCAATCCATATTTGTCAACCATTTTCAAAACTTTGTGGAGACAGAAATAGTTATATGCATTTCAAAAGTTGAGTTTGCACTCTTTTCATCTTTTTAGATCTACTTGGGGAAGCTATAGTTAGTGGGCTAGACATTTCACCTTAGTTCACATACCATCTCATACTTCTATCAAGAAAACAAGAAAGCTATACAGAATCTCATTGATAGATGGGCATACATAATACATAAGCTTAGGCCAAATAATTAATTTAATTTTTTTGTGACAAAATCATCACAGCAGTGAAAAACATTTTTGAAAATCTCTGATAGTATCATTATTCTGTTATATTTGCCAGGAAGCAGGAACACAAAATACCTCAAATTGTAGTTGTGGCACTCGAAAAAACTCCAGATGTTGGCCTAGACTGATGATTCCCTGGGATTCAAAGAGCATACCTTAAATTCCATTCCTCTTTCATTCTTGGTGTTGCTTTTTGGGATGCCCATCCTGTAGGTATATGGTAATTTAAGTTTGAATACGTTGCATTGATGGCTTGAAGCACATGAAACATTTTTCAACAATACTACTCCTACCCTACCTAGCTATGCAACAACAATGCAGACTAAACATACCTTGAAAATTATGGTAAGCGATCCTTTCTGAATGTATGTCCCCATCCTGATAAGTCGCCATATGTAGTGCTATATTGATCATCACTCTATAGTGTCTTCCAAAATCATTGACACAAACTTCAACATCAGAATTGACACCAGTGTTATAATGGTGGAATCGAGGCTGAAATTGAAAATCATCAGAAAAGTGTACATGAAAAATCATATTCTTACCAATGCCTTCCAAAATAAAATTCGACCATTCTTGCTGTGGAGTTTATCACTGGGTATGAGATTCGAAAAAGCAAACCCCATATTTGATACGATTATTCATACATTTCATTTCATATGCTAGAAGGCTGTAAATACATGATGAAGACACACAGAACTAAACACAAAGAAGAATGCTTGATTGAATGAAAATCCGAAAAAGTAAAGGAATTTATCGATATTCAACAGAACACATCAGGGACCTGACAGTGACACAGTTTTGACACTTGTAAATAATAATAATAATTCAATATAACCACGATATAACCTATGTTATTGGAAAACAACCGAATAAAAGCTAAACAAATGACTTCTCCGCAAAGGACGGCAAGTAAACCCCTCTGGTGGAGAATACACTGAACTGAGTGATTGGACAGTCATGTAGTACTCGTCAGACAGTCCATTTAGCCGTCATTGGCTCGATAAACCAGAGGCAGGGAATGCGAATGCGCTGATAGTTAGGGTCCCTTGATGTAAATTGACGTATTTGTCATCTCAACAGGGAACGGATAGATCCTCGTCTCCTCTCACTCTAAAGTGTTTATGAAACACTAATATAGTTCCATCTTCATTCATTTCTGGGGATGAACAATAGATTTCCGACATTTGTTGTTTTTTAGGTTATATTGAGATAATTGGCGTATCATACGTAATTTCCACATGTAATTTCTCATTCAACTCTACATAATTATATCCAAATGATGATGATAATTCTCGAGTTTTTGATTTTTCAACTCCAGCATAATCTTTGTGAGACAGTGAGAAAATGGGACTGTTCTGTGGCAGCACCTATCAATAAATCAATTATGATTTCAGACTAAGCCTAATGGTTGAGAAATGGTGAAAAATTTTATGTAGGTATGTAAACGAATGTGCTCATATGTCATGTGTGCTGTATATATTCGTGTTGGGAATCATTTTTGCAGTTTTTCACGAACACTTAATATTTCCTGAATGTAGGTATAATTTTTTAAATGGCAGGGCATATGCCTCTTCTTATAATCCTCCGTTTTAATCAAAACTGATTCTACTAAAATGCATTCAAAAACTTGAGGAGTGGATAATTATAGGCACAATAAGAAAGTATAATATGTGATTTCGTATTTGTTTTACCTCAAATATTTTGCTGATGTATTCACCAATTGTCACTTCACTTTCTATGTTCTGAGTTCATTTGCATTTGATGGAAAGCTAACAAATTCAAATTTGCCATCCAACTGATTGATGCAGACTAACGCAGCCCATTTTACCATCCTTCCAAAACAGAATTGAATAATGTCGTATTAAGATCAAGTATGAAATTAAAATTTTGTACGATCTCTTTTAACGCCTGACAGCAATGCCATGTCAAGGACGCCAATACACGAAACCAAAGTCACTAGATGATTGAAAGAGAAAGGAGTTATGATCTGTCCATACCCTGTTAGATGACAAATACGTCAGTTTGCATCAAGGGACCCTAGTAATAGTAACCAACGCAGGTGATCCATAACTTGCAGTGGAGGTGATATAAATGATGAAAACCGTTTAATATTGACCAGAGGTCATGGACAAATGGACATGTTTCAAAGGATTAATCCTTCATCATCAGCAAAATTTAGTTTGAAAGAAGATCTGTTAGAAGAAAACAATGCTTTTGATGGTTTCAAATATTGTTAAAGTGTATATCAATTCTAGCACCAACATTATTTCTACTCCATATCAACCATTTGTTGGAAGCTACTTCATGTCTAGTACACAGCTTCGCGGATGATAGTACCCTCCATACCGCCTTCTCTTCCAGGGCTCCAATTCCAGATGGGCAAATCAGAAACGAACGAGGGATAAATGTTGACAACATAAATATGGACTTGGCAACAATTCTCGAATGGGGATCCAATAACTTGGTAGATTTCAATGCAAACAAAACAAAAGCATGCCTTTTCTCTAGAAAAGCCGATCTCACTGTGCCCAACCTAAGCTTGTCAGGATTAACCATAGCTTTGAAGACATCCATTTCGATGCATGGTATTACTATCATCAATAACCTTTTTTGGGAAAATCACGTGAGATCAATCGCTAAAAGTGCATCCCAAAAACTTGGTTTTCTGTTTCGGGCCAGGAGCTATTTCACTTGCAGTCAGCTGCTTATGATCTATAAGGCACAGATCCGACCTGTCCTGGAATACTGTGCTCATATTTGGAGTGCAGCACCCAAGCATACCCTGAAACTGTTGGATTCTGTCCAAAAAAGAGCAATTCGTCTCGTGGGTGATGGAACAACGTAGAAACGTTGGCGATATGGCAATATTTTATAGATATTTTCATGGACGATGCTCTGAAATATTAACAATTGTGCCTCCCTTGGCAGTCCCCGCGAGATTAACCCGTCGAGTTGAGGTTTTGCACCACTTCGTGGTTGGTCACTTTGGAGACCTGCAGAACATCTCTTACCAAAAACTCGTTCATCCAACGGACAACGAGGCACTGGAGCACATTGGCAAGGAAGGTGTTCCCCGATAAAGGATTTCAACCACCTCGATGAAAAAAAAACTACAGAAGAAAAAAAAAACTTACCCGTCTGCCCAGCCTGGTGAGCAGCCCCTCGTCGTCCAACGCCGACAGCGAGTGCAGCTGCTCCAGCGCCATGATCAGCGACTCGACGGGCGGAGCGTCCATGAAGTCGAAGTGCAGCAGATCGTTGATGCCCATCGTCTTCAGCTGCAGCACGGTGGTGGCCAGATTGGTGCGCTGGATCTCCGGCACCGGCGTGGGCAGCATCTCGTCCCTGTAGGCCCGCTCGGTGTACAGGCGGTAGCATTTTCCGGGGCCCGTGCGGCCCGCCCTGCCCGCCCGCTGTTTAGCCTGCGCCTAAGCACGAGAATGTCGTCAGGGATAATAATAATAATATAACACAAAGAGAGAAACTCAAAGTCATTACCACATTAGTTCATAAAATGAACGAAAATGGTAGATTACGAGAGAAAAACAACTAGTTTCCTGGCTATATGCCACGCAGAAAATTGGATTACAACCTCCCGAAATCTATGCAATATTTCGTATAGACGAATAAAATCGCAAGTGTTTCCTTCCTAAACGCCGATCTGCGCTTGAGTTCATTCAAAAACGTTTACAAAATATACATTGAATCAACTGGGAAAAACCTTACGAATTGAACCTTGTAGTAAGGATAAAAAAAACAAATGTATCGGGTGTACCACTAAGACAGGACGCCGGCTGTATCTCGGAAACTATTTGCCGCACAGGTTTCGGAAAAAAATATTCATGATAAAAGTGGCCAAGAAAAATCTCTGGAAATTATTTTCACGTTTCCAGGACAAGCGCTAGAAGGCGTAATTGCATTGGCCAATTAAAAAATAGGGTTTTCAAAAACACTTTTTTCATATTCTGGAGTTGGTTTCCAATCATTTCGATCAAAAAAAATTGCGCTAGCTTCTTAAATAAAAGAGTGAGGAAAGGATGAATAGTAGGTACTTTGGAAAAACTCTCACTACTACAGTTTGGTGTAACGAAATTCAATGATCTTGGTCTCATTATGAAGGGTTTTTTTCAGATCTTGCAGATAAATCACGAATCTAGTCGATTTAAATCCCGTGGTGGCCGCTAGATGGCATCGTTTGAAAAATCAGCCGATTTGTCATTTTTTTCCGAGAATTTCAAATGGAACCATATATTTTTTCTGCTATAATATGAAAGTAAAGTAAACGAGAAGAAAAATGGTGAAAACCGCGAGTTGATACCTCTCGAAGAACCGGAGAAATACTTGGAATAATATTATTAAAATTTAAACTGCTAGCATGTCAAATGCCTCCTCATTCGATATCGGCATTTTGACAAAAAAGCAATCCATAATGAACAGTGAAAACTTCCAATAGAACTTCAATTATATTTTGACGTTTCTTTCATTCAAAGCCAACTTAGTTGCCTTTTATCATTCCTGAGCCTACTCACTACTTACATTTCAATTAGCTATGTCATTACTAGGAGTCTCCTTCACTATTGGGAGATATAACTTCATAGATACAGAATATGTCTGATTACGATTATTGAAGTTAGATTCCTGTGGTGAATATTTTCATAATACTATTTCGAGTATTTCACCGGTTCCTCAAGAGGTATCAATTCGCGGTTTTCACCGTTCTTCTTCTCGTTTGCTCTACTTCCATATTAGAGTGGAATATTACATGGTTCCATTTGAAATTCTCGAAAAAAATTAAAAATTGTCTGATTTTTCAAAAGATGCCATCTAGCGGCCACCACAGGATTTAAATCGACTTGATTTGTGATTCATCTGGAAGAACTAAAAAACCCCTACATAATGAGACCAAGATCGTTGAATTTCGTTACACCAAACTGTAGTAATGAGAGTTTTTTCAAAGTACTATTCATCCTTCCTTCCCTCTTTTATTTAAAGAGCTAGCGCAAGTTTTTTTGATCAAAATGATTGGAAATCAAGTCGAGAACATGAAAAAAGTGTTTTTGATATGTCTTGATATATCAAATTTTTATAAAAACCAGTTCATTAAACTGGCCAATGCAATTACGCGGCTGTCCTGGAAACTTGAAAATAATATCCAGAGATTTCTCTTGGCCCATTTCATCATTCATATTTTTTTTCGAAACTTGTGCGGCAAATAGTTTAGTGGTACACCCGGTACATAGGACAATAAATATTTAACAATATTGAATTATCACAAAGGAAAAATTGTCGACATGTATTTAATTCATATACAGGGTGATCCACCGGGGATGACCTATTAGAAGTATCTGGAGAACGAAAAGACAGAACATTCTGAAAATTGGGGTGCTTTGATAATTGAACATTCTCAATCCGTCTAAAATATTTTCATTTCAGGCAGAAACAAACTGAAACACAATGTATATGGAGCATAGCTGTTTTGCGAGTGGTACCAACATCTGTCTCTACCACAGGTCTCTACCAATAATTGTTAACGTAGGGAAGATAACGTGAAACCTAATATTTGAATTATTCATTTTTGAATAGTTTTTAGTGTTTTCGTGTAAACTTTAGTTTGAAGTTATGCGTTTTATATGGATTCCATGAGGTAATCAATTCATTGTATCAATTCTAGTTCATTGTTAGTATCAAGTGTTTGTAGTAGGAGTCTCGAATTGTTCAGTGGTTTCCTTTGAGCGTTCTTATTTATTTCATGTTAATTTCCCTGAATCATGTCTGGTGACGAAAAATGTAGTTTCCGGAGGAAAGGACCCTACCAGAGAACTGTCTTCTTTTTGAATACATTTTCTTATCTATATTCAACCATTTTATTTCACCATAACTCTAGGCAAAGAATACATTGACTCCATAATAGATATATTCCTCGGAATACATCAAAATAAATTGACACCACCCACAATTCAATCATAAATTAAGAAAAAATATAACTTTGTAGAATCATGGGCAGATAATCGAGGACATGCTATATATACATTCAAGAAAAGACACGTTGATAGATATACATCGATTTTGTAAGAATAAAAGAAATGTATCAATTCAAGAGAAAAAAAAAGTTTGTATAGATAAGCATACAAACTATCTATCTTTCGTTTTTCTAAATAGAACTTGTATTTTCATTTGTATACAATATTTTTACCTGCGAAATCGGTGTAACGACCAAAGAATCCATGCCAGTCTTGGAATTGTAAACTTTCTGCTTCACGAATCCCGGATCTACGACATAGTATATACCATCTATGGTGAGCGAAGTCTCTGCTATGTTAGTGGCAATTACAACTTTCCTGCTACCAGGAGGAGCAGGCTCGAATATCCTTGTTTGCATTTCGGAGGGCAATGCCGAGTAGACAGGCAAAATAATCAGCTCGGGAACATCAGGACCTATGAAAAAAAATTGTTTACGAGGTATTCAGAAGAACCAATTGAATCTGTCATTCACCAATGATTAATTATTCTTTCAGCAATGAAAATGTGCTGAGATTTCGCAAATTCGTACTTCAGAATATAATTATATCATTTTTTGGTCCTTAAAGAATACTCTGGGTAGATAAAAATGAAGATATAAAACATGGCAACACTTCATTATTGTATGAGTAGGACCATAATATCGATTTTCGCCAGTAATTCAAGTAATATTCGAGGAGTGAGAAACCAAGTTGAACTAAAACAAATTTGCTTGGAGTTTCTACTAACCTAAAGACTTCATTCTTTCATATAGTATTTCACAAGCAGTATCAATCTCCTCTTGACCTGTTAAAAAAAGCAGTATGTCACCAGGGGGCTCTCTTAGATGAATCTGCATCACGGTAATAAGACTAGCATCCAAATAGTCAGTCTCGGGCTCCTTCGTATATAATACCTAGAAAAAGATCATTACTAAAGTGTGTGGAAAAATAAACTATATACAGGGTGTCACGTAAACCATGGCTTTCGATATAATGGAACTTTTATAGGAAACATTGAATTCCTATCTTAGATCATTCTTTCATGTTCAAAGCAAATAACGAGCGTTTTATGTTAATTCCTATTTTCAATAAATCGCACTGAATAAAAGCTGCAGTAAGTAGACTTTTGATAGAAATCAATCACGGTCTAAAAAAAAATCTTCCGATTTGTATCCTTAATGATTTCTATTATGGAACTGAAAGTTTTTTCTTGTAGACTGAAAATAACTGCGATATTGATCCTGCTTTCTGCGATTCTCACAACTATTATTCAGTAATATTCATGAAAATAAGGATCCCTAATTGCTTGGAATATGAAATGATTATTTTACTTATTCATTTATTGACGGGCGAACCCAGTGTAAAAAAAAGTTTTTTATTATACAAGGGAAAAAAACAGTAGATTTTAAAACCGTGAGCTAAAATCTAATATTTTTCCCGTGTATAATACACTATTTTTTTCTGTGACAGAAGAAAGGATGAATCAATATTGAGGGACACCTGCGATGTAAGCATCTTTATCATTCTTCTGAAGTAATCAAATATCTGATGTCACTTCTGTCAGTCTAATTCTATGATATGATTTCAAAAAATTGCGAATTTAGTGGTTGTTTAGTAATATACGTAACCGCGAAGTCGAATGAAAGATAAAAGGACTTGCAGTTCTTTCTGGGAGACGGTATTATTGACTCATTTTTCGGAACTATAGCACAACAAAAGCCATCAACAGTGTATATTTATGTGATATATATCCGGGAAAAAAGTACTCACTTTTTTCCTGCCAACAGAGATGAAATGCCAAACTTTTTTCCCGTCACAGAAAAAACTTAAATATATAGCCTATACAACAGATTCTTGATCATATCACAGAACATTAATGAAGATACATTTACACATATACATATACACTATTAAATACAATGTACATTAAATATAAAGACATTACATTAGGGCAAGAATGTGTTTGGCTCTTTCAGTGCCAGTGTTAAAAATGTCCAGGTTCACTCCGTTACTCAGCGTCGTCATCCTGTTTATCGGGTTATTGTTTGCATAAATAGTTCTATGAATTTCAAAATTGAATGTGCTGCTATAACGTAATCGTTCTTGAGAAACATGAAATTTGAGGGAGTCCAATAATTCAGGACTATCAATCTGATAATTACATTTTTTTTTATTAGTTTTGATATTAGTATTGCTTCTACGCTCTCCTAGGCTTTTTATGTTGGGGCAATTTAAAATACTGTGATAATGAAATTCCTCCATAGGAATAACGAGCTTGAAACCAATATAATGCAAAAAACGTTTCTGAACTCTTTCTATTTTCATGATATGAGCTTGGAAGGCAGGACACCACACAGAGCAGCTATTTTCAGGTTGAGGGCGTACAAATGAAAAGTAAAGGGATTTCAATGCAACAATATTATGAAAGTTTTTTGTTGATCGTTTTATAAACCCCTGCATCTTCAGAGCTTTGTTACAGATAAATTCGATATCAGCATTAAAGCTAAGTTTAGAGTCAAAAAGTATACCTAGGTCTTTCATAATGTCTAAATTTTCAATGACCACCTCATTTAATGAGTACACATAATTGTTAATCATGCTGTGATTTTTGCTGAAACGAATATATTCACATTTTGGGATCTGGCATTGGAATTCATTTTTTTTTTCAATAAAAGTTTCAACATCTTGACAAACGTGAGGTTTTTACTTAAGTCAAGTAGGTAGTTGTTTTCTGTTAGGCTACGAGTTTTTTCATCACCAGCTACAGTATGATCCATGGTTTACAGGACACCCTATTATATTACTCATCCCCAAGAGAATATCGGTCGATTCTGGCCCGAAACAATCACGAATTCTCACCCATTTAAATCAAACACAGGAATAGTAACTATTTCACGTAATGCAAAATCTTTATGATTCCTATTTTCAAAAAGGCCAAAAGTCACGTAAACCCCAATAGAAATCAGATTTGAGACGTCAGTCCCTGCGGATTGTCATGCATTTCAAACTTTTTCACCCCCCAAACAACCAACTCTCAAAGTCACAAGCCCCATGTGGACTTTTTGAATATAAGGACCGTTGCGCTCCAACGGAGGAGGTGGAAGGCGGTTAGGGCTGTTCCTAGTCGCCTTCAGTGATTAGTAATGTCCCCTACCGAGGTCTCATATCGATTGGGCCCCGAGCTATTACTCCACAATTTTTTTTTAGCTTTTGAAATAAAACATTAGCAAGACCGTTTATGTATTCTAATAAGCGTGCAATTACTTCTACTGGGAACGTCCTCCCGGGTATGGTGAAAATGGGTGCCTTGAAGAAGTACTGCGAGAACTTGACGGCGTCCAGAGTGGCCGAGGTGACGATGAGCTTGAGTTCCTCGCGCTTCATCACCGCTTGCTTGAGCAGGCCGAACAAGACGTCCGTGTGGATGGTGCGCTCGTGGGCCTCGTCCAACATTATGACGGAGTACTGTTTCAGGTCCAAGTCCTTAATGAAAAACGAATAATGTGATTAAAACATGTTGATTTCGAGCGTTGGAATCAATTTGTGTTCACATACAATGGTACCCAGCAAATATCGAACAACCGGGAGAAGTCTGGCCTAGTACAGGCAAGTCTGACAAAGTGACGATGTCGGGGTATTGGTAATGGGCCGATGATTTCACTATGCTAAGTAACCATCTGTAAAAAATACTATGATGGCCTTGTGATGGTAAGACGTCTGGTACCAGTTGAACACTAACGAATTCTGGCCCTTTGCTGGACAATATCCTGTTCACTACTTTCCCCCTGGATCATCATTATATGTGACTCTAGTGATAGCGTCTGTTTCGTTTTTCTCTGGTTTGTTGTCGAATTATTGTGGTCCTCACTTTCCCTGATCGATATTTATGATGGCAGGAGTATTCTCAATCGATATTATAGAAGATAGATTCTTCAATTATGATAATATTAAGTAAGTATCAATCTACCTATCTAGTATTTCGTTTCTCATACTCCTATGAAGGAAGAAATTCTGGTAGCAAGAAAGGCCACTGATTACTGATGGAGAATTTCATATTTCAGGAGTACCTACCTCGCAACGAAAAATTCATATTGAAGAAATAATGCAATCCAAATGACATGTAGATGTAGATGCTAGATGGTAAGCAGTGACTCTGAGAAGTGAAAGGATAGAGAGGTTAAGACGATATTGTGTCTTTCATAAATGTTTTCCTTGAAATCTGGTGTGTCTGTTTGATATGATAAATGATATGATATGAGGGGGTTGAGGGTTACATTATAAAATATAAAGTTACTAGAACTTTCAGGTCTATTGAGCCCCTAAAACCACTACCTCTCCCCCTATACCTCGATAGTATGTAACCAATGTCGATACGTCAACTACTGAACGGCTTGGCCGATTGGGTTGAAATTTTTAATAGGTAAAACAACAAATAAAATACAAAAGATACTGAGAGAATGTCTAATTTTCTTATAGGTACACCAACCGTGCGAATATTTCTGATCAATACTTATCAATTGTTACTATATTGACACTCAGAACAGTAACATGGCCACCTGAAAGAAATGAAGACTCGAAAGCTTGAACAGAAACAAGAGTTCACTTTGTTTTACTTTAGACTGCAAAACCAAAGGAATCCACAAGTTTTATCCTTAACTGAGACAGTCGTCTGATCATCGCCTCTATAATAATGATTACCTACCATAAGACACTCTCTGAGCAACATGCCGTCCGTCATGTACTTGATCAAGGTCTCGGGGCTGGTGCAGTCCTCGAACCGGATAGTGTAGCCGACCTCCTGTCCCAACCGGCACCCGAACTCCTCTGCCACCCTTTTGGCCACCGACATGGCGGCTACACGCCTTGGTTGTGTGCACCCGATCTTGCCTGGAATTGGAAAAATTTCACTTTCGATTTGTACTTGTGACCCCAACACTTTTTATGGCTAATGATGATTAAATTTATTCAAAATGCTTACATAATGTTACGTTATTTGGGTGCAGAAGCGAAGACGACACTATTTATTTTCGAATTGATTTATTTGAACTAAAGAAACACTAATTTTATATCGAACTTATAACTACTATTTATATAAAACGATTTATATCACGCGGTATATGACTGTCTCTCTGACACTCGCTCTTGACTGACTGACGCAGTTGTTCGACCGTCTTATACATGAGATCCCTTGGTAGGCTTTGTTTATCGAACGTTCTCGAATGATCTTCCGTACCCTTCTTTTTATTCTAGAAGCTTCTTAGAACAATACATCTCTCTCTCTCTCTAATTGTTCCATCGATTGTTTCCAGAACATTCCAGAATCTTCTGTCACGTCATTTGTCACCGCGGCATATATTGAGTGTTCGGAAATATGCTGGTACATGTAGGAATCATTGGGATGTTGGAGAACAAACTGGGATGCGTGTTACAGGATGATTGTTGTACTCCTGCCTTCCTGATGATGTTCCTAGAGCCCCTCTATGGGAAATACTATTACACTAATATAAATTAAAAGTATACCATATTGGTATTGCATAAACGAAAAAAAAACTTACGAATTACGAAGTATAACTTGCTGTAAGGTAGATAGAATATAAGATACAAATTATGTTCACTAAATCAATTGATCAATGCGAGACAGAAGTAATTGATGGCCGAATTTAAATATGAATATAAATACAATTCAGTACTGTTCCAAATTTCGTACCAGAGATAGAAATAGAAATCAAACATTAATATTATTTAGAGAAACAAATAAACTCCTTGAAGATACTAATATCCTAATTATATGTTACTTTAGTTTTGTAGCAATAAAATGATTTGACTTTCTTAATATCACGCGGAATTTCATCTATTCGTATGATGAAATTCCGTCAGAATATCAGAGTGATTTTCCTGCTTCAGAAAGAAGGATATTTTTAGATAGTTCAGCAACTTGCATATAGGTGGACATGAGCAAGTTCCGAGAGTATACCGGATGACACAGGAGATGTGTAACATCCTGTAGTTTTCTTATTTGAAGATAAAATTTGAAATTCACAAGGGTTATATTATCGATGATGGTGCTTTTTTCAACCACCTGTTTGATTGGAAGTAGACCCAACTTTGTTTTCCAAATGGCACCTGTATATTTCTGTAGTTTATCTCATCCACCTCAAAATATTCTATTCAACTATTTATCATTATTTGATATTCGTTTATTAATTGGCTGCTAAATTGCATTTTATCGAATTACATGAAGTTGGCTGTGGCCCAAATACAATGACATTTCGATGCTTGATAAGCTTATAAATCCAACGATCATCACTTAGACGATTTTCCATACCTTAGTCCATCCCAGAAGTTGTCAATTGAGTTTAAAAAAATCATCCGATAATAACTCACGATATTAGGACAATGCATCAATTATGTCAGTATCATGTATTCAAATGGATGATCATATTATGGCTACATGGCAAAAATGAAAGACAAATAGCTTCTTCACAAGTAGCCAAATGAAAAAAACGGAGTTTCTATTTTAGTTTTCTCAATATCGTGCACGCGACCTATAGCATAAAATAATAAATTCTTGCCTCGAGCAACGAAGCCGGCCTCCGCCAGATACTGGGTGATCTGCGTGGTCTTGCCCGAGCCCGTCTCGCCGATGACGATGAGGATCTGGTTCTCGGTGACGGCTTTACGTAATTCTTCTTTCAGCTTGTAGATGGGCAAGGACTGGCGCTGCTCGATGATGGTCAGGTTGGTTTTCTTGCCGAAAGAGGATTTTTTGCCACCTAACAGAAGATGAATTCATTCAGACCCTCTGTTTCACCTACGTTCAGTTATTTTAGTCAATTTGAGTTAGCCGCCTAAAATCATGTACTGATGTTTTTTACGCCATATGCCTTCTAAGTGGGATTTGCGGAATATGGACCATAAAAACCCAGAAAAGACAGAGTCCAATCATTGCTTGAACGGGTAACATCTCGGGAATATTAATAGAGATACATGGTGACGCTTTACCCTTGTTTCTTGTACCTCAATAATTGATTCAACATGATTTAACATTAAAACGATACTCGATCACTTAGTGAGTGTGATATCGCTCCACAACCCTTGCCATTGATGATTAGGGTACTCCGATTCCTCGTACTTGTCCAAGGAAGGTGAAGTTGGAATATCGGTACTGACAGCTGGAGTGGAGGAAATTTTATTATCTAGCAACCAGATTTTTTTTTTGTTATACTTGTAAGGACGATTTTTAAATTATGAGGGTATTGAATATTTTTGGCGCAATATAATGAAGTGATCTTTGTATTGATGTAAAGGATGTGTTAGGAAATGTGACGTATTTCAGCCTTATAGCTCGGGTAGTAATAGGATGCGAAATTTTTTGCACCATATGCTTATTATTTAGTATTACCCTACAAACATTTTGTATGTGTATCTGTTCAAGATTCAGAACTCTAGCCTCATCAAACACTTGCTCTGTGAAGAATCTTCTGTTTTTAAATAATATGATTCTTAGGATTCTTTTTTGGGCTATTATTAGTAGGGACAGAACGGATTCACAGGCTGAGCGCCATGCTCATAGCATAACAAATGAAGTGTATCAAGATTTCAATGCTGGGATTCCATTTGGTGAATTTTCTGTTTTGTTTTATATTATAAAAAATACCTATGACGTGTTTCTTCCACTCTGGCAAATCCTGTGACTGCAACCCAATGCCTCTCGCCATGACAGTTTTCGATTCTTCTTCGGGCAACGGGTCGATCCAGCTTTTGTTCTTGCCCTGTGGCTGTGCATCTACCTATGGGAGCAAGTAAAAATGATTGTATACGGTTGATATACATATCTCGACATGAAAAATGTTTTTTCCAAATTCACATTTAACAGCCAATTGACCATATTATTATTGCAGTTGAAAAGAGTGAGACATTGTGTGCTATTTATTAACAGAATTTACTGTCCGATAAGTTGTTCTTGCTCTCATTTCAATAACTAACAATTCAACAGTTATTGATCTTATAGAGATACAATAATTTTGACAGTGACACCAATTTCACTCACATTCGACATTTGACACCTATGTAGCCAACCTCACAATATGAAATGTCTATCTTGAAAATACGATCAATTTGAACTGTTCTACTGAAAAGAAATTTCGAAATTCGTCAAATTAAAAACCACCGTAGAGAGAAGAAAAAAGTAGGAATAATACCTCCTGCTCTCGTTGCAGCATTTTAACCTCTCGACGTTCCTTGGCAAGGGCGGATTGCATCATGGCTGCCTGAGCTAGAGAGCCGTCTGGATTCTTCACTATACGGACGGGGCTCAGGTCACTTAGGGCCCTACCGTGCCCTGAGGAGAATAAAACAACAATTTAGGAATACGAAAGATGTGGAGGATTTTTGTGAACAGCTCCAAAATTACATATTTTGGGTTCAAATGACAAAATGTTAATGTCTGCATGTTCTTCGATTCAATGTATTGAACTTGGGAAAATATCAACCAATCATTTTTCTGCATTGAATGAAGTAGCCAATTTTACAAACAAATTCTTACTTTGAGGGTTTTAGATATATTTCAAGGGATTCTGAGCATTTTTAGAAGATACCACATAGAGAGAGAGAGAACATCTTTATTAGGGATATACCCCAAAAGGCCATTGACCGAAGTCTTTCAGCCCGATACCACATAATTCCATCAATTTCCACGAAATTTACAATTGGAAAACATGCGCCTTCTTTTTCTCCTATTTCAAAAAATCAAGATTAAGAATGGATTGATTCTCATTTTTTGAGGTTTTCTGATTTTTTCCCTCCTAAAGTGTGTAGGTATATTTTTTATCTTATGACTTATGACACATTCTTTCAATCACTATTTTACCATATCATGATATCAACAAAAACTTAAACACCCAGGATTTGAGCGGTTGGTTAATTATTTCGTCATAGTTTGAAATGCATTTCCGAGGCAAACTGACAGGTTAACTTATTGTTGACCTGGATTGAGTTCGAGAAAGAATGGCTAAAAAATCATAAGGAACATTACAGAACAACACAACGTTTTCAAATTCAAATTCGAATTCGTTTATTTGTACTTGCAACAGCAGCCATCTGTAAGATGGATATACACGTCATGCTTAGCATTTACATTTAGTATGCATACATATAGAGTAATATAGACAATACACTCACTCAAAAGTAGGTTGTCAGTTGAATAAAGAAAAAAAAAAAAAAAAAAAGGTACATATATACAAGTATACAATAATGGAGAATGAAAATTCTCGTTATGACTGATTCACTCTAACGAGTCAACGAGGGATTCTCTCACTGAATAATATGCTTTCTCCAGCAATATTTTTTCAATTGTTTGTTTGTATTTTCTGAGACTCATGTTCTGTATGATGCTCGGTAGTTTGTTGAAAAACTCAGCTCCGACATACCCCAGGCTTTTCTCAAATTTTGCGAATTTATGTTGACTTACACTCAATGCATTTGCTGTTCTTGTTGGATAATTGTGGAAGGATGAGTTTCTTTTGTATGTTTGTATGTTTTCTTTTACATAACTTAATGTTTCATAAATATATATACAGGGAGAAGTCAATATGTTTTTGTTAATGAATATAGTCTTGCAGCTATCTTCGTATTTCATACTGAACATAAGTCTCAGGATGCGTTTTTGGCAGACGAAAATTCTTTCAGAGTATGTGCAATCTCCCCATAGGATGACGTTGTATGATAGGTGACAGTATTCAATAGTACATGTCCATCAGTACGTTTTTGTGCAATGTTTTTTTAGTTTTAGTATAGCAAAAAATCCAGAATTGTTTTTTTTTAATGTGTTCAAGATCGTTGCCCCATGATATATACTGATCTAAGTGAAGTCATAAGAATTTGGTTGATTACGAGTTCTGAATTTCCGCTAGAGAAGAACAAGGACTGTTTTTTCTGCACTTGAATTGGATATATATAGTTTTTTCATTGTTTAGTATCAAATTATTAGCATTACACCCCTTTCCGAAAGAATTTATGATCTCACTTGCAGTATTTTCCAATTCCTTCAGGGTCCGTGCAGAGACCACCACCGAAGAATCGTCTGCGAACATTGTGACTTGTTCATTTGTGACATGATCGGGCTTATCAGTGACGAATATTAGGAAGAGCAGTGGTGCCAACACTGACCCCAGCGGGACCCCATCAAGCTCGGATTCTGAGAATCTTAAACGCCAAACATGGGTAAATGAATGAAATCCCGAATGGTGAGGATAACTGGGGATTCCTATAAATGTGTGAATGTGTATAAATAAATCAACTCTCACGTGTTGTAACATAATTATACGTCATTTGTAACGTCTTAGTGAGGTTAGATTAGGATTCAATATATTAAACACGCTTTTCATCAACAAAAGCAAGTCCTCAAACAAGAACATCATTGGACTAATTTTCTACGTATCCATGAAATATCAGGTTAGGATATTTGTAACTAATTTTTGTTCACAGATTTGACCATATTTATATTGATTAGATAATACCAAATGAGTTACTGAAATACATAAAACTAATCACACAAGAGCCGGAAAACAATAAATAACAAAAACGACAAATGACATTTCTTACAACGATTATTCTCGTCTACTACGAAACTTTGCAGTGCCGCCACGTTCATCTTTAAATAATTATTATTCTTGTACCTTAAAATAACTAATAAGTTTATAATTATCAGTAGTGAATTTCTGGCAATAGTGTTGTTATAGGTGTATCATTATGTAATAAAGGTTGTTCTATATATCGAAGACTGAAACTTCTGGAACCTTTGGCACGATAATACACTACACTGTTTCACCACTTGATTGAAACTGTTTGTAGCATCAATCTTCTCCTGAAGATGCTAACATAGTGAGCCAAACACGTGTCGAGGCATTTAAAAAATCGGTTTGATTAGTGGTAAAACAGTGTAGTGTAAAGGTGGTTCTATTGATTGATTTTGTCTATGAAATAATATTTGAATGGATAATTATTATACTTACACATTACCCTGTTGCCCTGATACCAAAATAGATATCAAAATATTACGTTTTCCCCTATATTTTTGAAAGTGGTTCCATACATATAAGAGCATATCTCAACTCAGTGAACTATGTCTGGTATATGCGCTGATATGGGCCGATTGCATGAAGCATTTGACACGAATTAATATTAAATTTTCTGCCTTAGCTGATAGAAGAGTTTATTCCTCGTTGAATCAACAGACAGCCAATCTATGTAACCGACTCTCAAGTATCTTAATTACGACCAAAGATATTATTCCTGATTCCTGATTATTGACGGGACGTTAGTTACAGTGAGTTGGTAGAATGATTACATTTATTGTTTGGGTCAGGCCATCTTTGCAGATATTGCTGAACTTCGAACAAATATACATTCATATTGCGCCAAATTTGTGTGGCCTACTAGCCAAGGTAAAAACGAGCGAGATTCGACAAAGAGGAACGAGAGAGTAAAATAGCGACATAATCAAAATAAACCATGTCGCAGATTGACCTCTGCGAGGTCTCACCACCCCATATATGATGAGATTCGGGGACGTCAAGTGTGACTGACATCCGATTCCGATGGAATGAAAGTCGTGTTTGAGAGTAATCATTCTAGTCTTTCAATCATCGCGTATTAATATTGTCGTTCAGATATGGATGTATCTCAGATCGCAGGCATCATCGTTCCTGCAACGGCGGCTCAGCTCCCAAAGCCCATCGCCATTCAAGGGGTTTCTAGCTCCATCAGATGTGGAGCTTGATCTGGAAGAACCTCTTCGACAACAGACACTCTTTACAACTTACAACTAGTTACTCACCCTGTAGGAAGGGCGCCTCCTCCTCGACCAGCTCGATCTCGATGTCCGCCTCGCCGCCGTCCTCGTCTTTCGGCAGCAACCCGGTGTCCTCGTCGAAGTCCGGCAGCTCGCTCTTGTCGATGCACCCCGACGATATCATCTGTTTGATCTCCCACCGTTCGGGACTGGATATGCGCGTCACACGCTTCCTGGAGTCCTCCTTGAGAACGGAACGGAAATCAGAATGGAGAATACAATGAATTAGTCATCTCCACAACTTTAATAATGATGTAGTCAATCAAATGGACATGTTTCGGACGTATAAAAGTCCATCTTCTGGCCATATTTTAGAAGTTACTACAAGTAAAGGCATGTGAAAATATACATATTGTTATAAAAACCACAAGTTGACTTACATGGAGGTGAACATTATATGTTTTTAAATGGATGCCGATGTCTGATGTCAAAACATTTTTCAATAATTTTGTCAAATATGTGAACATAACTTTTTTCCTCCACAACATATGAGTTATTAGACCTATCGTTGTTGAGGGGTTTGTCTGACATAGTTCTTTGTTTTCCTCTTCGCTGATAATGAAGCTTTAAAGCTTCGAAACAAGTCCCCGTAATTTTGCTTACAATAAATTATAGTTTTGGTGGAGTAGACTGTATGAATTTCGTCCTGTCCTCTGTATAGTTTAGTGATAAAAGACCAAGGTCAACATGTGAACTAACAACTTGGCGGTTATTGTCTTTCACGGTTGGGTGGAAATTTACCTAGTATATAAGTAGCACACTAGGATAGAACATCTAGTTTTAATCTTCTCCTGAAGATGCTAATATAGTTAGCGAAACACCTGTCGAAGTGCAAAAAAACGGTTTGGTTAGTGGTAAAACAGTGTGTAGTGTCATGATGCTTTGTTAATGAGAATTTATTCTTGGACAATGGAGTACATTTTTGATTGATTGATTGAAATATTATCATTATTATACCCTGTACTATAAAAAAAATGGTATCCCAGCAAACATCGAATCTCTGGCCGCCTTTGGCCCAATGCATGATCAGTCAGGGGGCCAGGTAGCCGTGCGGACAGAGTGTCCATATCCTAATCCGCATTCGCTGGCCGGTCGTGGTTTCGATTCCCATCGACTGCAGAAATTTTTCTGATGGTCCAAGAAAGTGTTTGGGATCACACGTTAAAAGGTAAGACCCCCGTCATTCCTTGCTCGCACAAGACTCTCGAAGACTTCTGAGGGTTGCTCGTAAGGGGGCAACCGAATGACGGATAGAACAATTTTAGAACAATTTTAGAACAAAAAAAAAATTAGTCGGCAGAGTGCTGGCAACGGCTGGGCTGCAACGGGCGAACGCCGGCCCATTGTATGGTATATTATATGTAATCGTTTATCCATAATCCAGCCAGCACTGGACCAGGAGTATCAAATCGTGATGCCATTTCACTACGTCGTCTAAACATCGGCCCTTTGAATGGTATATGGAAATCATTCAACTATAATCCAGCCGGCATCGGGCGAATAAAAGGCAGCATCCGCGCTTTACCAGACTTCATCATATTATGATATTGCCTACACATCAGCCCTCTCCTGTGTAATTTCGATGAAAAGATATCTATACTTTATGATGAAAAAAATTGCATAATATATGATACGATTGTGGATAGTAAACGTCAATTCACCTATTATATTATTTTTGGTTCTTCAACATTCCGTTGTATACGTATATATAGGTATCCAATATTTGCTCGCTGATAGGTAAATAAACTTACCACCTACCATCATATTTCACTAAGAAATTCAAAACAAACTCAGGTGAGTCACAGAAACTCGTCTACTTTATCGGAGAATTAGAAATTGTTGTCCTCTGTTATGATATGATTATTATAAGTATTCATTGATAGCACTCATAAGTCATCCGTAGTCAACATCTAACAAGAAGTGAAAATGGCTCAGTTGGTAAGATCCCGGCTTCGTAATCCAAAGGTCGCAAGTTCGAACGCGGCGACCGGTTACTTCTTTTTTTAATTTTTGGTCTGACGGTATACAGGCATCGGTCCGGCCGTCGGCCAGAGTGAGCTATTGATCAGACGTTGTTTGCCGCTCCGTTGCCCCGTCGGCAACTTCTGGCAAGCAGGTTTTGGGCCGACGTAATAAGGACCGAAATTGTTTGCTGATATGAGGCGGTATCCAGTCTGTCTTACACCGTAGCAAGGCCGCACCGGATTGACTGTAGATGGCGTTCACAGATATAATGAAAGTTTCACGTTTTTTTCATTAAATCAATCACTTTTTCTCAATGTTTTCAAATAACGAATTAATATACGTAAATGTAAACAACAAAACAAAAAAACCATTGTGTAGCAAGATCACTTCGGGAACAGCGCCATCTAGCGTTAGTTTTGCGCGGCCTTACTACAGTGATAGAATTCGACATAATCAAGTAGGCCAGAGGTCTACAAAAATTTCTAGGGTTTTGTAAGAGGGAGCTATTTCACCATACATATATCCACCTTTCTATGATCTAATAGACCTTGAAACAAACCGACCTACCTCGCCTTCGTCGATATTCACGGGCAACCTGAGCACGGAGGTGCCACCCATCGTCGGCCTGTCCGGGTTCCTGTCCCTGTCCTCCCGCTCGGCGGGCGCGTGCGACGCTGGGTTCAGGTCCCTGCCCGTCGTCTGGCAGACGTCCTTCATCGACAGCGACACCTTCTGGCCGGTGACGGAGAGGACTTTCACCTGCGGTGGGGAGAAGTTACTGTGCGATTGTCATTTTGTGTACATACATTGATTATTAGCCCTAGAAACAATGTTGTTCATGATAGATATATCTATATACAGCGTGTCTCACTTCAAACGGCCCCCCTCTATATCTCAGTTAGTAGTCATGCGATTCCAACCAAATTTGGTGTGTACATCATCTTGGACAGTGCCGTGCGTTTTTATTGAATTAAAAATCAATCAATCAATCCATCAATTTATTCAATTCAATTCAGATACATACATACATGTTCTTTTATATTGTTAATGTTACATATCGTAAATAAATAGTATATTATTACATTAAATTGCGAAAGAAATTATTAATAACTAAATAAGTAAATAAGTGGTGGTGTTCAGTTCTTGGGAGACGCCTAAGCAGAGCTTGTGTTGCGTATTTTCCCAGATCTGGACACAACCATGAAGGTAAATAGAAAAAAAATAAGATGAAGGAAACTATTCATCCATTTCAGTAAAAAATATGAATTAAGAATCAACAAAAATCAATGATCAACTCACAGGAGAATCGGACAAGACACTCAGGCAAAAGGGAGACAGCTTTAAATAAGATATTAATAAATTATTCGGACATGGTTCAGTAGATAGATTCAAGTGTTTGTTTTAGGGAATCAAAGTTGTGATCGACGAAGGATCTGATTGTTTTCTTGCGTTTTTTAAAGCTTTTTATATTTCGTAGTTCAATGGGAACTTGATTGACAAGTTTTGGTCCAAAGAAAGTAACAAACCTTTGGGTATATACAATAAGGGGTCAATTTTTCATAAAATCATATAAGGCTTTTTTTTACAGGAAATCTAACCTCATATCATTGTTCCTCATGCTTTCGAACCTCCATATGCAAAAAATCACCTTATTCCGAATTAACAGGATTGGTCACATTTTCTTCATTTTCAGTCTCGAATAAATAGTGACTTCGAATCAACTACGAATTTTGGAACGTTCAATGGCTCCGGTAGCTGTAAAATCATGATTTGGAAGGAAAAACGAGTTATACTTTTTTATGTTGAACTCACCGTTTCCGAGTAAATAATTATAACGTTCGCAAGAATGCTGCATAGACATTTTATGAAAATCCACATAATGTGTGTTTGAAACCATGAAGAACAATATTATGGGACAGTTTTCCTGTGAAAAAATGCCTTATATGATTTAATAAAAAACTGACCACTATTCATTTCAATATAAATGCACGGCACAATGATGTTTGTCTTTGAAGAACTGGTCATATTGATGATTATTCATACCGATACGAATTTGGTAAAGATCGCACGACTGATGGCTGAGATATAGAAGGGGGGGGCGTTTGAAATGAGATACGCTGTAAACCACAGTGACAGCTCGTCAGGGGCGGCAGGGTCGGCCAGACCGTACCAGAAAATTTGAGGAAAAAAGCTGAACTATTCGATGAATACGATTATTTTTTCTGTGACGGGAAAAAAGTTTGGCATTTCATCTCTGTTGGCAGGTTATAAAATGTCACTTTTCATAAATTCCTTTTTTCCCGTGGGAAAAAAGTGAGTACTTTTTTCCCGGATATATATCACATATATATATACACTGTTGATGGCTTTTATTGTGCTATAGTTCCGAAAAATGAGTCAATAATACCGTCTCCCAGAAAGAACTGCAAGTCCTTTTATCTTCCATTCGACTTCTCGGTCACGTATATTATTAAACAACCACTAAATTCGCAATTTTTTGAAATCAAATCACAGAATTGACTGATAGAAGTGACATCAGATATTCGATTACTTCAAAAGAATGATAAAGATGCCTACAATGCAGGTGTCCCCACTGTTAAAAACTTAAAATTTCACGTCGATAATTTTCAGATTTCAAAATAATGCAATATCTTCCCAATATTGATTCGTCCGTTCTTCTGTCACAGAAAAAAATTGTGTATTATACACGGGAAAAATATTAGATTTTAGCTCACGGTTTTTTGTCTCCCTCCGCTACGCGTCGGGACACCACAACCTGGAGCTAAAATCTACTACTTTGTTCCCTTGTATAACGAATAACTATTTTCGTTATTGTTCCCTATATTCATCGTTTTTTATGCTACTATTATGCCACTATTATTTGAATTTCATGCACTGAAACCTTTGGGTGAGCCATCCGAATAAACACCGTAAATCACGAAATAATTCAGGACCTACGACATCTGGTTATCCATCGACAAAACACCGCTCAAAGTTGAAACGCTCGCGTAGCTCATTACACTACTGCAGTCGGCTAGCCGAACGGTGGTTTCTTGACGTATTGCCCGGTGCAAGTTCAAATTCTCGCGTATACACGTCATACACTGGCACGGCCGAGCTTGGCTGGCCAAACGTACCTTTCGCATAGTGTGCTGTGCCCCGTATACAGGATGAACAGAAGATCTATCCACCTTTCCCGTATACCAACCCCATTAATGGATTGTCATTCTATTTTCGTTTTACCAATACATTGTATTTACAACTATTATTTCTTTATTTATATGTTGATTTTGAAATGTAACAACTGTGAAAAAATAAATTTCGAATAGGTATACGAAAATGAAATGCCTACGTCATGTTTTTTGAATTTGCAATTTTTCAGTTATTCTGTTATTCCTAATTCGACTTTCATCAAATATTGAAATCAGTACTGATTTACCTTCAGCGCTCCTGAGTGGCACTAATTTAAGTATAACTTGAATATTGTATACGTGATGGGACTAATAATATGGCAAAACAAACAGCAGCCCAAGAGCCAAGTATTAAAACATCGTAAAAAAAGATCTGGTGATGAGAATGTATGGATTGTATGGAACTTCTAGAATATTATTTATTTTCAAATACGCATGTAGCGATGACAAATAATATGTACTTTGCCTCCACCGCGGGAAACATTTTGAGGACAATTGACGATACACGAGGTACGGCCGACCGACCAGGAAACAGCTTGATATTAGTCAGTGTGGTATTTTTGCGTTTGATGTGTCGTGTGTTGAAGTAGTCGAAAATAGTTCATTCTAGCTTCAGGTTAAGTAGAAAAAAATTGAAAATAGTCATGGCGAGCGTAAGAGAGGTAGTATGATCTGATAAGCCATTTATTATCATTTCATTGAAAACAGGAAATTAAGTTGACGAACTAGAGCAACATCTACCCTGGCCGACCCAGATTCTGAGGGCACGAGCCGGCACGAGCCGTCACTGATATACCGGGTGGTCCATTCACCCTCGATAACTCACAGAAAAATAATTTCACAAAAAAATTACGAAACATGTCGATTTTTATTTGGAGTTGGACACCGTTTGACGCAAAAAAGATGATACATCCTTCAACCCTCTACACCGCAGAGCAACCCTCTCAATTATTTGAATAGGGAATGAGGGTCATGTTATACCAGGTGAACAGCTAAGAACGGGTGTCGGCGTGATCTGGAGAGTATCAATAGATATCGTGAATTGAAAATGTAATGTATGCATATTATTACACGATCAACACACGATGCTCCACGAACACTATAGGAATTTCCTTTCGTGCGCTCCAAGAGATGAAAAAAAATTCGCCTTCTCTTTTATCGCCGCATCTAAAAACTTAAAAGCACTGTATTTCAAAAATGACATCAATAGAATATCAAGTATGCTATATTTTTGGAATGGTGAATTCAAGCTCTATTGAAATATGCAGAAATATACAGGGTGTCCCACCTGAAAAAAATATTTTTCCGTTATTAACTATTGATATATAATTTGAAAAAATAAATTACCTATACCATTAAATTCTAAGTGAAAAATTGCTTCGGAAATGTTTTCATAGAAACAACAAATTTTCGACAGTAAAAAAGTAACAGCAAGTTTTCGAAAATGCAGATTTTGGCCCAGTGTACATGACGCTTATTCCTTATTCAAATTATCAAGGGGGTTGCTCTGGGGAGTAAAGGGTTGAAATATGTATTATCTTCTTTGCATCAAACGGTGTCACCCTCCAAATAATTTCTGCGGGTTATCGAGGGTAGATAGTCTAGAATGGACCACCCGGTATATAAAAATGAATCCTTATTTTCCTTGGTCATGCCATTACAAGCGAACAGCTAGACCGATTTCGCTAATTCTTTTTTTTTTTTTGTGTTTATTATTGTCAGAATGTCTTTAGAAAGAAAAAAATTAAGAAATTCAAGATGACGGATCCAATATGGCGGCCGAATTTTGTAATTATGTTCCAATTATATTCAAAATTGGTATCTAGGAGTTTTCGGGGTCGGAGATTATGATTATTTTGTCAAAATTGGAAAATTCAAGATGGCGGACGAGTTTTGTAATCATATACCGATTATATTAAAACTTGATGTCTGGGAGTTTTTGGGGTAGGAGATTATGATTCTTTCCTCAAAATAGAAAGAAATAAGAAATTCAAAATCTGTACCTGAGGGTTTTTGGGGTCGGAGATTATGATTCTTTTGTCAAAACTGGACAATTCAAGATGGCGGATCCAATATGGCCGACAAGTTTTGTAATTATGATCTGATTCTATTCAAAATTTGTATCTGAGAGTTTTCGGGGTCTGAACTTATGATTCTTTGTCAAAATTAGAAAAATCAAGATGGTAATTATGTTCCGATTCTATTCAGAATTGGTATCTAGGGGTTTTTGGAGACAGGGATTATGATTCTCTCCTCAACATATGAAAATTCAAGATGGCGGATACAATATGGCGGACATTTTTAATTATGATCTGAATCATAATATACTGAGCCCTTATTGGCTTTCAGTAAATTCAAAGTATTTGTCAAATGTAATTTCTATCTGATAATTTAACAGATCAAAGATGGAAGTTGAATTGAATTTGATATTATATTCAGTTGAATGAAAAAATTATCAGACATTATTATTTTTATTAACAACTATAATTATATCTTTGGGAAATAAACTCAATCAATCAATCATATAAATAACAGTCTTGATGATATACTTATAATTAAGTTGGTTGTTCATATTAAACCATGAATGAAATGATTTGAATTGTTTGGACTAAATATTTTTGATGACACAAATAATATCAATATATCAATTAATCCTATATAATTTTCAATTACACAACTTTTAATTACTTTACCTTCACTTTGGTGCCTCTAGAGACAACTTCAGACACATTGGTGACTCTACCTTCTGCCCTTAGTTGTGAAATGTGAACTAAACCCTCCCATCTTTTCCTCAGGCCTTCTAATTGGACAAAACAGCCAAAAGGAACAATGTTTGATACTTTTCCAGAATAAATCTGAAATGAAAAGTGTTTATTAAATAATTTAGCACAGTTTGAATTGTTTACTGTTCCAGGAGTGGGATCATCTTCATAATCAGCACTGCTCATATCAATTTTGGGCTTCCTTTCTACACTTCTATCTCTTTCTTTTCTATCCCTAGACCTACTTCTTCGCTTTTCTCTTGATCTACTTCTATTCCTTTGGTCTCTTGATCCCCTATCCCTTGATCTACTTCTTCTTTTCCTTCTGTAGTCAGATTCCCTATCCAGCCTATGATTAGATTCTTCATCTCTTTCTCTTTTGTGACTTGAATCTTTATCTCTTCTGTAGTCTGAGTCTCTACCTCTTTTATGATCAGTTTCCCTATCTTTTCTATGATTTGATTCCCTATCTCTTCTATGATTAGTTTCTTTATCTCTTCTAGTATATTTTTCTCTGCTTCTAGAACGCTTTCGCTTGTTTGGAGAGTGGCTTCTAGACCTTTTTCTACTAGGAGGTGATCTTATTTTGGTCTTATTCTCTGGTGTTCTACTTATTTCTACTTTTGTATCTTTTTTAGAAGGAGCTTCTGCTTCAAACTGTTTCATTATATCTGCAACTATATCAATATCTTCACCTTTCCTTTCATTGCCATTTCCATCAGGTTCATGCTCAGAGTCACTAACATTAAATTGTTTTTGTGGTTCATTTGGTATTGCCAGTCCAGGAAATTTGTATGCCAATGAATCTTTTTCAATAATTTCAGCTTCTTCCTGGGTTTGGTTCTTTTTGGGACGCATATGCTGGATTATTCTAAGTAAATTGGATATGAAAGAGTCTGAAAATTCTGCCCCATTTTCCAGGAGAGCATTTTTGAAAGTTCCAAAGTTATCATTTGTTTCAGACAAGTGTATGATATATTCAGCTGAAAATAATAGATCAGAATTAATTATAAAGTTCCACATTAAGACACTAGTCAACTTCTTACCCAAATCTTTGTCATTCATTCCAAGATGGTTTTCTAATTCTGTACATACTTTCGATACAAGTGAAAGATATTCTAATTTTTCTACTTCATTCATTTTATTGAGAATATGATTTCAATGTATAATGATTTATGGAAAATTCGTCAGAATAATCTCTGAAACAAATTAAAATAATAAACAAGCTATAATAACCTAACTTCAAAAGGAAAGTAAACAAGTAACCTGTCATCCAAGGTGGATCTGTCATCTGTCATTCTGTAATGCTTTCTTCTGCTTCTTTCTTTCCAATGGCCTTCGCCTTACAGGGCATTTGGCTATATATATATTGCAGGCAATGCGATGACGTATGACATGACGTTAGACAGTTCAAAACACGGAACACATCAGTACTGCACCCTTTACTTCGATTTTGTGGTGTTTATGCTTATTTTTTTCTCATTTTTTGGTTTTCGTCTCATTTTCCTGTATCAAAAATGCCAAAACACTGATTATGAAGATGGTAAAAATACAAAATTATGGAATCTGAAGAGCAGAATCAGGAGACCATTAAAACAGTCATCAATGTTGAAGATTTGAATATCGAAATTTTACCGATCATCTATGAAATAATTAAAAGGTTAGTTTGTTGGCAGTACAAACACAACAAACTGATTACATAAATACAAATTAAATACATTTCAGTATCGAAAAAGACAATCACCACGATAACACCGCCAAAACCAGGGATTCCCAAGACTGTTCTCTAAAAGTTTTGGAATTGCAAAAAAGATTGGATCAAGCCAGGGCAGAGGTGCAGTATACATCAAATGATAGCATTTTCAAGTAAATTACATTATTTATATCTATAGATTCGTATGCTACCTGGTATTGAATATAGCAAAGAGCAGCAGCTGAATCATCTGGACGCCTTGAAAACCCAGCTGCAATTGAAACAAGCCCTCTTACAAAAATACCGTTATATGTATCCTTTTGACAGTCATAAACCTTAGAAGCATGGTATTTCGTCTACTCATCAGAATATTGGCAAATAATGAGCACCTGGTACAGAAATTGAGTGAATCATATCCTATGCGAAAAGCAGCTCAATTAGTAGTGAGGGTTATGTTTTCTGGAAAAAATTTCATTGAAGAGAGAAGGTTGCATGAGAAGTTGTCTCCAGAACAGTTCAGATCTCTGATGAATGAAGTAGCATCAAATTTTCAGAGCCAATTGAAACAAGCACAGGAGACTTTCAAGAGGAAAATGAAGTAGTTCTTGGTATCTGGAAAATATAATTATAATATGAGTTCTGTAATTTTTATTGGATCTCCTGGGCACAAGGGGAACACTGTTAGCCTGATAGATTTATTTATAGTTTCTCCTGTAGACATAATTCACAGAATACTCAGATCATTTGTGCCACCTGTAAAAAGGTTTCAGAGAGTTTACATTGATCTTCTGGGGCCTACACTAGGATTGTTGATTTTATTGTGTGTTGTTGTATATACAAATTCAATGAAACTTGTCAGTGGGGCCACAACTCCAACTGAGTTTCTCATTGCCTATTCAATTTTCATGCCTCTGATTTGTTTTTCCATGGGTAAACTGAGCAGGTCCACTATAACTTTCTATGAAATACTTTCCCTCTTAGGTTATAGTTGTTATGGCCATATTCTCACATTGCTCTTATCTTATGTGTTTGATAATGAAGATAATTTGATTTTCTTTGTATTATTGACCTTTGTTGGAGGCCTCAGTACTTTACGGTTGGCTCTGACTTTTTTGGGGACCATAACTATCCCAGCAGCAAGACTACTTGTATGTACAACTATTTCAATTTTGAACATACTGTCTTTGATACATTTGTATTTTGCTTATGTGCACAAGAGTTTTTTGTATAAAGGAAGTGGTGGTTAGATTCAACTTGATATTCTCAAATGGGTTTCAATTTTGAATAGGACTGCAGAAATTAGATAGCTCATTTCATACTTCATATGTACTTATCATCATGATTATTTTCATGGAACTCTTTTTCCCTGTTTAAACCCAATTTTTCAGCGATTTCTTCGTTTTTTTGCAATCTGAAAGTTTTCCAAGATTGAAAAAAATGTAATTCCAGTTGACTTTGATAAGGTTTATTAACAAATAAGATTTTTTTGTCAGATTCTGAAATTGAACAAACAGAAGTGGTTTTATCAGTTATTTAATGATCAATTGAGCTCTTTCTACCTTGAACAAGAGAGGGGGAAGTTCTCTCCTCTTCCATCTTTCTCTTCAATGCTGACGTTTCAATTCCATTTATTCAATAAAAACATATTTACAATTTACAATACATGGTGTATAAACAAAAATCTTCCAAAGGGGACATTGGACATGATAAAAATGTAAAACATACAATGTTGAATGAACACTTAGATACGCCATGTGAATACACCACAGAATTTCCCTCCAAGGGAGCCCTCAGAGGCGGCCGATGCAGGCCTCTCGATGATTTTTGTTTAACAACCCTGATGACAGTAATGAGGGAGCTGACTCCTAGGAGTCCTAGGAGTATACCTTTAATCCAGCTCATGTCAGTGAGTTGCCCAGGGCAGAAAAAAGATTGATCGTCGGTTGCTACCTTGTTCTCTCTAATTTAGCATTTTGGTGTTGGAAAATAGCAAAAAAACAACTTTTAAAAATTCTCTGTGGAAGACCAACCTGGCCGCATTGAAATGTGAAGAGGTCTTATGAATCTTTCTCTTGTCTAACCTCTAGTCTGCGCCACTGAACTATTTTCGATGTTATCTGTGATAGAAAATATCACGTCATTCTACCTGACGGTAACTTCTTGAACTCTGAGCGGTTTGTTTTGATAATGTGACCACCATATATCTACTAATCATATATGAATCATAGCTGTCCTCAAAGCGGGACCAACTTCTGTCTCTATAGGTAATGAAATCGACCAATAGGCGTTGATGGGTTGATGCCGACGTAGGGAAAAATAATACGAAACTTGTCAAACCAATATGGCTGTTGCCATCCTTCACTATCCGTCCTTGTAGATTCAAAAAGTACCCCTCATTTTGGTAGCATTCCTGTTGAGATATCGTATAGGCGATGGGCCATATCCTTATATATAGAAATAGTGCATATATGATGGCCACTAACCACAAACAAAAACATGTGAAGCAATGAAAACAAAGTTACCATGCCGCTTTGATAGCTTTCAAGAACTCCGATAGGTGGCGTACGCTTTTCTTTTGTGAATAATGATTCTTCAGGAACTGACATATGTAACAACTTTATATTCAAGTTCTGGAATAATTCCAATATACTTCTTATCTCTTTATTTATTAATTCTATTATTCACATGTTTTTATATTATCCATGGATATCATCATCCCTAATACAGGGTGACAGACATATACTGAGGAATATTAAATTCTAGATCTAATATTCCCACAACATATTTCACTTGGACTGAACTGAATCAGTTAACATGCATTCTACCTAATCAAATTATTTAAGAACACATAATAACTGATTCAGTTCAGTTCTAGTGAGATATTTCAGATTATAATGATGTGATGTCTGTTATAAATGTCATTGACTAATAACCTTTAAGATTTTTGTTCGTTAATATCGTTAATTTGTCACTCTGTTGAATTCAAAATTAGTTCAGTGGCATAAACTAGACAAGGAGTGATTTATCGGAACTCTCTATATTTCAATGCGGCAACGTTGGTAGCATTGAAAAGAAAGGTGGAAGAGATACATTTCCTTTCTCTCGTTCAAGGAAGAGAATGGCTCAATGTGGAAAAGAAATATTTTTTGTGCATGTTTATAATGTGTAATTATTAGCTAATTTTCCACTACTGAGAATTTGTTTTAAGAGTTTAATTCATCATTGTTGCACTTGATGTCCATAAATAAAACCCAGAAAATTCTCAAGTATATGTATAGACAGACTTATTTGAGAGTACAGGAGGGAATGTTTTTTGTCTTGTAATAAAAATACCAGATATATTTTAAATATTATTTCTCAATCCACAAATAAACAAAACAGTACATTATTTTCTCTGCTACCTGTCAACACATAACATACTGAAGACAAGTCAAATAAATAAAATTAAAGACGACAAACAAACGAGATAGGGAACTTTAGGAAACAAATAAAATATATGAATTTCTATTTAAGTATGACAGGTGAAAATAAAGTTGAACTTATCTGAGCCTACTGCACCTTTGTTGGGTTTCTATTAGCGACACCCAAGGGAGTGATATTGGTAACGTCTGGTAAGGGCTTCGAGATGGTCGAGCTCGAATTGTTCTGCATTTTCCCCCGGCCGCCCCTCCGACTTCTCCCCCTTTTGGGCCCCATTTTCTGCATGCTCATCTCCCGACCGTCCGGCCCTGTCGCCATCACGGAGTCGGCTGTCTCGGGCTCCACACCCTTGTGAAGAAAAATTGTATTTTTTTTTCATTGAAAGCATAACATCCAGTCAAAAACAAGTTGGTACAGAAATATCGGGTGTTTAATTTTTGGCAGACGGAAAAGTTTTTGTTATATCTTTCCACAGGGTGGACGAATGATTCTGCTTTTATCTGTATATATGTTGTTTTTAAAATATTCAGGCATAGGAAAAATTAAATTATGGATACAAAGCAGATCCACTTTTTGTCCCAAAAAAGTTTGAGGTGGTGTTTTTAATTTCTCATAATTTTTACTGATTACTGAATTGTAATAAAAATAAACCTGCCAAATCTTGATTAGGACACTATTTTCGAGAAACAGTCAAAAAGTTTGAAATACTGAACTACTTTCACTTGAAATTCCCGAAAATATCAAAAATTCCTTTCAGGAAAATTGATTTCATTCTGTAGAGTTCCTGGATGTCTTGAACACTTATGATTTCTTTGAAAATACTTTGAATTCTTGGAGACCTTTTGAATTTTCTGGTAATATCAAAGAATGAAATAAAACTGTAATCTGTAATTTCTTGAAATACATAAAAATATCTTAAATTTCTTGCACATTTCAAAATCAATATGATGAAGCTGATCTTGGCTAGATTTATTTATTTCCTCAAAATTCTTAAACATTTTTAAAAACTCCTAAGAATTCCAATACAAGGCGACTTCAAATCAATAATTTTTTTCGGTAAAACTGCAATGGCTAGATTTATTTATTTCCTCAGAATTTCTTGGAACAACTTTGAAATTCATTTAATTTTTTGCAAATTCTTTGGACTCCATTGGGACTTCCTTAAAGTTCCTTGAATTTGTTGGATCTGGCATACATCCACTTTAATTTCTTGAAATTTACACTTCACAGACATATCCTAGAATTCTTTCAAATTCCTTCAACAATTTGAGGCTGGAGTGAAATAACTGATAGAATTTGTTTTGTTCTTCGAAATTCTATTAAAATATATTGTTAAATCAATCTTGATGTGGTACTGACCCTGGAGGATAAATTATCTCATTATTCGGTTTGAAATTCTCACCATGAAATCAATTGGATTTTTTTTGTGTGAAATCCTCGGAGTTCCTTGAAATCAAAGAGGGTTTGCAAAACCGAGGTTTAGAATATCAAATTCTGACCATTTTATAAAACCTAATTACCTCCTGTGAATTTTCATTGTGATTAGAGTGCTGTGAGTTTTTTTGTGATGCTTGGCCACTGCCGTAGCGCTGCTGTTTGTTCTGTTTTGCCCTGTTGCCAAGATGAGTTGGCGTCGATTGGTGGATTATTCGGACTATATTGCCCACTGCTTTCGTCCTTCCCTAAAAAAAATTAAATACCTCAACGCCAGTAGGGTTCTTAATGCAAACTGACGTATTTGTCATCTAACAGGGTATGGACAGATCATGGCTCCTGTCTCTTTTAATCATCTAGTGACTTTGGTTTCATGTATTGGCGTCCCTGACATTACATTGCTGTCACGTCACATTCATAGGCTTTAAAAGAGATCTTACAAAATTTAAATCTCATACTTGATCTTAATACATTATTCAATTCTGTTTTGGAAGGGTAGTTGGATGGCAAATTTGAATTTCTCAGCTTTCCATCAAATGCAAATGAACTTAGAACATGGAAGTGAAGTGACCGAATGGGGAAAATTGGTAAATACATCAGCAAAATATTCGAGGTAAAACTAATATGAAATCACATGTTATACTTTCTCATTGTGCCTATAATTATCTCTACTCCACAAGTTTTTGGATGCATTTTAGTAGAAACTGTTTTGATTAAAACGGAGGATTAAAAGAAGAGGTATATGCCCTACCATTTGTGTTCGTGAAAAACTGCAAAAATGATTCCCAACATGAATATATACAGCACACATGACATATGAGCACATTAGTTTGAATACCTACACACAATTTTTACCATTTCTCAACCATAAGGCTTAGTCTGATATCAAAATTAATTTATTGATAGGTACTGCCTAAGAGCAATCCCATTTGGTAAAACGTATTAAACTTTCAGAAAAATTTGCGCACTGCCTCACAAATTATGCTGGAGTTGAAAAATCAAAAACTCAAAAATTATCATCATCATTTGGATATAATATATAGAGTTGACTGAGAAATTACATGTGGAAATTACGTATGATACGCCAATGACCTCAATATAACCTAAAAAACATCAAATGTCAGGAATTCAGTGTTCATCCCCAGAAATGAATAAAGATGGAACTACATAACTGTTTTACAAACACTTTAGAGTGAGGGAGACGAGGATCTGTCCGTACCTTGTTAAGATGACAAATACGTCAATTTACATCAAGGGACCCTAAACGCCAGTATAATCCTTAAATATCCACACTAACAAGATGAACCATCCCCATGAGAGCAATGAAGCCAGACGTCCTATTCCAAGGTTGGTTGAATTGATGATAATTTTTAGAGGAAGGTTGCCAGGATCAGAGGACGCGGTGAGGGGAAGTAGTAATGCGTGACGTAATCGTATCGAAAATTTCATGTTGGGATCATTGAAACGTGTGTATAATTCTAGCACACAGCTGAATATACTTGAAGACAGTTGTGGAATATAAATTCCCATGACTTCGAAATGGAATTTTCGATTGGATTACGTCACGAATGGCCGAGTGGACTGATAATTAATTATTGGCATTAAATGCCAGTGGACTATTTTTTTTTATTTCCCAAATAGAATCATAGCTCAAATACCTTTCGGTTTCAGAATTTTTCGGAAGATTTTTAGGTGTAAAAACTTCACAAACGATAAGATTTCCACAAAATTCTTGAACTCACATGTTTTGCTAACACAGTAGCTTCGTCAAGTGATATACTGGTACAATGAACTAAACCAACCTTGGATTGCTTAACTTTTATACGAGGGGGAATCGTGTACACCATATTTAATTATCTCGCAATTAAAAAGTACTGTTACTTAAGGTACTGTTAACAGGTACTTACATACTGAAGTACTTAAAACGAGATTCAACGGGGCTACGCTCAAGTTAGGTCAGTTTGTTTGGGAAGATATGATCCTTCCTCATATATTTGAGAAGGAACTAGAAGTTTGTGGTATCAATAAATTCATATAAGCTTCGATTTCCATCTAGCTCCTTCTTCTCAAATATATTAAGAAGGATCATATCTTCACAAACATACTGACCTAACTTGAGCGTAGCCCCGTTGAATTTTCTATCAAATGCTGTTTCTAACAAGTGTATTTTCTATCAAATATTTGTCCTATCAATTGTATTTTCTATCATTTATGTTTCTATCAAATGTATTTTCTATCATAAAACATTCGATCAAATACATTTCTATCAAAAACACTTTCGATCAAAAGACTTCTATCAAATGTTTTTCTATCATTTGTCTTTCGATCAAAGGACCCCGCAAATTTTCAAGGTAATTTGGGTCCCGGTGGATTTTTCTCAACTTTTGGTATGATGTAGTTCATTTGATTCAATTACATATTGGCATTGCGCCAACCCCCAAACATGAACAGTTTTTTTGCTAGGGGGGGGTTGATATCACATTTTGACCGAATTGATCATTTATTTCTGAGAGAATGAACAATATTCTAGAATTTTTTATTTCATCTAATTCCTCCTATGAATATATGCTTTTTGAAAAAAATATAGTGAGGGGGAATTATTACCCCAAACTCCCATTTTGAAAAACGAAAAAAAAAGAGAATTCGCCTAACCGTCAAAAGTGATAGAAAATGTTTCATTACCCAGAATTATGGAAACCGCCTTTTTGTATTATTGCCCCTCACCGAATGGGAGGCGCCCATGATAAAAAAGTTCGGTGGATTTCGCTGAATTTTTGATATGATGTACTCTATATGATACTGATCAGAAAATAATTGGGTGACAATCCTGAAAAATGGGCAGTTTTCCTGCTACAGGGGGTTCAATTCACATTTTGAACACATAAATAGACTAGATGAGTACCTAATTGATTCTGAACTTCTTTTCCAATATATCATCTCCATTCCCTATATTCCCTAACAATTATTCATCAAAAAATATTTTGAGGGGGGGTTCCTACCCCTTCAAAAAGTATTTTGAGAAATATAAAACAAAAATACAGTGCTACATCCTCAGAAATGTAAATATTCTTCTTTATGAATACATCAACTCTAGATTCTAAAGAAAGTCTATGAATGTCATTTACTCCATCACAAATAAAACAAGTTGAATTTCGAGTTTGACTCAGAACATTTAGTCTCAAA
This sequence comes from Phaedon cochleariae, assembly GCA_918026855.4. Classification (NCBI taxonomy): domain Eukaryota; kingdom Metazoa; phylum Arthropoda; class Insecta; order Coleoptera; family Chrysomelidae; genus Phaedon; species Phaedon cochleariae. The sequence continues at coordinate 60,374,862 of OU896708.1, forward strand.
CATGTTGGATTATTTTCAATTTCTAGCAATTCTTCAGTTATAGATCTGCTGCAATTGATGCACAGGCGGCTATCATCATCCACGTTGATAGGAGGTCTATTCGCGGCATCTCGCCGAATTACTGCTATTTCGCGTTTAATAGCATTTTCTATTCCATCAATTCTTGATAATTGCGCTGGACGAAATAATCGTTCGCAAATGTAACAACTTCTTCTATTCTGGAACGCCATTGGTAATAATCATGGATCACAAACACACAGATTCATGTACCGGGAACACATGCACATTGATAATGTGAACGCAAAGTGAAGTACAATAGGTAGAAATAAATAAAATATAAATAAGAGCAAGTAAGACACAAAATATTATCAATAATTCTACAAAAACTGTCGGAAAAACAATGAATCAGTTTGACAGTTACTAGGATAGGAATTGAAATGATGGTTTTTAACGGGATTTTTAATGATAGTAATAATAATGACTGGGATGGTGAATGTTTGATATTGAAAAGCGGTAACGACAGTAACTTATACCATAGATTTTGATTTCCATTTCATGAAAACGATAGAAATAAACAGGAAATATTTATATCAAGTTCATTGAGTGAAGAATAGTTCTTAAATAAGTGTTGGATATATGAAAAAATAGCTTGAATTTGATATCTATTATTTGTTTGAGAGGTGTTGGGGTGGGCGAAATAATGAGTTTTTTGTGTTGAAAAAAAAAATAGTTAAAATACATATTACATATTCTGTACCCGTCAAGACAAATACACATTCTTCTCGAGGTAATCTCACAAATGAGAAATATGAGTTCAACACGCCCTACCGAAAAAACTGCTCATTTTTGGTAACCGGTACCGATAATCGGAATCGGATTTGATCGGAATCACAAAAAGCACCTCATAGAAATTCAATGGAAATCCATGCACCAAAAATGTTTTTCATGCGCACCCCCCACTTGGTGGAGAGGGAGCAAACATGCAAGAGAGCTTTTGCTATAATTTCACGTACTTAATTATTCTCTTATGCTCTTTAGATACAGTAGCACTGTTTTTTTTTTGTTTTATATTTCTCAAAATACTTTTTGAAGGGGTAGAAACCCCCCCTCAAAATATTTTTTGATGAATAATTGTTAGGAAATATAGGGAATGGAGATGATATATTGAAAATAAGTTCAGAATCAAATAGGTACTCATCTGGTTTATTTATGTGTTCAAAATGTGAATTGAATCCCCTGTAGCAGGAAAACTGTCCATTTTTCAGGATTGTCACCCAATTATTTTCTGATCAGTATCATATAGAGTACATCATATCAAAAATTCAGCGAAATCCACCGAACTTTTTTTATCATGGGCGCCTCCCATTCGGTGAGGGGCAATAATACAAAAAGGCGGTTTTCATAATTCTGGGTAATGAAACATTTTCTATCACTTTTGACGGTTAGGCGAATTCTCTTTTTTTTCGTTTTTCAAAATGGGAGTTTGGGGTAATAATTCCCCCTCACTATATTTTTTTCAAAAAGCATATATTCATAGGAGAAATTAGATGAAATAAAAAATTCTAGAATATTGTCCATTCTCTCAGAAATAAATGATCAATTCGGTCAAAATGTGATATCAACCCCCCCCTAGCAAAAAAACTGTTCATTTTTGGGGGTTGGCGCAATGCCAATATGTAATTGAATCAAATGAACTACATCATACCAAAAATTGAGAAAAATCCACCGGGACCCAAATTACCTTGAAAATTTGCGGGGTCCTTTCCGCCACCCATGTAAATAGTGGATAATATTTATTAACACTAGAGGACATTCGAAGCGGTGAACGCGACAACACCCCGACTTGTGAGCGTGGTCTTGTCCCTTCTCAGCATTCAGCACAATGTTGCCAAGTATCCAACAAGTACATAAAATTTCGTTATGGAGTATTAGAAACATTTGGAAATGCTGGTTGCTCGAGAGAGTCAAGAATGAACTATAATATCATGGGTTCCTCCTATTGTGTTATTCAACGACAGGTCTCTTACATCTTTTTGATAACTTGATTATAATTGGTGACTTGACAACCTTGCTTCGTGAGTGGGAATGGAAGAGTACCTGACCAATAACGGAAGAGCATTTGGCAATACGTCGGCAATACGTCGAATAAATGGTGACGTCCTATCATTTTATACTTATTTTTTCTTTAAATATGAAAATAATGAATTTTGAATCACTTATTTACATTGGTTTTCTCTATTCGCCAAAAATATTTGTTGTCTAAAAAAGCCCCTAAATCAGTTTTCTGTTTAAGTATTACTACTGACTTCCTAAACATATATTTTTTATGTTGGTAATAGGCTAGCCTGAGTAACGCTTTTGTTTACCTCGCACTTACACAATGAATGTAAAGACTTGGTTTTTAGTAAACGTCCTATTATTGAATTTCCTAATGAGTTATCTACTTTGGCGACTTGTATTCACAGCAATTTATAATTTGATTTAAATCACGATTCAAATTGAAAAAAATCAGTTGATTTCAATCATGATTTGAATCACGATTTTAATCATTTGATTTAAATCGTCGCAACCCTGTTGCAGATAGATATAGATTTGAGCAGAGTTTCGCCAGCACCGCCTACGAACCAGCCAAGAACTAAGACCAAATTTGGCTTCAACATTTTATAAGGAGGTGGATCATTTTGTTAGTGTAAATAATCAAGGGTATAATATGATTAACATTCAAATATTCTCATACAATCTAAGTAGATTTTCAAAGTGTCACTATACCTCTCTGAAAACCATTCTTTGTCCAGGCGTCATGTACTCAGGGTGTTTGATAAATCTGAAATGGATCAATGCCTTGTCGCCAGTTCTCAGACAATCTTTTGACATGCTGATAATGCTGGCAGTTTGTCTGATGCTTCCACAATGAACTGAAAAATGAAAAAGCAACAATAGTTTCTTTATTCCAGCTAGATTTCCCAAAGAAATGCTGCTACTTGATATGTCTCAAGTAATATAACACACCGGCCGTTTATTGGTAGGTGAGAAATGAACAGCGTTGCCGTCTCAGTTGATTCATTCAGCTAGTTGAATGTAATTGACAAAGAGAGCTAGTAGTGAAAAAGTTTTTTTTAAGCTGAGTTTGCCTTACCCATCGCTTGGTAACGTGAACTAATTGTGGTAGGATGGTGCAGAACCAAAATTTCACCTTCAAACTCCCAACAAGCTTGGGGATTCAGAGATGGGGACACCATCACCATCCCTTTACGAATTTGAGACCGTTTTATCTGTGAAAAATAAATCTCAAGTTTCATTCAGGCATGATTTATTTTCAATATTACCTTTTTCAAAGCGAAACTGGCTGTTTGTCCCGCTCGGACCTCTTTGACGGACATCCTCTTCCTGTGGATACTCTTCACGGCAATCTGCTGGAAGTTGCCCAAGGGATCGGGCCCCAACATTAGGATGTCGTTCAGTTTGATGACGCCTTTCAGCGTTGTCCCCGAAACAACAGTTCCCACACCCTAAAGTAAATATTATCATTTGTCCTCAGGGTTCCAATGTTTTCCATTGGGAAACGAAAAAACTCCAACGGTGGGTAGAGCTCGTCAAGGTGGATCTGAATATACCATATTGATGGATTGTCTTCATCACCCCACGGAACATTATTGTTTATAATAGGGAAATATACAACAAAACATACATATAACATAATAAATCGAAACAATAATAATTGCACAATTATTGTTTTTCAAAAAAAAAAATTATAATAAAATTTAAAATGAAAATATTATAACCCATTTCGAGTAATCAAATTGTGAATGATTAGTAGATATGGAATTTAAGTTTACTGAGCAGATATTTCTTCACATTGATTTTAAATTTGTCTGCTTCTTCTATATTTTTCAACTCATTAGGTAAAGAGTTATATAAAATGATTCCATTATTAAATATTGATTGTTTACTAAAATTTGACTTATAATCATTTGCTATCAATAAATTAAATTGCCTTGTTTCATGGGCGTGAATCGTATTAACTTCATTAAAATTCAAATTTGATATTTTCCATTCCTTCCTGACAAAATGAATGAAACAAAAAAATTGGAGTTTATATATTTAAACTAGATTCAGCAAGTCTTTAGGTTTGTATAGATTTCCAGTTGATTCTAAAATCCGCTTACATATTTGGAAAGTTCACAAAAATCTGAATTGAATGGTGTTCTCTTTATTTTCCCGCATGCTATTCGACGAAAGAATTTCTGATTTTGAGGTTTCATGCATTTGGATAGGTAAAAGTGAAATATTTTGAGTTTTTCCATTCGAATAACGAAAATCATCACCAACCACCATAAATTCTTTTGGAATTTGGTATCCAAGTCCAAGACCTTCCCTTCTACTCAAGTGACTCACCTATGAGTCACGAGTAAAATCCAGGTCCGGATTAACGAAAATTGATCATATTCTGGGCCCCAAAACAACACCAAGTATATGCGAATTTCAAAAATTGAGGAAATAATTTTTTTTCAGCGGTTATATGTCGTTATATCGGCTTATTAGAAGATTTTTCTCCACAAATACATGAATAGGTAAACTCAATAGAAATTTGGAAAAAGTTACAAGAGCATGAGATGAAATAAAAAGTACACTATTTGATTCAGCTTCTTGTGCACTTTTCAAATATGTAAGCGGATTTTGGAAATTCGAAAATACAGGGTGTTCTTTTTGGGGTCCAGAAATATGATCAATTTTCGTTAATCCGGACCTGGATTTTTCTCGTGACTGATAGGTGCGTCGCTTGGGTAGAAGAAAAAGGAATTGTGTACCATATTACCATGTACCAAGAGGATATACTGGGTGTCTCACAAGTTATGTTGTCAAAATGAATTGAACAAAATTGACAAAACACCCGGCCATAAAATTTGTAAGATCTTACAAATATTGTATATTCAGAACCAACTGGATGAGCTCTACCCAGCGTTGAAATTTTATCGTTTCCCAATAGGACACCCTTTATAATAAAATTTTTATGTTGGTAACAAAAAGAATGAGAAGAATTGAAGAAAAATACCATACCATGGGTTGCGTGCAAGATCTGTCAGATAACCCACGCTGGAGGCAAAACATTGAAACAGAACGTCACTTTTCTTATTTGTTTACAAGTGATCCAAATAGTTTTTCACAATTATTTTGGCATACGAATCGTATTTTTCCGCTATTCATCAATTCGCTCATGCCATCACATTATGCTGTTGTGAAATGCACAAAAACTGCAGCGGAAGACGAAGTAATCCGATTGGTACAATATGATTTAAAAGTAAGTACCTACTATAGTCACTCACATATAGTTTTCATTTTTGAAATTTGGTAATTTCTCTGATTTCTCATCGGAATTCCTTCTGCGATAGGAGCTAATAGAAATACACCTGAAATTTCTAAAATAATGCCGAAGATTGGATTCATGCAATCAATCGGGAGGACTGGTCTGACATGCTGACGATCGTGTGTGTTGTAGACATTTTCAATCTATTAGCAGTATTAGCTTGTATTGCAGAAGGCAGAAGGAATTTTAATAAGGAATGACAACACATGAGATTACTATTTACCTGAAAAATCATATTCTTTAGTCTCTTGCTGCATTTTTTGTGCATTGTACAACAGCACAATGCAAAGGCATGCTCGAATTAATGAATAGCGCAAAAAACACGATTCCAATGCCAAAATATTGTGAAAAACTATTTCAATCCTTTGATTCCTTTGTAACCAAATAAAAAAGTGAGGTTGTATTTCAATAATTCACAGAAGAATGAGGTTGTGTTTCAATATTTTGCCTCCAGGGTCGGTCATCGTGCACGCGACCTATTGAGATTAGAAATTCGTGCCGAGAAGTTTGAATCTCAAAGCTTTGCCTCCGATAAACAAAATGCAGGAAGCACATGAAATACAGTACAAAATGTTGCTATTACTTACGGGAACAGAATATGTGTCGTCGATTTGAAACTCGGCTGGTTCATTCTCATGATATTCCATCCTTGTAGTGAGCAAGTTGAGGAATGTTTTCAGCAGCGGCAAATTTTCACCAGATACGTTAGATACTTGAAATATAGGACACAATCTAAAAAATATTCGAATATTGATTCACTTTAGGAAAGATGAACATTTCTTAAATTAATTAAAAATTAAACTGCCAGGTGAGAGTTCATGTAAATTGATGAAAAATTATTGGATTTCAAGTACGTTATAAATACCGCGTGACATGGAATTATTTGACAGGGTGTTATTCAATTGATTTTCATGTTAGACTTTTGACATTCAGATTCCAGAGAACTTTAAATCACCTTAAAACCATATACGTAATAATGAACAATACGGATCATAACGGGTGCCAGGATGAAGCCAAAAATATTTGTTCTAAAATTTGTTCTAGTATGAAACAAATGAATATCCATAAGGATTTGGTGGCATGATACGCATGCGCTATTATAGTAGTCATCAAAGACATGCGTTTCGGTGGACAATGACGTTTACTAGCCTTTCAATCAAAGCAGTATGTGTCTGATCGTTTCAAAAGGTCATGACATTCTGTTGTTTTTGTTTACGTTTCGCGAATTTCGCGGACATGGTTCATTTATGCTATTTTTAAATTGAAAAGCGAGTACCTACTGAGGCAATGGGATAATGAAAATGAGATGAACATATCATAGGGAAACCAAAAGTAAGTATTAGCATTTGATATTCTCAAGGGTCTTTTGTAACACTTCATCATTTGAAAAACTTACCTACCAAGATAATGAAGACCTGTGGACAAAATAATAAATGATTCCATTCTTTCAGAATTTATATTTTCACTAGCATGTCCTGTATCATTCATAATCATTAAATCATCCTGAAATAATGAATTATATCCCGAAAATCCCAATAATAAAACATAAACATAGTCCATAAATGTCATGTCACTCATGTCAAAATATTCAAAATAATGAGTTAGGTTAGAATGAATGAGAATGATTGGCATTTGAACTTGCGTATTTGATCATGCGCAGTATCTCACTTTTCCTTATGGATAGTCATTTTTCTTCAAAAATCGGCTTCATGTTTCGCTATGGAAACAGATAGAGATTATCCGTATTGATTATTAATACGTATATGCTTAAAACCCACATTTCCCATGCAAAAACAATGGAATAGGCGGATTTCATTTATTCCTTAAAAATAACCATCACTCAAATTCCTTTAAATTTCATACTTTTTTAGAATTTTCGGTCGATTTTTAAGTGCTAAAATCATCAATAATGCCACGGTAATTTTCAAATGGCTAGAAATTTACCGCAAGTAAAAATTGACGTCACGATTTCGTGAGTAGGGGCAGACCATAGCACAGTTGCCATGACTTGAAATACGATTAGGAACTTCAGAAATATTAGTTATTCAATAATTCATAAATTCTCAATTACATATTGGTAATATTCCTAGTTAGCAATATAAAATCAATCGTCTCATAATATTCCCTTATGATCTGTGGCTTACTGCTTATAATAAATTTGTGTAAATAATAATTATATCAATTCACACTAGAGGACATTTGAAGCGGTAAACGTGACAACACGGCGCAAGAATTGTGGGCGTGGTCTTGTTGGTTCTCAGCATTAAGCACAATGTTGCCGAGTATCCTACATGCACATGATATTTTGTTAAAGAGAACAAGAAATATTTGGACATGCAAGTTGCTCCAAAAAGTAAATTCACTATAATATCATGGGTTCCTCCTATTATCTTTTATTCAACGACAGGAATCGTAATATCAATTTGATAGCTTGATTATAAATGGTGACTCGACAACCTTGTTTCATGAGTGGAAATGGAATATTATCTGACCAATAAGGAAATAGCATAAATTCGACGTATCGCCGTATCGCCAAATGGCGGCCATGACGGTACGTTTGAAATGAACTCTGAAATTCAACAATTCTAAACAACGCAAGACACGTTAGATAACTCAAGAGTAAAATCTCATCCGGATGTTATGCAGTGAGAATGGTTTCTAATGAGTTGGGTTTTCACACAGCAAAAACGGCTTACTGCGCTTTAATTGACTCCCAAATAAGATATGGAATACCTTTTTGGGGAACATGCAGTGCAACCCTTCTCTCTTCTGTGTTGATATTACAGAAAAGGGCTGTAAGGTGTCTCTGTAAGGTCAAACCTAGGGATTCATGCAGGAATTATTTTGCTGCCAATAAGATTTTAACTGTCGTTGCACTGTTTATTCTTGAAACTGTATGCCTGGTATACAAACACAAAACGGAGTTTGACTTTGTTTCTTTTCCGTATGCTACTCGTAAAAGCATATTTAATATCAGACTTCCCATACCCAACTCAACATTAATCAAGGATTCCATTTTTTATAATGGTGGAAAGCTTTTCAATCACTTACCAGTAGATATAAGATCTGCAAATCTGACCAAAGTGCATTTTAGGAAAGCAGTGAGAAATTTGCTAGTTGTTGATAGACCCTTTTATAGCCTACAAGAGTATTTTAATGAATCATTTTGAAAATATGTGTAATCTATTTTACTTTTATTGTATTTGTACTTGATTTATTCTAAAATTTTTTGTTACTTATCTGTTCATATCTATACACTATTAGTTATGTTTATATTTATATGTACATACAAACCTTTGTCAATGGGATGCAAAATCTTCTAACAATAAAGAATATTTGAATTTGAAAAAACTCAATATTTACATAAAAAAGCGTGAGAAGTGTTACAAAAATTAATTCAGATCCCTAACGACACAGTGGAGTAATTGGTTTTACCGGAAATCGACCTAGGTCGAGAATTTTAAATGGAATCCTGTAGATACTTTTACGCCATTTGGTAGATTGAGAACATCTCTTTTCAATGATAAATCACAAGTTCTTTTCATCTCATGAATCGCCCGAAAGGGAATTTAAATAATGTTCGAAGAACATCGTGAGTACCTAGGGAGGATAGATGTTGGATTTTTTTTTTCAACTTTTGGAGGTTATTAGTTCTTGGAAATTCTTCCATTGAAAAATAATTCCAAAGCTTTGCCGTTCTATATACGAACGAGTTTTGGTATTGTGTTGTTCCACATAATTATTTCAAGGCGACGCAGGAGACTTCCTGAAATCAATATGTCGAATCTGTGATCGATCGAATTTTCGTCAGGGAACCTATTAAAATAGCAAATAGGCGAAGCTCTTCAATTATTACTTTTTTCATGGGAAATCTGGGTTTCAAGGAACTATTTCCTCGATCCAAATGTCAAAAGTCAAAAATGAAAAATGATTTCCTTGTCAACTGGTATGTAATGATCTGAACTGTATGCTTTAACAAAAACATATTCTTTAGAACAACTGTACAGATAAGAGACTGAAAATTTCATAAAATATCATAAATGAAAAATTGAAATCTCATATCATTTTGACAAGAAATTTTGAAATTCTGTCATCAAACTAGACAATATAACTTATTTCCCTTCATGCTGCTAGTTCTACCCTCGGACAAAAAAGATTCACTCATGCAGCCTTATCTGAGTTCAATAAAGTACCAGATGAAATTAAAAACTGCAGGAACAGGAATATTGGCACATTTAAAAAGATTGTAAAAAAAAAACTGGCAATTTCTGATAGAAATGTTTAAAATGTATCAGTAAGTTATGTCCTTGACTAGAATTCTTTTCTTTGTTCATTGATTGTTTTGTTTTATTGTGATTTATTGTGATATCCTGATTTATTATGATTTATTATTAATGTTCACTTCTACACATGTTTGTGTAGTAGTTGATAGATATTTATCACTTATTATTTCATAATTATGTTCTTCCACATACCAGAACTTGTTGACTTGTTCTGACTGGAAGATGTCTGATATATAAATGAATAAAATAAATAAATAAAAGTGCACTTGTAACCACTCTTATGAGAGATCAAAGTGCCACCGTTGATTCTTTGGGGATTTTTTCTACCTTTCTGACACAAAGTTGGTAGCGCTCAGAACTACGTCGTCTGCCGTTTTGACCATGACCGGCACCTTCCGACATCCCTGCGACTTCAGTATTCTCACCAGCATTTTGAGGTTTTCTTGCAGCACATTGGCCGGACACATGTCGATTTTGGTTACGACCACGAACACCGGTACCGAGAGGGCCAATGCCAGTCCGAGATGCTCCTTGGTCATACCGATTATTCCAGCGTTCGCCCCGACCTGATAGAATTCTAAAGTGATTCTTCAACAAAAAAATGAAACAAAATATAAAGGACCACGCACACATTATAGAGGAAAATGTCTTTCGGTAAAAATGGCTGAAAATTTGATATGTTGTAGCTGAAGTCATTTTCAAGTAAATCTCCACTGGCACAACTCGATCGTATGACCAGATTCGGCGCTAGAGGGTGGAACATCATGAATTTTGTGTATTTTTGAGTCAAGACAGTCCAGATATTTAGCCGTCATTGGCTGAACAGCTATGAGTCAAACCAATTGTACAGCAGCGTGCCACGTTACTATATGTAGTTGGACCTGTTGGGCTTGAATTGTACACCACCTTCCAATATGTTGATGGAAATGGAGTAGAACTGACAGATGATCAATTGACCGTGAAAGTGATATTAGACTCCATAAGTGATCACTACAGACCATACCTCAACTGCACCTATGAAAACAAGAACCAAACCAGACACTGGATGACTTTGTAACGTGTCTTTGAATCCTAGCAAAGAACTGTGAATTAGGTGGCCTCTCAGGTGATTTGATAACACATTGTCTGATAATCGGTTGCAAGGATGACAAATTGAAAGGCAAGCTCCTCAAAGTTCCAAATTTGACCCTCACTAATGCCTTGGATATTGGTAGGGCTGAAGAAACATGCAATAAGCACATTATGGGCATGAATTCCCAGGCTTTAGTTGCGGTCCAGCAAGATACTGAAGTTAATCGTATCAGCTTCGGGAAGAAAAATTACCAACATCCTACCAGGAGAAAATGCCAAAGGTGCCTGTCTAGCCACAGAACAAGAAGTTGCCCGGCTTGGGGAAAAACTTGCAGTAAATGTAACAGGAGGAACCACTTTGCAGCAGCCTGCCGCTCGAATAAGGTAGATGAAGTAGAAGAAGAAGAAAACTCCCAGGAAGATGAATTAAGTGACAAGGAAAATGATTACTTCGTAGCTGAAGTCAAAGAAAAATACCAGATAAATGGGCAAAAAAGTAATAATTACTGGCATGAACTTGTGACAATCAACAATACTAAGTTGAAATTCAAAATGGACAGTGGCTCTCAAGCTAACCTAATCCCAGCACACTTATTTAACAAATTGAAGAATAAACCTGCAGTCAGACCATCGAGGAAGAGGTTATGTAGTTATACCAATAACACAATTCCTATACTAGGGGCAGTAGAATTAATCACAAAATTGGGAAATAAGACACTCATGCTAAAATATTTCATAACATCAGAAAACCGCACTCCATTATTATCATTCAGTGCTATGGACTCTTTTGGGTTGATAAAGAGAATTCAACACATTACAGTAGCCAAATCAAAAGCTGAAGACATCATTCACAAATATGAAGACGTGTTTCTGGGACTAGGAAAACTAAAAATGACATACAAAATCAAACTCCTTGACAATGCTATGCCCAGTGTAAGTTGTTCCAGGAAAATACCCAATGCATTGAAGTTCCTGGTAAAAGCAGAATTAGTGAGAATGACAAAAGATGGTGTCTTGAAACCCATAGAAGAACCAACAGATTGGGTACATCCAATCGTTGTATCGAAAAGGAACAATGGCAAAATTCGAATTTGCATGGACCCAAGAAGGCTAAATATGTTCATAAAACGAGAACACTATCAACTGCCAGTAGCTGGAGACATTCTGGCAGAAATCGGAAACTCAAAAGTCTTCATTGTTTTAGATGCATCCAACGCTTTCCTGCAAATACCCCTAGATGCAGTAACGGCAACGGGCCATCAATCAGATTCTAAATGGAATAGAAGGTGTTCACACATATATGGATGATGTCCTCATAAATGGACCCACATTGGTAGAACATGACAAGAGATTACAAAAAGTATTGGAACGAGCAAGAACTAATAACCTCAAATTCAATAAAAGCAAAACCCAACCAAGATTCAGAATTCTGATCACCCTGTATCTTTTCCAATTAAATGTCAGTAGATAGTGGATTGAAAGTTGAGATAGGGACATGTAAACCGTTTTGATCGATAATGAATAGTTTCGACAAAAAAAATCACAAAATTGAAAAATCTCGATTTTGATCACCCTATATCTCTGTAATCATTTCTGCTTGACCCCAAGTATGATACATCAATGAAATCAGCTCCTCAGGAAGAATCTAAAAATGCAATAAAATACAGGGTGTTCCATTGGAAATAACGAAGTTGCTAGTTGTTTCTGATAGAAGTGGCAACACTGTATCGATGAAAACATTTTAGACGAATAGAGAATGTTCAATTATCAAAGCTTCTCAATTTTCAGAAGGTTCTGTCCTTTCATTCTTTAGATACTTCTAATAGGCCATCCACCGTGACCCAGCCTGTATATCCGGTAACAAAGTATTCACTTTTGTCCCTTGGGAAAAAGTAATTTATGAATAGTGACATTTTATAACCTGTCAACAGAGATGAAATGTCATACTTTTTTCCCCGTCAATATAATCTAAGAAATAGAAATCAACTATGAGAAAATTTAGCTCTACAAAAAACTCACCATTAGCATGCCAAAATCAGGTGCATGACCAGTCATTCCAAACACTGTAGTTTTCAGGTATCTCTCATGCCCTGCCAAGTCAATGAAAGTGATAACTTTGGAACTTCTTTCACATATTTTCACCCAGTCCAATGACCCATGTTCCGGTTTGTTCACAACATTACCTGAAAAAAGACAGCAAGGTTGTACCACTAAACAAAAAATTCGATAGGAAGAAATGTGCCCTCACGTTTGTCAAAGATCTTTGAGATCAGTTTCCTAAACCGTCTTATGAACTCCCTGACGAATGAAAAAATTCACGAACATTCAAACATGGCTTCCTTTCAAAAAGATCTACAAATAGTGCAGTTATATCATACTACCAGAAATTGCTGGAAATGATTGAGGCTGGCGAATGTCATGCTGGGATATTTTCTGATCTCAGCAGGGCATTTGATTGTGTTAATCACAGTAAACTCTTAAGGGGTACCACAAGGATGTACACTGGGCCCCATGTTGTTTTTACTCTGTGTGAATGAACTTGGTATTATCATGGATGAAAATCTTGATTGGAAACGTCATTGTCAAAAAATATTAAGTAAAATGAATTCTTTGTGTTATATGTTCAGGAAACTCAAACCAGTTCTGCAGCAAAAACGGTTACTCATCATATATCATAGCTCAGCAGCATCAACTTTGCGATACGGTGTTTGTTTGTGGGTAAACTCAACATTGTCCAATAATATCTTCATCAAAATTATGAGTTTTGACACTCGATCCTTATTAATAATGGAACTCTCTTGTACATTATTGACTACAAGATGAACTTCAAACAAATAAACAATATTCATTCAATACAAACAAGACGAAAAAATTATTACTATGTACCATACTGTTAATATAATATGCCAGCACTCTTCTTTTTACCTAGGTTTGCAAATATTCAATAAACTCCCATGTGGAATAAAATATACCATAAATAACTGAAAGAAATTCAAACAAAATTTACAGTTTATATACATTGTCAGAGTTCATCAAATATGTGTTTATATGTTTAGTTTGTAGGTTTTATGCTGGTGAACATTGTGAAATATTCACTATTCTTATACAAATTTTTATTTGTGGAAAAGAAAATAAGGTCACTACTACTACTTCCTCATCTGAAAATATTCTTCATCATTTTTTATAGAAAAGTTTCTTTTTACATCATGTTTAATGTACAAAAAGTTACCTTGTTCATCAAACCCTAGGATGTCATTCCCAACAGAACTTGTTCTTCCAGACTCCATTTCATGCTTGTGCCTGAACAGCCTCTGCCTGGCATGCCCTCTACCATTGTCTAGTTCTCCATGTGTCAGAACACCCAGTAATGTAGATTTTCCAGCATCTACATTTCCAACCACTGCCACACGAATTTCCAGAAAATCTACAAAAATCAATCAGTAGGTACCTGGTGACATGTTATTAGGTACCAATAAAAATTATGAGTTCTGTGGTACCATCCCCTGTAACTCTTATTTTTGACAGTAGAAAAAAAAATAAAAGAACAGACTCACAGGGGATTTTATTTCCTTACCTAAACACAAGATAAATTTTTACTATCTGTGAAGATATAGAGGGAACAGGAAAAAGTGTTTGCATTTTAAATAGAACTCCCTATATATGTCTTCATAACAGAACATGACCAATAATTTTTTAATGACAATGATTGCTAATCCTGACATTCAATTCTTATTGGCGGTGATGAAAATCAATATTGTAATCATTGACAAGGCCAACTTTCAAAAATCATTCAAAATCCATCAAACTTTGTTAGTTTTGAAAGCCAATGAATTGAGAAATACAAAAGAAAAATATATTGAGTATGGTATCTATGGAATGCTCTTCAAAAAATCTTTCCAATGGTGAGGAAATATATTGGGTGTTCTATTTGACATTCTTACACTTTTTCCTGCTTTCCCTAAATTTTTTCAGATGATGAAAATGTATCTGTTGATTCCAGAAGAAAAAAATCCCTAGTAAGGCTATTTTTCTTTTCTTTTTTTTTCGACTGTTAAAAATAAAAGAGTAAGAAAAAGGTACTTTATAACGTGTCACTGGTTTTTTTTTTATTTACATATATGCGCATCAACCATTGTGGTTAGCACAGGACAAAACAACAGGTACAGTATCATCAGATTACACTAATAATATTTTCTCAAATCTTATCAGCTATGTCGATGTTCGATAAAAAATTCGTCCAGCAGGTTCACTTCACTGAAATCGTGTCCGAGGATTTTACGAATGTCTGTGGATATGTTCTTCTTCTCCTCTTCTCTTTTGGTTTATTGAATTTCTGTCTCCTTTCGGTAACAATTTCTCCAGATCAGGTAATTAATTTTTTTCAAGAATAAATACTTGGTTATGTAATGATATTATCACTCCACTCGCCACATAAGACACCGGTTGTCTATCACAATGGCCTGAATCCGAGTCATCAGTGTTCATAAGATTCGAACGCATGTACTTATCCAGCAAATCCGTTGCTGATCCGGCCTGGTTACCGGCGTAGAGATCATGGAGCACGTTTGACTTCAAGTATGGCCCCCTTATCCGATGAATCCGCCATCATTCCGCCTCTATTCCGGTGCAGAGATTAAACAGCCTGATATTTCTCCTCACACACTTTTTAAACTTCACATTAAATATTGGATTTCAATCCAGATATATATCGAAGATACCATGATTAGTGACCATGCTTTCATCAGTCCAGATGATTGTTCACGGGAAATCTGCAAAATTTTGACATTTCCTGGTAAACCACCCACAGAATGTCCTGCGCCTCTCGTCATCGCCTGGTTTTAGCGGTTGACATATAATTTTTGTTTCCGCAAAATGAAATGGGTTGTTGATTGAAACCAGTTGATGAGGTATTAGTGTGTTGACTAATTTTTCTCCAAAATAAGTGGAACTGATGGCATTTTTCCTTTGGAGTTTCGAAAAAACATTGATGATGGTTAAAAATAGGTCGAAACACACATAAACCACCTTGTATAATACATGGTTGAATTAAAAATGAAAAAACCTTTCAGAATCTGTGAAAAAATTATCAGGACCGTATTTAAAAAACAAAAATTGATGATGGTTCTACGAATACGAAACGTCGCATAGAAAAATTGGTATCACCACGTTAAACGCCATCAAAAGTTGCTATGCAAAAGTATTTTCAGTTTTTCTGTATCTCTAATAATAACGGAGAAAAAAAAATAAAATAGATATTCCAAAAATTCACTTTTTTCGATATAACTAAAAAACTAAAAATAATTTTAAAAATTTTCGAAGGCTCCTGATATGAGCCATGAGCCTCCGAATGCGCAACTTTTTCCCCATTTAACCGACTTCGTATCTCCTACAGTTTTCGAGATCTCCATGCTGTTCAACCTTATCTTGGACAGACTGTATACCTCTGTTATTAGGCAGTTTATTTCTTATGTTCTTTTTTATTTGTCATGTATTTATGTCGATCATTTTCACTATTCCTACCTGGTTTTTATAAACTCAAATCTTATTAAGTACCCATGAAACTGTATTTTGTGATACTTGAGTATTTTCAAAGTGAGAATATGATTATTTTTTCATGAGAATGTTCGTTGTGTTTGTTTCTATTTTGTTGGAAATTGATTACTTTTCTGTTTACTAAAAGTACATAATTTTTTTATGTCATGGGTTCATGTCATTAGCGTTTCTTGGAATTTGTATAGCATGAAATTGATCTTAAATTGATCTCCTGAAATCTACTGAATTTTGGACAAGCTATTTACTGATGAAATAAAATTCAAACTGGCAACCCTGGTCCGCTGTGTAGGAGAGCAGAGAGTGAGTTGATGATTCACAAAATCTGATAGATTTCATATGTGAATAGGAACATGGTGTGAATATAGGTGTTTGAGGTCAAAGAAAAAATTGATAATACACCTCAGCCAAAAACGATCAGTTTGCAGGCTCCACTATAATAGATAGTTTCTCTTCCTTGGTACATGAATAGCTATTTTGATTGACTGATATGGTATGGTTTTCATGATGTCCACACTGGTCATATTGAAAACTGATAAAGATATTGGGAACTCCAAATCAAAATCTTGAATGTGGTATTGATTTCTTCTGAATGGTGCTGTTCAAACTTTATTTTCCATCAATATGAAAAACTAGTTTAAATGAAAGATCTACAAATTGAAAGTATTTCTCAAATGAGGTATTTGCTGTGGTTGAACGACCAGACATTTTTTAGCTTAAATTATCTGATTTCAGCTCAGCCATACCATATAGTTTGAATCAGATGATTCTCTTGACAGAAATTTCACAAATTACAAATTTTGAATCACATGATGAAATATGTGAACTTATAAATTTATTGACCAGAAAAAATGTTTTCATGTGAAACATAATATGGGGTATTTGATTTTACAGAACAACACTTTCTCAATCCCTTTATATAAAATTGAACTTTCAATAACTTTGTTGATTTTCATCAATTGTCAGGATATATCTCATGGTAAAATTGTAATAATCTTGTACAGTTCAATATTGATAAAAAATAATTACCAGACTGATCAAGTACCCTTCGAATCAAATACTGAATGATTACACCATGTGTCTCTTTGCGTTCTCTCAACTTAACACAGCTACATTCTAATGTAGTTGCTAGTGACTGCAGTGTTGCCACAGCTGCTTCCAGTTCATTATCTTGTAGCCCATTTTCACTACCATCTTCAGAACCACCAATCTAGAACAAAAAAATATTAAAAAGAGGAACCTACATGAAAAAAAAAACTACCTCTAAGATAACTTCTCCTCTTCCTTCACCTAACTGTTGGGTTAGTCTCCTTAGAAGCAACTCATACTGCTCCTCAGAGGGTGCTACTAGTACATTTCCTCCCAATATTTTATCATACTCTGAGGGACACTGGGATTTGTCAACAAAGGAACTCAAAGATTCCCTGTTTTCAGTCATTATCAATTTGCCCAATCTGGTTCAATATTGAAAATCAAACTGGATTACAATAAAATCAAGAACTCATTAATACAAAATGTAGAAATGTGTAGTAAAGGCATTGGATTATCTGTAGTGACTGTAGTGTAGCCTAATTCAATGACATCTGTAATAAAAATATCCATATTTAGTAATTGGGAATTATTTCAGTGAATGAGAGGAATTGCATATTATTGCATCACATCTTTATCATGTTTCTGTGCTGTCAGATGATTTCTACATATCTTCATAATATGCTTGTCCCCTCAGATTGTACTTGCATTTGCTAACTCCAGATTATTAGCATTATGTTGGGAGCTTTCAAGAAAGTTCAAACGATTTTTACAATAGTTTTTAAAACTTAACTAAACCTAAACCTCATACCAGTTATACCAGAAGAACTTGTTTCACATAGGTATGTTTAAAATCTTAACATTTGACAAATATGTGGAACAGGTGATGAATTGATATTTCAATGCTATATGCAGGAATACATTGAAATTATTGAAATATATTAACAATTTTGATATATTCATAATCCTACATGACTAGAATACCTATCACATATGGTGCCAATCTGCCAATTATTGACTGGAGGTAACTCTTATTCTTTGAATCTGAAACATGTTCTTCACCACACTAATTACTCAATAATACAATTAATACAAACGAATGCATTTTGAAAGAATAAAAGTAAATATTTATATTTACCCACTTCTATTTACCACTCGAATTTTCGTAATCAAATATTTTTCAAGTCCAACTTGTGTCATCTCATTTGATGTCAACATCACTGTCAGAAGTGTCAGATCAGGAAATAACAGGTTACATCTTCTCGAACTTATCTGACAATTCCTCCAGCCATTTGATCCGTTGACCTTTGAGCCCAGTAGAACTCAACTGAGACGGTCACTCACCATCGATAGAATGACAGTAATGGCACAGGACAGCAATTACTAAGTAAAGTAAAGACAGGATTGACAGCCTGTTCTGCTGTTTGTTGTTTTATGTTTTATGAATTAATTGATTGATGGTGTATGGAAGTTTCGGTGAAGCGTTTTTATTATTAGAATAATTTTCAGTTTTTAGTTGTTTTCCATATGTATATTATGTTTTAAAAGTGTTTCAAAATGGAGATACCTCAGCCGCCTCCAGGTGAGCACGACGTGTCCAGTTTTTCGAAAGTGTCTTAAAATAGGTTATGTTTTGTAGATGTAGAATTGAGGAATATAATCGACAAATTAGCCCAATTCGTTGCTAGAAATGGCCCAGAATTCGAGCAGATGACTAAAAACAAACAGAAGGGTAATCCGAAATTTCAATTTCTGTATGGTGGTGAGAATTTCGCCTATTATCAGTACAAAGTTTCAACAGAACAAGCCAGTAAGTTATTGACCCAACTTCTTTGAACACATTTCATGAGTACTGTGTACTATGTTTTCCAGTATTCAAACAACAGCAACAGCAAGGTAATATTGTGAGTGACCAAAACAGCAATTGGAATACCCCTCCTCCTCCTCCAATGCAGAACACTGCAGAAATTGAACAGATAAGCAAACAGCAGGATACCTTGAGAGAGCAAATCAAACAGAGTGAACATAATTTAACAGCTCAACACACAGTTCTCATCCAACAGCAACAGGCACAGGTTGAACAAACAGTAACCAAATGTGAAGCCATAGATTTGCAAAAAGAGGCTGATAGATGTGAAATATCACTCACTGAGGTTTACAGTATCCTACAGCCTATAATAGACAGTTGTACAAAAGATAGTATAAGTAATGGGAAATCTTGGTTTCTACAGCATGCCACAAACAAACAAAAAGCTTGTTGTATTGTTGAGTGTTTATTATACAAGTGAGTAACTTCTGAAGGTTTCTAATGAAAATGTTGATTATTGGATTATAGTCTTACTTGGGAGTGCTTGGGACTATTCTACAATGGTTCTCTTAAATTCAACTTCCAAAATAGCTGAACAGGATCACAACAATTATTCAAGAATAGTTTTTGAAATCCCTGGCACATACTATTTGAGTTGAGTCATAAGAAGATCCTCTACTTAAAACAGAATAATCTTCATAGGAATGTTTACTGAAATTCAATAGTTTTCATCAATTTCCCAATTATTTAACCATGTATATATAATGAGTGTGATCTATCTTATATTTTTATTTTGTTGCTTGTATTCATTGTACTCAAAGCAGCATGAATTACAATAACTTGAGAGACACTACTATAGCCTTGAAAACTACACTCACCATAAAAAACCAACCACCAAAAAATCTGCCCAATCCTGTAACTTTTTCAATCCTTGTCCTATTTTTGTGAAATTTTGATCAAATTGTAGATTCATGTTCCAGAATGTTAGCCTGTGGAAAGCTCATGACTTGATCATTATACAGAGAAAAACCAAAGTTACTATTTCACCCTTTTACTTCTTAACATCCTGTGGTAAAATTGAGTAATTGAACTTGGTTTATGCTTCAGATTGAACTTGCTTCTCAACACAATAGTTTTTGATTCACATCAATATTTCATTTTTAAGAGAAAATAGGAGTGTTTTAAGAAAGTTTGGCATTTTTCATTTTTTTCAACAATAATCAAAACCTACACAAAATCATTTAATAATAATTTAAAGAATAAATTGAACTTATTTCTACCTCATTTTCTTAGCACTTACAAAAACCTTAATTACAAAAACAAACAAAGGCAAATGAGCCTCTTGAGTTTGTTGCTTTTGATGCTCTATAGGTATTGAATTATTGTTTTTTTCCATACTCTCCTAAAACACTTGTATGTTTTCTCAAAAACAAAATATTGACGTGAATCAAGAACCATTTTGTTAAGAAGGGACGAAAAAGGATCACACTTCAATTCAAAACATGATGAACTCAAGTTTAACTACTCATCTTTTCCACAGGGCCTTATGCAGTTAAGGGGGAAAGAATAACTTTTGTTTTTCCCTGTATAATGATCAAGCCATCAGCTTTTCTCAGAACCTAATATTCAGGCTAACATTCCAAAACATGAATATATGATTTGGTCAAAATTTCACAAAAATCGCACAAGAGCCGGTTTTTTCGCCAGTGAGTGTATCACCTTACATGACAAATTTCGAATAAGGAAGAAATATTCAAAATGAATTGAATATAATTCGTAAATAGAGATGAAAAAGTTATCACCGGTCGCCGGTTTCTGGTCTGGTTTCCTCTTCTGTACAATTTTTCCGTCGATTAATAACACGTCGCTTCTTCCATCTAAAACATAGTTGGTATTATATCTCGAATTTGTAATATATTGAGAATTGAAATCAAGAGAAGAAAGTTACATGGAATAAGAAACTGAGATATATATGAAAACTGTTTTCAAATTCCGTTGCTGAAACGCGACATATTCTATTACTCAAAAAATGAGTGGAACAGATAGCCAACAATTTTCTCCTTAATGAGAAACACTGTTTATACCTAACCCATCAGGCACCTACCCCGGTTGCAACGAGGGTTTACCGATGCCAAGGGTTGATACTCTCCCCTCGTAAGGGTACCTGTCGTGTCTCCATTGAGACATAAAGGTGACTATTGAAAAATTTTCTATGATATATCGCCTTCCATAACAAATATAAAATTTGGAAGAAATATTTAAAATGAATTGAATATAATTCGTAAATAGGAATGAAAAACTCATCACCGGTCGCTGGTTTCTGGTCTGGTTTCCTCTTCTGTACAATTTTTCCGTCGATTAATAACATGTCGCTTCTTCGATCTAAAACATAGTTGGTATTATATCTCGAATTTGCAATATATTGAGAATTGAAATTATGAAAGTTACATGGAATAAGAAACTGAAATATATATGAAAACTGTTTTCAAATTCCGTTGCTGAAACGCGACATATTCTATTACTCAAAAAATGAGCGGAACAGATAGCCAACAATTTTCTCCTTAATGAGAAACACTGTATATACCTAACCCATCAGGCACCTACCCCGGTTGCAACGAGGGTTTACCGATGCCAAGGGTTGATACTCTCCCCTCGTAAGGGTACCTGTCGTGTCTCCATAGAGACATAAAGGTGGCTATTGAAAAAATTTCTATGATATATCGCCTTCCATAACAAATATAAAATTTGGAAGAAATATTTAAAATGAATTGAATATAATTCGTAAATAGGAATGAAAAACTCATCACCGGTCGCTGGTTTCTGGTTTGGTTTCCTCTTCTGTACAATTTTTCCGTCGATTAATAACACGTCGCTTCTTCGATCTAAAACATAGTTGGTATTATATCTCAAATTTGCAATATATTGAGAATTGACATTATGAAAGTTACATGGAATAAGAAACTGAAATATATATGAAAACTGTTTTCAAATTCCGTTGCTGAAACGCGACATATTCTATTACTCAAAAAATGAGTGGAACAGATAGCCAACAATTTTCTCCTTAATGAGAAACACTGTTTATACCTAACCCATCAGGCACCTACCCCGGTTGCAACGAGGGTTTACCGATGCCAAGGGTTGATACTCTCCCCTCGTAAGGGTACCTGTCGTGTCTCCATAGAGACATAAAGGTGGCTATTGAAAAAATTTCCATGATATATCGCCTTCCATAACAAATATAAAATTTTGAAAAAATATTCGAAATGAATTGAATATAATTCGTAACTAGGAATGAAAAACTTATCACCGGTCGCTGGTTTCTGGTCTGGTTTCCTCTTCTGTGCAATTTTTCTTCAATTAATAATACGTCGCTTCTGAGATCTAAAGCATAGTTGGTATTATGAGTATCTCGAATTTAAAATATATTGAGATTTGAAATCATGAAAGTTACATGGAATAAGAATCTGAAATATATATGAAAACTTTTTCGAGTTCAGTTGCTGACACTGACACGATTTGTAAGCATGCAGGACGTTTGAGTCATCTGAAAGTTATGATTGGTTCAAAATCATACGAAGAAAATCACCAATGATATATACTGCTCGTCGATAGCCATGAAATCAACGATATTTTAGGAAAATTATATTAGGTGACAAAGTCAATTGAAACATAACATAACAGCAAGTTATGCCCGAAATGCATACAATATTTTATGCACGAACGATATATTTTTTTCTTCGTGAATACCTCTTCATTAGTACCTATATTCTTGGAAATATTAGTGGGATGCAGTCTGGACCAATGAATTAATTAGATTTCTTCGTTATTTGTCGAGCTTTCGAAAATTTTTATTTTCTTTATCAAGACTAACTGAAAACATCGAATGGAACAATAATATTAGAATATAAATGTACATCAAATGAAATTGGTATACTTACAAACATGAAATTCTATATAAAATTAGCACAAAAAGGAAACATAGGTGTATAAATAAAAATGAAATGATTTGACAAAAAAATGTCATAGATGATGGTTGACTCATTTTTTTGTCAAATCATTTCATTTTTATTTATACACCTATGTTTCCTTTTTGTGCTAATTTTATATAGAATTTCATGTTTGTAAGTATACCAATTTCATTTGATGTACATTTATATTCTAATATTATTGTTCCATTCGATGTTTTCAGTTAGTCTTGATAAAGAAAATGAAAATTTTCGAAAGCTCGACAAATAACGAAGAAATCTAATTAATTCATTGGTCCAGACTGCATCCCACTAATATTTCCAAGAATATTATTATAGAACAGTCACGAAAGCTTCCCCTTGTTAGTACCTATATGTACATTTATCACTTATTTTGTAAAATTAATTTAAACAGCGTGCCGAAATATGAGTGCATGTGATTAACTGAAGGTTAATTATAATATAGGTGATTATAATAATGAAAAAGTGTCAAAATATTCTTCAGGAGATCATGAAATGTTTCAGTAGATTAGTAGATCGATATGCAAATCAGGAGTTCTGCTGAAAATTCAGTAGAACTGGCAACACTGCCTTCGGAAATAGTCGGTTTTTTGTTTGGAAATTAAGAACGTAAAATGTGATTTTATATAGAGATCGACGAAAAACAATTTCATTTATGAAAATCGTTCAAACTTCGATTCACAGGTAATCATACCTTTCTCTGTCACACTCATTGAGCATATGGAACGCGAATATCTTCGTTATCGTTTGATATAACCCTATCAAACCCGGTATCATTTCGTTATAATAATCCAAAATCGATTATGGAATATAATATAGGCTGTTCCATCCTATAGGTTAAAGTGTAATCATAGTTTTATACTGAACTTTCGCCTAATAAATTAATATTTGAAAATCGAAAGTTGATGTCAATTCCAGTATAACCGAAAGAGGAAAAAAAAAATCCCAAAATGTGAGAAAGTGCCCTTCTATAGTAATGGTATCGATGTCCCGAATTCCAAAAATATAGCTAGAAAGAAAGCGAATTTCAAATTTTTTCATCGTTATATTATGGAGTTATATCGAAGCAAAATACCAACCACGTGATGAATACCTACATATTCCTATACAAAAACACTTACCATGATGAAAATATACAACTTTCACACACTCAAATGAAAATGCAATCACCAAACCGAATTTGAATTCTAATTTTCCACTCTTAAATAATTCGAGTTATTTTTTTATATCGCACTTGAATCGACTATACGCGATGAAATCTATAATGAGACTACTGATTGGTTTGATTCACAATTTTGATGACTAATTAGTTACGTCATCCTTTCAACCGATTAATTCACGAACAAGTATGACTAAATCCGTTATCATCATCGATAGTAGGTACGGGGGGTGTGGTAAAAAGACATTTAATATACAGTGTCACCGTTGAAATCCACATTATATGGGATTTTTCCATTATTCAGTTTGTGCAAATCAGGATTTCATGGACAGTTATTACTTTGGAAATTGAAGGATTTTGCCTACAGAATATGGGGCTGGTTCCCACTTGATACAGCTAGTATAGTAGTTTGATGGAATAAATTATATTTTTTATATTTCAGAGTGACATTAATAGTTTTTATTGACTTTTCTCAATTGTATAACAAAATTCTATTACAGTTCATGACAACATCACCAATTGTCTTTATAAAGGGTGAACAATATTATATATGAAATTATACATGCCCCCCGCCTTGGAAGGTCTTAACTTTCAAAAAATCACAAATTAACAATCTTCTGGCAGAACACAAATTTTCGAGAACGCTCGCTTTATTGTGCCGCTTTTCGTCAAGATCGTCGCTACTCTGGCTACACCCTCGGCTCCTAGATGAACTGAAACGATTCTACCCATACGCCATTTCATGGGCGGTAAATTGTCATCTTTGATAAGAACGAGGCTGCCTTCTTGTAGATTGTACTCTTTCCCTGACTTTTTCCATTTTCTACGTTGCTGTAGTTCGTTCAGGTATTCCTTTGACCAACGATTCCAGAATTGTTGGTATATCTGTTGAATTCGTTGAAACATGCGTAGTCGATTTTCCGGAACTTGTTGGAGATCTTCATCGGGTACGGCCGTAAACAGAGCACCAATAAGAAGATGCCCAGGTGTCAATGGAAGTAGATCTTGTGGGTCAGACGAGAGAGGAGATATAGGTCGTGAATTTAGTACTGCTTCAATTTGCACGATTAACGTATAAAATTCCTCAAACGTGAAAGAATTGTTACCGGCCATTCGAACGAGATGGTGTTTAGCAGATTTTACCCCCGCTTCCCAGAGTCCTCCAAAATGAGGAGCATTTGCAGGAATGAAATGCCATTCTATGCATTCATTTTCAGTTTATTCTTGAATAGTTGAATAATGATTTTTTAGAAATTCAGCGAGCTCTTTTAGTTTCGAACTAGCACCCAAAAAGTTTGTCCCATTATCTGAATATATTCTGCGCGGTTTTCCACGGCGAGATACAAACCGTCTCAGTGCCGCTATGAAAGTTTCAGTTGTTAAATCAGACACAATTTCCATATGTATTGCTTTCGTAACAAAACATATGAATAAACTAACATATGCTTTTATTATTTTGCATCCTCTACCTCTTCTGTCTTTTAGTAAGAATGGACCCATATAGTCAACACCAGTAGTACTAAATACAGGTGCACGTTGAACGCGTTTTTCTGGTAAATTACCCATGATAGGTGTGCCTAGTCTTGGCTTAGCTTTGAAACATCTTATACAATTATGTACAGTTTTTTTTGCAAGATTTTTACCAGAAATTGGCCAAAATTTTTCACGAATGTTAGCCAATAATAATTGTGGACCTGCATGTAATAATCTCATATGTTCATGTTTGAATAAAAGAATAGTGAAATGCTCTTTTGAACACAAAATAATTGGATGTCTCTTATTATAATTATAATTTGAATTATCTAATCTGCCACCAACTCTCAGAATACAATTTTCGTCCCATACAGGATTCAAACTCAAGAGCTTACTTTTTCTATCGATAGGCAGATTATTTTTTAGTGATTCAATTTCTGTTTTGAATGAAATTTGTTGATATATTTTGACTAACATTAGTAAAGATTGCTTCAATTCATTTGACGTCAATGGACCTAGTATACGGTCATTTTTTGATAAAAAACAATTACTTCTGAATCTGAAACAATATGATATGATTCTTTGTAGTTTATTCAACTTAGAATAACTTTTAATCTCGAAGATTCCTGAATTAGTTGAGCTGAAACTCTTCATTTTCTTTTTCAATTCAGGCAGTTCAACTCTCGTGTTTTTTAGTACTGGCCATTCAGAATCAGATTTGGTCAACCATGAGGGACCAATCCACCATTGTTCTAGTGAAATTAACCTGTCTGGATTAATTCCTCGTGATAGATAGTCAGCAGGATTATCTTGGGTTGGAACATGACGCCAATCACTAGTGTTGGTTGAATTTTGAATTTGCGACACTCGATTACTAACAAAAGTTTCAAGCGTACTGGGTGATGTTCCAATCCATCCTAGTACAATGGTCGAGTCACACCAATAGTAAGTCTTTTCAAAATCCACCTTCAGGGAGCATTTCACTTTGTTCATCAAATTCATTAACGTTAATGCCCCACATAGTTCTAGACGTGGAATGGTGATGCTCTTCAGAGGTGCAACCTTACTCTTTGAAGAAAGTATTCGACTTAATATTTCACCGTCACTATTTTCTGATCTTATGTAAACACAGGCTCCATAAGCATTCTCTGATGCATCTGAAAAACCGTGTAGTTGTAATTGTTTTGCATTTTTGATAGTCACCTGTCTCGGAATAGTGATTTCATTTAACAAGCATAGTTGATCACGAAAAGTTAACCACTTAGTGTGAATATCTGACGGTAATGACTCATTCCATGATAATTTCAGAAGCCATAGTTTTTGTAACATAATTTTTGCAATTACTATACAAGGTGATAACAATCCTAGCGGATCAAAAATTTGGGCAACTCCAGACAAAATCGATCGCTTTGTTATTTTGCCTTGATTATTGAATTTCGCAATTTTGAATTGAAAATAGTCTGATTGACAAGACCAATACAAACCTAATGTCTTAAAATTGTCATCGATTCCAAAATCAACAATATTCGAGTCATTAGTAGAACCCGAAATATGTTGAAGAATCCGAATATCATTTGAAATCCATTTTCTTAAATTGAAACAACCACCTTTCAGTATATTTGCTGTTTTATTGGCTATTGTGATAGCTTGTTCAATAGTCTCTGCCCCACTAATGAGATCATCAACATAAAAATCATTTTTGATGACATTAGCAACTTCTGGATAGTCTTGAGTGCAATCAATGCCTAGTTGGTATAAACTCCTGATAGCGAGAAAGGGTGCAGACCTAGTCCCATATGTAACTGTATTTAGTTGAAATGTTTCGATTGGTTTATCTGAATCCTCACGCCATAGTATGCTCTGCAATGATCTTTGTTCTGGAGTGACTAGAATTTGTCGGTACATTTTCTCAATGTCACCACAGAATACGTAATTATGTTTACGAAAACGTAATAAAATGGATAACAAATCTTCTTGTATGGATGGTCCTATATATTGTAAGTCGTTCAGAGAGGTTCCAGAAGAAGTTGATGCTGAGGCATCAAATACTACGCGCAATTTAGTAGTGACGCTAGCTTCTCTGAGGACCCCATGATGAGGCATATAGTACGAAACGCTCATATCATCATTAGATTTTATCTTCTCCATATGACCTAGTTCAAGATATTCGTTCATGAACTGAATATACATAGTTTTGAAGTTTGGATTTGAATTGAACTTTCTTTCCAAAGATGAGAAACGCTTCTCAGCAATTTGTCGAGAGACTCCTAACTCATTAACATCCTTTTTGAAAGGAATATGCACTATGAATCTGCCATATGCATCTCTACGAGTTGTATTCTTGAAAAATAGTTCACATAGTTGCTCATCTTTGGATAATGGTTTGTCCATTAAAATTTCTTCGATTTGCCAGAATTTATTAAGTTGATTTTCAAGAGCCATATTTTTAGTAACATTGCAATGCACTTTCTGGAATTGACAATTTGAAATGTTGATCGGCCCTGAAATTATCCAACCTAGTTTAGTTTTTTGTAGTATAGGTCCTGGAATATTCAATTTGATTTGTCCAATGCATAAGAGATCCCAAAACCAATCGGCACCGATCAGCATATCAATTGATCCTGGTGAATGAAAAGAAGGATCTGCTAGTTTGATATTAGTCGGAACAACCACTTTCGATAAATCAACTTTGAAGTTGGGAAGTTCACCTGTAATTTCTGGCAAAACGAAACAAGATATGTTCGCTTCAAATGTATCATGCTTTGATTTTATTCTGACATTACACATATTAGTAATTTGTGTACTAGAATTATTTATTCCTCCTACAGACATCGCTATTTTAGTAGTTGCGAGTTGTAGTTTGTTGCATAAACTTTTGTTTATAAAGGAGCTTTGTGACCCTCCATCTAACAAGACTCGAATACTGTGTGGTTCATTATTCTTGTCAAAAATAGTAATAGTGGCTGTGGAAAGCAGAACATGATTTTGAGAATAGCAAGACAGCGTTACTGATTCCCTTTCAGGGCCTAATGTAGTTTCATTAGTTTGATCTGAATTGACCGTTTTAGTTTCTAAATGTAATAATGTATTGTGTTTCAAATTACAATATTTGCAACCTACCGATCGACAATATTTTGTATAATGTCCCGGTCGTAAGCAATTACCACATATTTTTAGTTTATTGACAATTTCCATTCTATCGTTTGCTTTTAGTTTCAGAAAATCTTCACAGAATTGAATATAGTGATCTTTTTTGCAATGAGTGCATCTCTGTTTAGTAGTTGGAAATGCCTTTTGCATTCTGTTTGCATTAGTGTTAGTGTTAGTATTGGGATAGTTATATTTCTTATCATATTTAGTGGTATAAGGAGTAGTTTGTTTGTTTAACTCTAGTGCTTCTAACATTTCAGCACGAAGTTTGAGAAATGTAATTAGTTTTTCTAGTGAAGGTACACTGGTATCTCTAGATTGCTCCCATTCTCGACCTGTGACACTGTCTAGTTTTGTAGTGATTAAATAGACTACTAGTGTGTCCCATTGATCAGTCGGTTGCTTAAGACTGTTGAGTGCTCTTAAATGTTTAGAAACAGAATCTACAATTTTTCGAATTTTCGTCGAAGATTCTTTTTCAACTGATTCCAAATCGAACAGTGCCTTTACATGATTATATATCAACATCCTATTATTTTCATAGCGTTTGCATAGTAAGTCCCACGCTACTAAATAATTAGAAGCCGAAAATTCGAGAGATTGTATCACGTCAGCTGCATTTCCTTTTAATGAGGCTCTAAGATAGTGAAATTTCTGAATATCATTAACTGAATCATTGTTATGAATAAGCGATTCGAATGTATCTTTGAATTCAAGCCAGTGATTATAATCTCCGTCAAATTTAGGCAAATCTATGATGGGTAATTTGACACCAATGGAAGGATTTTCGCGAAATGCTTGTGAGGAAGAAGGAACTGGCAGATTATCCTGATGAACACTAAATTTATCTTTATTGTATTTGTTTTGCAATGTCTTAGCAAATGATAAAGTATAATAATAGTCTGCTTCAAAATTAGCCCTCTCTAAATAATGTGGATCAGGATCTTCTGCACGTAACTCTATACCACTTTGTATATCATCGAATAAGCTCAGAATAATTTCAGCTTGGGAAATTCGGAGGTCTAGTTCAATGAGCGAATCTTCAGGTTTTTCAAGAGCATCAAACTCTTTCAAATAGTTTTTGAAAATAGTAAGTTTGGCCTTAACACCACCTCGTTTCCTGTTCAACTCTTCAGACATAGTTGATTGTTAGTACCTATTCTTTAATTACAAACAACCCGATCGTGCAAACAGAAAACAGAAGCTAAATAGTTTACGACTCACTCTCTTTTCCTTTAGATAGTAGAAAACTCCGTAACAGCTATTCGATGATTCGGTTCTCGAAGGACCATGGAGGATTTTGCCTACAGAATATGGGGCTGGTTCCCACTTGATACAGCTAGTATAGTAGTTTGATGGAATAAATTATATTTATTCACGACTAATATATTATGCTTGTGGTTTTTGAAGTATAATGCCATATATTAATCCCGCAGGGAATAAAGACTATTAATCCCTCGCCATTATTCCCTGCGGGATTAATATATGGCATTATACTTCAAAAACCACAAGTATATATATTAGTCGCAAATAAAGTAGAGTATACTACTCGCAATAATGGCTATTATTCTCTCGGAATGTTACTCCCTCGCCGCTAACGCGGCTCGGTTCGTAAAAAATCCTCGAGAATAATAGCTATCATTATTGACTCGTGGTATAATCTACTATTTTTATATTTCAGAGTGACATTAATAGTTTTTATTGACTTTTCTCAATTGTATAACAAAATTCTATTACAGTTCATGACAACATCACCAATTGTCTTTATAAAGGGTGAACAATATTATATATGAAATTATACAGAAATACTTTGAAAATCTGAATCAGAAAATTGAAAAAAAAAAAAATTAGGTATACCTTTCAAAAAACTACCGAGAAGTCATCACACGAAATTAGTTTATATTAGATTATTATCTCAAAGACAGTAAAATGAAATAAAAAATCGACCTATTTCAATTACTATCTTGGAAATGATGCGGTGGAATGAATTCAGCATACAGAGTCACCAACAATCTAGGGTTATTCATGAACCGTTTTCGTATGCTCTCGATCTCCTGAATAATTCATGAAAATGATGGAGAAATATTTTCGATTTACAATGAAAAATAACTGAAACACCACAGGGTGGAAAATAAAAACGTGCAAAGTAAGTAAAGTCTACCGTTAGTAGACATCCTTTTTTCGACAATTATAAATTCAAAATCATATTCATATACAGGCTGATTCACGGTGGATGGCACATTAGACGTTTCTGGTGAACCAGACAACGGATCATTTTGAAAATTTAATGGAGGGCATATTCGGGCATTCTCTAGCCAACTAAAATATTTTCGACAATGCGGTGTTGCCGCTTCTATTAGAAAGCAGTAGCAACTTTGATTTTTCAAATGGAACACTCTGTATTTTATTGCATTTTTAGATTCTCCCTGAAGAGCAGATTTCATCGATGTATCACACTTGGGGTCTAGCGGAAATAATTACAGAGATATAGGGTGTGAAAAATCGACATTTTTCAACTTTGGGAATTTTTTTGTCGAAACTATTCATTATTGGTCAAAACGGCTCACATGTCCCTATCTCAACTTTTGATCAATTATCTACTAACATTTAATTGAAACAAATACAGGGTGGTGCAGAATTCAGACTCTTGATCACCCAATTAAATATCAGTAGATAGTTAATCAAAAGTTGAGCAACAAAACAACACTGCAACAAAACAAAACCGAGCGAGAGGTTGTTGTATGTCCTTCTCCCGCGATAAATCAAAGGGATATTAAATTCTCATATAGGTCGTCGAATCGTTAATCGTTAACTCTCTTTGGCGCTAAAAATCAAATCTAACCCGCGAAAACATTCATTCAAATGCATTTGCATCTCACTGACGGAGAAGGACGAAAATAATGGACTGAATGATTTAGCCCATGCTCGGTCTCATCAAAAATGAGACCTGCTGAACGTAGTCTAGGTAGTCTGAATTAAAAGTTCAATCAAACCGTGTGCAAAAACTGTTGGTTTCTATTTGAAATGAGAAAGTTGGTGCCAACTTTTGACACACCCGTTATAGCTGGAGGACTTGAAATATTTCAGGTGATTGGAAATAATCGGTTATTACAAAGTTCCAGTTTTTAATCCAACTGCAATTTGGAACAATTATGTGTGGCCTATCTAAAACACCCTGTATATGAAACAGATAAATATCTTAGTATTAGATGGGTATTAGCACAGATCACCCAACTTCTATTAGTACGGTATTACAGGGTGATTGAATTTTATTAATTCAGGAACGAATCATTTTTTGAATGGCCATATCATAGTATTTTGGACTTTCCAAATTATAATTGTCTGCTATATTAATTTTTTTCATACCTTACAGAGTGCTGCAGTCAACTGTGTTTGCACAGAAGTTACATGTAATTTATTTAGTGAATGATCTCCTGCACCATAGGTTGGTATTCGATAATTCAAAATAAATATTCCAACCTAACCATTCATCTTGTAGTGCTAGAAAGAACGCGAGTGACCTAAAGGACGCTTTAGAAAGAGTAGTGGTCCCAATGTTTTGTAACGCCAGTATAGCAGCAACCAATGACCAGCGACAAAAACTAGAGAAGCTATTAAAACTTTGGGAATCCAAATCGAACTACTTGAAACCAGAAACTTTGGAGATGATGAGGAATCCCTTACAAAGCTACCAGCAATACCAGGCCAACCAAATGGCCAAATATACCACGGAAGTAGCTGCCCTAGCCCAACAAACCAAAACCACCTTTGACACCTACCAAGCCCAGCACCAAGCCTTCGTGTGTCATGCTATGCAGCAAATAATGGACTTGCAACAACAAAAACAGAACTTGGAGCAACAGCAGCAAGTCGTGGTGCAGCCACAGCCACAGCAGAATAACACTGTCCTCGCTTCCAATTCCTCCTCTGTCATTCCTCTAGAAACCATACAAGCCAGCTTGCAGCAGACCATACAGAATCTCAGTCAGGGGGCCTCCGCCGCAAACAACACACAATCCTTTTCCGTTCCGAACTCTAATAACGATAACTATGCGCCTATGAACATTGGCTTGCCACCCCCAAACATGAACCAGGCGCCTGTAGCTCAGCCTCAGCCACTTCTGATGAACAACTTGAATCAGCAAGTGAACAGTTTTCCAGAGATAAATCCAGTTTTTCCTGCTACTTCGGATATGAGCCTGCAGACGCCTCTGATTGGTAACGGCTTGGAAAGCATATCTTTCTCCCAGCCCCCTCCGGGGTACTTTCCCCCTCCGGGGATGTTCCCGGACTTTTCCAAGCCCCCGCCTGGGTTCCCGTCGAAGCCCGAGCCTTTTTTGGAGGAGCTGATGCCCTCTGCTCCGTACTATGATCTGCCGGCCGGATTGATGGTTCCTCTAGTGAAGGTAAGGCTCCTAATAGACTCTTTGGAGATGGAATCGATTGTTTGTGGCATTTTATTGAGAAATACAGAACTGCAGGTTCTTGTTGTAGTGGACACTAGTGTTTTAATGTTTCCTGCCAAATTCGGTTTGGGGTTGATGTTCTCCTGTATTGGATCAACGCCAAAGTTATAGTTGAAACTCATCTGTTCTGTGAACAAATAGTTCGATTACTTCTGGAAAGGCTACTGGACTTGAGGAGCATTTTTCAATGTTCCTGTCAAGGTTATTTGGTGTTCTTTCTATATGGGATCATCACCAGAGTTATAGTCCAAAATCATGCAAACCAGAGAGTTTGGTTATTTAAAATTTTTAAAATGGCTTTTGGACTTGAACTGTTCAATGATTCCTGCTTAATCAGGTTTGTGCATAGATTACTAGTTCGAGGTTAAGTTCAGTATTCTACAACAAAATTACAGTTCCAACTTTTCGAGATTCAATAGTAGAATTGTTTTTTTTTTCAAGTTTTGAAAATTGCTTCAAAACTTACTATACTATAATATTATGGGATCAACACCATAATTAAACTCCAAGTTCAAATAGTTTTGTGCACAGATTACTAATTTTTAGTTGAGTTATATAGTTGATTTTTTTGTTTTAAAAATTGCTCCAAAACTTGCAAAACTCCTTTGACACTGAGGTTATTTGGTACTAGCTTATGTTGGGATCAACAATAAAGTTCTACAAACCAAATGGTTTGTTGAAATTTTCAGAATTGCTTCAGAACTTGACAAAGTGCATTGTTTGATTTCCAGATTTTTAGGGTATAATTCTATTTTTCAGTTGAAAAAATTGAAGATACTTGTATGATCTCTACACCTGACATTCAAAAAGCAATACTATATTGTTTTCTCAACAGGAATATTTTTATTCACTGCCACTTTTCAATTACAAGTGGACATCTCAATATTTTCTAATTCTACAAATTTGTTAGTTTCTTTCAGAAAATACGGTATCTTCTAGGTGGCTGACAATTACCTTATCATTTCAGTGTTAGTTATCAAAAATCCAACAACAAAAAATCGAAATGTATGAGTACAAGGAATTTAGTCACATTTATTGGACTACCTGTGGGAAATAGGAGAAATTAGTCCAGCACTATCTAACGAACGTTTGCACATCGGATTAAAGAATTAATCTTATTTATGCTCTTATACATTACCTAAGTACAAAACAGAATTCACAAAATTAGTATATTATTATAATACTTTTGTTTTTATTTTCATTTAGAGTACTGAGTTATGGAAACGTATTCATATTTCATACCAGCATTTGATATCTGATGTTCAACATAATGGTTCCCTGTATAGCATGAAATTCATTGGTGTCCCCTCCGAACAAAGGGTGTCCCAATCATTGTGTATTAATAATGTTCTTATATGACGCTCCTAAATTGATTCAAATAAAGTATAAGGAAAGTTAAATTAAATTGTTTAACAAAAAAAAAACACGCAAGTTTCTAGTTCAAATAATGATTTTGTACAATCAATATTATTCAATGAAAAAAAAGTTCTAAATGGCTAAGTCTTCAGAAGAATATGGTCAAGGATAACCCCTAGTTTCTACTTATCTATCTAATGTACATCGTTACCTGCGATATTCCCCTGTATAAATTTTAAAAAATTCGTAATTTTTACAATTTTTCAATTTATCTGATGAAGTAAAAATCATATTCTTTCGTGTTATCAGTGATAGGTGCCAAACTATTATTGCAAACGTTTCAAAACTATATTCATTACATTATAAGCAATATATCAACCACATAGATAATCCTCAGAGGTATCATAATCTATTAGATCCTGGCAGATAATTGAAAGTAATATTAGGTAAAGTCACATATCTCGGAGATGTGATGTTCGATCTGTAAGGTACAGGTAAGTTACAGCAAATATCTAGCGGTAAGTATGGCATGTGATTTGTATAAAAGGAACTAGAGTGCCAGTACAAAAAACTCTGATACTCAACTGTGAAACGATCTAATGCAGTTCAATTGGCACCTGTCATTGATAACACAAAAGGATATGGAGTTTGGTTTATTGAGCTAATGTTCTTCCGGATATATTGACTGAATATTATAATAGTGTATGTTTGTTATGGAATTCGTAATGTTATTTTGACACGCTTATTCTAGTTGGAGGAAACATCATATAAACCGTTAGATCCTAAAGATATTAGGTTGCCTCCACCAGCACCACCAAGTGAACGCCTTCTGGCAGCTGTCGATGCTTTCTACTCTCTACCGAACCACGATCGGCCAAGAGACAGGTAAAAACTCGTTTTCTTGGGGCTCTCAATACGTTCACCAAAATCAATTTTCCAATGATCACGTACATTTACAATTGGTACTCTTGGAGTTTTTATTCAGTAAATAATTTTCTCCAATATCGCGCGAGCATGGTAAAAAATTACTATTATTTTCCTCCGATTGGCAGCAAATATTAATTTTGCTGACACATATCAATCAGCAAAGTATTACTTTTCCTGCCTAGGCAGCAAAGTGGGTACTTTGCTGCCTAGGCAGCAAAGTGGTTACTTTGCTGATTGATATGTATCAGCAAAATTAAAAATCCATAAATCGTTTATAATTTCCTTAATATTTTATCCGAGACTTCTCCGGCAACAAATTCAACTCTATATTTTTTGCCACCTCCCTCATTAATGGAGGTGTAAGTATACTTCCAGGTCGCTATCACTCTCCATTATATAATAATTTAAATATATCGATATTTTTTCGCAGAACTGTCAGAAATTTCATGAATTGTCAAACCAACAACTGCGATTTCTATCAAATTTTATTTTAATTGTACACTATACAGGAAGAATAAAGAGATTGTGGGAATTGTATTAATTCGCAAATACAATATTCTGCCATATCATTATGAACAATCGAAGAAAAAATTATATGTTCAACTCGACAGCAAAGTAGATTGACTGCCTTAGCTGGATTCCTAGCCTCGCTACGCTCGGCTATGAATTCAGCCACGGCAGTCAATCTACTACTTTGCTGCCTAGTTAAACAAATAACTATTTCTTGTATTCTTGTCTTCATTCAATAAAGTGAGAGGAAAGATGCAGATATAATGTCCTTTAGATAGATCATGCTTAAAGATGGATTTTTCTTCTTTGTGTGCCTAAGAAATTCATTTGGAGGAGACATGAATTGTTATAGTATTTTTTAGTTAGTTAGATTCAATATTTTGAAGGATCCATGATAAAGTAAATTCTTTAATTTCATGTTTGCTTTAGTTACAAAAACATGAATAAAATGTCAACTTGAACCCCAACAATCTGTCTCAAAACTATTTTTGAAAGGATCTTAAGAAATACAATCACTGTGTGGCGCTTTTTGTGTTAATTGTGTTCTTATGGCCATCATTTTAACATTCGAAATGTGAAAAGATGTCAGCTCTCCACATATTCCTAAGATGGTAAATTATATCAAATGTGATTGGAAAGGGTTCCCTATTTAATTTCAATGTTCTAATGAGTATAATACGTAAACATAGATAGTCTTATAAGTATAATTAATTGATTTTGTATGCACACTTCTTTTTGAAACAATCACTTAGTGTAAAATCATGCTCATTTTGCATTTTGTTATACAGGGTGTCTCATAATTAATGGTAAACAGTAAAATTGCAGATTCCTTGGATAAAAACATTGCTGATTAGGCTGCACTTGCAGACATGAAGTTCCAAAAAAGTGCTTTCATTGCATTTATTCCTATCAACGCCTACTTACAAAAATCTCACATTTGCAAATTAAGAATTTGTTTTAATTTTGGACGAATTGCAGTATTTTTGTCCAAGTAATCTGCAGTTTTACTATGTAGCATTAATTGTGTGACACTCACCCATATAAATTTCTATAGTCGAACTGCCGAATAAACTAGTTTTAACTTATTCACGTGACTAGAATAATAACTGTTGCCGTTTTCTTCAATATTATTCTTTTACTATATTATTCCAATGATTTCAATTCAACCCTACTATTAAAACGTTATTCAATCTGGAAAGCTCAAAGCAGATGGCACTGGTGAGGTTGGACGTCATGTCATCTGTCAATCATTGTTCAGATGCCTGAACGTTTTTTGTGATGTGCTCCTTGGGATCGTCTAGAATAAGAACTGAATGCAGATACATCGTAACCTCACTTATTTTTAATATAATCATCATGCGTTCCATTTTATGTAGATGATAGATGAATCTTCCAAACCCACTAGTGCCACAGTATATAATATTAGTCCTATCAAATGGTATTTTTTCGAAAACATGAATCCGGTAGGTTTCTCAACGGGATCATATATTTCGAGGGTCCCAGAAGCGAATCTGAAGTTTGTTGCCCCGTAGCAGGACCGGCTCAAGTCGAAAAACATCGAAAGTTTCTGAGTTTTTCCGGTTTTCCTCTCATATCTTGCAAACGACTTGATGGACAAAAAATATCACGGTATTCAAAGTTGAAGAGCACAAAATTCTGCGTCGAATGATGTCACTATCTTCCGTATTCCCGAATTAATAAGGTCATTATCGTCATTCGAAAAAAGCCCGTTTTACTTACTTTTAGACGAATGTGATTTCAAATGAAAACAGCGATCTACTTTACGTGAATAACTTATAGGATAGAATAAAAATTATTAAGCATAATATTCTGAGTTGAGTCGGCAAGAAAAATCCGTATTTGGATCAGTATACAGGGTGTCCTGAAATGATATCGAAAGATTCTAGGAGCGGAAATAGTAAAAAAAGTTCAATTGAATATGCGTCTAGAAATGGACCCTGGATGGTTATAGCTATCTGAAGGTGATGGATTCATGTAAATATTTCCGAAGTCCATGTGATCCCAAACACTTTCTTGGGCCATCAGAAAAATTTCTGCAGCCGATGGGAATCCACGACCAACAAGCGAATGCTGATAGAATATTGACTCTCTGTCCGCACGGCTACCTGGCCCCCATAAATAATAACAATAAAGAAGATATAGGCTTCATTCGACGCAGAATTTCCTGCTTTTCAACTTTGAATACAATGATATTTTTCGTACGGTATGTCGTTTGCAAGATATAACCGGAAAACCGGAAAAACTCCTAATAAGTTCAGGTTTTTTCCATTTTTTGACCTTAGACGGTCTTGCTACGAGGCAGCATACTTCAGTTTTGCTTCCGGGCACCTGAAAACATATGATCCCGTTGAGAAACCTTCTACCGGATTCAAGTTAGCCAAGCACTATTGAACACCATTTGATCAAGCTATACAAGACATCCCTGTCATTCGATTGAGAGCCCCAACATTTCGTACCAAACCATACCAGCATTCAATGTCAATACAAACTTCACACCTGAACAATTCACACGAAAAATTTCTCATGAATTTGTGTCATGTACCCTTTTACGAAACAGCGAAGGGTGGGAAAAACTAGGTTTGTATGAGTACTACAAGGCAAAGAACATTGCGAAAAAAGAGAAGGAGGACCTCATCGAGGCCGGGCTGAGACAGAGGTCGCGTAGCCCCTCGCCCATCGAGCTGCCCGTGGAGAAGGAGCCGCCGCCGCCCAAGAGGCGGTACCGCAGCAAATCGCCCGCCCCCGTGCATGTGCCCCGGATGGGCAGGCGGTCGAGGAGCCGGTCGAGGTCGAGAAGCAGGTCGAGGAGCCCGAGAAGGAGGCACCGGGGCGAGAGGGATAGGGAGGCGAGGCGAGAGGGGAGGGAGAACAGGAGGAGGAGGAGCAGGACGAGGTCGAGGTCGCCGAATTTCAAGAGGTCTATTTCGCCGCCCAATAGTTTCGTGTGAGTGTTGGGGGATTTTGGGGTTATGGTTGAGGGTCAAACATAACATCCTATTCAACTCGGCAAAAACAGCTAATGACTAAAAATAGAACAACCTTTATAACACAGTAATACACCCATAACAACATAATTGTGAGGAATTCAATACTAATAACTATAAACTCATTAGTGTAAGGTAGAGTTCCTAAATGTACTTGACACTGCTGTTTAGACGTTTTTTTTTATATTACAGTACGGACACTATGACAGGCACTGACAATCAGACATAACCATAAATAAATTGATGGAAAACGCGGGAACAGACAGTACACGGACGTACATGACATAAATTTCAAAGGTTTGACAAATTGAGAGAATCAGGAGAAGCAATTTCAGCAGAATGTTTAGTCGAAATATTTAGAATGTTATAGTATGACTGCTCACAATTATCTGTCACTCAGTGATTTTTTTCGATTTCGGAATGAAAAATCAGCAGAATCAGTAGTGTCAGTTGAATTCGGAATATAGCCTCAATATACAGAATATAAATGTTGGTCACTTACTCGGTATTATTAACATATATTTTTTGTTTTTCTAAACACGAGAATTTTGAACTCCCAATTTTTCTAGTATCATATGTAAAATAGGTACCTAGTTCTGACATAAATCCATACGCTTTTCATACTCCTTGGAGGATATACAATACAAGCATCACGGTGCTTAGGTGTTTCCTCAATGGAGTGGTGGAAAAGATTGTAATTATTATTTATACCAAAATAATTTTAAATAAGAAATGTACCTATATTTATGTTATGCATGTACGAGTACTACATTACTACTGAATGAATAAAGTCTCTATCTGAAAAAAGAAGCGTCAACACAACCGATGTCAAGTACATTCCTTTTCCATGGCACTTCCTCCGTTCCAGCTCACTCAGTCTGATGCAGCACGCCGTCCAGGAGCTGGACCCCTCCAACAAGGGCCACCAGATGCTGAAGAAGATGGGGTGGGGAGGTAGCGGCGGCCTCGGCGCCAACGAGCAGGGCATCGACGCGCCCATCTCCGGGGGGGACGTGAGGGACCGCCAGGACCAGTTCAAGGGCGTCGGCTGCAACATGAACGACCCCTACGAGAATTTCAGGAAGAACAAGGGGGCGGCCTTTATTACCAGGATGAAGGCCAGGGCGGAGGAGCGGGCGGCGGACAGTAAGTCGATCGAGGATTGATTGTTTCGTTATGGTTACAACGGACATTGAAACGTGGGCCATCACTTTTCACCCCAGTGAACTATCATTGGCATTATTTGACATTATTCAATAGTTATTGGGATTCATTTTACTTGATTTTTTGGGATTTTCTCTCCTCCTTTCTATAAAATAAAAATATGCGTATTATTTTAATATATTTCAGATGATTTGCCCCAAAATGTCACTGCGTTTAACAAATTTTTCTATCAGGGAGCCCAAAAGAAAAATCCAGTAGCTTGTCACTGACAATTTGTTTGAACAATGTTTGCAGGAAAGAAATATAGATATATTGAAAAAATATCGAATTTTTACTTATCTTTGGACGTTTCGGGACCGAATCTGATCCCGTTCTCAACATAAAAATGCAAAATATTTCTTTTTTGAAGTTGCTGCTTTTAGTTTGATCCTTCTCAGTATCACACTGATGTTGGCATATGAATGAGTGATTTTAGTCTACAAATGAGTTACAGGATGTTTTCATTAATTAATCTTGAATCTACCATTTTCATGTTCAGTTTTCAGGATATGTTCAGTTAGCTTTGATTTATCGATATGTCTTTTCTTGATATTGTACTTGTGTTCTTTAGTCCTTACTGAGAGAGGTCTATTCGTTTCACCTGTATAGTACTTTCCACAAACACAAGGTATACTATAAATACAATTTTTTGATGATTGTTCTTCATTTTTTGACTTTGTTTGAGTTAGAATGGATCTCATTGTATTTTCAGTTCTGAACACAGTTTTGAACTTATCACCAACACGTTTTATTTGTTAATATGCCAACATCAGTGTGACACTGAGAAGAGTCAAACTATAAGCAGCAAGTTCAAAAAAAAATATTTTGCATTTTTATGTTGGGAACGGGAGCAGATTCGGTCCCGAAACGTCCAAAGATAAGTAAAAATTCGATATTTTTTCACTGACAAGCTACTGGATTTTTCTTTTAGGCTCTCTGATAGAAAAATTTGTTAAACGCAGTGACATTTTGGGGCAAATCATCTGATTTGTCCCACTACAAATATATTGAAATAATACGCATATTTTTATTTAATAGAAACGAGGAGAGAAAATCCCAAAAAATCAAGTAAAATGAATGTACCACCTCCTTGATTAACCTACAGACAGTAGTTATTGGGATGTTTCCTTCAGATGACTTTTCATAAAATGAGTTCGGAACTCCTCAGTTTTATGTCCACGCCGTACATAATGGCGATCGATGAAGTCCCAATCGTTTTTATTTTCAAAATGAAGCAATTTCCTATTTTCGGGACAGGAAACTGGGACGTACATTCTGAATCTAGTCTGAATATAGCTAGCGAACAGCTAACTAATAAACAACGAATAAAAAAAAGAAGAAAAAGACACTTTGACGGCGTTGTTGATTATATCATGAAAAATAACGATGATCAACTAACTAACAAGACAACTATAAACTGTGGAGATAGGCTAACGAATAACTGGATATCATAAATCGATACAAGTAAAACTGGTAAACAAAAACATACATAATCACAAAATCAGATCAGCTCTCGGTGTGCCTTTCAGTATTTGGTGTGGTGTGGACGGGCTCTGAAGTATTTTGCGCAGTTGCAAAATATAATCTGCAACCTTCCTAGAGAATAGATATTTATAGAATTTTCTTATGTCCACCCTGTATGGCTCATTCTGGTTGCAAAATTTATTCTGTTATGTGCTTTTTTCTACAAAATTGCATCTTTTATATTTTCGAATACATTTTGAAGTTTCATCGCCATCCATTTTTTTTTCTAAAAAAGCACACATCAATACCCCTTAACAGTGCCACTGGTAGTCAGATTGACTAAATAATGCTATCCATTCAATCACTCTCAGGTAATGAGTTATGCACCAGAATATCAAGATTTTTGTTTAGCGTTCATCTAGAAATTCTATGAAAATTATTTTTTATTTTCAACTTTAATGCCCTGTATCTCGCAAATGAAACGTACTACGACTTTTGTTCATGGGAACATTTTTATTTTCTTGAGACGCCCTATCACCTCTTAAAGTGCATCACATATATTACGAAACACCCTGTGTAATAATAACATCAATGAATAAATGAAGTCATTATTATTTCCTTCATTTCCTTCCCCATCTTTGGTAATCACACAGTCAATGATCTGACAAAATACAAGGTGTTTAAATACATTCTGTTACAAATTTCCAAAGTTGATAGTACTCCAAATTGAAAGAACATTTTCTATAGAAATTAACATTTTTTTTTTTTCATGTCTCCAGATCAAATTTCAATTTGAATTTTCCCCTTTTTTCCATATTTGAATGTTTTCACGCCCTAGAAAACCTATCAAATTCATATTTTTTTACGCGCACGTATCAATTCCATCATTTTCTATTGTCATAGAAAAAACATATGCTGGTGTATTTTTTCAGTAAATGGAAAAAACCTAGAGAAAACCCACTATTGGTTATATTCTGGAATATTCCCTAGCCATATCTGGAAAATATATTTGAATAATTGAGTGATAAACATCTGACTTGAGTGCAGCAATATTATTAAAAACATCGACTTTTCAGAATGAGAGAAAGATGCATGATGACGAGATGACAGAAGATATCCCCCAAAGAAGAGTCCCTTACCACTTATCTGAAAGTACCATTTCTTACTTGAAATTTGCATGTTTGTGACGAAGGCAATGACATAATCAATTTCAAAGTGGGAAATTCGTCTGCCGTTAGAAATCAATGAAGTTTAGGCAGGCATGCAATTCTTCTTTATCAAGCCAAGTTAACATGATATAATGAATTGGGGGTTGATAATAAGCTTAAAAACATCGAAATACTATGAAAACTGCAGCATTTTTTTTGTAAATTTATAAGTTCCTATGATATTTATTAATTGATCTTATAACTTGTAAATAGTCAATTGTTTTTCTAAATGTTTCATTGATAATTTATCAAGTAATTGCTAACGGTGTTCGGGTGTTATTTGATGACATTATTTTATGTTTTCGGGACGTAATACGCTATTTAAATCATCAGGGATAACCTTGTCACTTGATTTGGAAGAATTGAGCTTCAGAATATGAAACTTCGGCGATTTTTATTGACGGACGATTTTTCCTAAGATTCAATTTCAGATTTTTCCTCCAAACATTTTAAAATTATTTTCTGATTTGTCATTGTTTCAAGACTGAAATCAACATTCGCAAGTT
The DNA here is from genome assembly GCA_918026855.4 of Phaedon cochleariae. Lineage (NCBI taxonomy): Eukaryota > Metazoa > Arthropoda > Insecta > Coleoptera > Chrysomelidae > Phaedon > Phaedon cochleariae. Next base: position 60,418,380 of record OU896708.1, read on the forward strand.
TCTAATCAGTAATTTTTGTTTCTAGGAAGAGATATTGATTAACCTGGATACTTTTGTGTATTATTTTTTGAAATATAAGAAATAGTTGCTCTTCTTTTCAGATAGTGCTTTCGAATACATCATTTTATTGAAATTTTGTATTTCGTTCCGTAATTTACAGCATCAGTGAAGTAATTTTGAATTGTACATATTGAGATATATGTAGTCTTTGTAAAATAAATATGTTAAGACATATATAAATGTTTTTTTGCTTATAACAATGTTTTTTTGTAATAGACATCACAATGAAAAATGTCCATATTTTCAAAATACTTTCCCAACATCAAGATAAAATCATTAGGAGAAATAAACAATTTGGATATGGGAGTACATATTGAAAAATCAAATTCAATTATGGTTTCTCTAGGACCTTTTGACATGGGGTACACTAGTTAAAATGCATTTTTAGAATTTTTTTGCCAGATAACTCGTTTCTGCTGTCCAAAAGAGTCTGGTGTACTCATTTCTTATACCTCTACCACATTAAGTTCCCGAAACAGGAACCCTCTTCAACGATTATCAACACTTTTCCGTCTTTATTTGCGAAAATCCTTATTTAGATAATATAGATGAAAAATGCAATTTGCTTGCCTACATTGGAAAATAAAATTGAACATTACTATGGTTGTCTACATATCATGTTTTAAGTTTTTCATGCATAATCGGATAGAAGCTTCCTGAAAAAGTAGTTAGAGGTCCGTATCTCAACTGTTTAACGTACCCAATAGGTTGATTAAAAGCTGCTATCTTGGATAATAGTTGAAAGAGGTATAATATTGCTGCCCCAGAAGAATACTGACTCAAATGCAAAAAAGTTAATTTTGCCGAAGGAAAAAACGAAGTATGTTCGAAAAGATAATATTTTGAAATTTGATATGGATATTTGAAGTTAAGTATGTCTATTCATGCTAAACGAAAAAACATATTAGTCAATTTTGTCAACACTTATTTCCCTTGATTTTAAAAATTGAAATAGATGACGGATCTAATTGATTTCAAATATATTCAAATAATATTTTCTGTTCACTAATGAGCAGTGATAGAAGCTGGAATCCTCCAAAATTCATTGGGAAAAGATGTAGACATTTCTGAAATCATATACTGAAATAAGTGAAATAATTTCAATAGAATAATTGCACTTATGTAGGCAATAATTGTAATTATTTCGTTTCAAAGATGTCACGCTGTCTCTGAAATTAGTTGAGAATATCAATATCTATATAATCTTTTCCATCGATAATATGAATCACTTTGTATTCTATTTGTGAGAGGAGTTGAACAGATTTATAATCATCAACAGGGATGACCATCAATATACTATGAAAAAGTATCAATTCCATTCATAATTTGTTTTATTGCTATTTTCAATGTCACATTCATAACAGATGAAAGATTGAAACGTTTCAATTGATTTGTCGGAAAGAACAGTTGGGTCGTTCATAATCTGAATAATCCGATGTAATATATGGACTGAAAGTGCAATTATGATTAGAAGCAGATAGGGTTTCAGAGGATAACATGAGGCTTGGGATAGTTTATCGTCATTATTTCTTTGATATTGAGAAAGAAACAATGACTCAAAATGCAGTCGATATTTCACCAAAATAATGTTTTGAACTTCATGTCCAAGACTGCGTTCAGCGACGGGTCTGATCATAGTAGTTCGACCACAACAAGCAAAGAAGTTCTGAACTAGCATCATCGGTCCATGTGTGGGCAACAGTCACTCTTGATGTATTTTAAGTTCCATATGGTTGTACGTTGTTTCATTAGTGCGTTTCAAGTGGATCTGTAATTTTACTCCACTCCTATGAGTTAAAGTATAGGACAGATTTGGGACAGATAATTCACCTTCATCCATTTTCGTTTCAGGAAGTCAATAGAAATAAGAGAATGAAATCGAGTAGGTACCTACTAAAGCTCGGTCTCGGCATAAACAAAAACTATCAGAGGTATTGACATATGTGTGCTCACAATATTATCGATTATAATTCTGTCAGTAATCAGCGAGATCTATAATTGCTTAGTATCTTGGTAACACCATGAATATTCGAAATAAATTGAATATAATTCATGACAATAATGGGAAACTCATGACTCTTTGATCTAAAACATAGTTGGTATTGAATCTCTTATTTTGAATGAATTGGTGATTGAAAACTGTATATACATAACCCATCAGGCGCCTACCCAGGTTGCATGAGGGTTTACCGATGCCAAGGGCCGATACTCTCCTCTCGTAAGGGTACTTGTCGTATATCCATTGAGGCATAAAGGTATGACTATCGAAAAATGTTCTATGATATATCGCCTTCCATAACAAATATGAAATTTGAAATAAATATTCGAAATGACTAGAATAGTAAATAAGAATGAAAAACTTATCACCGGTCGCTGGTTTATAATAATAATAATAATAATAATAATAAATTGACTTTATTTGACAAATGTACACGCATTTGCCCTGAAAAGGCGATGATTAGCTAAATATAGCTACTCTTGAACTCTTAACCTTTTCAGTTTACAGAATAAACGAAAAACTAAAATGAAAGTATTATACAATGTTATTAATATGGTATATGTATAGATAGAAGAGAATAGATAAAATGCATCGATCTAAAAAATGTATGTGTTATATATGCATAGATAGAAAAAAAGGAAGTTAATCTAAGAAAGTAACAATTTCTGGTCATGTTTCCTCTTCTGTACAATCTTTCCGTCGATTATGGCTTCTTCGATCTAAAATATATTGAGAATTAATATCATGAAAGTTATACATGGAATAAGAAACTGAAATATATACATCTGAAAACTTTTTTTTCAAATTCCGTTGCTGAAACGCGACATTACTCAAAAAATGACCGAAACAGATAGCCAACAGTTTTCTCCTAAGCAGCCTCGTGGCTGCTTCGACCTAGAACATAGTAGGTATTATACAAAAACACACCATCTTGAAAAAATACAACTTTCACACACTCAAATGAAAATACACTAATCACTAAACCGAATATGAATTTCAATTTTCCAATCAATACTTCCGAGTTCTTTTTTTACAATCACTTTAATCCACCGTACCTACGCGATGAAGTCTAGAACGAGACTGCTGATTGGTTTGAATCATAATTCAAATGACTAATTCGTTACGTCATCCGTTCCACCGATAAATTCCCGAACGAGTATGAGTAATGAGTAATTCTGATATCGACAGTAGGTATACGGGGTGGAGTGAAAAGAAATTTGAGAATAATTTCTTTCATTTTCTCATCTATATACGAGGTGTTTCTGAAATGAGTTTATATATTCAGCAAATCAATAAAATATAGGCTAATAGATTTTCCCAAGATATCAGATTTTTGCTAATGAGAAATTTGATCATGAAAATTTATTAAATATTGCCTTCCGCGCGGAAATTTGTACAGAGGTGATGTCAGAATTGCTACAGTTTAAAACTTTGGATGGATTTTTATAGTTTTCCTATGGATGCCCTTCAATAGTATTCATGCTGAGTTGGGTTAGATTTTTATGTTCAATTTACGAATTAAATATTTCAAAGTTTCGGAGTATCGGCTGGGAATAGTCCTGCACAATTCGCTGTTGCGTACCAACTAACAGTGCTGCTTCTAAAACGACGCATGGAGTTAGTAACAAAGCCTACACAACACACATAGGAAGGAATGGTGATGATGTGTTTGTGGGCATCAAAGGAGAAGTAGGACGGTGTATGTAGGTGGGTGTGAAAAACTACGAGCTGAGCGTGAGAGCGGGCCAATGCTGCTTAGTGGGAGCTCCGACGCCACTTAAAGAGGTAGCTGGCAGGCCTGTCGCTGCAGCATACGGTGATGAGTACATTAGTAGCTTACAAAATACAACCGATGAACTCTGAAAGAGAGCTGATTGGACTGTACAGGGTCATTCCGTATATTTAAACAGCTTCTACAAGGTTCATCATTGAAGATAGAGAAAAACTTCGAAAGCAAAAGTTGTAGGGTTTGTTCTGATCCTCCAGAAAATCATACCAGATGAATCAAATGAATATCGCTGATAAAAAATGGGTACCAACTTCGTTATTCTCAATAGAACACCCTATATATTTGATGTATTGTCACCGAAATTATGAACACCTGCCACATTTCAAGTTAATCGAAGTTGAGGAATTTTTGTTGAAATTAAAAAAAAATGGCTGCTCCAAGATGGCGGACAAGATTTTTTTTTTATCGCTTGGAGCGCACGAAAGGGAATCCCTATAATGTTCAAAGAACATCGTGCTTTCCTAGGGAGGATAGGGATAGGAGGTAGGTATTGGAATTTTTTTTGAACTTCTGGAGATTATATGTTGTTGGGAATACTTCCTCAGGCAATGAATTCCAGAGCCTAGCCGTTCTATGGATGAAGGAGTTCTGATAAAGTGCTGTTCGACATCTTTCGAGGTTGACAACGAAAGGATGTGCTGACTGGGCTTGTCTAGTTCATCTGACTGGTATTGCTAGTGAAGGGATGATAGCAGAGATTTTCGAAGCACATTTCCCGTGGAAGTATCGATAGAAAAGTGAAAGGTCGCCGACCTTTCTACGGTGTTCCAATGATGTCAAAGAGTGAGTGGTCCGATTCTATTCAAAATTGGTAAGTGGGGGTTTTTGAGGTCGGAGATGATGATTTTTCTGTTGAAATTTATGAATTCAAGATGGCGGCTTCCAAATAATGTTTTGTTCTTGTATATAAATGACGATCATTGCGTTGTTATCAACACAAAACTATTACTGCGACATATATCATCTGTAAGAGAAAAAAAAGTTATTTGTAACTAAGTCATAGTGAGCTATGACCTACATTTGAAAAACCAAAGTTGGTGCTGATATCTCAAATTCTAGAAGAGTTGGCATAAATTTCATATTTTTTTCGAAATCACTTTGAAAAACTGCCATGAGAATGTGAAATGGGCTTATATTACAAAAAATTTTTATTTCATTATTCGATAGAACTCACCGAAACTAGCTCACCACCGCAAACCGTTTCTTGCTGTGAGCTCCCTACGTTTTATAAAAAATTATTGAAATCCCCGATTTTTCGGACCTCTGAAAACGAGGCGATGATGTGACGTCAAAACCATATTACTGAAACAAGACTATTCCATACAGAGATGAATGATACATGATTTCTGACAGAGTGAATTAGCGCGAGATCACAGTTGAAAGAACTAGTATATATCAGTTGCCTCAGTCTCCGTCGGGCTTTTGTTACTTTCTTTTAACTATGGCGAGATGAGGTTTCTACGTCATAAGAGAGGGTCCGTTTTCAGATGGTACTATTATTTATGTCCAAAAATAAAACATTCCAGTTAATTTTTCGATCGAATTATGTCGTCAATCATTATTTATGTATAAAAGGATCATTATAAACATAGTTTGAGTTGAAAGTTCTACCAAGGTGTACACGCCCATTCCTATTTGAATATTTTCATAAATAAAGAAGTTACGGAGGAGACATGAAAATGATCAAAATCTGTTTTTTGCGTATAAAACAAAAATAGATTTTATCAAAATATTTTTCCACATCATAGTTGGCCTTGACAAACTCCACATTTGGTGTCATTTAACCGACCTCGTATCTCTCACCGTTAAAAAGATACCCATGCGGTGAGCATGGCAAGTGGGACACACTGTATATTTAGTGTGGGTCGCGGGTTGATAGCTATAAAGACATACACTAATTTTTTCAGTTATTCAAAAAACCTACATTTTTACATATCCATGAGGTTTCCGAGGGGGGAAGGGCCATGGCCTCATGCCCCCACCCCGGATCCGCCCCTCTGCGAATGCAGAAGTTACAGGGGTGGTCCGATACTCTGCTCTCTGTGTCACGGAAATAATTTTATCAAGGCCTAGCTGAGATGTGGTAGAGACACATCAGGTGAATAAGATCCTTTCCGTCATTCCGTGACTAAAAACGTGCACCACTCCATATCGGTAGTATTACATGCACACGTGTTGATGCCCCATGTCTATTAGAATTGGATTGTTATGTGCTGATGATTAGATTAAGCATAGATTAACGAATCTATGGATTAAGTTATAGCTTTGTTAATAGATGTAGCTATGTTAGAACGGGTGTAACAGGATTATATGAGAAACAGTAGAAACACCCTCCCCCTTTTCTACCAGTCTTGAATTTGAAGATGATAATAATGATAATTGATTTTTTTTTTGAAAATGTTTGTTTTTCATCTGGCATGGAATGTTCAGTTATATACAGGGTATATGTCACGACGAGCTTACACTATCTCTATATTGAGAATCAGTCGGGAGAAATCCATAGAAATATGCATGCTCATAATTTAGAATGTGCCCTCTTCATATTTGCAGCAATGCAGAGTTGCCGCTTCTATCAAAAAGTAGCAACAACTTTTTTTTTTTCAAATAGAATACCCTGATGTATTTCACTGCATTTTCAGATTCTCCCTGAAAATCTGATTTCATCGATATATCACACTTGGGGTCTATCGGAAATGATAACAGAGAAATAGGGTGTTCTAAATCGAGATTTTTCAACTTTAGGATTTGTTTGTGTCGAAATTATTCATTATCCGCCAAAACGGCTCACATGCATGCCCCTATCTCAACTTTTGATTTACTATTTTCACTGCTATTTAATCGGAACAGAAACAGGGTGATCAGGCACTCTGAATCTTGAACCACCCTGTATCTGTTCCGATTGAATATCAGTAAATAGTGAATCAAAAGTTGAGATAGAGACATATGTGAGCGGTTCTGACCGTTAATGAATAGTATCGTTACAAAAAAATCCTAAAATTGAAATATCTCGATTTTGAACACCCTATATCTCTGTTATCATTTTCGATAGACCCCAAGTGTGATATATCGATGAAAACCAGCTCTTCAGGGAGAATCTTAAAAGTGCGATAAAATATACAGGGTGTACTATTTGAAATATCAATGTTGCTACTACTTTCTTGTAGAAGGACATATATATTGATAACCTCAATATAAAAAAGGTTAATATCGACTTCTTCTCCATTTCTTCTCATTTCCAGTACTGCCATCATGAAATGTTCCTTATTTTATGTTGGAACATTGATGACAAGGATATAGGCCAAGGCTACGATTTCTTCTTTACATGTTGGCGTTATTATAAATTAATATAAATTCGATATACGACCCAGTTTCTTCAAATACGGACCTGGAGTTTTAATTTGATTTTTTTTCACCGTTGAATAGCTCAAATAAAGCTATGCGAGCTATCACACATTTTTATTTTCATTCACAAAAATTGACACCGCCTTGTATTTTTCAAAATTCGATTTGTGATATACTTATAATTATATTATTTATTAACTGATGGCATAGGTATCCAAAGGTAAAATGAAAAATAAATTGAAAAATCCAGGTACTCATTTATAAAAAAAAAGGTGATGATGGTTTCTGGAAGACGAACGTGTCGGATTTCAAAATTGAAAACGCCAACTTATTAGAAAGAAAAAGTTACCATGATGAAGTGGCATTCATATCGATGAATATTTCTTCAAATAACTTGAAATACAGCTATTTCTATTTTCGGATATATATATACAGTGCCATTCATAAAGCCGTCATCTTATGGAAAAAACTTTTGATAATAATTTATTTTGAAATTCGACTTGGGCGTTGAGTTTTGCTCAAAAAAAGATGAAAAAAGCCTACTCGGTCAGTCACGTGACTACCGCTACATGTCAAAAGTTGAATTTTTTCAAATTTATTGCTGGAATTAGTGTTTTTCGTTCGTATTTCAAAAATGTTTACTAGGAAAATTTGTAAAATCAGAATAGAAACTCATTTTCTTTGTAAACTTTTTTGAAATTCGAACAAATAAGCCCATTTTCAGCGATTAATTTCAAAAAAAATTTACTTTTGACAAGTAGCGAAAGTCACGTGACGTGAAATTATTATTAAAAGTTCTTCCCATATGATTCCGACCTTATGAATGACACTGTATTTATACATACAAGGTGTTTTTGAAATAAGTGCACATGATACAGTCTAAGGAATATTCCCATGATATCAGATCTTTTCTATTTCTTCTAATTAACGAGAAATTTCATCTCAAAAATTGAACAAAATACGAGAAAAAAATCAAGTACGCCAAACGCCACTCTAAAACGAACGAAAGAATTCCGAATTTTCCAAGTTATTCATGAAAAAGCGCATAACTCTGCCTTCATTTTTTAATACCTGATGTGTACGTATTTTTTATAGTTTACGAGATTGGATAAAATGTCCGAAATTACTTGATCTGTCGAAAGCGAAACTGAAGATGAAACCAATACCGAAAATTAATGAAAAAATGACTTATAGGTATAGGTAGTTGTTAAAAAATCACGAGGGCCACCGCACACCTCGCGTCTTTTGTCGGTCGAATTCCGCAACACCCTGTAAAGGAAGAGTAATATATATAGGTGCTGATTCTAGTCAACCAACAAAAAATGTACCAACAAATATGTTTTACGCTATATACGACCTAAATATAGTTAATGATAAAGAAATTACTAAGTTTTTTGAAAGTTGCACAAAATCTTTAATAGCATGCAAATCGACAGTTTACGCAAGAAATTAATGACGAGAGGCGATAGAGGTTCTTTACGAGCTTTCTTATATAACCAAATCCCAATGCCACTTTCAGATCTTGTCCCGCATCTAATTTGAATAAATCTCATAAAAATAGAAAAAACGGCTAGTCATAATAATCATTGATGGGTAATTCATAAATGGCAACGACGTCGAATCACGTGGTCCTCCTACCTCCACGTTACTTTAAACGTGATCTCTCGTTTCTATCATGTGCACCGAAATCGATATACGCAGACATACGTTTCTGCTATCTCTCTCGCTCAGATGAGCTAATGAATCAGCAACCATGAATGAAAATAGCAAACCGCTATCATAGCATATAGGTGTCGCTAGGACGATTCTGGCTACAGCCAGTACAGCCGTGATAAACAAAAAATTAAAACGGGTAATCCCACACGTGAACTGACAAAACAACACAAATTATGGTCTGTATTAAACCATCAAACGTTAAAAGTTAAACGACGTATTGGCGGAATTGAAATTGATTATGATGAAAGATGTGTACATAGTCACGTAGCATTGCCATGAAACAGAAAACGACGGAAAGCGATTGCGTTCGTCTTTGAACATTTTTCGCGCTCACGTGTACTCTAGCGTGTTCACTGTTCCTTTCCTATCAGTGCCCAGCTAACTTGACTGGGAATCGTCGGAATCGTCGTTCGATTAGCGCCTTGTGACACCTGTCAAATTTCCCGTAAACAGGTGAACGAGTCCGCGACAGTGTGATGTCTGTCTGCTCGGCCTGCTGATCTGATGATACTATGTGTTTAGCTATCTCCGGGCACTGATTTTTGGATAAATATAGTGTGGTGCGAAAATAACATCGTCCAGAAGAAACGAGAAAATGGATATGACACCAACGTATTGGGAGGAAAATTCGAACATTCAACGCGTGAAGTATGAAAGGTAGATACCTCTATTATTGTGATGCGTATTATTTTCAACTTGGCATGATTGGTATACAAGTTATGTATGTTATTTGTTTTGTTATTGTTGTTACAACAAGATAATATAGTTCGCTGACGTAAATACGCCCTGATGTATTTAATCCATTCGACAGATTGGGCTCCAAATTTAAATATCGCTATTAATAACTATATAGATTCAAAAATCTGGGTGAATACTCACATCGCAACATTTATCGATATATTCGCACATTTATTTTTCATCGAATCATTATCGTCAGTTCATATAATATAAATGTATAATCAAGGAATAGAAAATAGCTGATTATTATTTCTGAAAAAAAAACAATAAATCGCTTATACTTACAATCAAATTATTTAATTTATATTTCGATCTTAACCTACTTTTCTTCAATAATTATATATATGCATGGTTACAGGGTGTCCCAGCAGAGGACTTTTTCCTCTCGGGAATATTTAGGTAGCGATGGGGCCGGGGTCACAATATATATTACCAAAAAAATGACATTCACTAATTTCCGAACGAAAAATCGACTATTTTAGAAAGCAATAAGTATTTTTTCGTCAAATCACATTTTTACGTTCTACTTTCCGAACGAAAAACCGGCTATTTCCCAATAAGGCAAGTACTTTTCGTCCGCCGACACTAACTGTTCGTCCGCAAACACTTTCGTCCGCTGCAGAGTTGCCAGTTATACTGAATTTTCAGTAGATCTCCTGATTTGCATATTGATCTATACATATAATATACATATACTGATCTACTGAGACATTTCATAACCTACTGAAAAATACTTTGTCACTTATTTATCATTATAATATATTATTATTATTAATCTTTAGCTATTCACATACACTTATAAATTGCATGATATTTCGCTCCGATCGAGGCTCGCTCTGTTTAAATTAATTTTACAAAATAAGTATAATACATTTATATATGGTACTAATGATTAGTAATGATATGTATACACCTAGGTATAAACCAAGAAAGGAGGATACTTTATCTGAATCAGATCAAATTAAATTTTTCATATCTATACCTCTGTTATAACTCGCGGTTATAACCGGTTATAACAGTTTGTTTCTTACTTTTAATTTTTTTATTTGTGTTGTATTTTAGTTGTTCAATTTCACTATTCGTTCCTGTTTTTATATTTATACTCAAATCTTATAAGTACCTATAGGCCTGTTCGTTTGTGCTTGCTCATCCTGCTAAACTTGATTTTTTTCTATGACTTTCTTTGTTTACATCATGGCATGAACAGAGACAACTATGGGAAAAAGATCAACTTTAGCCAGTTTAGCAATACAAACGAACAGGCCTCTAGGTAACTGTATTTTGTGATATTTGTGAGTATTTTTAAATTGAGAATAATTATGAATATGATTATTTTTTTGAGGAAATGTCGTTTGTTTTATTGTTTCTATTTTGTTGGAAATAGTAGGTTACTTTTCTGTTTCTTAAAAGTACATAATCTCCTAACGTTATATATGTCTTCAGATGCAGACACTTTTTGATCATCCGCAAGCTCTTTTCGTCCGCAAACTCTTTTCGTCCGCAAACTCCGAGGCAAACTCTTTTCGTCCGCAAACATCTTTTCGTCGAACTTTTCGCGTCCACTAAACTGTGGAAATGATACGGCACGTTGCGAAATCCGCTAGATTTTACGTGTTTTTACGAAAAAATTCGAAAAACTACCAAAAAATTCAATATGCACCCCGGCGAAATGGGAAATCTCTGAACTACAGATAGAAAACACCAAAATATGGAAGATTTAACCCGAAATTCAACCCGACGTCATGCTTTATAGAAATGTTGCAAATTTACATGGTGTTCAAGGAAAAATTCTTAACTTTGGTTGAACACGAGGTTATAGACATTTACTTTGAAATTCTGTTTGTTCATGGCGTTATAGTAATTGTCACGGATTGTCATCATCATTGATTACCGTTGATTACTTTTTACTTTTTTCCACGATCACTTCGCTATCTTTATAATTTAAAATTATTGAAATGTTTTATAAAGTGGAACATAAATCTCTTCAAGAGCGAATAACATAAAAACCGTTAGAGTTAGATAATTTGAAAAAGATTTTATTTCCTATGTAAAATTGAACGGTTTTTCAGATTTTTCACTTGTTTTGATCATTTATTGTCGAATAATTGCCCAAATTGGGTCTATAACAATTGAAATAAAATGGAAGTCTGATGATCTTATGCAAAATGAAATTTATAGTCTTCTTTATAATGTATGGGCGTTGATTGATATATTGGGCCACCTTGAACAAAATTTTCGTCGCATAATATCCGAGCTTGTATCCGATGAATCCATATCGAATATCGACGGAATGTGGCACGTTGCACTGTGGGTGTGACCTTGCTGTGAACTAGACAAAATTTCGAAATGAAAATTTGAAATAACAAAATTCACTCGAAAATTGCAAAAGTGCGAAAAAAATGCGATGGAAGTAGGTCGAACCGTCATAGCGATTTAATTCAACATAATATATGATGTTATACGTATATAAAGAAATGTATACATGAGAATGTATGTCACCAAGTTCGCGATGTGATAATGGAATTTCCTCAAACATTTTGTTATCTGTGATTATATCAATCAATATTTCAGCAAATCATCAAATACAGAGGCAAACACTCTTTTTGTTTACGCCGAAAATCTAAACGAAAAATTCAATCAGTAGGTATATGTTTAGTAGAGTCGATAGTAGAGTCAATGACACCTTGTTATTAAAAATGTTTGAAAAAGAGGAGTCTAGTTATACCGAAAAAATATCAAGTTTTTACTTATCTCAGACGTTTCGGGAACGAATCTGTCCTCTTTCTCAACAAAAAAATGTAAAATTAGTCTGCCAATTTTTTTCCTGTTTCGTTACAGTGGTTCGTGATAACTTTTCCTCCGGTTTTTTCCACGCCATTGGTGAAATTCCGATTATTTTGAAATTTTCGGATTCCCTGTTCTTGAAAAAGCGAATAGGTAACCTTCAATTAAGCTCTATTACACTAATATCACAATGTGACGAAAATAACCCCTCCAGTATTGTGCACCCCTTTTTGAAATTCAGAAATTCTGAGCACAAATTTTGATTCAATTTCAGAAGTTCATGCCGAGGTTTTCTAATGGACGCCATATTGAATTTTAATATTTCTGAATAGAGCTTTTTTTAAATCCTATGATATACTCTCGTATATATATACTACACAACATGTTTTGGTTTCATATCATGGTCGAAATTTCCTAATTAACATTTTTTCGATTTTGAATTTTGACAGTTCAGTACAGTTTTAACCTCGATTCCTAAAAGTTCACTCTTTAAAATTGCAAAATGCCATTTTCCAATGGAGGACAGAGAAAAGTTGGAAATTTATTATGCTTATCATCGAAATATTCAAGTAAGGAGTGAAACATATTTACAACGTTTTCCTGAAACACATCAACCAAATATTGGATATTTCCTAGGTCTCCGTATTGGTCCTTAATATTGGCCGTAAATGAAGATATTCATTTAATTATGGTGAAAGTCAGTGGTTATACCCTGTATTCCTCAATATTCTTGTGAAGAAGGTGAACATCATCGACTTTTAAGCATGTATTCAAATATAGGAGTAAAAACTGGTAGGTATCCTTCGACATGAGTGGCTTTGCAACGATATATGGAAGGTTCAAGGTTCGATTATTGAAAATGACTTTTCGCCATTATTTTGCACAGGTAGCAGTTCTTTTATTTTACCAGTTGACCTACCGTTTTCGTATTCTGGACATTCTAACCCTGAGGCAAGGTACTAAAATCCGAATCACGTGTTCTTTCCGATGCATGCGAAATTCTCGGTTTTTACGTATGGTCATTCGACCTCGGCTGGAAGAGAAGTTCACTCCATACACAGGGTGTTTCTCAATGATATATAGAGGGTCAAACAGCATCAGTAAATAAGTAAATTACATTTTCATGAAAACATATCTCAGGCTGCAGTTCTTAGCATGGTTTCTACAGAAATATCGAAAAACATCGCTCCATATTTTTGTAAGTTGAGATTCTGAAGCAGTACCTAACTCTCGCTATTCGTCAATGGCGCTGTAACGTGTAGTGTGCTATTCCCAAACTAAGTTCCTGTTCTAAACACAGAACCCGGTCTTTGAGTTCTGTGGTTCTAAAGGTAGAAAGATTTCCTCTCGAATTTCCTAATGCTTCATTCTTGTCTTCATCAGACTCAGACATCAATTAAAGTTATAATTATCATGATATCTTTGAAATAATTTTCTTGTTTGGAAAAATCTCGGGTAAGATTAATCCTCAATAATTATACGATTTCTCATCTCCAGTTTTTACATACAAGGTCCTGCATATTGAAATAATTATTTTATCAGCGGTAGTTATAAGTGTTCCTATTCAAAGTAAATAAAAATCACCTATCTTGGAAATGTCATCTGAATTTGAAAAATAGACAGTACCTAATAGTAAACAACGCAATTTTTTGTGTAAATTTTGATTGAGCTTTTAATTTCGATATTTGTGGTGAGTTGTTTCCAAGAAATATAACAAATAGTAGATTGATTATGTATACTTTGTCTCAATAATTAATGAGATAGTTTTTTGTCGCTCCTGTGAAATTTCGATATGCGAATTTATAAAGGTGGAAAATCAATGGCAGTTTGCTTTAAAGACTATGGCTAAATCTGCGAACTTTTTCCAGAAAAATCGATCTTACACAAAATAAGTACTTCTACGCTTCTACCAATATTTGATGGGTCTCGCTTCCACCAAAATTTGAAGGGCCTCGCTTCCACCAAAATTTGAAGAGCCTCGCTTCCACCAAAATTTGAAGGGCCTCGCTTCCACCAGAATTTGAAGGGCCTCGACCGAAAATTTGAGAGGAAAGTGGAATATTTTAGGCTGTTTTTTGTCTTTTCAAATTTTGTATCAGAATTATTCAAACAATATTCGTTTGTAGCAGAATTCTTCATTAAAAATATATGCGAAATGTAGATGAAAGTGAAATCGAAGAGAATGTTCTGGTACTTGCATATCTCCAAGAAGTGTAAAAATGAAGCATCAATCTTTGAGAACAATTCATTTAAATCTGTGCTAAGCATGACAATAAACGTGAAACAAAGGTTAGTAAGCAATGGACTGGACACATCTACAACCAATATCACTTATAATATGTGTCTCGCTGGTTGCATGCAGTTGCATGTTGCATGTATTATGTTCTCAATTCCCATTCCTTTCGAATTATTTTGTAGGTTAGCAGGAATAGCAGGTATGTTCATGTAATTTCGTAGTTCGTAGAAAAATCATAGTATGTAACGCGTTTATAAACTCACTCGTTTATTAAACACTCGCTCCGCTCAGCTCCGCTCGTGCTTAAAATACTCGTTACTAAAAGGACGTTTATAACACTTGTTACATAATATAACTATTTCTTTATATAAACACATGTCCTAAAATGCACTTGCTAGGAGCAACTGTAAGGTAGGTAAAAAAAATCATTATCTAAAATTTTGACTAAAATAATGGATCAAATCATCTGAAAATTGGCATGCCCATGTCTTTTTTGACACTTCATCTCCTTCTTGCTTGAAAAAATATGTAAATCCAGTTTTGGGGGAGGTGGAGGGGGGGGGTTCACATTTTCATTAACTCGAAGGGGGTGCATTTTAGGACACATGTTTATATGAATAAAAAGTCTTATTTTGATCTCAACAATACGCCCTTCAAATATTTACATCGAATTTTGAATCACCCTGTATATACGTTATTTTTCACAAAAAAAAGGGAGGAAGTTAAATGCCTCAGTGAGGCCTTCTCACAGCCCATCAGAAGTTTTACAGGGTTATCCCTAAAAGCGTGACAAACCACAAATTAATTTTTTTAATTGGAACACCCTGTTTTCATATTCTTTTCGGAAACTGTGATTTTTTGTGATCACAAAAATACAAAGTGATTCATGAAGAGACTCACATAGTCAAATGGTGAATAGGGGATATCAAGACGAGCTATATATATGAAAACATTTTTTGACCCTCCATAATACCCTGTTTATGTGAAATCGCCATATATTTTTGATGGCCGATATTTCAGTAATGATTCATTGTAATTTGCTGAAATGTGGCAGCGACGTTTCCCTACTGAAACTATTCAAGATGGAATATTATGAAAAAAAAAATACGGATTCGGACTTGGGAAAATATATTTTTTCTACAAGCGTGCGTGATTCACCCTATACCCGCACGCAATTTAGTTTGGGAAGTGTAATTTTCCCGCAACAGTACGGGAAAATTTTCCCACACTAGTGCGGGAAATTTTTTTCCGCACTAGTGCGGGAAAACAAAGATATGATATAATCGCTAGTAATATAAGTGGTTGGTGATGGAATATAAAAGTTTAAGATTGTTTGTTGCAGTATTAAGTATGTATGTTCAGAATCATCCATCAAATTGCACTATTTATTGTAAAAATTAAGAAATATTGAGAAATAAAAAGGGATTATTATAAAAATCCCCCTATAGATTTGGAGTGATCTGACGGGAAACGTCAATTTGTCATGCCAATCAAACCACAAATAAGTTTGAAATTGTCGAAGTGACAGACACAGCGTTACTGTCATTTTCGATTCAGTGGAAATGCCACAATGTGATCAAAAACTTCTAGCTATAGGGATTTGATACAGATGCGTTAATATCACCAACGAAGTCTTAAGAAAGGTATGAGAAGCTATACACGCGTTTAATTGAATGGTGCAACAATAAAGAAATGAAAAAACCGAATGAAGAAAAGGTATTTTTGGCTCATTCCATAGAAGTGTCTGGAACCTAGAGACCAAACTCCTAATGGGTCTGCTGGCTTCTGCAATGAACCAACATAATGCGTCAAACTGTAAGTTCACAATAGCTATTACTAATAATTAATAGATAGAGAATATATATCTCTTGTTAGTTGTTCCTATTTGCTTGAATATTTGATTGAACGATTCAATCAATTTCCTACGCTTGTAGAAAAAATATTGTTCCTAACTCATGCGGAAAGTGTCTTTCCCGCACTCGACTGCTTGCCCGAACTCCGCTTCGCGTCGTTCGTGTCAACGGCAGTCACGTGCGGGAAAGAATCACTTTCCGCACTTGTTAGGAAAATTACTATTTTATTGTTATGTCAAAAAGTATATGGCAATTTCATATAATACTTCGCATAATACCCTGTATCTTCGTTATGGATGACCAATAGAATTTTTCATATATACATATACATCAACTCGTCTTGATTTCTCCTAAGTATTCACCATTTGGCTATGTGAGTCTCCTCATGAATCACCCTGTATATATATCCAGTATGACTTTTTATTTTCACTCATCAACACCACTTTTCTGATCCCAGAAAAACTATGTACTTACCTATAATTAAATGTATATTGCATCATTATCGAATACATTCCCAATGATCACCAATTAATTAGACGAAAATTGTTTTTCTGGGGTCAAAAGAGTGTTGATAAAGAAGCAAAAATAGAAGATATCATACTGTATATATATAAATATATACCGGGTGACACAGGGTATCGGGCCACCCCTGTAACTTCTGCATTCGTGAACGGATTTTTCTCAAATTTGGTACCATTTCGGATTTGATCTCATTGAAATTCAATATGGCGGAATCCCGATTTTTCTGGAAATGCCATCAACTTTGTTTTTTTCATATGGAACACCCTGTATAATTTTACATATTCTAGTTCAACAAATGTCTATTTTTCGAAAATATTATCATTTTTGTAATTCGGTGCAGTAACAAATTATATACATTCAAAAATCAATAACTAGTTTTATAAATTTCCTTGCAGTTTGAATAATTTTCCTACTAAGCTGTGGAAAACAATTCTGAATCTCGTCATAAAGATTGCACTTGTTTTCACCTATTGAATTTGAATATGTAAAAATATACAGGTTGTTTCATTTGAAAAAACGAAGCTTCTGGCATGTCTAAAAGTACCAGAAATCTGAGAAATCCGCCATATTGGATAGTAATGTCATCAAATCCCTCGTCAAATCCGAAATGGTTGCTTACAAAACTATACCAAATTTCAGACAAATTTGTTCACGAATGCAGAAGTTAAAAGGGTGGCCTGATACCCTGTGTCACCCGGTATATATATTTTTAAAGATCACAAAAATGAATGAAATGAATGATTTGAAAAAAATAATTCGTGGTTTTTGTCACGCTTTAGGGGTAGCTGGAATCAACCCCAACATGTTTTTTTCAAATGCAACCCTATGGCTTGCGACCCCTCATCGGAAAGCTGATTGAAACAGGAATCAAGCGTACTGATCATATTATCTCAGTTTGCAGTACGTTTGGGGGTTGCATAAAATCAAAATATCATCTCGAAACTCAATATATGTCAAACGTATTCTCATCAAAATTTCGACTCTTAGTGACTGTGATATAGATAGGGCATTTCCACCAGTTTCCACCACTTCGTTTCGAACTGTGAATACGGCAAAAAACTAATTTTTTTTTGCGGCTCTATAAAAACACGGAAATACAATAGCAGATAGCAGTTGTGGAAAAAAATTGCCATCATTTGTTCAACACACATTTTGAGCGTTTGATACGTTGGACAAAAATTGAAATTTAAAATTATGTTTTAATTTTATGCAAACTTCAAACGTACAGGGTGGGCAAAATTGGGCGTTTTCACCGTCTATCTCAATAACAAGAGGAGTTATCGAAAAACCGATATACATGTTCCGGGTTCGATTTTGGAGAAACATCGAATGGTACAATCAAAATTTCGATATCTTCATTCGTTTTAGAGATACAGGGGGAAATTGAAAATTTGCCGATTTCGATTTTATTTTCTGACTACTTTACGGTGAGAGGTATCAAAACATTTCAAACGTATATTCATACAGTATGGTGCGTGGAATCCATTGGCATCATCAGAAATTTTATACAGGGTGACGTTGAGAAAATACGGCAGCCAATTATGTTTTTTCTAATGGAACATCCCGTATATTTTGGCACAGTTGAATAGTCCCAGTCGTTCTTCCAGCTTCCAGCTTTCCAGCTCTGCCAAAATATACGGGGTGTTCCATAAAAAAAATTGTTCTGTATCTGGAATTTGGACATCTTCTATGAGGCTATATTTTTCAACGCAACCTACTGATTTCCTAATTGAGTAAATTATTGGCCTTATTTCTGTATCTCAAATGTCTTGATAACAATGATATCAAATCGAATAATTTCCCATTTTATTTCTCACCAAATATCCATTTATCTGGAAATCACATTCCCTATGATATTTATTTTCCACATTTGGTGAATATATACAGAGTGTCATTTTCAACGTCGATTCTGCCTGTTGATAGCATTACTCAGAAATATCGATGATTCCATAGCTACTGGCGAGCAGTGTTATCATTGGAGATGATCCCACTTGGTCCATGACTCCATGAGTATCATTTGTATCTTTCTGACAGTTGCGAATTTTTGAATCCTACCTCAATTATTTTTACAGAAGATACGAGGGTGTAACCATAAGAAATGTGACACACTGAATATATTTTTGCGAATATATCTGAAATTGTGGAAGGAAAAGGTAGGGTTATATATATATTTGTAATGAAAACGCCTGGGACTATTCAACTGTGCCAAAATATACGGGGTGTTCCATTAGAAAAAACATAATTGGCTGCCGTATCTTTTCAACGTCACCCAGTATAAAATTTCTGATGATGCCAATGGATTCCACGCATCATACTGTATAAATATACGTTTGAAATTTTTTGATACCTCTCACCTTAAAGTAGTCAGAAAATAAAATCGAAATCGGCAAATTTTCAATTTCCCCCTGTATCTCTAAAACGAATGAAGATATCGAAATTTTGATTGTGCCATTCGAGGTTTCTCCAAAATCGAACCCGGAACATGTGTATAGGTTTTTGGATAACTCCTCTAGTTATTGAGATAGACGGTGAAAACGCCCAATTTTGCCCACTGTATATATGAAAAACTGAAATCTGACTGGTACGCTAGATTCCTCTTTTCTTCAGCTTTCCAATGAGGGGTCACAAGCTATATTCATTTCGAGAAAGCAACCGTTTTCGAAATAAATAAGCATATCCGTTCTAAAAACATGTTTATTTTGCCTATATTATTATTATTTCGCTTAAATTTTACTATTGGACGAAATTCGTAGGAAATACAATAAAATGTACAGAAATTAGAAATTGGATTTGTAGCGGCGATACCAAGGATAGAAGGTGAAGGTTTTTTTCGTTCTTAAAGTTGGTTATATTTTCTCCAAGAATAAAATTTTTAGCAGAACGTAGGCAAATTTAACATGTTTTTGAACGGATATGCTTATTTATTTCGAAAACGGTTCGTTTCTTGAAAATAGTTGAGAGGCAATAAAAGTCTCTAATTTGAACAATTCACATAATCCGGTGACTAGATGATGTTAGAGGGGTAATACGAAAAAGTTTTGGGGGGGATAAAGAAGCCTGTCCCTCCAAAAATGTATCACTCTGTAGATATTGAAATCTTGAAAATGGTTGAAATGATCATCTTCTAGGAAGTAACTACCTCACTGAATTTCAAATTGATAACTTCAACAGAGAGCAAGATATTCTAATTAATAGAAAAAAATAATGAATCTTTGACCTCTTGATGAGATATATCACACATTCCAGTTTGTGCCTTAAAACCTGAATCGCCCTGTATTCATCACTCAATGGTAATCGTAGGAGGATTTTTTTAGTGAAACAGGCCCATTAACATTTTCCATGAAAAAAATCAATCGCGTAAATATTTTCGATTTATATTAATATATCAGTGGATGCGTTGCGCAAATGTTTATAATAATTTTTGTTTGTAATTTTCAGTTGTGGTTCACATGACGAAACCAGAATGAAAGACGAGCGAGGAATATATGCTTGTTGTGATACGTAAGTATATCGAATAACTCGAGAAATAATTTTACAAGGTGTGCTATATCTGCTATCTGAAAATAGAATAAATTTAATACTACTAATACTACTATTTAGAAATAGAAGAAAATCTTCGACAGGTGAATTAAAATTTTCAAATGTCCATTCGCATTTGAGTAAAAATTGAATTGGTTTTGTTCAAATAGTATACAGGGTTTGTCACGACGAGCTTACACTATCCCTATATCGAGAATCAGTCGAGCTCTCTTCATTTGAAATAATTTCAGCAATGCAATGTTGCCGTTTCTACCAAAAAGTAGCAACAACTTTGTTATTTCATATAGAATATATACCCTGTATTTCATTGCATTTTTAGATTCTCCGTGAAGAGCTGATTTTATCAATACATCAAAGTTGCGGTATATCGGAAATTATTACAGAGCTATAGGGTGTTCAAAATCGAGATTCTTCAGCTTTGGGATTTCTTTGTGTCGAAACTATTCATTATCGGCCGAAACGGCTCACATGTCCCTATCTCAACTTTTGATTCACTATTTACTGATATTTAATCGGAACAGATATAGGGTAGTTTCAGAATTCTGATCACCCTGTATCAATTCCGATCAAATATCAGTAAATTTAATAGTGAATCAAAAGTTGAGATAGGGACATGTGAGCCGTTTTGACCGATAATGAATAGTTTCGACACAAATCCTAAAGTTGAAAAATCTCGATTTTGAACACCCTATATCTCTGTAATCATTTTCGATAGACCCCAAGAGTAATATATCGATGAAATCAGCTCTTCGGGGAGAATCTAAAAATACAATAAAATACAGGGTGTTCTATTTGAAATATCAATGTTGCTACTATTTTCTAGTAGAAACGGCAATACTGCATTGTCGAAAATATTTGTAATGAAGAGTGCGTATTCTAAAATATAAACTTGCATATTTTCATGGATTTTTCCCGACTGATTCTCGACATAGAGATAGTGTAAGCTCATCGTGACCTGTATTATTCCATTTTCGGTAGTTCCATCTACAATATTCAAAATTGTATAAAAAATGCATTTGTATCGCGAAAACCTAGACATTATTATAATGATCAAGTTCATTGTTCATTTAGTTTTTTTTTACTTGAGATAAGATGGTTGTTGACTCGATTTCTGATTTATCTTTTCATTTTGTTTTCAGGAATTTAAATTTTTCCACAGCGACCTGTAGCGAAGACGATTGTGAATATGGACCTTATAAGAAAAATAAAGTTGCTAGAGTAAGTTGGTAATTGAAATTGTTGATAATGTTATAAAAATACAAAAAAATAACAATGATCTGATGGAAACTTTCTGTTGTACGTTCCGTTAATCGAGTAGGTGGAATATCGATCCATTTCTTCAGATTTTTTGAGGTTTTCTATATTCGTTTCTATAAATAATGAGTATTATTTCAATATACAGTGCTGTCGCAACGACTCGCGTAAAGTTCTGAATACATTCATTTTTCTGAGAAATATCCTGAAACAGATTTATTTTTATTTTCCCAAATGGAACACTTAAAATTTTTGGAATTCCCATGGAAGAAAGTATCACACACAGGGTTTGTATATACAATACTTCAATGCTCGCGATAAGTGGGTGGATACATTCCCTTTTATCGGTACTATCAGTTTATGAGAAATCTTATGAAACAGGTCAATATATATTTACAATTTGCCATATTTACGAGGGGAAATTGAATATACAGGGTGATCCACGTTTGAGTTATGACGTCCGAAACAACTTTTTCAAATGGAATACCCTATATATTATTCAATTTTTGGAATTCTCATGAAAGACTGACTTCAAAACTATATCACACTCAGGGTCAGTGTGAATGTTAAATTAATTGCTATATCGTGAAATGGGGTTGTCATTAAAAAAAAAAAACGATGACCTAATTTCTTCTACACGAATTATTCTGTATGTATTTATTGAATTTGGAAGAAAGCCTGAATGAACATAAAATTCGGCTGCTCTGAGCGTGCTTTTCAAAAATGTTTCTTTTAAATTTCAACGATTTTATCCACTACTTCACGAAAGCACTTAATTTAACCGATACACTGTATACAATAAGCCCTGTATTGTTATATATTTTTGAATTCAACTCTCCATGGAGATTCCAGAAATATACAGAATATTTGATTTTCCTCATAAATGTGGCAAATTGAAAATAAAAATCGACCTTTTTTAGGTGATTGATACTGACATATGAATTAAAATGAATTTATCCACCACTTTATGAGAGAACTCAATTTAACGGACGCACTGTATACAAACCCTACTATGTGTAATACATGTTTGTATTCAGTTTTCTATGGTGATTTCAAAATCAAATAATATACAGGGTGTCTCATTTAAAAAAATTGTCGCGGTCGCCATGACTCAAACGTGGGTCACCCTGTATATATAATTTTCCGTTATGAATGTGGCAAATTGAAAATAAAAATCGACCTGTTTCAGGAGATTCCTCAGAAATGGATAGTTTAGTTTTCGAAAGCACTGTATCAAGGACGAATCAGATCATTCCAAAATGTCACTGCGTTTATAAATGTCACTATTAGAGAGCATAAAAGAAGAATTCCATCGATAGTCAGTGACACCGCTTGTTTTGAAAAGAAGAGAAAAATAGATATATCGAAAAAATATAAAATTTCCGGTTCTTCATTTATAGCTTGGTACGTTTCGGAAACAAATCTGCTGCCGTTGTCAACATAAAATTGGAAAAAATATGTTTGCCAAATTTACTTCAGGATTCTGTATTTTCTCGAAAAAAATCGACTAACCCTGTATTTTTCAGCAAGATCCAATGTCGCACCGCATTATAGAAAAAAGGAGGAGAGACCGAATGAACAACTGTTTGGCAGACTTGTCAAGATTGATACCGACCGAATACCTGAAAAAAGGTAGAGGAAGAATCGAAAAAACAGAAATAATCGAGATGGCCATCAAATACATGAAATACCTGCAACAAGACCACGCCACACCCACAGAACATTATAGGTGCAGTAAAATATGAGTTGATTATCTTTAATTCACCAGTTTTGCGAATTTGTAAGGGATCTGTACCGGGTATCCCAAGTTATCGTATACAGGCAATATCTCGCTTGTCAAGATAATTGAAAAATTCAAAAACTGCATTGAATGACATTGAAGTACCTTCCTGATTACATAAAAAATCTATTACATTTGACAGTTCTCTGGCAGCTACCTCCCACTTTTTTTTCAAATGGCACCCCCTGTATTTTGTCATTGGAAATTACGTGCCATTCAATTGTGACTTGCTTCATGTTACTCAAATATCCTTATGAAAATGAAAAAATGCCTCCGCTTATGTTTTTGTTTCAAAAAGCCGATGCTCATGTCAAAATAATTTTGAAACATTGCTGTTATTTTTAGTTCATTTTTTGATTTGCATAAAAGATATTCTAGTTGAAATTCATACATACATGTTGCTATTTCTGTTGTTATAATAATAAAAAAATAACAAGTATATCCTATCCTTGTATTCCTTACAGGATGACACGTAATTTTTAATCAATATACAGGGGGTGCCAGGGGGTCAAATGTAATCGATTTTTTATACGTCATTAGGACGGTACTTCAATGCCATTCAATGGAGTTTATGAATTTTTCAATTACCTTGTCAAATAAGCGAGATATTGCCTGTATACGATAACTTGGGACACCCTGTATACATCGTGTCTCACTCTAAACGGCCCCCCTCGATATCTCAGCTACTATAGTAGTGCGATTCTCGCCAAATTTGGGCTGGTATGAATAACCATCAATATGATCCGAATTGAAAAGGAATTATCTCAGATATATTGATACAAAAAAATGGATATATATTAAGAAATACATTTATTCAACAGAAAACAACTACTTTCCTGGCTATATGCCACGACAAACATTGAATTACATCTATTGAACACACACGATAAGAATTTGAAAACAAAATCTTCTGAAGTAGAGGATTTGCATTCTTCTTCATATGAAGATATGCACATAATATCATTCTGAATATTCAACAGAAAACAACTACTTTCCTGGCTATTTGTCACGTCGAACATTGAAAAATCAATATCCTCTGAAATTGAGAATTGATATTATCTCTCAAATCGAATAGAAATAATATGATGTATATTTTTATATCATAATACATCATATTATTCTATTCGATTTGAAAGATAATGTAAGTTCTCAATTTCAGAGGATTTTGATTTTTCATGCTCTCTTTTTGGATATTCAACAGATATAATTCAATGTTCGACGTGGCAAATAGCAAGGAAAGTAGTTGTTTTCTGTTGAATATTCAGAATGATATTATGTGCATATGAAGGAGAATGCAAATTCTCTACTTCAGAAGATTTTGTTTTCAAATTCTTATCATGTGTGTTCAATAGAAGTAATTCAATGTTCGTCGTGGCATATAGCCAGGAAAGTAGTTGTTTTCTGTTGAATAAATCGATAAAGAATTAATATTTTCATCACATGGAGAATGCGAATTCTCAATGTATTTCTTTATATATATACAGTGTTACCGACTTCTAATGGAAACACCCCTGTATCTTACGTAATCGTTGGGTAAGGATTCTGAAATTTGCTGAAGCAAGAGATATACCAAAAATACACTCTATGACCAAGTGGGGTCATCTTCTGTGATATACACTGCTCGCCAAAAGCCATGGAACCACCCCAATTTCCGGAAAATGATATTAGGAGTCAAAATAGGTTGAAAATCACTTCGGATTCGTAATCAGGACGTCCAATTCACTAACTATTCATAGTTTTCCTAAAAAATGTTCAGTTCACAAAAATTAAATTTTGCCTCACTTCTCATGGAAGCACCCCCGTATCTCACGAAATTATTGAGGTAGGGTTCTGAAATTTGCAGGAGGAAGGGAAAGTCCAAAGATGAAGTCAATTACGTAGGATACGGGGGTGCTTCCGTAAAAAGTGCGATAAAATTTAATTTTTCAGAACTGAAAAGTTTCCAGGAAAAATATGAATAGTTAGTGAATTGGGCGTCCTGATTCCAAATCTGAAGTGATTCTCGACCTATTTTGACTCCTAATATCATTTTCCGGAAATTGGGGTGGTTCCATGGCTGTTGGCGAGCAGTGTATATCGCAGAAGATGACCCCACTTGGTCATAGAGTGCATTTTTGGTATATCTCTCACTCCAGCAAATTCCAGGATCCTCACCCAACGATTACGTAAGATACAGGGGTGTTTCCAATAGAAGTGGGTCACACTGTATGTATGTATATCCATTTTTTTGTGTTCATAAATATATCTGAGAATATTCCTTTTCAATAGAGTTTAGGTCAGTTCCGAAAACCAAAAAATGATTATTCCTCCATCAGGCTGGGTTACCAGGAGTGCATGTCGGAAGCGATGCGCTTCATGGTGGAAGTCGAAGGCCGCTTCCCGCGCGAGGCAGTCTGCGTGCGCCTGCTGAACCACCTGCAGAAGCACTGCGAGTCCGTCTCGCGCGCCCCCGCTTTCGACCCCGATCGGCTGTCGTCGGAGCACATCGTGCCGGGCCCGAACACGACCGAACCGCTGCCGAACGGGGCGCTATCGACAGGAAGCGAGTATGCCGGGCCGAAAGCGGAGCCCGAGGCCAATAACAACAACAGCTCTTTCGTTGTTAGGTGAGTTGATATTTTTCGATACTAGCCTATTTTATGAATGGTCTTTAGAAATTTAAATGTACGCTAATTTAGTTGCGATTTCTATCATCCATTTCATTATCAATGTGCATGGGAGAAGATTTCTTAATTCCGACAAAGTTCATTTTTATGAGTTTTCCCCTCGTTTCTATAAATATAAATTATTATCATTTCAATACCTTTGAGGACAAACATTTCGATGCTGGTATTACTATCAGCAATAAGCTTTCTTGGGAAAATCACGTGAGATCAATTGCTAAAAATGAATCCCAAAAACTTGGTTTTCTGTTTCGGCCCAGGAGCTATTTCACTTCCAGTCAGCTGCTCATGTTCTATAAGGCACAGATCCGACCTGTCCTGGAATACTGTTCCCATATTTGGAGTGCAGCACCCAAACATACCCTGAAACTGATGGATTCTGTCCAAAAAAAGGCAATTCGTCTCGTGGGTGATGCATCGCTCACAAACTCACTGACTTCTCTGGAACACCGTAGAAAAGTTGGCGATCTGGCTCTATTTGATAAATATTTTCATGGGCGATGCTCTTCTGAAATATCAACAATTGTTCCTCCCTTGGCAGTCCTCGCGAGATTAACCCGTCGAGTTGAGGCTTCGCACCCCTTCGTGGTCAATTTGGAGACCTGTAGAACATCTCTTTCCAAAGACTCGTTCATCCAACGAACAGCGAGGCTCTGGAACACATTGCCAAGGGAGGTGTTCCCCGAGGCATATAGCCTCCAGAAATTTAAGAAGAACACCAATTCCTACCTTATTGCCCTTGGTTCTCATGATGTTCTCTGAACATTACAGGATATTCGTTTTCGTGGGAACCAGAACATAAAAAAAACAATATTGTAGTAAAGACAAATTAGATGAATTGTCCCTAAATGTTATTGCGTTGAAAAAATTTCACAATGACAAACCTGAAGGAAACATTCAAGCAGTGAGATATTTTTTTAGTAAAAATGTTTCAAGAAGAGGAATGTAGTTTATACTGTCTGTAGGTTAATCGAGGAGGTGGTACATTCATTTTACTTGGTTCTTTGGGATTTTCTCTCCTCGTTTCTATAAAATAAAAGTATTCGTATTATTTCAATATATCTATATTTCTTTCCTTCAAAAATTTTTTCAAACAAATTGTCACTGACAAGCTACTGGATTTTTCTTTTAGACTCCCTGATAGAAAAATTTGTTAAACGCAGTGACATTTTGGGGCAAATCATCTGATTTGTCCCTCTACAAATATATTGAAATAATACGGATACTTTTATTTTATAGAAACGAGGAGAGAAAATCCCAAAGAACCAAGTAAAATGAATGTAGTTTATATTGAAAGAATATAAAATCTTCACTTACCTTATTTGGACGTTTCAGAAACGAATCAGCTCCCGTTACCAAGGTGAAAGTGATAATTCAAAAATTATAACGTTAATCAAAATTGAGCTAATCATAAACCTTAATCTTTTTGATGGAGTGGATGGACTGATCATTTTTCAAAGCAAAGATTTGATTTTTGGTACAGACGTAGACCTTCATGGGCCGCACTTTTTGCAATACTCAGCCTGAGTGACAGCCTTAAACCCAGCCTACTGCGATCCCGGGATTATGGCAAATTCTCGATATTTTGCTTCGCGTTGGAGATACCGAATAATGTTATTTGGAAAAGTTGCTTTGAAATCGATTTTGATCCTACACACCTAATTTCAACGCAAAATTCGAATTTTGATTGTTTTGTTATTGTCATATTCCAGTCCGATTCTGTGAATAAAAATCTACAGAAATGATCAAATAGTCAGAATAAATACAATCGAATTTAGTCTCCTTTACTAGCCTATCTCTCAAAATTCAAAATTCGAATTTCGGTATGTGAGATGAAAATCGATTTCTAAGTAACTTTTTCAGATAACTTTTTTATGTATCCAACGCGAAAATATCGAGAATATCCATAAAAATCTTCCATGAGTTTTATGTGTCAATTTCATCAACAATCGTCATGTCTCATTTATTGAGAGTAGCAAATTTTACAGGCCTATAGACATCGACGACTCCACCAAAAACGACCATTCACCTGATACGGACTATGAAAAACAACAACCCGAGAACAACGGAGCGTTGTACAAGTACAAAACTAACATTAAACTGAGGTTCTCGCAAGATGTGAACGGTGGCATGCAAGAGACTACCAAAAGAGAAAAGCTGGAGAACGGGAGGAGGACCTCGCTAACCAGTATCGAAACACAAAGGTACAAAATTAACAGAAAAACGCTCCCAAGATGGCCGCCATTGACCTAGGGCAGTTGTGAGGGGAGGGTTAGAGGAGGGGAATAAATATGGATGAGAACAGATGGAAACGATTGAGAATGGGTGAGAATGGACGAGAATGCACGAGAATGTATGAGAATGTATGAGAATAATGTATGAGACTGTATGAGAATGAAAGAAGATGGATGAAAATAGATGAAAATGGATGAGAATACATGAATGAGAATAAATGAATGAAGAGGAGCTAGACTGACATACGCTCCAAAGACGGCTGCCATTGCCCTAGGCAGGTCTAAGGGGAAAGTCAGATGATGAAAACGAGAGAATGGACGAGAATGTGAGGATGTATGAGAATGTATGAGAACGAATGAGAATATATGAGAATTAATGGAAATGAATGAGAATGGATGAGAATGCATGAAGATGAATGAATGAGTATGAATAAATAACTGAAAATGGATGAATCAATGAATAACTAAGTAAATATCAATATTTTCAGTATGAGCCACAGTTCTCCTCCGAGCAGCGAGCCCTGCCACCGGATATCCGACAGTGAAACCCATCGTAGATCCCCCTCAGACAACAGCACCTCCTCCACCACCAACAACAATAACAACCACCTCAAATCCGATCTGTCTCGAAACGAGGCGTCACAAAGATATTCGCCCGCCCTCAAACGCCTCTCAACCCAACACAATTTCAACGTGCCCATCTTCGTGCTGCACGCCAAAGGGTCGTACTACGTGCCCTTGACCATCGACTACAAGACCCTTTTGCCCTTTCTGCAGAACTACGACATTCTGGAGGTGTTGCCGAGCATGCACGTGTTGCATCCCGTCACCATCAACGTCAACTTCACTCCGAGTTTCAATGGCGAGATGAGTACAAAGTACAAAAGTGAATGCAACAGCTGGCATTAGGCAGGGTATGTGCGTTCGAAATTTCGGACGCGTATGGAAAAAATTCGTAATTGGACGCAAATCATCTGGAATCAGTGAGGTGGCGCGGCCACCAGTATTTTCAGCTCAGCGGCTGTCAAAAACGACTATTCTGCAGTTTTCTATGATGTCGACAAATTGACTGTATTTCAGAGGGGTATTTTCTTGATAGACCAGGTTCAAAACGTTATGAAATCATAAATTCCCTTGATGAAACTGTGGCGTCATCAATGAACGCAATCGATTCTGGTTATAATTCTGAAAGAACGGTTCAGAATCGAAAGCAACTCTGAAATAGGGTTTTGAAGTTATGATTATTCTAATGAATAAAACAGACAATGAAAAATCGATCTTGATGAAAGCTTCCCTGAATTATATGAGGTTAGTATATTGAGTTTCTCCTTTTCCTATCAACCTCAAGGTTTATCAACAGTTGCTCCTCTGAATGGAAGATTCATGTCTGGAGTCTATCCAACATAAGATGTGTCTGAAACGATTTTTCCTGGGATCCAAATTCACAACCTCTGAGTAATTGAAAATTGTGCAAAATAAATTCCTGAGGGTCGTGCATTGTTGGACATCGATTTAAGTTTGTTAATAAAGAGGAACAAATTGTTGAATGAGGATCGGTAAAAGGTGAATAATTTCCATATTGATACTTTAAATTTTTGAAACTAACAAATGTTATTTCAAAAATGTCTGCCTTCCTGAAATAGTTGAATGACGTCACCTTCGAATACGGCTCAAAATCGACTTTGAATGCGGTTCAACAAGAGAGAAAAATCTCAAATTTCAACAGCCGACAGCGAGATGGGAGATGACCAAAAAGTACGAAGGAGAATGGAACAGTTGACGTCAACTTCACTCTAAGGTTCGATAACGAGATAATAAACAAGTACAAGAACGGTTACACTATTTGGCATTAGGTTTAATTTCATTCGAAATTTCGGACGCGTATGAAACTTGATTCAAGTCCTCTGTTGTAAGTAGGGTGGCGCCCGCTTCAGCATTTTTTGCGGTACTCGACTGATGAAAAGTACCATGTGTATTTCAAATACATAAAAGGGGTGGAAAACCCTTATGAAAGGTGAACTTATGAGAAGGTGGTTGCGCCACGATTATTGGATTGATTCCAGCATGCTCAGCTGTCAAAAACGACTATTCTGCAGTTTGCACTTTACACCTATCCTGTGGTAGGTACTTTTTCTGTATATATGCTGGAGTTTGTGAAGGGTGAAGTACTAAAAAGGCTGTGATGGTCAGAGGAATTTTCCAAGACTGATTTGAAAAATATAGTCTGTAAATGAACCAGGTGAAGTTTTTAACTGTCTTAGTGTAAAGATTATACACATGTTTGTCAGGATTTTTTATTTTGTGTGTTCCTGGAATCTTCCATGTGAATGTAATATCGGGTTGAAAACAATGTTTTCAGATAATTCAACCTTGAAATTTGAGTAAAACTAAAATATATTGCCACCACGCGATTTCTGAGTATTATTTGGTTGTAATTCATTAGGTCATCATAATTCAGTTTTGGAGGTAATCATCGCATGAAAAATGGCAGAATTTTAAAAGATCACAACTTGATAATCATGATGAAGCAAAAGAAGCATTGTTTAATTCACTATTCTACACATTAAAAAACTAATATGATTTCTCTTATTTCTCCACAAATTCTTTTCAAGTGATAAAACTATGCCTTAGAAATCAAAATTTGCAAGTGATCATTAAGTAAATAAACCAAGAACCAAACAACCAAAACCATCATACTATCAGTAGAATGTTTTACATTAGGTGTGTAGCTTGGCTGTGAGTGTTGAAAGATGTTATTTATGATGGTTATAATTGGTCAACTTTTTCCAAAAAGTAGGAATGAAAACGATCTGTGTTCAAAATTTGCAATTTGTTGGTATTTAAAGAGGCTCAAATTTGAATTATTGGTTATCTTTTCAAACTGTTTGGTGATACTGTGACCTGTTAGTAGAAATAAATGAGATAAATCAATACTCAAGTTAAATATTTGCAGGATTGTTGATAGGAATAGATCCAGTGTACATTTTGTTCTGATTTTAGGAACTGAATTATAAAATATCATATTTGTAATGTAAAAATGTTGTTGTTGAATATTGAAATGTTTCATTGTATTTCATGTTGTCACAAAGTGTAAATATTTTAAACTACCAACACTGAATGTGTTTAATAATGGAAATAATGAGTATATCTTATTTTTATATCTACATTTTATAAATGGTATAGGCAGATATGATTGTAAATAATCTCAACTAAGAAAAACAATAACTGTTTAATAAAATTGAAAGAGAACCAATACTGGAGTATTATTGAATATCATAGGATAGGAGTATGAATGAATACTTTTAATAATAACATAAGTGATAATGATAACTCATGATGACTATTATGTTCAGCATTTCAATAATTCAGGAAAAGAGCAAAACATGTTAGGAAAATAAAATCCAGAACACTGGAGAGTAAATAGCTATTCTTCATTCAATTTTATTCAGAATAAGAACAAATGAAGGTATAAAATCTTTGGCACTTACTTTGTCTACTAAAATACTTTGTGAACCTGGCAGAATCCCTATAAACAATGTTCAGGTTATTTTCTTCAGGCTCCAGGGTGATAAGTGCATTCTGAATTTCATCTTCCACAGTTACATATTGTGTTCTAGCTCCAATTACATCTGAATTCTCAGCACAACCAAAATAAATTATGAGATCAAGTTCATTCTTTTCCTGCCAATCATAATCTGACAAAAGCTGGAAAATATAATGTTCAAAATTCTAGCAAGAATTGTTGGAGAATCAATAAATATTGAACATTCACTCACAGAATAACATCCTGGAGTCCACTTCTGCAATTCGAATTTCATTGAAGCATTATATGAATTCAATTCCAAATCAGTATATTTGTGCAGTAGCTCAAACATTTGAGTAGATTGAAAAAGACTAAGAAACCTTTCAAGGCAGTGAGGAAGGCTAGTTATATCAACTTTCTCATATGTGAACCTATTAGGTGGGCCAACCTTAAGCCATTTCAAATCTAAAAATAAAGAATTTTAGGTCTATTTTATTTTCATTTTTATTATTACCTTCATCTTGTAGACAACTTAAGATCTCATTGAAAGATTCATTCTTGAGAAACCCTCTGAGTGATATTTCAGAATATTCCTCAATGTGTTTCTGAATCAGTTGCATTGAACTTGAATTCAAATAGTCTTCATTTATCCAGGAATTCAAATCAATATCTACTTGAATGGCTTTGTTAACATTTTTACTGTAAAGTCCTTCATCAGGTAGGATGTAGGAGGGTGTTTCAAAAACTGGTGGTATTTTTGTATGAAACCAACCATTTATGCTGAGTCTACAGTCATCTTTACAAGTAACCTCAGCTACCTTGAAATATCAGATGAAGAAAGTTCTTTCTTGAATTATTCAAATCTTACCTGATGATATGATTTACTTGTTACTGGAAATATTACCAACTGATTATTTACTGGATATATATCTCTAACAATATCTTTTGGCTGCCCCATGATGTCTGTATTCAGTAACTGTAATGAACCATCCCTTTGTTCATTCCAACCCTGTTTTCCTATCAAGTATAATACAAAAGCTACCATCCTATCTTCACGTTGATCATCATGTACCAACAAATAATCTGTATTGCTGTATAAACTACATGTTGCAGATATATGTGTTAGATTAAATCCAGTAATTTCAGCTACCTGGAATACTATTCATTTAAAATCTTAAGGGATTGATAATGCCAACTGAGCTCACCCACTGAATCACATCAGTATTCAAAAAATCATACATGTTCTTTATATGCTCAGAATGTAAGTATTTCAAGTCTTTTGACTGAAAGAATTCATACAAGTCCATGTAGCGTGAGTTCCAATCCAAATCATTAAACTCTTGTCGAATTTCATTTAACAAATGAGGGTTTTCAAGGAAATTATTCAAAACACAAACTTTGAATGGATCCACTATCAGTTCTGTATAATTATTGAATAATTTTTTATTCTGGTTCCAACATTCCTTTAGTTCTCCAATAGCTGTATTACTCAGTAGTTTCTTATTAATTTGTGGAGAGATTTTCAGCTTTTTTGAACGTTGTTCATCTGGATCTCTAACACATGTTGGCATTAAATGAACTGTGATAAAAATAAATAAAAGCTGTAAGTGATGTGAAATCCAAACTTATCAAGCTACTCACAACCTATGAGGCTAGAGGTTTTTTTAGGAATAATTCTGCAATCGTCGTCCCATATATTGCAATTCACTTCTGGTTCACTTTCATCAGATTCCTCATAATAAGAGACATCTTTTGATGAAGTGTTGCTCTCCGAGTCAGATTCACTGGGTGTACCAGACATTGCTGAAATTTTCACTTCGTAATTAGTGGTGAGTGCTTTTTTTTTCAAATATCATACCAATTTGGAGAAGACAGTAGAGTACAGTTTTTAAAGTAAGGAAACTTTGAATTTTGACAAATTTTGATTTCCTAGTGCCTATAAGTGAGGTTAAGGTTACTCTTCTTTTTATTTTTTATTTTATTTTCTGGCACCTTGCCTTTTTCGCAGTGTCAGTTATGGCCAATATGACGAAAAATGAGTGCATACTACGAAGGTCAGAAGAAGAAGAATGTATTTTTCAGGATTTAGGCATTTTAGGTTATGTTTTGAAAAGCATTTCTGCATTTTTGATAATAATTATTGTGATTGTGAGATTGTGAAGTTGTTAAAAATGTTAAAAACTTGGTAGAATGAAATATTGAAACAAAACGTAGTAATGCAAAAGGAATCATACAAGTCAAACAACAAACATGGTAGAAGCTTCAAGCTCAAGTAGCTCTTTGGAAGAAAGCGAAAATGAAATAAGTAAAATGAACAAGCATAAATCAGAAATGATAAACTCAATTCTGTTACAAAATGCCAACCAGAAGTATAATCAGATATTGAATACGATGGGATTACCCAACAGGAATCCAATCATTGTCAAGAAAGTTCAAAATCAGTCTCATATGTCAAGAAATAAGGATAACACTAGAATGAAGCTCCAGAGAAAAAGACAGGAAAAAGTTTCAAGTAGTGAAGAATCATCAGAGGAGGACGCCACTGTAAATGTTAAAAAAGAAATAAATCAATTTTCTGATGAGAATGAATCAATAAAAGGATTATCTGGAAGTAAAATTGAGGAAGAAAGTGCAACAAATTCTGATTCTGATAGTAGTAGTGCTAATGATTCAATTGAGGAAGAAATCAGTGGTACTGTGGGCAAAGTAGTAGCCTCTGACATCCAGCACAAAAAAAATAGTAAGGAGAAGAAACTGAAGAAAGTACAGCCAAGACAATCTATTTCTCAGGATGATGTCTCTGAGGATGATGATGAACGTAAGTTATTTCATGATCAAGAAATGGTGATTGATAGTTTTTAAATTTTTGTAGTCATTGAATCAATTGAGGGAAAGATTCTAGACCAAAATCGTTCCAGCATTGGTTTTGATACATCTGCAAATGGAAGACTAAATATTATACAAGATGTTCAAGTTAGTCCAGCAAAGGTAAATTACAATTTTTCATTGTTCTCCTTAACTAATTAATCTATCATTCCATGGAATTGAAATTGATTGTATCAGCCTAATAGCCTAATCATGAACTATTTTAGTATCCTATCAAATTATTCCCCTTTTTCTTCAGGCTAGGAGTCCCAAAGAGCAATTCAAGAAGCTGTATCCAAATATTGAACAGTTGCTAGTGGAATTGCCAACAAAATTTTTGGATAAATATGATTATCATCTATTTAGAATACCAAAAAATATAGATCCCCAGCCAATGCTGAATATGGAAATAAACATTCATGAAGAGAACAAAATAGTTTGTGGAGACAAAAAATTCATCATAAAACCTACTGCAAAAATTCCCAGTCCTGGACTTATAGTCCCTGAAAATAAAATATTGAAATTCAAGAGCAACATAGTAATGGAAAAGTATGTAAAATCAAAGAAGCATCCCAAGCTGAAAAGTGTTGAAAAACAACCTGTTTCCTTACCAAATGATTTGAAAAACCGTCACCCATTATTTGGTTCGAATTTTGAAGATAAAATTGAGCTAGATGAAGACATTAAGAGAAAGTTGGATGATGCTATTTCCAGCTCATTGAGAAGAGAAAAGAAATCCAAGAAAAAAAAGAATAAAGTGAAAGATCAGATCCACAATGAAGAAGTAATTTTCAACTTGTTAAACAGTGTAGGTACTTCTTCCAAAGGGAAGAAGAATATCAAGAGTGAACCATCAGATGATGGTGCCATTGTAAGCCAAGATAGCATATCACCTATAAAGAAGAGCAGAAAGACTAAACAAAGCATTATAGATGAAACTTTGATGATTATGAAATCTGAGTTGTTAACTGAATATGAAACTGACACTGGGAATATATCTCCCAAGAAGAAAAAACATAAGAAGAATAAAAACATGGATAGTTCCATTTTAGAAACGCCCAATATTAAGCAAGACATTTCTGAAGATATCTGGTCTACAGGGCTATCCAAGAAAGAAAAAAGACGAATGTCAGTTGCCAATAGTACTTTGATGATGGATATTTCAAGGCAACCTAAATTTGATCCCCATATAGGTGACATTTCAACAATTGATATGAAGGAAAGTACTAAAAAACACAAACGAAAATTGAATGGAGAAGAGGGAGAGTACAGAAGAAATAAACACAAAAAAGAATAGTTTTTGATGCAGGATTCAATGTTATACTTATATGATTTTTATTTTTTTGACAATTAGAATAATTATAATTGTAACAGCAAAGCAAAACTTTAACTCTATTCTGTAGTTCCAATTATTATTATTCTATTGTTCTCTTGATTGTCCTATTTTTTTAAATATTTTGGATGTGTTATGTTTCTCGGAATATATGTTATTTGATACAAAATTACCTCTGAAATGACCATTTATAGGATATAATGTGAGATATTCAAGATTAAATTTTTAACATTTTGATTCTGTGTATAACCATGTATAACATTACCCCAAGCCTATTTATTTTTTGCGAGGTTCTTGAGATTTCTTGAGTTTCCTAAATTCCTACTACTACCTTGAATGCCTTGATCACTACCACTCTATCCTAAACCCGAAACCTTTATATTTTTCGTTTTGTTTAATTTCAATCTTGTAAATTCAAATATCATTATTCAAATTCAACGCACTAACAGCAAGATCCTCAAACGAAGATGTTATTTAGTGCCAATGTCCGTGGCCATGCTGAGATTAGGTGTTATGTTCCGTGAGAGGTATCCTAGTTCCGTGCTCAGTTCTGTGCAAGATGGAAGAAACATTAAGAAGAAGAAACTAGAAAGTTAAAGTTGTGGATTGTGGAAAGATGGCTGGTTTGCAAATGTTGTCTGAGTCGGTGAGTTTTTGCTTTGATTTTGTGGATTTTATACCTAATCTTATTGATAAGTGAGAATATTTCGGATATTACGAATATTCGAAAATTTATGATTCAAGTCATACTACCTACTATGTGTGATAATAATTGTTCAATATTGTAATATTCATTACCGGCTTTGTCGGCGAGAATCTATTCTTGTGTTTACATTACATAAATTACATTCTTTTGTATTTCCCTTCCCTCCCAAGTGTAATTAGAGAAACTTGGATGTCGGATGTGATTATTTGGTTATGGGATAATGGGATTTATAAGGATTTGATTGGACTATGGGAGGAAATTTCATAAAGAAAGACCTTCAACAATGTGGTGTAGGTAGATACCTACCTCCTACCTCTTTATAAGTAGGTTAGTAATTCATTTAAAATTCATTAATTATTATATAATTAGTATTTCGGAATTCTTGCTGTACTGATGACTGAATAAAAAATCTACTCAGAAGAATAGAGAATAATATTGATCATTATGCAGTGGCGAAGTTAGGGGGGTGGCTTGCTTCCCCTCCAAGCCCCCCTTGTGTATGTGTATCGTGCCCTAACTTAACTCACAAACTATGACCTAGCCCCCTCCCCCAAAGAAAATTTGTTAGAATGTAATGTAGTCGCTCAGTAGAGTTCCTAAATTTACTTGACACTGCTGTTTTGACGTTTTTTGTCAAGTACATTTAGGAACTCTAGTCGCTCAGTAGTTTCAATTTTCGAAAAATATCAATCATCAGTAATCAATGGACGAATTTTCAATGACAATTTAGATGAATTGAAACTTATCCTGAATTTAAAATTGCACCAATACTGTCACTGTAATATAATCCCAATGCCCTGAGGCTTGAGCATGGGCTCGAGCGAGGTTGTAATTTAAGGGGACTAGAGTTCCTAAATGTACTTGACACTGCTGTTTTGACGTTTAAAAAAAAAAACGTCAAAATCATTTAAAAAAAACGTAAAAATCAGCAGTGTCAAGTACATTTAGGAACTCTAAAGGGGACAGGAGGTGGCGATTTCCCCCCTATGATTTTATACAAAAAGATAATTTCACATTGAATCTTCCTGTTTTATTTATATAAAATTTCGTTTCATTTCCCTAGATTCTTCGGAATCTTCTATATTCGTAGTTCGTTTCTACATGTACAAAGTACTCATGAAAATGTGAGTGTTATTCCAATAGTTCGCAGTGAGGACATCAGGTATAGTTTGTAGGTACAGATAGATTGTAAAAAAATTAACTTTCAAATATCTAAAAAAGTATCGAAGAAAAAAGTACTCTCAGGTACAATAACCCTATGGATATTGATAAACAGTGAACACCCTTTGTGTCCTGCTTACAGTAGGATACTATAAATACTTACATTTGAAAGAAACGAAATAGAATATCTGAAAAATCCCGAAAAGTAAAAATTCACCTACAGACAGAATACAAAATACTTTTCAATTGCTCTTCAGATCATTTTGTATCAATTAATACAAAATGAGAGCAGGAAACTGAATAATATAATGATATATAATATAACTTATTATGTGATGAAGTCGTCGGCCTGGAAAAAATATAATATTCATACTGAAGGCCCTTGACCTTGAGCCCTAATAAATGTCGCCTGCGGCGCATTTTTACAGTGCGAGAATTTTTTCTAGGTTCCTTGCTTCTTTTGAGGAATAAATAGAAAGATATATACCCTGTACTCAGGTAGGTATTGCCTCTTACCTAATGCCTCGCTAGAACAATGTCTCAAGATTTCTGAAACATTCTGTAGGTGAGGCGTGAGTGTCGTTCGTAATTCAATTTTCCTTTTGCCTTGAAAACGAAAGAGTTACGACCCGATCCTCATCATATTTTTCTCTCCATTTCATTTCCTGCTTCGCATTTTTAGAAAACGACACCGATCTAGCAATGTGCAGCCGTGACTAACCTTGAATGATTGTTCTCGTCGCGATGTTATAAGAAGTTATAAATGTAATACCACAGATTAACAAACCTTGTTAATCTGTGGTGATACGTAGTAATACGTTCGCGGTGGAAAATTTTCTCACTGGTCCAACCCGAAATCATTTTTTGCCAACTTGTGTCAATGCGTAGATGAACACGGGGATTGCATTTTTCCATTTCAAACAATGATTGATCGAAATTTGAAATTTCTGATGGAGTTATAAATCGTTTTAGTGTTTTTTATCGCTTGGTGCGCACGAAAGGGAGTCCCTATAATGTTCTAAGAACATCGTGCGTACCTAGGTAGATTATAAGTTCTTGGGAATACTTCCTCACGTTTATTTTATTACCAATCGAAAAAATGATCGCTGATGTATCTGAATAACGTTTATTTTATTATTTTTGTTAAATCCTAGTGCTTGTACAGGGTGATTCACCATAAATGTCCCCCCTCTAGTTCACCTATTTTTGAACCGAATTAAAAATTTGAAAAATAATCTGAAATGATTTTTCAGAAATTATTTTCCTGTTGCATCAGAGAATACAGGGTGCTCGGAACAAACGA
The DNA here is from genome assembly GCA_918026855.4 of Phaedon cochleariae. Taxonomy (NCBI): domain Eukaryota; kingdom Metazoa; phylum Arthropoda; class Insecta; order Coleoptera; family Chrysomelidae; genus Phaedon; species Phaedon cochleariae. The sequence goes on from OU896708.1 coordinate 60,457,781, forward strand.
TCTACAGAGTACTACGTGATTTTTTCAAATGGAACACCATGTATTTCATTGTATTTTTAGATTCATCCTGAAGAGCTGATTTCATCAATTCATCACACTTGGGGTCTAGCGGGAATGATTACAGAGATATAGGGTGCTCAAAATCGAGATTTTTCAACTTTGTTTTTTTTTGTCGAAACTATTTATCATTGGTCAAAACGGCTTCTATGTCCCCATCTCAACTTTTGATTTACTATCTACTGACATTTAATTGGAACATTTACGGGGTGGTTCAAGATTCAGAATTCTGATCACCATGTATTTATTCCAATTATTGAATGTCAGTAGAGACTAGAGAGTAAATCAAAAGTTGAGATACGAATATGAAAGCCGTTTTGACCGATAATGAATATAGTTTCGTCACAAAAAATTCCTAAAGTTGAAAAATCTCGATTTTGAACACCCTATATCTCTGTAATCATTTCCGCTAGACCCCAAGTGTGATACATTGATCAAATCAGCTCTTCAGGGAGAATCTGAAAATACAATGAAAAAATAGGATGTTCCATTTTCCATTTGAAAAAATCAAATAGTACCCTGTAGGTCCCCGAGCACCCTGTATTTTCTGATGTAGCGGAAAAAAACTCACTGAGCTAGAAGGGGGGGGGGGCATTTTTGGTGAATCACCCTGTACAAAAAAAAAACTAATTTTACAGCTTTTCCGTTCCTAATCACAAAATAGTTATTGTCTGCATAGATCTAATTACACATTAATGGGTATATTTTATTGCGGCTTCCAACAATTTATGGGTTTTACTTCCTGAAGAATATCATTATAGATTTAGAACATATTATCAGTGATAGGTTCTGATCTGACGAGAATCTTGAGTATGATTGGTAGTAAACTTATCTCACAATTACTGGTTTCTTGTCCTTTTCGATTCCTGTATTTTTTTCAGTAAACTTCTGCCAGTAAACTTTCATTCGTTCAAAAGACCTGGAATTAGTATGGAATTGCATGTCTACATTTCTTGCATAATGCTAGTCCAGATGGTGTCTTCCACTTTAATTTTCTCTTACACGATTTTTTCAGATTTTCAATTTAAGGTAACCTTTCAGAAGTTTGAAATAAAAAGCATATATCGTGGGCGTACAAGCAGAACCCTGTGAGTCCACTTTTTTCGGAAATGAGGAATTTATCACACATAAGTACATATTAGCGTAACGCTCCAGGCAAATAAACATTCAAGTCCATTTTGCGTTTGTTTCCGGAGATATAGTCAATGAAAATCCACTTAAGTCAATTTCGTTATAATTTTACAGGTTGATTCGAATATTCAATTGCGTTTTTCTCCTTATATCATTTTCTGGACTTACATGATTCTGATTGTACGCCCACGATATATACCTACCTCTAGGTATAAAATCACGAATTGCTCTGCTTCAAATAATGCTAGTAGGGGATTTTCTAGTTCTGACTGGAACTTGCTGGATATTATGCGTTTGTCGACAGAAAATATTTTAATTGAGGAGGTGTGAAGAAATCAAAAACGTGTTGAAAATAGCTAATTGTCTCATTTCTAGAGAAAAATATGGAAAGAATAGAAAAAAAAACGAAATACAAAAACAAAAAATTGTGACTTTTCATGTCTTTTCAAAAATCGTGTTTTTTTTCCAACAGTGATAATCATACCCTCACATCCCCAGCCCGAGTAGGATTAAAGGGTGTTGAAGTTTTCGAAAAAATCGCACAGTGACGTCGGTAAATGATTTTGTTTTTTTTTTCAAGGGCATTCCTGCTACTGTCGCTGTGTATATAGCAGTCATTTTCCTCTTATCCCAACCAATTTTCTGTGAAAAAAATCAAGGTACAGAATTGATCAGTTCTGGTTTTTTGAGGTTTTACTATATTCATATAGCCATTATTCTCATAAAACAATGCTTGATGGTTCTTATCAATAATGAACAAAAACGTTAGTACTTAAGCTCTTCATTGTATATGGATTATTATGGTCTTATTAGAATATTACTTAATTAATGTAGGTAGGTATTTACGAAAAAAATAAAAACATTTAAATTTTTCTATTCTGACCTAATGCCTCCAATGATTGTGGTCTATTTCGAGTGGAGTTTTTTGGCTACAAAGCGCGGAAGTCTTATTCGCAAATATCAAGGGAGTATTAATTGAAGGATAATCGTTTCTTTATCCTTGAATCGATTCACAGAAAACATTGCTGAATGATTCATGTGTCTCTTTGAAAATGTTCGCTATGAATAAAATTCAAGTGCACACCTATTATTACCATGCCAAATTCCTCTTTGCAGTAGAATTATGACTACCTTATTTTATCTTGTCTGTAAACAAGAAAAGAACAAGTGCTTTCGAAAAGTTCTGAATAAATTCATTTTTAGCCAAACTATCAATATCGATTTGCCACATTAATAATGAACAATTGAATATACAGGGTGATCCACGGTTGAGTAGTGACGACCGCGACTAATCTTTCAAATGGATAAGTATATTATTCAATACTATTCAATAGTTATTTTTACACCTAGGTAGTAAAGAATATCATTATTATTATTATCCAGGAGCAAAGATTATATCCCGAGGCTTCAGCCGAGGGCTATGAGGTCCCGTAAGAATAATATTCTTCACTACCGAGGCGTTTATTACATTTTTTCACCACTGGCAATATATTTCAATCTTTATAGTTCTGTGAAACTGAAATGTGGAGTAACTATGAAACCACTTCTTTTCAATTCTAATTAAAATTTAGTATAGCCATGACCATGACAGTATATGACAAATCATTATTGATAAATACCATCGAATAACAACTTTCAGACAAGTTGTTATTCGATGTAAACACCTACTAGATTCGAGTGCCATTCCTGCGAATCTCGCATAAGAACAGTGAATTCGGGTAGTTCATAAAATGACGAAAACTATACCTTGCTAGAGAAAAACACACTTTCCGCCTTGAAGCGGATTAAATAATGGTAGGATGTATACACGGAAAAAAAGGATTTGTTGCATCAAGATATTATTTATGCTTGAGTTATTTCTGTTGGACTGAGCAATTTTTTGTTGAATCAACCAGATACGTGATTATTTCATGGAAGCAGCTTGTTGGAATTAAGAATGTACTCTAATTGAATCAACAATATAGGTAATATCAATTCCATCAACAAAATATATGGTTTTCTCAAAAACAAATTATGTCGATCGAAAACAATGTCGATGTTGATTCAACTATAAACATTTCGTTGATTTTATCATACAATGATCATTTTGATGAGAATATATCTTTGAAACAACATACAAGTCTTCTTATTCCGATGTAGCAATGAACTCGTTTCGAATAGAGTAACGAAATGATATGTAATATCAATGAAATATTTTGTTCATTCTACATCAACTTAAATTTTCTCCTCTAGATATGTTTGCCTCGAATTCATTATATACGTGAAGCCTGATTCTTCGTATTTGAAATATCAGCTGGATAAATCGAACTTAGGATGATTAGCAATCCGAACTAGTTTTGCATCAGCTGAAGAGAAGTAAAGACTGAAGATCTATGCTAGGAGTCGACTTGTTTCCTAGTTTTGTTTATTCTAATGATGTGAAATTTCAGAAAATCCCCGGGTATTGAATTTGGTTCTACAAAACAATTTGTCGAATGGATATATAGTTTCTCTCGAATCAACAAAATATTTCATCGAATTAACCAAATAATTCATTGAATCAACCAAGTATATCATTGAATCAACCAAATATTTCGTTGAATCAACTAAATTTTCGATTAAATCGATATCCTGTTATGTTGAATCAAACAAAATAATTGTTTGAGCTACTTCAATATCTCTTCATAAACAATTCATGGATGTGCTTGATTGAAGAAGATCCAGGGTTCATGCAAGACATATTTACTTGATTCAAACTTCAAATTCGCTCTGAAACAACATAGATTTACTCATTCCAAGATTATATTTTGTCGTGCATATATGACACTTTTATTTGCTCCATTCAATTAAATTTTGCTTGATTCAACAATTCCTTTTTTTCCGTGTAGATAGTGGTGGAACAATGATTTTTTTCACTACTATACGAAAAAACAAATGCCATTGCCATTATAAATTTCCGAGAAATCCCACTATCTCTCAAAACAAGCTTCCTAATTATTTTAGATCCAGGAGAAACAATGAACGAAACTAATAACAACATGAATATAACAATTGCCTCTTATCGCACATTAGCTGTTAATTACAAAATTGTTTTAATACCCAGCAGTATTGTTCTGAAATGCCGAGTGATGGCAACCATGTAATCAGTCATATTTTTGCAGCACAAAATGCTTTGATCTACATTTCGAGAGGTGAACGTACGAAAAGTTTCCATCCATCACTAATGATGATGCAAATTACTGTGAATTTGAAATTTGGCATCACTCATCATGGAAACAGGTGAAATTTGCGTCATTCATATTTCGGAAAATTGAACGACGATTTGGCATATACAGGGCTTTTCTTAATAGAGCATTTTCTCTGAACGTATAGGTCGTAGAATAAATCGTTTACGATATACAGGGCGTCTTAGCTGTGGCTGAAGATGAAATATGAGTTTCGTTGAATTGCTGTAATGGAGTCCTTGGACGATTCGTCTGAACGACAATGATTTGGCATGCACAGGGTGTTTCATTATAGAGATGTTCCTGTAAACGTAGGTCGTAGAATGATTCGTTCGCGAGATACAGGGCGTTTAAGTAGAAGATAAAAAATAAGTTTCGTTGAATTGCTAGAGAGTCGATTCGTCTAAAGGATAATGATTTGATATATACAGGGTGTTTTATTATAAAGAAGTTACTGTAAACATGTCATAGAAGGCTTCGTTTGCGAGATAGAGGGCGTTAAAGTTAAAGATGAACAATAAGAATCGTCTTCCAGTGGCAGAAAAACATTGGTGGCGATGAACATTTTCGAAATTTTGTTCGAAAATTCAAGGAGAATGTAATTTCGTAGAAAAAAGGAAAAAACCCGATAGTACCACAGATCTTTACCGCAAGCGAAGTAACCAAATTTTATTCTGAAATTTTACGTTTGTGTCGGACATCCATCCATTTTTAACGTTCTTTATTTCGTAAACGAAACCTTCCATGGTCTAAGTTAATAGAAAATCCTATTTTTTCGGAGACACTGAATAACCTCTTGGTGCATGTGCGTCCCACATGTCTTGAAATACCCTGTATATCTATAGGTTACAAAAATCTCAATCCATGTGAAGAAAAAAATCGGTTAAGGAAATTCGGTCGCCCAATTCGAACGCATAAAGTAATTTATATTTTTAGTTCTTATTCAAATATTTTTTTATTTTATATTTATTCTACACCTAATAGTTTCAAAGCAAAATATAGCCTTATAAGTTTGGAAGTTAGGAAGTTAGGGACATCATTCGATGCAGAGTTTTATGCTCTTTGTCTTTTATGTCTTCAAAACCAGAAAAACTTCGAACATTTCGACGTTTTTGTGTTTTTTCGACCTGAGCTCGTACGGCTACGAAGATTAGTGTTCAGCACCCCAAAAAACATGATATAGGTGATGAGAGGAAGAAACTGAAAATAAGCCCAATAATCAAGAAACAAGTGAACCTACTAATCAGATGACTCATTTGACTGTTGACGAAATATTATTGTAATATTTCTACTGATGGGAATACTGAGATTCATCAGATAATAGAAAAAGACGAATTGAATGTAATGGTGAGTAGACAGGTAGAAGTTTTCGAGTCCAGAATATAACTTTTTTTAAAATCTACATCAAACTTCCGCTATTTGTAGTAGGGCTGGGAAAAAATATCGATATATCGATAAATATATCGATATATCGAATAACGATATTTAAGTTTTTAAATATCGATATATCGATAACTATCGATAAATCGATAAATATCGATATATCGATAAATATCGATAAATATCGATAATTATCGATGAATATCGATATATCGATATATCGAACTTATCGATAAATTTCAACTTATCGATAACCGATAACTGAAATCCAATATCGCGCAGCCCTAGCTAGAGTTCCTCAATGTATCTGAGTCAAATACATTCAGGAACTCTAGTTTGGACCAACTTCACTGAGACAGGGCTCGTAAAATAAAAAGTGTTTTTGATCCTTATCCTCTATCTCAAAATTTTGAATTGATTTGATGTATCAAACAATTCATTATGTTTTCTTCTAAATAATTCGAAGTGGCCGAACTTCAAATAACTGAGATTCAGCAAGAACAAACCGCATACTATTCGCATTACGTTTCTAATGAGTAGGTATATGTCAATAAATCTATATGATTGCAAGATAATTTTTGAACTACATAATACATCGATATATCGATAAATATCGATAAGTCCGATATATCGATAAATATCGATAAGTCCGATATATCGATTAATCGATATATCGATAAATATCGATATATCGATAAATAACGATATATCGATAAATATCAATAAGTATCGATATATCGAAAAATATCGATATATCGATAAATATCGATAAATATCGATAAATATCGATAAATATCGATAAATATCGATATTTATCGAAAAATATCGATATATCGATAAATATCGATAAATATCGATAAATATCGATAAATATCGATAAATATCGATAAATATCGATATATCGAAGTTATCGATAAATTTCAACTTATCGATAACCGATAACTGAAATCCAATATCGCGCAGCCCTAATTTGTAGCCAGAAACTATTTCAAAATTTGAATTCAGCATTCGACCAACTCGATACCTCACCATGAGGTCCTTTTTTATTTATATCGTTTACGGAAAATCCGTTTACCTCTAGGTTAAATTTAGTCGGAAAATTTGAATGTGTGCCAGTACAATAATTATTCCACGTTACACTTGTGGAGTTCTTTATATTTTTAGACCAGCCATCTTGGCATAACGCGCGTATACAGCTTTCTCTTTCTTGGGGGTAGTTATGAATTGTCATCTTAGGTAGTTGTTCAACAACTCGTTTGATATGCGATAAAAAAATAGTGGGATGTCAGATGGAGCTTTGGAAAGATGATTGACACATAATATAGATTTTGTGACCGCCAAAAGCTACGTATACAGGGTGAGTCATAACTATTGGGACACAGACTAAGTGCGGATTGTTTGGACCAAAATATGGCTGCAAGACCAAATTTAATATGCCTTGATAAAATATTGCTGTTGAAAAAGATACACGACGTTTCAATTGAAAGAGTTTTGACTATAAAATCGCATCAAAATTTATTCACATGTTCGGAAAATAATATCAAGAGACAAGATAGGTTGAATATCACTTCAGATTCGAAAACAGGACGTTCAATTCACTAACTTCCCATATTTTGACGCATTATTATCGGTAAAAAGTTTCCTCATACTATTAACAAATTAATTCATTCATAATTCATTTCTATGACCTGTCATGATTTCTGATCCTGCTAATCTATTCGATTGTACTAGTTCAGATTGTTATTTCATTATCCCTGATGAGAACTGACTTCATGGTTATCAATTTCAGAACAACCATCAAGTGAAGTTCCAATTTAATACTTTTTTTCTACTGGAATGTCGGTGGTTCTTTGGCTGGTGGCGAGCAGTGTATCATTGAAGATGATCCTACTTGGTCATCGGTCTCTTTCTTGGTCCTAAAAATTCAGACTCCTACATCAATAATTACGTGAGATACTGGGGTGCTTTCGTGAAAAGTGAGACAGAATTTATTATTTCAGAACTGAAAATTTTCCAGAAGGAATATGAGTAGTTAGTAAATTAAACGTTCTGTTTTCTGTTCTCGAATCCGAAGTGATTTCCAACCTATCTTGTCTGCTAATATGATTTTCCGGCCATGTAGGTGGTTCCATGACTGCTAGCGAGCAGTGTATATCGCTGGTAATTTCAATTGGTCATTGACTGTAACTTTGGAATAGTTCTTGCATGTGGAAATTTAACAATCCCAACTCGATAATTAAATAAGATACGGGGGTGTGTCCATGAAAAGTAGACATCAAAAATAGAATTTTCAGAACTGAAATATTTTTTCAGAAAAAATATGAATAGTTGGTGTGGTGAATTGGGCGTCTTGATTCCGAATCCGAAGTGACTTTCAACCTATTTCGACTCCTCATATCATTTTCCGGAAATTGGGGTGGTTCCATGGCTGTTGGCGAGCAGTGTATATCACTGAAGACTACCCCAACTGGTCATAGAGTGTATTTCTGGTATATCTCGCTCCAGCAAATTTTAGGATTCTTACCCAAAGAATACGTCTGACTGACATAAAATGCCCCAAGCCATAGCGCCGCTATCAATTATATGATTTTGAAAATCAGTAAATCAAAAAATGAAATGACATCAGATACTATGAGTAACTGAGTAGGCTCTGATCATTGGTTTTAAATTTCAACTATTACGTCAGCGACGGAAAGCTTTTCTTCAAATGGAATCATTTTTTTATTTCGAGACTTTTTTTCTGAATACAATGAGGATAAGTAGACTCTTGGACGAGAAAGCTCAGTTGACAGGGAATGAATATTTTCGTGAAATATGAGATGTATGTACCTATGTCATTGAATGTGGAATGTGGCAGTAAATGTCACTGGAATGAAAGTCAATGTTTCAATTAATGTTAAATATTTCGATACTGCAGGCAATGTTAAGTGTGCTGTGAAAAAATGAAAATATTCAAACTGGTTATCGTTAATTTGAACACATTCACACCTACACCTACTGATTGTAGATGAAATTCACATTTCGTTTTATTTATGAGGAAATTATAAGTAAATTTTACAAGATAAGTGGGTATCGGTATTCAGTTTTCATGAACGAGTTTGTCATACACTCAGTATAGTTGGAATGACGATGTTGAAATCGTGATGGAATTTTTTTGTTCGATACAAAAAATATAACAAAAGGTGAACAACTTCATTTTACGCAGTTCCAATTCCAATAATAATAATATTCGAATCAATGATTTTATAGGTCTTATGTAAGGTGGCTGAGACATATTATAAGACGCATTTCTATATCCGTCCTGTTTATTGCTATTCATAAATCCTAACATAATCAGTGCTAATAATATTCTCTTATGGGCTCGACTGTACAATGAAGAATGCCCACCGATTTGAATTCATCGGTTTCTGAAGGAAATTTGCATGTTTCCGCTTTTCTGTTTCAATCAAGTTCCAAAGGCGTATAATCTTCTACTTCGTTACATTTATTGATTCACGCGCGACCGGGCATGAAGTGGCACTTTATCGCCCAGATTCGCGGTCGTGAAGTAGCACTTTAGCCTAGAGCGATACAGAAGTACAGTGGGCGGTAAAGTAGTGGACTACTATTCGATATTTCTTCGCAAGTGGCATACATTATTTGGCCAAATGAATTCAAAATCATTAACTAATGCCATACAGTTAATAAATGTCTAGAACGGTCGTGCATAAAATGTTAATAGCGTCTTACACGCTGCGGTCCATAAAAGCCTACTTTTCGCCCTTATTGATACATGAATTACTATTGTTCGAGTGTATGTCTTGTATTCAGGGTGGTGTATCTGAGGTTGCGCAGAATAATGAAGATTTAAAAAATAAAGTTATATAAATAATGATTCACAAAGTGGCATCAAAATGAATACATGTTGATGGAAGTCTGTATTCGCGTATGAACAAATATAATAATATCCAATATATTTTCGAATAAAATGATTCCTAATATAGTTACTTCATTTTTGTGATGTAATTCTGATCACAGGAAGCCATGAAATGACAAATCAGACACAATTTATGGACCATATTATGATATAACTCATTAAAAAAAATGTGATTGGGATAACGCGATTCTCAATTATTGTTTTTGTCATTATTTCACCCAAAAGAGCGTTCAAAATACTGCCCTTGCTTATTACCAATGATGAACATGTATTATAGATAACCCTGTATATTTTTCCTATCTATGGAAATGGAAATTGCTCAAAACCACATGATCACATGAAACGGAACGTTTCCTGTTTTCAATAAATTGGGCAGCGAAGTAAAAATTTTAATTATGTTTTGAATTATTCCACATTAGGAAAGATAGGAGTAAAGTACATTTATGAATTTGAATATGTGAAAATATACAGATTGTCCCATTTGAAAAGACGAAGTTGCTGTCATCCGGGAAACCGGAAGTCCGCCATATTGGTTTGTCGTCAAATCCGAAATGGTTGCTTTCGTAACTGTGCCAAATTTTATTGAAATCCGCTTATGAATGCACAAGTTACAGATGTTGACCTATACCCTGTGTCTATTATACACTAGGTTTTCGTTTTCCCAAGCTGATATCACTGAAATTATAACAAGGCAGGGTTGGCAAATATCATGATATTTTTATATATATCAAAATATCAAAATATCATAATATCGGATATATATCAGAAATTTCGATTTTGTTCCTAGGCTGATATGCCAAAAAAAAAACACAATATAAAATACCTTTATTTTGGTAAAAACAAAAATCAAACTTCAGTTTAATTCTCGGTTTAATTTGAAATAACAAGACACGAAACAAAAAATAATATTTTTCCAAAAATATGTAATATATGGTAATATAATAAACTTGTCGTTTGATAAATTTTTAAGGATTGCAAAACCGAGAAAGAGGAATATAATCATCATTATCAATATTATCATCTTCACTCAAGGCAACTAATTCATCATTTGACGAGATCCAGTCCAAGCTTTTGGCTTTTTTATCTGTATTTGGGTTTAAACATTTAAAAATAAATACTAGCTTACTGGCTTTTTCGTTGCCTAGACGATTTCTCAATTTAGATTGAACTATTCCAAAACTCGAAAAAATTCTTTCTAAACCAGCTGTTGCCACTACTGCACTGAATAACTGCTCACATAGTTGTAAGAAGAGTTCTTTTTTTGGCCATTCGGAGTCAGGAATTGCAACCGATTTCCACCAAATCATTGTATGCGTGAGGCCTGTTCGTTTGTATTGCTAAACTTGCTAAAGTTGATTCTTTTTCCATAGTTGTCTCTGTTCATGGCATGATGTAAACAAAGTAAGTCATAGAAAAAAATCGAGTTCAGCAGGTAGAGCAAGGACAAACGAACACTCCTGATGTACCATGTACCTAACAAGCAGTAAACAAAAACCGGGGATTCCCCGAGTTGTAAGTTGTAACCACGAAAAGCATTGTTGTCATGTATTCATTTTTAACGCAAAATATCAAGGACTTTTTGCTCCGGTATTTATTTTGTTAAAAAGAAGTATATGATATATATCATGATATATATCAATCAATAAATATCAGATATATATCATGATACATTATCATGATATATATCGGCCAACCCTGTAACAAGGCCTTCATCGACTGAGTTGATCTTTGACGAAATAAGAATCCTTGAATGAAGTGGGTACATCCAGTATATAGGGTAGATTTCATATGGACCATTCCGAAAGTCATGGTTATCTGAATACTTGCTTTCGCGTGATATATTATGTATTTCTATTCATTCCTCAACAACCAATGAGAGAATAACCATAGATATTTCGATGCTGCCAGATTTATAACTAGTCAATACCTTATGAGAATTATGAGATTGAATATGACCAATGACAACAGTATAGGTATTCACATTCACAGTAGACAATAATGGTTCCACCTGGTCCCTAATGATCACTTATCGAATACTTATACAGGGTGGTCCGTTTTTTAATACGGAAAATTTAACAGCGTATATAGTACTCGTTGAAATAATAAATAAACTTCCTATATGAACATATACTTTTAAACGCTTCGTTTTCGAGATATAGGGTGTTCAAGTTTATTTAAAAAATCGATTATTTATTGATTTCTCAGAATTGCTATAACCGAATGTGATGAAATTCACATCTATTGTGGAAATATCAATGAGCTAACTTTTAGACCTATTACAGATCATGAATGAGTTACATATTTTCAGGGGTGTGCATTTCAAAATACAATTTTTTTGCCCTCTTAGATTTCTTATCTAATAGCTAGAGAAATATAAAAACCAAACGAAATGAACATCTGCATACTCTTCAGTAATAAATCCCATAGGCATATTGACAAACGGCAAAATTTGAATAAAATTACTACGCTTTTTGATAAAAACACGGAATAACTCCAGTTTGTTATTTCTTTGTCAGAACTTTCAGAGTGACTGAGCATAGCCTACTTCTTTAATTGATATCAAGTAGTATTATTTAACCTAAAAATGTTATAAAATCTAACAAGTGAGCTTTTTTCATTGAAACTTGAAAAATAAATGCAAAATAACTACCCGAAAAATTTGTGTTATTATTACCTTCGCCACCCCAGATTCAGCCGCCACTGAAAAGTTTTTATGAATAATTTTTATTCAATCTTATAAAGCTCAAAAAGTTTAGTATCTGTGAAACATTTCGTTAATTTATCTACCGTTTCTAACTTTTGATTAAAAAATATATTCAGAAGCGTATTTTTGACACCCAATATATCAAAAACGAAGCGTTTAAAAGTATATGTTCATAAGAAGTTTTTTATTATTTCAACGAGTACAATACGCTGTTAAATTTTCCGTATTAAAAAACGGACCACCCTGTATATCTCGCAAGATGCTTCAGTAATCTGTGCCTCCGTGCCATAATAAGAATATCCTAATAATGTCCGGGATTTTATTTAAACCCAAACTATTTCGTGACTCTGGCAACAGCATAATGCTTATAGGCAGGAACTGGTGGAGTGTTTTTGCACTCAATGTATATGTTTCCTTCTTACTCGCATGTGTTGAACAGAGCTAAATATACACTCAGTGGAGAAACACTCCACCAGTTCCTGCCAATGGTTTCGCTATTAAAGTTCACAGAAATATCAAGAAAAGAAGAGGATTCCAACCTAACTATCTAATGTCATCCTCGTCTGTCACTGGTCTCTCACCGTCATTTTCATAACCTATATCGAGCCAAATTCTGCCTGGGGCCAATCTTACAAATACTGCAAATATTCGAAGATAATCCTCATGTTATCCGGTTCTTCAGAGGTGTGTTGTGTGAAAATTCATTTCAGAAATATTCTTGCTCTTGTCTTGCAGAAATAGAGTATTGATACGTAATTCGAATGCTATGTCATAGTTGAAAGAATATCACGCGTTTTCCCGTTCATGTTATGATATATTGTGAATTTCAATTTTTTTTTAAATGTACAGAGCTCTGAGGAAGAAACGGTTTACGATAGTGGACTAGTAAGGGTTAGTACCAACTTCGAAATAATGAAATAAAATTTTTCACTGTAACAGGCCCAGGATCGCAATCTTGAATCTTGTAATCTTGATGAAGACCAAACAAACCTTATTGACGAACGACCAACGGCCTTGTTATGTGTTTTCGTCATCATTTCATCTAGTACCTAATCACATTATTATTGCAATGCCACACCACGGGGAGTAATTACTGTATCAAACATCTCGAAAGTATTAGGTCGTTTATCTCGTATCGTTATTGTTATGCCCTGATCACCCCCACGGCGTTTCAATTGGCCTTGGGCCTGTTGCGCAACAAAATAATGACTGTTGGCCTTGAACTCACCGCGAATTCGAGAATGGCCACCCAAACACATTGCCATTGGCTGGTGCGGTTGGGATGACGATTGCTTATCTGGACGGCATACCGAATTTTGACTAACTGATTATTCGTCAATTTTTTGCGCATTATTTTCCACGTTGATGGTATAATGTGAAGTAAACAGATATTGCGTATGATGACTTCGGCAGAGCCAAGCCAATTCGACACGTGTGTTACATGATGGGCTACCTTCACTGAGGCGACGATTTATTTTGAATTCCGTTTATTGAATGAAATTATTCAACGTTGTTGTTTAGAAATGCCTGAAATACATATTTTGGCGATTTAGTTGCCGTCCTCAGTAGACTGAATCTGGTGAAGTATATTTCGGATATTCTCCAGAAATTACCAGCGAGAGTGTTGATCTTTATTACACTCAGTTCCAATAAAAGTGACGCACTTGATATTTGACCTATTCTCTTGAAAAAAAAAAACAAAAAATAGTAGGCCGATTTTTATTTTGTTTTATTTGTTGGTAGGTAATGCATTTGTCTTAAAAGGTGAAAATTTTTTCAAAGCCTCCTTGATGGTGGTTGAATAACTCGAACCATGATTTATTCTTAATTTTTGACTCACCCTGTGTGTTAATTGAGTAATGGCATAGAAGGTGCTTACACCCTATAGAGGCTTCTTTTGCGAGCATTTTGTTTTATTATTCGCTGATTTATCTCTAAAATTTTCCGAATTACAGCTTTTTTTGCTGAATCCTTGCATATTACCAACTTTTTGGGGATGACTGCTTAATACCGTGTATTGCCTCCTCTAGCAACTCTAAGAACTTCTAATCTACGAGGCATACTGGAAATTAATTTGCTCATCGTTTCCATTGGTATACGGTCCCATTCTTCCACTAATGGATCTGCCATTTCTGCGAGACTTTCCGGAGACCTCTCGCGAGAACGTACCCTTCTCCCTAATTCTTCCCACAAATGTTCTATAGGATTCATATCGGGGCTTCTCGCAGACCATTGTAATGTGGTAATACCAGTAGCTTCTAACAAGTCTCGCACTATTGCTGCGGTGTGTGGTCGGGCATTATCCTGCATCAATATAAAATTATTGCCCACTAACTCTGCATAAGATAAGACATACTGCTCTAAAATGTCAATGTAAATTTGAGCATTCATCGACTGCCTCACCGGAAAAACATGAAGGGGTGTCTTTCCATTCATTGAAATCCCTCCCCACACCATAACGGACCCACCATTCAAACTTTCACATTCTGTTATTAAATTTTGATTAAACCTTTCACCAGTTCTTCTCCGTAAACAAGACATTCGACCATTCAGGAATATTCCACTGTCCATAATTTTCAACAAAATTTCTTCTAACAGCACGATGTTCGGGCAATAATTTTGGACCTTTTGCAGATCTCCTAGCTTTTGAATTAACTTCTTTTAGACGTCTACACACCGTCTGCTTACTTACTGCAACATCACGAATTTGGCGAAGATCTTGCCGAACATTTACCGCAGTATTTGATCGATTCCGTAAAATCCGCAATCTCAAGAAGCGATCATCTCTTGGAGAAGTTTTTCGGGGGCGACCAGAACCAACCATCCGAGCGATGCTTCCTGTTTGTTCGTACTTGCGGATTGCTCTACGAGCAGTTGCTTCATGAAATCCCACTGCACGAGCGGCGTAACGTTTACTATGCCCATCGTTTACTAACGCAACTAATCTTGCTACTTGTTCAGGATTTATTTGAGGCATTTTATGCAATTTTAGTCAATAAAACAAGACACTTAATTAATGACACTACGACAAATGGTCAAATATGGAGGCATACAACAAATTAGTTGCTATGGCACGGTATATGTTTTTTAAAGACAATGTGATCCTACAAGAGTACCATCAATTTTGAGTACTCTGATCCTTCAATAAATTCAATTTGTGGGATAAGCGTAAGGTATCAGCAAAAAAGCTGTAATTCGGAAAATTTTAGAGATAAATCAATGAATAAAATAACAAAATGCTCGCAAAAGAAGCTCCTTTCATATAGGGTGTAAGCACTTTGTATACCATTACTCAATTAACACACAGGGTGAGTCAAAAATGAAAAATAAATCATGGTTGGAGTTATTCCACCACCATCAAGGAGGCTTTGAAGCGGTGCTTCCTGTTTGTTCGTTCATTTGTAAATAAGATGCCGTAATTTTGGCGCATTCACCATCTCACATGATTACACGGAAACAAGAGATTGCTATAATTTTTTGCCGAATTCGCCAATGATCTGTTGATACCTATTGAACTCCTAGATATACAGTGTCATTCATAAAGTCGGCATCGTATGGGAAACACTTTTTTCAGTAACCGTCCGGGAAGTGCTCACTTCCTGGGCGCATTTTCTTTTGAGAAAGTAGCATTTTTCCGGCCGGGAAGTATGACATCGTTGTTGTCATTGTAACTATGAAAATCTTGGTAGATATGGTTTTGATAAATGCAGATGATAATTACCATAGCAGCGAAATATCGGCTGACAGCTATTTTACATGAAGTTAGTTGACATTTTGATTTTTGAAAGTTTGGAAGTATTTAAATATTTTGGAAATACTCAAATACTTCGGAAATATTCAAATACTTTAAGCGTACTTAAATACTTTCAGCGTATTTAAATACTTTGGAGATACTCAAATACTTTGAAAGTATTTAAATTCTGTGGAAATACTCAAATACTTTTGAATTTAATATTTATATACTTTTTGGCCTTTCGATATATTTAATATTCAAATATTTTGAATATCCGAAAGTATTTAATACTTGATATTTAAATACTTTTCTCAGAGTTTTTTGCCCAGCTCTGATTATAAAGCTTTATAAAGGCATGCAGTGTTAAATGGGAGAACATCACCTGTCAGCATCTCCTAGTCTATGTATATAGCCATCAATTGAGGTATTGGTACAGCCCAGAGAAAGAAGAATTGATGAGAGTGAGACGCAAGGCGCAACGAAATTTTCGAAATTGTAGATGTAATATTATATCTAATATTTAGTTAGATCATGTTAGATCTTCACCATCACAAGAGACTGCAATCTTTGGCACATTCACCATTCTACGAAATGTATTATACATTTTTGGCGAATTCGCCATTATATACATGATTTATCACAAAACCAAAAATGAGTGCAATATTTGGCACAATCGCCATCCTACATAATGAACTCGTAATTTTTTGTGTAAGTACTCAACTTCGATACGAAGCATTCAACATGCTACCTAATTCATTAGTGAATTAAAAAATAGATCTTCGGATATAAAAAACACAAACAACTTATAATCCTCGATATAAATACTGATCATTTTCCTATGTTCCTCCTTTTTGTTTCTTGGTTTTCTGAATCTTTTGCACGGTGCCAATTTAACTCTCACCATGTTTTACTGTTCATTAAAAATACCTACCTACCTATTTTGGTTTTGGTATTGTTCGAAATCTGAGAGAGATAATTGAAATTACCAATGCTAAGTTCCACATTTCGGTTGTATTTTGTGGTGCGTTTTTCTGTTTTTGCTAGTACATTTCCATCTACGATAGGTGACTAACGAATAACTTCAAATTCTCAAGGTCTTCGGTAAATAGTAAATGGTTCAGTTCGTTTTTCGTACGATTTCATTAGTAATAGTCTATACCTACCCACCTACCAATTAGTCACACAAGATTTAATTCAGCGGCCAAGTTCAAGGTTAAAAAACAAAAGCCTCTCGCTTGACTTTTCCGTTGGCCAGCCACCCAAACAATTTTTTTTTTTTTCGTTTTATTAGCGTTTTATTTTGTGAGAATAGAAGAACAAAACAAAACTAATATATAGGTATTTCATTGTTGCAGGAAGTTCGCAAATAAAACCGGTTTTGGTAGGTTGGCTTGCTGGCTACTACATCATCATTAACGGGAGATGATGTTATGATGAAGATGATTTAATGTGTTGACATCATAGACTTTTAGAAAATGCTAGCAAAATGATTTGAAAATCTATTGCGATTTTTGCCAAGAAGGCTGTTCTGTTCTATAATGTTGAATCAGTACCACCACCACCACCACCACCACTCTTGAATGTTGTTTTCCCTATATCCTGAAACTGTTGGATTCTGTCCAAAAAAGGGTGGGTGATGCCTCGCACACAAACTCACTCACTTCTCTGGAACACCGTAGTAAAGTTGGCGATCTGGCTCTATTTTATAGATATTTTCATGGACGATGCTCTTCTGAAACATCAACAATTGTTCCTCCCTTATTGGCAGTCCCCGCGAGATTAACCCGTCGAGTTGAGGCTTCGCACCCCTTCGTGGTCACTTTGGAGACCTGCAGAACATCTTTTTCCAAAGACTCGTTCATCCAACGAACAGCGAGGCTCTGGAACGCATTGCCAAGGGAGGTGTTCCCCGAGGCATATAACCTCCAGAAATTTAAGAAGAACACCAATTCCTACTTTATTTCCCTTGGTTCTCACGATGTTCTCTGAACATGACAGGATATCCCTTTTCGTGGGAAACAGAACATGAAAAAAATCTTTGTTTTTTGGTATTGTGAATCAAATCACCGAAATAAAGCTAGATATGAACTATTTTTGCTATCAGTGATATTATTCGAAAAAGCAAAACTCTGCTTGTTTTTGTGTTTGAAACAGTTGCATCAGTACTATGACTGATGCATAAATTATTGTTTAAATTCAATAAACATTCGAAATCATAATCACCACGTATTCTTATACCACCTGATGTTGACCTACTGAACCCTATACATACGTGACAAATCAAAATAGTTTTGACTTCAATCAAAAATGTTTGTTGATATAATATAGATCTTGGTTAGTTTTTCATAATAGCTTTGTTGTTATATCATTATTGAATCATCGTTATTAAGAAGTTGATAAGGAGTATTCAGGGTGTTCCAGATTTCCATTGGAAAAATAAATTTCAAATTGTTAATTAACTATTCTGAACTGAAATTTTAATTTGAATTACAAATGTGTAATTTCTCATTTTGGTCATTTACTTTGTCATTCATAAAGTCTGCATCATATTATGGGAAAAACTTTCAATCAATGAATTAATTGATTTAATTTCGAAATTTGACTTGGGCGTAAAGTTCTGCTTTAAAAGTATGAAAAATGAACTACTCCATCAGGGTCACGTGACTTTCGCAACATGACAAGTTACATTTTTTCAAATCAATCAGAGAAAATGAGCTTATTTGATTGAATTTCATAATGTGTCTCGAGTTTGAACGTTCTGTAACAATTTTTAGTTTTTTCAATTTCTACGAAATGTCTGTAATATTACAAAAAAATAACACCGACAAAACTATTTCATTCTAGTTGCTTCATCATGCTACTAACTTTCCATCACTCCTTATCGAAAGAAATATTACTGCGACGCCACAGAAAGAGTAATTTCGAAAATAATTACATCAAAAATGTCTAGGTATTGAGTGTTCAACAGATTTTGGTCCACAATAATGCTTCGCATATGATTCAAAACCAAATGTGTGATTTTAAATTCAACTGGAAATGATTCTACGACCTCAATATATTATCAAATTTTTTTTTGGCAACCTATTCAGTGAAATTGAAATTATACTGTATCAAGAAAATGTGCAAATGTTGTTTTCCAGTACCAGGCTCATTACTCTCATTAGGTGTCTAAAAATAAGTAAGTTTTATCAGGGAAACTGAATACGTGACATGAGAAACGAATCCGAACTGTGTACGATATCGGCCAATTATATTGAACTAAAAATATTCTAGAACATCTATTTGTTGAGTTTTGTATACCTTTAGGTTGACAAAATCAGGTCAGTTCTGTTTAGATTGGATCGCTGTCAAAAGGTAATATATGCTTTGTTATGTGGGTTCATTTTTCTTCCGAATATACAGGGTGCAGGGTTTCCCGAAAATAGTGTGAAATAGTCTACCACCGTTTAGGGTCCAAGACAGGAAGGAAACATGATATAAACATAGGTCGCCAAATGCGCTACCTAAAGAAGCTGAACAGTGCCTCTGATGAGGATAGTTTTCTCAATATTTACGAAATTCTTTGAGATGGGTTATACTTACTTAACTTCTTGTACTGAATTGAAAAAAAATTGATTATTATTCAGGATTATTTATAATGAACTATTCTGTGTGCGATCTTTTTCAGAATCTGATCGCAGAATATAAAAATTTACGCATACCTGATTTGTTTCCGATTTCGGTAGATATGACATTTCATAACCATGCTGGAGATATAAATACACCTTATTATAGTTGAGTATTTTTGTTTTGATCAGGAAATCCTTCAAGATTCACATACTTGCTTGATCTGTATTTCATTCGTTATTCCCGGGATGGATAACTTGTTTTTGAATAATCACTGCAAGCAATAGTTTTTTGTCTCAAACAACGATGTTGTTCACCTCAATTTGATTATCGTGCCAAACACAGTGGAGTATGGAGAGAAATGAATAATCGCTATTTTTATTGTTGATATGCTCACTAACCTAACATTTCCACGTCTTTTTCCTATACCTGGTATACTGGCGCGGTATTTGCTATTATAGCACCTGGTCCATACACAAATATGCCGCTCTGTGGTTGTATTTATATTGAAACTACAATTCGAACAACTTTGAAAATTGAGAAAACTTGATCTGTTGATATAGGTAGAACCACATGGATTATTTGTTGCATTGCATACATATGGCACGGCATCGGTGGTTTACTTCACATTTATTTCAGTTAACTCTTTCTGTTGCAGGAAAAATATCATGTTTTAATCGGATCAAAAGTGACTTTGTTTGACTCGCAAATTTTGCTTTCGTTCGGCTTCGCTAAACGCTCCGCCTCGCAAATGCAAAATTCACTTGCCAGACAAAGTGTCACTTTCGATCCTAATAAAACAATCTACAATTTTTTATTGGTACCCTACAATATGCTTATTTGAAGAACGCCGCATTAGTGTGTTTAATTCTAACTTAAAAAAATGCGCGTTTTTTTATAAAATTACCACGGCAAGTCTAAAAATGACATGCAGAGTTTTAATTATCGATCTGACATGATAACCATGTTACGTCAAATACAATATCACTAACAATCATTAGTTATCAGGGTTAGAATAAGTCATAAGTTTGATAAAAAAGTCAACAAAGTTCGACTTTCATTTACGCAAACACAATACAAAAATTTAACATGAACTGACTTTATTTTCTTCTAAAATCCAAAAGCATAACAACAAAATAGTCAATTTTTGCAAAACAAACTGAAACTATTGGTTGAAAAATAAATTAATGCAAATATGCAACTCATAACCTATTCAAAATCCTCATTAGAGCTTAGTGCTACTTTAAAGTTCGCAATTTTCCAAAAAATTGCAGCAATTTTCATTGGGCGCCTATGCACTAGTGCTCGCACTAGTGTCATTTTTTCGGAAAAATTTCTTGGCATAAAAATTCTCATTGAAATGTCAAGTTTACTTTTACAAAAACACAGGGAGAAAAGGCGATTGCATATCTATGCACAACATTGTGTAAAAGATGTGTGTGAAGTATTATTTAACATTTGTTCAAATAATCACTACAGTCATTTCGTGAAATGAAACAAATGTTTGTGTATATCAATTTGTGAAATATTTGTACATATCCATGTAGCGGAAAACTACACAAAAATATGCACATCATCCAATGCACACAATTGTATTGACTAAATACACCGCTTTTGAAATAATGCTACTATTTGTGTAATATTTTGCCACAGGTGTGCAATTTTCTTCCACTTGGTAACGGCGTCCTATCCCCTTCTCCTTCTACCTACTTATATCTCAATCTCAATATTCTGAATTCGCACTTGACCTGTAGATGTGTTACAAGGAGGTTACAAGTGTGTATGGTGCAGAATGTAGAATCTTCTCATTTAATATTGTCTGGCGAGTTGGTGAATAATTGATGATTGTACTTAATGACCATAGGAATAGTCCTTCCGCAAAATTATTTCATGTTTACTATAGTGCCACAAAGTGGAAGATGTAATGAGATGTATCAACAAAGTGTCGAAGACATTCTTCTTTGTTGGGAACTGCTTGAACTCTGGTATCTACATTCGCCGGTAAGTTATTATTTCAATAATACCTAATAATAATAAGCTTCGACTTGCTTTCAATTTCAACACCCATTGAATGCAAGTCGAAGCTAATAGCTGATCATTAGGTTTAATTGAAATAACTTACCGACGAATGTTGATGCTAGTTCAGGTAGTTCCCAACAAAGAATCGACACTTTGTTGATACATCTTATTACATCTTTCACTTTTTGCCACTAGTAAACATGAAATAATTTCGTGAAAGGACTACCTATGATCATTGAGTACAATCATCAATCATTTACCAACTCGCCAGACATTAATAAATGAGAAGATTCTACAGTCTACGGAAGTACACATACTTTTGTATCGTTACGAAATTTGTGTACAAGAAATACACAAATTTGTGTTATTTTCAGTACATTGAATTGTGAACATTTCCACAATTTTGTAATGCTAAGTTCACCCACATACACAGTTTGTGCACACATATCACACAAATTGGTGATATTTGTCGAACAAAATATTGGATGATTTTATATATTTGGTGTCACGAAAGTACACAAATTTTGTTTGGTTTTTGAAAATAACAAAACTAAATTGTTCGGTTATACACAAAATCACTCACACAAAATATTGCGCGAAATATACACAAATTGGTGCTGTCACCATTTTAGAAACAAACTGTGTAAAAAATCTACACAAATGTGTAAAAAGCTTACACTAATTTCTCTCTGTGAAGAACTCTCGTTTGATTGTAAGTGATGAAATCAACTGTAAAGCGGCTCTTGGAAGTGTATTGGCGCTCAGATGCCATTGGATTTTTCAGTTTAAACTTATTCAAATTGAAGGTAATAATGCGATTTGATCCCATTGGAGAAAGTTCGAATTAATTCATGACTTCAAGAAAAAAAGTCATTTGAATTAATTCACGAATTAATCATTGTCATTGTCGTTCTAGATGACAACCTAGTTAGGTAGTTAGTATATAGGCAAGAGAGAGCCAGAGATAAGTTAGGTTTTCATTTAGATCGACAATGCTTATGATCTCAAATTGTATACCAAAAAAGAAATAGCGACAAGTATTCTTGGATAAATTAATATACTATTTTCATGGTAGAAAAGGTAGTGTTGTCGAAATTTTCGTTAGAATGCACCGTTTTCGAATGAAGTTGATTGAAAAATTCGGGGGGAATGCACTAAAATCACAAATCTTTTATTTTCAATTCCATAAATTTGATTAGAAATAATTAAAATATCTGTCCCGATATTAAACTCTGTTTGCGAAATGCCATATTCTTATTTTGAACTGTTGCCAAATCATCAGTCGTTCAACGTCGATATTTCTTTTTGTAAAATATGTGAAAGTACCCTTCAAAACGTAAAAATGTAAAAATAAGATGTGTAAACATTGTTTGCATTCTCATGCATATATTATAGGTTTACATGTTTTGGCTCTCCAATATGTGAAACTATATAATAAAAATGATGGATGTTTTCCTGATTTGCTGATTTATTGGCTGTTAATTCTATTTGTAGTCTGTCATTGGTTGTCCAATTTTTGATACATAAAAAAGGTAGACATTTTGTATTATGTATATAAATATCTGTACTGCGTTGTTTAGCCACATTTGAAAAATGTATGTATGCACGTGTTTAAATTTTTTAAGGAATTTATCTGTTTTTGTTGTCAACGAAATCCTGTAGATATATTCGGAAACATTAATTATATACTTGATCACAACATTTTTTTTAATAAAGCAGAACAGGGAAAAAACCGTGACATATAAAGTATACTGGAATATAATTTTTTTTTCATAACTTATTTGAAGTCTTTTAGTAAAGTATATACCGGACAACGGACAACCAAAATTTCTCTACAGGGTGTCCCGTGACTCGATTCCCATAGGTTAAGGCGAGGGTTAAGGGCATAGTTATACTTTATTATTCATTATCATGCAAGAGAATTCCAACAAATCACCTTCGCTGCAATTCCATAAAGAAATTAAAATCAATTTGTTGAATCGTACCTTACATGTGAGATAATAAGTGAAAATGTAGATGTCAAGCTATATTTAGGTTTTTAGGTTTAGGATTAGTAGATGGTATTAGGAATAGATTCTAAGTCGAGCCATTGCACAGGTTAAGTGTAAGAATAGCTTCCTAGCTAAACTTTGCCTGGTGCACATACCATCTATGCCCCATATGTAATATTCTTGTGAGGAAATAAAGACGAATTATTATTATATGCCTCGAAAAATTTCAAGTCGAAAGTGCTTTATACACTTTTATCCAAAACTCTATAATAGTTGCTAGGAGTAATGAGCAATATCGAATTTGCAATGAAGCAAAGACAATGTTGAATGAAGTAACGTGATATTTTATCAATTTGGAATATTTTGATTACTTACGCACAAATTCAATCAAGATTTTGTTCAAAATGTCCCCCTGCTTTTTCATAACACATTCTTGCTCGTCTAATCATTGAAAACTCTGCTCTCCGAAGAGTATCTGGATCGTCTCTTATATGGATGCAGCTGTAGTCAGAATATTTTGAATTAGCTCATCTCTGGTTTGTGGTTTATTTGAATATACAGGGTGTATCTAAATAACACCGAAAATGGGCGATTCCTTGTGATATTATAGCAAATAAAGTTCATATAAACAGGTATCCTAACTTGCTCCGTTTTTGAGATACAGGATGTTGAAGTTGGAAGTATCAATTATTTTTATTTATAACCTCCCTGTATAAGCTTTCATGGTGCCAAAATTCAGTATGGTTGGAGACTGAGGAAGCCCTAAAATTTCAATATGATGTGATTGGGGTTATTGAGTAATCTCAATGGAAGTCTCGAAAACACCTACAGTAAAATTTGGAGTAAAATCGAATTTTTATTGTTTCCTCAAAAAATAAGCTAGATACTAAAATCACATAAATGATAAAAAAGTTGTTATTTCAATAGTATCGATAAATTTACCCACTGTGACGCCACTGGAAATATTATTTCGAATCTAATTGCACCAGAAGAAGCTCAATATTACTATTAACAAAACCACAACGTTTTATTGAAATTGATGGAAAGACAATTGAGTAATAAATAAAAAAACGATTTTTCATGGAAATATTGATAACCTGTATCTCGAAAACGAAGCAAGTTTTTTCGGTGTTATTCAGATACATCTTGTATAACCACCTCTTGCAATCTACTGTTGAGCAAAGTTGATATTTAATTGCTCATAACTCCTTAATTATTGAGTTGTAGACAAAAATGTATAAGGCACATTCGACTTGAGATTGTTCAAGGAATATGCCCTCGAGTGACGGGACACCTTAGATTTAATTCAATTCAGTTATTTTTATTTGGGAGGTTATAGTTATTTACGTCACAAGTGGGATAAAGACAATATTAACGCACATGAGTGCGTTATAATAATGTAGTATCCCACGCGTTGCGTACAGAATTTTATGTACAACTGTCAACGTTTTCATAATTATCTTTAAATGTACCTCATTGATATTCCACTTTGACGTAACTACTCATGACAGTTTCCTGATAATTGAAAACACAAGTTGCCTGTGATCATTTGTGTAACCGTACCAACGGTAGGTATAAACAACGCCATTTACAGATGTTGAATTGAATTGACAGATCGATATCCATAACCATCATTAAGTTTCTTGAGTGAAAATGTCTTCAAGTGTAGATGATTTCCCATCCGATATTGAAAATGCGGCGATAAGAAGTGTTATTTGAATGTTCTTTGTATTCATTCAATAAACGATTTATTTTGGATGAAATTTATTTCTCATCTCATTACCGCACTAGTTCGATAATAGATTCAAAAAAGCAGTAGTGCGGTAATTAACGTCATTATGACATTAAAAATAGTGTCAAATCATAATCATTACTTGACTGTTGTAGATAAAGTATTATTATTTCAATTTGTTTAAAGAAAATGTAAGTAGCATGTTGTCTTTGGAGGTTAAGTATTCTTATTACAATAAATTATTATAGGTTTAAAAAATCATTACGCTGTCAGGTTATTTTCTTCTATTTGATTAATATTGTTTATATTTGATTCTGAAATAACCTTATCAATGTGTACTTTCAGATAACTATGTAGTATGAATTTAGACTTTATTGAAAAATAACAATAAACGTTATAACGTTATTTTTACCAAAAGATATAATTTTTTTCGTGTGACGAGTACAAATTTGCGTGTCAACTGCGTCTTACTTTTATTTATATAAAAAAATGAAGCATTGAGATAACTAACTGGAAGATTCGATGAGACATAAGCTATATTCTGATGTATACAATAATATAGGTAAGTAGATTACTTGGAAAATTACATGAATTATATGAATATTTATTTAATGAAATTGAAAAAAACTCGTTATCTCAAACAGTTTATGAATCATTTTGGGGTGACTGGAAGAATTTGATTTCGAAAATTGGGTAAAATTCATTGTGCTCCATTGTTTTTTTCTATGTATGATATTTTTATTCGAATTAGATAGAAGTTACCACTTTCTTGCTGCATTTTCGTATGTTGCTTACTTTTCAAGAAGAAACCTTAGACCTGATATGAATCCAAATTCTAAGGTAGGTTCTAGGTTCATTCAAGACATCCATTGAGATTACTTTTCGGCCGATTACACTGAGTTCTGACATTATGAAAGTTTATTACAGGATCCTAATTGAAACAGCATATTATATTTCTAACACCCTGCATATTTCGAAAACTCAGCTCCAAAACAAGCTTATATGATTTTCTCTTTTCATTTTTGCGAGCACTATCGCCTATTACATTTTCCCGATTGAAATCTGAAGCACTCTGTATATAATCTCAAACCAAGCGGGTATTTTCACTTTTTTCGCCATCACGCTCATCTTAAAATCAGTAGTTATTTATTATACAAGGGAAAAAAGTATTAGATTTCAGCTCGAGGTTGTGTTCTCTCGATGCATACCGCAGGGGTCAAAAAATCGAAAGCTAAAATCTAATATTTTTCTCGAGTATAGTAAACTAACTATGTTTTTCTTTGCCTGATGGAAAAACGAAGATTCAATATTGAGAAGATATTATATTATATTGAAACCAGAAAATTATCGATGTGAGATTTTGAGTGTTTAACTTCTTTCCCGGATATACAGGGTGTCCCGAAGTTACATAGAAATATTTCAACCACAGATTCTAGAAACAAAAATGGTGAGAAAAGTTTATGTAAACATGATTTCAAAAATGCTCCCCTCGGGAGTTGAAGGGGAGCCCGAGATGATGGATTTATGTAAATAGTTCCGAAACCCTCTGTGTTGAGATAACGAAATTTTGTACATGTATATAAGTTTTCATGTCCGATTTGGAAATATTAAGAATTTTATGGAATTTTGAGCAGGGGTGTGGGAAATAGGTGGGGCTAGGGGCATTTCTTCCCCTAAGTTTTTATGCAATGCAATTTTCGGCAGTTTGATCAGGAAATATGAAAATATCATAATTTTTACTAAAAAATAATACTCCTGTTCAGTTCCGATAGCTTTCGCCATTTTCGAGATAAATCGATTTTGAGTCTACTGCGTAACAAAAATAGCGCTTTTTCCTTATAATAGGGTAGCAAATGTTCCCAATAGTTATTTATTTATTTTTTCTGTGACGGGAAAAAAGTTTGTCATTTCATCTCTGTTGGCAGGTTATAAAATGTCACTTTTCATAAATTACTTTTTTCCCGTGGGAAGAAAGTGAGTTCTTTTTTCCCGGATATATATCACATATATATACTCTGTTAATGGCTTTTGTTGTGCTATAAGTTCCGAAAAATGAGTCAATAATACCGTCTCCGAGAAAGAACTGCAAGTCCTTTTATCTTCCATTCGACTTCGCGGTTTCGTATATTACTAAACAACTACTGAATTCGCAATTTTTTAAAATCAAATCACAGAATTGAACTGACAGAAGTGACATCAAATATTTGATTACTTCAAAAGAATGATAAAGATGCCTATAAAACGCAGGTGTCCCCACTGTTAAAAACTTGAAATTTCACGTCGATAAATTTCAGATTTCGAAATAATGTAATATCTTCTCAATATTGATTCGTCCTTCCTTCTGTCACAGGAAAAAATAGTGTATTATACACGGGAAAAATATTAGATTTTAGCTCACGGTTTTTTGTCTCCCTCCGCTACGCGTCGGGAGACAACACAACCTGGAGCTAAAATCTACTACTTTTTTCCCTTGTATAATAAATAACTATTACTGTGCCAGTTCCGAAACACTGTCTCCGAGTAAGAACTGCAAGTCCTTTTTATCTTCTATTCCACTTCGCGGTTACATAAATTTCTAAACAACCAATAAGTTCGCAATTTTTTAAAATCAAATTGCAGAATCAAATTGACAAATATTTGATTACTTCAAAACGTATTATTGTCGCAGCCTGCCATCAGTTAAAAACTTCAAATTTCATATTTTATCTAAATCTAATATTTTTTTCCCTTGTATAATAAATAACTATTTTTAAATCGTTTTTTTAACTTGGTGCGTCGTTGGCAAAATTAAAGTACACAACACAGGAAAAGCGCCACGTGTACGCATACTAAAATGCTAACAATTAGATGCATAATACAGTTCGAAAGACCTTGATATGGATATATCGGTTTCACTTGTTGTTTTCTATCATTTTCAAGTACCTATACTTGTAATTTGAGATCCATACATTGCCAAATATCTGAATTGAATTCATGGACCTATACCAATACAGAATACCTAGATATATGTTGAATAGAGTAACCCTCTCACTGATGGGAATTAGTTGTAATTTCTGTTGAGTTTCCAAAATAAATAAATAACATAAAATATATATAGGGTTATCAAAAATAAAACGGAATTTCATTTTCGAGTAGATAGTGACTTTTCATTTATGATCCGATTTCATTTGTATTTTTCTTTTTTGACAGAAAAATGATCAAGATATTCAGGAAAAAACGGCGGCCACACCTAAACTAAAATTTGAAACTTGCTGACAATGTTTTTGAGTCGCTCTGTATTACTTTATGTAGAGGATCTCCTAAAAGCTTGAACCATTATTATCTTATTAATAATGTATGTAGGTTTATCGAGAATGAGATGGAACATTCATTTCTCCAATTTTTTTTTATTCTCCACGTTTCTATTTCAATACTATGTAGAGGTGTAGTGGGGGCAAATCATCAGATAATTTGCCCCAAAATACCCTCGAAAATTTCCCTATTAGAGAGCTTAACAGAAAAATGTAATCTATTGACAGTGACACCTTGTTTTTTAAAAATATTACAAGAAGAGGAATATTGATTTATTGAAAACTTATCAAATTTTAATTGACCAATAATTACATCACAAGTTTCATTGCTACCATCGTCAATGCTAAAAATTGGCCAGCAATCTATCCAGATTCATACCTTCCTTGACCCATACGTAACTTGATGTAAACTCTTCTTTTAGTTTTTACATTATTCTGTCACTGATGATGTTTTTATGTTTCAAGTCAATAGCACCCTGATCATATTTTATTTATAATGTTACAGGAGGCAGGCAGCAATGATAAGGAAGGAAACATCAAGATTGGTAGTAAGTTGTTTGATAATAATTATTTTTTCCCATAGTAGCTATCTAAGAAAAGTTTTAATTTTTTCGAAATTCACGGGCTTTGGAGCTACTTTAGCGACTTGTAGCTTTTGAAAAACTCAAAAATGCGTTTTTAATATACTTGAGCAAAATCGGATAATATTTGAAATTGAATTTTATCGAGAGTACCAACTTCATCACATTTTTCATTTGATCGTTGAAATGATCTGAACATAATATTATGTGTGCGTGGACTAATAGGTAATACAGGGTGGACCAATGGAAACTTTCCATCCCAATTTCAAGGACTTAAAATTTGGAAAAACTCCGATTACTGATTTTAGGGGCAACTAACTTTCAGCATTTTTCACCCCAATAGCTGAACGACCCTCAAAATCTGAATAGGGGAAAGGGGTCTTGCCATACCTATTTTTAAAGGTCTCATCGACTCCTCCATGACACTATAATTTTCACCTTATTATGTTCACCCATCACGAAACGACAGCTTTTGGAGATCTTGAAAATAGACTATTGTTTTAGTAAGGAGTAATAGGTAGTTGAAGTTTCAAGTATAATGATCAGGTGCACGTCAAATTTATCATACAAACTGTTCAAAATGAGAAAAGTATCGCTTTTACTCCTACTAAAACAAAATGGACCCAATACGCACGAGAGCACGTTAATAGCCATGATACTCCATCACATCTAAAAAAATCTTGCAAAATGGTGTCTATCAGACGCCATATTTTTCAAGATCGAATTTTTTTGCGAAAGCATCAAGATTCTCAATTTCCAGTTTTTCGCGATCTTCATATGTTCTAAATCTCATTTCAGATTGAATTTCAGTTCGTATTTTCAATAGCAGGAGGTATACGTACCTAACTTCGTCTCACGTATAGGAATTCATATCTCCTTAGATATAACCGTGATCCCTATATGCTGAAAAGCATCCAAATCCTTTCCACGTATAATCTGAACGTAATTCAGTGAATAAGTTGGTTGAGAATAAGTATATAGAAGATAATTCGGAGGAAGTGAAAGCCTTCAAGAGCACGATGACCGTTTGATATCGTATAGTATATCGTAAAATATTGTATATCTTGTTAGTGCACGATATATACAGGACGTTTCCGAAATTGGAGCTATAAATTGAATGAGACATGATGACACTAGTTTAAAAAATTTACGTTTTCACTCACACGAACCATCTTTATTGAACAGAATATATTGCAAAATTTCATTCAGGAGTGTTTAATGCAGGGTATACCTGGACTACCCAAGGAACTCCCGGACTTGTTAAGGAATTCCCGGACTTCCCAAGGAATTCCTGGACTTGCCAAAGAATTCCCAGACTTCCCAAATAATTCCCAGACTTCCCAAAAAATTCCCGGACTTCCCCAGGAATACCTCTACTTTTATATTGCCATTTTTATTTTACACTCCTATGTTCGATATACAGGGCAAAACGACAAAGTTTGACGCTGTTTCTCATCAACTCCAGTACCTACTCATTCAATGATATAATATCTCGTGATATATCGATTTC
The DNA here is from genome assembly GCA_918026855.4 of Phaedon cochleariae. NCBI lineage: Eukaryota > Metazoa > Arthropoda > Insecta > Coleoptera > Chrysomelidae > Phaedon > Phaedon cochleariae. Next base: position 60,488,634 of record OU896708.1, read on the forward strand.
AAATTGAGTTGATATTTCACAAATTTGTTTATTGTACCCTTTAGTGCAAATAAATTCAGGAGTTCAGATGAATTCTTTCTACTTATTTTTTCCACTTGCTTCACTTCGATTGGGTAAATCTGAGGACACAACTGATACACTGAAAAAACGTATATTGTGAAAAGTGATAAAGGCGAATCAATGGAAATGACATAAAATATCTCAAAAATAATCGGGATTCCCTTTCGTGCGAGCCAAAAGTTTAAAAAAATGTTGAATCGATAATATTTTAGTAGCTATAGAATGCATGCGATAGTGAATAAGTTCTAATAAATCCAACACCGCGCATAGTTTGCCATTTTGAAATTCGATAAAACACAAGCTTCAAAAAATCGTAATTATACAGACTTCCCAAAAATTACCCGGACGTCCCAAGGAATTCCTGGAATTCACAAAGTCCGGGTACTTCTCGAGGAATTCTCGTTCCGGGTACACTGGACTTCCCACGTGATATATATGGATAAAAGTACGAATTCTTTCTCGGTATATTCAACAGAAAACAACTACTTTCCTGGCTATATGCCACGACTATATCAACTGAACAGGAAGCAACGTAACTGTCTCCGTTCAGAAGAATGCAAGCGGAATTTTTCATTTTCCTTCATAAAAGTGTCCAATTTGGCTCACCCTGTACAGTATTCTGTACCTTTCTCTTCAGTGATGTATCATAGATAATGGCACTGACATTAAAATGATGCAATAGCTACCGGTGCATTTGCATTTAATGAGCATTCAATTTACTAGTGGGCATGCAGAGTTGCTAAGGAAATTGGCTTTTACTTGCACTTATAATGTGTTGTACATTTGATGTGGATATTCCATAATGGAAGGCGCCGATAGATTAGTCATTAGTCAGTCAGTGGAAGTGTCATTGAACATTGTTTTCCTTATTAAGCTTATACGGCTTGTTTTTGATTTATGTCTAATGTCACGATAACTTACAATTGCGTTTTATGTTCGTAGAAGAAATATTTTCAATATTTTTAATTTTTAACTGTAAATAATATGTATTAATGTACCCTTCGTCATATTTATAATCAGTATTTATTGGTTTTTGTTCTAAACAATAATACGGCATATTTTTTCATTGATCAATTCATTGACGTTTGAGAGAGATGATATTTACATATTATGTTTATTGGGCCATCTCATCGATAAATAGATAATAATTATAATTATATATATGCGGAGTATTCCAGATCCATCGTAAAGGTCTTTCGTCTAATTTATGAAATTGACATTTCGTACCTATATGCAAACTAGACTGGTGATTGGTTGATATACATCTCGATAAAAATATATGTATGTGTATGTATGAAATGTCATTTTCGAGCTATAATTATCCAATTCGTTCCACGCTGTACAGGGTGATCAGTTATGGGTAGCGTAATAAAATTATATTATGGTCAATATCAACGATTCAAAAAAAGGTAGATGATATTTTTTTTCCATTTAAATTATAGAGAAATTTATCCTCTTTCAAAACATATAAAAATTTATATACCATTAAATTTGATTTTTTTTAAAAAAACTCGAAAATTTGCTAACATTCCAGTTAACGCCATCTAGCGGCGACAGCAAAAGTCAAAAATTCAAAAGCAAATAAGCGTTTTGTAGGGCAAATTATGCTCTTTCATATTACCCTGAGTTTGCTAAAATCGGTCGAAATAATCGGGAGAAATCTTGGTTTGTCTGAAAAAACAGTTGAACTTCTCCCACCGCTTTATTTTGATAGCTAGAACAAAACGTTTTAGACAAAAAATGTAGGGAAATGGTCAGTAAATATGAGAATGATATCATCGACATACTTTCATAAGACAAAATTCTATAAAAATCCCATTTTTCTACTTGGTGTTGGTTGTTACGCCCTCTAGCGGACGTTTGACAAACTCGAAAATAATTTCCAGCAATTTCTCTTAGCGACTTATATCATGATCTATTTTTTCTCAAATCTATACAACCAATATCTTATGAGATATGGCCGCTTGCTACCCTTAACTGATCACCCTGTACATATTTCTTTCTCATTCCATCATTATTTTTTGGAAAGAGACATTCTAACCAATTATTCATAGAAATCAAATATAAAATTTACTGTATTATTTACTGATGATTTCATTCTCGAATATAAAAATACTATTCTCTCTGCATTTTCTGATAAATTGTATGAAATAATGCATTAAATAGTTATTTATTATACAAGGGAAAAAAGTTTTAGATTTTAGCTCGAGGTTGACTAAAAACCCTGAGCTGAAACCTAATATTTTTCAGTACTCAAATTATTTATGGAGCTAGACATTTTGGGATAGTTTCAGAAGGTATTTCTTTGGCTTATTTTGGGACTCAAAGTTTCTATATAAACATATTTTGATTCGTTTTCAATATACAGGGTGTCAAAGTTGATAAAATTTAATGAGTTATTCAATTACTAGGCAAACACTGAAGAAAAATCGAAAATATTTCAATAAATTGATGAGACCCTGAGGTCGAATGAAGTTTTGATAACATTTGTCCAATCGGAATCCCAGTGGCGCCGTAAAGGGGGTATATTATGTTTTTCTACTAAAAAGTGAGCGACAGAAGAAAATTTACAAATTTTGTACGATGGTATGTCATTCGATTTTGTACAAAAATCACCTCTTGTTGAAATTAGATGAAATGCACCGTTTTCGAGCAAAAACGGAAAAACGAGACCAGACTCCTAATTTTGATGTGAATTCTGAGTACTTCATTCAAGACATCAGTTCAGATTACTGGATAATCATAATAATTAACATTTTGAAATGTTTGTCCTATTTCAGACTCATGACAATAGTTATTTATTATACAAGGGAAAAAGTAGTAGATTTTAGCTCCAGGTTGTGAGGCAAAAAACCGTGAGCTAAAATCTAATATTTTTCCGTGTATAATACGCTATTTTTCTCTGTGACCTAAGAAAGGACGAATCAATATTTGAAATCTGAAAATTATCGACGTGAAATTTTAAGTTTTTAACAGTATAGGGACACCTGCGTTGTAGGCATCTTTATCATTCTTTTGAAGTAATCAAATATCGGATGTCACTTCTGTCTCTCTAATTTTGTGATTTGATTTCAGAAAATTGCGAATTCAGTGGTTGTTTAGTAATATACGTAACCGCGAAGTCGAATGGAAGATAAAAGGACTCGCGCAGTTCTTTTTCGGAGACGGTATTATTGACTCATTTTTCGGAACTATAGCACCACAAAAGCCATCAACAGTGTATATATATGTGATATATATCCGGGAAAACAGTACTCACTTTTTTCCCACGGGAAAAAGGTAATTTATGAAAAGTGACATTTTATAACCTGCCAACAGGGAGATGAAAAGTAAATGTCTAACCTCGTGTTCAACCAAAGTTAAGGAACATTTTGAAATAACATTTTTCCTTGCAACATTTCTATAAAGCAAGTCGTTGGGTTAAATTTAGGGTTTAATCTTCATATTTTGGTGTTTTCTATCTGTAGTTCAGAGATTTACCATTTCGCCGAGATGCAAACAGGGTGTTTCTTATAAGTACGTGTAGAAAATTCAGGAGCATGTTGCTGACGTCAAAATAAGAAGAAAAGTTTGTATAAATATATGTCCGAAAGTTATTCGTTTCTGAGATACAGATCTAGAATGATTCAGAAGATACAGCACTGGCCGTTTTTTGTGCACTTCTCTGTATATCCGGGAAAACTTTTTTCCCGACTTTTTATAACCTGCCAACAGAGATGAAATGCCAAACTTTTTTCCCGTCACAGAAAAAATATAATTTTTCCATCAGTAAAAAAATATATATACATATTTTCAACCTTGACGGCCTGTGTCTCGAAAACGAACCGATTCCAGACATATGTTTATAGGAACTTTCAGTCCCGAAATAAGGAATCACCTCCCACCTCCTTCAAGATGTATATGACATTCAGGAACATCCTGTATATCTATTAGGTATAATGCATGAAAAAATGTGTGCAACCTTCTGATATGCCACTCGAATGATTGGAGTGAAATATTACCTATATATACATTAGCTATATATACATTACCTATACATACATTCTCTATGATCTATTCCACGAAAAAAACATAGTTTTCACGGTAATCAGATACATATTCTGAATTTCTTCATGATAAGTTGTTATCGCGCAATGAGTCATGAGTCATTACATGTTGCTTTTTTGCTTCTATACGCTACAGGTAATTATCAGAAACAATTAGTGCTATTACAAGAAATACAATTACTCAGAATTGGTGACTAAGGCAGAAATAATGATATTAAAATCATAGGAAAATAAAAAACAACCAAAAATATAAAAATCAAATCATTCGCTTACATTCTTCTGAACGGAGACAATAACAAAGTTTAAAATTGTGAAATTTTAAGCGCAGTGACATTTTGATTTATCCTTATCACAGGTACCTATATTGAAATTATACTAATATTTTGATATATTGAGTTGAAATCCCAAAGAATTTAGAAAACTAAAGCTATTTCATGAACAAAATATAGTGCAATCAAGGCAAGGGTTCAAGAGGAAATAGCTAACAAATTTGGTGTAAATTTTGACGTTTTCCTAATGATGTCGGCGTGTGTAGATTGAAAATGCTGGTTTCCTGTTCAAACTCACGAAGGGTACGAATCCTTTTCTGTCATGCCCATTTCTTGACGCCAGCAATAATACTCAACCCAACAAACTTGAAAATGTGTTATATACCGGGTAAAATAAAATTGCGTGGACAGGTCAATTTCAATTTGGGGGGGGGGGACATTTTTCTGCAATTTTTATATCCCAAAGTTGAAACCGATTTTCAAATAGAACACCCTGTATTTAATTGCATTCAAATTAAAAAAAATTACAGTGTATTCGAGACACGTATAGGTAAGTTTTCACCAAATTTCGTGTGCATTTTGTTTTGCAAAATATTCACTGGAAGTGTTCTATTTGTTCTAATTAGAAAAAACATACATTTTTTTTTCTATGCTAAGAACAAAGAAAGAGAGCTGAAGAGTGCTAATAATAATAATAATAATGATGATAGCAATAACAATAATAATAATAAAAAAACCAAAAACAAAAACAGTTGAATATACATGATAATTATAGGTACATACTATAGTACACAGGTTAAGTAGTACCTACATGGATTGCACATGATGAAGACATATGAATTAGAGTACCCATAACTTATATGTATTAATAATAATGAACAATAAGAAAAGAAATTAGAATGAAAGTGTTAGTTTTTATTTATTTATTTACCTAGAATCAGTTTTTTCAATTCCGTTCGGAATTTATGAAAGGGGAGATTTTTTATTTGTCCTGGCAATTCAATATAATATTTTATACCTTTATAATGGATGGAGTTCATTCCATATTTGGAACTGATGGATGGGGATATAAAATCGGAAACTTGATTATTTGAATTTTTCACTTAAATGTTGAGAATATATGAAAACAGTGTATTCACAATAGTTATAGATCTTTCTATTACCTACAACTTTGCTATACAATTTTTTCCATAGGACTTGTAGTTTTGTTCGATTTCAAGAATTATCGACCCTCATCTATACAGGATGTCCGGAAATTAGGCGCAAAAAATCAAGGAGGTGATTCCACATGATAATATAAGAAATTCATTTTATATGTAAGTGGGTCCGAAATTGCATAGTTTTCAACATACAGTGTGTTGAACTTTTTTTAAAAAATCTTTTTCTCATGAATATCTCAAATGTCCTTCCACCGATTATCTGGACATTTGGCAAAGAAATTTTTTGTCATGAGGGGCTAATTCAATTGGAATTATGAAATCCAGGGGCGTCTCGGAGGGCAACCTACCGAATATTATTGTCAATAAAATGTGCGCCACTGATTTTTTTAAAATTTTGTATCTTCATAAATTATTAACCAACTTAAAATACAGTATTTTGATCTCTCGAATTGTTTTTATATTTTGCTTCATTTCCATGGAAAAAAATAAATACTTATTTATTGGTTTGAATTTGTGCCAAAAAATTCCTTCAAATACTGGGGTGAAAATAAATGCACGATCCATGTCCGGAGACAGAAAAAAAATGAAGATTTTCTTCAAATATTTCATAATACATGTTTGACACCCTCTACACTCTGTAGTTTCCAATAATACAAAGTGTGGCAAACATGTATAATAAATTGTCTGAAGAAATTGAATCTTCATTCGTATTCTATGTCTATGGACATGGATCACAAATTTATTTTCACCCCTCTTTTTTGAGGAATGTTTTGCACAAATTAATTCAAAAAATTAGTATCTATTTTATTCCACGAAACGAAGCAAAATATCAAAACAATTCAAGAGACCAAAATGTTGTATCTTTGAATTAAAAAAAAAACAGTGACGCATATTTTATTGACAATAATATTCGGGGGACGCCACTGGATTTCACAATTCCAATTCAATTATAGCTAAACCAGCCCCTCATGGCGAAGAATATCATTACCAAATTTCAAGAGAATCGGTGGAAGGATGTTTGAGACATTAATAAAAATGCGATTTTCTTTTCAGTTTTTCACACGTATATATGAAATACATTTCATGCTTGCTCATGCAGAATCACCCCCTCGATTTTTTGCGCATTCTTTCCGGGCACCCTGTATATCTCATAGAACACCTCATTTCATCCATAGCCCCAATTCCAGAAACACCCTGTATAGGTGTAGCCACTCGTTTTTTTTTTTTTCTCATTATTATATCGACGGTCATCTCACGTAGTGACGTATCTCAGTTTTCCTAATTTCACAGCAGAGCAGTTCAAAGATTTTCAACATCTTAATTATTAGCTCATATTTCAGAGGGTTGTTCATGAAAGATCATTATTTTTTCATTTATCAGTGGATGAACTGGAACTAGTTGTCATGATATGGTGAGATTTCGAAAAAGCATCCCCAAAAACGAAAAAAAAGTTATGAGATACGTCACTACGTGAGATCATGTTTGTTAATGGAGCCTCAGATACACCCATGGATATCGAGTGAATTCAAATGAATAACAGATCTGAATATTCATTTTTATTGATATAAACACAGAAATTCATTCCACTTGAACAATCCTCCTTTCAGTACCTTGATATACGTCACCCAAGATATTTTGATTTCCGCGACAAACCCTATGTGAGATACGTCACTTTCGACATTTTCAACAAATAATGAAAATATATCTCACGTACTGACGTAACTCCTATAGTTAGGTCACTTCGTGAGATTCGGTAGTCCAATAATTTGAGATAGGCTGGGTATTAGATTTTCAATTGCACGAAAACCATTGAATATTGAGTTACGCCACTTTGTGAGATCATGAAGTACAAGAATATAAATCACTTGACGAAGTATCTCAGATTCCGATTTTTATGAGATACGTCATTACGTGAGATGACCCACGATATGATATATGAGAAAACGAAAATCACAATATCACAAACAATCCATATTTGCATAGGTCAAACTGGACAAAGTACATTCACCCTGATGAAGTGCACTGTACCTACATTACATATTTCGCATTGGTATGGAGACAACCACCCATAAAAAGTTAATATATTATGCCAAAGAAGTAGGAAACACACCTTACTATATCTACTCAAAAGGCATAGCTATAGAATATATATAAATAAAGATCGGGACGATGTCTAAACTGCTGATCAGTTGAGATGCTACCATTGCTACCTACTCGAGAATGCATGTCATAAATACAGGGTGTACTGAAATTGGACAGTAATCTTTCACCGGCGTATTCGAGGTCAAGAGTTTCATATTAAATTTGAGTCATGAAAATGCGTAGTTCTCGAGATTCAAATTAGGTAGATTATTTCATTCAAAAATGACAAGAGTGTTTGTACCGAGGTTTGTACCCCCGTTTTTCGAGCTCCACCATGGTGATCTCGGTTATTATAAGAGATACGAGGTCGGTTAAATTAGGACAAAGTTGAGCATTTTCATGCTAAACAATTAGCTGTCAGAAAATTTGATGTGTCGTTTTTAGTTTTTAAAATCTGTCATTTTTGTTTCTATTTTTTCAAGCGAAAACTGAATGGCCTATAGACGTTTCTGACTGAGACATTATTAAGGCACTTTTTTACAAGGAATCTGATTCTTTCATCGTATTTTTCACGTCGTTATCCTTGATGCCAAATATTGGAATTTTGCATTTTTGAAAACTCTTTTCCTGATTACAATTATGTATCACAGGATATGATCGAATCTTACCTGTTCATCATAATTGCGAAATAATTATTTTTGCGAAGTTTGCTTTGGAAAAAACGACAACTGAATTTAGACATTTCAATTGAATTTGGATCTGGAACATTCACATTCTCGTCAAGCTCACCTACTTGAAAACTATGGTTTTGAATTAGGAACGACGTAATGAGCTAGAAGTGTATTCTTCGCGAAAAAAATAAAACAAAGTTATAAAAGATGCTCGATGCCCCAGATTCTGAATGGCTCGGGAGACGCAACTTTTCGCAATAATGATTTTTTCCCAATTTTGATCAGCATGTAAGATTCAATCATATCGTGTGATACATCATTGTAATCAGAAAAAGAAAGACTTTCAAAAATTCAAAAATCCAACTTTGGCATCAAGGACGTCATGGAAAATACAATGACAGATTCAGATTCCTTGTGAAAAAGTGCCCCAAGAATGTCTCAGTCAGAAAAGTTCTAGTCTCTTGGTTTTGCTTGAAGAAATAACAAAATTACAAATTTTCCGTTTTCTTCCGATGATTCAAAAACTAAAATCAAATTTTCTTGTAGATGGTGGAGCTCGAAAAAACGGGCACCCTATATGTGGAATCTTTACGAATTAGTACGACTTCTTTTGAGATACCATATACGATACGAATGGTTGCTTTGCATTGAATGTAACATCGTCATTCGTCAGAGTGTCGTTGAAATGACGTAAATTGATTGCTTGGCGAGAAATTATCAGAAAAAGAAATCAAAATATTATGGAAGTAAATAGATCATAAGTTTATCATATTCTTTCATAAATATTTGGCTCAAAAGAAAAAAGAATTGTTTTAGTAATTTTACAATACATACAAGTTGAACATTGTGATTCACCTCAAAAACACTCCCATTCTGTAAGTCTGTTACTATAAATTTCTCCTATTGAAAAAATATTCATTTGAGGGTATGCTTGTACTCAATGCATATTTTTTTGGTTAGAGAAATCATTTTCTTTTGTGCATTGTATCCTCCTCCAACCTACAGACACACACTGTTGAATCTCTTAAAATTGTTTCTCTCTCTCTCTCTCTCTATCTCTCTCCCTCTTTCTCTTCTTTTCGAACCTGCAATACCTGTCTGTGACTGGTAGCGAGAGGTATATTAATTAATTTAATATACGAACCTTGACTCTTCTATCTTCCATGATGGCTGGACGTATTGGTGGACGATGGTTATAGTAACCATATGATGAGAACTATGAAGCAAAGCAACTTGTATTTGATTATTACCACTTGTGCCTAGAAGGCGAAACAAAATTTGTGGTTAGGTTGAAATAGAACCATTATGATAATACCCCTATATATAGAAGGAATTAATAATCATCTCAACGCCATGTAATAAAACTGTGTAAACGGAAGAAATATCACGTTTTTGTGAGAGCTCCAAGTTTCGAATTTGATACCAAAAATAAAAAATAACTAATATCTCCTACCCCTATTTGATTTATTTAGTATCAGCTGTTTTCAGCAAACACTGAAATGAGAAGTGTCCTTTATAATTTCTGCAATGAGAAAGCTAACACAGTTCAATCGCGACATGTTATCTGAAGAAGTTTGTACATACGCATATATTAGTTCTTGATCATTTACGTATGCTTGATCAAATCAAACTACAGAATTCTAGTTCATTTTGTGTTTTCTATGGTAGGTAAGTATAATCATTTTTCTATACTCACATAACTTTTATTAGCGTACGGATATACAGGGTGTTTCGAAATTCAACCGACAACGCTTGACAGGTGATAGCCCTCGTGATTTCATAATCGATGAGATAGGGACATACGGTCTTCAAGTGTTTAGTTCTCGAGATACAGGGCGTTGAAGTTGAGAAATTGAAATAGTTTTTTCGCAATATCTCACGAAAAATTTAATATAATGCATTCAAATTCGGTACATGGTTTCATCTTTCAATAGTTGATTTTTTGACCAGAAAGACATTCCGAGAATTTTATCCAGAGGTGCACTACAGAGGGTTGTGATAGCATTTCCTCCCATATTTTCTACGCCACTGATGAAATTCCGATTATTTCCAATTTCTCGAATTGATTGTTCAATTATGTTGGAAAAATGCATCACATTCAACTGAGCTAAAATGAACAGTTATCGAGAAATTTTACCCAAAATAGAAGTTTGCATAGTAATTTTTCATCTTCCTCAGTAGTAGAAAATTACAAAAATTTTTGTTTTCTCTTTATGCGTGGAATTACTATTTCTGTTCAGCTATAGAATGAGATCTGAATAGTATCTAATCTACTCAACACCAGAAAAATATTTTTGCAATTTTCTACTACTGAAAATGATGAAATATTACTATGCAATCTTCTATTCTGGGTCGAATATCTCGAAAACTGTTTATTTCAGCTCAGTTGGAGGTGATGCATTTTCTGAACAAAATTGAACAGTGAATTCGAGGAATTGGAAATAATCGAGATTTAATCAGTGGCGTAGAAAATATGGGAGGAAAAGTTGCCACAACCCCTTGTAGGGCACCACTAGATAAAATGTCCGGAATGGCTTCCTGGTCAAAAAATGACCCATTCAAAGATGAAATCATATACCAAAGTTGAATGCATTATATTCAATTATTCTTGAGTTATTGCGAAACAACTATATTTATTTCTCAACTTCAACGCCCTGTATCTCGAGAACTGAACACTTGAAGACCATATGTCCCTATCTTAGTGATTATGAAATCACGAGGGCTATCACCAGTCAAGCGTTGTCGGTCGAATTTCGCAACACCCTGTATATACCATGCTAAATGATCGATTAAAAACGCATTGGCAATCTGTCATTTATTGAATAGGAATATTCTCAGATATAATTATGAACATGAAAAAATGGTTATATATATAAAGAAATACATTAAGAATTCTCGGTTTCTTCAACAGAAAACAACTACTTTCCTGGCTATATGCCACGACGGACATTGAATTATATATATTGAACACACACGATGAGAATTTGAAAACAAAATCTTCTGAAGTAGAGAATTTGCATTCTCCTTTATATAAAGAAATGCACATAATATCATTCTGGATATTCAACAGAAAACATCTACTTTCCTAGCTATTTGCCACGTCGAACATTGAATTATATCTGTTGAACATCCAGAAAGAGCATGATAAATGAAAAACCTCTGGAATTGTGAATTGACATCATCTCTCAAATCGGAAAAATATGACACACCAACATGTTTATTATTGAAATGAAAATTGGAATTTCGGATATGAAATTCTCATCAGTGACCTGAAGTCGAGTTATTCTTTCAGCCATTCTTCATGATATAAACAATTTTCATCTCCCTATAATTTATAAGAAAAACTGTGATTTATTCAAAATATTAAACAGGTTACCATAGCAACACCAATTCTTGAACACATTACCATGGCAACAGAGTTTTTTAAACACACCTATAATCTCTAAACTCGATGGTAACGGTCCTGTCCATGGCCTGCCCGGCCTGTCAATTGTAGGAACTGTCAACTGTCATTTTCGTATTTTGTATTCAAACAATTTCTGTTGGTATCAGAATTCTCCATTAAAAATGTATGCGAAATGTAGACGAAAGTGAAATCGAAGAGGATGTTTTAGATAGGTACTTGCATATTTCCAAGAACTCTAGGTAAAAATGAAGCTCGCATCTTTGTGGGCAATTCATTTTATGCTGAGCATGACAATAAACGTAAAACACAATATTAATGTGAGCAAAATTATGCAATCAGAAGATGGATACAAACCTGTGAAATCGAAAACTTTGTCTCCTCAGCGAATCCGAGAGTTTTTATCTACTACGTCATTTATTAAATCTTATTCACAAAGATCAGTATACAAGCCATTTCAATAGAAATGTATCTATCCTATGGACTGGACGCACATCTACAACCAATATTATGTATTATGATCTCAATTCACATTCTTTTCGAATTATGATATCTTGTCGAAGAGAGGAATTATGAGTTCGTAGAAAAAGCATAGTATGTAACGCGTTTATAAACTCTTCTAGACACTCGTTAATTAAACACTCGCTCCGCTCTCTCAAAATACTCGTTACTAATAGGGATTCCCTTTCGTGCCATCCAAAAAAGAGAAAATAGTTGGGAAATTGATAGATTCATCCACGTTTTATGTCTACGAAAATTTTAAGCAATGCTCCAACCCTGGCGATATATCTGATCGTAAACGGATACTTTTTAAATCATGATGAATGTAGGTAAATTAAAATCAGTTTGTTACATGATTATAACAATTCTTTCTTTAAGTATTTTTCGGCTTTGGCCAAATACTCTTGATATAAATAAATGAGAAATATTATATTACAAGAGTCATAGATCAAGTGTCAAGAGTTTCGAAACACGTCTGTAATGACCTCTAGATTGGGATTTATAATGAAAAAAGTTTGAAAAAAGTTAAAAAAAGGTTTATTTATTGAAGCAGTTAACGTCAATAAACCCCTCTGATCTGTGATGTTACAAAGCCAAATTCGTTTTAAATTTAGATTAAGTTATTTTGGGAGCTTTTACGCGGAAATTGTTGCTATATCACGCAGGTGGGAGTTTAAAAGAGTCGGATGAGCGTAAACCAAAACTGAACGATAATTTTGTTTGCCAATTTGTTCTTTTATTTAAAAAAAACGCACAAGAGAGAGATTAAAGTCATCCTATTTGCGTAAAACGGGCTATCGGGCAGTTGTCATAGGTTGTCAAAATCACAAAGCATTGGCTGAGGCAATTTTACACAACTAGAACTATGATGACGTAATAGTATATTTCATTAAGAGTCTGGAATAAGGGATTTTTCCGTGATTGGGCGTGTACACCTTAGTAGAACTTTTAACTGAAACCATGTTTATAATGATCCTTTTATACATAAATAATGATTGACGACATAATTCGATCGAAAAATTAACTGGAATGTTTTATTTTTGGACATAAATAATAGTACCTTCCGACGGAGAGTGAGACAACTGATATATTAATTCTTTCAACTGTGATCTCGCGCTAATTCACTCTGTCAGAAATATGCAGAAATCATGTATCATTCATCTCTGTCTGGAATAGTCTTGTTTCAGTATTAGGGTTTTGACGTCGCATCATCGCCTCGTTTTCAGAGGTCCGAAAAATCGGGGATTTCAATAATTTTTTATAAAACGTAGGGAGTTCACAGCAAGAAACGGTTTGCGGTGGTGAGCTAGTTTGGGTGAGTTCTATCGAATTATGAAATGTTTTTTTTTTTTATATAAGCCCATTCTCATGTGAGGCGAATCCGAACACGGGAAGTCATGCAAGCACGGAAAACCATTTCTGGACGAGTAATGAACGATATTTTTCATCACACTTCGATGAAAATGAAAATATAATAATAAAATATCACATTTAAAAGACACAAAAGAAACTTGGAACATTTTTATTATCACAGTTGTATAGAAATGAAAAAACTTGGAACTACTATTATAGACCTAGATTTTACTGGTAATAAATTCGCGGTTGCTGGTGCCGCTTGCTCTAGACTCTAGGATATTGTCGAGAATTTCGGGATTTTCTTCAGAGTTCATTTTGTCGGCATAAATTTGATTGACAGAGAATAAACAATGCTGACAATATACAGTGTTTGGCATGAAAGATTCGTTTCCATGGTTATTCTCAAAAGTTTTTCCGTCCGTTGTTTCCATGCGATAGCCCGAAAAAGCCTATATCTTACAATATTACTAATGTAGATGAAAACAAGTAGATTTCAAAGAAGTGTAATAAAAACCTCTCTTTTCAATACTCGTACGTTTTTTTATTGAATACCACTGTGTACTATGTGTTTTCATGATATACACAAAAAAAACGGATACTCATAATTGGCCCCCCAGTTCCAGAGTTGGCTTTCTCTCTCGTACCCAAATTTCAATATGAGCATATAAAGGGTGATGCAAGAAGGAGAAGGGCCAGTCACTGTATGATGATTATAATTAATCTAGTTTGGAGATTACGAAAACTCGAACGAAAACTACCATACTTATGAAATGAGCTCAATCGGTTTTTCAGAATCATCCTCATTTCAGTACGTTGGAATCAGTGGTTGGAACGTTGAACACACTTCCACTATGAGCTAATGAACATGAATGCTAAGTAAAAAATATAGATTTCATTCCGCATTTGAATAAATAGCTCGATAAATACGATAGTTGATATCTTCCAAATTGAAAATTGTTCTAAAATACATTTTTTGAAACACAACTATTTTATTCCGATAGCTGATAGCTAAAACTGAGTCCTGGTTTCATTATTCATTGAAGCATTCATTAAAATATAGATACAGATATTCACGACTGTGGATACGAAATTTGTGATTTCACCAGTATAATCTCTGGTAAAGATATACTAATGAACTAAGCGAAGAAACTGTCTTTTTAGTCATTATTTCAAGTTATTAAATCAATAGGAACCCATTAAAATGCGGTCAACGAATTCAAGATACAAAAATGAAAATGAATTTGAAAAAAAATCCGGTATAGAGATCTCATCAGGCAATAGGTAGGAAATGTTACGTAATTCGACTGAAATTGAAGAAATACCGATCGCGTGAAAGGATTGGACAAAATTACTCCGATACGGCACTGGTGTTATACCTACACTGGGAAAAATACTTAGTTATATGTACAATCATAATGTTTTCTTTATATGGTAAACAGTGAAGCTTTTTTCCATTTGTCTTTCCCTGCCCTCGTCCACCAATACGATGTCCCTGCTATGAACAATGACACTTATGACAGTAATATATGTCAGACTCGAAATACGAATATAATAAAGGTAGGTCTTAGAACTTAGAACCTTAGTTGGATTCCTCATAACTGAAAAGTGACAAATCCCATGTAATTTAGGTATAGAAAGCAAAGTCGTTACGATTACCTATGTAGGTAAAATATACAATCTCCTCTGGCCCTAATAAGGTCTAGGCCCCTGCTCAATCCTCTCCAAGTAGTCTAAGTGAAAAACTGGAACAGAACAAACAGTGATACTCAAGTGTTTGTTCCTTTTTAGCGAAATATTACACACAAAACAAACCATCCATCGTATTCATAAATCGTAATAAAAATCATACGATCCACGTAAGCCAAGCCGTGGCTACGCGCACGCGCGCCGTCGCTATCTGCTACGTGACCGACAGATGCGAGCGGAGTCGAAATGACGCCTAAAATCAGTCGGAATTTAACATCAGTGGAGTGTGGAAGCAACGATGGGAAGATAGTGTGAACCAACGAATCTTTTCTTTGTGCCTAAAGTATTCGCAGTGACCGGCCGTTTTTATCCTAATTATCAGCTGGTTTGTTGACGGTGGAGTTTTGAGGGTTTCCGCATTCGAATTTGACACCTTCTAACTGAGCGCTACACGAAAAACAGCAAAATGGTCGAGAGGATAATTGAGGAATCTGAAAATTATGGTGAGTCCCGTGAATCCTCAACATCGGATCTCATAGTCGATTTTCAATCCACATTGTCGAAAAGTCTGAATCTGACATCAAATACTCTTTGGGAATCTTTTGTTGTCATTATCTGTTGATGGTGTGATGTTCCTTTGTTCCCTATACTACTCGGCTCACGGCTCATGGAAGTAGGTTAGGGGAAAGTTAAAGGGCTCTTTGCTGGTAACATTTGATGTATATACTCGAAATTCGCTATGATTTGTTATCAAATTGTATAGGTGAACGTGATTTTGAAATTTTATAGTATGGTAAACGTGAAAAATGTTACCGGTATAAACTGCTGAACAAGCAAGGTTTTCACTTCGTATTCAAATTCGTATTGACCGATGTGTTGGTTCATATCGAAAAACATTGCCGGCTAAACTGCTGATGAAGCCAATTAGCATGTACGTTGCGTCAGCTGCCTGTGCTTAAAATAAACATCGATATCTAAACTTGTAAGTAAATGATTCGATTATAGCAACAATCGGCAAACAGCAATGAATTCATGTTTTTTCTTGGTCCAATTATAATAGGAATATTATTATAAAAAACTGTGTTTTGTGAGTCATAGTAGCATGTTGTAATCTTGGTTTGGGTTAAGCAACAAGATTTGTTGGTTGCTCATAACATTCATTTTTCCATTATCCTCCACAACTGGTTTCTTGATATTTACCCTAATTTCCTACGATTTTGTTGGCATTGTTTCAGTTTGATTAGCAATTAGCATTCAGGTGTACCTACCGATTCCGGTAATTTTGCACTTATCATGCGATTGTTTTTTTTTTTCAAGAAAATTTCTTGCTACTTTCGTATTTTTGAAAAACACGAATTAGATAATGAAAATGTGAACAAATCACTATTTATCGAGATATTTCAAGAAAAAGTTCGAAATTTCGCCTTCTTTTTCCCCTTGTGTTGGATGCATTTACAGCTACTTGCTCTTCTTATTTTGTCATTGAACACTTTATATACTCATGATGTACTTCAATGACACATTTTTATAAAGAAAATTCAACAGGAAATATGATTTTTATGGAGAGTTTTTCATATTTAGTGAACAAGTATACCAGATGACGGCCATTTAATCCTAGTCAATCCAAATACGCGATGTCAAATGTCAACAGATTGCTTTTGAATGACATTACACACGCCATTATTTCAAATTTCCTTCTTTCCACTGAAAATGGATGAATCACAAGAAAATCATATTTCTAGTTGACTCATATAATGGAAAAAAATGTGTCGTACATTGTGATATATATAAATTGTCCAATGATGGAAAAAGAAAGGCAAATTTTTCTAAAGGCGATCTAGAAGACAGGCGGAAAAGAAGGTGAAATTTGTAACTTTATAGTGGAATATCTTGATGAATAATGGTTTGTTCACATTTTCATTATCAAATTCGTGTTTTTCAGACAAAAATACGTAAGTACCAAAAAAAAAATTCGAAAAAAAAACCATCGCATGATAAGTGCAAAATTACCCCTATTCCTTTGGTTGGAAGTTTCGCGAAGTTTTGTCATCAAGGGTATAGATATTTTGTAGAATTTGTCTACTCACGATAAAGGTATTGATTTTATTTGAAATTCGATAAAGCTTTGTTGATTCTACTTATCATCAATATCTATGCCAGTATGAAAACTAGTTACATCGGAACATGATTGAAACATCAGAATTAGACAATAATATCACAGTTGAGAGTTCTGAGCCATTGAAATTGCTTGCTCACATGCCAATTCGTAATAAACCTATTAGAATTCCGGTATTACATAATTGAATGAATTCCTATCTCAATGACTCGACATCCTGAACTGATTGATCATTTACCTTGTTTTCCACTCGAGAATCATTGTTTTTTCTATTTGTTTGCGAATTATTATTAATTTATATAGGTCCTTATTTGTCGTCTACAGAAAGTGGCAGGCTCGGTGGCAAGTATAGGTAGTTAAATATGCATAACACATATTTGCAGGTCAATGATCGTGGCTTTCTTCTTTTTATATAGCCAAAGTACAATATGAATATAAGAAATTTTTCAACACCTACGTAGGTATAATTGCTAGGAGTAGGTATTTGGTAAAAATTGAGGCTGAAACAGATTTGATTTCGCAAGAGCAATATAGCGAAAACAATTATTTTCCTATTTTTCTTTATCTGTCACTTCATGATTGGCGAGATTATTGGAATATATTATGTGTATCTAGGAAGTGGTGAAATCTGCATCCTGTCGCGAATAGGTACCTAGGTATATAATTGCAAAACAGGAAGTTTTCATCTCTGTTTTCATACTAACCTATGCCATATATTTCCGTTCAATTTTTCATTTCATTCATGCTGGAAATTATCAATTTCAAGATCAATTCCCTCTCATTTCTTCTCATCGTCTTCGTATGTAAAATAATCTTTTGTGAACGAATTTGAAAATACAGGATGTTCCATTTGAAAGCCGAAAGGTGGGATAAATCTAGCAACATTTTATCTTGAATTGAACCACTTGAAATCTACAGAGGTGACCCAATTCTCGTGGTCTTCCTGTATATTATGCATTTAATCCAGCCATTGATTGTCGTGTTTCTCTTCTTCTAACTCTTCTTTTTTCCTCAATGTATATACATACATTAGCCGTCAACATGCCATTGCACATGATAATAATAAGATACTAAAGAAAATAGAAAAACCATTCACGAATATCAACATGAGACTCATCACATGATTTTTGGATCGTTTTAAGCTAATTCCTACTCCATTCCCAAATGTTTTGTTCTTTTTCATTTTAGGTATAGAAAAACCCTCGGGTAAACCTATTACTTTGAGAGCTTCGGCCGAACTCAGCAAAGCCATGTTTGAAAAACAATATTTTTTGAAGATTCTTTATGTTTATTCAGAATTGCAAAGTATAAATTATACTCATTCAGAGTAATTATTGTATGTGAATAAATAAATTTTCTTGAAATTAATGACCGTCTTTGCGTGTTAGTTGAGAATTGAAATCAAATAAATAGACTAGGTATATAAAAATGTAATCTAATTCTTTTAGCCCGTCACGTTTTTTTCCACTTCAGATAAAAAGCCGGCGGATTTTATTAAGACAACATACCACACACAGCTGACAGGACTGCTTATCTTCTCCCAAGCTATTTATAAGATCATTTTGGCTTGATGTATCCCGCACTAAAAATAATTCAGGAACCAACAACCTACCCTGAAAACGTTGTCAATCATATTTCGAATTAGTTTCATTTCTGTGGAAATGAAATATGCCGCCGCAATATGTTTTTCTATAGATTGAATCATTTTTCAATACTGATGGAAGGGTGTCGCGTCAATTGGACGTGGAAAATTGGACGCACGACTATTGGTCGCAGTCAATTGGACGCGGCGACAATTGGACGCGGCGACAATTGGACGCGGCGTCAATTCGACGCGGCGACAATTGGACGCATGCGTAAATAAAAATAATTTTATAATTCCAATGAAATTCATTGTATAAAATATGAAATACTGATGGGCTTATATCCATAATTATAACAAATACCTATGGCCTCGTTTGACAATTATTTTTCTATCTCATATCGTAATATGAATTTACGATACGAATATAGTACAATATTTTAGGTTAGTTTGGTTAGTTTAGGTATTTGTTATATTATAGATATGAGCCCTGCATATTCCATGCAATAAATTTCATTGGAATTATAAAATTATTTTTATTTTCGCATGCGCTCAATTGTCGCCGCGTCCAATTTTCGTCGTGTCCAATTGTCGCCGCGTCCAATTATCCGCGTCCAATTTTCGTGCGTCCAATTGACCACGTCCAATTGTCGGTAATCCGATGGAAGAAATTTGGAACCCTTGACGTGTTCTGTTTGTAAGATTATTCAAAATTTTCGCAAGATGGTAATACCCAGCAGATTTATTTATCGGTGATATAAAATGATACTCGCCTTTTCTTTTGGATGGCAACATCCTCGCTAACATCATTTTCAGTTGTAGATAATATGATTTTATACAGGGTGTCCGGAAAGGTCATGTCGTAAATGATGGAGCTAGCTGATAGAGTGAATTAAAACTTCAAAATAATGTTAGTACTTCATATTGAAAAAATGTCTATCGCACTACTTCGTTATACGGAGTTATTGACCTTGAAAGTTTGGATAAAAAAATAAATTTTCATGTATAAATAACTATTTTTTATTCAAACCTTCAAGGTCAATAACTCCGTAACGAAGTGCGGTAGCAATTTCTTCTATATGAAGTACTGACATTATTTTGGCTCACTCGTATCATCAGCCCTATCATTAACGACATGACCTTTCCGGACACCCTGTATAAGCTGGCATGAGGACTAGGGAGTTATGGGGCCGATACCGATATCGGCCGATACTGATATTTTGGCCATAACATTTTTCTGTACATTTTTGGCTGCATAAAACCAATTGTACAGGGTGATCGTTTTTCGAGCTCCACCATTAGGATCTCGGATATTATAAGAGATACAAAGTCGGTTAAATTAGGACAACGTTGAGCATTCTCATGCTGAAAAATTATCTGCAAGGAAATTTGATGTGTCGTTTTTAGTTTTTGAATTATTGGAAGAAAACGAAAATTTGTCATTTTCGTTTTTATTTTTTCAAGATTTGGCTCAAACTGAGGGGTGGTTTTTTGAAATCTACCATTCAATTGGTATATCAGATGGCATAACTCTTATCTCGTTAAACCTACGTTGTAGGCATCTTTTTGCAGACATCTTTATCATTATTTTGAAGTAATCAAATATCTGTCTGTGATTTGCTTTTGAAAAAATTTTAAACTCGCCCCCCGTCACAGAATATAGTTATTTTTGTTACTAGGCAGAACAGTAGTAGATTGACTGCCGCGGCTGATAGTTCATTCAGGAATTCAGCCAAGGCAGTCAATCTACATTTGCTGCCGTGTGAAACGTAGAATTTTTTCTCCAAATGATATAAAACCAGTTTTGTGTAATTTTTTTTTGAAAACTCCATCATTTTGTGTTCACCCAATGTCAGTGTCCATTTTGATTACTAATTTCATTACAATTTCTTGGAACGTTGCAGAGCAACAAACTTTTTCTGCCTAGGCAGTAAAAGTACACCTTTTCTGCCTGTTAAGTGGCAGAAAAAAGCCACTATCCCTGCCGCTTGGAAAAATAGTAGATTGTTTTATTAGGATCAAAAGTTGTTTGACAAGCGAATCTTGCATTTGCGAGGCGGAGCGTTTAGCGAAGCCGAGCGAAAGCAGAATTTGCGAGTCGAACAAAGTCACTTTTGATCCGAATGAAACATGCTATTTTTTCTGCAACCGAAACAATTAACTCAAATAAACATGTGAAGTAACCACCAATGCCGTGCCATGCATATGTATGCAATGCAACAAATATTGACAAATAATCCATGTGGTGACAATATTCTACCTGCATTAACAGCAGGTTAGGTTTTCTAGGATGTTCGAATTGTAGTTTCAATATAAATACAACCACAGAACGACATATTTGTGTATGGACCAGGTGCTCTAATGGCAAATACCGCGCCAGTGCCAGCTATAGGAACAAGACGTGGAAAATGTTAGGTTAGTGAGCATATCAACAATGATGATAGTGATTATTTATTCCTCTTCATACTACACTGTGTTTGACTTGATAATCAAATGAAGCTTAACAATATCGTTGTTAGAGACAAAAAAACTATTGCTTGCAGTGATTATTCAAAAACAAGTTATCCATCCCGAGAATAACGAATGAAATACAGATCAACCAAGTATTTGAATCTTGACGGCTTCCCTGATCAAAACAAAAATACTTAACTGAGATGTTTATAATTCCAATACTAAACTATGATAAGGTGTATGGGTATGAAATGCCAAATCTGCTGAAATCGGAAACAAATCGGGTATGCGTCTCAATGCTGTTTATTCTTGATGACGTCCAGTAGATCCTTTTTAGTTCCTAGGAGCTAAAGTTAACCTTTAGGTCCTAGGAAATACAATTCAACTTTAGCTCCTAGGAACTAAATTTGTTGCCTAGCAACATACCTATTTTTGTGTCAGTAATAGAAACGTCAATTTAAGAGCTAATTTTGGTATCAAAATGGACGACTTTTGTGTCGGTTGCAGAAAAAATACTTTTTTCCTACGCAGTATTTTCGATTACCTTTCTTTAAAAGATCCTTAGTAACTGAAATATCTAGCAGTTTATTTTTATGTTAAGCTGATATTATGCTTTATATATCAGTTGGTACCGATATCGGTCAAGAAGGCCGATATGGCCGATATCGGTATCGGTCGATCCTCAATGAAGACCCATCGAAAAAATCTGAGATGTAGGTGGTTTTCCACTCGAAAAAATTAACTATCCCGCTAGCCTTGTGTACCCAATTCACGCCTTCTTGTGTCTATCTAGACTAGAAAATTACGAAACGAAGGCTAGGCCAGGCCTCGTCTATTTCAACTCGAACGAGGCTAACGACCTGACTGATGCCGAATCACAAACTATCCAATCTCTCTCACGCGACTTCTCTCTTTTCTATATTCTATATGTATACCTCACATCACATTGGAACATATTCAACAATTTGAAAATGTATGGAAATGAAGCGAGCTGCACCATTTTGATTTCCATCAGTTAAGGGTGACTTCATAAAAACTTTTAGCATTTAAGATTTAACATTTGAACATTTAAGACTTGAGAGTTTTAAGTGGATTCAGTTATAAAAAAATTTAAGATTATAGAGCGATACATGTCTTCTGTCGTTAGTGACATCTATAGTTTCTGATACAGAACCAGATTTTCAAAGTTTAGTGAGTTAGAAACTTGTTGGATATCAAAATTTTATGTTCCGATATCATTCTATTTTCTTTCTTTATGTAAAATACTTATTTCAGTGTATTTTTTATCAAGAAAATATGCGACTGACTTTTCTTTCTTTATTTTCAATCAACTTGACATTAATTCTTTTTTCATAACAAATTCAACTTTTTCTTCCGCTATCTAATGACGATAATACAGTGTGAACTACAATAGCATTTCAAAATAACAATACTGCGATATTCTCCCCACCGTGAAATCTTCAATTTTCACCCTGTAGATCTATTCGGCACAATTTGGTAACTGGACGACGATATACACCGTTTCTCGTTTTGACCTCGACGACTCGTACTGTTCCATCATTACCAGGGAACAACTTTTCAATTTTTCCTAGGGGCCATGACTTTCGAGGAAGATTTCCATCACAGATTACAACAATATCCCCAACTTCGATAGATTTTCCATCTTCTATCCATTTTCCTCTTCTGGAGGTAATCGTCAACGTAGTGATGTTCTCTTCTCTGCCCAAAATAACATTTCAATTTTATACAACCTTTAAACGCATGAGAAACTAAAATTTGACTATGTAGTACGCTGGATTCCTCTTTCCACCAGGTTTCCAATGAGGGGTCAGAAACCATAGGGTAACGTTTGAAAAAATCATGTTGAGGGTGGTTTCAGCTACCCCTGGAGGGATATATTCTCGATATTGCGAATTTATTCTAGTTAAAGTCTCCACACTGTATAAAGTTAGATTCGAAATGAGATAACCACTTGTTGACTCGCTTGTCGAGCTATCTGCTGCCTCACTTGAGACTTGATGGAAATTTTGGTTTATCGCTAAGAAAGGAAAACATATCTATGCAAACATGGTAGGTATCATCTGATTTTATCTATAAATATTTCAGACGGGAAAAATAGAACGTACGTTACTATATTTTTTTAATAAAAAATAGCTATAAAACCTTATCAGATATGATACATCTATATAAACTAAATTCGATGACATTTAATCTCTTTACTTTGGTAGATAAGGAAGTAAACATTGGGGTAAACATCGAAAACTGGCTAAATTGCGTTCAATTTGGATTTATTTATCACTTTTAAAGCATCGAATTGGAAATTCAAATCAGTTGGTATTTTTGGCCACTGATGATGAAATCCTCAATCAAGGTCATTATATTATTCAGAGTTTTTTCCATGGACTATCAACATCAAGTACTATCTGATGATTTTACACATTGTTTCAGTTTCTTATATTAATTTTATGTTTTTCATATATTCCTAATTTAAATTATAATCAGGAAAGACAATACCAAGCAATCTAGTTCTGAATTATTGAACTCAATCATTTCCTTATGTAGTATTTCAAAGTCTAATCCGATTCTAAAGAAAAAAAGTAAAACCAAATGTCAAGATTCCGAGGCTTAAACAATTTTTTCATAAAAAATAGTTATTTATTATACAAGGGAAAAAAGTAGTAGATTTTAGCTCCAGGTTGTGTTGTCTCCCGACGCGTAGCGGAGGGAGACAAAAAACCGTGAGCTAAAATCTAATATTTTTCCCGTGTATAATACACTATTTTTTTCTGTGACAGAAGGAAGGACGAATCAATATTGGAAAGATATTACATTATTTCGAAATCTGAAAATTATCGACGTGAAATTTCAAGTTTTTCACAGTAGGGACACCTGCGTTTTATAGACATCTTTATCATTCTTTTGAAGTAATCAAATATCTGATGTCACTTCTGTCAGTTCAATTCTGTGATTCGATTTTAAAAAATTGCGAATTCAGTAGTTGTTTAGTAATATACGAAACCGCGAAGTCGAATGGAAGATAAAAGGACTTGCAGTTCTTTCTCGGAGACGGTATTATTGACTTATTTTTCGGAACTATAGCACAACAAAAGCCATTAACAGAGTATATATATGTGATATATATCCGGGAAAGAAGTACTCACTTTTTTCCCACGGGAAAAAAGTAATTTATGAAAAGTGACATTTTATAACCTGCCAACAGAGATGAAATGCCAAACTTAAAGAAGTTATTTGTATGCATTTTGCATGTTGTCATTTCTACCAGTTCGTATTGTTTTTCAAACCATTGAATATGTTTATTAGGATCATTCACCTTCGCATCGGCAATATTTAAAGGCAAAAAGACCATCATCACAGCAAACGGTTGTTGCTGCAATCATTGCAATCATCGGCCAAACTAGTTTTCAATACTGTAATCGATATTCTGTATTGGTGCGAGATAAATGAGAAGACATTTCATCGGTCATCCAAGCTAGAACAACTTTCGATTTTGATCCGAGTAACGATGGTTCTATTTTTTCAAGTCATCCGTAATTCGAAATCGGAAAGATATTTCTCTTGAAATTTTCTTCAACAGTTTTGTATGTAACGCCGTTTCTCTTCTGATTGTATCATTTCAACGAATATCATTTTAAATACTTCACAAGATATAGAATATCTAGAAAAATGATACGCCAATACTATTTATTGCGCTGAATATAAAAATTCTGATAAATTAGTCATTATCTCAACAATCCTTACTTTCCGGTGTATGGACTAAATCTTGATTTTATATGATATTTCTATGATTGTTGAATATTCAATATTATACTTGAATTGCATTGTTTTATGAAAATATCTGAAACATCATATGATGAAAGTAATATCAATAGCTGTCGAAAATGTGTTCATTCATATTAATTAATGTAACATATCAATTCATCAGTCATAAAAATGTATTTCATTTCGTCGTAAATTTCTTGGTAATTCATATGATTTTAATTTTTGGGAAGCCATGATTTTACAAATTTTCTGAACTAACACTCCAATGTGGAGCATTTGAATTCTACAATCGTAATTATCAATGTTTTCTGGTGAAGAACAATTTTTTTGATGAATTGAATTGTTTGATGATAATTTTGCTCACGATTTGATATCATAAACGATTCTAAAATTGTTGAATTGTTCAACATCCATCACCAGACAGTTCAATTGGAAATCATATATCAGTTATATTCGAATTCATATATGAACAGAACACATTTTATGTAGGTATCTTCAATTTCATGAAACGCTTGAACGGCCAGTGCCATTGACATGCAAAGTAATGAATAATAATATTTTGCAATAAAGAATAAAACGCCGTTCCATAGTGGAGCTGTGTTTTTGAAAGAATGCTTTGCTCAAGGATATTTGCAATCAGTGCATGTATCCTGAACTTGAAAAAACACATCTGTATTGACGGGTGTGAAAGCAGCAACGGTTTTTCTGGCAACGGTTTTTCAACTTCATTTATGGTATATGGAGGAAGGACTTTTTCTTTCGCTCAAGATTTTTCTACACAAGTCCACTAACCTGAAGAAGTTGAGAAAGGCTCCTAACAAAAAAATAATTTGTGATTTCTAAACCACCCCATAACCACCCCACATAACAGAAAAATCGTGAGACAGTTGGGAGATACCTTAATCGCGATTTCATTATGTAAATCGATAATTTTACACTAATTGAACACCCTCCATACAATGAAATAATTTGTGAACTAGAAACTACCCCTCAACAACCCTCCGAAATAGAAAATTCATAAATCAGTTGAAATTACAGTTGCGCGATGTTTTTTGATGGAAATGAATTATTCTAGACCTGCTGACTACTCTTTGTAGGGTGAAATATTTTGTGAACCAAAAACTACCCCTCAGCAACCCTCCGAAGTATAAAGATCATAAATCAGTTGAAATTCCCGTTGCATGAGATTTTTTTATGGAAATGGATAATTCTAGACCTGTTGTATACGGTTTATGGGGTGAAATAATTTGTGAATCAAAAACCACCCCTCAGCAGCCCTCCGAAATAGAAAATTCATAAATCTGTTGAAATTACAGTTGCTGAAAGTTTTTTGATGGAAATGAATTATTCCTGACCTGCAGAATACACCCTGTAGGGTGAGATAATTTGTGAACCAGAAACTACCCCTCAACAACCCTCCGAAGTGTAAAAATCATCAATTAGTCGTAATTCTTGTTGCGCTATGTTTTTTGATGGAAATGAATTATTCTAGACCTGCTGTATACGCTCTATGGGGTGAAATAATTTGTGAACCAGAAACTACCCCACAACAACCCTCTGAAGTAGGAAAATCATGAATAATCTGTTGAAATTACAGTTGCTGAAAGTTTTTTGATGGAAATGAATTATTCTTGACCTGCAGAATACACCCTGTAAGGTGAAATAATTTGTGAACCAAAAACTACCCCTCAACGACCCTCCGAAGTGTAAAAATCATCAATTAGTTGAAATTCTTGTTGCAAGAGATTTTTTGATGGAAATGAATTATTCTAGACCTGCTGTATACGCTGTATGGGGTGAAATAATTTGTGAACCAGAAACTACCCCTCAGCAGCCCTCTGAAATAAATAATTCATAAATCTGTTGAAATTACAGTTGCTGAAAGTTTTTTGATGGAAATGAATTATTCTTGACCTGCAGAATACACCCTGTAAGGTGAAATAATTTGTGAACCAAAAACTACCCCTCAACGACCCTCCGAAGTGTAAAAATCATCAATTAGTTGAAATTCTTGTTGCAAGAGATTTTTTGATGGAAATGAATTATTCTAGACCTGCTGACTACTCTCTGTAGGGTGAAATATTTTGTGAACCAAAAACTACCCCTCAGCAACCCTCCGAAGTATAAAGATCATAAATCAGTTGAAATTCCCGTTGCATGAGATTTTTTGATGGAAATGGATAATTCTAGACCTGTTGTATACGGTTTATGAGGTGAAATAATTTGTGAATCAAAAACCACCCCTCAGCAGCCCTCCGAAATAGAAAATTCATAAATCTGTTGAAATTACAGTTGCTGAAAGTTTTTTGATGGAAATGAATTATTCTTGACCTGCAGAATACACCCTGTAGGGTGAAATAATTTGTGAATCAGAAACTACCCCTCAACAACCCTCCGAATTAGAAAATTCATAAATCAGTTGAAATTACAGTTGCGCGATGTTTTTTGATGGAAATGAATTATTCTAGACCTGCTGACTACTCTTTGTAGGGTGAAATATTTTGTGAACCAAAAACTACCCCTCAGCAACCCTCCGAAGTATAAAGATCATAAATCAGTTGAAATTCCCGTTGCATGAGATTTTTTGATGGAAATGGATAATTCTAGACCTGTTGTATACGGTTTATGAGGTGAAATAATTTGTGAATCAAAAACCACCCCTCAGCAGCCCTCCGAAATAGAAAATTCATAAATCTGTTGAAATTACAGTTGCTGAAAGTTTTTTGATGGAAATGAATTATTCTTGACCTGCAGAATACACCCTGTAGGGTGAAATAATTTGTGAATCAGAAACTACCCCTCAACAACCCTCCGAATTAGAAAATTCATAAATCAGTTGAAATTACAGTTGCGCGATGTTTTTTGATGGAAATGAATTATTCTAGACCTGCTGTATACGCTCTATGGGGTGAAATAATTTGTGAACCAGAAACTACCCCACAACAACCCTCTGAAGTAGGAAAATCATGAATAATCTGTTGAAATTACAGTTGCTGAAAGTTTTTTGATGGAAATGAATTATTCTTGACCTGCAGAATACACCCTGTAAGGTGAAATAATTTGTGAACCAAAAACTACCCCTCAACGACCCTCCGAAGTGTAAAAATCATCAATTAGTTGAAATTCTTGTTGCATGAGATTTTTTGATGGAAATGAATTATTCTAGACCTGCTGACTACTCTTTGTAGGGTGAAATATTTTGTGAACCAAAAACTACCCCTCAGCAACCCTCCGAAGTATAAAGATCATAAATCAGTTGAAATTCCCGTTGCATGAGATTTTTTGATGGAAATGGATAATTCTAGACCTGTTGTATACGGTTTATGAGGTGAAATAATTTGTGAATCAAAAACCACCCCTCAGCAGCCCTCCGAAATAGAAAATTCATAAATCTGTTGAAATTACAGTTGCTGAAAGTTTTTTGATGGAAATGAATTATTCTTGACCTGCAGAATACACCCTGTAAGGTGAAATAATTTGTGAACCAAAAACTACCCCTCAACGACCCTCCGAAGTGTAAAAATCATCAATTAGTTGAAATTCTTGTTGCAAGAGATTTTTTGATGGAAATGAATTATTCTAGACCTGCTGACTACTCTTTGTAGGGTGAAATATTTTGTGAACCAAAAACTACCCCTCAACAACCCTCCGAAAGGTAAAAAGCATAAATTAGTTGAAATTCTTGTTGCAAGAGATTATTTGATGGAAATGAATTATTCTAGACCTGCTGTATACGCTTTATGGGGTGAAATAGTTTGTGAATCAAAAACTACCCCTCAACAACCCTTCGAAGTTGAAAATTCATAAATTCGTTGAAATTACGGTTGCTGAAAGTTTTTTGATGGAAACGAATCATTCTTGACCTGCAGAATACATTCTATAGGGTGAAATATTTTGTGAACCAAAAACTACCCCTCAGCAACCCTCCGAAGTATAAAGATCATAAATCAGTTGAAATTCCCGTTGCATGAGATTTTTTGATGGAAATGGATAATTCTAGACCTGTTGTATACGGTTTATGAGGTGAAATAATTTGTGAATCAAAAACCACCCCTCAGCAGCCCTCCGAAATAGAAAATTCATAAATCTGTTGAAATTACAGTTGCTGAAAGTTTTTTGATGGAAATGAATTATTCTTGACCTGCAGAATACACCCTGTAAGGTGAAATAATTTGTGAACCAAAAACTACCCCTCAACGACCCTCCGAAGTGTAAAAATCATCAATTAGTTGAAATTCTTGTTGCAAGAGATTTTTTGATGGAAATGAATTATTCTAGACCTGCTGACTACTCTTTGTAGGGTGAAATATTTTGTGAACCAAAAACTACCCCTCAACAACCCTCCGAAAGGTAAAAAGCATAAATTAGTTGAAATTCTTGTTGCAAGAGATTATTTGATGGAAATGAATTATTCTAGACCTGCTGTATACGCTTTATGGGGTGAAATAGTTTGTGAATCAAAAACTACCCCTCAACAACCCTTCGAAGTTGAAAATTCATAAATTCGTTGAAATTACGGTTGCTGAAAGTTTTTTGATGGAAACGAATCATTCTTGACCTGCAGAATACATTCTATAGGGTGAAATATTTTGTGAACCAAAAACTACCCCTCAACAACCCTTCGAAGTTGAAAATTCATAAATCAGTTGGCATTCCCCTTGCACATAATTTTTTGATGGAAATGAATTATTCTAGAACTGGTGAAAGCTCTATGGGGTGAAATATTATGTGAACCACAAAAATTACCACTCTTTCGAATGTTAAAAATATTAATACATTCGATTCAACATAGGTCCATTCAATAATTGGAAAAATTATTTCGCACAAAATAATTTATTGGCAAAACAAAGAAATCATATTCGAATTAACAGTTTCATACAAAAACAATGTTATAGTTTCTATAATAATACAAAATCTGCAAAACAATCCACTTCAAACAGAGTGGTAAACTGAAACTTTGAAATTAAAATAATTCTTCTTGATACATACCTAATTAATTTGTTTTGTTGCTACTAGTCTAATAGTGAATTATATTACTATCAATGTGTATCACATTTAAAAAAAATCACAGTTTTATAAAATATAAACTCGAAAATTAAAATATATTCAAAAATAAATAAAACTCAAAAACAACTATAGATTCCATAATATAACAAAACTTCAGAACAAATTGTTAAAACAACGCTTACAAAATAATGAAATAAAAAATCCTACTCAAATAATACATCAATAGGTACATCAGTCTCGTTACAAAATATCACAGCAACAATTAAAATCAGGTATTCACATTTGGAGGTACCTACCTATAGTCGTCGACTTTTGTAAAATTTCAATTACTTAAATCAAGTAGTCGGACTTGTGGGTAGCAGAAGTTGATAACTCTAATTCAGGGAACTGACATGGCATATAATGCGAAAATATTGGGAACTAAATTAAAATATCCTCGAAAAAATATATCTAGGTGAACATGTGAATAAAAACAGTTTTTGAATCAATTTGTTGCATAATTAAAAATGTTTATGCAAAGAAGTAATACAGGTGGGATGAGACCCTATTGCAGTTACTGAAATTGATGATATATTGCAGGTACTTTTTTCGGATCTCCTATGTACACTGGTCTTAGAAAAATAAAGATTTCCTTTCGTCAGAAATATATATGTATTTATTCTATTCTTCTCAGCTCATTTCATAAAAGTTTTTTTTCTCAATTTACATAATATCTATCAATATTCATTAACATCTTGAAAAATAATGTTCACATAGTTGGCAAATATTTTCCAAGGTGGTACATTCAATGTGAAAATTTCTAATTGATGATTTTTACACTTCGGAGGGTCGTTGAGGGGTAGTTTTTGGTTCACAAATTATTTCACCTTACAGGGTGTATTCTGCAGGTCAAGAATAATTCATTTCCATCAAAAAACTTTCAGCAACTGTAATTTCAACAGATTTATGAATTATTTATTTCAGAGGGCTGCTGAGGGGTAGTTTCTGGTTCACAAATTATTTCACCCCATACAGCGTATACAGCAGGTCTAGAATAATTCATTTCCATCAAAAAACATAGCGCAACAAGAATTACAACTAATTGATGATTTTTACACTTCGGAGGGTTGTTGAGGGGTAGTTTCTGATTCACAAATTATCTCACCCTACAGGGTGTATTCTGCAGGTCAAGAATAATTCATTTCCATCAAAAAACTTTCAGCAACTGTAATTTCAACAGATTTATGAATTTTCTATTTCGGAGGGCTGCTGAGGGGTGGTTTTTGATTCACAAATTATTTCACCCCATAAACCGTATACAACAGGTCTAGAATTATCCATTTCCATCAAAAAATCTCATGCAACGGGAATTTCAACTGATTTATGATCTTTATACTTCGGAGGGTTGCTGAGGGGTAGTTTTTGGTTCACAAAATATTTCACCCTACAAAGAGTAGTCAGCAGGTCTAGAATAATTCATTTCCATCAAAAAATCTCTTGCAACAAGAATTTCAACTAATTGATGATTTTTACACTTCGGAGGGTCGTTGAGGGGTAGTTTTTGGTTCACAAATTATTTCACCTTACAGGGTGTATTCTGCAGGTCAAGAATAATTCATTTCCATCAAAAAACTTTCAGCAACTGTAATTTCAACAGATTATTCATGATTTTCCTACTTCAGAGGGTTGTTGTGGGGTAGTTTCTGGTTCACAAATTATTTCACCCCATAGAGCGTATACAGCAGGTCTAGAATAATTCATTTCCATCAAAAAACATCGCGCAACTGTAATTTCAACTGATTTATGAATTTTCTAATTCGGAGGGTTGTTGAGGGGTAGTTTCTGATTCACAAATTATTTCACCCTACAGGGTGTATTCTGCAGGTCAAGAATAATTCATTTCCATCAAAAAACTTTCAGCAACTGTAATTTCAACAGATTTATGAATTTTCTATTTCGGAGGGCTGCTGAGGGGTGGTTTTTGATTCACAAATTATTTCACCTCATAAACCGTATACAACAGGTCTAGAATTATCCATTTCCATCAAAAAATCTCATGCAACGGGAATTTCAACTGATTTATGATCTTTATACTTCGGAGGGTTGCTGAGGGGTAGTTTTTGGTTCACAAAATATTTCACCCTACAAAGAGTAGTCAGCAGGTCTAGAATAATTCATTTCCATCAAAAAACTTTCAGCAACTGTAATTTCAACAGATTTATGAATTATTTATTTCAGAGGGCTGCTGAGGGGTAGTTTCTGGTTCACAAATTATTTCACCCCATACAGCGTATACAGCAGGTCTAGAATAATTCATTTCCATCAAAAAACATAGCGCAACAAGAATTACAACTAATTGATGATTTTTACACTTCGGAGGGTTGTTGAGGGGTAGTTTCTGATTCACAAATTATCTCACCCTACAGGGTGTATTCTGCAGGTCAAGAATAATTCATTTCCATCAAAAAACTTTCAGCAACTGTAATTTCAACAGATTTATGAATTATTTATTTCAGAGGGCTGCTGAGGGGTAGTTTCTGGTTCACAAATTATTTCACCCCATACAGCGTATACAGCAGGTCTAGAATAATTCATTTCCATCAAAAAATCTCTTGCAACAAGAATTTCAACTAATTGATGATTTTTACACTTCGGAGGGTCGTTGAGGGGTAGTTTTTGGTTCACAAATTATTTCACCTTACAGGGTGTATTCTGCAGGTCAAGAATAATTCATTTCCATCAAAAAACTTTCAGCAACTGTAATTTCAACAGATTATTCATGATTTTCCTACTTCAGAGGGTTGTTGTGGGGTAGTTTCTGGTTCACAAATTATTTCACCCCATAAACCGTATACAACAGGTCTAGAATTATCCATTTCCATCAAAAAATCTCATGCAACGGGAATTTCAACTGATTTATGATCTTTATACTTCGGAGGGTTGCTGAGGGGTAGTTTTTGGTTCACAAAATATTTCACCCTACAAAGAGTAGTCAGCAGGTCTAGAATAATTCATTTCCATCAAAAAACATCGCGCAACTGTAATTTCAACTGATTTATGAATTTTCTATTTCGGAGGGTTGTTGAGGGGTAGTTTCTAGTTCACAAATTATTTCATTGTATGGAGGGTGTTCAATTAGTGTAAAATTATCGATTTACATAATGAAATCGCGATTAAGGTATCTCCCAACTGTCTCACGATTTTTCTGTTATGTGGGGTGGTTATGGGGTGGTTTAGAAATCACAAATTATTTTTTTGTTAGGAGCCTTTCTCAACTTCTTCAGGTTAGTGGACTTGTGTAGAAAAATCTTGAGCGAAAGAAAAAGTCCTTCCTCCATATACCATAAATGAAGTTGAAAAACCGTTGCCAGAAAAACCGTTGCTGCTTTCACACCCGTTCTGTATTGTATGATATTGTGTGCATAAGGGGTGAATACACTGCGACCTAAAAAATTTTATTTGCCCAACGCAGTGCCTAGGATAATTTTTCGGGGGGGTTCAAGAAAAAAATTGCTAAATTAAATTTTGTAACTAACGGGAAAAAGTCGGATTTAGGTTGTAATTTCGGAGGAGGGGCGGATCCCCCTGGGCACGGCCTTGATTATGCCCCTTCTTTTCTATACCAGATGAGATTAAAATAATGGTATACGAAAAATCAGGTACATTTTTATTATGGTTATTTATATTTAATTCAGTTGGTGTTTTATTTTTCATTCCATGAATAAAGCTCTGCGCCCACAACTCCATTGTTTTTCCGCATTTTTTCGATGTTGCGGAATAATAATAACTACTGGTTCGTCCTTGAATAATGATAATTGTCGTAGTTTGAATATGAAAATTACTTATTTTCGTTATTCATGGGACTATTATTCATATCTGAGGAAATATTTTTATTTTGACTTGCTGATTATACCTTCGTTGTAAAATAAAAATTTGAATGGTACATTCAACTGCATATGAAAACAGATTTCCAACATTCAGTTGAAAATAATTCGGCATTTTGGTTGGCATATTAAAATTGATTCTGATGAGTGAATGTAATATAAGCTGTCGAAATAATTTTCAAAAACTTGATACCACCGATTCATCAGTCCAATAAGCGATCGTTTCATGTGAACTGAATTTGTAATAAACTGAGCATAATGAATGAATAATGGAAAATGTCTGATCTAGACCTTGACTAATAAATATAGTTTTTCCCAAGTTTTTTAAATATATTCCTTTTTTTATTTTAGTTGACAATGTGCAGTAAATCAAATCATAATATATATCTGTTGATATTGGTAATGTGCCAAGTATATTGAATATCAAAGTTATATAATTTTGTGAATTTTTGCCATGTGCTTTCAATTATTTCTTCATTAGTTTCAGATTTTTTATATCCAAACTGATTCGATGAATATCTCAATAATCATAGAAGGTTTTGAGAATTCTAGGAGCATTCTTATTGTTTGAAATAATGAGATGATCTTGTTTGGAGAATATTGTACGAAAAATTGGTCTTCATAATGTTGTGCTGTGTTATACAGGGTGTATCTAAAAGTCAAGGGGTGTTTCCTTGTGACATTCTAGCAAATAAAGTTCAGATAAACATTTGTCCTAACTTGTTCCGTTTTTGAGATACAGGATGTTGAAGTTGAAAGTATTAATTATTTTTATTTATAACCCTCCTGTATAAGCGTTCATGGTGCCAAAATTCAGTATGGATGGAGACTGAGAAAGCTCCAATATTTCAAAATGATTCTAAATAGGGTTATTGAGTATAATCTCAATGGAAGTCTTGAAAACACCTACATCAAAATTTGGAGTCAAATCGAATTTTTAATGTTTCCTCAAAAAACTAAGCTAGATACAAAAATCACACAGAGGGTAAAAAAGTTGCTATTCCAATAGTTCAAAATGCAATAAAATACAGGGTGCTCCATTTAAAATAACGAAGTTGCTAGTTGTTTTTGATAGAAGTGGCAACACTGTATCGATGAAAACATTTTAGACGAATAGAGAATGTTCAATTATCGAAGCATCCTAATTTTCAGAATGTTCTGTTTTTTCGTTCTCCAGATACTTCTAATAGGCCATCCACCGTGACCCACCCTGTATAGACCAGAAGATGGTGACAGGTGAAGTTCTCCGATTTCACACTGCATGCCTTTTTAAAAAGGCTTTCGATTCTTCGGCCCATTCTAAAAAGAAAGTTTCATATTATGATCGAATGACCTAAACGTCCTGACTTTTGAGAGACAGGGTGATAAAGTTCTCAAAATATAGCCTACTACAATGGAAAGTTATAATTCCAAAATACCAAATACGAATATGAAGTTCATAAACTATGAATTGTACTTCTGAAATTGGATCTAAAAAATAAAATCTATTTCTCTGCATTGTGATACATATTGTCATATTAACGAGATATAGCTATAATCATGTAGTCAAAAGCTTTTTATTTTTTTATGTGAAAACCGTGCATCAGATTGAAAAAATTGTGATCAAATTTGCTTAGAAATTATTGGCAATTTCAGGAATGATTTCAATTTCGAGATTGATCAGTGGCGTACCATCAATGTCTGCCAAAATAGGTATGTGAAATTCCATTCGAACGCCACTGGTGGCAACCAAAAAGAATGTGGTACACTAACTGATGCATCTTGATACATAGTACAAGTATGCCAAATTTCATTAGAATATCGTAAGTGGTATTACAGATATTAATGAAAAACCATTAATTTTTGAGAACTTCACCACCCTGTATCTCAAAAGTTAGGACGTTAAGGTCGAAACTTTCTTCTTAGAATGGGCCCAAGAATCACCTTCCCAAATATTGACATTCAATTATGAAACACCCTGTATATCATTTCAAGTTATTGGCGTGAATGGCATGCACAGCTCAACATACAAAATTTGGGAAAGAATTGAATAATCATATTTCAAATTTGAACAAACATTTGGAAAATTCCGTGACATGTTCAGATTTTATAATTTTGTTCTTTCTTTTTGGAATTCTTTGACGAAAAATGTTAGTGAGAAATTATTAGCTTCCAGTTTATTACAGAAATGGCATGCATTGAATAACACCATCGTATTATGAATAATATTAAGAGTTGCGAAACATTTCCGTGTTTTTTATTCACATGCTGTTTTGTATTTCATGAAAAAATATTATTTCAAGTTTGCCATACAGTGTGAAATGGGAGAACGTCACCTGTCACCATCTCCTGGTCTATTGGTCTTTCCGGCTTTTGTTTTTGTACTAGATTATTGTTAATTGTATTGACGTACTAGATGTGTATGAAATGTACTAGAAAAGTACAATCGTACTAAAAACTCTGTTCTCTCCGTTTCAGATTGCAACGGCGGCGTTAGCAAACCCCACAACGCCGTCAACGGCAACAGCGGCGACAGCCTCGACGGCGGCGGCAGTGGCGGCGGCGCGGGTGGGGGCGGCAGCGCGTCCGACAGCGGCGACCAGATGGACGCCGATACGCGCGAGAGGGAGCTGGCCAGGCGCAAGGAGGAGGCGAAGCGCAAGCGCAGGAAGAAGAAGCGGACCGGCTCCTCGTTGGTCTCCTCCTGTTTCCAAGGTGAGTACATACCAGGGTTTCGATTGCTATTACAATAGTAATAGATCTATTACATTCTAGCACTCTTCATTACGTCGTTACTACTATTTGAAATTCATAGCAAATCTATTACCATTCGATTCCAACTCGCTAAGTACAGCATAAGGGCACATTGAATTCTCGGTGGCCAAGGTCATCATATGATGTTGCGATGACATAAAAACTACGTGAAAACATGTCTAACTTACAATCTAAGAGATTCTAGGGAAATTTCGTGAATCGATTGTCAGCTGATCCAAGACAGACTGTTTCGACTTGCCATAAGTCTCATCAGTTGCACTGGCCAGCTGACAATAGATTCACGAAGGGTACCACCATATATCAAACAAGTCGAAGCCCTGAGGGGGCAGAAGGACGATCAAGCCTTCATAGCCATCTAGTGGCTTGAGTGCAAGGTGTATAGGTAGATTCATCAATCAAACCTTGCGACTAAGTTGTGCATATAGACCCCTACGTCTATATGCTTACAGAAAAGACATCCATGTCAGATGTACACCTGTAATTCTCAAAGTGGTTCAATGTTCCACTAACAGATGGTGATAAACCTAGAATCTCAAGACTAAGAGATTCTAGGGAAATTTCGTGAATTGATTGTCAGCTGATGCAAGACAGACTGTTTCGACTTGCCATAAGTCTCATCAGTTGAGCTGGCCAGCTGACAATAGATTCACGAAGGGTACCTCCATATATCAAACAAGTCGAAGCCCTGAGGGGGCAGAAGGACGATCTAGCCTTCATAGCCATCTAGTGGCTTAAGTGCAAGGTGTATAGGTAGATTCATCAATCATACCTTGCGACTAAGTTGTGCATATAGACCCCTACGTCTATATGCTTACAGAAAAGACATCCATGTCAGATGTACACCTGTAATTCTCCATTGTCAGCTGATGCAAGACAGACTGTTTCGACTTGCCATAAGTCTCATCAGTTGCACTGGCCAGCTGACAATCGATTCACGAAGAAATGCAGCCGCCAAACGAAAAGTGCTGAATATTTAAAAAATGGAGAATGGAATATGTTTATCCAATGGTTTGCCATGAAAACTATTGACTCCCAGAGATTTGTAAATGCATAGATTATCGGTCAAAATGAATTTGCCGACAGAATAAAAATGAATGTTCTTGAATAATTCAAATTATGTCGTCACAAACTCATGTTAGCTGTATTAGATTACTTCCTGGTGGCATATCATAAATGCCAAATGTGGAATGATAGAAACACAAACAACACTGCTTCTTGATGATATCATTATCTAAAAAGTGTGGGCAAGGTTATATTTGAACTTACTATGTTGCAGAATTATTATTCTTACATTTGTTGTTGTAAAATTTGTTTGTTTTTATTCAGTACATTTTTGTAAATCCAAGAGAATTCGCTAAGTCAGTAGTTTTATTGGTCAATATTTTGTTTCTCTTAAAAGGTCAAAAATATCATTGGAACGAAAGTGTTTGGAAATACATATTATTAATATTCAAATAATAATATATGGATATTTTTCACAGAATAAAAAAAATGTTTCAATATCCAAGTGTTGTGTCGTCAAATCACTAGTAGTAGGTATAAAAAACGATTTTTATGGGAAACAATTAACAAAACGACAACACTGTCCTTCGACTTTCAGATTAATGTCCAACTATTAAAATAATTCAGAAATCACTAGAAACTATTACTTTATCTAATTAATTGATTATTTCCATTTTTATATCATTTCTTCATTGCATACACTAACGTTTATAAATACAAGATGAAATGTACTTTTCATCATAGTATTTCATTAAGAAATCATTAAAATAAATTTGGAGAAGAACTTTCTTAACTTCCCACAATTGACATGAATTTCTACAACATGAAATTTAACGTGAATATCCAATCAAATAAACCATTCAAACTATTACTTCAGTTGTTTATGAAGATCAGATATATATTTTTGCTCAACCTATTTTTATTTATGTATAAATAAAATCTCATCCTCAACGATTCAATCATTGTATTTAAATCTTATGATTATTTTCACTAATGCATTTCACATAATCAAAACATGAAAAAGTTTTGGCAATTATGGCACCTGACTAAACCTAATGTTATGAAGATTCTCTGGACCAATGCGGAATAAGCAACAGTACAAAATAATTGTCTAGCTATGACCAATGGATTTAACAAGTTGATGAAAATCAAGGAACATAATATCCGTGAAAAAGGTTCGATTTCTGAATTTGCTTCAATACACTTTTGCCAGTGAACTTTAATTGATTCACGAAGACATCGTCTACATTTTTAGATTTTCCCTATAGTTTTATTATATTTGTCATGAAAGTGTATCCAGATAGGATATTTTTTCCTCCCAGTTGTATGTGACAGTATTTCAGATTTTGAGATTCTCCATCCGAGACGACTGTGGAAGGTTAATAATAATATTTCGTCGCCATATCAACCATTTGTAGTCATAGAAATCGAAAATTTTTCTTTGATTCTCATTCGATGGGATCTCAAGGATCCTGTTGCAGTCAAAAACTGAAGAAAACTAGCTGACAAGCTCGCTGACAAGTCACAAAAACATTCATAAATTTCTAATAGTAATATAGTAATTCATTTATATTTAGTTTTGTTCAATGTGTTCGAATTTTTGTTGATCAGCAAGAGAAATAATAAGGAATATCGAAAAAATTGTGATCATCCCACACGTGTCAATAAATTATATAAACCGGAAATAACCTATTGTCCGCTGAATGACCGCTTCTTTTCGCAGATTTGAATAAATTGACGGGCGATGTGTTGGGCGAAGGCACCTAGGCCAGCATACAGACCTACATAAACATGTACACGAGTCAGAATTATATGTAAAAAAAAAAATCGAAAGAAAATTTCATCTGATCATCCCACACCTGCCACCAGATTATCAAATCCTGAAAAATCGTGTTTTTCCGCTGAATGATCGTTTCCCTGATCATATCGAACGTTTCTTTTTGCATATTTGTACAAATTGACGGGCTAATTGTTTGGCGAAGGCGCCGACGCCCGCGTAACAACCTGCGTAAACATGTACACGAGTCAGAATTATTGATGAACAAGAGAAACAATAACATAACAAAAAAGCATTTCATCTGATCATCACACACCTGTCACCAATTATAGAAACCTGAAATAACGTGTTATTTGCTGAATGACCGTATCTGCCGATCTTATCGAACGCTTCTTTTTGCAGGTTTGTACAAAATAACAGGTGAAACAGCGTACAGACCTGAATTAACAAGGGAAATACTAAAAAACATCAAAAAAATGTCTAAAGAAAATTTCACCTGATCATCCCACACCTGCCACCAAATTATCGAAACCTGAAAAACCGTGTTGTCCGCTGAATGGCCGTTCCCCCGATCATATCGAACGCTTCTTTTTGCAGATTTGTACAAACTGACGGGCGAAGTGTTGGGCGAAGGCGCCTACGCCAGCGTGCAGACTTGCATCAACATGTACACCGACCAGGAGTTCGCCGTGAAGATCATCGACAAGGTGCCCGGCCATGCGCGCGCCAGGGTGTTCAGGGAGGTGGAGACGTTCCACCATTGTCAAGGCCACCCGAACATCATCCAGTTGACGGAATTTTTCGAGGACGAAGAAAAGTTTTATTTGGTTTTTGAAAAGGTAATTGAACGTGGCGAGAACCTTTTGAAGCACTCAAAAAGTGTATTTTTTCTACCAAGGTAGGTTTCTTCATTTTATGACATAGCCACCTCTGTTATAATTAACCTGAATTCACTGTTCTGATGCGAGATTCGCAGGATTGATTGCACTCAAATCTAGTAGGTATTTATCAGTAATGACTTGTCATATGCTGTAATGGTCATGGCTAGATAGAAAAGAAGGGCTTTCAGATAATGACGATAGATCATATTGAAGCCAATTTATTTTAACTCCCACGGGAGTTGATATATTTTTCTTCCCGTGGTAGTAAATTGACAGCTTTGTTTCCTTAAATGAGAGCGAACGCCTACTTTTGATTCAGTGAGTAGATGAAATCCTTGATTTTAATGCAGCTTCCGTAAGTTATAGTGCAAACAGTGAATGGAAGCGGTAGTCTTGGTTGCCTATAATACAATCATGCATTAGTAGATCAATGATCGAGATATTTGTACGTGCGAGCAAAGCGAGTGGGTTAATGTTCTAGATATCGTGCTTCTTTCTTATAGCATCTGCGGTCTAGATAGTAGTTTATGTCAGTGGTCAGAATGTCCCAAGAATTTTTTCAGTTGACTTGTGGGAATGTATAAATTGAATATCGTTTTCTCCGGTTATATTCAGGTGTCTTTCTTCAGTATCAGTAATGAAAGTAAATCTCGGAAAACATTACAAGCCATCGTGAATCTGTGAAACATTAGGGATCCTCAGAATTTATAGAATACATATTATAATAATAATTGATTTATCAGTTTTTTCCTAAAAATATTTTTACCAGAAAAATAAACACATGAGTCAAAGTAACTTTGAATATTTTCTTATAGTAATCCATGGCCAAATAAAATATTGTTGACATTTTAATGCTTCAATGAATAGTATTTGCTTTGTTAGATCATAAATTACTCGTTGGAAGAAAAAAATTCAGAGATAATATTTGGTTATCATTAATGAGTTGTTTTGAGGTTCTCCTTGAAAATTCATATGGCCTAATTCGGATTATACCATTACATTCTACCTTGATTTGGTTTTTCAGAAATGCTGAAAAACTGCAGAAACCTCATCGCAACTTCCTAGTTCTCGTCAATCGGTGTTCCATGTCAAAAAGCTGACTATTTTTGGTTATTTAAAAAAAATTTAATAAAAACTGTGTCTTTACAAATATGTCGAATAATAGGTATGTTTCTAGAAAAAATAATTCGATAACGTAATTACTTCATTTCCCATATATATGGAAAAATATCCAAGTTATATTTATGAAAAAATATCCTAGTTATATTTATGAAAAAATATCCTTTTTGTATGGCTTTGTGGACATGGTCCCATCAGCCTGATATAAGTGTTATTCATTTTTAAAATGTGCAAAGCAAGAATATTCAATTTAGGGGAAATCATAATTCTGGGTTGAATCTAAATAATAACAACTTATTTCGAAAATCGGACTACACCATGCAGAGTGGATCCCAAAATGCAACATTTTTCAATAACTTCGCATTGTGTATCAAAAAGAAAGCTGGCTATGAAAATTTTGTTCACGGTATCATGAGTTTCACCAAAAAGTAGCCAACGATGGCAGAGATGGCACGAATTAATTCATATGAATAAAAATCCGATGGCATTATGGCAATCTGAAACCTGACCATCTTAAATATTTGACAACAGTGAAGCGCTCACAGGCGGAAAACTAACTTTCTTAATAAATATTCTTAATAAATAATATGCATATGAATTAATTAATTTCATTTGAAAGGATAGTTTCAGTTTGTTTTGCGAAAATTGCATATTTTCTCATGTATGGTTTGAGATTCATGAAACAGATAAAAACTAGTGTTTTTTTGTTGCCTTTTTTGTATTCTGTTGAGGTAAATAAAATGTTATTTTTTTCAAAGTGGATTGATTCCAAAAAGAGAGAGTTTTTGATTGCCGACCGGTTGCGATCACTTGGACCACACTTCGACCGCAGGGTTTTTAATTGATGACCGCACTGACTGATCTCCAAATGGTGTTTTTTATTGACGACCAGGACCGACCGATCCAAGACCACATCGTCCGGGCTTCTTGATGGTCGATGTGGTTCATGGATATAAAATATAACCTCAAAACAATCCAATTACTCGAAAATTGGCAAGGGTATCTACAGTCTTCAAAATGAGTAACTCAAATTTCTTATAATTCAACAGAAATAGCGTTACATCACTGTATGATTCATCTGAGCGAAATATTTCTGGTAGACAGTTCAAAATTATTATTCCATCTACAGAATAATCAATCTCGAGGAATTCAATGACCGATTAAAGAGATGATTCCTAATATATCTGATTTTTTGGATATCAGGATATGTGTTATTCTCGGTATATTATCGACCAGTGACGTTTACGGTTTTTAAGGTTTTTGCCGTTTTTGTTCACAAGCGACAGGTCAAAACTAATCGTATTTGTCATTGTAATCAGTCACGTGACATTAACGACTGGTCGGTCAGGCCGGTCGGCAACCAAAAACTTTCTAAAAAATCAATTCGAGGAGTCTGACATTTTTTTACTTTCCAATGAAAAAGTCATGACTTATTAAAACCCTAGTTCGCGAAAACCGCAAACTGTCCATCTTCGAAAATCAGTGAGATATCCCGTAACGACATCGAAAGTGGGACAGCCTGTACAATTTCCTTTTTTTTTTTCAGATAAACGGCGGCCAGCTGTTGAGACGCATCCAGGAGCACCAGCGCTTCAGCGAAGCGGCCGCCGCCGAGATAGTGCGTGAAGTGGCGTCCGCTCTGCGCTTCATGCACGCCAAGGGCATCGCGCACAGGGACCTTAAGCCGGAGAACATCCTGTGCGTGCACAGAGACAGGCTGTTCCCCGTCAAGATATGCGACTTCGATCTCGGCTCCGGCATCCGGTTCCAGTCGAGCGTGTCCAGTCCGTTGGCGACGCCGCAACTGTTGACTCCCGTGAGTGTTTTTTCGTTTTTTTTTTTCTCGTTCTTTTCGGGTGTAAACGAAATTTCGAATTTTTGTTATTTTTTTCATTTTTGACTCCTTTCAAGAAAAATTGGTACGCCCCTGG
This sequence comes from Phaedon cochleariae, assembly GCA_918026855.4. Lineage (NCBI taxonomy): Eukaryota > Metazoa > Arthropoda > Insecta > Coleoptera > Chrysomelidae > Phaedon > Phaedon cochleariae. The sequence goes on from OU896708.1 coordinate 60,532,131, forward strand.
AGTGGCATTTCTCATTTATAGGGAGATATTTGGAATTTCGTCAGTTTTTATTTTTAACCCCTTCGAAAAAATACTGGAAACGCAAGTTGATTTTCTATTTCAAATCGGATGACTGAGGAAACTCGCAATTCCGAAATTCTCTATTTTTGACGCACTCGGAAAAAATTTGTTACGTCCCTGAAGTTGCAATATTGATTTCACATCAAACGATATCAAGATTTTCCGAATTTTCTTCATTTTTACACCCTTTGGGTACACCTATTCCATAAATGTCCCCCCCTCTAGCTCACTTAGTTTTCAATCGATTTAAAAATTTGAAAAATCATCTAAAATGATTTACAGGGTGCTCGGAACAAATGATCTACAGAATACTACTTGATTTTTTCAAACGGAACACCCTGTATTTCATTGTATTTTTAGATTCTCCCCGAAGAGCTGATTTTGAACACCCTATATCTCTGTAATCATTTTCGCTAGACCCCAACTGTGATACATTGATGAAATCAGCTCTTCAGGAAGAATCTAAAAATACAATGAAAAATAGGGTGTTACATTTAAAAAAATCAAATAGTACTTTCTGATGTAGCGGAAAAAAACTCAATCGAAAATCTTTGAATTTTGCAATCGGATCAAAAATAACTGAGCTAGAGAAGGGGGATATTTATGGTGAATCACCCTGTACACCTGTGATCGCAATTTTAATTTTCACGCGTTCAAAGTTACAGTTTTGAGCGAATTTATTTCCAAATTACAATCTTTTATTCTGGCCCCGTTGGAAAAAAATTAGGTACGTCCCTGACGTCGCAAATCATATTCTGACATGACCATGAAGTCCTAGCTTTGAGCAGTGAAATCATTTAATTCAGACAATTTTCATTTTTGACCCCTAAAAAAGTTAGGTACCAACGCTCCTGAAATGGCTTTTTGTATTTAGTCACGCTCATTAAGTCACAGCTTTGAGCAGAGGAAACTTTTAAATTCCGACATTCATTGTTTTTGACCCCTTTGGAAAAGAAATTGGTGCACGATATTCTTTACTTCTGACGTTGCTGAGTCGCAGTTTCGATTTTTTATCGAATGGTTTCGAAAAAAACTCGAAATTCGCGAAGTGGCTTTCATTTTGCACTTCATGCACGACAAGAGCATCGCCGATAGGGACCTTGAGCCGGAGGACATCTTGTGTGTGCGAGATAATATTTTCGTAATCGTTTGAAATACCCCAATCACACCCGGAGAATCGAAAGTCAATGTCATTTTAACATGCGAGAAAGTGTCCTTTAGTGAGCATATTCGATGTTCCGACTTTCAGAAATGAAGCTGAAAAAACCAAAGAGAAAAGGGGGGTTTACCATGATTCTGTGTCACCTGGTATATCCCAACCTTGCGGGAAAGCTTCATTAATCTGGGATCAAGAGTGGTTTGGTGAAACCAATCAGGCCTCACATTTATTGTGTGTATAATATTTGCACGACCTGACGTGAAGTCTTCTTCCGCTCTTTTCAGGTGGGCAGCGCGGAATTTATGGCGCCCGAGGTGGTCGAGGCGTTCATCGGCGACTCGGAGACCACGGCGTACGACAAGCGGTGCGACTTGTGGTCCTTGGGCGTCATCATGTACATCCTGCTGTGCGGCTATCCGCCCTTTTACGGCAAATGCGGCAGGGACTGCGGCTGGGAGAGAGGGGATAACTGCTCGGCGTGCCAGGAGCTGCTCTTCCAGAGCATCCAGGAGGGCAGGTACGTGTCGTGACGTAGCAACGTCTAGAGTTCCTAAATGTACAGGGTGGGCAAAATTGGGTGTGTTGATATCTTCATTCGTTTCAGAGATACAGAGGGAAATTGAAAAATTGCTGATTTCGTTTTTATTTTTCGAGTACATTATGAAGAGAGATATTGAAAAATTTTAAATTTTTATCCATATAGAATTATGCGTAGAATCCATTGGCATCATCAGCAATTGTATACATGGTGACATCAAGAAGATACGGCAGTCAATTATTTTTTTTTTCTAATGGAACACTTCGTATATATTTTGGCACAGTTGGATAGTCCTAGGCACTCCATATTCAAATATATACATTAACCTACCTTTTTCTTCGACAACTTTAGAAATATTCGCAAAAATATACTCAGTGTGTCACATTTCTCATGGTTGCACCTCTGTATCTTCCGTAATAATCATTGAGGATCAAGTGGGATCATCTCCAGTGATAACACTGCTCGCCAGCAGCTATGGAATCACCGACATCTCTGGAAAATGCTATAAATACTCTGTATATATAAACGCCTATGAATGTGACGTGACAGCAATGCCATGTCAGGGACGCCAATACATGAAACCAAAGTCACTAGACGATTAAAAGAGAAAGGAGCTATGATCTGTCCGTACCTTGTTCCCAAATTCGAAAATCAAAATATTCAACAAGAAAATGGAATTATCATTGTTCATGTAATTTCGAGAATATATCCGTTTCGAATAACGTTGAACTTCAATCAATAAATAACTAATTGAAATTACATAGAAAAACAGTACATCAAAAAGTAGGAAACAATACTAACAGCAGTTGACAGCATTCAGTAATCTTTATTGGTGAATTATAATGAAATGTAACTATAACTGGAAATTGTACCAACATCTCACTATTTTCAATATTTGAATATGACATTTCTCACCACAGTTGACAACAACAACTAACCTGAAAAGGTAAAACCCTAGGAATCGGAGCTTGTTTTAGATAAAAAGTCGGATCGTAATCGACTTTTTGACATATGACCTTGATATACGCGCTTCCACATAAATCGGCCAATCGAATCACAATACGTCATAAGCCAAGAGGCGAAAAGCCAGAATGTGAACGCGCCATTAGATGACAAATACGTCAGTTTGCATCAAGGGACCCTATTTGACTCCACTTCAAGGAACCATGGACTTCCACCAAAAATCATTATTATGGTTATTTTGCAGGTACGATTTCCCTTATGCCGAATGGCGCAACATATCGGACGAGGCCAAAGAGCTGATCTCCAGCCTGCTGGTGAAGAACGCCAGACAGCGCATCAGCGCGCAGAAGGTGCTGGAGCACCCGTGGCTCGAATGCGCCAGCGATACGCCTCTCACTACCCCCGAGGTCATCAAGAAGAACGACTCCGCCCTGGACTTGTCTCAGGTGAGATGACTTCTCTCCTCATTGCAATATGAACAGCAGGGAGATTCTGTTTCACGATCGTCGATTGTCGTACGATACGATGATGAACTCGAAGTCGAATTCACTTCCTATTCTATTGCTCGATCAAGTCCCGATCGAATTCGACTTCGGGAATCGTCGGTTTTTTGGCGAAATGAGATGAGATTTTGATTCAATGAAACGAGCACCGAGGCCATAGCCCCAAAGCCATCACAAATTTGAGGTTATGGTGGTTATATCGTTTTTATGAATACCAATTTTTGCAATCCAAAGACAAAAACAAGAATTTCATTCTGAATGTTCGAGTTGAGATGATATTTCAGCAGCTAGAGATAGGCAAAGAAATTTGGATCAAATTCGTCGGACGACAAGAACTATGAAACAGAAGTAGGTACCCACCTAATCCTTTTTCATTACCTGAAAACTGATTTATTGAGCTATTTAGATTGAAAAAAAGGTTGGTTCATCTTCTGATACAATCATTGAGACCCCACATATTAGTGCTTAGGTCAAAGTATGGAGGAAATAGGTCAGGAATCGGTATACAGAATCTCAAATATTCTGTGCACTGAGGTTTTATGCAACTATATATTATAGCAAAGATGCTACCTTACGCCATTTCTCAGGAGTTCACCTGTTAACATTTTTTATTGGTTTCACAATCATTAGACTCTGAAAATCATCTTGTGGCCTTGGCCATGTTCTGTGCTGTTCTAAAAATGTTATTAACATTTCCCAGTGGGCATCTCTGAGTTTGAACGACATTGAAAACTAATTATACATTATATTTATGAAGTAATAAGTTGATTACACACATTCAAAGCTGTGCTTTCACATAAACAAGATGTTCTAACCTCAAATTGGGATGGAGATGAAAAGAAACATTCAATGATAGATAAGGATAGATCGACAAAACGCACCGACTCGACTCCTCTTGAGCTATCGAGGAATCGAGTCGAGTTTACACGATTCGTTCGAGAAACAGAATACCAAATATTGAATAAAGATGGCCGATTCGACTCGATTCGTGAAATAGAATCTTTCTTCAGGTCCTAATTCCGGCAAAATTGCCAAATTGGACAAGGTGAAGTCACATCCTTCTTAATCCTCGAGCTGGGTTTGGACAGGTGGCAACGCCGCATTGCTGTTATTTACTGGCGACAAAGGCACCGATACATCACCGCGAGCAAATGATTTTCGGTTTGAAGTTATCTTCTCTAGGTGAATTAATTAGTTGCGTTTTATTTTTTCCATTTTGGTGACGGTGGTGGGAACAGAATGACGTTTACAAATAAAGCGACTTCAGAATCTTGCATGAGAGAATTGACATTATAGATGATATAAATGTTATATTTATTTATTGGGGCTCAGATCAATTTCAAAATCATAATATTAAAGTTATTATCAAGAAAATGAATCAACGCATATTTGGAGCAGTGATTGTGGTGGTTGGAGAAAGTTTTCTGAGATGGATGACCTCATAATAAAAATGTCTTATGCTTAGCTTAGCAGCACTATGCCCCAGCCATAACGGTTTTTATCAATCAGCTTGTATAAAATATTTAGGATTGTTGGCGTATGTTAATGATTTATCTCTGTCTATCTATTGTAATTTACTCTTAGATTATCCACACCGTAAGCGATTTCATTCGTTTCTTTATGTTTGGCGTACAATTTTCATTGATTTATGAATTAATCGCAGTGTCTATCCATTGTTATTTAGTCTGGGATTATCCCCACCATTCGCGATACCATTCATGCATCCGTGTTTGACGTTAAGGATCGTATACTATTCAATGATTTATGAATGATTCGCGGTGTCTATGGTTATTTACTCTGATCTCTGTCCATTCTTTGCAGTTCGCGGAATCTGCAATGGCTGTGAACAGAGTGGTGCAACAGCACTTCAGCATGAAGCTGGACTACCTGGAGCGGCCGAACGTCTACCCCTCGGCTGCGAAAGATGGCGGCGACAGGGGGCGCCACTCGTCCGGGCGGCTGTTCGGCCTCAGCCCGCCCGGCGAGAGCGACCTGATGCGCAGGCGCGTCAAGGCCGGCAGCTGCTGCCAGTTCCTGATGACTGCGCCAGCGCCGGCCATACCCAGCCCGAGCGGCTAGTTGCCGTTTCTCGTTCGGGATTGGCGGAGATGGGAGCGTTGGGCGTGTCGGTTCAGTGGGTGTTTACAAAGCGCGATGGCACGAATTCAATCTGACCTGAATTGGGGCATCTAGAGACAGTACGCAAAGAGACAAGGCGCAACAAATAATCCGTGCGAAATATCCGTTTATTACAAGTCTGGAAATAGGGATTTTTCCGAACACGGGAAGTCATGCAAGCACGGAAAAATCATTTCTGGACGTGTAATGAAAGACATTTTTTATTACACTTCGTTGGAAATGGAAGTATAATAAAATATTACATGAAAAAGTTTTAAAAGGAATCTGGTACTGCTAGATCTGGATTTAACTGGTCGCTTGTGCTGCTTGTTCTACGATGTTATTGGGAATTTCGGGATTTTCTTTCGAGTTCATTTAGTGGACATGAAATGCTGACAAAACAATATTTAATATAGATGAAAATAAGGTGAAAAACGAGTTTACAGAATATTTTCAGCCGAGAGCTTCGCTCAAGTCCGATCCTGAAATAAAACATCATTGAAATAGCGAATGGGCGTGTTTTTCATTCCATCGAAGAAAGTGTGCACTGATAGATGCGGTTTTTTGTCGTGACGTCACCAATTGTTCTGTTGGAATTTATGCTGGAAGGATTGAACAATGGTTTATACAACACATTGATGGAAACACGGATTTTGTTGTGTGTCAGTCATCATGTATCTTGAGAATCAGAAGAGGCTAATTCGATTTTATTGATTAACACTGACTCTTTCTTCTAAAATCTCTCAAGAATCTCAAAAATCCTCAATATTAATTGTTCTCTATCAAATCAAAACAACAAACAACACTAAAATGTGTCAACTGTCATGTCAATCTCCTCCAAACTGCTGGGTTCTCGAAAAGTGATTCAAAAGTGCGCATTTTATTACAACAGTTTGATGGATGTCCATCAACATTCCAGCGGAATTTTGCAACAGTTTGATGGTTTCTTCGATTCATGCGCATGATAAAATGTTGGAATGAAAAACGCACCCAATTACTATCGGCCTCAACAGTAATTGCCTTCGCAGTATTTTTCTCGATTGATCACTTGAAGAAGAAGGGGAGGGATTATACCACCATAAGGATTATTTGTTGTATAACATCCTATTGCACAATGCCTTATTTTAGGTCAGATTGAGTTCATGCAGCGCAATGCGGTCTAGGGAGGGGAAAGGGGGATTTGGTTTCAACGGGGAAGTTTCCGGCACTAACAATCGGATGATATACATACGAAACGTCATTTCTGTTGAAATGTGATGAGAAATGGTAAGATTCCCAATACCTCTACTATTTTTTCTAAAAGAACGTTTTTTTTTTCAAATTTGGATTAAGACGAGAGCCTAAAGTTTTCGAACCATTCGCAAACCTCATTGCCAGATTGGTCACAGTGAATCACGTGATACAATATGATAATAAAGAGAATAAAAACTTAGAATTATTAACGACAGCCTCGGGGACTCCAGAGAAAGGAAAAACATCATTGAAAGCTTAAATCACGACACGAATGATACGCCATGCTTTTAGTGGACCAGAATAAAACTCTCTGACCAAACTTAGCCTCCACAATTTCATTGCGAAAAATAATCATCAATAACACGTGATTGGAATGGTTGGAAAGATTTATGCACTTCTGGCATTTTCAAAGAATGGACCCTTTATCCTAGTGAACTGACTATTCTTCTCAATTTTCATCAGAATTGTCAGACGAACCGTACTTACATATCACAATAGCATTGTTAATGATTATGGATTTGAACAAAATAATTGACGTTGACAGTTTGCTTAAATATGATCATTCAAAAAATCTCATATCGGAGTTCTTATCTTGGGCGCCACTGGACTAATTACGGTGAATATAGAAACGCCAAAATAAATATTTCAGTGGTACAACAACCTGCTAAGGAAAACGAAAATCGGCTGAGTTGCATTTGAGGTGCGAACTAAAAACTATACAGCGTGTCCAGAAAGGTCATGTCATGTATTTTAGTGCCGATTCAGTGTGCCAAAATAATATTAGTACTTATTAAAAAACAAAAAATGTCTATGGCACTTTGTTATGGAGTTATTGACCTTGAAAGTTTATGCAAGTACATACATATGCATAATCATCATTACTTAACTCATACATGGTGTTACCAAAGTATTGAATACTGTCAAAATAATTTGATGTCAATTATGACAATTACTGCAATTACCATGATGTTATTGAAATAAATAGATATTTTATTACCTTTGAAACGGTTGGCACATATGTTTTAAAAATGCGATTTTCTCTAGAACAGTACAAGATATCGATTGAAATAAAGTATACTATTCTTGTCTATTCTTGTGGAAAAAAGATAAAGTAATCAAAGGGATGAAACGAAATGTGAAATTGTTCACCTCTGTCAAAAATGCATTCATTAAACGGAAAAAATTCGTTCCATCCTGTATAAAACATAATCACTGAACAGTCGTTTACATGAAAGAAGTATGAGTAGTTGCCCGAATATCATTAATAACATGGGGCAACCGTTTAAAAGAAATGCAATAGACATTTTTTTTATGAAGTACTTTATTTTGCCTCACTATATTAGCCGCATCATCTACGACATGACCTTTCTGTATATCCTCTTTAAGCTTCAGCATCGTGTATCTCAAGAACAAAAGCTCCAAAACATTTTAGGTGAACTTGCTTTTGCGAGTTCTATCGCCTACCAGCTTTTCCCGATTACAATTTGGAACAACCTGTATATTATTAAGTAGTTATGATCTTATTCGATAAAAACTAGCCCGAAGGAAACTTCCCCGTCGTGGTTGATTATTATTTTCATTTTCAAGTGGCAGGATATTCCGATATTGCTCCGAGTGGCATTACTAGTGTGGTCGTCTACATGACATAACATTTGATTAAAAAGTGAGGTTACAAGACAACTGCTCATTCCAGAGGCCCTCGGGACAAAAACTTTTAGGCATTTCAATGCGCTGCCATCGGAAATAAACACATTTGGTCATCGCGTTTCAATTTGGGAAGGAGTGAAATGACAGCTGCAGATAGAAATTATCAAATCATTTAATACACTGTCCTGCAAAAACATATTATGGCTACTAATAATCTGTCCCAGATCCCAAAGTTGACTTTTCATCTGATTTTTCCCTTCGTGATGTCCCAAAAGGAAGAAGGAAAGTTCAAAGTCATCTCCACCCTTTTAATGATGTAAGATATTCAAGGGGGGGAAAATGTTTCAGACTTATAAAAGCCAATCTTCAGCCCAATTTAGAAGTTATTACCTCTGTAATATGGTGATTCATTAGTAACTATGCAAATATACCAGAATCAGTTGTTTTCGCAAGGAGCTCATTATATTATTATATACCACGGAACTAAAATGGTCCATTTAATCCTCATGTGAGATGAATTTGAATTGATTTGCCACCCAATGTAGAATTGTTTAACTTCAATTTGCATATGTTGATTCTGAATTTAAATGTGATTAATCCATTCAGAAATTGTCTAGTTTCATTTCCAATTCAATTATTCTCAATGAAAAAGTTCAGCTATCAGAGAGACAAATGTGTCTTTTTCTTCAAGGTTCCAACTTAAAATAATGTAAATTTCATGTTGGTGACACAACAAATAAAAATGAATGGAGAAACCTAGAGTCACTGGATGGTATTAGTTTGATAAGAGTTCGGACACAGCTGAACTTTTGTCCTTTTCTATTTTCTATAATACAATGGTTTAAGTGAATAAAAGAATAAGACATATATTCTGCTCTTTGTCTTTTCAATTTCCCTAGTAGCGCCTGATTGTCTGATACGATTTTAGAGGTTATATTTTCTGTCAAATCAATCATAGCCGGAGATGGACAATGGGTATAGGGTACAAATACCCACTTCAATTTATAGTGATACACTTCTAGTAGAACAACTGTTATACAAATGAAAGGAATGCATCATGTAACAAACAACATTTTAATATTAGAAAATATACACATATGGATAAACTTATAGCTATAATTCCTTATTGTATGTGAAACTGTACTCCAGTGATAAGTATAAAACATGGAGTTATTTGTATCAAATCAAAGGTAGGTACCAAATACTTGGTTTTGTAAAGTTCTCAGTAACTTCACTCAGCGCCCTAGGAGCTAAGGAACATGGATAGATATAGAAAATATCTCCAAAACGATAACCTCCAGCGTAATTAAGGCCCTTATAATAATTCCCTTGATACATAAATAACCATTCACTGTTGAATTTTAAATTTGGTCGGCACCAAAAACACCATTCAATAATATATCACTTCGTAGTTTACTTGCTTTTCTTAGTTTCGTTTTCAAATTCTCAATTTCATTATGTAATTTTGCTATCATTTCCTCTTTTTCCATGATTATTTCGTTTTGTATTTTGTATGATGATAATAATGGAATTTTGTTCTCGAAATCGTCTGCTTTGTAAATTGATGGAACAGCAGATTCTCTCAAACAGATTTTGAAATCTTCTGTTTGAAAATGGGCCTAAAATATAGTTTCATTCTAATCAGATGCTGTTATAAGAAGTGAATTTCAATGAGTACCTCACAAATTTCGCTCAATTTCGAATTGATTTTGAACCCAGGCCATTTCATATCTTCCTTCCATATATAATATGATATTCATTTTTTTCAGAATTGGCACAGTTTATTACACAGCAAGTGATTTCCATAAGTGCATTTATCTCGAATGATTATGAAATTTTATTTCATTTCTGACGTTTATAAAATGTATTGTCAAATTCAAACAATTTTGAATGAAAAAGCGCGGGACGACTATGGTGCTCTTGTCACAATGCAAGGTGTGTAACTTAATAAATCTAAACATTCAAAAACCCTAACCGTTGTCATTTCTGTGTCCGAACTCTTATCAAACTAATAACATCCAGTGACTCTAGAGAAACCCAGGAGAAAACCAATCTTATCTCTATTTCTACTCTTCTTCATTTGTTCTAATTTTTTTTTGCTACCAACATAAATTCTCTATTATTTTACGTCAAAACATTATTTCACAATCACCATAGCAATGGGCTTTATTGGATGTTGATTACTTGGAATCTCTGATTTCTGGATATCATATAATTCTCAGACCTTCAATGGTTCAACCCATTCCCTAGACTGTATTTTTCATATGAGCATATTTTGGTGAAAACCAACGTTTTATCAAAGAATTCATTTTTGAAAATGCAAAAATATAGTTGAAAATTCGACTAAAAACGAATATCAAAAATCTGCACATTGTGCTTTGTAAACATCTACTGAAATGTGTTTCAGTTTATTCTTCGGAATTTTTTTGTCCGCATTTTTTTTTCCTCCTTCAGAAAATTTAAATTCAGTTGTGATGTGTTGTGTACTTTTTCTGGTCGAAGCACAACAAGTTTTTTATGTATTTTTCTATTGTAAAGCTGGATCGATCAACGTATTGAGGCATTTATCCATAAAATGTGGTTAATATTTCAGTAAGACGTCTGCATTTGAGATCACTGAAATAGTAATAAAATTATGGATTTTTGTATCGAAATTACAACTCAACAGAACAACAAACGGTGAAAAGTGAATATCTTTTGGTTTTGGCATGAAATCATGATTACAGAAATTCCTACCATTCTTGGTATGGGCTGATGTTGACTATTCTGTGCCAATAATAACCACCTTTGAATCACATTCAGCATTCGATTCGCAAAGAATTGTCTTGACCAATTTATTTTAAAAATATCCATTCTTTCATGAAAGTGTGGTTAAATTTCAAGATATCTTTAATATAGTTATTACTTTCATAGAATAGAAATTTGTTGTTCTCACCATTTTCAATTGAATGTGGAAAATAATAGTGAGTGTGAAGAGAGCTTTGCAGGACATTGAGGTAAATTTCAGACTGATGCTGATAAATAGAAGATGAATCCACTAATCAATAGAGAAGTTCTGAGTTTTCTTCACAATCAGTTTGGACTGGCACTTATCTCTTTTTGTCTCGAAGTACTCATGATCTGAAAAGTTGAAGTCAACACCTACTAGTTAATAATTTTCATATAAATCACCAAAACTCTGTGCTTTGAGGAAAAACATTGCCATGATTTTTTTTTTGTTGCATTATTTTCTGGACCTTAACCAGCAAGGACCGAATTCCAGAATTAAATGCATTCAATTTCCATGAAATTTGGATTCCTATCATTCGTTTTTTTGTCACTGTTTTGTCAGAAATAAGGATACAATTATTCAAATAGAAGTTGAATGTATTTTCTTCAGTGAGAGCGAGTAATTTCAATTTAGAAGATAGTTGCTTGAGCGATTTTCATTGTGCTCACTATGACATTTTCAATGTCAAAATGCCTAATATGAAATTTTCAGAAAACTATTGTACACATGTTTTTTCTTTGTCAAGATAATGACCCTACAATTTCTTGTGTGGGTCGAGATTTGATTCGGATAAGCCAGAGTTTTGAAGAGGGACCTTCAAAGTACACTAGAGGATAAATCACCAAATGAATTCCATCTCTCAAGTCCTTCTTGGTCAAATTAATCAGGTGATACATACCGGGTGTCAACGAATCTATTAGACAGGTCATAACTTCTAGACCATTAGGTGTATCAAAATGAGATTTGATATAGGTAAATGGTATGTGAAGAGGAGAGTTTTCAAATATTTTTCACTTTCCGGTCACTTCCGGTTTCACCGGAAATGGCTCCGGTTCTAGATTTTTGAATGGAACAACCTGTATATTGTAACATTTTTGGATTTCTGAGACAATTCTAGATCAGAATGTGACATTTTCGAAAGTGTTTATGCCTACTTAATTTTTTCGGAATCACTTTTGAAATTACATCTAGGTGGCCATGATCGGAAGTAAACTAATCTAAGGACCTCAGGTGATATCAGAAAATTACAATCGCGAAGTTTTAGTGACAAGTATGATAGATATGAATAAGACAAGTTGGCAAAATTACATGTTTGTGTCTTTTTCAAATGGCGACCATTTTTTGACAAGCACTTCCCGAAAAAAGGATATTTTGACGAATCTAACGATACTAATTTATTTGCGATTGGATCAACAAATTTAACAAAATTAACAATAACTTCAGCGATGCACTTTCCAATTTCCTAATTTCTTAAAATTTTCACTATAGTAAAATTTCAAAGTGCATTCCTCCTTGTTCAAGACACATTTCAGCTCGTTCAATTGTTTCTCTCAACACGTTTCGTAACATTTGTGGCGTTATACTTCTAAATGCCTGTAGAATCCTTTCTCCTAAGATTTCGAGAGTGGCTGGGGCTGTTGCATAGTAGACCCTTTTTTTAACATATCCCCAAATGAAGAAATCTATCACAGTCAGATCCGGTGAGCGGGCAGGCCACCGTACTGGTCCATTGGTTGCAATAACTTGATTATTGAAATGCTCTATAAAGTAATCAAGAATTCGCCATAAAACTGCTGAAGGTATATTATTAAGATGAGATCGATTCAATTTTGAAGGAAACCTAAGTACCTAACCCCTGTTAACTGACCTTGAAATAATATTGGTCCAATTATTCTGTTTCCAACGATACCAGCCCAGACATTGACGCCAAACCTTTCTTAAAAATTGCCCTCTCTCATTGCATGTTAATTAAGTAGGCATGAAAACTTTCGAAAATGTCACATTCTGATCTAGAATTGTCTCAGAAATCCAAAAATGTTACAATATACAGGGTGTTCCTTTTAAAAATTTAGAACCAAATCTCATTTTGATACACCTAATGGTCTAGAAGTTATGTCTTGTCTAATAGATTCGTTGACACCCGGTATTCCTGATGCTTGCACTAAGAAGTGAAATGTTTCTATTGTGTCCAATGAGAATATGGAATACATTTTGTGATGTATGATCTCTCATTTTAAAAGTGTCGCACCCTAAATTGATGTTACGACAATCTCGAGGAGATTTTCTTGGTGCTTCAATACGAATTGGATGGTTCAGCTGTGGCCTAGATTTAGATATATCTCGCTTCATTTTTAATACTTTTGTATGTGTTAAGGTAGATTGAAGTCAGTCTACATTTGTGATAATAAATAAGCATCTGACGTGCGAGATAGATGCACGATAGACTGTAGACCGCCGTACCTGCTTTCATTTCAGTGAGATACGGAACATTTGAATTTTTCTATAAGGGCCTCCATGCCCCGTACGTACTGACAGTCCATTTGTATTCTAAGAGTCATATAAGTTTGGATATTTTTTTAAGGATTTTGTAATGCTCAAGGGTAGTTTTCCTTATTATGATGATTGGCGTGGTATCCAAACCAGGGCGCGATAATGGCAAATACCAAATTGGTGGTGAGAAAGTCGTCTTTTTGGATCTTTTTGATTGTATTTGTCAGTAGAGATAGCACTAGTTTGTTCTGCCCTAACACCCCTTGAACCAATCAGTATGAGCAAAATTCACTTAGTCCATTCCAATTTAGAAGGCAGCATTGGAAACCATAGCAACGCGTTGACCTTCGCTTTGATTGGTTAATATTGGAGGCAATATTACACCTGCCTAATAGTATGACGTAACACGTGACGTGAAGATTGGAGTTTTCTTTATGGTAGGATGATCGTATATTTTATAAGTTACAATAAATCCTGAGAATGAAGACAAATTCAAAGTGAAATGCTGTAAACATTCCTTTAGAGGGTGTCTTCTTATTCGGAAGGTAGATAGTGATTTTCTATTTCGGTTAATTTCTGGATCGATGATGTTTGGGTAGAACAAATTCGTGTTGCAAGATATCCCGGTGCATCGAACTAAATGCCGCCAGTTTGGTGCTTGTTTCTTCCAACACTCAGGGTAGCAGAAGTTTCGCAAATCGAGATATCACAAAGTCTCGTTGAATGAATGTTGATATGTATGTGATATTCAGAATGAATGATAATCCCCTCATTGTAGAACACCTACAGATTGGAGTATTGTTTGTTTTTGGAGATTATTTTAAGGCATTTATTAATAATGTACTATCGCAGTACCATTTGTTTCCAATCATTTCATACCAAAAACAGATTATATTTGTGACAAATTATATGCCATGGTCGATCTGCCATGAGTGCCATTATTTTCTATTTGTATGGTAATTGATTCAGTATGGCGATCACATGTATTTCTCCTTAAATTTTTCCATACTGGCTCAATTATCATGTTGCAGGAATTATATTGATTATATTGTTGAAGATTTGGTTATGACATTGGTTTTTTACTTCAAAGCATTTTGAGTAAAAATAGTGATGGAAATTTATGTACCAAGTGTGCTTTAATTTCTTATAAATAAAGACCGATTTTTTTACATCAATTTGTTTTATTTTCTCCATATATAGCTAAATGAACTTTGACTGAAGCATTTTATTTGGGGGGGAGCATTGGCACGTTGGGAATGAAATAGAAACATGAAAAAATAGTAAGGCACTTTTATTAAGTTTTCCCAGTCATACAAAACAAGTGTATAACATTCTTTCATAAATTAACATAAATATCAACTATTTGCAATTGCAAACGGGCAGTGTCGCTCATTCAACTACTAAAAATCTTAGTATTTATACCCGGATAATCCAGAGCTAGATACCGCCAATATGATCTAAGTAGAGGAAAAATATAATAGAGGGTTCATTCTTTATTCAACAAATTAGCTGACATCTGGGAGACTCCTTATAATAACTTTTCATTGCTTTGTGTGCGGGGTAACCAGTTTTAATTAAAAAAAAAGTGAGTGAAAGAAATTCAAATTTGGACCGTATTTTTTTTCGCTACCTTTGATCACAGTTCCAAAAACTTGCACAGTAGTGGCATCGACAAAATGATCGTTCACATAACGAATTGAAAAAAATGTATGCCAAAAAATGGCGTAAAAGAGAGATATGGTCCAAATTGGAACCGACATTCAAACTTTCCCTGATATCTATCGCCCTGAAGCACTGTAACGCTCTGTATCTAATCTATGAACCCTACTATCATCTCATATTCATCAAAATTCTCGCCCACTAAATTCTTTGAAATAAATAGATTTTCTTTCATGGAAAATAGGTGATATTAGTCCTTGTGAGTAATAAATAAACACTGGTTATGACTTAACCAAATATGTTCAATTGTTCAATCTCAAATCATTAAATGACGGTGAAAATATTTGAATGGCCATGGTTAAATGTTAGAAAAGCGTGGGGAGAATCAACAATACTTGACCAGGTTGGACCCAAGTAAGAAGTATTTAGATGGGTATCTGCATAAGCTGAAAGGCCCCAAAATCAATTAAATGAATTTAGAACTTGAGCATGATTATCACTAACTGTTATATTTTTCAATTCTTTATGAACTTTCCTGATCAATTGGAAAAAAGCTGTTAAGTATGTATGGTTCAGTATGAACATTGATGAATCGATCACCAGCCTAAATTCATAGGGGAATAGGCCTTTTCAAATAGATATATTTTCAACACGCATGCGCTCGTTTTTAGATCCAGAATTTGATTGGGTAATGCGAAGGTGAAGTCTCATTGGCTATAGTTCCGACACAAAATTCTGATTGGCCATTTCGAATATGGCGGTTATTATTGAAGTTATGTCAACAGTGTCAACCACCATGGGCATTCGTCATTGAGAAACAACAATAACAATATAGTATTTCCGTTTCTATATTCCTGGTGAGTATTAATTGTATTATATTAATTTAAATCGAAAAACCGTTACTAAGGAGTGTGGTGCAAGTGTTTCGGTGAAAATGGCCGCCACTGTCGTTGGATGCGAGATGTAAACACAGATAGTCATTTGTCATCTTAATGAAAAGGCCTATTGCACAGAATGTGAATGCTGATGAATTAATTGAATAAGATACTGAGAAACGGCCAAAGGAGGATCAATAACAAAAAAAAAGAGGCAGAGTGCTGCTCCAACACCATAACTCATTGCAAATCGCAATTTCAAACAACAACAATAATAATGATTACGAGTTTCATTTTATACAGGGTGGTTCAAACTAGATATTGTAAATTTTGAGAAAATATGCTTCCCATTGTGCTGAATCAGAAAATACACAACAATATGTCTCTCACTTGCTTGTTTAGAAATTTACAGAGCGTCAGTTTACATAAAACCAATCCTATTACTATCATAATTCTAACCAAGCTGCAATTCTAACGGGATTCCGTTTGACATACCAGTGGCATTCAAGGAGGTTACTTGGAAATCACTGTAACTTTCTTAATGAGGGAAAGAGAGAGACATATTGTTATATGTTCCGAATCAGAACAAAGAGAAGAATATTTTATATAGACGACAGCCTCATTTTAAATTCGTTTAACTCAATATTTTTGTTATTTTTGTAGCTGAGGAATATTTTGCAAGAGAGCATCGATCAGCCTTTGCATTATAGTTTTTTATGACAAATTGTGAACTTTACAAGTACCATTCTTTTCAATGAAATAACTCAATATTTCACTATTATGGTTTTGTTTTATATGAATTTATACTTTTGAGGGTGAGTCCGTTTTTTGTTGCAGGACGTCAATAGCTTGAACACATATTTCCAAGATGAAAAGTTCATATGATTTTATATGCATGGGAGCTTTGTTTTCGATAGGTTTCATTGGGATACTTTTTGCTCTCTTATATGTTTTTCGAAAACTGTATTGATTTTGAGATAAATGCCAAAAATAATCCACTTGTGATAAAACTTAATTTTTCGAACACACTATTCAACATTTTTTAATAATTGACTAGAAGACCTGAAATGATCGAAAACTTTCATGAGATGTGTTGATGAAACTCAGTGGCAAAACTTGAAAAATACAAATATAAAAAAATACACCACCTATACCGACTGACACAGACTCATGGTATACCTCCCATTTCTCCTTTTCTAGCTATATTTCTGAAATTTGGAACATTGAATATGCTCACTAGAGGGTCTTTCTCACATTTTATTGAACTTTGGAGGCGAATATCTTCATAATCCTTTGAAATAACTCATCAAACCCGGTATTGGTGAATTCGTTATAATAATCTTTAACCCATTATGGTGTTCCATTTGAAAATCGAGAGTTGATGTCTTCCAGAAAAACCGGAAGAAAAAAAATTCCAAATATTTGTGAAAGTGAGCATATTCAATCTTCCAAATTTCAGAAATATATCTAGAAAAACAAAAGAGAAAAATGAAGGTATACTATATGAGTCAGTATCACCCGGTATAGCGGAAAAGAGGCTCCAACGCATATATGTTCAGATGAGATTTTCATCAAAACTGACACACCCTGTAAAGTATGTTGCTCTGTTGCCCTATAAAATATCCACATCAACAAAAATATGAAGATATTTTGCGAATTTATCAAGTGTGACATACTGTATAGTAAAAAATATTTGTTTTTCTACAAATTATAGTACTATTGAAGGGGAAGACTGATATTCACAATACAGATGTCGGCGTCAAACAGTGAAATCCGTCATTCTATGGAATGCCTAGTCACGTATTGCCGGAAAACAGTGTGACTCTAAATTTCGTACACCGTTTGCCTAATAGTTTCGGGCATTCCCTGTATTGACGAGAGGAAGGTTAATTTAGACCGAGTCAGCTTAGGTTGTTTAGAAGCAGTAGTCTCTTCTGTTCTCTCAAGTAATTTTATGAAAAATATACTTGCTAGAAAGAAGGATCATTTAGGCGGAAAAATAGTCTCCATTCTTATGCATATGCAGAAAGGATAATTTCCTTCCTCAACCTTCCGGCAAACAGAGTAACGGCTGAAAATGGAAGTTACGCTGTTTGCCGACAATACGTGAAATGACTAGGCATTCCAGGTAGAGGTCGGAAAGTATCGATACTGTTGGGTATCGATACTTCGATACTGAACGCACCAAAATATCGATATATCGATACTTGGCATCGATACTCCGATATTCTGACCAGTATCGATATATCGATACTACAAAATAGAGCATTTCATCAATCAATTGTCGAAAAGTCAAAAGTGTCACTGTCCAACATTCGAATGTAGCATAGGAGCAATTTTATTGCTCTGAAACTGATCCACTGTCTGCTGAAAAGCTGTGTTCCGAAATATAAAATCAAAAATACAGTGCTGTAATTCGGAACAGCAGCAGTTGATCAGCTGGTGAAATTTGTCAGTTGTCATTGATCTGGCAGATGCTCCTGCTTGAGCTAAATAAATAACAGGCATTTTCTGATATCAAAATGAAATTATTAAGGTATTATAGATAAGCCAACACTTAATGTTTGAAAAACAACGGAAATGAATGTGTCATTCCTTTCCCCTCAAAAATAATGACAGTTCACTGAAGCCACACTACCTTTTGATAGTCAGCAATTCCAGCAGAATGTTGAGTCGAAATATTTGGAATGAATAGTATATCTGCTCACGAGTATCTGTCACTTTCAGTCAATTTTTTTGATTTCGGAATGAAAATTCAGCAGATTCAGTACTGTCAGTTCAATTCGGAATATAGCCTATGTCCGATAACCTTTTCCTAGTTTGCTCAAAACAGTTCCCTCATTAATCCTCCCATCTATATACATATAGATATATCATAAATTATGAATTTTATGCATAAATCCGAACTCCAACCGAAGGTGACAGTTGGCATTCGACAAATATAATGCCATAGTCAGTATCGTTCAGTATCGATACCAAATAAAAATGTATCGATACTTCGATACTCGTCTTGGTATCGTTATATCGATGTTTAGTATCGATACTTTCAGACCTCTAATTCCAGGGAATGACGGAATTCACTAATTGACGCCGACACAGACAGACTTATCCAAATTGTAAATAAACTGGCAAATACACAAATATTTGGTACCCAGCAATGCTCTCAAATTTGTATAACATATCGATCAAAAATACTGTAACTTACTTTTCTGAGTCCTAGATTAACTCAAGAAACTAATACTAAAATCACAAATTTCCAACAATTCTTCATAGGGTTCCACTCTTTCAGTCGCGAACTCTCATATTCCAAATACTGGTTCTCCTCATACCAACGGTAGGCCTAGCTACGGAACTAAATTTGAACTTGTTGATTTGAACTCTAGCTCCTAAACCCTCCTGCACCAGTCTTAATTCGTCTATATCTACGTAGCCACCATGGATGTCGAGATAGGAAAGGTTGAATAGTTTCTTGAGGAATCTGAAATGGTTTTTAAAAATTCTACATAATTCAATATAATATGTGAAAGAATGGAGTAAAAATGCTGCCAGTGGTTTCGAAAAAATGAATGCAGAATACAAGACAGAGCGGCCAAATAAAATTAATAATCCCCCGCGCCACTATGATTAAGGATTCTATAATTTACTCTGGAATAAAAATATACAATCATCTTCCAGATGAAATAAAAGGTATCGCATGTTACAAAAAATTCCGTATGAAGGTGAAAGCATTACTACTACAAACATCATTGTACCAGGTGATTCAATAACGGTGACGAGGTACAGTATCTCAGGAACTAATAGTTTATTAAACACGCCTCCTAGCGAGGGCGGTAAGAACCAGAATGGTATTTATGGATCTTTATTTTATTCACCAAACCTTCGTTTCTCTAATCATACCTTTTGTTAGCAAATTATTAGTTCCTGAGATACAGCTTCTCGGTTACCCTTTTTGAATCACTTGGTACAACTTGACTGAGTGTTTTCCACAAAGCTATAACTACAACTAGAGTATTTCAAATTGTTGTGTATTTTAAAACTTATATTGTCTTTTTTTTATGTATGACAAATTGATATTATACAGGACGTGGAAATTCTGAATTGAGAAAACCTAATCACGAATCTGCGAATGAGGATCAATAAAAATAACAAGTTTCCATCGTTCAAGTTTGAACCCCTTGATTGGGTGAAACTATTGAAACGGAATATTCTCAGATGATTTATGAACATGAAAAAATGGATATATATACAGTGAGGACCAAAAGTCCGTCGCCCCCCCTGTAACTTCTTTATTCTACATATTACAAAAAAATGTTAAATACATAAGTTGTAGGGTTTCATTCGATCTCTTTAATGGTTTAAGCTTCATTCATACAGAGTGTCTCTAAAAATCACGGTGACTTAGAAGTTATTTTTTTTAAATGGGACACCCTGTATTTCATTGCATTATTACATTCTACGTTGAATTCTGAACAAGTTTGATAAATGGTTTTCTATCAAAAAGTTCAAAAAAATCCAACACCTACCTCCTCTACCTATCCTCATTAGGTACACACGATGTACCACGAACATTATAGTAATTACCTTTCGTGCGCTCCAAGAGAAGAAAAAACGTCAAATTTAACATGTGTCATGGATCCGTGAAAAAATTCCGGAACGAACAATTTTTTCAGAAGTCTCGATACCTATGCTACACGCTTGTCAACGTATGTATGTCCACCCTCTATTATATATATATAATATTCTGTTCTCGAAATTATACTCATATGGTGTGCGTGGGGTTGCTCTGAATTGTTAACAATAACAATAATAATAATGAATCCAGAATAGTCAATTCGAGCCGGCTTAATGTCAATCTGGGCGTTCCCCAGGGCTCCGTATTGGGACCAATTTTGTTTCTTTTTTATATAAATGAGCTGGACACTTCAGCTCAAATCGTCATATACGCCGATGATACGTCAGTACTAATATCAAATAAAGACGAGGATTCTCTTAAAAACAATCGTGAACAGTTACCTACTGAATGAGATTTACTCATGGTGCAGTGCAAAACTCACTTTTATTCAACACCGAGAAAACCCATAGAGGTTTCATAATTCACAGAAAAACATTTCAGAACTAAATATTACAGTAAATAGTAAAACTTTGACTGCAATAGATAAAGCAGTTTTCTCAAGATTAACAATAATTGATGAATGTTTGAGTTGGAAATTTCACTGCAATAGCTTTATTTCCAATCTGAACTCATTCTGCTACATGTTTCAACATCTGCGTGGAGTATTGCTTGAGGAACAATTGATGATGTTACATGCTCAAGTTGTTTTGAGAATACGTTATGGTATTCTTCTATGTGGTGGATCCATATTATCACCGGATGTGTTTATTGCACAAAAAATGGTCCTCAGAATTATAGCAAAGGTTCCAAAAACACATTCTTGCAGAAAAATGTTTCCCAAAAATAAACTACTAACTGTCATAGGCATATTTATATTTGAGTTGTGTCTCAATGTCTTCAATAATAAGAATGATTTTTCTTGAAATGAAAATATTCATAATATTAAAACTAGGCGTAATGACGAATTCCACGTTCCATTTGTCTAATACAAGGTGAGTTCCAACTCTCAGTCATACGTAGGACTGAGATTATTCAATCATCTCCCGCGTGAGGTCAGAAATATTGTGAGCTTGAATAGTTTCAAATATAGGTTAAAACATTTCCTCACTGAAAAATGTCCCTATACACAGGAGGAGAGTATTTTGCTATTTTGGTCCACATGTACAGGGTTAGTGTTCTCATGTTATTCATGTTAGTTCATCTCAACCACTTTATGTACTTAAAATTTTTGTATCTTTGTGTATTGCTCCTTTATATATGTTCTACAATCTTTCAGCACTGCCTATATTTATTATTAGTGCTACTATCAGGTATATTTGACTATTTTTTGACTATTCCTATACATGTATATCATTTCCATTGGAAAAAAGATATTATCATTATTATTATGAGCAGTCAATGTGTTAACATAGCTTTTTCTGCTAAAAATACCATTTATGCACGACCGGGCGTGAAATAGCACATTACCGCCCGGCTTTGCGGCACTCCTGTAAAATTTAGGACATTTATAATTCAGTTATGATGGCTTCTTATCTAATATTACAGTTCTCTTGATATTATATTTCTGAGATGCAATATGATATGATCAATCCCAGAATAAGTTTTTTAGTAGTCTATTCCTCATTCAGAAAAATTGACTGAGTTTCCATGGTAACGTCGATTCCATCAATTATACTCCTCACTGCAGCCATGAGGTATTTCTGTCTTGAAGAGGTATTCACAATGAAAAATCAAATATACTGGTCATGCATAAAATTTTGTTTGTAACTTGATTTCATTGACCTAGGCCTGTTAATTACTTACACACTACAGTTCATGAAAGCCTATTTTATGCCCTTGATTTATAAATAACTATTATAGTATTCAAGGTAACCCTACAGACAAAATCAATGATAGTGATATGAAATAGATTGTATTGATTGTAACATTGAATATATTGGGCAAACACATCAAAGCATTGGCACTAGATTTAAAGAACATTTGTAATTTCAGATAGAGTTTGATGAATCAAGTGCTGCCCAACATATCCTAGAGCCTAGTAACCCTTTCATTTTAGATAATTTAAGACTTCCTAAACAGGTGAAGAACAATAGGAAATTGAAGAGTTTTGGGAAAGTATGTATTCACATTAATCAAAATTGAGATCATTCAATACTTCTAGAAAAAATATTGAATGTGTAATTCATTTTTTTGGGCAAACCAATTAGACTGGAAATTTTGATAATATAATTTTGGATACTTCACCATTCAGGTGACTTACTAAAACTCATGTTCACAAAGGGAAAATATGCAAGTCAACCATGAGGATGAATCATTTTTTAACTCAAGCAATAATTGAAGGCAACCCTTTGGTTTGTTTATTTTGTTTTCTAACAAAAAGTTGTTTTTTATGTGTCTAAGAAACCTGGAATTGCAACCATTATCAAACATATAAAAATAGGAACCTGTTTTCCAATTTTCACTTGAATTTAGGTGTATTTTCTTGTAATAATGTGATAGTAAAATAAAAATTCAATACTTGTATAGGACAAAATCATACTTACAGTAATGATTTATAAGTTATCAGATAACACCTAGATAGAGCCAAAAAATTTAGGTCTTCTAAGACTACTAATTGCCTGACTGCATCTCCAGTTATGGAAGTACAATCTGACAGGTCTAATTCTCTTAGTCTTGGACAGCTAGCAACTAGGTCAGTAATATCTAAAAAAAAAAATAATATTTATGATTTTTGCTCAATAAGAAAATTAAGTTTCACCCTTGATTATATACACATTTCACTTACTATTATTAGTCAACAATTTTCTGCAACCAGAAAAATTTAGCCTGTCCATAGTGGGTGGTAGATTTTGACAAACATATTCAATACTGGAGGCATTTAAGTAGGTCCAAGCCAGATTCAATTCTCTGATTCTAAAAAAGTAATTACAAGTTGATTGAAGAGTTTCATAGATGATTTTTTCAACAGTTTCTACTGTCAATTTTGTATTTCTGTTTCCTTTTGTAGTAGGAAAGAACAATCAAAAAAATTTAGAATTAAAATGAGATAAATATCAAAGAAACATACTTTCTGCAATTCTTAAGAAAGTAATGTAGCCCATCATCCATCATACCAGTGACCATAGCAAAATTCACAACTTCAATATCCTTATTGGCTGATAGAGCTATCAGGACATCATCATTGACAGGTACATTTTCAAGGCTTAATTTCTTCAAACGTCTACACATACTGAAAAGTATTGTGAGGCTCTGTGGTGAAATGAAGGACATGCTCAAATCAAGGTAGAGCAGTCGAGATCTGAATTCTGGCAGAGCTGCTTTCACTCCTGGTAAAATTATAGGATGAGAAATCTACAAATATAAAAAAATACATGTGCATAAAGTTAGTTTCTATTTTTCTCAAAATTTACCTCAGATCTAGCCAGTCTAAGAATAATGACTTGTTTGCTAATTATTTTTCCTAATTCTCCAGGGTACAGATGCCTATTGGATACATCCATTCTAGTCCAAAGGCTCTCATCCTGGGTCAGTCTGTGGAATCTTCTACATACTAAAGAAATATCCATGAGGTGTATTTTAGGCAACCACCTTAAAATGTGGAGGATCACTTCATCTGAGAGCATATTGAAATAATCTAAAAAATAATGGAAATTATAGTTGTTATATATGCAGCATGTGGATAGCATTTACTTGTTTTGTCAGTTGGACGAATCATTGGCTTTTTTACCAAGATAGCATCCCATTCTCCTAGAGTTAATTTATCTAAAGATTCCTTTGTTAAAGTAGATTCTAACACAGTCAGCTGGAAATTACATATTGACAACATTGAGAAAATAATTCATATCAAATAAAGATATGAATGACTTAAGAGCATGTAAGAACATGTCCAAATGGGCCAACTTACTTGCTTATCTCTAGTATTTGGTGTCATAGAAACACAGGAGACGTCAATAGCTCCTGGCTCATCTTTATTAAATATTGTATCATCATCAGTGAGAATATCATCTGGATCACAATCCAAACGTCCAACTCCATGATCAAAAACTTCATGTAGAACAACCTCACTTCTATTCAAACTCCATCTATCGTTTTTGTCCAGTTCATCGACATCTTCATCATATCGTGCACGTTTCCTAAAAATATGCATTTATAGGTGAGAAATGAATAAAACTCAAACTATTTTCTGACTTACCGTGCTGGTGATCTTCCAATATTCACATCTACAGGTTGCAATATACTAGACATTGTGGTTGTGGAAATTTGTAATTTTGCACTATACTACGACTTCTTGCATCGTACTTGTTCCCTCCAATTCCTCCAAAGAAAATGGCAGGAAATCACAAATCTGACACAATCTAACATTAAAAAAAATTGAGGGTTAAGTTTTAAGTGGTTAAGTTTTTGCGAAATGTCAAATTTCTTCTCCTTTTTTTTAGTGGGAAATACTGCAATCTTTGCTCCAACTATATTTTGACCTACTCACCATTCTTATCATTTCTAAAGACATACGTAGCTTGGGCCGATTGGATGAGGGGCCAGGTGTCAGGTTAGGTGAGCGGTGACAGCTGATTTAGTGCTGCCAGCTGATACTCGAAAATTAATAACCTCAACAAAAAATGTTAGCATTTTCAAATTTCATCAAACAATTAAGTTCAAAAAATGTACGACATATCCGAGTTTCAGAGGTAAAGTTCATATTGAATATGATATTCATTCATATCTTCTAATGTTCTTCATCGTAGATTCTGTCAAGCGGGCGAACACAAGTCAATTGCCGCAAATACTGCAATAATGCCCCTTTTCCAAAACAAAAGCCCCCAGGTAGAGGAATAGGACCTATAACATGGAAAAACCTTGCGATCACTTCAGTATTAGGTGGAAGTCTTTTAGCATTTATGTGGTATTTGAAAAAAGAAAAAGAAGAAGGTTAGTTGCTGATTTCTAAAAAATGTGATATATTTCCTTATCTAATCTTTGCTTCCAGCACAAATGAGAGAAAGGCAACGAATGTTGGGTAAAGCAGCAATTGGTGGGAAGTTTGAACTCATAGACAGTGATAAGAAGTTGAGGAGCAGTGATGAATTCCTTGGAAATTGGCTCCTAATTTACTTTGGTTTCACTCATTGTCCTGATATTTGTCCAGATGAATTAGAAAAAATGGCTGCTGTGATTGAAAACTTGGGTAGAAAAATTCCTCATATGAAACTGAAACCACTCATTGTGACTCATTTTCAGATGGTTCAGATGAAATGCCTAGAATACAACCACTTTTCATATCTGTTGATCCCACCAGAGATACACCTGAAGTGGTTGGCAAATATTGTAAGGAGTTCAGTCCCAGATTACTAGGACTTACTGGAAGTGAAGAACAAGTTTCAAAAGCTTGTAAAGCTTATAGGGTATACTTTAGTGCTGGCCCAAAAGACTCTGACAGTGATTATATTGTAAGATAATGAATAATAGGTGCTCTCATAAGTTTATGATAACATTTCTTCCAGGTGGACCATACTATAATAATGTATTTAGTGAATCCTGATGGGGGATTTGTTGATTATTATGGACAAAACAGATCAGCTTCAGATATAGCTACTTCAGTGAGAGTGAATGTAATGAAATATAACCAAGCAAACAAAACTAGTTGGTTGTGAAATATTTATAATTATACAAAATATAATAATATAAAATAGATATTATTGAAATAGCAATTTTATTGGTAAATAAACTACCTATACCTTTACCATCTATTCTATACCATAGATTAATCTGTGCTAATGCCCTATACCTATCTGAAAATTTGAATTACCTATACCTCAACATGCTTCAGCTAAATGTAGTTTTATAGTTTTGTCTGACTAGTGACTATAGGTAGGGAGTTTGTGAAGTTTTCTAAGTTAGAGCATTGGAAATTAATTCAAGTAATGAGTATTTCCTTAGATCCTGTATAATCTGAGAAATCTGAGTATTTCTATTGTGCACTCTCACTTGATAATTAGGAATTCAAAATTACCTGAGACAAATGTCAAAAAGCAGAGCCTGCAACATAACGAACCAAAAATGTTTTTGAAGATACTATTTTTGAAATTTTTACATAGAAAATATGTTCAGTTTTTTCGAAGAAATTTGATTTGTTGAATAAGCAAATACTTAAAAGATGCGTTATTTCGGAAGACAAGATACAGTTTTTTTTTGATTTCTTGGAAAATTTCCTTTTTGAATGTTGGTTGCACTGATCCAGTCCTGTCCTGTCTATTCGCGAGTCCGATCGGCGATCGAGTACGCCATGAGCCAAATCTTGTAAGAGGGAGTGTGATTTGTTTTCAATTTTACCAAAATATCAAGACTTTTTGGTAAGTTATTTTTTCTTATGCCATTCAATTTGATCTCATTGATACCGTTGCAAAAGTTTGTATGCTCGAAAATCTTTGCATTGTTCTGAAAGCTTTAAAAAATGCACACCTAGAGACAAGGTGATACAAAACAATTATATGATACTGAATTGATATTTATATACGAGTATTGTGTCTAGTAACACTATTAAATATTCGGTTTGAATTTCTTTCCCAAATATTTCTCAGCATTATATTGATGAGAAAAGTGTAATGTCTGGTTGAATCTCAAAATGGCCGACCTGTGTCAAGACTTGATTTAATTTTGTAAAGGGTCACATTCCGACCGGGTACCTGCTCTCAAGTCGTAAATACTTGTGAACCTGTATTTATTAGTATTAGTGGACCCTGCCTATTTTGCCGCACTCACTGCCCCAATCAGCAAGAATACCATCATGTGATTGCACAAAGGAGCTTGACTTTGTTTTTCTTCAGTTTGAAAATGTCATCAGCTGGTTCCAGCGGGTCGGGCCGTGGCAGAGGCGGTCAGGCCGCAGTGGGCGACCAAAAGGAAGCTAAAGAGAGCAAACCAAACCCAAAAATGTCAAAAGCCCTTGGTACTTCTGCCAAGAGGATTCAGAAAGAGCTGGCTGAAATCACCTTGGATCCTCCACCAAATTGCAGTGCTGGGCCCAAAGCTGAGAATTTCTATGAGTGGGTGTCTACTATCTTGGGGCCTCCTGGATCTGTATATGAAGGAGGTGTGTTTTTCCTGGACATACATTTTTCTCCTGAGTACCCCTTCAAGCCTCCAAAGGTTACTTTCCGTACTAGGATCTACCACTGCAACATCAACAGTCAGGGGGTGATTTGTCTAGATATTTTGAAGGACAACTGGTCACCAGCTCTAACTATCTCTAAAGTTCTACTGTCAATTTGTTCCCTGCTTACAGATTGCAACCCAGGTGAGTTTGTATTCAAAGAGTTATTTGTTAGGATCAAATCTGATGCCATCAATCTACTCAGATCGTTTCCTTATAACCCATGAGGAAGCAGGGTTGTACAAGTCTTTCATCATTCATTTATTAATACAGGGTTTTGGACCCTTGAAATATATTGTTGATTTGCTGCTTTCCACTAATTCCAGTTATGGAGATGGAACTATAACACATTCAGTTGCTTCAATGCCTGTAAACAACAATGATCATTTATAGAAACCCTGTAGTATTTGATACAATGATTCAGAAATAACTGTTCACTACTTGATGACATTATGCATTATTTTTTACCTCTCTTGGGTTAGTAGGTACTTCAAAATAATGGAATACAATTTTTCATTGAAACAAAGCCCATAGTAATAATATTTGATCATTAAAATATATTGTTGCTTCAGTGGGAAATGTAATGAAATATGAAATAAGTACTTTTAAGTCCCTATCATAAAATTCATAAACATATGTTCTTGGGATCTACAATAAAAATTTGGATCAAAAACCATTACAAAAATAGCTTTTGTTGATTTTCTCAAATAACTTTTTTTTAATATCCTTGCCATCTAAATCATTTTTCAATTTACCACCATACCAGTGATCACCTATCATGTGTCAAAATCGACATGCCTAATAGATCCCTGAGAAAATAATGTTCAATATTCTAATAATAAACTTTTCCCCTATATATTATGAACTTCATGGATGAAACTACACAGTGAGGTCCAGAAGTCCATTGCTCCCCTTGTATCTCCTTTATTTTACTTAATATTATCTATTCAATGGTTTAAGTTTTAATTTATATTGTGTCTCCAAAAAGCATTGCAACATGAAATTTTATATTTTCAAATGCATTTTTAGATTCTACATTCAATTTTGAACAAGTTTGATCAATTGTTTTCTATCACAAAAGTAAAGAGTTTTGAAATTATGAACAATTGTAAATCATTTTCTCCACAATTTCAGCACCACTTCAGTGGGGAAACAGTTACAAATGGAACACAATGTGATTTCACTTTCCTATCATAACCTTTGAAAAATTTGTGAAGTAAATTAGAAGTTATGGGAGGGGTGGAGAGGTGATGGACTTTTGGTCCTCACTGTATATAAATCAGGCACTTCTTATATCCTTACATAGATCACCTTGTATAACTATAACCATAATATTGATTGATTGTCTTTATTATATAGAGATATATACAACAAAACATACATATAACATAATCAATCAAAACAATAATTGCTCAATTATTGTTTTTCATAAATAAAAAATATAATAAAATATAAAATGAAAATTGTGAATGATTGGTAGATATGGAATTGAAGTTTACTGAGCAGATATTAAAACAACAAATTTTGACTTTATATAATGAAACTAGATTCAGCAAGTCCTTAGGTTCATATAGATTTACAGTTGATTCTAAAAAAGGGAAATTGAAAATGCACTTTATTGTTTTATTTTGTAATTTCATGAGTGGCTTCAAATGTGAAATAATTATACTTTCCCAAATAGATATTAGATATTATAAATTTGAATAAAAAATACAGAAATAAATACTCTTTTCTAACATAACAGGAATAAAATTTTGAATTTTATATTTGATACCAGCAATAGGATTAGATTTTTTCCTCAAATGAATAAGTAGAGTCCACGATAATTGTTCATCAATATCAAGACCTAAAAATATTGTTACATTTGTATATTCAATGGATTTGTTATTGAAACATATTGGGGTATTATTCAATATGTCTGTTGTTCTTCTTGAGATGTACATATATGTAGATTCACTATAATTAAGAGTCAACTTATTGGTCATTCAAAATGATATTTGTTTCAAATAATTATTGATATCATTATTGATTGACTTTGTTTTGAAAATAAAATTGAAAATTGTGTTATAGCTGATCCACTGGTTGGAAGCATAGCCACTCAATACCTGCAAAATAGAGAAGAGCATGACCGCATTGCACGATTGTGGACCAAGCGTTATGCTACGTGATTTGATGGCTCCCACTCACTACCCCTAGTGTCTACCCCCTTTGCCAAGAATGGCATTATTTTTTCATCCACCCAACATCGATTTTGTCTGTCCTCAATGTTCATGTATACCTTTTAAGTTTGTATTATCTAATTTAGTTCCATAACATAGGTAATACAAAATTTGTTGTGAAAATATAATCATCAAAATAACTTTGTAGTTCTGACTCAGCAATTAGTGAAATTCACTCAATTTGGTTATTGGAATATTGGAAAGTGATAACATATTTTTGTTCATGTTTTTTTTCAGTAAATATCAATGAGTTTTCAATTCAAATTGATGTATAACTCACTGAATAACCAATGAGTCATGAGATAATTCCTATTCTTTGTGTGAAACACTATCATAAACAAATATAGGGTGTTGATTTTTATTTTGAAATGCCAAATTATACAAGAAATTTTCTTTCTCAGTTCCCTTTCTAAATAATCTACTACCTTGAATAATATATTTTGCAGACAATAAAAGTTGACTGGCTGCTATGATTTTCAGAAGTCATGACTTCATTTCAACCAGGCAAATTATTTGTGGAAATAAATTGCAGGTCTGTTGTTGACTTTCAGATAATACCTACATATTGACTGTTTATGTCTAGAGGACTTGACTGTTATAAGCACAAAAATAAACAGCTCAAGCCTTGAGCATATGAACAAAAACAGGTTTGTATGCTCTTCTTTGGTTCTTTAACAACAGTAACAAATGGATATTGCTTTGTCACCAATCAAATGATGTGTTTGGTTGAAATGAAACATTTGACTGTCTAGTCTCTATATCATACAGATTCTTCCTAATCTTCCTAACTAGTCTAAACTTCATTGTTTTTGTAGATATTATTGTAAGATTATTCAAAAATATTCCTGTGTTCAATGGGAGATAAATTACAACTTTGAACAAATATATTAGCATACTAATCATGGGAATAGATTGATAGCACTTCTCTATCTAGCCCTGCAACTAAAACCATAGGTATATACAGGGTGTCCGGAAATTATGCGCAAAAAATCAAGGGGGTGATTCTGCATGAGAAAACATGAGATTTATTTCATATATACTCGGGTCCGGAAATGCATAGTTTTCAAGATACAGTGTGTCGAACTTTTTAGAAAAAATCGGTTATTTATGATTATCTCAAATATCCTTTCACCGATTCTCACTAAATTTGGCAATGATATTCTTTGTCATCAGGGGCTGATTTAGCCATAATTGAATTGGAATTGTGAAATCCAGTGGCGTCCTGGGGGCACGCTACCGAATATTATTTTCAATAAAATGTGCGCCACTGATTTTTTCAAATTCTACATCGTCATATCCTAATGATTAACTAAGAATACAACATTTTGGTCTCCTGAATTGTTTAGCAATTTTGCTGCGTTTCCGTGGAAAAAAATAAATATCAATTCATTGTCTAAATTTGTGCTAAACGAAGCAACAAAAACAGGGGTGAAATTAAATGTGTGATCCATGTCCATAGACGTAGAATAATAATGAAGATTCGTTTTCTTCAAATATTTCATATTACATGTTTGACACACTTTGTATTATCGGAAACTGCGCCTCCCTGGAGCGAGAATACATAGTTCTCTATATACAGAGTGTAGAGTGTGTCAAACATGTATCAAGAAATATTTGAAGAGAATGAATCTTCATACTTATTCTATGTCTATGGACATTGATCACGCATTTATTTTCACCCCGGTTTTTAAAGGATTTTTTTGGCACAAATTCATGCAATAAATTGGTATTTATTTTTTTCCATGGAAATGAAGCAAATTTTCAGAACAATTCAAGAGATCAAAAAGTTGTATTTTTAGTTGGTCAATAGGTTATGAAGATAAAGAATTCAAAAAAATCAGTGGCGCACATTTTATTGACAATAACATTCGCTAGGTTGTCCCCTGGGACGCCACTGACTTTCATAATTCCGAATGAATTATCGCTATATCAGCCCCTCATGGCAAGAAATATCATTGCCAAATTTCAAGAAAATCGGTGGAAGGACATTTGAGATATTCATAAAAAACCGAACTTTTCTAAAAGTTTTTACACACTGTATGTTGAAAACTATGCATTTACGGACCCACGTACATATGAAATGAAATTCTTATTTTATCATATAGAATCACCCCCTTGATTTTTTGCGCCTAATTTCCGGAAGCAAATAATATAGTAAATATATCTCCAATATCTACAAAAATTTATGATTTTGAAGACACATTACTCAATGATTTGGGTTCAACATTTCTGTATGAAGACATTGACATTTCTGAAGCTATTTGCAACTGAAGATTTGTGTAGGTGATGTTCTCAATAATTTATGTTGAATTTGTCAGCTTTCATGTCTTTATTTCAGCAATTGAGAATACTGTAGATTGCTTGTATGAGTTGTATGGAACTGTTTTTCTTTTGATGTGATAGGTATATTTTTCGTTACCTTGTGTATGAGCATATCATACATGTAGGAAAGAACATTACTCTGCTTGTGTAAAGTATACTTTTTTTACTAAATTTTAAGAGAATATGGACTATTCTTCTAGCAAGTACTGTTTAGTTGGTAATGTAATAATAAATTTTAGTATGTAGACTTCAATGTATTTCATTGTTATTCAAAAAAAATTCCAATACCTACCTCCTATCCCTATCCTCCCTAGGAGCGCACGATGTTCTTTGAACATTATAGGGATTCCCTTTCGTGCGCTCCAAGCGATAAAAAAAATATTCCTTGCAGTCATTTAGGATTTTGGTTATGACAATCTGGCTAGAATTATAGGGATTCCCTTTTGCACGCCTCCAAGAGATAAAAATTTATATTTTAAAGGATATATTGATGGCTCCAGGGTGAATAGTTTTCATTAATGTTATGAGGCAACACTCACATACAAGGTGTTTCAAAAAAACCTAACCCCCTTGCTAGGGTAGGTAGAACATTACAAAATAAGTTGGGTTTGCTCAGTGAAAAAAAATGTCTAACGGCATCCGTTTTCATGATGCAAGGTGTTGAAAAAATTATTTTTTGACACATTTTTCATGATTATTCCGAAACTACTGGCAATATTGTGGTGACATTTTGTATGGAAGTTTCTTGAAATCTGACACATCGCATGAATTTGTTTTTATAACTGACTCTCATAGAGGGCGCTAGTTACACGGTTCGTACCGAGTAGTTTTGAACATAACTTTTTTGAGGTTAGATTTTTCTATCCAAATATGGTATGACTTGAACATCATTCAATTTTACACCAAAAAGATACTCTTGGTGAAACTCGATACTATGTTCCGTTTTCGGAATATTTCGATTTGAAAATAATTGAGTAGTAATGATGCTGGTATAAAATGAATTTTATTGAGTTCAATTACCTATTTATTTAGGTTCAAAAGCAATGAAATTATTTTTGTGCTGAAGTTATTGATGGAACAAAGAATCATAAGTAGAGATATTTGACTAGAAACATGAAATATTGAATCAGTTAGAGTAAGTGTTCAAAATGTCCTACGTTTCGAGGAATACACGATTCTATATTCTTTTTTTAAGAATGTATTATTCTTCTGAACAGTTGAGGATCAGCTGTTAGGTCATTCAAGTGATGTTCAATTATGTCTCACAACTCTTGGCGTGAATTTACCTATGTATATAGCATAGACTTTCTGCTCAAGATACAACAAAACTGTGTAATCCATGTTCTTAGTCAAATCTGTTTCGATGTTATTCTTGTGATTCATTGTTAAATCAATGAGTTTTGCATCAGAAATGTATTGTTGTTTTCGGTTTTCAATAAATAGGTGATAATTTTTCATAATATTCACTCTAATACATAGCTTTATACCAGCAACATTTACCACTTCATCATTTTCAAATCGAAATATTCCGAAAACGGAACACAGTATCGAGTTTTACCAACAGTACCTTTTTGGTGTGAAATTGAATGATGTTCAAGTTCACATAAAATTTGGATTGGAAAATTCAACCTCAAAAAAGTTATGTTCAAAACTACTCGGTACAAACCGTGTAACTGGCGCCCTCTGAGAGTCAGATATAAAAACAAATGCATGAGATGTGTCAGATTCTAAGAAACATCCATACAAAATTTCATCACAATGTTGCCAGTAGTTTCAACATAATCGTAAAAAATGTGTACAAAAAATATTGTTTCAACACCTTGTATCTTGAAAACGGATGGCATTACGACATTTTTTTACTGAGCAAAACCAACTTATTTTGCAATGTTCTACCTACCCTAGCAAGGGGGTTAGGTTTTTATGAAACACCCTGTATAACTGGCCATCCCAGAATGTTTTAAATCACGTGTTTTATGTAGGCATGGTTACTAACACCATACGGCACTTGAGCAATACTAGCTCCCAACAATAGTGCATAGGCCCACTCAAGACGTGCTGGTCTTTATTTTTACTGACCATATCAGTCAACTAGGAATAGCCAACAAATTTCAAATTGAGAGAATGTAGATTTTTCATATTATAACTTTATTTAGGAAATAACATCAATATACAATATCTTAGCCACAAGTTCAAATACATAATTATCATTCTTAAGATTCACAATCATGTTAGGTTGTAAGATTTTTTGAAAAATATTGGACATCAAACATCAATAATTTCCACAAATTTAGAACATCATAAAAAATAATTATATTTCTATAGAATTTCTTCATATAAAACATGCATAAAAGGTACAAATTGACCCCCATTTGGAAATTTTTGGCGCACAAGAATATCCTTAGCTCAAAAAAGGTTATTTTTTCTTTGGATTTTGGCTTAGAACATTATAAACTTACAAGCTAATTCGTTTCAACAAATAAATAAAAACATTAATTATGGTGAAACACTCAACAAATCAGTCTGTGATAATATAAAATGTGAAAAAATACTGAAAAGAGTATCCACACTACTATTAATTGTACCATATTCGAGAATAAGATTCAATGAGCTTTTGGCAGCATGAAAATGCTTAGAATGATATCAACTGAAACTTGAAATTCTCAATAATAGAATATTTAAAATTCCTTACAAATAACAATGTAACTTGGTAAATAAAAAATGAAAAATTTCTGGTTGGAAAACTATAAAAATAATTGTTTTTCATTCGGAAATCTGAACAATATAAAAAATACAATACAACTGATAGTGTGAATTGCCTACACTTAAGGACAGAATGCACAGTAAACGCAGTGAATATAATACCTGGAATATTCCAACTTTTTTAAACTGTTTCATATTCTCTTCTTATAGAACGAGCTAGACAACAAGCAAAGATGACGCCCACAAGCTGAAAAAAAAGTTCATTTGAATTATAAGGTTATCAACCAATCACCCTGAAAAGGCCTTTTCATATAGATATATTTTTAAGACTCATGCGCTCGTTTTTAGATCCAAAATTTGATTGGGTAATGCGAAGGTGAAGTCTCATTGGCTATAGTCCCGACACAAAATTCTGATTGGCCATTTCGAATATGGCGGTTTTTATTGAGGTTCTGTCAAATGTCAACAGTGTCAACCACCATGGGCATTCGTCATTGAGAAACAACATTAACAATATAGTATTTTCGTTTCTATATTCCTGGTGAGTATTAATTGTATTATATTAATTTTAATCGAAAAACCGTTACTTATTCGTTACTAAGGAGTGTGGTGCAAGTGTTTCGGTGAAAATGGCCGCCACTGTCGTTGGATGCGAGATGTAAACACAGATAGTCATTTGTCATCTTAATGAAAAGGCCTATTACTTGACAAATACACACCTGGGAAATGGCTACTCCTATACCAACGCCCCCTATGATGGCTCCATATTTGTTGAAAACGGCCTTCAGTTTCTCGAAGCAGGATGCAGTATAGACATTCGGTGTTTTCAATGTGCAAGAACCGTCATCTTGAGTATTGGGACAACAAGTGTGAGGCAGAGAGTCATTCCTGGTGATCTTTTGCCAGTCTGTAGGGCCATTCATGCCACAACATTCAGCCTGAAACCAGTGTTTTCAGTAATATCTCCTAAGTCTTCGGACCTCCTATTTTAAATTGACAACAAAGTGACCTAACCTGACCCTATGGCTTAGTTGGTTTTGTCCTTGATGCAGACATAAAACTGATTGAATTTGACAAGTATATCTTGAGTCTGGTAATCAGAAAAAGTTATGGAAAATTGAAAACCCATTCAGATTATTGATCCCTAAATCTACGACACTGGGACTTCCATTGTACCCGGAGTTTCTCCAATGTCTATTTGAATAACAACAATAGGGTTGTACACTCTTGTCAAATTTACGCCTAAATTCAATTTTATTTTAATCATTCCATTTATTTTATATTTGATAGTCATTCATTATTTGAAATCATCTCTAATTGTTTTTCAATAATCAAAATAATCGCCTCTCGACAACGCTAGCTTTCGATGACATACCTTTAAGCTCAACAACCAATGAAAATATTTCCACATTCTACATAGAAATAAGAATTTACTTCAACAGTAGCAGTGTACTGAAATGCACAAAACACATAGGTCGTATCATATACAGTGTGACCCACTTCTGATTGAAACGCCCCTGTATCTTACGTTATCGTTATACACTGATCGCCAACAGCCATGGAACCAGTCCAATTTCCGGAAAATGGTATTAGGAGTCAAAATAGGTCGAAAATCACTACAGATTCGGAATCAGGACGCCCAATTCACTAACTATTCATATTGTTCCTGGAAAATTTTCAGTTCTTAAAAATTAAATTTTGTCGCTTTTTTTACGGAAGCACCCTCGTATCTTACGTAATTGACTTTATCTTTGAACTTCCCCTTCCTCCTGCAAATTTCAGAAACCTACCTCAATAATTACGTGAGATACAGGGGTGCTTCGCCATGAGAAGTGAGACAAAATTCAATTTTTCAGAACTGAAAATTTTCCAGGGAAAATATGAATAGTTAGTGAATTGGGCGTCCTGATTCCGAATCCGAAGTGACTTTCAACCTATTCTGACTCCTAATATCATTTTCCGGAAATTGGGGTGGTTCCATGGCTGTTGGCGAGCAGTGTATATCACTGAAGATGACCCCACTTGGTCATAGATCGAGTGCATTTTTGGTATATCTCTCGCTCCAGCAAATTTCAGGATCCTTATCCGACGATTACGTAAGATACAGGGGTGTTTCCATTAGAAGTGGGTCACACTGTATAATTACAATGGATTGATGGCAGTATATATGACGTCACGGGTTGTCCCGCGTTTTTCATGTTATGAATTATCGTGAATTTCAATAATTATTTTAAAAATTTACAGAGTTCTCAGGAGAAAACGGGTTGTACAATTATTGTGCATATGAATTTACAAATTTGAGATTTGTAACAAAATATTGAATTGTCCATCTTCCTCCAGACAAATCAGAATATCTGATAAAATTATGGATTCAACTCTTCAAGAAATATTTAACGATTCTGATCAGCAGCAATATGAAACATCTTCGGGAAGTAATTGTTCAAATTTCAATATGAATTATTATTTCAATAATTGTAATAGTTTTATGATGAATAATCAATTAATAATTGATTCTGTTTAAAATAAATCCTTCATAAAGTAAAATTTCATGTTTATTTTGTGAATTATTTTGGCAGTGAGAAAAGTAAATATTTAGGCATCAATAGAGATTCACAAATGTAAGTTTTCTTACAGTTGTATAAAAAAATAAAAATGGGCCCATTTGGCAGCTTTCAAAAACTCCGATAGGTGACGTACGATTATTTTCTTTCGCGAATACTTATTTTTTGGCCACGTAGAAGTGAACATACATTTTTGATAGAATCTTATGAAATTTCTGAAATTAAAACTGACTTGCTCACATATTTATTAAATTTGTGAGATCCCTTGGAAATAATTGTCGGTATGCCACTGCTATAATCGAATACTTTTTGTAACACCTACAAAATTTATGTTTGTTGCTTCAGTGGCTTCATTTTGTTCTAATAATAAAAAAGAATAATCTAATTATAGATTGTTTTTGATCACTTTCTCCAATCTTCTCAAATCTAGGTACTGTCACTTGGAGGAGAATGTCTATTAAAAGATTAGGAAATACAGGGTGTCCTAAAATGGCTTGGAAAAGGAGCTACCACGTGTAATAGAGGTAAAAATAAGTTGTTCGGACCCCATTCATTTATATACCAAAATGTACCATTTGTCCGAGAGAAGAGTTGAGTTTTCATAAAAAAAAATAATCCTGAGTTGCGTTCTCCAGAAACGTCTAATGTGCCATCCACCGTGAATCACCCTGTATACAATAATTCATCAAATAATCAGCCAGATATATTGCATTAGTCTATCTCTGCGATTAAACCTTTTTATCTCAGCTAAGTTCTTGCCCATGCCTATGAAAATCTGTTTTATAGTAGTTATACTCATTTCCCTGTTCTGTAGTTGGATTTAACCTGTAGAACAGTTTAACAATAAACAATTACAATGTTATTGAATTTGAACTGGGAATATCTGTTAGCATTAAGTAACATCTTAATCTGTCTTCTCGTCAAAAAGAGTTGAGAAGAGAAGAAATTGTCAGGAGGTGAGGGAGTTTCAATCCCTTGACAATTTCTTTTTGGGTTTCTTTGATTACTGAATGGCGAGTAATCCTCTATAATGTACTTTTGTTGATTGAATTTATTGTTTCACTCATTTCTGAACAGGGAACAAATGAGTGTTTTATTAAGTAAACTTTGAACTCTTCTCACGGATAAACGGTACATTTTAGTATATAAATAAATTGGGTCCAATCAACTTATTTTGACCTTTATTACATGTGGTAGATCTGTGTCCCAACAATTTTGGGATTTTTGGGACACCCTGTATAGGCATGCAGGCGATTTGAATGGATTAATCAGAATTCTTCTAAGTAAATAACAGGCAAAAATAATCAATTTTCAATGAGGCATTTGGCTGTTGATGTAAATTTAATAATCTTCCTTGTGAATTATATTCAATTCACCCTAGAACCATCAGAGAAAATGTCAAATATTTGTGGCCAAAATTTTATTTCACAGATCTGAATTCAATGCACTAAAAAATATTTAAATTACATGGAAATTTAATCTGTATATATGTACACCATGTCCCAGCTAAAATGTCCCCCCCTGTAAAAAATCAACCGCGCGATCGAATGACTTGAAATTTGGTCATCCAGTATATTTGATGATGCTCACTGGAAATATGCTATTGAATAAATCGTAGGTATACAGGGTCACACCGAAGTGCACCTCAACTTTCTTATTTGAATAGGAACACCCAGTATATTATTCCATATTCAAGTTGAGTTCATTATTACAAATTCAACAATGCCGGGTTTGATGGGATTTTTTCAAACGACTATGAAGATATGGCAAAAAATCAAATGATTCAATAAAGAATTTATATGATTAGATTTTATTATTTATAAAGAATTTCTTGATAATTTCCCAAGATGGTATGTAACTTATTTCAGTGTTCATTCCATCTTCAAAATAAACCTTCTGAAATGACCTGTATCAATTCAGCTGATGAATTGGATCTTGTTATATGTATTTTAATTGCTTTAACAGCATCAGCAGAAATGTAGGCGTTTTAAAATTGCTAAATAAGTGGTCGTCTTATGAATGATAACAATGAAGTGACCAAGGCTATTTATGTTATCACATAAGAGGTGATAAAAACATAATAGAACCTGTGATAGAAGATAGAACTACTGACAGGAACTGTTTCTTTATAACCACATCCCAAAAAATATAAGTATACCATGCATAATTGATAATATTCTGTAATTTCCTGGAAAAACCCAAAAGGATGTGCCTAGAACAAAGTTATCACGCCAAATATGGTATAAAGGTCACTTTGATGCATTCCTTCACATATTGCCATATATTGTCTGAGGTATAATGGGTATATGAATAACTATTCACCAAAACCACATTTCATCCAATGTAATTTCATCATACATCAAGTTAATTAATTAATTCCTTGATATATTTTATGAAATATTCATGCAAATCAAAATTCTACCAATTCAGTTGATTGAAACTAATCTTATGTGGTATATTGAGTAATATCTAATTGAATAATCAAAATCAGTTCATTATTTTGCTGCACAGTTTGACATGAAGTTGTTTAGCTAGCCTATCTATCTTTCTATATCTACCATATTCCAGCCAAAATTGAAGGCATCTATACCAATTTTATAAAGAGGAAAGATTTGATTGTTTGTTTGTATTGAATAGGCCCCAAAACTACTGGATGGATTTAAAAAATTCTTTTACCATTACGAACCAACATTATCCCTGATAAACATAGGCTACTTTTTACAATGTGAATATGCTTCATTCCTAGGGAAAAACCGAAAACAGGTAGGTAATAGGACAAAGGGTGGTAAGAATTATCCTTCTGTACTTATCTTTTTCACATAACTTCTAAAGGGCTAAACTAATTGGGTTGAAATTTTATATGGGTATTTGAATGGTTTCCTGCTGTCAGTACATCTGGACTAAATCAACTTCTCAAGGGATTGTTGACCCATTGAGTTGACATTTTTAATAGGTAAAACAACAACAAAATATACAAGATACTGAGAAAATAAAAATAGGTGAAAGTATATAATAGTATCTTAAGGTAAGTACAAAAAATTTAAAAAAAAAAACAAAAAAATATGTACAGTAGATAGGGGCATATATATATGGGTGTATCTGGGCATAGCTCAGAACAACTGTAAATAATATCTTTTTTTTTTAAATGGGTATACCTCCAGGTACATCAACCATAGAAAGCAGGATCAGACAGCTAGTATACATATATATTACCAGCGTGAAAGCAGCCACGTCTTCCAGCCACAACTCCGCTGAAATTTTACGGCGCGCTACAAAACACCAACGGTAGTCAAATATTAAAAACGTGGCTGGCCAGCCACAAAATATCTAAAGCCGTTCGAATTTACTGGACACAGATTTTTTCTATCACATACAGTGTGTATGAATAAGATTGAATAAAAACACACAATATTTTGCTTGGCATGAATTTTCTCATATTATTCCACCTCTCAGACTTACGAAAAAAACGATAAATTCCAAACTTCGAAAAATCATGACTCTCTTAAGGGAAGATATATCATTGATTTTCGTTCGAGAATATACAGTGTGTATGATGGTAAATGAGATTTATATCATGCAATATTCAGCCGGACAACATTTTTCCCGAAATCGACTACTCAAACTCGCAAAGAAATCGATAAATCTGAAATTTTGAAAAATCATAGCTCTCTTAATAGACGATATATTATTATCATTGATTTTTCTTCGAGTATATACAGTGTGTATGATGGTGAATAAGATCTATATCATGCAATATTTTGCCGGCCAAGATTTTTCCCGAAATCGACTACTCAAACTTGCGAAGAAATCGATAAATCTGAAACTTTGAAAAATCATAGCTCTCTTAATAGATGATATATCATTGATTTTTCTTAGAGAATATACAGTGTGTATGATGATCGACTACTCAAACTCGCGAAGAAATCAATGAATCTGAAACTTTGAAAAATCATAGCTCTCTTAATAGACGATATATCATTGATTTTTCTTCGAGTATATACAGGGTGTATGATGGTGAATAAGATTTATATCATGTAATATTTTGCCGGCCAAGATTTTTCCCGAAATCGACTACTCAAATTCGCGAAGAAACCGATAAATCTGAAACTTTGAAAAATCATAGCTCTCTTAATAGACGATATATCATTGATTTTTCTTCGAGTATATACAGTATGTATGATGGTGAATAAGATCTATATCATGTAATATTTTGCCGGCCAAGATTTTTCCCAAAATCGACTACTCAAACTCGCGATGAAATCGATAAATCTGAAACTTTGAAAAATCATAGCTCCCCTAATAGACCATGTATCATTGATTTTTCTTCGAGGATATACAGTGTGTATGATGATGAATGAGATCTATATCATGCAATATTTTGCCGGACCAGATTTTTCCCGAAATCGACTACTCAAACTCGCGAAGAAATTGATAAATCTGAAACTTTGAAAAATCATAGCTCTCGTAATACACAATGTATCATTGATTTTTCTTCGAGGATATACAGTGTGTATGATGGTGAATAAGATCTATATCATGTAATATTTTGCCGGCCAAGATTTTTCCCAAAATCGACTACTCAAACTCGCGAAGAAATCGATGAATCTGAAACTTTGAAAAATCATAGCTCTCTTAATAGACGATATATCATTGATTTTTCTTCGAGGATATACAGTGTGTATGATGACGAATAAGATCTATGTCATGCAATATTTTGCCGGCCAAGATTTTTCCCGAAATCGACTACTCAAACTCGCGAAGAAATTGATAAATCTGAAACTTTGAAAAATCATAGCTCTCGTAATACACCATGTATCATTGATTTTTCTTCGAGGATATACAGTGTGTATGATGGTGAATAAGATCTATATCATGTAATATTTTGCCGGCCAAGATTTTTCCCAAAATCGACTACTCAAACTCGCGAAGAAATCGATGAATCTGAAACTTTGAAAAATCATAGCTCTCTTAATAGACGATATATCATTGATTTTTCTTCGAGGATATACAGTGTGTATGATGACGAATAAGATCTATGTCATGCAAT
Organism: Phaedon cochleariae; assembly: GCA_918026855.4. Lineage (NCBI taxonomy): Eukaryota > Metazoa > Arthropoda > Insecta > Coleoptera > Chrysomelidae > Phaedon > Phaedon cochleariae. The sequence continues at coordinate 60,574,754 of OU896708.1, forward strand.
ATTTTGCCGGCCAAGATTTTTCCCGAAATCGACTACTCAAACTCGCGAAAAAATTGATAAATCTGAAACTTTGAAAAATCATAGCTCTCTTAATAGACGATATATCATTGATTTTTTTTCAAGGATATACAGTGTGTATGATGGTGAATGAGATCTATATCATGCAATATTTTGCCGGCCAAGATTTTTCCCGAAATCGACTACTCAAACTCGCGAAGAAATCGATGAATCTGAAACTTTGAAAAATCATAGCTCTCTTAATAGACGATATATCATTGATTTCTATATTATTTCATTCTTGAATTCTCTCTGAAGAGCTGATTTCAACGACCCATTACACTTGGGGTCTGGCAGTTATATTTATTAAGATATAGGGTGTGAAAAATCAAGATTTACCACGTTCAGGGCCTTTTTTGTGTCGAAACTATTCATTATTCGTCAAAACGGTTTACATGTCCCTATCTCAACTTTTCATTCACATCAATTGGTGTTAAATTGAAATTGATACAGGTTGGTCAAAAAGTCTGAATTCAAAATTTGTTTTAATTGAATATCAATTGATAGTGAATGAGAAGTTGATACAGGGACATATGTGAAATATTTTTACCAACTATGAATAGTTTCATCAGAAAAAAATCCTGAACTTGGAAAATCTCGATTTTGCACACCCTATATGTTAGTAATTTTTATTGCTAGACCCTAAGTATGATGGGTCGTTGAAATCAGATCTTCAGGGAGAATTCAATAATGGAATAAAATATAGGGTGTTTCGATGAAAATAACATAACTTTGATGAGCTGTGACCTTAGGGAACACCCTGTCTATTTCAGAGTAATTTTGAAATGTTAAGCTCGGTTATCACTTCAATTTGGAGACAAAATTTATTTTGTATCTCTCAAGACAACAGAGGTATCCACGGAGGTATCGAACTCTGGAGTCTCAGTTGGCCACCCTGTACATACATAATATGAAACATACATTTTCCTTTCCTTTATCTCATCTCATTTTCAACATTCCATTTTATTCACAAGTATACTATATCGCTAGAGGTTTTGTTTTGTTTTCATCTCGGTTTATATTAGCGAACCAAATTGATTCGTTTAGTTTTATTTAATTATTGTGTTATTCATACCATACCTGACTGTGGATTGAATTATAATTATTATTGTTTTTTTTATCTCGGTTTATATTAGCGAACCAAATTGATTCGTTTAGTTTTATTTAATTATTGTGTTATTCATACCATACCTAGCTGTGGATTAAATTATGATTATTATTGTGTTTTTTTTTATCTCGGTTTATAATAGCGAACCAAATTACTATTATTATTGTGTTCTTTATCTCGGTTTATATTAGCGAACAAATTGATTCGTTTAGTTTTATTTAATTATTGTGTTATTTATACCATTGAATTAAATAAAGAAATCAAAAGTTTTTTCGAATTTGAATTTCTAATAAATTCCCTCAAGTTAAATTAATCTAATTCTGAATGAATCTTGACCGGAATAATCAATATTTATCGTCTATTTTTCAAAGTTAGAGATTTATCGATTTCTTCGTGAGTTTTAGAAATCGATTTCGGGATGTATTTTGGCCGGCAAAATATTGCATGGTATAGATCACATTCACCATCATACACACTGTATATCCTCGAAGAAAAATCAATGATACATGGTCTATTAGGGGAGCTATGATTTTTCAAAGTTTCAGATTCATCGATTTCTTCGCGAGTTTGAGTAGTCGATTTCGGGAAAAATCTTGGCCGGCAAAATATTGCATGATATAGATCTCATTCACCATCATACACACTGTATATCCTCGAAGAAAAATCAATGATATATGGTCTATTAAGAGAGCTATGATTTTTCAAAGTTTCAGATTTATCGATTTCATCGCGAGTTTGAGTAGTCGATTTTAAGAAAAATCTTGCCCGGCAAAATATTGCATGATATAGATCTCATTCACCATCATACACACTGTATATCCTCGAAGAAAAATCAATGATATATCGTCTATTAAGAGAGCTATGATTTTTCAAAGTTTCAGATTCATCGATTTCTTCGCGAGTTTGAGTAGTCGATTTCGGGAAAAATCTTGGCCGGCAAAATATTGCATGATATAGATCTTATTCATCATCATACACAATGTATATCCTCGAAGAAAAATCAATGATATATCGTCTATTAAGAGAGCTATCATTTTTCAAAGTTTCATATTCATCGATTTCTTCGCGAGTTTGAGTAGTCGATTTCGGGAAAAATCTTGGCCGGCAAAATATTGCATAATATAGATCTCATTCACCATCATACACACTGTATATCCTCGAAGAAAAATCAATGATATATCGTCTATTAAGAGAGCTATGATTTTTCAAAGTTTCAGATTCATCGATTTCTTCGCGAGTTTGAGTAGTCGATTTCGGGAAAAATCTTGGCCGGCAAAATATTACATGATATAGATCTTATTCACCATCATACACACTGTATATCCCCGAAGAAAAATCAATGATACATGGTGTATTACGAGAGCTATGATTTTTCAAAGTTTCAGATTTATCAATTTCTTCGCGAGTTTGAGTAGTCGACTTCGGGAAAAATCTTGGCCGGCAAAATATTGCATGATATAGATCTTATTCATCATCATACACACTGTATATCCTCGAAGAAAAATCAATGATATTTCGTCTATTAAGAGAGCTATGATTTTTCAAAGTTTCAGATTCATCGATTTCTTCGCGAGTTTGAGTAGTCGATTTCGGGAAAAGTCTTGGCCGGCAAAATATTACATGATATAGATCTTATTCACCATCATACACACTGTATATCCTCGAAGAAAAATCAATGATATATGGTCTATTAAGAGAGCTATGATTTTTCAAAGTTTCAGATTTATCGATTTCTTCGCGAGTTTGAGTAGTCGATTTCGGGAAAAATCTTGGCCGGCAAAATATTACATGATATAGATCTTATTCACCATCATACACACTGTATATCCCCGAAGAAAAATCAATGATACATGGTGTATTACGAGAGCTATGATTTTTCAAAGTTTCAGATTTATCAATTTCTTCGCGAGTTTGAGTAGTCGACTTCGGGAAAAATCTTGGCCGGCAAAATATTGCATGATATAGATCTTATTCATCATCATACACACTGTATATCCTCGAAGAAAAATCAATGATATTTCGTCTATTAAGAGAGCTATGATTTTTCAAAGTTTCAGATTTATCAATTTCTTCGCGAGTTTGAGTAGTCGATTTCGGGAAAAATCTTGGCCGGCAAAATATTGCATGATATAGATCTTATTCATCATCATACACAATGTATATCCTCGAAGAAAAATCAATGATATATCGTCTATTAAGAGAGCTATCATTTTTCAAAGTTTCATATTCATCGATTTCTTCGCGAGTTTGAGTAGTCGATTTCGGGAAAAATCTTGGCCGGCAAAATATTGCATAATATAGATCTCATTCACCATCATACACACTGTATATCCTTGAAGAAAAATCAATGATATATCATCTATTAAGAGAGCTATGATTTTTCAAAGTTTCAGATTCATCGATTTCTTCGCGAGTTTGAGTAGTCGATTTCGGGAAAAATCATGGCCGGCAAAATATTGCATGATATAGATCTCATTCACCATCATACACACTGTATATCCTCGAAGAAAAATCAATGATATATCGTCTATTAAGAGAGCTATGATTTTTCAAAGTTTCAGATTCATCGATTTCTTCGCGAGTTTGAGTAGTCGATTTCGGGAAAAATCTTGGCCGGCAAAATATTGCATGATATAGATCTCATTCACCATCATACACACTGTATATCCTCGAAGAAAAATCAATGATATATCGTCTATTAAGAGAGCTATGATTTTTCAAAGTTTCAGATTCATCGATTTCTTCGCGAGTTTGAGTAGTCGATTTTGGGAAAAATCTTGGCCGGCAAAATATTACATTATATAGATCTTATTCACCATCATACACACTGTATATCCCCGAAGAAAAATCAATGATACATGGTGTATTACGAGAGCTATGATTTTTCAAAGTTTCAGATTTATCAATTTCTCCGCGAGTTTGAGTAGTCGATTTCGGGAAAAATCTTGGCCGGCAAAATATTGCATGATATAGATCTCATTCACCATCATACACACTGTATATCCTCGAAGAAAAATCAATGATACATGGTCTATTAGGGGAGCTATGATTTTTCAGAGTTTCAGATTTATCGATTTCATCGCGAGTTTGAGTAGTCGATTTTGGGAAAAATCTTGGCCGGCAAAATATTACATGATATAGATCTTATTCACCATCATACACACTGTATATACTCGAAGAAAAATCAATGATATATCGTCTATTAAGAGAGCTATGATTTTTCAAAGTTTCAGATTTATCGGTTTCTTCGCGAATTTGAGTAGTCGATTTCGGGAAAAATCTTGGCCGGCAAAATATTACATGATATAGATCTTATTCACCATCTTACACCCTGTATATACTCGAAGAAAAATCAATGATATATCGTCTATTAAGAGAGCTATGATTTTTCAAAGTTTCAGATTCATCGATTTCTTCGCGAGTTTGAGTAGTCGATTTCGGGAAAAATCTTGGCCGGCAAAATATTGCATGATATAGATCTCATTCACCATCATACACACTGTATATCCTTGAAGAAAAATCAATGATATATCGTCTATTAAGAGAGCTATGATTTTTCAAAGTTTCAGATTTATCAATTTTTTCGCGAGTTTGAGTAGTCGATTTCGGGAAAAATCTGGTCCGGCAAAATATTGCATGATATAGATCTCATTCATCATCATACACACTGTATATTCTCGAAGAAAAATCAATGATATATGGTCTATTAAGAGAGCTATGATTTTTCAAAGTTTCAGATTTATCGATTTCATCGCGAGTTTGAGTAGTCGATTTTGGGAAAAATCTTGCCCGGCAAAATATTGCATGATATAGATCTCATTCACCATCATACACACTGTATATCCTCGAAGAAAAATCAATGATATATCGTCTATTAAGAGAGCTATGATTTTTCAAAGTTTCAGATTCATCGATTTCTTCGCGAGTTTGAGTAGTCGATTTCGGGAAAAATCTTGGCCGGCAAAATATTGCATGATATAGATCTCATTCACCATCATACACACTGTATATCCTCGAAGAAAAATCAATGATATATCGTCTATTAAGAGAGCTATGATTTTTCAAAGTTTCAGATTCATCGATTTCTTCGCGAGTTTGAGTAGTCGATTTCGGGAAAAATCTTGGCCGGCAAAATATTGCATGATATAGATCTCATTCACCATCATACACACTGTATATCCTCGAAGAAAAATCAATGATATATCGTCTATTAAGAGAGCTATGATTTTTCAAAGTTTCAGATTCATCGATTTCTTCGCGAGTTTGAGTAGTCGATTTTGGGAAAAATCTTGGCCGGCAAAATATTACATGATATAGATCTTATTCACCATCATACACACTGTATATACTCGAAGAAAAATCAATGATACATGGTGTATTACGAGAGCTATGATTTTTCAAAGTTTCAGATTTATCAATTTCTTCGCGAGTTTGAGTAGTCGATTTCGGGAAAAATCTTGGCCGGCAAAATATTGCATGATATAGATCTCATTCATCATCATACACACTGTATATCCTCGAAGAAAAATCAATGATACATGGTGTATTACGAGAGCTATGATTTTTCAAAGTTTCAGATTTATCAATTTCTTCGCGAGTTTGAGTAGTCGATTTCGGGAAAAATCTTGGCCGGCAAAATATTACATGATATAGATCTCATTTACCATCATACACACTGTATATCCTCGAAGAAAAATCAATGATATATCGTCTATTAAGAGAGCTATGATTTTTCAAAATTTCAGATTCATCGATTTCTTCGCGAGATTGAGTAGTCGATTTCGGGAAAAATCTTGGCCGGCAAAATATTGCATGATATAGATCTCATTCATCATCATACACACTGTATATCCTCGAAGAAAAATCAATGATACATAGTGTATTAAGTGAGCTATGATTTTTCAAAGTTTCAGATTTATCAATTTCTTCGCGAGTTTGAGTAGTCGATTTTGGGAAAAATCTTGGCCAGCAAAATATTACATGATATAGATCTTATTCACCATCATACACACTGTATATCCTCGAAGAAAAATCAATGATATATGGTCTATTAAGAGAGCTATGATTTTTCAAAGTTTCAGATTTATCGATTTCATCGCGAGTTTCAGTAGTCGATTTTGGGAAAAATCTTGGCCGGCAAAATATTGCATGATATAGATCTCATTCACCATCATACACACTGGATATCCTCGAAGAAAAGTCAATGATATATCGTCTATTAAGAGAGCTATGATTTTTCAAAGTTTCAGATTTATCAATTTTTTCGCGAGTTTGAGTAGTCGATTTCGGGAAAAATCTTGGCCGGCAAAATATTGCATGATATAGATCTCATTCACCATCATACACACTGTATATCCTCGAAGAAAAATCAATGATACATGGTCTATTAGGGGAGCTATGATTTTTCAGAGTTTCAGATTTATCGATTTCATCGCGAGTTTGAGTAGTCGATTTTGGGAAAAATCTTGGCCGGAAAAATATTACATGATATAGATCTTATTCACCATCATACACACTGTATATACTCGAAGAAAAATCAATGATATATCGTCTATTAAGAGAGCTATGATTTTTCAAAGTTTCAGATTCGTTGATTTCTTCGCGAGTTTGAGTAGTCGATTTCAGGAAAAATCTTGGCCGGCAAAATATTGCATGATATAGATTTTATTCATCATCATACACACTGTATATTCTCTAAGAAAAATCAATGATATATCATCTATTAAGAGAGCTATGATTTTTCAAAGTTTCAGATTTATCGATTTCTTCGCAAGTTTGAGTAGTCGATTTCGGGAAAAATCTTGGCCGGCAAAATATTGCATGATATAGATCTTATTCACCATCATACACACTGTATATACTCGAAGAAAAATCAATGATATATCGTCTAGTAAGAGAGCTATGATTTTTCAAAATTTCAGATTTATCGATTTCTTTGCGAGTTTGAGTAGTCGATTTCGGGAAAAATGTTGTCCGGCTGAATATTGCATGATATAAATCTCATTTACCAGCATACACACTGTATATTCTCGAACGAAAATCAATGATATATCTTCCCTTAAGAGAGTCATGATTTTTCGAAGTTTGGAATTTATCGTTTTTTTCGTAAGTCTGAGAGGTGGAATAATATGAGAAAATTCATGCCAAGCAAAATATTGTGTGTTTTTATTCAATCTTATTCATACACACTGTATGTGATAGAAAAAATCTGTGTCCAGTAAATTCGAACGGCTTTAGATATTTTGTGGCTGGCCAGCCACGTTTTTAATATTTGACTACCGTTGGTGTTTTGTAGCGCGTCGTAAAATTTCAGCGGAGTCGTGGCTGGAAGACGTGGCTGCTTTCACGCTGGTATATATATTTGGGAGTCTCCAACTTACCTCATGTTGAGCAATATCCCAAGTATTTTCTATCTCAGGATTTGTGTAGTAGCTATACATTGTTGAATTCAACTTGCTCTCCAACATAACTTCAACCTCATTGCGTTTCACATATCCCATGATTCCAGCTACCAATTCTAGGATGAGTATTGCCAATAGAAGAACAGAAAACTAAAAACACTCAAGTTAGATCAAAGAGATATTTTTTTATGGAATACTGACTGTAACAACCATGCAGTGATTTTCTTTCACAGCTCCGCAGCACCCGAAGAAAGCTACGATGAAGATTACAACACCAACTATTATGAGGACTATTGGGGCTGATTGATAGCTTGTGTACACAAAATTGGAATAATGGGAATATACCATATGAATAATAGCTCCAACTGTAAGGATTGCTATACCAGAGATCTATTAAAGGAAACATATAATCAGACATTAATGGAATATTTTGTGAAAACATAATTCTATTTTTTATACACTCACAGCAAAAAGTAGGTTGAATGCAAAAAGCATGTATTTAACACAAGACATCCCTCCTGACACCATTATGATAACAGGTAATGGCTGTTGAGATTTTTTCATGACTGACACATGACATGACACAATTGACACATGTGAAAGTTTATGTTTTGTGTTCTATGGTTCTGAAGTATGTCAAATGATTAGAAAGAAATGTAGAGAGCTATGAACATGTTGTTAAGATATTCTTTTGTTAATATGTAAACAGAATGTTGTAAAAATAGAAAAGATATTAATCTTTCAATAAAAATAAAAAGGCCAGTCAAGAATTTTATTTCTAACTTCAAATCACATCAGGTTATGGGCCCAGGATCACGCTAGACGTAGGCTCTGAAGAAGTTAGAAAAATACAATCCAGTTGACCTCCTGTCTATGCTGTTAGCAGTGGATTGCTGTTAGTACATATTATAATACAAGTGAGCAAGACTTCCTTGTAAATAACAAGATGAATAATACATCAGTACTGTTCCCTCAGTTGAATTCAGATAATTTCAACAACTGGAAATTTAGAGTGAAAGCATTTCTAGAAGAAAAGCAAATAGAAGAGACACTGGAGAAAGAACTGGCTGACTTCACTACTGAAGCAGAGAAGACAAACTTTAAGAACAAGGATGCTAAAGCCAAATCAATGATAATACAATGTGTATCTGATAAACATCTTGATATCATAAAGGATTCATCAACAGCTAAACAAATGATGAAATCATTAGAAGATGTATTCCAACGTAAAAGTATATTTACAAAGTTGACATTGAAAAAGAAGTTATTGATACTGAAGTATAAGAAGAATGAAAAATTAGAAGATCACTTTCTTAGGTTTGATACCATAATACGTGAATTAGAAAGTGTAGGATCAAAAGTTGAGGAATCAGACAAAGTTTGTTACTTGCTGTTATCACTGAATGAAGACTACGAAGCTGTAATTACTGCAATAGAAACCTTAAATACCGATGTAACAATGGATTTTGTTAAGTCCAGACTTTTAGATGAAGAGCTTAAAATTAAAACCAAAAGTGGAGGTAGCAGTAGAAATAGCGAAGTTGTATTCAAGGCAAGTCAGTATACATGTTATAAATGTGGAAAACCTGGACATAGAATCTCAGAATGTAGAAGTAGAGGAAGCTACAGAGGAAGAGGAGATTATAGAAGTAGAGGAGATTATAGAAGTAGAGGAGAGTGCAGAGGAAGAGGAACTTATAACTATAGAAGCAGAGGTTTCAGCCAAGGAAGAAATGCAAGCGCAGAGCAAGAAGCCAACAGTGCATCAGAAAACCCAATTGCATTCATTGCTTTAAATTGTACTGAATCCTTAAACAATAAAAACTGTTTTATTTTAGACTCAGGTGCCACAGAACACCTGGTTACTGATGAACTGCAAGAATTTATGACAGATATTCAAGAGCTGCGAACAGAAATAAATATAGGTACAGCTAAAAGTGGTGATACATTGATTGCTAAGAAAAAAGGAATATTAAAAGGGATTTGTCAAGGCAAAGAAATTGAGATAGAAGCTTTAATTGTTCAAGGTATGTCTCATAATTTATTATCTGTTTCACAATTGTTGAGAAAAGGATTCAAAGTCATATTCGAAAATGACAAGTCTAATGAAAAACATGCAAAAATAATTTTCAATAATTTTACATTTTATTGTGAAACATTTAATAATTTATTTTTGTTAAACATAGAAAGTCATAATAATATCAAAAGTTATATGACCAATGGGTGTTATTTAGGAAATATTTGGCATAAGAGATTAGGACATCTAAATAGATATGGATTAAAGCAATTAGGCTTACCTTATAGTGATGAGATTTGTAGTAGTTGTATGGAAGGTAAAAGTACTAGAAATAGTTTCTATGAATGTAAAAACAAAACTACTCGAATTGGTCAAATAATTCATACAGATATTGCTGGTCCAGTAGTGACACCTACTTTTGAAGGTTTTAAATACTTCCAAGTATTAATTGATGATTACTCACATTTCTTGGTTGTCAAATTACTAAAATCTAAAAATGAAGCAGCCCAAAATTTAATTGATTTTATTAAATTAATAAAAACTCAGCATGGTTTGAAAACTCAAAAGATTAGATGTGATAATGGGGGTGAATTTTCATCAACTTTCTTGAAACAGTTTTGTAGAAGCAAAGGTATACAAATAGAATATAGTCTGCCATATACCCCGCAGCAGAATGGCAAATCTGAACGCATGAATCGAACTCTAATGGATAAGGTGAGGACCAAATTTGCAGAAACTAATTTACCTAAGGAACTTTGGGGTGAAGCAATCTTGTGCTCAGCCTATGAGATCAATAGATCTCCAACTAAAGCAAATGATGGCACTCCACCAGCTGAAAGATGGTACCAAAAGAATGACTTATCAAAATTAAGAATTTTCGGGAGTCTTACCTGGGCAGTTGTGTTGCCAAGAGCAAACAAACTTGAGAAACGTGCAAAGAGATGTATAATGGTTGGCTATAGTGGAAACGGGTACAGGCTCTGGGATATTGAGAAAAATGAAGTAATATGCTCTAGAGATGTAAAATTTGATGAAACACAGACAAATTATAATAAAATAGCTGAAGAAATAAATGATGAAATAGGTGATAAGAACAATGGAGTGATTATTGTGGAAAATGAAAGCAATCAGAAGAAAATTGAAAATGAAGTCATAGAAAAGACAGATACAGATGAGGAATCAGAAATAATAGACAGTGAGATGGAAATCGAAAATAGAGTAGATACAATAGAGACAATCCGAGGAAGAAGAGTAAATATCCCTAAGTATTTAAATGAATATGAAATATACTCTGCATACTGCCTTCTTTCATCACCAAATGATCCAGAAAGCTATGAAGAGGCAATAAAAACTGAAGAATGGAAACAAGCAATACAGAAGGAATTAAATTCACATGAGAAATTAGAAACATGGAAAGAAGAAGATAAGCCTAAAGGAATTAAGGCTATAGAAACAAAATGGGTGTTCCGAACCAAGGACGATGGTACAAAAAAGGCAAGGATTGTAGCAAAAGGATTCCAAATAAAGGAGGAGAATCAATTCAAGACTATGTATGCTCCTGTTGCTAGGATATCAACTATAAGAATTTTATTGTCCTTAGCATTGCAGAATGAATGGGAAATTAGGCAATTAGACATTCCCACTGCATTTTTAAATGGCAAGTTGGAAAGTGAAATTTATATTTTACCACCAGAAGGATTGAAAACAAACTCGCCATTCTTGAGATTGAAACGTGCCCTATATGGTTTAAAAGAATCACCTAAAGTGTGGAACGAAACTTTTAATAATTTTGCAGAAACAAATAATTTCAAAAGATCAAAGTATGATTGTTGTTTATATTGTGGTGATAAAGTTTGGTTATTGATATATGTGGATGACATGCTACTTGTAGGACATGATGATAAAGTGAACAAAACAGTGTTATTGTTGAAAGAGTATTTTCAAGCAAAAGACCTAGGTAAAGTGGAAATATTTTTAGGCATGATGATAAGTAGAACAGAAAATCAACTGAAGATAAGTCAGACAAGATTTATAGAGAAGTTGTTAGAAAGTTTCAACATGCAGCAATGCAATGGGAAAAGTACACCTATGGAAAAAGGTTTTCAGTATGATGAAGATAGTCCTATAGTAACTGTTCCATATAGGAATTTGATTGGAGGGTTGATGTACCTATCAACATCTTCTAGACCAGACATAACATTTTCGGTTTCATATTTGAGTAGATTTCTTGATAAACCTACTAACAAAACTTGGAATGCAGGAAAAAGAGTTCTACGCTATTTACAGGCAACTAAAAGTAAAGGACTTGTTTATGTGAAAAATAAGGAAGATACAAATAATCATCTAAACGCATTTTCTGATTCAGATTGGGCAGCCGATAAAGCTGACAGAAAAAGTGTAAGTGGATGCTTAATACTACATGGAAATAACCCTGTATCATGGTTTTCAAAGAAACAAGGCTGTGTAGCCTTATCAACTGCAGAAGCAGAATATGTAGCAGCTGCAACTTCGGCTCAGGACTTGATTAATCTTAAGGGGATTTTAAATGATTTTGGAATTTATGCAAATCCAGTATTATACTGTGATAATAAAAGTACTATTTTAATGTCAAAATGTTATGAGAACACAAAAAGGGCTAAACATATAGATATAAAAAATCATTATCTAAAAGATTTGGTGCAAAATAAAGCAATATCTATTGAATATGTGACCACAAGTGAAAATTTAGCAGATTTTCTTACAAAACCTTTAGGTAAAGAATTGTATGTAAGACTTAGAGATAAAGCTCATATTATGTAAATTTGTATTTATACGATTTAAAGTTTCATTTTTTATTCCTGTTTGTAAAAATAAAAAAGGAAACTTAAAATCGAGGAGGAGTGTTGAGATTTTTTCATGACTGACACATGACATGACACAATTGACACATGTGAAAGTTTATGTTTTGTGTTCTATGGTTCTGAAGTATGTCAAATGATTAGAAAGAAATGTAGAGAGCTATGAACATGTTGTTAAGATATTCTTTTGTTAATATGTAAACAGAATGTTGTAAAAATAGAAAAGATATTAATCTTTCAATAAAAATAAAAAGGCCAGTCAAGAATTTTATTTCTAACTTCAAATCACATCAATGGCTATTCTCGATTTATAGAACAAATAAAATAATTTCAGATCGTAAAATCACTGGTTTAGAAGGAAAATCTTAGTTTAGCGAAAAAATTTTCCGGGAGCTAAATAACATCCACCAGTCCACTCAAAACTTCGAATTGAAATGATCAAATATGAATCAGATGATCAGATCATATCAAATGATCAATGAACAATGGATGATCAAGATCAAATATTTGATTCAAATCACAAAAGCACTAATCCAAATCACATAAAAAACCTACTATTCCTTGAAAAGGATACCTGATCTCCTGATCACTTAATTCTAAATCACTAATCTAAAATGCACTAGATTCGTGCAGATCCACGAGTGACCATCTCTCATCTCTGTTTATTCAAGTGCGATAAAAAGGCATGGATATAGAATTTCAACAGGCCGAGAAAAAGAGGTGAACTGTTTGCATGAATTCAATCAACCATGATTAACGCTTAAGACCAATCAGAACGATTCTAGCTTTGGCGGTGAATTCGAATCTCTCCTGTCTTAATTTGAGAAATGATAGTATATTTTTTGCCAAAATATCATTTGAAGAAAAATAAATAAAAGGTTGATGGAGTGGCCGGTATATATGTGCCACATCGCCACATGGAAGTCAGAGGGGTTGTCTACCAATAATGATCAGGCAAGCACCCCTGATGCAAGCACGTGATTTATACTAATTTATACAAATTGAAAAAATGAATTAATGCCAAAGCCAAGACATATTATGCTAATGAAACAATATTTTTCAATTTTCATGCACAAACTCAATATTACCTGAAAGTGATTCGCTATTTCAATTATTTGTTTTTCCAGGATCGGCCGTGAAAGCTCTCGGCCGGAAATTTTCTGTAAACTTGTTTCTGCGCGGATACGCGCGGAGTATTTGTTGCGCCCTCTCTCTTTGCATCCTGTCTCTAGATGCCCCATTTCAGGTCAGATTGAATTTGTAAATTTTTATCACCCTAGGATTCACGATAGAAGAAGTAGAAATCCTTGTAGAAGAGTAGAATTATTGATTTATTTATGCAGTTGATTCTCAAGGATTATACTCTCCTTGGATGATTCTCTGATCAATTATTCAAATTTATATTTTTATTTTTTCTAGATATCAGAAGGTGAAAACAACTTTGTGTGCTATTCTCTTTTACTTTGAAAAATGAATACTGCAGTCAACATTGGTGTGGAAGACATGACTTCAACAGTTGTTAGATATGGGTTATATCTTGGAGCCATTTTTCAAATCCTGTGTTTAGCAGCTTGCATTTTCATGTCAGATAAACCAGATGATAACAGCTCTTGGGGTTCACGTGTAGGTAAATCTGATCAATGTTTTGAAATTATATACAAATTAGAATTTCAGGTTGACAGTGATGATGAAAGTTCAGAACATAGCACCCCACAAAATACTCCCAGGAGACCTTATCACAAGTCCAGGAAACAAGAAAAGAAGAAGCGTCGTTAAAGGATAAACTTTTTTCCAATTATGTTGAAAACTGTGAGTAAGGCAGGCTACCAATATTTTTTTTCAGGAGAAATACAGTAAATTTGAAGAATCAAAGATAACTGGTATAATATGACTCAATTATATAAAGAAGCCCTTGTTATCTCTAAGTAAACTTGATAATTTAATATTAATTTCACATAGATGATGTAGCTAGTGTTGATGGCAAGTTGAAGCAGTTATAATCTAGTTATAATATAAATGTAGGTATGGTGAATAATATAATGTTTATATCAGTGAATGGTTTATTCTTTTTATTAAAAGCTAATATAAGTAATTCATGTAAATATATTAAAGCATTTAAGAACAGCCAAATTGACCAACCTATTATGAGCTAAGTAGGTTTTTTTTTCTGTTTCACATTTTCATACAAAAATAATTGATTTGCTCAATTTGAATAAAGGGATATTTTGAAAACTCAGGAAATTACACATTTAAAAACAAAATAACAAAAAGAAAGGTACTTGTGAATACTAATACAATGCAGCAAATAGCTATATAGCTGCTTTACTCATGCTCAAAAGGATATAAATATAAAATAAATGTTATTCCATAAATAGCAGTTGTATATAAATTATGTCATAATTATCTAATTTGTAAGTGAAAATTATGTGAAAAACATATTTATGACTTGAGTGCAGCTAACCTAGTCTGCATGTCTTCCAACTCACTTTCATCCTCCACCTCAGGTTCTACAACTTTCACCTTTTCTGTAGGTTCAGTAGGGGGCAATGGTGCCTCACCAATTCTACCTTCTGTGATCTCAAATAAGACTTTATCAATTTCTGTCTGAGCAGCCTCTTCCATTTCTTCATTATCTTCAAATTCATCCATGGTTTCATCAAGCATTTCCTCAATAATCCCTGCTTTCATCATTTCCTTGGACATATCTTGCATTGTCTGTGCTACTTCAGGGACCCTAATTAGGCGCTGCATTGCTGTCATGACCTCTGTTGATTTTTGAAGATTCCCGGCCACCCTTAAAGTAGCTGAAAAAATGTTTATCAAAACTTGTGAATACTTTTCACATCCCATTCCATCAAGTGTTGGTTTTAGCTAACCTAATTGATTTTTCATTTGCAACATTACTGAGTTGATGTGAGCTTTGGAAGTGTATATTTTATTGACGGCTTTACGAGCTCTGATAATTTCCTTTGCCAGGATTAAGCAGGTGTCCTTATCACTTTTCTGGGCTGCTTCCTTTAAAGCTCTCTTCACTTTTTCTTCCTCTCTTTGAATTGCTGAAGCAAGAATACTGTTCAATATTTATTATAGAGAAAATATTTCCACCTACATTTTATTTGTCTTTCTAATTGGTATCCTTCTTTTCTCAGTTTGTGATTCCATTCTGTCACCTGGAATTGATAAATTTCGTCATGTTTATTTATATTTTTTGGTATATTTACAAAATAAACTCACCATATCCTTTGGACTTCTCTCTGGAGTTTTTCCAAAGAGACCCATCTTTGAAAATTTGATTTTCACGTATGATCTTGGTTTTCTGCAGTATTTCTGTGCCTGTGCCCAACCCCCTCAAAAGTTTTGCTTATTTTTCTGTTTTCTTGTTGACATATATAGTGACAATGCTGACTTGACAATCTTTTCATGTTGACAAACTTGACAACTCTATCCTTCCCTCTCATACTCACAGTGTTGCCAATGGATTATTATAGGCTAAACATTAGAAAGGGCAAAGGGCTAAATACTGACACGCAGGCTACAAAATCCGCGCAAATAATATCAGGAATCCGTACAAAATCCGCGCATTTTTGTAGAATATATCGAATTGAAAAAAAAAAAAAATGGAGTTATATGGTATCCTTGAATAACCTATTAACTTTGTTCTGCTGTTTGATGACTGTTCTTTTCATGGACTCTCAATTGGAGTTGTCGCACCATTCGTAAAACGTATATTGCTAACTGTGCGATTGTTAATATTATAGGATGGATCTTACAAGACCACTAATCCGTGAAGAATCCACACAAAATGTCATTACCAAAGAATTGTCTGCTAAATATGGAGAAAAAATCTAGTGAGCTATTACATCTTTCCTGCAAGGCGAAGCCAATACGTAAAAATGCATTCCCCTAACAGTAGGCCAACCTCACTCTAGGCCAACCATCAAACAAAACTGGATTTGTTAACAATGAACTCAAAAATAAACATACTAGCGATGCGAACCTAACCGTACCTAACGTCTGGCTCGTAGGCAGATCGTCTCTAGAGCTAGAGCATATAGATATATCTGAGATGTTGATAATATATAAACATCTCAGATAGATCCATGATAGATCATAGACTACAGAAAAAAAAACTATATTGGCGTAGCCAGAAGTATATTTCAGGGGGGGCTCATAACCGATTTTAAGTGATTTGTGAGGAACAATAAAAAAATCAATAAATGAACAAATCTGGGCTTATTCAAGCAGCAATTTGTCGTTTGGTTTGGATTCATTAGGGCTAAACTTGTTGTACGCTCGACTTCTTCTGGTGTATATATATATATATATGCTTATGCAACAATGCAACTTCCTATATTTACCACTTCAATGCGCAAGCTCTATCCAGCAAACACAGTTACATCACAGATAGATATAGCTGCGATATATAACAATAATTGTGACTTGCGATATCGCATTCTATGTGGCATAGACGGTTGCTGCGATGTCAGATGGATGTTATTTTTCCCTCTCAAGTTTCATCCATGCGACGTCGTCGCTGCGATATAGTTTCCGCAATTTAATTGCGATATGTTATTTGTGATGGAAAAGCTTTATTGTGTTTCTCCGATGAAAGTACGGTCGTGTGATGCGAGATGACATCGCAGTAAAACGAAAAAAAAGTTTCCTATTCAAACAAGTGTGATAATAGGCACACCACTGACTTCAGATGGATGATGGATTATGTGTTGTGACTGGCTGACTGGTTGGTGCCGTTAGTGGTCCCTTGGGTCCACCTGTCCATTCTATCGTCTTCTCAGTGGATCCGCTACCTATTGGTATACCTACGATAATATCTATCGCAGAACGAGATCAGTCCCAATCAGCCAAAGTACGTCTTAAAGGCGTCTTTAAGACGTACATGTCGGGACATAAGTACGTCTTAAAGACGTACATATTACGCCCAAGAGACGTCTTTAAGACGTCTTTAAAACGTACATTTTCCACTAATATGTACGTCTTTAAGACGTCTTTTTTAGGTGTTTTTGGTCCATGACCTCAAATTGATCTTTCAAATTACGGAAAAATCACATAGTTTCAGTTAATTTTCACCTGTGCAGTGAAGTTAGCAACAAGTGCAGACAAGCAAAAAAAAGGGAAATAAACGACTTCATCAAACGGTAGACACAAGCGGTCACCCATCCAAGTAGGTAACCGCGCTCTTTGTTGCTTGACTTCGATGATTATACCATATTCACTTCTTCTGTTACTCTGTTCTATATATCACATAACAAGCTTTAGTTTAACATGTCCTTGTGTCTGTTTGTAATCAAAACGTGCAAGTTAAATTTGACTCACTTTAAATCGTCCGATTGATTTGAAATTTGGCAAGTAAATATTATTCCGGTGACAATTCGTTGTGATATTATTATTGAATGGAAAAAACAGGATGGCGGATCCAATATGGCGGACGATGTGGCATATGGTTTTCTGAATATGGTCTGATCTGATTCAAAATTGGCATCTGAAGGATTTCGGGATCAGAGATTATAATTCCTTTTGTCGAAAATGAAAAATCCAAGATGTCGGCTTCAAAATGGCGGACGAGTTTTGTGATTATAGTCCGATTTCATTCAAAATTGATTACTATGGGACTTTTGGGGTCGGAGAATATGATTTTTTTGTAAAAAATTCGAGAATCTAACACGAAGGCTCCAAAATGTCGGACGAAAAAATTCAAAAACATCACTTTTGTTGAAAATAAGAAAAAACTGAACAATTGAAAATAAAAAACGTAAAGAGATGACATTTTGTTTTTCTTCAGAAAATAACTTACATTATTGTTCTATAAGTCGAATTGACGTACTGGAATGTACGTCTTTAAGACGTCTTTTATACGACATGGAAGGAACGACGTGGATACGACCTAAAATGTACGTCTTAAAGACGTAAATTCGTGTACGTCTTTAAGATGTACATGGATTTACATCTTAAAGACGTACTTTATACGTCCCTGGACGTAAAGACGTAAGTAAGTCGTAAAATGTACGTCTTTAAGATGTCTGGTGCTGATTGGGGTTATACTCTCTGTATGAAAAAGTATGTAGTGTGTGTCGGTGAGATGTATAAGCGAACAAAGAATAGTTTGATTTTGATAGCAATATAACGAATGGTTATCGCAGCGATGCACTATTATAACATTCGTGATATGATATATACCGCGCAGTATTGCCTCATCGCGACATCTCAGAGATGTATCATGTCGCAGATGTGTTTCCTTCTGATACATCGCAGCGATGGAACATTCATGATATCGCAGTGTTATTGCTTCATCGCGACATATCAGAGAGATTTCATGTCATATGTGTTTGGTTCTGTACATCGCAGCAATATGGAACATTCGTAATATCGCAGAGTATTGCCTCATCGCGACAATTCAGAGATTTCTTGTCGCGGCAGATGTGTTTGCTTAATCTATACATCGCAGCAATAGAACATATCGCGACATCTCATTAGAGATGTCATGTCCCAAAAACGTACACGGATTGGACAGATATTATCGGTTATTATCGAATATTGAAAATACGAGATTGGTCATTTGCATTGCGAGAAAAGGTATATATAGGGCTGAGAATGGACATTGGATTGGACACCAAGTGTACACATATTGGACATAGTGGTTGACCCCTCGAATTTTGGCTTTCTCATTAACCGGAATTTTGAGAGGGGCGGGTCCCCTGGCTACGCCACTGGCATATAAATGTCTAGACTCTAGAGTCAGTCTAGACTCTAGATCATGACTCTAGAGATAGGAAATGGACAGGTAGCATTAAATATTTCGAGTCAGAGTGAGACATGTAGAAGAAATATGTCTACTAAAAAAAAACCCTCAAAATTTACTAAAAAAAATCATTGAAATAGGAAATGCCCCCAAAGTATTTTTTTCTATTAATGACTTGGAAATGTGTGGTCCACAACAGCCTATTTTAGGACCTTGATACATGAATAATAATTATGTATTACCAGTATGCACCTTCAACATAATATATATATATATAACTATACTGACTAAAAAAAAAAGAATAAATGTCAAGGATGTTACAGTTTCAGGCACTCAACTCACTATAATCATTTTAATGATTTAATAGGTATTCTTGTAGCTTCATAACCTTCCTTCATATATGGAAACCATAAGTATATTATATATGATGAGAACCATAGACCTATTATCCACGGGATAATAGGTCTATGATGAGAACCTATACCAATTTTCAAAATGTGGATTACACTGAATAAAATAAATTGTGTTTGTACATTCAACTTTTTCAATATATAAATAGAAATAGGTACCCAGTATGCAGGATGGTAGTATGTATTGCTCAAAGCTTCTGAACATAATTTTCTCATTATGATAAATCTCATCTGGAGTATGTGAACCATCTGATTTCTATGCATTAGATACCTACATAAAACATTTTACTTTTCACAGGTCTTCTTTGTACATCACTCATTGAAAAATATAATTCTGAGCATACACTTTGAACACTTTTTATTTCAAATAGTGGTTCTGTCCATGTTCTGTCTAAGACACCAAATTTTTTTCAGCACTCCTATGCAGTTACATATCATTTCAGGCATAAAGAATAGTGAGGATTGAACAAAAAAAACTTAATGAAATACCAACCATATTAGAATATTTATATATTTCCTAGGAAATATTCTATACATAATGCCTAATTTTCAACAAAAAAACGTTTTGGTGAATTAGTCAACTCATAAATATATGAAAGTATGTTCTCTGAACGTAAAACCTCAACACCTAACAGTAAAGCTTTTCTCAGTATTCTCAGTTTTCTTTTGGTTTCTCTTCTTCTTCCTTCTTGGCAACCTCTGCTTTTGAAGCCTCATCGAAATTCTCAACTAGATCAGGCACATCCTCTTCATCCTCAGGAACTATTTTGCCCACACCTGCATTAGCTACTGAACTTGCTAACCGTTTCAGCTGAGTGATACCTTCTTGGCCTAGTTGGTTCAGGATGCCTGGCAGCATGTCTGTGATTTGTTTGTTTTCACCATGGCCAGTGATGGCGAATGTATTGGCTGCTAAAGAAGCTTGTGTTTTGGGGTTGTTGAAATGGATCACAGATCCATCCTCTTTAATCATATTCACTTCTTCAATACCTGGGATTGTATTTACTGATAATTTTTTCAAGGAAGATTGCAGTTTCTTATCGTCAGTTGCTTGGGTCGAGTGGACAACCTTCTTCTTACGACGTGGGGTACCCTTGCCGCCAATCCTTACTTGTGATTGTAATTTTTTTAGTTTTTCGGTGTTCATTTTATCTTTATGTCACTTGAACCGTTCACAACACACTTGAGACCGTTGAGAACTGGAATTTATGGTTTACTGTGAATGTTATTTTTCTTTCAACTACCAAATGAATACACAAAAGTAACAAAGCACATGTGCCTCTTTTGGCCGGTGCTGGGAAAAGAAAATGGACGAATTCTGACGAAGTTCTACTTCCTTGCGCAAACTTGACATGCGTTGAATCGAGGCGCCATATATAAATTTGGAGTGTACTGGTGATAATGCATAATGCATAATTTTGTTATCAATGCACATTATATATGGACATTAGGCAATGATTTATGAATCAGAAAATTAAAAATAATAATTTTGAAAAAAATCTCTGAAATCTGAGAATAATAGTTCCAATGAGGAAAGCTGTGGTGAGGTAGGGTGAGAATATGAGAAGAGTAGTTCAATGAAATATAAGACTATGTGATATATGACTTGAAGAACTTAATAAATTTGGTCAAAAAATTTAAGAAGAAGAAGAGAAGTATAGCTTTCAAAACTGTCAAAATGAAGGTTCAATGTCACATTGCACGTGTGTGTGTTCCTTTTAACCACGATTTTAACCTCTGTCATAGACCTCTGTTATGTTTTGATTATATTTTCTGAAAATGGGAAAATTCAGAAGTAAATTGAAAGGACAGAGTAAAGGAAAACGATGGCCTAAAGGACAAAGT
Organism: Phaedon cochleariae; assembly: GCA_918026855.4. Classification (NCBI taxonomy): domain Eukaryota; kingdom Metazoa; phylum Arthropoda; class Insecta; order Coleoptera; family Chrysomelidae; genus Phaedon; species Phaedon cochleariae. The sequence goes on from OU896708.1 coordinate 60,596,186, forward strand.
TCGAGTTCAAACCCAGAAACCCAGAAGTACAGAGATCTCGCGAAATCAAGGTTTTTTCAAGAGAACCTAGGTTAGTAACTTGAATACACAAAGTTCCTATTCTCATATTTCCCTGTCCGCAGGTCCCAGTGGTTTAACATCAGATGCATTGAAAAAACATGATGCTATACAAACATACCTGCCTAAAAATGATGGATCTACCAATATGGAAGAGGACACTGAATCATCACATAGTCAATCTTATAAAACTATGCAATCATTTGCCTCAGAATGGTCAGACTGCAGTAATGTGTCATTCAACAGATTCATGAATGTTTTTAGAGCTGACTCTGCTTTACATAAAGAAATGCTAGCTATTTTAGCTGCTATAACAGAAGTTATCAAAGATAATGGTGGAACTGAGTCACCAACTGAATATTACTGTTCATTAGTAAATGGATCAAATTTTTATATTGAATTAGTCTAATTTCTTGATATTTCAGCTAACAACTCTAGAGCAAGTTTATAATGCAGATGACAGGAATGAGGAACAAGTCACAGCAGTCCTTTCACTCTTGAACATGAGTATTAAAACAATACCTGAAGGGGTGCTGAAAAAGAATTTTGATGATGTTACCCTGAAGATGTTACACATCCTGAAAGATTATGCAGAGTCTGATAATAACATTATTATGAAATCAATTTTTGGCATTCTAACTGTTCTGTTGAAAATTCAAGAACTTGCTATGTGGAGCCATGGTACTGTCAAACAAATATTCAGTGCTATATTGAATCCATTTTGTGTTCACACAAAACCAAAGGTGATACATCATAATATATATGTATTTGATTTTTAGATATTCATCTTGATATTCATTCTATATAGTTGCTATTAGTGAAGACTCTGAAGAGGCATGTTTTTTATAGAGTGATAGCATTTTATTAAATTGAATACCTACATAAAGTATGCCAAAAAGAAATGGTCATAATATTACATACCATAAATTCATCAAATGACCAATTTTGTATAATGGGCTATATTCTGATAATTGCCAGCTTACTTACCATGAATATCATTTTTATTTTAGTGGAGAAAAGCAGCTCAACATTCTGTTGCAGTTGTTGTAAATGCAGGTTGTTTTGTGAAAGAAAATTCTCCAAATCCAGCTGCTGACATTGCTGCTGAATTTTGTGAACAAACTCTTGAAACTTGTATGGGTGGCAGCTCTGGTCATGTACTAGTTTCTTCTGTACAGGCTGGTCAAACAACAATATTACACACTCTTGGTCTAATGAAAGATATAATTTGCAAGTTCTCCAAGCCACATTTGAAGGTAAGTGCCTATATACCAAATTCAATGACACTTTAAAAAACAATTGTGTTGCAGAAATGTTGTGAAATCATTTTACGCTTGATGACTCTCAATTATCCCTTGGTTACCTCTTGTGGTCTCCAGGTGCTTCACTCATTATTTTCTGATCAGAAAGCTGTGGTAGCAGGCAAATTGAATGCTCAGCTCATATCAGCTCTTTATGAATATCAGCCTTCAATATCTGATGTTCAACCAACTTTGGCATGGGTTGCAGTAATGCAGCAGGCACATGTTCATTTAGCAGAGTAAGTTTCCTTTGGTACCCTGTATCTTCAACAAAAATACAAATATTGGCATATTGGGAGGATTAAAAGATGAAATATTGAGGTTACAGGTTACAAGAAATCCATGCTCCATAATAATTACTCCATACTCCATAGTGTGTTTCAAATTTAAACTAGTGAAACGTTATTTTAGCCCTCTTTGTTCAACTCTTCTTCAAACAAATCCATATAGGTCCCTGTTATAATTTTTCAATTGCAATGTTCCTCTGTTTTTCTGTCTCAACAATTTTTAGGATATATTTGTTATAAATGAAAATTTTTCATAGAAATGTCCAGTACAGTGAAAAATTCACAAAAACAAATGTTTCTGTGGTGGTAATTACTCATATTTCCGCATGTTTATCATTTCCGAAAAATTTCAGTACTAATGTGGAAAATTAAATATTAGTCAGATGACTGTGATAGATTCAATGAATTTCAAATTAGATTAATCCTCTCAGTTTACATATATAACTCAACTTTTTGAATTGCTTTGTTACTGAGTGTCCTTAATAATATTTAAAGAACTTTAACCTATTTCCAATTGTCAACAAAAAATTAGCTTCATTGCTTAATGAATAAGACTTGGCAGTAGCATATAGAACAAATCACAGGGTCTAAAGATTTATCAAAAATGAGAAAGACAACTTCACAATTCCAAAAATCAGAAGTAATACAAACAATAAATGCGAATCTTGATCTAAGGTATTTATATTGGTCAGATTGGTAGAACGTTCAACCACCGCGTTCAGGAACATAGAATTGGTTTTAAAAAAATAAACCAAATTCAGCATATGATAACCATACCGGGTATCAACGAATCTATTGATGAAATCATTACTTCTAGAATATAAGGTACTTTTACAGAAATGGGATTTGGTATAGGTGAAGTATGTGCAGAGGAGAGTTTTCACTTATTTCTCACTTTCTGGACACTTCTAGTTTCACCTGAAATGGTATCAGTTGAGGTATCGGATGACTAGTATAGTATACAGCGTGACTATCAATCTGATGAATTTTTGAGAGACAAACATCATTTTAGACAGTGCCGTGCGTTTTTATTGAAATTGAAGGGGTCGATTTTTCATGAAATCTTATTAGGATTTTCATTTCAGGAAAACTAATCTCATAATGTTGTTCTTCATGGTTTTCAACTCCCAATTTTTTTGTCAATTTTATGAAGGGATTCGAAAAAACAGGCACACAGGAAACCAACAACAAAAGTATGCTTTGTTTTTTTCTTCAAATCATTATTTTCTATCTACCGGAGGTATCGAATTTTCTTAAATTGCAATCAATTTGAATTCATTATTTTTTTGTGGCGAGAAATTAAAAAAAAAGTTGAAAGTGAGACATGCTGATGTATATCTCGAAAATTACTATAGATAGTCAGTTCCTACATATTTAGACTTTTATGGATATTTAGGGTATATTTTAGTATTTCCCCATGCTGGTAGGGAAAAGTAGAGTTCCTAAATGTACTTGACGCATACATTTAGGAACTCTAGGGAAAAGTTTGCTCCTAACAAACATAAAAATAGTTTTTTCTAATTTTGACACATAATTTGAGATTTTTCAAAACTGACGAGAGTTTTGAAACGTCTTACTTCACACAACTAGTTAACTGTTGATGAAATGTTTATGTCAACACCAGTTACATATTAAAAATATTGATCGAACTATCACTTGTATTTTCATTCAGGGAAATATAATTTGCTGACCAAAATTATTGAAGTATGCTGACTAAGCATTTCTGGTTCGATTTTTTTTCCAAATTGGATATTACAATATTTTATATGACTATATAAGTGCCACCAGTAAAATAATTCTGATCCACCCCTTCAGAGGGGTAGTTTATTCTTGCAGTTTTTCAAAAATCCTTGCTGACCGAGCATTTCTGGTTCGTAAATTTCCATCAAATTACTTATTTGGATATCTCATATAGATTTATAGATGCCACTAGTGGAATTATCCCGATCCACCCCTTCAGAGGGGTAGTTTATCCTTGCTGTTTTTCGAAAATCCTTGCTGACCGAGCATTTCTGGTCCGTATTTTCCATCAAATCATCCCTGAAGGGGTGGATCGAAATAATTCTACTAGTGGCATCTATAAATCTATATAAGATGAGAATAAACTACCCCTCTGAAAAGGTGGATCAAAATATTTCCAATGGGGCCATCTATATATTTATATAAGATATTCAAATATGCAATTTGAAGAAAAAAATCGGAAAATTCGAAAAAACGGAGGATTGAAAGAAGAGGGATATGTCCTACCATTTAAAAAATTATACCTACATTCAGGAAATATCAAGTATTCGTGAAAAACTGCAAAAATGATTGCCAACATGAATATATACAGCGCACATGACATATGAGCACATTAGTTTAAATACCTACATACAATTTTTCACAATTTCTCAACCATAAGGCTTAAGTCTGAAATCAAAATTCATTTAGTGATAGGTAGGTACTGCCTAAGAACAGTTACAAAGATTATGCTAGAGTTGAAAAATCAAAAACATATGATACGCCAATGTCTTCAATATAACCTAAAAAACAACAAATGTCAGAAATCTAGTGTTTATCTCCAGAAATGAATAAAGATGGAACTATATAACTGTTTCACAAACACTTTAGAGTGAGAGGAGACGAGGATCTGTCCGTACCCTGTTAAGAAGACAAATACGTCAATTTACATCAAGGGACCCTAACTAATACCATCCAGTGACTCTACCTTATTCTAGTGTCGATGTTCCTACTGCTGTAGCTTCCCTACCGAGAATGTTCGAGACCCTAACCCAACTTTGGCTGTCAGAGAAGACGGAAGTGATGACTTGCGCCACTCACGCCTTGGATGTGCTCTTGAAAGATTCCCTTTCTACCGCATGCGGCTCAGAAGGATCCGTGAAACAGCACAGATCGAAAATTGAAAAGTGCATTCATGCCATACAGTTGGGACTGGGCTATCAGTTCAATTCTGTGTGGCATCAGGTCTTGCATGTCATAAGCGTGTTGTTTGAGGTACATAGAGGGTGTTTTGATGAAAGGTGGCCACGTTACTAGGATTGATGGAATAATGCAAGATATGTTGGGGTTGCTCAGTGAAGAATGTTTGTAACGGTATAAGGTGTTGAAAGTTGAAATAGTTATTTAACCAACATTAATAATCGCCTTAATAATATACGAGTTGATTCAAAATTTTTTCCGTCGACTTTTCTCCTGCAATGAAGGACACTTTGTTCGCGAATTCATCATTCAACCAGAAACTAGAAATAATCGCCCAGAGTATAGTCAGAGCAGGATAAACAGAAGATGGTGTAGAAACTCCTATCAAATCCCATCTACTGTCTTTCGGTCAAATTTCTTTACCTAAGGCCTACTTGACAGAAGGATCCTTTTCAATATCGCGGAATATAAGTCTCATTTTACCCGTTAGGTGGCGAAATTTCAACCAAAATTCAAGGTTGGTAGATTGTAGATGGGTCATATAGGTTAGGAGACCTCTCGATCACTGCGACCTAGAAGATCTATTGTGATTACCCCTATCTAGTTTTGGTCCTCTAACACTAGACTTCTGATGAAGCCTACAATTTTCCTGACGGTTGAATTTTCCACCTCAGCAGGGGTGAGATAGACCTGTTCAAGGTGGTTCAGCCTTTGGCGGACTAATACTTCACATGAGCAAAGTATGTGTTCCGCGGTTTCGGTCGCATTGTTACAAAAGCGGCAAGTGTCAGTCTCCGCCAGGTGGTACCTCAGAGGGCCGTGTCCTGTGAGAAAGCCTATGATAAGCTTCAGGTTGGTAGACCTGAAGATAATTAAAATTACCCATAATTACAGTTTCGTACTTTCAAATTTAATCTCATTTGATTTGAGGTTATGTTATGAATGTTATGATAATTATTATTTCTGGTGCAACCGGTGTGTAAGCGCCGTTTTCTGATTTCTATCATGGAAGGAATCTGTGAACTAATATGACTGTTATTTCAATTATACAACAGTCCATAATACTTCATGAATGATCTTATACCAGGAATTACTGTCTGCTCATTCATGTCATTCCTACTAGAAAATTGATTATACTTTATGTATTATTGGTATAAACTGTATCAATGAAGAAAAGAATGTAATGCAATAATTAAAAAAAAAAAATACCATTATTGCGGAATCTGCGGTCAAGCGTTTTGGGAGAAACAGAACACTGTCTGTGATAACACCATATTCTATCCACCTTGAGTCAGAGTAGCCCTGAGAGTTACGAGCGTCTCGGACCAGGACCGTAACATGAGTGTCGGCTTCATTCTGTTTTCACCTGATGGCATGTCATTTTAAATGTGGCCGATAGTGATTCATTGATTCAACCTCAACCCTCTACATTTCTACTCCCGAGACGCCGATCTAAAATGGACTTGTCACTGACATTTGTAGAAATAACATGGTAAATAATAGTAGATTGTTTTATTAGGATCAAAAGTGGCACTTTGTTTGTCAAGCGAATTTTGCATTTGCGAGGCGGAGCGTCTAGCGAAGCCCAGCCAAAGCAAAATTTGCGAGTCGAAAGTCACTTTTGATCCGAAAATCTCAAAGTAATCTTCCTTACTTTATTATACTGATGTAAATCAATCAAGGGGACATGTTTCGGACTCATAAAGGTCCATCTTCAGCCGTTTTTAGAAGGTAATGGAGGTGAAACAGTATTTTGAATTGAATGCCGATGTCTATCATCATAATACCGTGGTTATATTGGTGAAAAAAGGGGTTAAATGGGTTTTCATTAAAAATGAAGGGCCCCGTGCCCTAAGAACTACTAATAGGAAAATTTTCAAATACAGTGACATTTTGGGGCAAACCATCTGATTTGTCCTTACTACACGTATATTGAAATGATACTAAGATAATAATTAAATAGAGAAAATCTCAAAAAATCTGGTAAAATAGATCATCATTCAATTTGACACCAAAACGGTATTTGTAGTGAAACTGGATATCGTTTTCGGAATATTTTGATTTGAAAATAATGAAGTAATAACTACTCGGAACGACTCCTGTGACCAGCACCCTCTAGGAGAGTCGGATATAATGACAAATTCATATAAATTTTCATTACAATGTTGATTGTTGCCACTAATTTCGACATGTGAACATGAATGTTTTTTCAAGGTGTTGAAAAAAACATCTTCAATACAGATGATATTATTCTAATTATTTACTGAGCAATCCAAACTTATTTTGTAGTGTTCTACCTATCTAAAAGCAACAGAGACACCCTGTGTAATATGCATTTATTTTCGAGAATAATTTCAGTTATTGAAGTAACAATAAGGGAGTTGAAATAGTACTTTTTGAACAAATTAGATGCACTTTACTACCAATTTTTTTCTGGTTCTGTCTACTTTGTGGTTTGTTTGAAGGTTACAGGTGCCCATTGTGGAGATATGTTGATGGGTTTATTGAAATCCTTGGCTGAACTCAGAGATTCATACAAATTCAGCTACAATAATGAATTAGAACACGCAGTAGGGTCTGCTATCAGGTCGATGGGGCCTGAAGTTGTTCTTGGAGTTATTACACTCAAGGTACTACTCTACATTACGCAATGAATACGGTCATTTTCAGCCAAACGATCCATTATTATGACAAGTCATGAAACAGGTTGATTTTTAATGCCAATTTACCACTTGTTTACATCAATTTTGTAAAGTTTTGAAGGTTAGATTTCTCGCAAAAATTTGTGGAAGAAGATTTAATAACCAAAGGCCCGAATTTCTAAATATTTTACTTTTATCCTATCCTAAGTGATCCCCCTTGGAATTTTTACGATATTAATGTTATACCATATAATACGATGTCACCATAGAAAAACCATAATTGACTCTATTCATCCAACATAACGACATTGGAGTCCCACGGTGTCAGCAGACCGAGAGCGACTGAGGAGGCCTAGTTGACCGTAGATATTGCTTGGCTCTTTAAATGCATCAACCATTTTTCTTCAAAATGTGGTGAACTGGAAATTGAAGTTGACCTGTTTCCGGAATTTCCGTATAAATTATTAGTTTGACAACACTACATTCATTACTTTATAATGCTTTATAGTATAGATGTTTATTTTGCTTATCTGTAATAGATATTTATGTAGCAAGGACGAAACACTGTCTATTATAGTCGAGTTTGCAAATTGATAGCCGAGGCTAGCAATCAGGCGAGACAATAGAACATTTTTCGCTGAGGGGCATATTGAATTTTTTCGTCGATCTCAAACACCTTATTCACATCACAGTCCTATTCACACGTGAAATCTATCGGATTTCGTGAATAATTAATTTTCCAAGAACAAATGACAGTTTGACAGTTGTTGTCAACTCATTCTCCGCGCGGACCAGGGTTGCCAGCTCGATTTTTATTCCATCACTAAATACCTTGTCAAAAATCAGTAGATTTCAATAGATCTGTTTAATATATAATATATAATGAAATAAACCTATGACGTCAAAACATTATGTACTTTTAGTAAACAGAAAAGTAACATATTTCCAACAAAATAGAAACAAACAAAACAAACATTCTCATGAAAAAATTATCATATTCCTAATTCTCACTTTGAAAATAGTTACGAATGTCAGAAGAATTGAGTATATAAAAAACAGGAACGAATAGTAAAAATTAACAACAAAAATACAAAACGAATAACAAAATTAAACGTAAGAAACAAACTGTTATAACAGAGGTATATAACAAATTAAATTTGATCTGAATCAGATGAAGTATTATCCTTTTTTGATGTATACATATCATTAGTACCTATATGTAAATTTATTACTCATTTTGTAAAATTAATTTGAACAGAGAGTGCCGAAATAGCATGCAATTTATAAGTGTATGTGATTAACTAAAGGTTAATAATAATAATATAGGTAATTAAAATAATTAATAAGTGTCAACATATTTTTCAGTGGGTTATGAAATGTTTCAGTAGATCGGAAGATCAATATGCAAATCAGGAGATCTACTGAAAATTCAGTAGAACTGGCAGCCCTGCAGCGGACGAAAAGTGTTTGAGGACGAAAAGTTAGTGTCCGCGGACGAAAAGTAATCGGTTTTTCGTTCGGAAATTAGAACGTAAAATGTGATTTTTTGTAGAGGTCGACGAAATAGTAATTTTCCTAACAAGTGCGGAAAGCGATTCTTTCCCGCACGCGACTGCCGTTGACACGAACGACGCGAAGCGGAGTTCGGGCAAGCAGTCGAGTGCGGGAAAGACACTTTACGCATGAGTTAGGAACAATATTTTTTCTTCAATCGTAGGATATTGATTGATTTGTTCAATTAATTATTCATTCATATAGGAACAACTAACAAGAGAAATATATTCTCTATCTACTGATTATTAGTAATATCTATTGTGAACTTACAGTTTGACGCATTATGTATAGGTTCATTGCGGAAGCCAGCAGGTCCATAAGGTGTTTGGTCTCTATGTTTCCGACACTTCTAGGAAATGAGCCAAAAATACATCTTCTTTATTCGGTATTTTCATTTCTTTATTGTTGCACCATTCAATAATACACGTGTATAGCTTCTCATACCTTTCTTAAGACTTCGTTGACAATAACGCATCTGTATCGCATCCCTATAGCTGGAAGTTTTTGATCACATTGTGGCAATTCCACTGAATCGAAAATGACAGTAACGCTGTGGCTGTCACTTCGACAATTATAAACTCATTTTAGGTTTGATTGGCATGACAACAATAATCGTTTCCCATCAGATCAATCCAAATCTATAGGGGGATTATTATAATAATCAATTTTTATTTCTCAATTTTTTTTATTCTCACAATAATATAGCAATTTGATGGAAGATTCTGAACATACATACTCAATACTGCAACAAACAAACTCAAACTCTCATATTCCATCACCTACAACTCATATCTTGCCATATTATCATATCTTTGTTTTTCCCGCAATGTTTCGGGAGAAAGACACTTCCCAAACTAAATTGCGTGCGGGTATAGGGTGAATCACGCACGCTTGTAGAAAAAAAAAAATTTTTTTTTAGAAACCAAATGGAGATTTGAATATAGACAGGTCCTGGCTGTTGCCTGTTCTCAAAGAAAATATAAAGTACTCCACTCTGGCCTACTTTATGGAAGGCATTCTTCCGCTAGCCCTATTTTGTCACAGGAGATCTGTACAACTAGCTGAATCGAATGACGGTATTGGTGCCCACAGCTCCGAACTGCTATATTTACAGCTTTGGAATTTGTTGCCTTGCTTTTGCAATCATCCCACAGATATCAAAGATAACTTCAAGGTAGGAAATTATTGTTTTTTGTTTTTCGTCTCCATAATTCATGAGTGCATAAAAAATATTCCAATCAAATATCATTAAACTCCACTTGAACAATAACAAATCCCATCTTCATGTTTTGTCTCGAGAATTTCCTAATTCTTAGTTGTTAAGTTGAGAGTTGGCCAACTTTGTAATTTATAATTCTTAATTTAATTGACAGATGTAAATCTATAAACCCTCATAAATGTTATTTCCATGTATTCAACTATTTGAGTTCATAGTTGTTAGTTTAATTCTTAGTTTAGTAGAATCTATAAACCCAGCATAAAGGGCGCCTTCCATACCAGCTTCTTGCAGTAACTTTTTAATGAAGAAGTGCTGCTGCTTATTTTTGACCATTTCCATAAGAGCAGAAAAAACGCTGAGTTTTGTAAGTCAGATTAATGATGAAATGTCAGATGGCTTCATCTCATTATCTGTCAGTAGAATATAATATAAAATTCAACCATTTAAGAATGACACCTGATTCATTCGATGTTTTGCTTAAATTAGTTGGTCCTCAAATATCTAAAGTAGAAGCCTACCGAGAACCTCTATCAGGTTCTTTGAGATTGTCTCTAACATTAAGGTAAGAATATTAATTTCTGATCAGGTAATTACCTGTTTGATTATTTGTTTTCTTTCTTCAGATATATAACTAGTGGCGACAGCATGGTATCAGTGGCTCGAGAGTTTAGAATTGGTGAAAGCACAACTTCAAATGTCGACCATTATCAGCAAATTGAACTCTTTCTATTAAATTATTAATGTTTTTATACTTGAAATATTATACCAATAACAGGTACTGCTGTCACATTTTAAATGCCTTTGACAGACATTCCATCAGATATTTTTCAAAATAGCATAGCGTCAAATTAGACAAAGATGTGAAACTATTTGCCGCTGAAAAGTAAAACTTGGACCAACAAATTTTGAGAAACCGGATTGGCTCACCGCGAAAAGCTAGCAGCAAAAAGCTGGTGTGGAAGGCCACCTTAATAGTGGAATACATGACTGCCATTTTTGAAAATTGATTCATCAGAAATTTGAATCTTGATGAAAGTTTGATCCTGATTAATAGTAGATTGTTTTATTAGGATCAAAAGTGACACTTTGTTTGACAAGCGAATTTTGCATTTGCGAGGCGGAGCGTTTAGCGAAGCCGAGCGAAAGCAAAATTTGCGAGTTGAACAAAGTCACTTTTGATCCGAATGAAACATGCTATTTTTTCTGCAACCGAAACAATTAACTCAAATAAATATGTGAAGTTACCACCAATGCCGTGCCATATGTATGCAATGCAACAAATATTGACAAATAATCCATGTGGTAAGAATATTTTACCTGCATTAACAGCAGGTTAGGTTTTCAAGGATGTTCGAATTGTGGTTTCAATAATATAAATACAACCACAGAGTGACATATTTGTGTATGGACCAGGTGCTCTAATGGCAAATACCGCGCCAGTGCCAGATAGGAACAAGACGTGGAAAATGTTAGGTTAGTGAGCATATCAACAATGATAATAGTGATTATTTATTCCTCTCCATACTACACTGTGTTTGACTTGATGATCAAATGAAGCTGAACAATATCGTTGTTTGAGACAAAAAACTATTGCTTGCCGTGATTATTCAAAAACAAGTCATCCATCCCGAGAATAACGAATGAAATACAGATCAAGCAAGTATTTGAATCTTAAAGGCTTCCTTGATCAAACAAAAATACTTAGCTGAGATGTTTATAATTCCAATACTAAACTATAATGAGGTGTATTTATATCTCCAGCATGGGTATGAAATGCCAAATCTGTTGAAATCGGAAACAAATCAGGTATGCGTCTCAACCCAAATAACCAACCGTCACAATGTTGTTTATTCTTGATGACGTCCAGTACATCCTTTTTAGTTCCTAGGAGCTAAAGTTCAACTTTAGCTCCTAGGAACTAAAATTCAACTTTAGCTCCTAGGAACTAAATATGTTGCCTAGCAACATACCTATTTATGTGTCAGTAATAGAAACGTCAATTTAAGAGGTAATTTTGATATCAAAATGGACGACTTTTGTGTCGGTTGCAGAAAAACATATGTCAATGCCAGAATTCCCAACTTTTGAATTCCAGATCATGATACCAACAATTATGAAAGGGGATAAATTTAAATTGACAAGATACAATGGATTCTACAAATGAATGACACTCAATTTGGCAGTAACTGCTGCTGACCCTCCACAAGTAAAATATGGTCAATAGATAAGATAAGATCTGCAAAATCTGATAGGTTGCTGAATAGCAAAATAAAAAAAATTATGCTTAATTTCCCTGGAAGTTTGAAAACTTAAATTGCTCTAACAATTAACTACTATAAAAGTCGTAGAAAACAAAAATTGGGTAATTCAACTTGGACTTTAGTAATCTAGTTGATGATCTTTCTTTTTATGGATTTATTAAAAGTTTTGATGAATTGAAATTTCATTTAGACTGTAGCTAAAGTTATGGGGTCCGCGATCTCAGATAAGAAAGAACTACGGCTAGCCGTGATGGCGTCATTGAGGAAACTGATCTTCAGCGCCAAAGAATCCGAAAAACCGGAAGATCTCCAAGAACTCAGCAGGTTCGATAAAAACTATCTTCCGATTCTGTTCAACGTTTACACAACAAAACCCATTGGCAGCGACGAGGAGGGACAAAGACTAGCCGCACTAGAAACTATAAAGGTCAGTATATTAATCAATTAACTATACCTATCATTTTCATGACACAACATTTGTTGATTCCAGTTACGAAAATATCGGTAAAAGATAACGAAAAAAAAACTGGCCACAACTTTGGAACTATAGTCTCTTATCTCAACTATGTTTTGAGGTGTCGGTATTTGATTATCTTGTTCGTTTTCATGCCACTTTTTTTTTTCATTTTAATGAGATATATACCTGATATTGAGGTCTGATTGAGAGAAATGAGATAAAAGACGATTTGCTCCAAAATGCCACTCAAGTATTGTATATATAGGATCACAAAAGTTGTTCCAAAAATAGTATCAACTCATTTTTTGTTCAATTGTTCTCTTCAATTTCCAATTATATTATCGACAGAAAGCCTAAAGAAAATTTCGTACGTATTAATAGGAAATTCCCAAATTCATGACCATAACTCTAGACAATGTAACTTGTTTCATTTTGAAGTTGCAAATTATACATTTGGACCAAAAGTTTACACATGAGGCGACCTCAAAATTCAATAAAATAACCGATGGTATCGAAAACTTCCAAAATATTATACATACAATTTAGAAATAGAGTAAAAAAAAATATATTCCGATGCAAAGAAATTATCAAAGCTGACAGATATTTAAGTCGGCAAAGTTCACCAGCATTAAATACAATGCCAAGGTTGGAAAGTCATGACTTTTATAAATAAGTCATGACTTTTATAAAAAAAGTCAAAAAGTCCAACTTTTTGAAATAATTCGGACTGTTTTGAATTGATTCACTTCGAAAAAATCAAATCTCATGTACCTCAACAAAATACAAACAGCGACAAAGACACGTTTATTCTTTTAAAAAATCCTGAAGCATTACATAACGAAATTGAAACTATTGATGGAAAAGAAATAAATTAATCAAATTCAATAAATTGAATGAATTGAATAAATGAAGTAGATTGAATAAATTTAATAAATGAAGTAGATTGAATAAATTGAATAAATAGAATAAATGAAGTAGATTGAATAAATTGAATAAATAGAATAAATTAAATGAATTGAAAAAATTAATTGAATAACTAAATTGAATAAATTAAATAAATGGAATGAGTTAAATAAATTGAATAAATTACATAAATTAAATTTCATAAATTGAAAAAATTTAATAAATTTCGAAAATAGATAAATTGAATAAACTAAAAAATGAATAAATTGAAAAATGAATAAATTGATTGAAATTATTGAATCAATTGAGAATTTGCATTAGGAAAGTTAGGTATCTGCCTGTGGGCAGATGCTTATGATGGTAGGTTGCCATAATGCCTTTGGAAAAATTCAGTTTAAACTAGTTTACACTAAAGGTAAAGCCAGTAGAATTAATTCACGAATTGATTCAGTAACTCAATTCATATGGATTAAATCGTGCCAACCCTGCAATGAACTCCATTTTCAGTTATATTTGACGATAGCCAGACCCGAACTGACCTCGCAACTTTTCACTCACGCCCTCGAAAGGCTCAACAGCTCCTCGGACGAGCCGGAGGACCACTTCATCAAGGAGAGCATCCTGGACCTCATTCGCGCCCTGGTGCCCTACCAGAACTGCGACACCGTCAACACCCTGTACGAGCAGTGCGTGAAGTGCCTGCCCGAGATCAAGAACAGCAAAGAACAGAAGAAAGCGTATAGACTGCTGGAGGAAATATGCGGCAGCGAGGCCGACGGATGTAAGGTAATACAGGCAGAGTTCCAAAAAATCACGATTTTTTTTTTATTTATTCGATTTTTAAATATGGATACTAATAAATGAAACTGGACAGAAGTCAGGCTTTTCTCAACAGAACATAAATTTGTTCTTCGACCCTGGATAACAGGAATATTCATAGGTGAACTGAAACATATGGTCCTTCGAGCCGGATAACAGGAATAATTACAGGTAAACTGAAACAAATTGTTCTTCGAGCCGGGTTTGAAGAACAGCATCGTAAACTTCATCTACAATGACGATAATAAATAAAACTGGACAGGCAGAGTTCCAAAAAATCACGATTTTTTTTCATTTATATGATTTTTCCATAAATATGGAGATGTTGAACTTTTTCATTTTTATGACTCAACACGATAATAAATAAAACTGGTCATGAGTCAGACTTTTCTGAACAGAACGCAAATTCGTTCTTCGACCCTGGATTACAGGGATATTCATAGGTGGGTTGAAACATATGGTCCTTCGAGCCGGATAACAGGAATGATTACAGGTAAACTGAAACACATTGTTCTTCCAGCCGGGTTTGAAGAACAGCATCGTAAACTACATCTACAACGACGATTATAAATATAACCGGACATAAGTCAGACTTATCTTGAAAGAACATGCATTCTTTTTTTGACCCTGGATAAGAAGAATAATTACAGGTTAAACTGAAACATGATATTTTGTCAGTTATTTTATCATAACTAGAAAATTGTCAACTATTCTTTAAAAAAAAAACCGCGACACCGTCAACACCCTGTACCAGCAGTACGTGAAGTCCCTGTCGAAGATCAAGAACAGCAAAGAACAGAAGAAAACTTATAGAATGCTGGAAGAAATATGTGGCAGCGAGGCCGACGGCTGCAAGGTAATACAGGCAAAGTTGCAAAAAATCACGATTTTTTAATTAAAAAATGTGATATTTTGATTTATACTGATTTTTTTATTTATATTGATTGTTTCCTAAAATATGGAATACTAAACTTTGAAATCACTTATTTTCATTATTTTTCTCCTTTTGCCCAAAGATATTTGTTACTAAATTCATTGTCAGAAAATTTCCTCGGCAACATACAAAAAAACTCAGATTCGGATTCGGTACCCCGAAATACGTATCGAATGAAATGAATCAAAACCACCCCATAACGTTCCTAGTAAAAATTAAATTCAACTTGATTAGAACTGGATTAGGACTTGGCGGAGAATGGCCGGAAAGAGGTGCAGAGATTGCTGTCTGAACAACCTGGTCAGAGCCCAACGTCAGATGGACCATGAGAGCAAACTCATCAATTTTTCGAGATTTTTTTCAATGTTGTATAAAGAAATTTTGTTAGCAAACCTCAGAATTGGATTCGGTACCCCGAAAGAACGAAAGAAAACAAACCTTCAGAAGTTTCCTAGTAAAAATTCAATTTCACTGGATTAGGAGTTCGTGAAGAAGAACCGGAAGGAAGTGCAGAGATTGCTGACGAAATCTCTGAGCACTGCCGCGGTGTCTAGCATGGGCGCCCGGCTGCGCTGCCTGAATTACCTGGTCGGAGCCCCGCCTCAGATGGACCATGAAAGCTAGTTCATCAATCAAACTTTTCACCTTTTTTGGGATTTTTTTCAATGTTGCGTCACGAAATTTTGTTAGCAAACCTCAGAATTGGATTCAGAACCCCGAAAAAATGAACGACCTACTCAGCGGAAGCCTCAGATGGACCACGAAAGCTAGTTCATCAATCAAATTTTTCACCTTTTTCGGGATTTTTTCAATGTAGCGTCACGACATTTTGTTAGCAAACCTCAGAATTTGATTCGGTACCCCGAAAGAATGAACGAAAACAAATCTTCTCCATAAATTTCCTAGTAAAAATTCAATTTTACTGGATTAGGAGTTCGTGAAGAAGAACCGGAAGGAAGTGCAGAGATTGCTGACGAAATCCCTCAGCACTGCCGCTGTGTCTAGCAAGGGCGCCCGGCTGCGCTGCCTGAACTACCTGGTCAAGGCGCAGCCGCAGATGGACCACGAGAGCAAGCTCATCAAGTCAGTCATTCCGGAGGCTGTGCTGTGCTGCAAGGATATCAACGAGAAGTGCCGGGCGACGGCCTACGAGCTGCTGAACACCATCGGGACTAGGCTGATGGAGCAGGATAAGATGCAGGAGTTTGTTACCATGGTGGTTGCCGGTTTGGCGGGCAGTCCTCAGCTGATGAGCTGTACCGTTCTGGCTCTGTCGTCGATACTGCACAATTTTTCGGGTAAAATGATTTTGACGATTTGAAGTGATCTTTTTTTATTTTTCATCCCACTAAGCAAATTTGAAAGTTATGTTGATGCAATGTCGTAGCAATTTGCTGAAACGGACGTTCAGCAATATTGGAAAGGTGAAGTTTGATGATGTATCCTTGCAGCAATATTACATGCTGCTGTGACGTTGCTGGAACGTTACATTTACAAATTTACTTTCTCAATATTGCTGAACGCCCGTTTCTGTAATAGCTACAACCTTGCAACATAGCTTCCAAATTTGCTTCGAGGGATTGTTAATCTCCAAACTGATACTTTTAATTTTATTATATTAAAAACATGTCTGGTTATGAGGTCTCAAAAACACAAATGAATTCACAGTCTCATTCAAACGGTCGAAACTTGCCACTCATAAATACTGACCTAACGACTGAGTGAGTGAAGCAGTGTTGCCATATATCAAATTACATCTGGAAATAACAGAAATTATCTGGCTATAAACATTCATACACCATGAGTTATTGCTCTCCTTCTCAATAGGATACAATTCCTTCATACTGGTAATAGATTCGTTTGAGTGCATGAGACAAAACATCATTAATTATTCACAACAAAGGAAAAAAATAATCATCTTGTACAGTACCGGATACAAAGCATTCCGACAGATGCAATCACATGTTAATTTTCGAAAATCATGATGTGAATAGCAGTGACCTTATATTGGGTATTTATTTGATTTATATTGGAACATATTTAGGAGTACCTCGAACTGATCTTTTTCTTTGAAATTCCTCTGTATTATATTTTATCAGTGTTCTGATTTTGAATAATCTAATATATAAAATTCTCCTGTCCCAGTGACGGGGTTAGTGGCCAAACTCCTCCGAAAACGGCTCGATCGATGAACATTTTTGTGCGTATTCGGTAGGTATGAGAATCCGTCGTATTTTTTAAATAGAAAATTCAAGATGGCGGATCCAATATGGCGGACAAGTTTTGTAATCCGATTTCATTCAAAATTGATATCTGGTGGTTTTTGGGGTCCGAGATTATGATTTTATTCTTTAAAATTAGGAAATTCAAGATGACGGATCCATTATGGCGAAAGAGATTTGTAATAAATAGTAGTAGTGAAAAACTATAATGAAACATGCTTTTATTGATAGCCCAACTCCAGGCCAAACTGAATAGAAGTAGAAAATTGATAGTATAGTTTAAAAAACGAGATAGATTGTCAAACTAAAAAGAAGTAGAAAATAAAAATAGTAGTTCAAAATACCAATGATACACAATTTTATGGATAGCTAAACTAAAAAGAAATAGGAAACAAAATAATAAAAGTGTGTTGATAAATATTTAACTAAAAAAATATTTTCTAGAAATAAATGTTAATAGGAAAACAACGTTTGCCGTGTATCAGCTATATATATATATATACAGGGTGTTTCAGATTTAAATGTACATACGATACCTGTAGATAGGGGACATTGTGATGGTTCCAAATCACCCCCTTTGATGTGTCTACCGTTTTTTATAACTGAGATACAGGACGATATCTTGATTTTGGCAAAATCATCATCTGGTCATAGCTTTTGAACCACTTTGTATAATCCATCCATACTTGGTAGAACTATTTCACTTATATTACCCATCAAAACTAAATGAAAATTGGGATGAAAATCCAGGTCCGTCTTGAGGAAAAACAGAAAACTTCTTTTATATCAAAAACAACACTCTGTATGGCAAAATTTTTTAGATCAGTTCCAATATTTGAAAAGAGCAGGGAAAAACGAATAAAGTGACCTACTTTTCACAACCGCGCATCCGATTTGACAGATGTTTCATTATTATTTTCTGATATACTCGGCTCCATTTTGAGTCATTTTTATTGAACTCGTAATTCGAAATCCAATTACTCCATAAAATAATAACGTCCTTCGAAGTTCAACATCATTGGGGTGAAATAGATAGATCTGTTCGTTCGACAGAATAACGTCTGTGGTTTTGGAAATTTTTGAGGGCTCGTTTTATTCTTCACTATTGATTCATGAGCTGCGGTAAATCTATCAATAGTTCACCTAATTTGCTTCTTATGACGTTCAGCTTTAAAAACTATTATTTTTTTTGTATCAAAATCGAATTTTGAATTACAGTTCAATAAAAATGCCTTCAAATGGGGTGAATATTTCAAAACATAATAATAAACCATCTGTCAAATTGGATGCGCGCTCGTAATAAGTAGGTCACTTTATTAATTTTTTCCTGCTCTTTCCAAATATCAAAACAGATCCACAAAATTTTGCCATACAGTGTTGTTTTTGAAATAAACAAGTTTTCTGTTTTTCCTCAAGACGGACCTGGATTCTGTACTCAATTTTTATTTAGTTTTGATGTGTGATATAAATGAAATATTTCTACCAAGTATGAATAGATTAAACAACGTGGTTCAAAAATTATGACCAGATGAAGATTTTGCCAAAATCAAGATAACGTCCTGTATCTCAGTTATAAAAGACGGTAAACACATCAATGGGGGTGATTTGAAACCGTCAAAGTGTCCTCTATCTGCCAGTATCGTATGTACATTTAAGTCTGAAACACCCTGTATATAGATGGTAGTTTTGAAAAACTTATGAAACACGTTTTTATAGATAGCCAAACTAAAAAGAAGTGAATAGAAAATGAAAAGTAGTTGAAAAACTAAAGATTCCTGCTTTTATGGAATATAAGATGAAGTCAATTGTTGAATGTTCTTGAGAAAATGTTACCTGTAGGACTTTATTTGGATCATCTTTTTCCAATATGTTGTTTCATATGATGATATGTATTATTATTTTCTGTGTGTTTAGGAGCCTTGGGAATGGACAACATCAAATTCCTTCTAGGAAATATTTGTACTCTTATGGCTTCCCCTACAAGAGAAATTGTAGCCTCTTGTCTCAGTTTCCTGAAAGTTTATTATACAACACTACCTACTCCAATGGTGGCAAGTTCCCTTGAATCGATGGTAAGATTCAAACATATTTTATTCGGTTTCACTGAGATTTTTCATTCAAATTATTGAGCAGAGTACCCCAATTGGGATTTTATTATTCAAATTAATACAAAATAGTATTAGTAGTGAAACGTTTTGTAGAACATAGATTTCATTATCAAAAAGTTTTATTTGAAATGGTGAAATATTTATATTAAATGATCAGATACTGCTAATACCGCAAGGTAGAGCATTAGACCTTTATAATTTTATTATTTACTTGAATGCCATGAAACTCCGTCAAATGTTTATTTACTAATCTTCAATATGCTGAAAACCCAAAAATAGGGTATGTGAAATGTTTCAAATGATACATATTAAAGAGACTGGACTGAAAGTATGCCTAGCCAATAGGTAAGTGGACTATTATTTCTTAATTCTTTGAACAGAATCATTACTCAACTACCTATGCATTCCATATTTTTCAGATTATTTCGACCGATGTTAAGGTTCTAAAATCTGAAATTTGTGTAAATAATAATTATATTAATTCAAGGACATTTAGTCCGGTAAATGTGACAACACGGCAAGGATTGTGGTCGTTGTCTTGTCAATTCTCAGCTTCTAAAACATGTCTCCAGCCAATATTTACATTTTATTTTGTTATGGGGATGGGATATGAGAAATACAGTGTGTCCCACTTACCATGCTCACCATGGGTATCTTTTTAACAGTGAGAGATACGAGGTTGGTTAAATGACACCAAATGTGGAGTTTGTCAAGGTCAACTATAATGTGAAAAAATATTTTGATAAAATCTATTCGTTTTTGTTTTATACGCAAAAAACAGATTTTGATCATTTTAATATCTCCTCCGTAACTTCTTTATTTATGAAAATATTCAAATAGGAATTTCACATTCTCATGGCAGTTTTTCAGAGTGATTTCGAAAAAAATATGGAATTTATACCAACTCTTCTAGAATTTGAGATATCAGCACAAACTTTAGTTTTTCAAATGTAGATCATAGCTCACTATGACCTAGTTACAAATAACTTTTTTTTCTCTTACAGATGATATGTCGCAGTAATAGTTTTGTGTTGATAACAACGGAGTTATCGTCATTTATACAAAACAAAAAATTATTTGGAAGCCGCCATCTTGAATTTATGAATTTAAACGAAAAAATCATGATCTCTGACCTCAAAAACCCCCACTCACCAAGTTTGAATGGAATCGGACCAAATTTTGTCCGCCATCTTGGAGCAGCCATTTTTTTAAATTGACGGCGGAGAAGATTCGGTCTGATTCCATTCAAAATTGGTGAGTGGGGGTTTTTGAGGTCGGAGATCATGATTTTTTTGTTAAAATTTATAAATTCAAGATGGCGGCTTCCAAATAATTTTTTATTTTTGTATAAATAATGACGATGACTCCGTTGTTATCAACACAAAACTATTACTGCGACACATCATCTGAAAGAGAAAAAAAAGTTATTTGTAACTAAGTCATAGTGAGCTATGACCTACATTTGAAAAACTAAAGTTGGTGCTGATATCTCAAATTTCAGAAGAGTTGGTATAAATTTCATATTTTTTTCGAAATCACTCTGAAAAACTGCCATGAGAATGTGAAATTCCTATTTGAATATTTCCATAAATAAAGAAGTTACGGAGGAGACATGAAAATGATCAAAATCTGTTTTTTGCGTATAAAACAAAAACGAATAGATTTTTTCACATTATAGTTGGCCTTGACAAACTCCACATTTGGTGTCATTTAACCGACCTCGTATCTCTCACCGTTAAAAAGATACCCATGGTGAGCATGGTAAGTGGGACACACTGTATATTGACAAGCAGGTTGCTCGAAAAAGTCACAAATGAATAAGTATAGTATCATGGCTTCCTCCTATTCGGTCAAATGAAATATTTAATATGTAGATTTTACTTGAATCGATAAATGATTGAAAAGAAATTGAAATGAATGAATGATGTAGTTTTATTCAACGACAGGACTCTTAACATCATTTTTTATAAATGGTGACTTGACAACCTTGATTCATGAGTGGGAATGGAAGATTTATATGACCAATAAATAAGCAGCAAATGGCGGCCATGACGGCACATTTGAAATGGGCTCTGAAATTCAGAAACGCATAAGGAGTGTTGTAAAAATTAATTCAAGACTATCAGTCCAGTAGCCCGTTGATAAGAATCAATATAAACGTTAATTCATTGTCTAGTGATATGGTACAAGGTTATTCATCATAAATTCATTATTATTCTGGAAATCTGGGACTTATTTCAACCGATTTTAATTTGAAACTATTTTTTCGAAGATGTCAGCCTTGACAAACATGACGGAAGACTGCAAGCGACACTTCAGATTGAAAATACGCGACATCTTGGACCGGCTAGTGAGAAAATTCGGTAGCGAATCTCTAACGCCCTTCGTACCAGCCACCGATACCGTGATGTACAAGAAACTGAGGAATTTACGAAAATCGATCGCTCGTAAGAAGAGAAACAAAAACGCCGATAGAGGGCGAGAGTCGAGCGACGAAGAAGAATTCACAGTAAAAGCGAAACCGAAGAGCGTCGAAGAAATTTTGGCAGATTCTGATTCTGAGTTTGAGGACATGGAGACAGATGAGCCTAAAGTGAAGGGCAGAAAACAATCCAAGACTTGGATTGAGGAAGATGTTGATAGTATTATAGATTTTACCGATCCAACTGTATCTAGTAAAATCAGAGGTAATCACATAACTATTTTTATTTATCAGATGCAATGTTTATCCCGAATGAACTTGAAATTTTTGTCCTTTGGCACTTTTGGAACCCTTTTTCAGCAAACATATTGATAATTCTACAGGTACTTCATTTCAGCGCCGCGGGTATTTTTTTATTTCTAGGTTGAATACCTATAAATTGAAAATCAAAATTAAGTTTCATGACTTCATTCTGTCTCAAATAATAGAAAATGATTTGAATATAATCATAATCATACATATTATGTGCAATGAAAAATAAGAAAAAAAATAAATTTCAGTGTTGGTGTGTGTGCCAAAATATTTTGATAACAAAAACCTAAAATCAATTTGTAAGGTTAAGGAATAAGCACTATTCCTATTCTTCACATGCAGTCATGATTTAGAAATTACGCAGCAGAATTTTAAAATCGATTTTTAGGTAAAAAAATATTTCCATTCTTGGTCAAACTGCCAAAAATTTCATAAACAAAATAATTGGAAGAAAAATTCGCGTTATCGGTCGACTTTACAGGGTGTTTCACGGACCATGGTCCACGGTCGATGGTACCTTAAACGTTCACGGAGAACGGGACATAGGATCATTCTGAGAATTAGGTTACTCTAGTAGTTGCTCTTAGTCTATCGATCTAAAATATTTTCGACAATGCAGTGTTGCCGCTTCTATCGAAAAGTAACACCAACTTTTGTATTTCAAATGGAAATATCTTGTATTTTATTGCATTTTTAGATTCTTCCTGAAGAGCTGATTTTAACGATGTATCACACTTGGGGTCTAGCGGAAATGATTACAGAGATAAAGGGGGTTCAAAATCGGGATTTTTCTACTTTAAGATTTTTTTTTGTCAAAACTATTCATTATCCGTCGAAACGACCTTCATGTCCCTATATTCATAGATAATAAATCAACATTTGAGATAGGGACATGCGACCTTTTTGACTGAATCCTAATGTTGAAAAATCTCGATTTTCAACACCCTATATCTCTGTAATTATTCCCGCTAGATCTGGAAATGCGATGAAATGAAGGTCGTTCCATTTGAAAGTTGCTACTACTTTCTGGTATAAGCGGCAACGCTGCATTGCTGAAAATATTTTACATCGATAGACCAAGAGCAACTACTTGAGTAACCAAATTTTCAGAATGATCCTATGTCCCGTTTTCCGCAAACGTCTAAGGTGCCAATGACCGTGACCCACTGACCCACCCTGTATTTTCAATCAATCAAGCAACTTTATTATTCCCAAAAACAACATTTGTTAATAGCAGGGAACATGGCGAATATATAAATATATTTAACAAAATAAAGTAGACAGTAAAATGAGATTAACACTCAAGAAGAAATCCTTATTTTGTTTCAGTTCAACTGAAAATGATTCTTGATTGACTCAGCTATTAGGTACTTGATAGAACACTATAGTAATTGTACGAAAAAAAGATAAGATGTTAATATTAGTGAAGTAGATGTTTCTTGAATTATTTTTAAAATTTTTCAATCCTTTTAATCAGCTTCAAGTTATTTGATGGTGAATTTTATTGTATTTATCCATTATGATAGATGGATTTTTAACGAATATCTGATTTAATTTTCTTGACAGATAAATGATCTGCTTGTCTAAAAATTGTTCTAAAATTGTTCTATCAGTCATTCGGTTGCCGCCTTACGAGCAACCCTCAAAAGTCTTCGAGAGTCTTGTACGAGCAAGGAATGACGGGGGCCTTACTTTTTAACGTGTGATCCCAAACACTTTCTTGGGCCATCAGAAAAATTTCTGCAGTCGACGGGGATCGAACCCACGACCGGCAAGCGAATGCGAATTAGAATATAGACACTCTGTCCGCACGGCTACCTGGCCCCTAGTCTAGTTGCATGGTTGTGATGTTGAATTCATTCGCGATAAAAATTGCAAATTTCAAAAAATTTATTAGAAATTACACCGTGAAACTTTGTATTTTTGAAGCTACCAAACCCGGACAGTCCCTAGAACCGACCGCTGAGAAGAAAAAACCAGAAAAAGACCGCGGCTTCAAAACGTCCTCCGACGGAAGACTAATCATCAAAGACCTTCAATCGTCTGACAGCGAGACGGACACAAAAAAGAAGAAGAAGAAAAACAAGCTGAGTTTCAACTCTGACGATTCGGACACCGAAGACGACACCCAGAGCACTGCCGAAACTTTGCTGTTGACTGACCGTAAGAGAAAAAGGGACACTTCAAGTGTCAAGAGCGGGTTCAGTGCTGCTAGTAGTCAGCCGCCTATGAAGTATAAGACTGGTGGAGTCGGTATCCATAGGTTAGTAGAAGTTGGAATTTGGTGGCAGGTGTGGGATTATACTTTTTATAATAATAACATTTATTGATTACAAGAAACATACAATGTTTATAAAGGGATGTAAAAAATAATAATAAATAAATCAAATATGTAATGACATGAAAGATGAACAGGTAAATCAGAATCAATTGATACAAGGAGAGAGTTGAATTTTATGATGAACCTAATAGATTTTATTCTGTTGGGTAGACTATTATTCATATTTATTCCACAACAATATTATGATTTTTTCCGAATTGGGTCATTATTTTGAAAGTTTTCAAATGTTCACTTTGTCTGATGTGATGCTCATGGATATTAGAATTGATATTGAATATAAGATTCCAGTACTTTTTCTTATTTTTAGTGAAATGGATGAAAATGCATACTTTTATGTTGAAGAGAGAGTCAATATCTAGTCTAGATGTTGATTCCATGAATGGTGGTTTATAAATACATTTTATGGCTTTATTTTGAAGAGACTTCAGAGGTTTCAAAACAGATTTTGCTGCAGTAGCCCAGATTGATATCAGATACAGCAATTCAGATTAAATCAAACTGAAACAAATTGATTTCAAGTATTTAAGAGATATAAAGACCTCAATTTGTACCTATAATATACCAACAATGGGAGATATTTTTTCCTGAGCATTTGAATATGTGATGACCAACTGACCAATTTTAAAGGATCGATTTGGTTATCAGGTATAACTCTTTTTGAGATGAACATGAAAGAATATTTATCGAAATTGATGTATGAAATGATAGTTATAAGGACATTTTAATGTCTTTATGGGTAAAATCCAGTACCGAGAATGTCGTGACGTCACTTGAAGGTCACAAACGTCAATCTTGTTAAAAAGGATATTGTACATGTCGGCGTCAATTAGTGAAACCCGTCATTCCCTGAAACGCCTTGTCATTTCCAGCCGTTACTCTGTTTGCCGGAAGGTTGAGGAAGAAAAATATCCTTTCTGCATTATCATAAGAGAGGAGGCTACTTATCCTAAACAAAATCTAACCAAACTCGCCAAAAATGAACCTTCTTCCTATAGAAAGTATATTTTTCGGAAAATTACTTGAGAGAACAAAAGAGACTACTGTTTCTAAACAACCTAACCTGACTCGGCCTAAATCAACCTTCCTTCCGTCATTACAGGGAATGCATGAAACTATTAGGCAAACGGTCTACAAAATTCAGAGTTACTCTGTTTGCCGGCAATACGTGAAATGACTAGGCATTTCAGGAAATGACGGATTCAGGGTCATCAGAATTCTGAACTTTTCACCACCTTGCATGTATTTTGTTTTAATTAAATGTCAGCAGAAAATAAAGCTAAAGTCTAGATAGGGACATGAAAACCATTTTGGCATATGAATAGTTTCCACACAAACATTTCTGAACAATACATAAAAAAGTTGAGTGGGGCTACAAAATATATGTGAGGAGCATGTACAAATTCAAAATTGATAATTAACTTCTTCTTTCACAATATTTCGATAATGAGTAGAAAATATATATTTTTTCCAAATGATTTTGACCTAATCATGATAATTTCCAAAACTTTAGAAAAGATAACTATTGGGTGCACATAAAATGATTGTATTAATGTCATGGAGCAATAATCTCTAAGTAATCATTTCGATTTATCAGTTTGGTTGATTACTTGAAAGGATGGTATTGCAACTGTCAAAATAGTATAATTTTCAATGCTATCTTGAAAGTAGTCGGTTTTTCAAGGTTCTAGATATCACCCTCAAGTACTACATATCCAAAAAGGTTGAAATTTTAGAATAAATAATAAAATTATGGTAGGTAAACACATTTTCTGTTTTTTTTTAAGTTAAGATTCATTTTTAGACCGACAGGTGCCGCATCGACATCCTCAGTACATAGTGGGTACAGTGGTAATCCGGGTTCCGAGTTCAGGTCCAAGAAAGCTACAGGGGACGTGAAGAAAAAAGGCAAAATGGATCCTTATGCCTACATGCCACTGCAAAGATCCACTCTCAATAAAAGGTATTGTGTGATTTTTTTTACTGATATTCCATGAATAATGAACAGGGTGATATTTAATTGATGGGTAAAATTATAGGAAATGGTTCCTTAACTCATTCAAAGAAGAAAAGGTAAATTTTAAGAATACATTCGTTTTCTTGTCATAACTTCCATACTGTTCCAGATATTTTCATAAAATTTGACATGCACCTACTAAGCACAAATAGGCATTTTTGATGCATGAGATTTTTCAATATTTCTACCAGTGGCGTCCGTATGGCATGTATACTGGTGATTTTTCTAAAAAAATCTTGAACGCCTTTGCTGCTTCCGAAAATAATAGTAGATTGTTTTATTAGGATCAAAAGTGACACTTTGTTTGACAAGCGAATTTTGCATTTGCGAGGCGGAGCGTTTAGCGAAGCCGAGCGAAAGCAAAATTTGCGTCTCAACCCAAATAACCAGCCGTCACAATGTTGTTTAATCTTGATAACGTCCAGTATATCCTTTTTAGTTCCTAGGAGCTAAAGTTCAACTTTAGCTCCTAGGAAGTAAAATTCAACTTTAGCTCCTAGGAACTAAATATGTTGCCTAGCAACATACCTATTTTTGTGTCAGTAATAGAAACGTCAATTTAAGAGCTAATTTCAGTATCAAAATGGACGACTTTTGTGTCGGTTGCAGAAAAAATTAATTTTTGAATTCCTCATTTATTTTGCAACAATTTGACCTCTTGAATTTTTTCCATCCGACAAACCGTTTTCGCATAAAAAAATAAAAACCATTTTCATGCATTAGTGGCATAATGAAATTATTCTGAACAGTAAGCTAGTGCCCTATTCTGTATTTAAAATAATGACATTAGATCAATAACGTTGCGGTCTTATTTTGACAAGTATTCAAAAACGTGGTAGTTTTTTACACTGTGAAAGTTTCTTTGATCAATAGTGAAGAGAAAATTTAACACACTATAGCTCGAAAGTTGAGAGGTTTACAGCAAATGTTTATATGAACTTTTCTTCTCGAAATGAGCTAAGGAACCATATACAGGGTGGGCCACCAGTAACGCCTCGGTCTCTAGAAGGCTAACCACTTATCTTCTTGGAATTCTTCCTCTCTAGGAAGTTGCATGTCAACATAGGCTACCATTTAAAATTATTTCGAAACATACAGGGTGTCCCCAAAAAACCATAAAACACTGAAGTTAAACTTTTTTCTATCGAACACCCTATATATTATTTCATTTTGAGATTTTCCCTGGTGAGCTGATTTCAACAATCCATCATACTTGGGGTCTAGCAGTTATAATTACTGAGATATAGGGTGTGAGAAATCGAGATTTTCCAAGTTCAAGAATTTTTTGTGTCTAAACCATTCATAATTGGTCAAAACGGCTCACATGTCCCTATCTCAACTTTTGATTAACTATCTACTGACATTTAACTGAAACAAATAAAAGGTGGTGCAGAATTCAGAATCTTGATCACCCGGTATATGTCCCAATTAAATATCAGTAGATAGTTAATCAAAAGTTGAGATAGGGACATGTAAGCCGTTTTGACCAATTATGAATAGTTTCGACACAAAAAATTCTTGAACTTGGAAAATCTCGATTTTTCACACCCTATATTTCAGTAATTATAACTGCTAGACCCCAAGTACTCCAGGTTGTAGAATTTGGTCAGTCTCGTAGTGATGAAAAAGAATTGATAAGAGGTGTCCCTCAGGGCTCCATACTAGGACCGCTCCTCTTTATCATTTACATCAATGATCTACCACACTTAGTAAACTCATCTAATATAAAAACTACAATGTATGCAGATGATGCCACTTTGAGTATAGCTTTAGACGATTTGGTAACTCCTCAGCAAATTTTGAATGTAGTAGTAGAGAAAGCAAGAAATTGGTTCACTGCAAATGAGCTGATACTGAACGAACAAAAAACTAAAACATTAACTTTTGAAACGAGAAACATGGATCAAATAGAACAAGCAGCTGTTAGATTCTTGGGTGTGCAAATTGATTCAAATTTAACCTGGAAAGACCACATAAATAACATTTGTACCAGACTTAGCAGGTCAACATATGCAATCAGACTGATTAAAAAATCTGTGAACCTTAATGCAGCTCTTTTGACTTATCATTCAATATTCCATTCAGTTCTTAGGTATGGAATAATATCCTGGGGTTGTGCATCAAAAATTCATTTAGAAAGAGTATTTGTGCTACAAAAATTTGCCATAAGAAGTATAGCATCAGCTAAACTTGATCAAACGTGCAGACCACTATTCAAAAATCTCAAAGTAATGATATTATATTCAGTTATTGTCTACGAAAATCTATTGAATATTCGATTGAATTTGATGAAATATTCCACTCACACAGATGTGCACGAATATAACACAAGAAACAAAAATGACCTGGTACTGAAAGCAAATAGACTGAGAAAAACAGATAATATAGGCATCAAACTATATAATACACTGCCAACTGATTTCCGAGAACTGCCAATAAAAAAATTCAAGGAGGCCATGAAGCATATTTTGATTGAAAATCCACTGTATGACATTCATGAATTTTCCGAAATAGTTGTGAGAAATAGGGATGCTTTTGGAGTGGCGTGAATGACTTTTTCTACACATATTTTCTTGATTTTAATGATTGTCAAACTTGTGTCAAACTTGAACATTGAATTTATTGAATTTATTATTTTCTTAAATACGGTATTCCATTTGAGTAACGCCAATGAATTTCAGCATGTATATGTAGTATTTGTATTTTATATTTTGAATTGATGTACTTTATTGTCGTAATTTTATGAACTTTGCTCTTGTAGGTAATTGCTCTCAAATTTCGTGACGTGTCTATAAACTCTGTGTTTCTAAGATCAATAAAATTATTATTATTATTATTATTATGATGGGTCGTTCAAATCAGCTCATCAGGGAGAATCTCAAAATGAAATAATATATAGGGTGTTCGATAAAAAAAAGTTTAACTTCAGTGTTTTATGGTTTTTGGGGACTGTATATGTTTCGAAATAATTTTAAATGGTAGCCTATGTTGACATGCAACTTCCTAGAGAGGAAGAATTTCAAGAAGATAAGTGGTTAGCCTTCTAGAGACCGAGGCGTTACTGGTGGCCCACCCTGTATTGTTATCCATCAATCAAATTATACCCTGTATTTTCCAACAGGAAGAAGCATAAGATTGCCGGCCAATACAAGAACATTGTGAAAGCTGCAAAACTTGGGGCTGTGAAAGGTGCTAAGGCTAAAAGGATGTTTAAGAAGAAATAATTAGTGTGGGAGGGGTTTCTGTTTCAACCTGTAGAATTTTTCCGTTTTCTTGCAATGAATTGATTTTAACTAT
This sequence comes from Phaedon cochleariae, assembly GCA_918026855.4. Taxonomy (NCBI): domain Eukaryota; kingdom Metazoa; phylum Arthropoda; class Insecta; order Coleoptera; family Chrysomelidae; genus Phaedon; species Phaedon cochleariae. The sequence continues at coordinate 60,626,255 of OU896708.1, forward strand.
ACAGGGTGTCCGCTAAAAGGAGGTCAATCCATTAACCACATATTCCTTGAACAAAAACAATATGAGTTTCTAAATATCATTTTTCATTTTAGCCCTTCATATTCGGTATACAGGGTGTCAAAGTTGGAAATTAAAAACTGTTTTTTTCTAATTACTCGCGTATTTGATAAGATATTAATCTCAAAATTGGTACATTACTTCAGCACAAAGAGTTACATCGTGTGAGGAAAACAAAACAGAAAATAACTGTCAAATATTCAAGATACTGGGGGTCAAGTTCACACTTACCCCCATATTTTGTTTGTACGTGCGCTAATGACTTCCTATCTATTTTCCTTCAAGTGTTCAATCATTTTTGAGTATTTTTTGTTTCCTGTAAAATTTCGATTGAATCATTTGTTTTTAAGATAATTCGAAAAGTACTGGTTATTGTTTGATGCCTATGCGGCTTAGGTAATCTCATAATGTTCACATACTCCTATTTATTTCGTCGAAATTGAAAGAGGGCGTATCTTTTTACGTACGAGAAGGTAAATATGGAAATACCGGGTGCTCGGAGCAAATGTACTAAAATAATTTTTACAAAAAAAAAAAAAAAAATTTTAAAAGTGTAAAAATTATTTTAATACATTCGCTCTGAGCACCCGGTATTTCCATATTCACCTTTCCGTACGTAATAAGATACGCCCTCTTCCAATTTCGACGAAATAAATAGGAGTATGTGAACATTATGAGATCACCGTAAGCCGCAAGGCATCAAACAATAACCAGTACTTTTCGAATTATCTTAAAAACAAATAATTTTATCGGAATTTTACAAAAATCAAAAAATACTCAAAAATGATTGAACACATGAAGAAAAATAGATAGGAAGTCATTAGCGCACGTCCAAAAAAAATATGGGGTAAGTGTGTACTTGACCCCCAGTATTTTGAATATTTGACAGTTATTTTCTGTTTTGTTTTCCTCACACGATGTAACTCTTTGTGCTGAAGTAATGTACCTATTTTGAGATTAATATCTTATTAATTACGCGAGTAATTAGAAAAAAACAGTTTTTAATTTTCAACTTTGACACCCTGTATATCGAATAAGAAGGGCTAAAATGAAAAATGGTATTTAGAAACTCATATTATTTTTGTTCAAGGAATATATGGTTAATGGATTGACCTCCTTTTAGCGGACACCCTGTATAGGACATTCTGCTTTATCTTTAGATATTACTAATTAATGCAATACTAATTATTTCTGAACATATACAACATTTACATTGAAAAAAATATTCCTCTTCATTTGTTATTGTACTGCTAATGAATAAGTGTTCAAATATTTTTCTTTAATGCTATTCAAATTATTATAAGTCAATATTAGATAATTTGAAAGCAATAAAAAATGATAAATAAGAACGATACAAATTAAAGACTATGGTAAATAACTATCAAAAGTTTGATAATAATATTATCAACATTTATTTTTGAACAAAACTATCTACTTTTACCAATGAAATGTTTTTTTCTCTTATCTTTGAAGTCCTCTTATATTGTTGCATATATTAATATATGATTGTTGGAAGCTCATCATAGTACTTGAATGAAATTTACGATCGATCATGTTCCTTAATTTGGTTGAAAACTGAGTATGTTATTTTTAGAAAACAGAAGTATTCTCATGTAACCCTGTATTTGAATAAATTATATTCAGAATGCTTTTAACTCTTTTATTACAAAGAAAGACAATAATCGCTTTTAATTTCCATAATAATAAATAAATTATCAATATAGCCTTGACTACTCTAAATTGAATAAAAATAAAATTATTATATATGATATATATATCAAAAAATCTCACTGTACACATCAGTAACAAATAATAATTTAAAAAACTACTGCATAAAATCTCATTAAGTTCTATGCAACTGTATCAACCAGAACCTACCAAAGCTACAAACAGTTTATAACTTGTCATTTTTGACATACAATCAATTACAAAACCAACATGTGTGTAATATTGATATTTCTAGATTTATTTCAACTTAGAATCTACACATCAGCAAGTGGATATTACCTAAAAGTTTGGTTCTCGATTTTCAAATTAATACAGGGTGGGGTGTTCTTCTTATATACTTGCAATAATTTCAACAGTTCATAATACATATCAAATTTGAAACAGTTCAGTTAAAAAAGTGATAATAAATGACAAAGATCACTGTTTGCAATCTCAAAACCATTTTATTCTGAGAAATTAATTGATGTAGAAATAACTAAAGAGAATAAGCTAGTTTCAGATCACAAAAAATATCAACTCTTCAAGATGAGTTGTGATTTACAATTTTTCAAATTGAATATTACTCACTCCAGTTGAAGTAAGGTTCCTCTACAACAAGTCAGTACAGAGCACCCTATATATCCAAGATTAATCATAAGCATGGAAAATGTGACCTCACTCAAAGTAAACATACTTTCATCATCAGTCTTTACTTTAGTGCAGAGTCAGTCAAAATCTCCTCAATTTCAATACCTATGTGAGTAAAAAAATGTTCCCCTATAACTGATATATTCTGTTTTGTATCAAGAATCAACTGTTTGAAAAATCTGGGTTATGCTAGCATTCAAGGAAATTCCTTCAAAACATATTCAAAATGAATAAATTTCAATATCAAAGTAGGTGATATTGATTTCATATACCTTAACTTACATTTCATCCAAGTAAGCAGTAGCACCTATGAGGTATTCAATTTTTCTGAAGCTCCACTGCATAATTTTTATGACTTTGAAGAACATGCAATGTAACTTAAACTTTTAGTGTTTTGAAAAGTGACAGAACAAATGTGAGAAATATGTTAACTTTGACAAATTTTGCCCTGAAACAAGACGATAATAATAACATTTAATTCATTTAGCGCATTCCAGACTTTGAGTGAGCAATTAACCACTGCAGGGTTATATCAATGTTGTCTTTTTCTTTACATGAAATAGAGTAGCAGCAAATTTCACGATCTTGAATTGCAGAGAGATTCCTAAAAAACAAAATGATCAACAGTCATTTCAGTTGAAAAATATATCTGTATTTGCAGTGAAAACAATGAACAGATATTGCACTTTCCTGGCTAATCTCTCTACTGTATGGAGAAATATAGGCATATAATCAAGATTAAAGAATCATCAGAAGATTAATGAATTCTGAAAAAAAATTATACCTAGGTATATGAGTTATAAAAAATTTTATTTAAAGTACCTATTCAATTTGTGTTCTTTCTTCATATTTATTCACTCATTATACAGACAATGAACTTATGAAATTAAGCCATAATGAAATGTTTTTCACTTGCATTGTTAAAAGAAAGTGAATCCCATTTATCATTCTGGAGGAATATGAGTGTTTATTTTCATGAACAAAATAGGAACTTACATTCTTTCAATAAGACCATTTTCATCTAGGGCCTGTGGCTTATCCCTTTTGTTTCCCAAAACTAAAACTGGAATTCCAGCCAATTGGGGTTTGTCCAACAGATTGTGTAGTTCATTTCTTGAAGCTTCTATTTTATCTGAATCTGCTGCATCCACCATATATCTGAAATGATTCAGATTAGTGAGTCATATCAAAACTGACAATGCTGTGAAGCTACTTACACAATAGCATTTACCCCCCTACAATAGCGTTCCCACATTGACCTAAACCTAGGTTGGCCCCCAATATCCCAAACTTTGATGGTTACATTGCCTTTGGTAATTTTTCTCATGTTGAAACCAACAGTTGGGATCATGTCTTCACTGAACTGGCCAGACTAGATGAATATAACAGACATTTATTGAAAAACAAGCTGTTAATATAATTATGTACTTACAGCAATAACATTAACAAAGGTTGTTTTTCCAGAGTACTGGAGACCGACGAGAGTCAGCTCCATTTCCTCCTTCCAAAATAAACTTTTGAACCAGTCTAATATTCTGTTCATTAACGATAACATGGTGTCTTCCAATATTTATAAACTTTTCCAGGAATATGATTAAAATTTGATTATTATCACATTAAATTGTATACATATCCCGAAAATACAGAAATGTCACGTCCGATGACGCAGAACATACGGAATGTTAGCAATGTGACTTTTGACTGCTTGATAGTTCCAGACAGAATTTTGAACACGTCAGTTTCTTCTTTTTTAATGGAAGTAGTTAGTCTCCTTGAACATTAGAACTAAAATGTATTAATTGATTTTGACAAATGACAACTTAAAAAAAATGAAAAATGTCATATATTTGTATTTGATTTTGAATACAGGTGAAAATGTGTTTGAATGAGTAAAAAATCATGTATATTTTCGAATCTTCAATGACCACTGTATGAAATAATTTTAATAGAGTGGAATCGTATTTTCTCGAAAAGTTGTGTTGACATTTCTTCGGACCTTTACCTCGAAAAATGGCGGCTCCCGTATATGTTGAGGAAGAACTAGTGCGAAAATGGGATAAATGCTTTTCAGATGGGTTACTAAAATTTGGTGAGAAATCATCCAATTCCTATATATGATGAATTATTTCCAAAATACCCTACCCGTTTCTTAAAAAACATTTTCCTGGATTATGTCATCACCTAACCTATATATTTTAGGTGGAGGCCTGGCACTAGGCACAGTTTTCTCTCTGTTATTTTTTAAAAGAAGAAGGTGGCCAATCTTGATGGGTGGCGGTTTTGGAATCGGTATGGCATACTCAAATTGTGAGCAAGACCTCAACGGAACATTCCGTCGTTGTGATCACTGTGCAGACAAACCAGCAGATATGCCTAGTAAATAGCCTCATTTAAGAGTTTGGAGAGAATACTGCCTCATAAGTCACCGCGGGTTTATTTCCAACTTAAATTGATGAGTAGTTGTAAATATTAAAATTAAATATTTGTTAAATACTTGTTTTTAATTTAATTTATTCACTTTTGAGTGTTTTTATTCAATGTGTAATAAAGGGAGTACCTATGCTGTTATTGTTCACAATTATTATTCATCTTCCTATTTCAATGTTGGAACTGCATATTTGTGCTTAGTTCTAATTTAATAATGATTATTCTAAATTACCAACACTTTTCTTCTAGGTACCAGAAAAGTTTTTGAAACTTCTACAGTAGGTATCCTGCTTTTTTAAAAGGGTGTAGAAAAGTTGAGAATAATGAAATGAAAATCAAATTGTTGTTGTTGTTGTTGTTCTTTATTACCCCAAGAAACATATTTGTTTATAATAGGGATACATAAACATATGATATATATATATATATATATAAAACAATAAAAAAAAACTAATTAACAAGTTATGTCAATATAACATAATAATTAAAATAAAACCATTCCAAGTATTCAAATGAGAATAAATTGCTCCGTTTATTGTGTCATGAGTATATATTTTTTCGTATTGACTTTGAATCTTGTTTCATCATCAATATGTTTCAAATCATAAGGTAATGAATTATATAAAATGATTCCGTTGTAGAATACTGATTGTTTGCCAATGATGGAGTTATATGGGTTTGCTATTAATTGTACTTCAAAAATATATACCTAGTAAAACAAATACCTGACAATAATACAATCACTGGTAGTACAAAAATCTTTGGAAGGAACAGAAAATAATCAATTTTCTTTCAGCTCTGTGAGTTTTGGCTTATGGTGGATTTATGCAGCAGTTTTAAGTCTTAAGTTTTAAGTCGTAAGTTTTAGGTCACAAGTTTTAAGTCGTAAGGTGAAAATGGTGATTCATGCAGCAATAATAAGGACTGTCATATCATAAGAAAAGCACCCCTGATCATTAGCTCATTTTGCTTATTGTTTTCAGTTTTTTCCATGTTTGAGGTATCACAGAATTTTTTTTCTATTATTCAGCAGTTACGAATATTTGCTCTGGTTTTGATTCGATTGAAACAAATGTAAACAAACCAAAATTACAAATGGCAGCGCACGGCTCATGCGCAGAGCAAATTAGTCATAAGTTTTAAGTAGTAAGTCGTAAGAGATGAATGTTGGCCAACTTTTCTTATGACTTAAAACTTATGACAATTGTATGAACGTTTATATTGAAACGCAATGAATGATCTTCTTAAGACTTATGGCTTAATACTTACGACTTAAAACTTATTACTTAAAACTGCTGCATAAATCCACCATTATTGTCCCTGTATATCACATAATTCAGAGTGGTGGCCAAACTCAACCATATACAATAAGGCACAATAAGTAGTCCAGCAGTAGTGTTTATTTGGTAAAACAGGTATGTCATTCCCAGAGCAGTGGCATTAATCAATTGACCCTCATACAAGGCCTGAAATATATTAATCTTCATGAAATACTATGTATAGGTAAGTAGTTATACATTGAATTAAAATTTAAGGAAAGTTACCAGTTTCAGATTCTTTGCCACAAAGAATATTGGACTCCATGCCCAGTTTGCAATAATATTTATCCCATATACAGTGAGGGGTAACCCAGCAAACACGTTACATCACATGGCAGTTTCGCGAAGTCCCAAATTGCAAATGGAAATATGTTTTCAGTTTGATTACGCATATTTGTTCTGAACGTGGTTACATTGAGACTTCGCTTTGTTAACAAAAAATATAAGATGCAGTGATAATTATTTCAAGATAATAATAAACAACCACAATGTCATTATCACAAAATATGTTGAATTTCTAGTTGAAAAAATCGTCATCAAGAAACATCGCGAAGAAGTCTATCCGATAAAGTCACCATATTAAAAGGAATAGAATGTAGAAGTCTCAGAGAATCCTCGCATGAATGTGCCAAATGTGATTGTAATTGAGACATTCATTGTCTCAAAAACTGCCACAGTGACTTTACGGATATATGTTTTATTTGGGCTATTTTTCCGAATCTCAATTTGAACAACACAATTAATGTAATGCGTACTTGATGTCGCGGACATTTTGCTGCAAATAAGAGCGGAAGGAGATGTTTTTCGTACATCGCACGCGGATTTTAGTTGCAAAATTACTTCCATAGTACTTTACAGTTACTGCCCTGTGTTTGCTGGGAACCTTGCTGGACCTGAAAAATATTCCTTTTTATGAATAAATGAAGCAGAGACAAAAAAAGTAATTGCTACTTCAGACTTGATAGATTGGGAATATGTTTCAATGGTCTACAGAATTTTTCCTTATGTTACATTTTTTCATAACTTTGCAGCCAATAAGAAATATCATTATTCACCATCTAGGGTAAAACATGAAGCATAGATTGAAGGAAACAAATCTTATGATGAGGTATGATTTGAGTCTGATTTTTTGAAGATCAGCATGGACAGTATGACTTCAATAGGCCCTATTATACTCACCCATTAGTCCACCTCCATCACGATATACCATATAAGAGGCATAGCCCATTCCACAATACAAGGTTGTCCAAACAGGTCCAAAAGCCCAGTTTGGAGGCCTCCATGAAGGTAGTTTCAACGTTTTGTACCATTCCTTAATTGCATTTTTTGACATGAAACTGCCAGCTATTCCTCCCAAATTGGGTAGCACTGTAAATCCCAAAGCTGGCCAATTTACTAGGCCTAGAGCATTTGAGAGAGCCATTATGATACCAGAATTGCAGTACTTCTAGGCTTGGTGGTGTTCTAGAATGACCAACTTAGTTGTATTATTGGATTTGTGCTGTATAGTAGTTGACCTGGATTGATAAAGAGTTTATGTGATATAAAATAATCTAGATATACCTACCTTGAGCTCAACTCAAACCCATACATACCTTGCAAACATCTCAAAAAAGAGTTTTCTTCATGATCATTCATGGAAGTGATGTAATTAAACAAATAAAAAAATCCTTGAAATGTTCCAGTATATTCTCAGATAACTGGTGATCATTCCAATGATTCAGATAATTTTTGATAATAGATAATTCTACAGTATCTTGCTTTTTAAATAGGTGTAGGAAAGTTTAAATCAAGAATAATGAAACTAAAATCAAATATACTTTAATAATATAAATTATTAACTGCAAATACCTGATATAACTTAATAATATAAATGCTCACACCATCACTTCTACTACAAAAATCTTTGGAAAGAACAATAAAAAATATTCAATTTTCTTTCAACTCAGTGATTTTGGGCTTGTTGTCCCTGTATATCACATAATTCAGAGTGGTAGCTATACTCAACCATAAACAGTAAGGGACAATAAGAAGTCCAGCAGTAGGGTTTATTTGGTAAAACAGGTATGTCATTCCCAGAGCAGTGGCATCAACTAACTGAATCTCATAAAAGGCCTGAAATATCATCATTATGAAAATCTGCACAATAGACTATTTACAGTGTCTTTCAGAAAGTTGGCATAATATGGGAAAAATTGAATAGTTTATTCAGAGGTTTATTTTCAACTACATGTCAAAAGTTGGTTTATTATTTTTGTTTGAATTTTGAGAACATTTACTGAAAAGTTGTCTCAATTTTACACATATTATTTGTCTCAAATTTGAATGTTCTATTTCAACTTTGAGTTCTTGATACTTATATTTACTTCTATGAGATTTCTGAAATATTAGGAAAATTATTACTTCCACAAAACTGTCCTCAACTTTGGTTAGATAATAACCTATGTAAAATAGATTTATCATAATTATGATTGATGACTTTGGCATCATCTTAGTACTGAACAAAACCATTTAGAAATACATTTCACTTCTAAATTTTTGAGGATATGTCAACTTTGCATCTACCATAACAAAAATAATTTGAAGGGGGATTATTATTTTCTAAATAATATTATATTTTTGTTGATAATTAGCATGATAAAGCTACTGGTATGAAACAGTTTTCTCAAAATTACAGAAATTTACAAGAAATAATTAAAAAATTTCAAAATCTAAAATTTGCAGAACAACTTCTCCTAGTAAACATATTGTAAATTCAAAGAAATAAGCCTTTTTTTAGGAAAAAATTTCGAAAAAATGTAACTTTTGGACATGTAGCAAAAGTTACATGACCCTGATCAAGTATGCCATTTTTCATCTTTTTTTGAAGCAAAACGTAATGCCCAACTTTAATTACCAAATAATTAATAACTTATCATTAATAGATTTTCCCTTATGATGCCAACTTCTTGAAGGACACTGTATATGTAAGTAGTTATACAGGGTGTCCTTAAAAGGTCTGTACAAAATGATACCATAGACTCCTGAGTCCAATGTCTTCCCTGCCAAAGTTACCTCCACCAACCAACACGTTCCCTTTAGTCACTACAGGGTGTGGGAATTGACTATTATTTTTATATTTTTCCTTATATTTCAATATTGTCTATATATATATATATCCTTCAGAAATTTTGTGGGCACACTAAAAGGACTTTTATGCATAACAAACATTCCACAACATTTTGATTAACACACAGGATGTTACATATTTGGACCACTCTGCTGAACCAAAAATTGATAGAACTTTTTCCAACTACGCCACTGAACATATCTCAATGCTGTTTTCTATTCCTTCATTCAATACCTAACTTTCAGCCCTCTTGAAAGTTTGTGATATTTCTATGGGTTTGCAAGTTAATTGACCAAATTCAGTTTGTTGCAAACCTGATACTCTTCAGAATTATTCAATTATTGTAGGTTTATACTTGATTTACATATGAAATCATCAATCATATCAATGATATTCAATATGTGGCAAACATTTCTCCACAAATTCAAATGACAGGGTGTTGCATACAAAATAAAAAAATAAAATTCAATACCACAGAGAGCAGCTAAACTTAGCATTTTGGTATAGAGGTCTCAGGAGTATGGTATCATTTTGTAAAGACCTTTCTAGGATACCCTGAATATTGAATTAAAATTTCAGAAAAATTACCAGTTTGAGATTCTTTGCCCCAAAGAATATTGGAGTCCACATCCAGTTTGCAACAATATTCAGCCCATATACAGTGAGGGGCAACCTTGCTGGACCTGAAAAATAGTTTTTTTGAATAAATTAAGCTGAAACAAAAATAGTATAATAATTGCTACCTCATATATATGACTGATGATTGGGAATATGTTTCAATCTCATGATGGAGTATGATTTGAGGCTGTTTTTTTGGAGATTAGCATGGCAGTATGATAGATATTGAATAGATTAGTATTTATGGAAAATAAGGGTTTATACTGTGGTAAAATAAATGCTACTAATATCAGGCCCTCTGTTATTATACTCACCCATTAATCCACCTCCATCACGGTACACCATATAAGAGGCATAGCCCATTCCACAGTACAAGGTTGTCCAAACAGGTCCGAAAACCCAGTTTGGGGGCCTCCATGAAGGTAGTTTTAAGGTTTTGTACCATTTCTCGATTGCATTCTTGGTGATAAAACCTCCAGCTATTCCTCCCAAATTGGGTAGCACTGTGAATCCCAAAGCTGGCCAATTTACTAGACTTAGGGCATTTGAGAGAGCCATTGTGATGTGAGATTTGCAGTACTTTTAATCTAGAATAACCAACTTGGTTATTGCTGTATTATTGGATCTGTGCTGTATCAGTGGTTAACCTGGAATGATAAAGAATATTGATGTAATATAAAGTTATATACCTATCATGCTTTCAACCCAAACCCATACACACCTTGCAAACAAGCATACTCAAATTCCCAATTACCAGCTCTTTATTTTATGATCATTTATGGAAGTGACGTAATAAAGCAAATAAAAAGATCCTTGAAATTTTCGATTCTCATATCCCATATCTCGTAAATCGCGGTCGCGATTCTCGCGATCATCGTTTGAATGATTCATACTATAAGTATTCATAGAATATAATGCTTATCAATCTTATCAACTTATCATCCTATGAGACTAAAGTTCTGACTATGATTATTGATCTGAGCAATTGATATAATATACCTACCTACGAATCGAGAATTAGTTTTACAATTAATTCGATTTTATGTTGAATGAAGAATGAACACTGAAATATTTAGGATGTGATTTTCCGGATTTTCCAATAATTGGACCTTGGACCGACCCTGGAGTCTACCGGAGGGATATTTCATTCACATTCCCCGTTGAACCATGGTTACACCCGGTTAGAGTATTTCCGTGAAGGTGGTGGGAGGCAACAACGCCATAATGACGTCAACATTAACTATTTTCGAAGACCTATTTCTTTCACTTTACCCTTTACCACAGTTTATCGTGTATCTTTACCCCGATACCCACTCCATTCATTTTTAAATTGAATGTTCGCATTACATCCTCCATTTTTCATATTCATCATTTGTAAAGAAAAATTCAAGTATAACTTTCAACTTAATACCTTTACGAGTTGGTAAACCCTAGGGCAGGTAGGGGAGGTGTACCCAAACGGAAATGACGTCACGGTTAAACACAATGAAATGGGATTATCAGCTTCAACAATGCTTTAACCATACCGGGTAATGCAAATGAAATATCCCTCACTCTGGACTGCAGTGTTGCCAACCTATTTTGATAAAAATTCCCTAGCAAGGGTCGAGAAACTTCAATTTTTCCAAGAATCTTCATATGTAATACCACAAGTGATAATTAATATTTTACCGGAAATATTCGGTGATTGTTACGACAGCTTGTTGCCTAGTAATTTCGCGAATGACATTGTTATCAAAACTACGAGCAATAGGCGTGAAGTTTGGGAACAATGTCATTATCGAAATTGAAGCAGCAAGCTGGAGTATGTCAATCGGAGAATATTTCCAGGACAAATATTATCACGAGTTGTATGAGTATTCTATGATTGAGACAATAAACGAGCGGCTTGCGAGAGTAGCGCACACTGCATCCATCATTCTGGCTTCCAACATAATTGACGTTTAAAACTATCAAAATTTTAACGCTGAAAAGCGAGGAAGATGTCACGTGTGGGTTAATTCATTGGTAGAGCAAGTCCGATAGAATTCAGTAAACAAAAAAATACCGCTGTAATATACAGAAGAAAACGTGAGAATGGATTCTGATCGATGCGATCGTGCGTAATTGCTATACAACACGCATTACCTAACCTACGTACTATACTTTACCAACTGCCATATAGTACATCAAAAAAGTTTGGTCAAATAGTCTGAATCAATCTGTATTATAATTCTTGACAGCTATGTCATCCGCTGTTGACGGCGATTACGCAATGATGACATACCTGGAGGAATAAACGAAAACTGTGCGATGTGCTTACTGTGCGTGAAGAGCTACTTACTTTCTCTAGTGGCCGTAGGTGAAACAATCAAAATCTATTCTATCTAATCATCAATAAAAAACATCAAAGTTCAGATTATACAAATTTTTGGATCGATGGATTGGATCAATTTAGGTACGTGAGTATTTCTGCTATGACTAATCGATAATCATTCCGTACAAATTGGCGTTATTCGATATTATCAAATTTTGATAGTACATAATGAAGAATATTGTAGTAAATCATGCAGTGAGCACCATACTAAATATGGAAATGAAAAGTGAATTGAAACTTATATTTGTTGGAGAAGCGACATTGTTCATGAAATTATATGGATTCGTTAAATCACATAAATGTTTTCTGTTTTCAGAATGAATAATGAAGACGTCCCCAAAAGTGAAAATGTTCATGAGATTGTTATACCGAGAAACAATCCTTTCAGAGCCATATCAGAATGACTCCTGAATGTCTCCATGAGTTACATGCACATTTTTCCAATTTTGTTGGCTCATCTTTTCCGTCAGTAGAAGTACCTACCTATTCCTTATTCCGTATCTACTATTTTTTCTCAAAGTTTCTGATTACAACAAAATTAATATGATGCATGTCAAATCCCCTTTTTTTGTCAAACATTCCAAACATTCCACCACACATTGGATGTTCTGAGACGGAATGGCCAGTGGCACCAGGATGATATGAAATTCCACAGAATAGTCAATAAAACGGCGATTCTGTCCCACTGGTGACAATAGCAATGACAATTAAACGCAACTAATATGACTACAAAAAAGGGTCATAGCCGTCATAGGTTCTTTTTTTATAGCAGTGGTCATCGGAAAAATGATAAGGTGAATTCATCGCGTCCATTCCACAGATGTTATTTATTTATTTATTTATTTAATATAATACATCCAAACAGATCATAGATCCACTAGTTGGAGTATATAACAGTATTTTGTGTGATACAGTAGTTAATCTGTTAACAAAAGTTGGTTAATTCGAGATATGCTGAAATAAGATATTTTTAAACTGGGTTAGTGAAGGTGAATATATATCTACACCATCCAACCTATTAAATTGTCTGCACATGTGAAACAGGGGACTATGGAAATGGTGGTAGGAGTTAGTTGCATCGATGTGAAAGGGGATGTTCGATCTCGAAGTAATTCGTGGCACCTTGAAATTAACTAGGGCTAGTAATTCTGGTGAGTCAATTAGACCATGTATGACTTTGTAAAGGAATGTAAGGTCAGAGATTTCTCTTCGCTTCCTCAGAGTAGTTACCTCGAATTCTTCGAGTAGAAGTTGATGATCGTAATGATTCACTGGGTAGCTGCCGTGCTTTTTGAAATAAAGAAATTTACCTCATCAAATTCTGGACTATAGCGAAAACCAGTTGGGATTCCGGAAAACTCGGTAAGGTTGATATCCGTGCTCCAGCATTTTCGACGGAATTATGAAGCTTTTACATTCGTTTTATTAAAGTTCATGTTTATGTAATGATGACGGCTGGAAGTTTGCTTTTCACTATATACATACCATGTCGCTTCTCTATCCTCTGTGATATTCTCATTTCATCTGAGGCTGTGGAAATACTGCTTTTGAGAATAAATGAATATGGAAATCATTTTCATAACACGAAATGTTTCAAGAGAGTGAATATTCAAATGATATTTTACATTGAAGTAAAACCAAAAACAAAATGAGCGTGATGAGACCTATACAAGGTGTCCCAGAATAACGGGGAGGTAATTATGCAATTTTTTACTCAGCCGAACCCCGCCAACCCAGACCCCTGAGATTCATTACACCCTGTATAACCTGAACAACTATGCACGATACAATGTTTCAAAGTGAAATCAGCTATACTCTCTGATGAGCTCTGATGAGCTCTTCCCACTGTTGAAGTTTTTACGTTTCCCAATGGGACACCCTGTATAGGAGAACGAGTTTTGATAAAGAACTGTTCGACATTACTCAAGGTTGGCGAAAATAGGAAGTTGAGTTTGTTAGACTGGTATTACCTACTAGTGACGGAATGATATATAAGAGGTTTCTGAAGAACACTTTCCGTGGAAGTATCTATAGGAAAGTGAGAGATCGTCGTCTTTCATACTGAATTTGGAATTTCATGAATATGAAATGGTGTAAAAACAAGAGCCAAGCGGAAGTGAAAAACGGAAAAATTATTCCTCTTTTACATTTGTTTCAATTCTTTGTTCCTTCAAGGAAAGCTATACGGAATTGAATATAAATAAGGAATTTTCCACTTGTTGATTTTCCGCGTAATGCCGAAAGGAAACTCCTGATGAAGTTCCTGATTAGTTAGGTGAATTTCGTAAAAGATAAATAGTTGCTGAATTCGACAACTTTTCCGATCTTTCAATAGAGTTGGATCGCATGAATCCTCGGATAAATTCAACAAAAATATCCACGTATTTTTTTAATGAATATAATGTTCCTATAACTTTCATTTTGAGTTGAAGAGAGTGTTATACTGGGTGACCTGAGAAAATTTTCCCCTTCCTGTATCTTCGTTGCTCTTTTGAATGGATTTTTCAAATTTGATACATCGATTTGATTGCATGAGTGTATCATTTTGCTAGTATCAGACGAAATATGACTCTTCCGGTTGGTCAGGAAGTGGCTACAATTTTTTTAAAACAGAAACATTATGATTATCTTCTGGAAATTAGGATTCAGTATAACAATAGCTTTCCAACGATATATCACAATCATACTTTGAATTCACAACCTAGCCATATAATATACAGGGTGTCCCTAGACCAGTGGGACAGTTGAATATCTCCTGAACCAATAGGAATTTTCGAAATATTATAATTTCACATCATATTGCATTATGAGTGCTAACTTCAGGAATGACTATATTTTATACGAGGTATGCAAGAAAGGCTCACAAAATCGAACATCAATTTTTTCAAATGGAACACCCTGCATTTCATTGCATTTTCATATTCTCCTTGAAGAGCTGAATTCACCGACCTAGCACACTTGGGGTCTAGCGGGAATGATTTCCGAGATATAGGGTGTGGAAAATCGAGATTTTTCATTTTTGGGAATTTTTTGTGTCGAAACTATTCATTATTGGTCAAAACGGCTCACATGTCCATATCTCAACTTTTGATTTACTATTTACTCGTATTTAATTGAAACAAATACAGGGTGGTGTAGAATTAACAGTTTCAGTCAGAATTCTACACCACCCTGTATTTGTTTCAATTAAATACGAGTAAATAGTAAATCAAAAGTTGAGATATGGACATGTGAGCCGTTTTGACCAATAATGAATAGTTTCGACACAAAAAATTCCCAAAAATGAAAAATCTCGATTTTCCACACCCTATATCTCGGAAATCATTCCCGCTAGACCCCAAGTGTGCTAGGTCGGTGAATTCAGCTCTTCAAGGAGAATATGAAAATGCGATGAAATACAGGGTGTTCCATTTGAAAAAATTGATGTTCGATTTTGTGAGCCTTTCTTGCACACCTCGTATAAAATATAGTCATTCCTGAAGTTAGCACTCATAATGCGATATGATGTGGAATTATAATATTTCGAAAATTCCCATTGGTTCAGGAGATATTTAACTGTCCCACTGGTCTAGGGACACCCTGTATAATTGAGATTTCCCTCGTAACGGAATGTTTTCAAGAAAGTGTGCTTTGGATAATAAAACAATAGCGTGTGAGATACAATAATTCGATGTCAAAGTATTTACATAATAATTTTTTTCTACTCACATAACTAAAATGACATTTAGCGTACGGATATGTAATACCACGCTAAATGATCGATTAATCACGGATTGTCAATCTGTGATTTATTCAAAATATTAAACACGTTACCATGGCAACACGATTTCTTAAACACATTACCATGGCAACGCAGTTCATTAAACACAGCTTCAGTTTCTTGAGACATGTCTGGCCTGTCAATTGTTTTAACTGTCAACTGTTATTTTCGAATTTTGTATCAGAATTATTGAAATAATATTCGTTTGTATCGGAATTCTTCATCAAAAATATATGCGAAATCGATATGCAGACGAAAGTGAAGAAGAGAATGTTCTGGTACTTGCATATCTCACAGAAGTGTAAAAATGAAGCATCCATCTTTGAGAATAATTGATTTATTCTGCTCTAAGCATGACAATAAACGTGAAACTGACGTGAAACATTGCGTGAAACAAAGGTTAGTAAGCAATGGACTGGACACATCCACAACCAATATCACTTATAGGTGTCTTGCTGGTTGCATGCAGTTGCATGTATTACATTCTCAATTCCCATTCCTTTCGAATTATTTTGTAGGTTAGCAGGAATTGCAGGTATATTAATGTAATTTTCGGAGTTCGTAGAAAAATCATAGTATGTAACGCGTTTATAAACTTTTCTAGACACTCGTTTATTAAACACTCGCTCCACTCTGCTCCGCTCGTGCTTAAAATACTCGTTACTAAAAGGACGTTTATAACACTTGTTACATAATATACTTATGCACACCATTTTTTACAATTTTAGTTTTTCTTTATTTTTCAATTCCAATGAACTCATTTTTTTCAAATGCTATCGTAGAATTTTTTGAAGTTGGTTAGAAACGCCCATACATAAAAATACAAGACAGGAAAAAATTTCAATTTTTTGTTTTCCTATTTAGTTTTAATAAAGATAATCTCCATGCTATACCTACTCACATCGTATTGATCTTTTGAACTTCATATTAGTTGGCTATTATATATGATTTTTTCTATAAGTTTAGAATTATTAATGAAACTGCAAAATCTGACGCAACAAAATCTGATAATTTGGTGATTTCCTTAGAAGTTACGAGGGGAACGTATAAAAGTATTTTGTATAAAAATAAAATCACAATTATATGAGTAGATTGAATACTGAATCGTTATTTTCACAAAAAAGTTATACTTTGTATTCGAAATAAAAAAAAAATGGATGTACTTCCGGTCAAACCGGAGGAATGTATGTAAAAAATACGCGAACCACTTGGAAGAAGAAAATAATAACAGAGACTACAGAGAGGCTGATTTCAATAATCCTATATGTGACACCATTTCGTCTTGGTGGGGTCGTTTTTGAATATGCCAGCGGCATCAATATCTCAATAAGTGAATTATTTCATCCAACAAAATTTAAAGAAAACAATTTTTTTAATTGATACGAAGTAAGACAGGTCATAAACATATTTCTTGGGAAAGGTGCTTCCATGCAATGAAATGAAAAAAAATCAAATGGACATAGTTTCATTATAATTATTTTTTTTGGAAACAAACTACATGATTTTAGGGACAATGAATGCACTTTTGAACTATCAACAATTGGATGACCATATATACGGTTAGTTTGATTGGAAATAGCCCCCGCTATCAACCTGTTTTGATACATCACTTATAGGACACTCTGTTTACAAATTGTTTATGTTAGAAATGTACCTAAGATAACATTTCACTTTGAACGAAATTCGATAGATAAAATGTTAAAAGAGGTTTTTGTTATAATTTGAGTCTTCTTTAAACCTTTGGATACCTGTACCTCCGTTATCTTAAATAATTTATGTGAGCAATTTTTTGCCAAACAACTAATTTCGATGAGATATAAATCCTGTTTGAAAATAAACCTCACTTTCAGATTCACCCTGTACATGAAGAAATACATTGAGAATTCACATTCTCTATGTGATAAAAACAATAATTCTTTTTCGGTATATTCAACAGAAAACAACTACTTTCCTGGCTTTGTGCCACGTCGTCGAACATTGAATTATATCAATTGAACATACACAATAACAATTTGGAAATAAAATGTCCTGATGTTGAGAATTTGCATTCTTTTTCAGATAAAAGAATAAACATGCATATTATCACTCTGAATATTGAACAGAAAACAACTACCTACTATCCTAACTATTTGCCACGTCTGTTGAATATCCAAAAGGAGAACATGAAAATGAAAATCCTCTAGAAATGAATCGTTATTTCTGTGCGCAGGTTCCATCTTCCAGAGTGTGAAATTCAATCAACTTGGCAGCTCAACGCTCTCTCCCACATTACGTCCATTTAAAGCCCAATTCTCTCCGAATGAATTGCCTCTTCCTTGACAAATCGGCAGTTATTTCGTCAGAACGAAACAGCGGAATCCCAATAAGAAGGGAACGTAAGGCCAGCTCGTATATAAACGTCTGGTGCTGGTGAATGGGTGACGAGCTTTTCGACGTCTGAATTATTGGGATTTTGAAAAATCTGATGGAAAGTCGTGTTGAAGTTTTGTGATGCATGCTGCTTGAAATCTCAGTATTATTTCATTATACTTGTAGAATAGAAAATAGAAAAATATGCAGAATCTCTATAGCTGTGGCGTTAGATATATCGGAAGCATTCGACCGTGTTTAGCATCAGGAACGTCTCCACAAACTACTATCTTACGGCTTACCACCTCAGCTATATGCCATTTTTCATCCAGTTTTTTATCAGGCAGTTCGCTCCATGTGGTGGTGGACGGCCATCAATTCCGGCGTTCCACAAGTGAAACATCACGACACTGATTCGAGTTTTGTGATGGGAATCTTTACCGCACTAGTGCTTTAGCATTATAGGAAAGCAGGAAAACCGGGTAGAAAGTGGAGTTTCTTGACTAACCCTGTACAGGTTTTTCGAAATATTCATTCGACTCAGCCAGGTTATTTCAACCACCCTGTATGTTATGTTTTTTTTCATCTTATCATCAGATTGCGGTTAGCCTGTGCGTTTGCTCCTTCACCAAAGTTTACACAGAATTAACTTAGTGTGAATACTCAATGGTGTTACCTACTATAGGAATCCTTCTCGTACTGATGTGGATAACTTATTTCTGAGACCTATAATATAACCATAGCGTATACATAATTGATTGCTATGGACTCCTCACAAGTAATCCTGTGTGCAACTAATATTTACTAACTTGGTTATGTGTACGATACATATCTGATGCAACAACAAAGGTATATTCAAATTCAATTAACGGGCCAATCAAATTTTCAGCAGCAGGAATTTATCAGAATGCGAAATGCATTTTGCACAAGATTTGCACGAAGTTCGGGAATGATTCAGGAATCTCTTTGGATAACTTGACTATGGTTTCACTCCCATCCTCGCTTATTGTATAAAAAACATTATGGTAAATTCGTAAGAAAAAGCCAGAAAGCTGAACAATTTTTCTCTCCGCTAATTGTAAGAATGAAAACAGATTGATGGTTTGAGAAACATTTAATGGGTCAAAATGTGCACTTCTTTTCACCCTGAAAATGTGATAACCAATTTGATGGCATCTGATCTGGATCGAAAAAAAAGTTCGTCTACTGCACTTTTTTTGGTTATATGATATAAAATGAACTCAATAATATCTGTAGGTTTAGACTCTAGTGAATTTGACCAACCTGAGAAACATTTTTGGAACTTGTTCATTCAAAATTGTCAATATGGTCATGAAAAAAACAAGAATTTGTTGCTATTCAATTTGCATTTTCGTTTTTTTATTCATCTGAATTGGATAATTATGGTGGAAGAACAACTTTTGGCGGTATCATTCCTATACCTGCTTTCAGTAATCTTCAGAAATTCAGAAGCTCGATTCCAGACGGTTTCGGATTTTTCACTTCTTTTGTTTCCATTAACATTTCGAGCAGAATGGAAAACCCTTGTAAGAAATATTAATGTCTTGGGTCTCAGCAAGTGTTGTTAAAGTAATTGGAATAATTAATCACAGCGGAATCCTTCTACGAGACTAATGCTTATTAATTATGAAGCAAGGTTTCCTGTGACTCTTTTCATTCACTGACCAATTCATAGTAGATCCGTTTTTCAGTTTGCAGCGAACAGAGGGGATTGAAGCGATTATTGCCCTTGAAATGAAATAAATAGTAATTTAAAATAGTAAAGAAACACGCTTCCATAGATGGCGAAACTAAGAAGAAGAAGAAGAAAATAGAATAATAAAAGTGTTTTATTTACATTACATTTACATTTTATACACAACATGAAAAATATTAGCACCTTCGTAATCAATATATTCTATGTTGTGTATTTATCAACACACTTTTATTATTTTATTTTAGTGCGGCTACCTATAAAAGCTTGTTTCTTCAGTTTTTTTAACTATTATTTATTTTTCATTTCTTAGTTCGGCTATAACTATAACTATAAGAGCGTGTTTGTCAGTTTTTGTTATTTTGTTTGCAATTATACTCAGTTTCGACGGAAGAAACATAATCTCCGTTCCCGAGAAGCACTATAGCACAGATTAACAAAAGGTTTGTTAATCTGTGACTATAGATACAAATTTTTAATGAACTGGATCATGATAACAAAACCTGCTCGCCATATTGGATCCACCATATTGAATTTTCCAATATTGGCGGAAGAATCATAATCTCCGACCCCGAAAACCACCAGATACCAATTTCAAATAGAATCAGATCATACTTACGAAACTCGTCCGCCATATTGGATCCGCCATTTTGAATTTCGAAATTTTGACGGGAGAATCATAATCTCCCTCCTCGAAAACCACCAGATACCAATTTTCAATAGAATCGGATCATAATTACAAAACTCTGGAGCCGCCATTCCATTTTTTTTTCTTACAAAAATTTTATGATGCATTGCCACCAGAATGATGTACAAATTTCAAATCAATCGGCCCGTTCAAAGTGGGTCAAAATTGAGTCCAAAGCAGTCGGTTACCTACATAATGGTGAAGCTAATAAAAAGGTCTTGATTAGGAAGAGTATGAAAACAAAGACACCAACTGGATAAAAAAGTAGATTGTTTCATTAGGATCAAAAGTGACCCTTTGTTTGACGAGCTAATTTTGCATTTGCGAGGTGGAGTGTTTAGCGAAATTTCAATTTTTTATAGGCGGAATAGCACAGTTGAGCGTTTGACTAGCCATTAGAACACCGGAAGGTTGCTAGGTTCGATCCTCAGTTATAAATTCTAATCTTGGTAGCTTCGGCCGGAGATGATTCCGCACGACTCGCTGTTGCGTTCCAATTAACAGTGCTGCTCCTAAGGTGACGCAAGCAGCTAGTAACAAAGCCTACACAAAACACTCCTGTAAAGTCGATGGCCAGTTGGTATGTACATATATAGTAACGAAGTACATATACTGCCACTAGGAAGAAATAGATTAGATTCCAGTTAGGTACGCATTGAATGAAATAATATTCATTTTGTGAATCTTAATGTTGATGTTGATTGAAACACTGGATTTTTTTCTATCGCCTTGTACACGCGTCTGAACTAAACAGGTACAAATCAGGTACATATCTGCATTCATACGTTCATACATACAGGGAAAATAATTCGAGCTCAATACACGAATAATAAAGTGAAGTGACATACTATTATCATGAGGAACACACAGGGTAGATAGATCTATAGACATAGATCAAGAAGCACATTAACTCTCGGTTTACGAGAGATTAATCGACTTTTTTTCTTTCCTGATCCTTTTTTTAGTTTTTTCATATTCCTTATTGATCATATCACCAAATCTTCACAATAAACCGTCTAAACGGGTCCCCCTTCAAAGGAGAGGACAATTGCCTCCAAAATGGAAAAAGAAGGCAGCCTCGAAAAAGAGTACTTTTACTTATAAAAAGAGTAAGTGGGGTCACCCTACTACTGACTTGGAGGCTTTGCGGAGCACCTGGGCTCCACGGAACACAATTTGAGTAAAGCTACTCTCAGGTACTATCTAGGAATCAATTTATTCAAGTGATTTTCTGTTTGAATTATACACTCGTCCAACAAAATATTCAGGAACTTTGAATAGGTACGAGCTTGCTTTCAAACAACCACATTCCATTATTTCGATATTTTGGCGAGAGCGTCATCGTCCTTTAGGGCTCTTTCGCCAAAATATGGAAAATGAACAAAAATGTAGATTTTCAGTCACTTATTGGAGCACCTCGAGCAAGGAATGTTCGTTTGAAGGAAAATAATCTAAGGTTTGAACTTCAAATGGACCGACAGCGTGCGGGTATGATTTTTGCTGGAGCTGCTCCAATTAACTTTGCAAATACTGTACCTCCAAAAAACGAGTTAGCAACTATTTGTCTTACAAATAGCTCGAAAATGGCCACTGGGAATAGGTACCCATGTACCTTTGAGGAAAAAATATAATGCACATAGTGCATTGAAAAATAAGTATAGTTTGATGAATGAACTAATGGCCCAAAATGTATATTAAAGGTGATATATCCTTCCAACGTTGATAAGATTCAAAATAACTTTCCCGCATAACTTCTTCAACGTGTAATGGCCCTCGGCTGGCGGCATCGGCCATTTTTCACACCACAGGCCATAAACGCCTACTTTACGCTCTTGATACGTAAATAACTATGATCAACATACATTAGAAGTTATGCCGGTAAATTATTTAAATTTTATCTTTGAACTTTGGAAGGATACATACATTTTGGGCCATTAGTTTATTCATCAAACTATACTTATTTTTACCACGCTTTTATTAGCTTCACCTATATGTCTGTATGAATGCATGTATCTATGTAACCAGCCCCTTTGGACTTGATTTTGACCATCTTTGAACGAACCGACTGATTTGAAATTTGGCAGGTTTATACAGGGTGATTCAAAAGTAAGCGGCATCCTTTCAGAGGCGTATTCCTTGCTTGAAAATAAGGCAAAAAGTTCCTATTGATAAGGATCCGAAAATGCTTCCTAAGGGAGCTACGGCCCTTTGAATAGGACACCTCAAAGACGGTTTTTTCTCTATAACTTTAAAATCCTTCACAACAAATTTTTAAAAATTGGTGTACGGCATAAACATTCGATGGTAAATAGGACTCCGTATTCGAAATTTCAGAATTTCATTCAGGGGCGTCACATGCGGGAGAGGGTAAGTGTAAAAATATCCCTTCTTCTCCGGATATTCAGGTTACTGTGATTTCGTTTGGAAATTATTTCGAATACGGAGTCCTATTTACCATCGAATGTTTATGCCGTACACCAATTTTTAAAAATTTGTTGTGAAGGATTTTAAAGTTATAGAGAAAAAACCGTCTTTGAGGTGTCCTATTCAAAGGGCCGTAGCTCCCTTAGGAAGCATTTTCGGATCCTTATCAATAGGAACTTTTTGCCTTATTTTCATGCAAGGAATACGCCTCTGAAAGGATGCCGCTTACTTTTGAATCACCCTGTATAGTTCTGGTGGGTGGCAATGCATCATGAAATTTTTGTTAGACAAAAAAATCAAATTGCGGCTCCAAAATGGCGGACGAGTTTTGTATTTATGATCCGATTCTATTCAAATTTGGTATCTGAGGGTTTCTGAGGTCGGAGATTCTGATTCTTTGAACGAAATTTGGAAATTGAAAATGGCGGATCCAATATGGCGGACGAGTTTTGTAATAATGGAACAGTATTCCAGGAGAGGTCGGATCTGTGCCTTATAGATCATAAGCAGCTGACTGGAAGTGAAATAGCTCCTGGCCCGAAACAGAAAACCAAGTTCTTGGGATGCACTTTTAGCAATTGATCTCACGTGATTTTCCCAAGAAAGGTTATTGCTGATAGTAATACCAAGCATCGAAATGGATGTCTTCAAAGGTATGGTTACTCCTGACAAGCTTATGTTAGGCACAGTGAGATTGGCTTTTCAAGAGAAAAGGCATGCTTGTGTTTTATTTGCATTGAAATCTACCAAGTTAATGGATTCCCATTCGAGAATTGTTGCCAAGTCCATATTCATGTTGTCAACATTTCTCCCTCTATCGTTTCTGATTTGCCTGGCTGGAATTGAAGCCCTGGACGAGAGGGCGGTATGGAGGGTACTTTCATCCGCGAAGCTGCGTACTGGACATGAAGTTGCTTCCAACAAATCGTTGATATGGAGTGGAAATAGTGTTGGTGCTAGAATTAATCCTTGCGGAGCACCAGCATTTATGATAAGTGAGTCAGATGAAACTCCGTCGATCACTACATGGAGAGACCTGTTTGAGAAAAAATTAGCTAGCAGAGTACATAGCTGGGGAGGCAAGCCATAAGATGGAACCTTGGCGAGGAGTCCGTGGTGCCAGATTCGATCGAATGCCTTGGAGATATCAAGTGCCACGGCTAAGGTTTCACCATATTTTTCAATAGATTGCTGCCATATATGTGAGACGTAAGCGAGCAGGTCACCAGTTGATCTCTGATGACAGAAGCCATATTGCCTATCCTTGATAATACCAGAATGTTCCAGGTATTTCATGAGCTCGATGTTGATAGCTTTCTCCATGATCTTTGAAATAATAGATAGCAGTGCGATCGGTCTTTAGTTGCTAGGTAGGGTCTTTTTAGGAACTGGTTGTACACTCTTGCAATTTTCCAGTTGGACGGGAATATCACCAATTTATAAAAGTGGTTGAACAACTTGTAGATAACAGGTGTTAGTTCGGGAGCACATTTCTTGAGAACAATCGGTCGGAGCCATAAGCTTTGTTGTTGGTGTTGAGACCCAATAAAATCTTCCTTATAGTACGTTGGCGAAAGGTGATCTCGAGCATATGACTGTCAATTGGCGTTATGTTTGAAGGTTGTTTTCCCGATGATTCCAGAGTGGAATTTCCAGCAAATAAATGCGCAAACATATTGGCTTTCTCCTGGGCAGTTGTGGCTAGTGTTCCATCTTCCTTGGTTAGAGGAGGAAACGAGCTGGAACTGCTGGAAGTGAAGTTTCTTTCTACAGCTTTGGCGACGGACCAAAATGAACGGGATCCATTAGGACATTCAACAAGTTTTGATCTTATTTTGCCATTATGAGCATCATTTGACGATCGAATTGTCTCATTGCATACGCCTCTAGCCTCGACATATTCTGCTCTAGTCTCAGGGCCTGATTACGAAGGTGCTAATATTTTCTATGTTGTGTATTTATGAACACACTTTCATTATTTTATTTCCTACTCCTTTTAAGTTTGGCTATCTATAAATGCATGTTTCTTTTGTTTTTCAAACTACTAGTTATTCAATGTAATATCACTTTCAGTAAGCTCTGTATACATTTTTGAGTTACTCGAGGTAATTTTGCACTTATCATGCGATGTTTTTTTTTCAAAAAATTTGTAGATACTATACGTCTGCTTTGTCGAGGACGAGGAATTTCACGTTAATCCCAACTGCGGGCGATATTATTAAAAAAGTTTCCGAAGCAGCTTTTCTGTGAGCAGCGGAAAGCTGGCGCCCTATGCAGGCGGGAAAAGGAAAAGTTGATGGAATTCCATTCCATATCTGATCCGCATCAGAACGAGTTAAATAGGTCAGGAATAATATTGCGTTAATGATAGAGCTGCTGTGAGATGTGGGAGGAAAATCGATAGAAATTTAAGCTTGGAGAAAGATTGTTGCTCATAACAAAGGAATTATGTGACGAATTGTTCGAGAAACGGTGTGTTTCTCGAAAATAAAATTTAATACAGATGAAGTCTTCAAATTGAACGATCCACCCTATTTGGTAACTTCTATAAGTCCTACAGCAAGATCTCTCTAGGTCAACCAAAAATCGATAAAACTAAAGTTGAAGTTCACCATTTGAAAACTCAAGAATAGTTATTTTTACACCAAGGTAGTAATGAATATCATTATTATCCAGGAACCAAGGTATAGGGGTATGAGGTCCAGTCTGGGTGTGCTACGACGCATCTTCGTATACGCGTCACTGCCTGCTGCGAGTGAAACAATTGCTCGCGGTCTGAGCTCGCAGCTATCAATTTGCCCGAGTCGCCGTGATCATTTTGGTGTGAGAATAGACTCGCAATGAGTTATGCGCAGAAAAAACGGATTCAAGATACGTGAGTAGCACACCATATTATATTTCCACCATGGATGAACCCATGGATAGCGCACACAAAGAAATAGTATGGGTTGAATTGACAAAAAAATGTGTTTATTCAACAACATCATCATAATTGTTGAATAAAACTACAATGATGGTACATTCAATGATTAGGTGATTGTCAAAACAATTGAGGAATAATTGTACATGAACAAATTCAACGTCAACCAAAAATATTAGTTGGTTTTGATAATATTTTTGTGCTACAACCAATAATTTGTAAAAATTAGTCAAATCGAACTAGGAACTTTCAACAACATTATAACTGTAACTGAAATATCATATTAGCTCGCTCACTGTTATATTTGGTAGACAAACGAATAGGAAGTTATAATCAACATATATAAGTATTTCAAATCAAACTAAAGATAGTATTTCAACTATATTATATTGTAACTAAAATATCATTACAGCTTGCTCACTGTTAAAGTTGGTAATCAAACGGAAAGGAAGGTAAAATCAACCTGCAACTATTTCAAATCACTCTAAAGATAGTATTTAAACTATATTATGTTATATAACTAATATATTATTACAGTTCGTTCACAGTCATAGTTGATAGACAAACGAACAGTAGGTTAAAATCAACCAACCTTCTTTGAAGGGTTGACAATGAGCTTGTGATCTTCCCATTGGTATTTGCAGGGCGAAAGCGTCCACATGAGATTTTGTTGCTGGCGTCTTATTTTGTTTTTTGTGTTGTGGCTATATATTATTTTGAAATTATCGTTTCACGTTATACCTATTCTGCAATGAAGTGAATTTGGTAAGTCGATTATGTAATCACTGTATTCGATATCGAGTTTTAATTTAGTACTAAATTTGGTAATGATTCAACACACTGTATGAGATTATTGCTCAAGTTCGTATCTTTTTCTCAGGACTCTCTTAAATTTTTGGATCATCTAGTACCTACAGAAGAAGTGGATATATCCCCAGGGAGGTTGTATATCACAAGTACCAGAACCATTGATAACATTTTGAAATCTCTCGTCAAGGAGTATCACTGATGTATAGTCTTCTCAATTAATAATCATGATGAGGAAAATTCATCAGATGATCGTAATTATGTGATGGTGAGTATTATTCATGAATTCAATCAATTCATTATCAAATTCATATTTCGATTCAATACATTTCTTGCAGGAAAAAGATGATAAACTGTGGTATCAATTGAATAACGTCCATTGAGTGTCATAAAGGATAAATGAAAGAGTACATTCAAATAACGGAGACGAGAAATTACAAATGAAGAGAATTATACTGTAGATATTTTGTGAAGTTGACCACCATGTAATGAATAAACTTGATGTTTATTCGAAATCTGTATTAATTCAGTGGTACAAGAACCTGAAAAATAGTCAATATATACCTATATCTACTATGCACTTTGTTGGTGAACCAAATATTATATTATTATATCATCTTAACAAAATATAAGTGAAGGGACAAAAATTATGGTTAACATACCACTCATTTTGTTCATTTGTTGTGAGATTAAAATCTGGTTGATAACCAATTTTCTTGATCAAAACAACAATTACATTCGTATGCTGACTAAAAATATTCAACTATTGTTCGCTGGTTGATTTAATTATCAAACGAGATAGGCTCATTTTCATTATGCTCTTTTTGGTTGATTTAACCCATCAATTTTTTTGAGTAGAAGCAAAGTCTGTCAGTTGAGCATCAAATAATGAGGGCTGTACTTGTCAGAATGAATCACGCATTCATAATAAAAATGCTTTTATCTGATGGCATGTCATAATGACAACGTTATGTCACTCAATTTTGATGACATAAGGAAGCTCATTATGGGACTAAGTACCATAATGAAATTCTATAAGGAAAACATGTAATGGTTTGATCAAAAAAGTTTATTCAAAATGCATAACTATGTACAAAACTATTTATTATAAATGGTAAAAGAACAATTACTACAATTTGTAATATTAATATAATGGCAAAGCACAGCTCACTCACCTACTAATATTTGAAACTACACAATACTTACTCCTTTAAAAATAGTTGTCATTGTGACATGTCGAAAATGCAGTTTTTAATTTTTGGAAAATGTATTGATATAAATGCCATCAGATAAAATTTTGTATGTAATACGAATCATAAACAATCATTATGGCACACGCCGTGATAACATTCACGACTTGTACCATAATGATCGTCTTTATGATCCTTATTACATAAATAACTATTATTTCTGACATTGACATTATAAGCTTATATCGTCATAGTTACGATATCTATTATGAGGGTCATAACTCCCTTGGGATGTTATAGATGCTATAATTCCCTCTAACTAATATTAAATAAGAAATGCATAGCAACAACCACGCAGTAACGTAGCAATAAGGAATCTCCTATTCGCGGTACTCGGTAGTCAAGATCATCATCTGACGTTCTGATGACATTGAATCTATACGGAAAAACATGTCTAACTTCCAATCGGGAAGGTATCTAATGAATGAAATCAGTCAGAAATAAAATTATCTATGTATCACGGGAATTACTGAGCCTCAATAACCTCAGGCAATTGCTGTCCCTCGGGCCAGAGGCCCTCGGGACGCAAACTTTGCCATCGGTAAGTAAGGCCCTCATAATTCCCTTAATACATAAATAACTATTTATGCTTCGTGAACGTGTAATAGTCTCTGCCTTCCATTGTTAACTCAATTGTGTTGCCGTACAGCGATCTTCCTGACGGACTCGTGGTGTTGCTTAGCAACAGAATTTCGTGAACAATGAAGCGACAGTATTATCTTGAATAATCAGAACATCGTGATATTGAACTAGGAAGAAGCCAAATACTCAAAGTGGAATGCAATGGTCACAAATAGAGACATTACCACAATAGTCCATAAAATGAACGAAAATGATAGATAACGAGAGAAAAACAACTACTTTCCTGGCTATATGCCACGTAGAACATTGGATTACATTACAGCCCTGTACTGATGAGAGCCAACTGCTCGAAACCGGTCTGTAGGTAGTCACGCATTCCTCAACCACAGCTCGGCGTTTAGGATGGGAACACTTGCGATTTTATTCGTCTATACGAATTATTGCATAGATTTCGGGAGGATGTTCTGCGTGGCGTATAGCCAGGAAAGTAGTTCTTTTTCTCTCGTTATCTACCATTTTCGTTCATTGTATGAACTATTGTGGTAATGACTTTGAGTTTCTCTCTATTTGTGATCGTGATATTGTCAAACTTGAGGAAAAATCCCAGAATCTTATTGATTTCACGAACCAAATATTAAATCAATTCCTGAAATCCTTTCATTCAACCATCACGATAGATATTATTTGATAAATTCAAATTTCGCTTCCATTTCCGATATGCAGTCTCAGCACTCTCAGCTAGGGAGTTCATTCCCTGCGGGCATTGTACTTGCTTGCTGCTACTGCATTGATCATCAATAATTATATTCAACCTGAGGAGTAGGGAAATCAATCAGAGGGACAGTCGTATTTGCCGAGCCCAACGATGAGGTCGTGGTTTGACACCTTTCTACCCTGGTGAGTAACCCTTGTGTCAGATGGTATTTCTTTCATATTTTGTTCATACTTTGTGGTCATTTTAGTATCTTCCCTTTGGTTCATTTGATTCAAATAAACTGTTTTACATTTTTATGTAATTGCTTCGTTATTTCCAAGTCTTGAATGCATAAAACTACCCCTAAAGCTACGCCCTAGACCGACCACTAGTTACATCAGGTGTGACAATATTATACCTATGAAAATCGTGTTGATTGACGAAGAGCTGTCGAATATAACACAAATAGAATGACAAACTAAATCTTTTCTGCAAGGAGATAGATATACTAAAGCTTGATGTCATCATGATAATAGGGGATTGAAAAAGTGCCGTATGTTGCAGGTAGATTCTTGAGCTTACATGAATTCACCATGAAATAAGTGCAATTTATGTTGGTAACTGGTGGATGATTGAAATGAAATGTTGACATTTCGATTTTGACTAATTTTGAGGTTATAATACAATTTTGCGAAGGTGAGATTATTGTGTATTGTTTATTTATTATATTTTCTCTGATCGGAATGGAAATGAATACAAACAATAATGAAAAACCACGAGGTGGTAGTATTAGCAAAGAGCAGAAAAGGATTATGATAGGAATGATGGAGGCTTCTGGAGACTTGAGGAAAGGAATATTTCACCCCCAATTAACTTATAAGGATTCTCAAGTACCTATCAATCCTCTAGTAATGTCTTTGGACAAACGAAAAACTTTAATAAATTGTGCAGCATACAATCACTAAAATGGGTCCCTTCTATAGGCAAAAACCTTCTTCTTGGTCTTCTAGCAAGGATTCCAGCCACTTCCACATTTTGTGAAGCTATTTCAACTGTTTACCATGTTTTGCAATACATTTATGTTTTTCCGATTTTTCACTAGGGTTCAGTGCCCATGCCCATCACAAATGAGAATAACTTTATATTTCACGAGTGTATCATATGGGAAACATGTTGTTTCCATGGGTATTACCATGGGAAGCAGTTCTCTTGAGATGTGTAGGAGTATTTTCCCATACAATAGTTCAAGAATACATCATCTCAAATTTCCATGGGAAATATCGCATTTTTCCCATGGGAACGAATTCCAACTGATTCGAGAATCGGGCCCCAGCTCGCAATACTCCTTTCATATCAAGCGCATTTTCAGTTCCCATTGACATTCAGTTGTCGTAAACGTGTTGAAACCTAACAATCGTTACCACTTTTCCAAAGAGGTGCCACACACTGCTATTATGAGGTAATGGATTTATGAAATTTCATGGCATATTGACCTTTTCGTAAATAAATTTCAGGTCACAGTTCATGCCGATTGAAAAAGAGGGTGGAATATTTTGTGCAATGGAGGTTGAACCGTTTTCACAAAAATAGATATAAAATATATACGCAAGAATAAATATTTACGTAGAATATTTTCTTTATTTTGATGAAAAATTTCACTTGAACAGATTTTAAAATGACCAGCTCTGCATCAGTTCTACCGATTATGTATAGGTTGAATAACTAGGAACGGCTGTAATCAATCATTCTTCCAACTTTGATCGTTAATATTATTTGTTGAGATTTAGTTTCTCTATTTCATCGTGTAATACTTTGCATACCATTCAATTCCTTAAATCACGATATCTATTGATACTCTAGATCACGCCCTCTAGTGGCAACGGTGATATGAATATGAAACCAAATCGAATCACAGTTGATAGAATAGGAAGAGGCCTCTGAAACGAGCCAAAGATTGTGGTATTTTGTTGAAGATAACCAGAGTTATAGACGTTTAGAAAACACATAAGTTGACCACTTTATTTTTTGAGATGGGACAAAAAGTGTGATACAAAAAAACTAGGAATTTATGAACGATCGAACTGCATATATTTTTGGTATAGGTACCTTGTTGCTACTAAATACGGAGAAAATTCCAATATTCTCTTTACTCATAGCCGTTACGCCACCTAGCGAATACTTTAGAAACCTAAAAATATTTTGCAGCCATTTTTCAGGGTCACACTTTTCAAGATATTTTTTTCCTCGAAGTTGTATCATTATTCGTTGATGATAGTGATGCCCGCGAGTCTCGTTTTCGAGAATCTTGCATGGTCTCGTCTCGTTTTCGAGACAAGACTCGAGACGAGACTCGGACAAGACGAGACGTTTAATGGTATCGTCTTGAGTCTCATGCAAGACTTCTCGCGTCTCGTGCGAGAGTCTCGCAGGTAAATATTTCTGCGTGCCGACTGCGGACTTGAGAATTTCATTCATTATACAACATATTTAGAAATAATTCAGACTATTTAGCACAGATAGACAAAACATTTTATGTTATTTTTATGACTTTGGAACATATAATGTTATGTTTTTTTTTCTTGTTTAGATGTATGATGTAAATATATACCTATTAGGTACTTACTTTTCAATAAATGAAGTTATTTTTGTTGTAATTTTCTCTTCCTACTTCTACATCATACCTAAATAAAAAGTAGGTAAAGGTAAATATCCCGTACTAGACTAGAACAAGATTACGCATGACAAAATTGCAATACAATTGCGAGACTCTCGTACGAGAAGCGAGACAAGACTCGAGACGAGACTTTATGACGTTGGTCTCGTATGAATCACTAGTTGCTGAGATATGGCCGACAGCTGTTCTTAGTTGTTCACCTTGTACGAAATTTAGTAGACAAGTTGACTTCACCCGTTACTTTGAAGTATCTGGTAAACAATAATAGAGTCCCACATAAGCGACGTTTGATATTTTCATTAGTTGAAAATGGCATATTTTTATTTCATAATTTGAATGAACATTTCATCACAAGTTATGTAATATTTTACTTTACGCAACTGGTTACGTGAAGTATGACGTTTCCAAACTTCCCTCAGTTTCGAAAAGTGTTTTTTAATTACGGTGTCGGACGTTTGTTTTTCACAATCAATTTATCTTCATAAGACAAAGCACTGAATGAGTTCACCAAAAAGTATTCCACTAAATCGCAATCGTTCAAAACACTCATTTTTCAGAAATTCATAGAGCCCCTAACCATTAACCTAACATAAACATAAACAATGCACTCGCGTTTGTCCGCAATTCGCGAGGCGACACGACAAACACGTGCTATTCGGGCGTATTCGGGCATTTGCATTGCGCGCGTAGGTTGCGCCATGTGACGGAGTCTAGCCTCCTATAGATGTTGCCAAGTTGAATATCTTACGCATGATTTGCAGACTTCAACGTGTGATGCGTGGGAAAGCACTGTTGCCAATTCAAAAATATTTAACTAAAAACAGGAAATAAAATCAAAATCCATGTATTTTGGTGTCCTTTTAATGAGAAAGTATTGATAATATTAGTTTAAGGAAAATCTCTGAGGAGGCTCAGCCTCCGTTGCCTCCTCTGAGGAGCCGCCACTGCAACAAAGCTAGACTTACATACAATATTCAGAAATTTTGTATAGAAAATATGCAGTAATGATCATTAGTCACCTATCAACGTATCAGTTTTATTTTTTGAAACGTTGAATTCCAAGCTATTTTTGAAGAAAAAAAGCAATAAGCAAAAACGAGTACACAAGGAAAGTGCTAGTTTTGGCACGTGTTGGAGATTAGACCTTGATCAGAACTATAGCTAGAGACCCTTGTAATCCTTTTACGATCTAATTATAGGGATACGTGACAGTCACATTTATGATTTCACAGCAAGCTGACTTCTGGAGTATCAAGGGATCCTCTCAAGCTTGTTTGCTTGCTTATTCGCCCTCGAAATTCAATTCTGAGTTAACTATTTCCCAGGACATGAAACAGGGGCGGATTCACGGAAAGTTCAACGGTATGCACGCAGGAAATTCGACACAGCAGGAAAAAATTAGCAAGCTCAGATGTTTTCAAATTGAAAACTATATGTG
Organism: Phaedon cochleariae; assembly: GCA_918026855.4. Taxonomy (NCBI): domain Eukaryota; kingdom Metazoa; phylum Arthropoda; class Insecta; order Coleoptera; family Chrysomelidae; genus Phaedon; species Phaedon cochleariae. The sequence goes on from OU896708.1 coordinate 60,659,796, forward strand.
AGTGACTATAGTAGGTACTTACTTTTAAATCATAATATACCAACCGGATTCCTCCGCCTTTCGCTGCATTTTTTGTGCATTGTACAACAGCACAATGAATAGTCGAAAAACACGATTTGTATGCCAAAATAATTGTGAAAAACTATTTAAATTATTTGTAAACAAAAAAGAAAAGAAAGTGAGGTTGTGTTTCAATGTTTCACCCATATATCTACTACTCATATATGGAGCATAGCTGTCCTCACAGCGGGACCAACTTCTGTCTCTATAGGTAACGAAATCGACCAATAGGCGTTGATGCCGACGTAGGGAAAAATAATACGAAACTTGTTAAACCAATATGGCTACGAATCTCAAACTTTCCATCCTTATAGATTCGAAAAGCACCTCTCATTTTGGTCCCATTTTTGTTGAGATATCATATAGGCGATACGCCATATAGAAATAGTAGATATATGGTTTCACCATTGACCTCAATGTTATATTGGGTTCATTGTGTTTCACCTCCAGGGACGGTCATCTGACAGTTTTTGCACGCAACCCATAGATCAAATTTGAACTATATATAGCGTGGTGAGCAGTTCAATTAATACTTCGTCGACTGGACTATAGTCGAGAGAGCACGTATACAGGGTCCGCTCTCCATCGATTCGTGATCTATCGACCTCTGCAGACGGTAACAGAGAATTCGAATAGATTATCATCCCTAAAGGGCACTTACCTTCACGTCGCACGTTAGAGTCCTGTTGGTCCCAGCAGATATACTATATAGAGACAAACCCCGCGGGGCGTCCTGGCTCTTACTCCTAACGACATGCCTGGTATATCTCGAGAAGTCAAGGAACGAAGCAAACTTGGGTCCCTCTCGATGGAATGATGAATGCACATGAAATGGAGTATAATGGAGACAAACCATCAACGAAGACCAGTGTACAGTGTGTCCCGTTTTCGATGATTTTGCTAATTAATGTATTCAAAATATTCAAAGGATGTACTGTCTGTATATAGGTTAGTCGAGGAGGTGTTACATTCATTATTTCAGATTTTTTGGGATTTTCTCTCCTCGTCTCTATAAAATAAAAATATGAATACTATTTCAATATACGTGTAGTTAGGACAAATCAAATGATTTGCCCGAAATGTCACTGCGTTTAAAGAATTTTCCTATCATAGAGCCTGAAAGAAAAATTCACTTTGGTTGAATGATTGAATAGTTCCAGAGGCCCAATGAGGGATGAAAAGCAATGGAGAACAGTTCCTATGTATTATTTTTATATGGGATTTGAAAAAAAAATTGAATAGGAGATAATTTAGAGTTTTGAATAATTCACTTCTCAATCTACCTATTTTGTAACTTGAAATCATACCCATTTTTAACATATACAATATCTTGATGATTTGATACACGAAAAAGATTCAAATCTCAAAATGATTTATTATCTAAATATTTCCTCATTGACAAAAGCATCTCTAATTTGAATCATTTGTTCGAAAGAAATGCATCTCTTATCTTTGACCTAAATCGTTTTTTCTTTGTTTTGTTATCCATGTAAATCACATAATTCAGAGTGGTAGCCAAAGTCAACCATATACAGTAAGGCACAATGAGTAGTCCAGCGATTGGGTTTATTTGGTAAAACAGGTATGTCATTCCCAGAGCAGTAGCATTAATCAACTGAATCTCATACAAGGCCTGAAATATTATCATTATGAAAATCTGCACAATAGAGTAAAATATAGGTAGCTAGTTATATCTACATTGAATTAAAATTTAAGAAAACTCACTAGTTTGAGATTCTTTGCGCCAAAGAATATTGGAGTCCATGCCCAGTTTGCAACAATATTCACCCCATATACAGTGAGGGGCAACCTTGCTGGACCTGAAAAATATTTCGTTTTTTGATTAAATCAAAGAGAAACAAAAATAGTAGGTAATTGCTACCTCAGATTTGACTGATTGAGTGAATGGGCATATGTTTCAATTGCCCATATTCTTCCCGATGTAAGTTACTTTTGGAGGTTAAAAGTTCTTAGGAAATAAATGTGAAAAGCTCACAGTCATTTCCACCCAGTGTTCATAAAAAAATGAACAACAATGGTAGATTACGGGAGAAAAACAACTACTTCCCTGGCTAATGCCACGCAGGATATTGAATTACATCCTCCCGAAATCTATGCATCGACTCGTTTAAACGAATACTGATACAAGTGATTCTTTCCTGAATGCCTATTGATTTCGATCAAGCCAGGCCGCTAGACAACCACTGACCGGTTTCGAGCTCTTTGACTCTCATCAGTGCAGTGTAGTCTCCAGCCAGCAGTCCTAAGACCGCCGTCTGAGCGAAGCCTAGCCAAACAAAAATCAAGTTGGCATTATATCCACCCCGAGGCGTCTTTCATCGATAAAATGAAAGTAACGCCATCTGAGTAGACCGAGGAAAGAATCACTCCAAAACTGAAATTCCCATACGGGAGTGGCTGGCAGCCCGACTGGCGTGATAAGAACTACGAAATAGCCACAATGCTCACAGTGGAATGAAATAGTAAATAAATGTGAAAAGCTCACAGTCATTTCCACCCAGTGTTCATAAAAAAATGAACAACAATGGTAGATTACGGGAGAAAAACAACTACTTCCCTGGCTAATGCCACGCAGGATTTTGAATTACATCCTCCCGAAATCTATGCATCGACTCGTTTAAACGAGTAGTTCTTAGGACAATTTCCATTGGTAGTGAATTCCAAAGCTTCGCCGTTCTATAGACGAACAAGTTTTGGTAGAGTGTTGTTCGACATATTTCAAGGTTAACGACGAAAGGATGTGCTGACTAGGCCTGTCGAGTTCGCCTGACTGGTATCGCTAGTGATGGAATTATAGCACAGATTTCGGAGGAACATTTTCCGTGGAAGTATCTATAAAAAAGTGAGTGGTCGCCAAATTTTCTACGGTGTTCTAATGAGGTCAAAGAATTAGTGAGTGTGGCATCACCCACCAGGCGAATGGCTCTTCGCTGGATGGAATCCAAGAGCATCAGCGTATGTTTGGGTGCTAAACCTCATACATGTGAACAGTAGTCTAAAACTGGCCGTATTTGTGCTTTGTAGATCATGATAAGATGTTGAGGTGTGAAATAGTTTTTTGCACGGAACAAGAATCCGAGTTTTTGTGAAGCAGCTTTAGCGATGGATCGAACATGATTTTCTCATGAGAGGGTGTTGCTGATAGTAATACCGAGCATAGATATGGTGGGCTTGGTGGGGATGGTGGAGCCAGACATTACAATATCGGGCATACTGAGTTCCGCCTTTCTAGAGAAAATGCAGGCTTGAGTTTTGGTGGCGTTGAATTCAACTAGGTTGTTTGTTCCCCAGGCTGTGATTTCAGCAAGATCTTCATTGACAGCATTGACCTGCCTGCGCCGTGAGTTCTTAGTTTCCTGGGAAGAAATGGGAATTCTGGAAGAGAACGCAGTATGGAGGGTACTATCATCTGCAAAGCTGTGGATGGGGCAAGTTGTTACTCCCAACAGATCATTGATATGAAGCAGGAATAATGTTGGTGCCAAAATTGATCCTTGTGGAACGCCGGAATTGATGCCAATGGTATCAGACGATACACCGTCCACCACCACGTGAAGCGATCTGCCTGACAGCGTTAGCCTGACTTCGTCGTAAGTTCTTGGTTTCCTGGGAAGAAACGGGAATTCTAGAAGAGAACGCAGTATGGAAAGATTATCGTCTGCAAAGCTGTGGATAGAGCAAGTGATTGCTCCCACTAGATCGTTGATATGAGCTAGGACTGCTAGGAGCAATGTTGGTGCCAAAATTGATCCTTGTGGAATGCCGGAATTGGTGGCAATGGTATTAGACGATACCAATAGGTTAGTATAATGAATATACTTGCTATTCAAGGGCCTCTGTTATTATACTCACCCATCAATCCATTTCCATCACGATAGACCATATAAGATGCATAGCCCATTCCACAATACAAGGTTGTCCAAACAGGGCCGAAAGCCCAGTTTGGGGGCCTCCATGAAGGTAGTTTCAACGTTTTGTACCATGTCTCGATTGGATTTTTGGAGATGAAAACTCCAGCTATCCCTCCCAAATTGGGTAGCACTGTGAATCCCAAAGCTGGCCAATTTACTAGGCTTAGGGCATTCAAAAGAGCCATTGTGATGTGAGATATGCAGCACGTCTAGGCTTCGTGACTGGATCTACAATCAATTGGTTGTTGTATTATTGGATTTGTGCTGTAAATTAGTATAGGTGACCTGGAATGATAAAGGATATTGATGTAAATTGATCTAGTTATATCTCACGCTTAACCCAAACACACCTTGCAACCAAGCATACTCAAATTATTTTATGATCATTACTATATATGGAAGTGATATATCCTTGAAATTTTTGATATACTCCGATATCTCGCGATCATCATGAGAATGGTTCAGATAGAAGACAAAAAAAAAACTATATGAAACATGCTTATCAACCATTTTTACCAAAAAGAGGTGTAGATTTATGATATATTGTTATATTATTCATCTTTCTTTCAATATATGTGATTAATCCATAAAAAAATCTTATCCTTATCCTATGAGACATAATTATTATGAGTATCATAATATACCTAGGTACTGTTAGAAATATATATATATCTATATCTTCTGATCCTATTAGTAAGATATGACTGTTAGAAATATGATAGAACACCACCCTATATATATCTATATCTTCTGATCCTATTAGTAAGATATGACTAAGGTGTTTGTTATTTCATTGCTCGGTTAGCACACGAAGAATAAGGAGACAGTAGTTGGAGAAAATAGATGATTAACCGTTTATCTCATTGAATAGTGTTTCAATAACCATAGTGTGATAGTGCGAATCGATGAATCAGAACTATTTTGATTTCATGTTGAATGAATTGAACTGAACTGAATATTTAGGGATTTCCACTTGTAATACCACTAGAGATTAAATTATTTCCGGAAATTGTTTTGAGTTCATGAATATATCTTTCACATTATTCCGAGTCCGAGGATAATTTTCAAAATATTCATGAACGAAATTTCAGTGTGGAATTCGGTAAGAAAATTTCACACCAGATTGTGTATGAATATAAATGATTTTATCTACTCATTGCATCGAAAGTAAGCGTTTGCTCATTTGAGAACACAAACCTATAAATTTACTCCCACGGGGAAAACACATATTACCTACCGTGGGAGGTAAAATAAATTGGCTTTAGCTTGCTTCCTCATATTTAAAACTTACTCAATCGAAACTCTGAATGAAATGAAATTATTCAATAAACAAATTTAATGTGACAGAACCATCAAATTGGTTTTCGTTCAGATTCAAATAACCTTAGATCATGTATAGTTTATGCAAAGTCAGTTGGAAAAATACATCACCGCAAGCCGTCGGTCTCTTTGAAAGTTCAAAGAGTGCGGCAGCGCGGCCCGACATTCGTTTGATGATCTGTTCAACTGACTTTGCATAAACTTTAACATGGATTTGGATCGAGACTTGAGAGATAGACCGCTTGAAGCATGATTTCAAAAACGACGCTCTCAAATATGCGGTCGTGGATAAGATCATATATTCAAACTCCACACGCGGTAGGAAATGGATATACCTTTGCTCCCATGCATGGCAAAGTACTTCTGTTACCTTCTTCACTTTTCACAATAATTATTCATATACATTGTGGGATTACAGTAACAACAGGAAGAAATTTAGCATGCCCATATGTTCTTGTCACCTGATCCGTGATGGATTTTAGTCGTATTAGTGACAGTCTTCTTTTGAAATAAAGGACCTCGCGTATTTTCTATTAGAAAAATGGCTTTTCGCTAATGAAAATGGGAATTTATGGCCTATCTAGCGAATAAATAAATCAAACTGAATTTTGTTACACGGACATTACCTTCTCCAGACTCCTGCAAGCGTACAAGGTGAAACATATTCATTTCACCAATGTTTTTTGGAATTTTTCCACCTCGTTTCTCCAAATAAAAATACGAGTATTATTTCAATAAACGTGTAGTAAATACAAATCAGATGATTTGCCACAAAATATCACTGCGTTTGAAAATGTCCGTATTGGAAAGCATAAAAGAAAAATTCAATCGATTGCCATCAGTGTCATCTTGTTATAAAACATATTCGTTTTTAACTATCGAAGATGTTAATGCAAAGTTATGTGATCAGCTGTCAAAATGACATCTATTGAGAGTCTATGATTTCGAGTGACAAAATTAGATTGCACAAAACATGGATATATTTGATTCTCAGAGATACCAGACAGCTGAAATAATAAATTGTCGTGAACAATTTTTATATTTTTTGACCTACCATGTATGCTGTGTGACTTGCAACCATTCTTAGTGCAGCTAAAATGATCACCGAGCATGCACCAACTTTCGGCACTATCTGTATTTTGGTTGTGCAATTCATTAAAAAGATTCCCATATGTTGCACACTTAAATGACCACACTGTATATCCTATAGCGAAATATATGTTTTCACATATATATCAACTCACCTTCACTTCCTCTATCCGCCATTAAGCTATGGCTGGTAAGTCATGACTCACCCTGTATATGGGGAAAATATTCCCTCGAAAACTGTATGATTTATATTGACATAAATTAGGTTGTCTAACCCATTCAACCGTGTGAAAAAAATAGATTACTATTCAAGAATAGAATAAGAAAGTTGGACGGTCGAATAGTGCAGTGATTGAGGCGCTCGAGTATTAATTAGAACATCGAAAGGTTGCTAAGTTGAATCCTCGGCAAAGCAGACAATATTTAATTATAGAACGAGTCATAAATTCTAATTTTCTAAGCCTCTGCCGGAGATGATGATTCCACACGACTCGCTGTTGCGTTCCAATGCGTGCTGCATCTAAGGTGGCGTATAAAGTTAGTAACAAAGCCTACACAGATCACACATGGGCTGAAGGACCGCTCGTTGGGTCAATGGCCAGTTGGAATGCACATACGTTCATACTAACGAAGTACATATACTACCACTACTACTACTACTACTAGTTACTATAACTACTACCATACTACTAGGAAAGTTGTTGATGCCGAGCTTAGGCACACTGTTTATACCTGGAGGACTGGAAATATTTCAGGTAGATTGGAAAAGATAGATTATAAAAGCATACCAATTTCCAAGTTTTTGATCCAACTGCCTTGTTGGAAAACTTTTGATGTGTCGTCTATATGTAAATCACCCTGATACAGCCTCCTTAAAGTGTCCAGTGGCGGATTTAAACTTTTGCCGCCTAAGGGCTAGCGACAAATCTCCGCCCCCAAGTTAATTTATGGTTTGATTATTTATCAGTTTGTAACTTGTAACATTTTTTTTTCAATATATAAATACATTTTTTTTTTCAATATATGAATACTATTTTATTTAAGTTGGAGTGGAACTAAATGTTTAATAGTGAAAAAAAGAAAAACGTAGTTTGATTTGAGGTAATTAATTGTTATGCAAATTTTATTAAAATAACATATTGAAAGTAATATGTGATCGGTGATTCACCGACGGTGAAAATCTTTTAATAATACTGTTGCTGTATGTACAATTGTACAGAATCAGCATACAAGCAAACCCACTTCTTTAATTAAAAGCACTTTCTTCGTGAGCATGAATTTGAAAAGGAGTCAATAACATCATCGAAGTCCAATCTCTTTGTTATGTCAGATTCAATGTTTAGTATTGCCACATCCCTTAAACGTGCCTCAGTCATCGTTGATCTTTCGTAGCTTTTGATCCTCTTCAGGACGGAAAATGATCTTTCCGCTGAACAGTTCGATGCCGGGATTGTTAAAAACAGTTTTAATGCTATGTCGACATAAGGATATAAGTCTTGAAGTGCATTATCGTGTAGAGCTTCGTAGAGTCCAATAATTGTCAGTGGGCGTTCTTTTTCTTTCAGTTCTTTCAAAAAGCCAAAAAATGTAAACATTCTCTAGCAAAATCTTCCGCCGTAGGGAGATCTTTGTGATATAAAGTGCACAGTTTCTTGCTGCATTCTCCAAGTGTTTTCATATTGGAGGCTTCTTCCCCATCATTATTATTGATAAGAAATCCAAACAACGAGTGGAGCTCATCATAAACAGTTTTTCTTTTTTCCATTTCAGAAATCAATGTGTCCAAAATGACATTGTATGTATTCACTCTAAACTTGTCCCTACCAATCAACGTTACTTCTCCTTCTCTACTTTCATCGGACTGGAGTTTTCGTATCCGCCTTCGTTTTGTTACGTTTTCGTCTTCATATGTAGTCTCTTCTGATTTTACCAGTGCCCCATTTTCATAAATTTCGAATTCAAGTTCTCTTCTGCATGAGACTACGTATGTACTCGGATAAAGATGCATATAATAGTGCTACTCTTGATAAATCGGTTTCACATGCCTGTAGTTTTTTACTTGTTACATTGAACCTGCATAGCAAATCTCCCCATAGAATTGATAAAAAAGCAGTTTCTAATCTGTGTAACTGACGGAGGTAGGTGGATGCTTCACTCCGTGTGGTTGCTTTTTCTGTTTCGTCATTTGATGTAACTGTAAGGGCTTCTATGATTCCATTCCAGTCTTCATTTAATGCCTTGCAAGCGTCATCCCTTGCTGACCAACGTGTTTTTGACAAAGTTTTAAGGCATAAATTGTACAGGTTGTTATTTTTTTAAGTTTCAAACTAAAAAAACATGCTTCTAAAATTTGCCGCCCTTAAAAATCTGCCGCCCTGGGCTGCAGCCCCTACAGCCCTCCCCTAAATCCGCCACTGAAAGTGTCCATAAGTATTTTCGTCTATTTTTCGTATCATACCAGATACAAGGATACGTCTTTTCTTCTTTCCGAAGTCCATTCACGTCCGTAAACGTCCCCAATTTCCTTTCCGATCGCTGAAAATTTCAGAATGCATGGAACTGGTTTCCGGATCTCCTTTCGAGGGTTGGACGAGGGTTGGACACGTGCAGATGGAAGTTTACTATCGCTTATCGAAATTGCCCTATCGATAGTGACAGCTTCGCTAGTAGAATAATTTTTCAGCTACGAAATAATAATTTTTTGAATTGACTCGGCCTTTACTTGATGGAAATCCATGACAAATGTATAGTTATTTGTTTAACTAGGCAGCAAAGTAGTAGATTGACTGCCGAGGCTGAATTCATAGCCGAGTGTACCGAGGCTAGGAATCCAGCTAAGGCAGTCAATCTACTTTGCTGCCGAGCTGAACATATAATTTTTTCTCCGATTGTTCATAATGATATATATCTCTTTATTTTTCCTGTAGTGTTCAATTAAAATAAAATTTGATAGAAATCGCAGTTGTTGGAATGGTTGGTTGCTATGGAAATGTCCATAATAATTATAGTTTGACAATCCATGAAATTTCTGACAATTGCGCGAAAAAATATCGGTATATTTAAATTATTATATAATGGACAGTGATAGCGACCTGGAAGTTCTTAAACCTCCAGAAATAAGGGAGGTGGTAAAAATATAGAGTTGAATTTGGTGCCGGAGAAGTCTCGGATGAAATATGGAGGAAATTATAAACGATTTATGGATTATTAATTTTGCTGATACATATCAATCAGCAAAGTAAGCACTTTGCTGCCTAGGCAGGAAAAGTTATACTTTGCTGATTGATATGTGTCAGCAAAATCAATATTTGCTGCCAATCGGAGAAAATAGTATATTACATAACAAGAGTTGTAAAACGCATATTACGCACGAAGTGGAGAGAGTTACACACGATGGCGCATAGCGGCGAGTGTGTAACTCCACAAGTGCGTAATTGCTTTACAACTCGAGAATTGTACTATACTTTTTCTACGACTACACTATATTTTTCTTCCGGATAGTGCAGATATTGTATTAAGGCACAAATAACGAATACCAATATAAAACGTCTCCCGTCACTTAGCCAGCTGCATGAAAAGTTACAAATCACAATTCTTGTGTTTGCTTATTGATACATTGCATACCGAGACATTTTCCTCAATTCGAACTGAAATAGAACCGTTTTTCATATCTGAACAGCTTTAAAATTAACATTCATATTGGTTTTTTATTTGCAACAGTGCAGCACGAGAGATTCTGTAATCTTTATTAAAAATAATAAACAAAAGTTCTCCAACTGCGCTCTGAACCACCGACATTTGGCTTCGGAGCCAGCGCTTCCAACAACTGAGCAATCACCATTTCTCCGTATTAGTAGATATTTTATAAATATAATTTCGAAGATTGATCTTTTTAAATTATTCCAAAAAGGAATTCATCAATTCAATGTTGAGTATGTATGTTATTTGAAAAATTACCTTCAACAGGAGCATTCTGCATAAAATAATTGATCTTTTGATTTTTTACAAAAGGAATCCATCCTTCCCTTCTGAGGAATGGGATGTGTTGCTATATTAATATTGTGATTGATATTTAGTGTTGATCGTAACATGGAATATATCGACCAGAGTAATGATGATTTCATCGAATTTGATAATTCTTGAAAATATACTAAAAGGATATTTTCCGAAAATGACACGGTATTATTTCTAATTCTTCAGTCCAGGAATTTTTGATGTGCTATTTCGTATCATTCACCAGACTTAGCGGGTAGCAACTCATTTTTTACCATTCTAGCATTTTCCAACATTTCTGGTGGTGTAGAAATAATCTGCTCATCGTCATCGCTAGACATCATTTTTTTTAACTGAAATTGAGGATTATCAATAGAAAATAATCATATTTTCAAAAAATATAACTCACTTACCTACCTGATGCTTTCGATTTCGGTGGATAGCTGGATTGATTGATAAAAAGATAAGTAGGTACCTACCCACGTAGCTAGTGACATTAATGAAATTGTTAATTGTTATTGACACATCGCCTAAGCAACGAAACAAAGTCATCTATCAATATACCTATGAAAACCGTGCGATCGCTCTCTTCACGCACACGTGTGTAAGGAGAAGCTTACTGCCATTGTTTTGTGTACAATATCCATCACTTACAGTAGTCATAGATTAAACAAACAACAGTAGTAGTCGTAGGAAAAATACTTTTCCTAGTCTCGTGAATGATACGAAATAGCTCATCAAATATTCCTGGACTGGAGAATTAAAAATAATACCGTGTCATTTTCGGAAAATATCCTTTTAGTATATTTTCAAGAATTATCAAATTCGATGAAATCATCATCACTCTGGTCGATATATTTCATGTTACGATGAACACTAAATATCAATCACAATATTAATATAGCAACATATCCCATTTCCTCAAAAGGGAAGGATTAATTCCGAAGTAAAAAATCGAAAATACTTAATGCTGAACAGATCAATTATTTTCTGCAGAATGCCCCTGTTGAAGGTAATTTTTCGAATAACCATACATACTCAACATTGAATTGATGAATTTCTTTTTCTTTGAATAACAGGAATAATTAAAAAAGATCAAACTTCGGAATTATATTTATAAGATATCAGTCAATTCGGAGAAATGGTAATAGTTCAGTTGTTGGAAGCGCTGGCTCCGAACCCAACGGTCGGTTGTTAGAGAATTTTTTTTTATTATTTTTAATAACGATTACAGAATCTCTCGTGCTACACTGTTACAAATAGATAACCATTTTGCTACCTATTGATAAAGCTGTTTAGATATGAAAAACGGCTCCATTTCAGTTCGAATTGGGGAAAATGTCTCGGTATGCAATGTATCAATAAACAAACACAAGAATTGTGATTTGTAGCTTTTCATGCAGCTGGCTTAGTGACGGGAGACGTTTTATATTGGTATTTGTTATTTGTGCCTTGATACAATATCTGCACTATCCGGAAGAAAATATAGTGTAGTCGTAGAAAAAGTATAGTACAATTCTCGAGTTGTAAAACAATTACGCACTTGTGGAGTTACACACTCGCCGCTATGCGGCATCGTGTGTAACTCTCTCCACTTCGTGCGTAATATGCGTTTTACAACTCTTGTTATGTAATATACTATTTCAAACGAGAAGATTTCCACAAGATTCTTAATCTTAATATTTGTGTGATTGTGAATTTTGTGAAAATCTTATCGTTTGCGAAGTTTCCACGATAATGATAATGATTTATCGCATTCTTAAAACATTAAGGTGGATTAATGCAGCAACATTTAACAATTATCAAGTAACATTTATCAATTAACAATTATCAATTATCGAGAGAATATTGACATTTATGCAAACCAAATTAATAATTAATGGATTTATCGAAGACTGGAACCTTTGGCACGATAATACACAGGCACATGTCCTCAATCTGGACGATCAAAGCAATAACTTTACAAATTCGTTGTTTACAATTTACATAAGGAGCTAAAATTTCGAATTCCATAATGTTTTCTGATCTGGAAGAGACTGGGTTACTTTTATTCACAATTATTCTGTTGATTCTAATTGTTTAATGTTGAAACAAATTTCATAACATCTGTCAGATATCAGGTCTGACATTGGTCTGACCAATCCATGCCTTCTCTACCAGTCGATGAAATTAATCCGCGATCATCTGCGTACTAGTTGGGCACTAGAAGAAAACCTGGTTCAATTAGAGTAAGAAAGTTAAAAGTTGGCCAACTTCTTACTTGTTACTTGTTAATTGATAATTGTTAAAGGTCTGCATGAACACCTTCATTGAAAACAGGAAGTTCAACTTTTAATTGCTAATTGTTAAATGATAAATGTTACTTGATGATGCTGCATAAATCCACCTTAAGTTTCACAACAAGAGTAAGATATTAGAGACAGTATTATTTTATGAAGTGAAAAATACTACAAACTAATCTAAAAAGAAAATATCGTGTGTAACAGACTCGTGGTACTTCCTCAATTCTCTCTTGTTTCTCTTACTACATTTCTAAAATTTGGAACGTTGAACATGTTTACTAGATGGTACTTTTTGAGATATTTTAGAAAAATTTCAATTCTTCTCCCGGAAATGACATCAACTTTCAATTCCCAAATGGGTCATCCTGGACAATTTCGGCAACATTGGTATCATCCTGAGAGATCGATTGAAGTGAATTAACATGTAGAAAGCAGCTTTTGAGGTAAGAATTCGAAATTATTCCGTCTTTTAACAAGTGGGGTAATTTCTTTATTTTCAAAATAAATATTCGAGTGTAGGTACAGTACATGTAAATTGAACATATTCATTTCAATGTACAGTGTGTCAATTCAGGTGCATAATTCTTCGATATCTCGAAATCCATTATCAGTAGAGAATTACCTTTTTTTTTCCATGATTTTAATGATATGCACAAAAACACTCGTAGAAGAACCTTTGTACCTTACTCTTGCGAAAAATGTGTGCGAAAATTCGTACTTGTTAGGTAAATAACTATTACCAGTCTCATCATTATATATCAGAGATAGAAATTTAGTATACAAGATCTAGGTTGTGTTGTCTCCCAACGCGTAACGGAGGGAGACAAAAACCCGTGAGCTAAAATTTGATATTTTTCCAGTATATAATACACAATTTCTAGAAATCTAGATGTAAATTGGGTTTCTCACAACATACAAGCCGAGAACGAAATTAAACACTTATAGGTATATACATTGAAAGACCTCTGAAATGGGAATACCACATGAATTATACAGTGAAAAAATTACAAAAAATATTCTATGACTTCAAACACCTCAACAAATACCTACCCTATAGAGATCTGAAAACTTTGTACTTGACACTAGTAGAATGCCATCTCCGATACGGAATACTTGTCTGGGGAGCAGCTCAACGTATACACATAAACAAACTTGAAATATGCCAAGAAATATTCCTGAAAATAATAATAGCAAAACGCCCAACTTACCCGTCAGTATAGCAAGTATCAAACACTGCTTCTCGGATCTGCAACTAAACATCACATATTGATCGAAGTACATTTAAATCATAAAATAAATAACATTAGATGAAGTACATGAATGTTGAATCGGAGACATACCTGAATGATATTTTCATCGTCCGTAACTGGATTGCTACATATCCGCTTTCTTTCCGAATAGTGTTTTTCCAGTAGGCATCTTCCACATTTTCAATTACGTGGGTTATATTAGGTATCTTGCATGCCAAAAAATGTACTACTCGGATCTAAAACTAAGGATAAATTTAAAATTTGAATCGTAAGACCTACATAGAATATAAATCTATGAGAAGTCTGGATATTGTTTTCAACATTCGTAACTGGAACGCGATATATTTTTGTAATTAATCAATTCATCAGCTATCTCAATGAAGACGAGGCAGGCAGATAAACAACAATTTTCTCTGCAATGAAGAACACTGTATATACCTAACCCACCATGCGCCTACCTCCTTTGCAGAGAGGGTTTATAAACGCCGAGTTGATACTCTCCCCTCGTAAGGGTACCTGTCGTGTTTCCATAGAGACATAAAGGTGAATATCTGTCTATCTGTTTCCTTGAGAATCTGGAAAGGATATTAATATATCGCGTTCCGTACGAATATAAGGATCTGAATTCTGTAAAGTATACTCTGGTCAGTTCTCTTTGCGGATCTTCTGTTCGGTTCGTCTTGACTGGGTGGTTTTCTCCGATTGAGTGGCAAGTATCAAATACTGATTTTCGGATCTGCAACTAAACATCACATATTAATCGAAGTGTATTCAACTGAGACATACCTGAATGATATTTTCATCGTCCGTAACTGGATTGCTACTTATCCGCTTTCTTTCCGAATAGTGGTTTTGCCAGTAGGCATCTTCCACATTTTCAATTACGTGGGTTATATTAAGGGCCTTGAAGGTCAAACAATAATGTACTGCTCGGATCTAAAACTAAGTATCAATTTCAAGAATAGAATATAAATCTATGAAAAGTCTGGATATTGTTTTCAACATTCGTAACTGGAAAGCGATATATTTTTGTAATTAATCAATTCATCAGCTATCTCAATGAAGACGAGGCAGGCAGATAAACAACAATTTTCTCTGCAATGAAGAACACTGTATATACCTAACCCACCATGCGCCTACCTCCTTTGCAGAGAGGGTTTATAAACGCCGAGTTGATACTCTCCCCTCGTAAGGGTACCTGTCGTGTTTCCATAGAGACATAAAGGTGAATATCTGTCTATCTGTTTCCTTGAGAATCTGGAAAGGAAATTAATATATCGCCTTCCGTACGAATATAAGGATCTGAATTCTGTAAAGTATACTCTGGTCAGTTCTCTTTGCGGATCTTCTGTTCGGTTCGTCTTGACTGGGTGGTTTTCTCCGATTGAGTGGCAAGTATCAAATACTGATTTTCGGATCTGCAACTAAACATCACATATTAATCGAAGTACATTCAACTGACACATACCTGAATGATATTTTCATCGTCCGTAACTGGATTGCTACATATCCGCTTTCTTTCCCAATAGTGGTTTTGCCAGTAGGCATCTTCCACATTTTCAATTACGTGGGTTATATTAAGGGCCTTGAAGGTCAAACAGAAATATTTTGAGACAATTGATTTTTTATGTCTAATTGGGAATGTAACCAATACGAAATTGAGAATTTATTTATGAATGAATAACTAATATTTCTGAAGTTCCAATAGTATTTCAACATATGGGAACTGTGCTATGGTCTATTTCTACTTACGAAACCGTGACGTCTGTTTTTACTCGCGGTAAATCTTTAGCCGTTTGAAAGTTACCGTGGCATTATTGTTGATCTTAGCACCTTGAAATCGAACGAAAAATTCTGAAAATATATGAAATTGAAAGTTATTCGAGTATTCTATTTAAGTAATAAAAAAAAATTAGTCAACTCGCCTATTTCATTTTTGTGGGTGGTTCCATGGCTATTAGCAAGCAGTGTATATCACTGAAGATGACTCCACTTGGTCATAGTGTGTATTTTCCGAGCTATTTTCAGTATATATCTACCGCTCCTGCAAATTTCAGAATCCTAACTCAACAAATACGAAAGATACAGGGATGCTTCTATGAGAAGTGAGACACACTGTGAAATGTTCATCTTGAGTCACTTCTGATCTTGATATCTCTTCATCTGAAGTTTCATCTTCAAAATGAGCCTGAGATTTTAAAAATCGGTTGACAAGGAAAACAGTTGTGAGTGCAAAACCTGAAAGTTAAGTTTTTGATATCACTCTGTAAGTAAAAGAGATAATGAGACAATTTGAGAAATGTCTCAAGGTAATCTGCTGTCACAGTTGGAAAAACAAGTTTATGTTTATTTGGGGTACTTTTGAAAATTCCAAATATTTTCACAGATTCAGGTGATACCCTGTAGCGAGTTTATATGAAGAACCTCATGTTTTGAAGAAGTACGAGCTTATAGCTGAAGGACTAGGATAGCGAACAGTGTGAACCGAATTCAAATTGTTCAAAGAAAAAGAAGGAGGAAGTTATTCATATTTTAACAGGGGGGAAAAATTTTGGGGTGCGACGAAATAAGTGTTGCGTAGTTTATATGAATAATCACCCTATCCAGGAATGCGGGCTGGATATAAATACAGGGTGTCTGTGAAAGGTCTTTACGAAAATATACCATAATATTCCTTAGACCAAAATGAGTCGATTTAAGTAAAATTACCTTAGTACAGAGTTGCATCGTTTGGGCTCCAGAGGGCCTTGAAGTTACAATTTTCAAATCGTTTTTCCCATATGAATTTGAAACGGCATATGCGAGTTTGCTGAAATTTGGTATATTGATAGAGTTTTATGTGGCAAAAAAAATGGTGTTTAAATTTTTTCCGATTGATACATAGGCGTAGAACTTGACATTTTAAATAATTGCACCTTTAAAAATTCTACGCCAATGGAAGACAAGAAGTTTGGGTATGGAATTTAGATTGAGCAACTCATTTACTTTAAAAAAGGTACTCTTGATAAGACTAGATTGCTCTCATGGTTTTGACGAAATATGCATTTTAGTAATTTTAGAACATAAACAATAATTATTAAAATACAAACTTTTCAAAACCATCAGAGTAAATCGAGTGTTATCAATGGTACTTTTTTGTAGTAAATGAGTACCCAATCCAAATTTCATACTCAAATCTATTTTCTGCCATTGGCGTAGAATTTTTGAAGGTGCAATTATTTAAAAAATCAAGTTCTAGCCCTATGTATTATTATCGGGCAAAATTTCAACACCAAGGCCTTCTGGAGCCCAAACGATGCAACTTTGTACTAAGGTAATATTACTTAAATCGACTTATTTTGGTCTAGGGAATATGTGGTATGTTTTTGTAAATAGGTACCTTTTACAGACTCCCTGTATAATATACAATAGGAAATGATACAATTAGTACAGTGTATTTCCGGACAAATTTCCAATCGAATTATATGGACATAATAAGAGTTTGACAATTCGTGTGTGACCATTTCAGATAAATTTTGACGATCTCGAAAAGGACCCCGCACATTTAGTACGGAAAATGGCTTTCGGCTATTTTTTCTGAAAATTTTATATGTTTCAGATATTAGCGTTCTTATTACATAGTCCAATTAATAAATCGATCCTATGACTGTTTTCGAGCTACAGGGTGTCAATCATCACATTTTGGCTGTTTAGAATATTTTGCATCGATTTGAATTATGTGCTCTAAGTCGTGATAAATCTTCAGGAGAAATTAGAGATTATGCTAACACTCATAATAAAAAAATTTGAAATAACTCACCAGCGTGAATAAAGTGAAAAATGATTTCTGCAATTCCATTGTTTGATCGCGATATGAATTATTGAATGCGGAATACAAAAACACATAACTATCACTGATTTCTTAGAGAACACTCCGTTTGGAACGATAAATAATTCCTTTTGCGTATTTTTCAATGTCAATCACAAAATTCGACCATACGTGATGACATCTAATATAAGACTGCATCTTGATTTACCACCTGGTCCCGAATGAATGACTAATAAGTTGAATCATACTGCAAACCGATTAATTCCCGAACAAATAATTTATCTATGACTAATGATGATAATGGAATTATACCAGGGGGGGGAGAGATATATAGTTTACAAAATGAAGGATGAATTATTGAACACGGATATACTGCCAGTATTATTTTCGAGAGTCAAATGATTTGAAGAAATTGAACACAGGCTGAAAATATAATCTTTCCCAAAATCTCTAGATATGTTTTGATATCTGGAAAGAGTAGGGAAATAATGAACAATGTGGCCTACTTACTATTCATTATATTAGCGTGCATCCAATTTGGCATTTGTGTGTGTAAAAATGAAATGAGAACTCGAAAATATCTAAAATAATTGACAAATACTGTCTGTAGGTTAATCGAGGAGGTGGTACATTCATTTTACTTGATTTTTTGGGATTTTCTCTCCTCGGTTCTATAAAATAAAAATATGCGTATTATTTCAATATACTTGTAGTGGGACAAATCAGATGATTTGCCCCAAAATGTCACTGCGTTTAACAAATTTTTCTATCAGGGAGACTAAAAGAAAAATCCAGTAGCTTGTCAGTGACAATTTGTTTGAAAAATGTTTGAAGGAAAGAAATATAGATATATTGGAAAAATATCGAATTTTTACTTATCTTTGGACGTTTCGGGACCGAATCTGCTCCCGTTCTCAACATAAAAATGCAAAATATCTTTCTATGGAAGTTGTGCTGACATTTATTGTTAATAAATAAAGCATGGAAACAGGTACGATTTTGATGAATAAGCCTTTTTAATTATGAATATGGCTAATCAATTATGAACAAATTTGACGTTAACAAATATTTGATAATTAGTACTGAGATTTTTTTTTTCGGTGTGTGAACCTGAAATATAGACCTATTGTCGCTATGAAAGCACTTCTCTTCAATTCTATAATTGGTAATCTAATAGACAGCATATTATGACAAGTCGTCATTGATAAATACCTTTATCGACTAGTGCCTCATAAATTGATGAAAATTACCTTGGTAGTAAAAACACACCTTACGTCTTGAACAGTAGTAAATAATGATAGGTTCTATAGCTAGTGGTGGAAAAAAATTTGAACATATAGCTGTAAAAAAAGGGGAAAACAATACTTAATATTCACCAAATAGGTAAGACCAAAGCGACGCTGTGGCTTGGGTCGTTTTATATTAGTCAGCCTCTACATCCTCATCCTCGTATATATTATGTATACCCAAAACCTCTATCAAATCAATCAATCAATCAAAAATATACTTTATTGTCAAAGAAAAAATTTCTTATCGACAAAGATAATTCATACATATTCATTTAGAGTCTTATAATAAATAAGACACGTCACGAAAGATAAAGACAGTGTGAAGTAAAGAAACACACATATAAACATAAAATTAATACAAACATAATTAAAATAATATATCACAACAATGTATATGGTCAAATAAAACATATGTATAATTATGATATATCTATCTATATCTATATAATTATACATAAAATCAAGACTTGAATCAAGATGTCTCATCAATTTAAAAACTATCGCGTACTCTCAGTTAAGATCGTTATCGTTGAAGAATTCCTGGAGATTATAATATGCGTTTTTCTAACCCTGTTAAACTTTGGGGAAATTCCTATTCTAACTACAGGCTGACGTATATGTGCACTTCATGTAATATAAAAGTTTTCTTCGGGATATTTCCATTTGAGAAGTGATTTTCATTAAAAACTTCAAAAGTTTGGAAACGAGATTTGTCCGGTGAAACAGAAACCTCTCCAGACATGAAATATTTATCTTCTTCCAGTTCACAAATTCTAGTTTAATACTTGATGTAAAGTTCCTACTAATGCGGCTCGGGAAGTAGCAGTTTCAGCCTGGAAGCAGGAGTTGTGAGTTGTCCATTTAACGGACGACAGATAACATGACATATTATGCCATGTTCAATTACGAATACAAAAACAAATACAAATTGGAGCCTGTATCAAACTCTGGAAATCACCGTGTATTGAGGAGTGAATAAGTCTCAACTAAATTTAATTTTACATGGGGCAAATCAGAAACGAGCGAGGGAGAAATGTTGACAACATAAATATGGACTTGGGGATCCAATAACTTGGTAGAGTTCGATGCAAACAAACCACAAGCATGCCCTTTTTCTAGAAAAGCCGATCTCACTGTGCCCAACATAAGCTTGTCAGGAGTAACCATACCTTTGTAGACATCCATTTCGATGCTCGGTATTACTATCAGCAATAACCTTTCTTGGGAAAATCACGTGAGATCAATTGCTAAAAATGCATCCCAAAAACTTGGTTTTCTGTTTCGGGCCAGGAGCTATTTCACTTCCAGTCAGCTGCTTATGATCTATAAGGCACAGATCCGACCTGTCCTGGAATACTGTTCCCATATTTGGAGTGCAGCACCCAAACATACCCTGAAACTGTTGGATTCTGTCCAAAAAGGGGGCAATTCGTCTCGTGGGTGATCCTCGCTCACAAACTCACTCACTTCTCTGGAACACCGTAGAGTAGTTGGCGATCTGGCTCTACTTTATAGATATTTTCATGTACGATGCACTTCTGAAATATCAACAATTGTTCCTCCCTTGGTAGTCCCCGTGAGATTAACCCGTCGAGTTGAGGCTTCGCACCCCTTCGTGGTCACTTTGGAGACCTGCAGAAATTCTCTTTCCAAAGACTCGTTCATCCAACGAACGGCGAGACTCTGGAACGCATTGCCAAGGGAGGTGTTCCTCCAGAAATTCGAGAAGAACACCAATTCCTACCTTATTTCCTTTGGTTCTCACGATGTTTTCTGAACATTACAGGATATCCCATTTCGTGGGAACCAGAACATAAAAAAAAACGTGAAAATGATCTTTTTTAGAGTTTTAGAAATGAAACATACTATTTACATGACGTCTAAGAGAAAAAAAATCATAAACAGTGTGATCAATCAATAAAAATAAGAGCCATTTCGAGATGTAACATCAAACTCCATGATATACAATATGAGAAAACCAGAAGACTCCAAATTCGATGTGAGTTTACAGTGTGCCTTACATGGCCCTGTGAAATATTGATTTTTCCTTTATTTTTCCTTTATTCATGACAATGAAATGAGCTACTGAGATCTGGTAACCGTGTCAAATATAAGTGACTATTTCATTCATCACATAATTTGGTCAATCACAAGCCAGTGACAACTTGTGTTATCGCGAAAGCACTAGCTGTTTTTCAATTCTGATTGGTCTATCAGCGTTGGTGTTTTCAACGATGTATCAGTTTGGCATAAAATAATTATAGTTGTAGTTTTAAGAATGAATCGCTCATTTATAATGAATGCTTTTTATGCTTCGTGAACGTGAAATAGTCTAGCAAAATACCACTCTGTTCTGAATATCTCCTCAAAATTCTGTATTTTATTGTTGACTCAATTGTGTTGCCGTACAGCAATACCACTCGTCCTGACGGACTCGTGGTGTTGCTCGGCAAGACACTTTCGTGAACATTAAAGCGATAGAATTATTATCTCGAATATTCAGAACATCGTGATATTACTGTTGAAAATTTCAGGTGTTCCATCTCACTTGCAGGACACAATATTCTGAATTATAATATACGTATATTCATTCAATTGAAAAACTTATAGGTACCTATTCGGATGACTAATAATTATTATGATGAAGAGGTTGCCACTTGAAAGTGAGATACGCTGTATGGTGTTCACATTTTACTACCGAATAAAAAGTTTATGATTTGGGGCTAGTCGAGATTAAAAATTCCTGCGTCACTTTTTATGGCCAATTTGGAAAGGGAATGCGATGCGAATAACAGCTATATACTGAGTAATGTACTCATTTTATTTTCCACCATGAAATATGAGGCTAATGATGTTGAGTATGAGCTCAGATCGAAGATAGCTCAGTAACTGGGAACATAAAATCAATAGAAAACCAGCTACTTGTTGATTGGATATATAGTATTTTCCGTGTGTACAGGGTGTACAAGTAAGGACGGCTTTCAGTTATATCTCAGCAATGAATAATACGATTTTAAAAAACAAATATCTCTAGGAAAAAGAGCCTAAAAAATAGCTGGAAATATTTTAAGGTTTCTAAAATAACCGCTAGGTGGCGTAACGGCTATAAGTAAAGAGAAAATTGAATTTGTTTCCGTATTTAGTAGTAGTAGTAACACGGTGTACTGAAAATATATGCAGTTCGATCCTTGATGAATCCCTAGTTTTTTTGGTCCACACTTTTTGTCCCATCTCAAAAAATAAAGTGGTGGGGGGGACGTCAAATTATGTTTTTTTTCATACGTCTGTAAGTCTGGTTATCTTCAACAGAATTCAACAATCTTGCATGGGCTCGTTGTGAAGGTCTCTTCCTGTTCTATCAACTGTGATTTGAATTGGTTTCATATTCATATCACCATTGCCGCTAGAGGTGTCATCTAGAGTATCGATAGATATCGCGATTAAAAAAAAATGTAATCGTATGCATATTTTTGAACGATGAAAAAGAGAAACTAAATCTCAACAGACCAACGAAAACCGCATCATGATAGCTTTTCGCTTACAGAAGATATTATAACGATCACAGTTGGAAGAATGATTGATGACAGCCGTTCTTGGTTGTTCACTCTGTACAGGGTGTCCTAAATTGCTTGATTTTGTCAGTTTTTCTTTTTTCCAGAACAGCTAGGGAATAGGTGACCAAAGGTGAAACGTCGATTGGTGAAAACCGCATTTCGATATCTCTAACCGTTTTCGAGATATAGGCAAAAATTTACATATGACCGACTTCGAAAATATGCCGTAACATTTTAATTTTTGAATATGTTTCTGAACAGAAAAAACTTTCTGTTCAGAAACTTTTTAACATAGAATGAGATACATCTGGCAAAAATATATATCGCGTATCAATTGTTTGTTCTGGAAATAGAAGAAACTGACAAAATGAAGCAATTTGGAACACCCTGTACATATACAGCTATAGACATGAATTTTGTTTTCTATCTGAGAGGGGGTATTAGGAGTAGCTACGAGATTTCCTCTTGAATCATACCTGATTTTTCGAAGATTTGTAGTTTCCTACTTTTCAATCCTACAATTTTTTGGCCTCGGATTTTAACAACTTTGGGGATTTTACTTCAATAACTGATTTCAAATATTGTGATTATTTCTGGGTAAGTACACCGTGTGCAATAGCAAAAACAATAGAATGTTAGCAAAACCACTCTATTCGTAAGTATAATCCTTGATTATATACACTTGAATACTCAATGGTATAATATAATTTTAGTTATATAAACCTCCGAACAACAAACCCCCGAAGATATAAGCAGTGTTGTTGCTGTTCTTTTCATTCTGAAGAAATTGTGATAATAGCCTTTTTTCTGTCATTCAGTTATTTTCCAATAGCTACCGAATCTCTCGCCAAACTCAATATCTATTCTGATTACGATCGAGTCTGTGATAGTGTCACCTAATGAGATTTGGGAGGTAATCAGAATTATTATTATAGGAAATGCCGTTGATAGTAAACAGTGTTGTCACACTGAGAATTACCTGCAAATCTCCAACTTTTGTAACAGTAACAGAGTGACAGATAAAAATGCGATTTCAATATTTATTAGAAATTAAAAGAATGCATTGGGTCATAAACGAAATATTCATATATAGGGTGAGGTGTATCTGAATAACTCAGAAAATATTCAAGGGGTGATTTTAGAAAGTGGCGTTTCTCTGACACTTAACAGGCAGGAAAAGTTTACTGTCTCTGCCTGTTTTGAATGAAATTGGTATGATCAAAATTGGCACTGATATTATGTGAACACGAAAGAATGGAACTTTTAATAAAAAAATCACACAAAATTGGTTTTATAATTTTTGTCGAAAAAATTATATATTCCACACGACAGCAAATACTTATACATTGACTGTCTTGGCTGAATTTCTAGCCTTGCTACGAGCCAATCTATACTACTTCGCTGCCTTGTAAAACAAATAACTATTGATAAACGTCACCCTTCCGGAGATAAAAAAATGGTTTTCCTTTTTAATTTTCCCTGAATATATTAAGCTGTAGATAGAAAATTTGATGAATGAACTTTCTCAATGAAACTACACATTTTGAAATGTTTTCAATCCTGAAGTATGCTAAGAAGGGGTTGAAATATTCAACACCTAAGATATCTCTTTCAACAACTTTTTTTTTGTATAGAAAACTTCCTTGAAAAAAATGGCTGCTGAAAGCCCCAATTTATTCACTAACTTTCTTATCTTCAAAAGTTTTTTGGAAAACTAGAGCATTTGTCATGTTTTTTAAAATGAAAAATTTTCATTCAGAGAAAGTTGTTAGATAATAAATCGTAGGGGTGAAATATTTATTTAGTAATAAGTATTATATGGTCAAGGATTTTCAACTCAACAGGATGGTCCTTCGGGCCGTAGCTAATCGAGAGGGTGAACGACATGATGTCACTCTAACCATGGACTATTATAATTTTGTCATAAAAGCTCAACCTCAAATTTCGTTGTGAACTTTGAGGAAACATTTTCCTATTTCATTTTACTGAAATTAGGGCAGCTTTTCACGGATTATGAAGATACTAACTATGTTGTTGAAGGTTCAACTATACGATTTCAGCATTATTTGAAATAATAATTCGACTTTGGAGTTAAATCTGAAGAAATTCTTATACATACATTCACCATCCGCCAGAAAATAATGAATCAGGTGTGAAGTCAAATATCGAATGACATGAATCCGAGATATCTGTGAATCTGTCACTGTTAATCATCCACTTGAATACGTGCACCAATCAAGAAAGTCATGTGATTGGCATGACGTGAAATCTGTGCCATAATCCTTGTTATATTGTATCATCATCCCAGCAAATGGCAACACTGGCTGATCCGTATATAATATCTAGAGATCACTGCCTGAGTGCCTGCTATGATACGAACTATGGATACTACTGGTGGTATCTGTTGTTTGACGGAAATTATATTGTCCGCCATTTCCTACCATAGATTCGACACCGAAAGCTCTTTGGGACTATTATTCAAATACTGAAGATGAATCGTAGTTATCATCGATTATTTCATTCATGCATTCGACCATGAATTATTCTTTCCACTACTAGCTATAGAATTTTCCATTAGTTACTCATTTTCAGTGCGTAAAGTGCGTTTTTACTAGCAAGATAGTTTTCGTCATTTTTTTTATGTTCTGGTTCCCACCAAAAGGGATATCCTGTAATATTCAGAGAACATCGTGAGAACCAAGGGGAATAAGGTAGGAATTGGTGTTCTTCTTAAATTTCTGGGGGTTATATGCCTCGGGAAACACCTCCCTTGGCAATGTGTCCTAGAGCCTCGCTGTTCGTTGGATAAACGAGTCTTTGGAAAGAGATGTTCTGCAGGTCTCCAAAGTGACCACGAAGGGGTGCGAAGCCTCAACTCGACGGGTTAATCTCGCGGGGACTGCCAAGGGAAGAACAATCGTTGATATTTCAGAAGAGCATCGCCCATGAATATATCTATAAAATAGAGCCAGATTGTCAACTTTTTCACGGTGTTCTAGAGAAGTGAGTGAGTCTGTAAGCGAGGCATCACCCACGAGACGAATTGCCCTCTTTTGGACAGAATCCAACAGTGTCAGGGTATGTTTGGGTGCTGCACTCCAAATATGGGAACAGTTTTCCAGGATAGGTCGGATCTGTGCCCTATAGATCATAAGCAACTGACTGGAAGTGACTGGCCCAGAACAGAAAACAAAGTTTTTGGAATGCACTTTTAGCAATTGATCTCACGTAATTTTCCCTAGAGAGGTTATTGCTGATAGTAATACCAAGCATCGAAATCTTCAAAGGTATGGTTACTCCTGACAGTGAGATCGGCCTTTCGGGAGAAAAGGCATGCTTGTGTTTTGTTTGCTTTGAAATCTACCAAATTAATCGATCCCCATTCGAGAATTGTTACCAAGTCCATATTTATGTTGTCAACATTTCTCATTTTCTCCCTCGTTCGTTTCTGATTTGCCTGGCTGGTATTGGAGCCCTGGAAGAGAAGGCGGTATGGAGGGTACTATCATCTGCGAAGCTGTGTACTGGACATGAAGTTGCTTCCAACAAATCGTTGATATTGAGTAGAAATAGTGTTGGTGCTAGAATTGATCCTTGCGGAACACCAGCATTTATGATAAGAGAGTCAGATGAAAATCCGTCGACCATCACTACATGGAGAGATCTGTTTGAGAGAAAACTAGCTAGCAGAGAACATAGCTGGGGAGGCAAGCCATAAGATGGAAGCTTGGCGAGGAGTCCGGGGTGGTGCCAGACTCGATCGAATGCCTTGGAGATATCAAGTGCCACGGCTTATGAACCGCTATTGGATCACCTGGTCCATAAACAAATATGTCACTCTGTGGTTGTTTTTATATTGAAACTACTAATCGAATATCCTTGTGAATTGAATACACCTGATCTATTAATGTTAATTCTTTCGGTTGCAGAAAAACTAGCATGTTCCATTCGGATCGAAATTGACTTTGTTTGACTCGCAATTTTTTCCTTCACTCGGCTTCGCTAGATGCTCCGCCTCGCAAATACAAAATTCGCTCGTCAAATAACATACTTCTGATCCTGATAAAACAATCTACTATTTCAATGTAATTTTGGAGAGAAATACGTTTATTTCATAAACCTTACGGATGAATATAAATCTGAATGAAGGAAACTGTCCTATTACGGGCATTACTAAATGGTTGCTCCCATGAGAAATCAGACACACTGTATACACTTAACTTCTTGTGTTATAAGAAGGAAGCATATTTTAATTGAAGAAAAACAATGAGACGCGATTCTTTTCAGCCTCGAGGGTTCGTAGCTACAGTCTCAAATTCTCGCAGCCATTGATATGTTGACAGTAAAAACATTGAATTTGAATTCTCATCTCGGATTCGAAGTGAAATCGATTGTGATCTGATCCATTGATCTGAATAATTTGTTCTATGGGGTGATACCGCAATCCACCACTTATGCATGGATTGCCTATATAGTAGCACAATTTATTGAAATAATAAAATTATTGAAGAATGAAACAAAGTCATGATGAAGAAATAATTGATATTAAGTAAATGTGAAAAAATATTAGTGAGTTAATGAAAAAGATCATGAAAGAATATGTTTTTTGTCGCCCTCTACAAAAAATCACATTTAACGTTCTAATTTCCGAACGAAAAACCGACTACTAAGAGCTTTTCGTCCGCAGACACTAACTTTTCGTCCGCAAACACTTTTCGTCCGCTGCAGTGTTGCCAGTTCTACTGAATTCTCAGTAGAACTCCTGATTTGCATATTAAATCTATTGATCTACTGAAACATTCCATAATCTACTGAAATATATTTTGACACTTATTTATTATTATAATTACCTATATTTTTATTAATTTTTAGTTGATCACATAAACTTATATATTGCATTATATTTCGGCACGCTCTGTTCGAATTGATTTTACAACATAAGTAATAAATATACAGGGTGTCTGTAAAAGGTCTTTACAACATATTCCCTAGACCAAAATAAGTCGATTTATGTGAAATTACCTCAGTACAAAGTTGCATCGTTTGGGCTCCAGAGGGCCTTGAAGTTACAATTTTTAAATCGTTTTTCCCTTATAAATTTAAAACGGCATATGCGATTTTGCTGAAATTTGGTATATTGATAGAGTTTTATGTGGCAAAAAGAATGGTGTTAAATTGTGTCCGATAATAATACATAGGCGTAGAACTTGATTTTTTAAATAATTGCACCTTTAAAAATTCTACGCCAATGGAAGAAAAGAAGTTTAAGTATGAAATTTTAATTGCGCAACTCATTTACTTTGAAAAAGGTACTCTTGATAAGACTCGATTGCTCTCATGGTTTTGACGAAATTTGCATTTTAGTAATTTTAGAACATAAACAATAATTATTGAAATACGAACTTTGTCAAAACCATGAGAGTAAATCGAGTGTTATCAAGGGTACTTTTCTGTAGTCAATGAGTACCCAATCCAAATTTCATACTCAAACCCCTTTTCTGCCATAGGCGTAGAACTTGATTTTTTAAATAATTGCACCTTTAAAAATTCTACGCCAATGGCAGAAAAGGGGTTTGAGTATGAAATTTGGATTGAGTACTCATTGACTACAAAAAAATACCCTTGATAACACTCGATTTACTCTCATGGTTTTGACAAAGTTTGTATTTCAATAATAATTATTGTTTATGTTCTAAAATTACTAAAATGCAAATTTCGTCAAAACCATGAGAGCAATCGAGTTTTATCGAGAGTACCTTTCTTAAAGTAAATGAGTTGCGCAATCTAAATTTCATACTCAAACTCCTTTTCTTCTATTGGCGTAGAATTTTTAAAGGTGCAATTATTTAAAAAATCAAGTTCTACGCCTATGTATTATTATCGGACAAAATTTCAACACCATTTTTTTTGCCATATAAAACTCTATCAATATACCAAATTTCAGCAAAATCGCATATGCCGTTTTAAATTTATATGGGAAAAACGATTTAAAAATTGTAACTTCAAGGCCCTCTGGAGCCCAAACGATGCAACTTTGTACTAAGGTAATTTTACTCAAATCGACTTATTTTGGTGTAGGGAATATGTGGTATGTTTTTGTAAAGACCTTTTACAGACACCCTGTACATAGATGTAGGTACTTCAGAAGGGAACAATACTTTATCTGATTCAGATAAAATTCAATTTTTTATTTTATCTCTGTTATAACTGTTTGTTTCTTTCGTATATTTTTTATTTGTTTTCTATTTTTTTGTTCATTTCTACTATTTGTTCCTGTTTTTATGTACCCATTTTTTGAAATTGGTGAGTATTTTTGAATTGAAAATTAGGAATAAGATTATTTTTGTATGAGAATGTTAGTTTTGTTTGTTTCTATTATGGTGAAAATAGGTTACCATTTTTACTAAAAGTACATGATATTTTGACGTCATATGTTCATTTCATTATCCTTTTTTGAAATTCGTATAGCATAAAATAGATCTTGAAGAGATCTATTGAAATCTCTTGAATTTTTAACAAGGTCTATACTGATGGAATAAAAATCGAACTGGCAACTTTTTCCATGATGTGGTTGAAAATTTAGAAAATTCTAGTCGTGTGTTCAAATAAGACTTTGAAAACAATATGAATGAAGGATTCTTATTGTAGTTATGTGATCACTGAATATTATAACACAAATATTTCCATCGGGCTAAGTACGTTGAGAACTATGTTTTTATCAAGAGTTTCAAATCAAAAGAAGATGGTGCATAAAGATGTCATAGTCCTTGAATACAAATAAACTTAATGGCAGTTAATGAAAGCAACAGATTATTGAAAAAGCGGTGTACATAAATCCAGCTTTACTCTGTGTTTTGGGAGAAATATGATCTGAAGGTTTGATACATGCAAGAAATACATGATACATGATACATGTGTGAAATGTCATTTTCAGTAGCATCATGGAAAGCTGCGAAGCGTAATTTTTCTGTTTTTCCAAATGCTCCTTGGTCAAGGGAGATTTTTGAGCGAAATTCTTCATTAGAATTAAAAACAAAAATTGTATGTAGATAGTGAGAAAATACAATTTTGTTGCACGTTTCTCAACTGGTGACGCGTAAATATCTATAGTTTGTGTGGTCTTTATTGAAGTTTCTTGAAAATCATTAGGTACATATCTTCCCGAATTCTCGAAAGATATATATTAGACCTTACAAACTATTGTTATTATATGCACTACTGCTTTATATTCTGAAATGTTGATAATGAGTTAGTGTTTCTCTAGTGAATGAGGGCGAATTGCTCCTTACTTTCACTTCCAACTTCAACATCCTGTATGAAAAAATAATGTTTCTGAACATAATTGCACACCACCACCCTGTAGGTATACCACTAAGGCAGCTGTTGTAGCCTTCATAGCATTTCTTGTTCGTTATTATTCCATACTTGGGTGTAATTGAAAACAAATATTGATATTGTATAACTCTGAATCGATATATGGTACAGCTGGGGTATGTAGCTTATGCAAAGTACACCTTCATTCAAGCTCATAGGAATCTATCCATTATGTATGAAGCAACCACTGGGTGAATATATGTATGACCATATGTTTTCGTTCATTAAGTTGGTCCTAGTTACATTATTAATAGCTATTTCAACCACTTCAACGCCCAAATTTTCAAAGTGCAGTAATTAATCGACATAGTGAAAAACTCAAATACATTTTTTACAAAATATTCATCCAATTGAACAAAAATAGTAAATAACGAGAAAAAAATAACTACTTCCTTGGCTAATGCCACGCAGAATATTCAATTTGTTCCACCACTAGCTTTGGAACCTACCATTATTTACCCCTTCTCAAGGCGAGTGTGTTTTTACTACCAAAGTAGTTTTTGCCATTTTATACCACTAGTCATTGAAGGCATAGTTATAATTATCCCGAATTCACTGTTATCATGCGAGATTCGCAAGAATGGCAATCGAATCTAGTAGGCATAACGACTTGTCATAATTAGAGTGACTATACTAATAGAGTGACAGCAATTAATGAACAATGGCCGCCGTTTCCGTGTGTCAGTTATCACTGAACGTCAAAATATAGGATCAAAATGTAAATAGATAATTTCAAATTTCATTGCATTTCAAAATAAATATTACTAATCGATTGACGATTAGGATACTATGCATGATTCGCCTCAAATAGTATATTATGTAACAAGTGTTATAAACGTCCTTTTAGTAACGAGTATTTTAAGCACGAGCGGAGCAGAGCGGAGCGAGTGTTTAATAAACGAGTGTCTAGAAGAGTTCATAAACGCGTTACATACTATGCTTTTTCTACGAACTCCGAAAATTACATTAAAATACCTGCTATTCCTGCTAACCTACAAAATAATTCGAATGGAATGGGAATCGACAACATAATACATGCAACTGCATGCAACCAGCGAGACACGTATAAGTGATATTGGTTGTTGATGTGTCCAATCCATTGCTTACTAACCTTTGTTTCACGTTTATTGTCATGCTTAGCGCAGAATAAATAAATTGTTCTCAAAGATGGATGCTTCATTTTTACACTTCTTGGAGATATGCAAGTACCAGAACATTCTCTTCGATTTCACTTTCGTCTACATTTCGCATATATTTTGAAGAATTCTGATACAAACGAATATTGTTTGAATAATTCTGATACAAAATATGAAAATTACATTTGACAGTTAATACAATTGACAGGCCAGACATGTCTCAAATTACTGAAGCTGTGTTTAATGAACTGCGTTGCCATGGTAATGTGTTTAAGAAATCGTGTTGCCATGGTAACGTGTTTAATATTTGGAATAAATTACAGATCGACAATCCGTGATTAATCGATCATTTAGCGTGGTACATATCCGTACTATAAATGCCATTTTAGTTATGTGAGTAGAAAAATATATATTTTAATTATTCTGTTTGTATCCTGAGAGTATCTTAGAAATATTCAATTGAATAAACCCATGCACCTAGCACAAGCAGATGAACAAGAAAATTGGAAGATTATTCCGAGGATGGAAACTGATGAATTTGTAACATTTCGAAATAATTTATACAGCAACACAAGGTGAGTGGGATTAATATAGTGGTCATCAAATTGTACCAAGAATGTTTCACCATAGCGACCACATCCAAATGAATAGCAATAGGTACAGAAATTGTTAAATTTGACAAATTTGATGACACTCTACCAAATGATTCATTTATAGATGAATTTGATTAACAAAAATTTTATAGTACAAAGAATATCATAGTCAGGTACGCATTGAATGAAATGAGATTCATTGTGTGAAACTTGATATAAATTTTGATTGAAACATTGAATTTTCTTCGATCGTCTAAAGGGGGGGGGGATTTTTATAATATAATATAATATAATATTTTATAGTCCCTGGGTAATAATGACATTCTTTACTACCTTTGTTCTCTCGAAATCTATGGAATCGTTTTTGAATTGCAGCCAGGTTTCGGGCCATTGGCACTTGATAAAATTATTATTATTGAGATTATAGTTCCGAAATATCATTCAATTGGACCGAAACCAGCCGTTAATAGAAGGAATGAAGTCCGACAACTAACGGAAACATAGAAAGTTTGACATCGAGATAAATGATCGATCTAAAAAGTTACTGAAAGTTCCTTCCAAACAGGGGGAAAAGTAATCAGGAATATTTCGGCAGAAGGCACTCGGATGGGTATCAGCGATAAACTTCCTACTTTGGTTAATGACAAGTTTAAGAGTTCAAAATGCATTGTCTAATGTTTGCCCCAGTTAGTTCCGTTAACATTCTTCCACGTCAAATAATACCTGAAGAATGAATCGATATGTACTGGGTCATTTCATCGAAGAGACTCATCCATATCCGTTATTTTTTCAGAAAAATAAAAATCTCTTGAACATTCCCAATGCAAAATTGGAATATAATTCATTGAATTGTTTTCAGCAGGTATAGACTATGGTCAACTAACTTTATTTCTTCGTTAATTTTATGGTGTGAAGTTCAAAAACTTATCTGTCTTATGATCGACTTTCAAAATCATGATAAATTGTATTTCGTTTTGTTATATTCCTCACCCAAATATAGTTTTTTGACAGAAAGTGTTTGATCATATTCCTATTCCCCAACGAAGCTCTGCAATCAATCTCAGTCAAACGTCAGTTTTTATGCTGTTTCGTTATTCGACAGATGATAATCTTCTATTTCCTCTCATAACGTAATGTTGTCAAGTCACCAATTATAATCAAATTATCAAAAAGATGTTAGAGTCCTGTCGTTCAATAAAACATAATAGGAGGAACTCATGATATTATAGTTCTTTCTTGACCTTTTCGAGCAACCATCAGCATGTCCAAATATTTCTTATTCTCCATAACAAAATATCATGTGAATGTTGGAGACTTGGCAACATTGTGCTGAATGCTGAGAACTGACAAGACCACGCCCACAAGTCGTGCCCGCAGTTGTCACGTTCACCGATTCAAATGTCCTCTAGTGTGAATTAATTTGAGACATTTGGATTTGCTTTGCTTATTAGGAATATAACCAATACTCAATTAAGAATTGATGAATTATTGAATAACTAATATTTCTGGCAACTGTGTTATAGACGACCGACTTCAGAGACTTAGGTTTTCAAAGAGTTTTTCAGGCTGGGTGAAAGTTAGGCAATTCATTAGGTAATCCAAAATATAAGATGGATACACTTGAAAAGCCAGGAATATACGAAATTAGTTGTAATGATTGTGATAAAACATATATAGGGCAAACCATGCGTCCCATGAAAACAAGGTTCAAAGAACACTTAGCACATTTGAAATATGGTAGGTTAGATAAATCGTGTGTAGCTCAACACATGTTCAATCACAATCATACCACACATATTAATAACCTCAAATTAGTTAAGCAAGTTATTAATGTTAGGGAATTAGATGCATATGAACGCTTAGAGATATTTAAGAATAGTAATAGAGTAATGAATAAGGATAATGGACGTATCCCAATCAGCCCTCTGTATAGTTTAGTGATATGAGACCAAGGTTAACATTCAACCATCACTAACATTAACTTGGCGGTTATGTCTTTCACGGTTGGGTGGACATATACCTAGTATATAAGTAGCACACTATGACATGACATTTAGTTCTTTTCTTCTACTGAAGATGTTAACATAGTTAGCGGAACACGTTTAAGGTGTGTATAAGAAATCGGTCTGGTTAGTGCTAAAGGTTCCAGTTTTCGATATAACATTTCTGAATCTCATCATAAGATTGCACTTGTTTTGACCTGTCGAATGTAGATATGTAAAAATATACAGGATGTTCTTTTTGAAAAAGCGAGGTTGCTTGCATTTCCAGAAAAACCAGAAGTCCGCCATATGGATTGTAATGTCATCGAATCCGAAATGGTTTCTTACATATAACTGTACCTGTTCGGTCTTGGTATACCAAATATATATTTTGGGAATTTTTCTCAATAAATTTGGCAATATCGCGAAATTGCAAGAGACAGAAGCTCTTGCACCTGTCCACCTACGTTTGGACATGCGTGACCTTATCAGCATTCTAAGACTATTCATCCTAGTGATAAGTTGTTGTCGATTTTTAATGGGTATTTTTCGTCGCCCACGCATCGTGACTATTTAGTGCGCTTCGCTTAATCGCTTCGCTTTCGGCTTTTCGCTGTTTTCCACAACTTCAGCCAGAGACCACCAGTTCCAGAACAAGAGCTAGCTCTTCCAGGGATCTTCAGGAGGACACCAAGTAAGTGGTTTCTGTCTCTGCTCGCTTTTTATCGCCGCCATCTTTTGCTGTTAATGAATAATTGGTTAGTTGCCGCCCTGCGGTATACAGAACATAATATCCAACCACTCGAGCTATCAATTACCCCTTCAGGGTACGCACAGTACCAAATTTCAGAAAAATCCGTTCACGAATGCAGAAGTTACAGGGGTGGCCCGATACCCTGTGTCACCCAGTATGTGTGAAATTTCTGAAATATTTTCCGAGAATGTAATCATTCGCCTCTTCTTAGTTGTGATATACGACTCCTTCCATTCATTGTTATTTTTGTTACATTTTTGACGTAGACCGTTGCAGCAAAAGGAAAACTGTAACGCATTATATCCTAGATGTACAGATAATCGTTTTTGAAATAAAATATGATATAAAAAAATGGAACAGACGCGGGCGCTGGTGCAAGCCAGAAGGCAGGTGAGCCCTATGTACTGGAATAAAATTCCAAAATCGATCTAATTCCAAGAGGAGAGAGTCCAGAGATGTACGAGTTCAATTTAGATCAGGAAATAATAGACATTCATTCTTCTGATAATTCCGGAAAAATCCTTGATGGATATTCACATCGATGAATTGGATAAGAAACATTCTTCGCTATACAGGGCACGCCATAAAATGAATGCAATTTTATTTGGAAAGAAATATGATTATTATTCGAGTAGGATTTAGAAAGAAGCCCTTATAAATCGAAAACTTCTGAAGCTAGATGAAAGAAACCCTGAATCTGTTGTAGCAGAATTCAATCTTTCATTTCTGAGGATGGCGACACCTACAAGTTTTTTCAGTAATTTGAAATGTAGACACTCTCTTGAGTGTATCTGTATCACATTTTCTAGTAAAAAAATCGATTTTTATAACATTATAACATTTTAATAAATAAAAGTTTGAAAAACTTATTAAACAGGTTTTCATAGATAGCCAAACTTGAATCAAGTTGAAATAAATAGGAGAAACATGCTTTTATGAATAGCCAAACTTTATGAAGTAGAGAATGATATAGTAAAAGGGTTAATGAACATTTGACAAGAAAATATTTTCTAGAAATAATAAGCAAAATAACGTTTGCCGCAGTTTGCCAGGTAAGCTAGTACAACTATTCGCGATAGAGAATAATACGTCGCCCCACCTGACGGCAGCAACCTGAACACTTCGGAGTGGTTTATTTTGATGATATGACCAATATAAAGATAGATAGATAGTTTTATTTAACCACTTTACATGAATTACATGTTTGTAGCATGTCAAGGTACAACAGATTTCATCATTTTAGTATAATATATATGTCAAGTTGAAACTTAAAAGCAAAACATTGAAGAACAAAACAGAATAAAAAGGCACACATATTGTGTACAGTAATAGTAACATATAAGGTATGGTAAGGTAAGGTGCTACTCTATTATTGGGTTTTTGACCTGTTGAGTGGCCTTAACTTGAATAAAAAAATGAATACATGTTCCAATTATCAAATGTCAATAGAATATTCAAACATATACAAATGCTTCAGAATTTGGAAAGGGAAACCAGGTGAGTACATCGGGATTGTATCAATACAACGCTCTAAAGAGGGTGTAGTTATAATTATTTACGGTATATACAGGGTGTTTCATAATTGAATGCTGATCCTTAAGGGCGATAATCCTTGGATGATTTCAAAGAGAAAAGTTCATATCAAAATATGTCCTAAACCTCTTAGTTATTGAGCTACAGGGTGATGAAATTTCAAGAAAAAAATGAGTTTTTCATCATAATTTTTTATCACTCTTAGATATTGTTATGTTATTTTGTATACACCTTTCCATTATTAAGGGGCATTTTTTAACGTGAAAGATATTCAAAAATTCCCACCAGTGGCGTCCGTACGAGATTTGAACTGACAATTTTTGAAGAAAAAAATAGTACGCCACTGATTTTTCTAAGAACCAGATTTTTTTTCAATTCTTATTCATTTTAGACCAAATTTGGTCCCTAGACTTACTTTCATACAACGTACCGTTTTCGCGTAAAAAAATAAAAACCAAAGAATTTTGTTCCTTCAGTTCTTGGATATTGTTTTTGGTAATTCAGCAGACACCCTCTATAAGTGGAAACACATTTCGTTTTGGGACGAAAATCAAACTTTCACTTCTACCAGTGATGTCCTCGTAGACCTGATATTGAATGTTTTGTTCAAAAAAACGCTGTACGCTTCTGATTTCAACACCCTGTAGCTCAAAAACTAAGAGGTTCAGGATATATGTTGATATGAACTTCTCTCCTTAAAATCATCCAAGGATCATCGCCCTTTAGGATCAGCATTCAATTATGAAACACCCTGTATATTGATGAGTTCATGGAGTTAAATGAGAGGAATTCCTCTATTGAATAGAATGCTTGTCATTGTAAATGATGTTTTACCCATTTCTTGAATTGGATAAAATCCGAAGATTTAACAGCTGGTGGTAGAACATTAAAAAATCTGACATTTATAGAATTTTGCTCAGTGACAGATAGTCTGAATTTAGCAGTTCTGAGTTTACTTGATGCTCTCGTAGCATGATTATGGACATCAGCAATATTAGAAAAAGTTTGGTATATAAAAACACAAGGTATTGGTAGTATTCGATACTTTTTGAATAGGGGCTGACAGTGTGCATGGTAGGTTGCACCTTCAATGATTCTTAGTGCCTTTTTCTGAAGCCTAAAAACTATAATGGCGGGTGTTGCGTTACCCCAGAGAATACTACCATAGTTGAGGTGCGAGTGGAAGAGAGAATGGTAGGACGATAATAATATTGTAATGCTCAATATTTTTTTTAATTGGGTGGAGAGTTTACTGCATAGTTGGTCAATGTGGGCAGACCATTTCAGTCTGTCGTCTAATATGATACCTATAAGAGGTTGACTGTATTGTTTGACGTTAAATTGCTGTTGGAAGAGAAAACATTATTTTGAGTTTTTTCTTGATTCAGTTTGAGATTATTTGTGCTGAACCAGGTATTAGCTTTATTTTTTGCTTGCTCGCTAAGATCGTTAAGTGTGATAGGGTTAGAGTGTGTTTCAATCAATGTCGTGTCATCAGCAGAGCAAATACACCCAGAAGGGGACAAGTAGTGGAAAATGTCGTTGAGATAAATGATAAATAATAGTGGTCCCAACACATTTTCCTGTGGGACTCCATGGTTAATGTTCTGGAAATCAGAGGAATTGTTTTCGATGGCAACACACTGATGAATTCTGTTATCCAGATAGGATTTTAGCAGTTTCAGAGGTACTTCCCTCACACCATAGAAGTTAAATTCATGGAGTAATTTTTCGTGCGATACACAGTCGAAGGTTTTGGATAGATCACACAAGGTGATTTCAGTGTATTTACCATTCTCAAGGCCTTCGACTACCTTCGCCACAATACAGCTTACAGCCTGAATCGTGGAGCATTTTGGCCGGACACCAAACTGGTCTTTATGAATAAAGTTATTTCTATTAAAAAAAACGCAACAATCGTTCCTTTGAGATTATTTTGAAAATCTTTCCGATAATCGGGATTATCGAGATGGGTCTGAAATTTGTGGTCAGATCCGGATCACCATTTTCATATATTGGGAGTACTTTTGTGATTTTCAGATTGTCAGTGAAGATACCATGGAGGAAACATATAGGTTGAATAGGATAACTAGGGGTTAAATTAGCAGGGTCGCTGTCCCCTTTATGATTTTGCTGTTTGAATAATGTGTCAATGCAGTTGGAGTTTTTTCAGTGAATTTATTGTAGCCTTCTTCCGCTAATGTTAGTATTATTTCTTCATCAACATGAGTGAAATACGCGTTAAAATCGTTGGGACTAATTTTAGATATTTCAGATTTCTTCCCTTCCTTGTTCCTTCCATGGTTTACTAACTTCCATGAATCTCCAGCTTGGTTTGTGGAGTTGAAGTATAAATGAATCGTAGTTCAGTGCCTCATTGTATTGGGATTTGTAGAGATTGTATGCCGCTCTATCTTGTGGGTTTTTTGTTACATCACAAATTATTTTTATGAAGAGTAGCATAAGCAGAAACAAAAAATTCATGTGAGCCAATGTAAACAAAGTAAACATGCCGCTTTAGCAGCTTTCAAAAACTCCGATAGGTAGCGCGGGCGCTTATTTTCTATCGTGAATCGTAATTCCTCGGCTTCTTTCCACAATTGTTCTTACCAAAGCTGACTAGATAATAATTGAGAAGCATGACGGCATAAAGTGCAGTGGGATAATCCCCTCGTTTTTCAGAGCAATCCTCTTTCCTGGTCTATTCCCAGACAGTCTGCTTCCACTCCACCTCAATATTTCATATTTACCGTTGCCGTTTCACCTCGCTTGCTGCTTTCACAGACGTTATCTTAAGCGACAGCTAGGTTTTCCGAATTGTATATTGAATGCGTTTTCGTGTGAACAAACGAAACACTACTCGAAGATATTACATGTTGCTCGTTGGTGTCATTATTCACCTCTCTGAATAAATATGTTGCGAGAATGGTGAAAATGTCTACCTTCTTGTCGCAAATTGGTGAAGATACTTTTATGCTGGGCTACGATAGATGAACATCTGAATATGGCTCATAGGTGAAAACCCAAAGTCATCTCCCCAACATTTATCAGAATGATCAGTGATCAATCTTGACAAGAAGATTCATGTGAACTCTTTAAACCCATCCATGCTGTTGATCTCCCACCCACATCAAGTGTCGTTGAGTCATTATCGAATCACCAGTCAACCTATTCAACTCCATCTGGTATTCTAACTGAAAATCTAAATTAAAAATCGATATATCTTCGCTCCAGCGATAGAAATTGTGAATACTGGTTCAAGGATTCTCCAATATCATGGAAGATTTCGGGAATCAACGGCTTGAAGAACACTGGGAACACGTGTTTCATGAACAGTATAATTCAGTGCCTGTATTTGTATTTGAGAATGGACTTTGATAACAGAGACATCAAAACGAGTATATCCAGCACGAAGGGATCTTTGATGAAGGCTTCCGCAGAAGTCATAAAAGAACTGTGGTCGGAGGATTCGACTGACCAAGGTGTGGATATGATCTCTTTGAAGGGCGCAATTCAAAGATTTGCGCCGTGCTTCATCGGCAATGCACAGCAAGACTCTCAAGAGTTCCTGCGGTTCCTGCTCTTGGGTTTGCACGAGGATATCAATGAGGTCATCGAGAAGCCGGATCCTAAGTTTACAGACATCGCTGAAATTCTGGATGTCGACGAAAAGGCTTCGGAATCATGGTCGAGATTCTTGAAAGTGGATAATTCGAAGATAGTGAATAATTTCGTTGGTCTGCTCAAGTCTTCATTGAAATGCACGTATTGCGGCTATTCGTCAGTGACGTTTGAGCCCTTTTGGGATTTGGCATTGCCAATACCACAGCAAAAGCGCAAAATCAGTTTGTTTCAGTGCTTGGACTCATTCACCAGAGAGGAGTCATTGGATGGCGAAGACAAGCCTACTTGCTCCAAATGCAAGGAAAGGCGGAAATGTACAAAGTCTTTATCCATTCAGAGGTTCCCTGAAATTCTTGTCATCCATCTGAAACGTTTCTCGCTGGATCGGTTCGTAGAAAAACTGAAGGTCTTTGTTGATGTACCATCAGACAAACTCGATATGAGTCATTACGCTGCCGATGGAAGTGTACCATTCCAGTACGATCTCTATGCTATTTCGAACTACAGCGGTGGCATCAACAGTGATCACTATACAGCCAGCCTATTGCAAATATCCGTACTCGAACATCTGGCACGAATACAACGATAGTCGTGTTTCAAATATTTCTTCAGATTCTTGATCATCAGTAGAAAAGCGTATATATACTCTTCTATCAAAAAAATACCCACATTGTATCAGAGTTATTGGATTTATGTATTAGTTTTGGACACTCTTTTCGTTTTGTTTCTACAGATCTCTTAGAATAGACCTATTTTTATAACTGTATTTACTACATGTACCACTATCATGTTTTACTATCTTTACTAATATGACCCATGAATAAATTGAACTACTCCAATAAAAAAAGTAGACATACAAATAGTATAGTTATATAACTATTTTCATATATAAACTGCACCACTCCATCACTTTGAGTTACCATGGACTTCTTCCAAAGATTATCTTAATATGGCTTCAAATTGGTTATATATTTTTTCTGAAATATCACAAAGGGACGGTTGTTTATAGAGAGTGTATATTGAACATGTGATAAAAATATTTCTAAGACTATTTTTAGAATATCTTCTCCTTTGATAATTTCTGAAAACCCTTTGTTTCGAAAAAACAGGGCAAATGACAATTGCGAGCAAACCATGTTAGATACTTTCGAAATTGTAACTTTTTTTCTTCTCTTGGAGCACACGGAAGGAAAATCCTATGATGTACGAAGAACATCGTGCGTTTCTAAGGAGGATAGGGGGAGGAGGTAGGTGTAGGATTTTTTTTTTGAACTTGTAGTTGGAGGTTGTAAGTTGTTGGGAATACTTCCATTGGCAAAGAATTCAAAAGCTTTGTCTAATAATTCTGGTTTTCAATGTTGATCTCGAAAACTGAGCGAGAGACATGAATGTATTTCCAATCAATCTATCGAAACTCGAAGGAACAGCGGTGTACAATGATATCTACCATCACGATAACCCACTGCGACGCCACTGAGATTTCCATCTCGAATATAATTGTATTAAATAAATTTGAAAACGGAAGTGCTAATATTCTCTATGTTGTTCATTTGATTTCATCAACACACTTTTCTCATTTTTGTTGTCTACTTTTTCTTAGTTTGGCTACCTATAAAACGGTGTTTTCTTAATTTTTTTGAACTAATGTTCAATTTCTATTAGGAGCTCGGTTAACTACGAAAGCGTGCCTTTTAGTAATTTCTCTATATTTTGTTACTGCTGCCCGGAAGTTTGTGAATTGCTACTCGGGTGTTTTAATCATGCTCCCTCTCTGGAAACT
The DNA here is from genome assembly GCA_918026855.4 of Phaedon cochleariae. Classification (NCBI taxonomy): domain Eukaryota; kingdom Metazoa; phylum Arthropoda; class Insecta; order Coleoptera; family Chrysomelidae; genus Phaedon; species Phaedon cochleariae. Next base: position 60,701,149 of record OU896708.1, read on the forward strand.
TTTTCATACGAGTACTTGGTGCAAGACACTACCGTCTCTCTGGATGTAACTATTTTCATACCATATGAGTGTACTTGGTGCAGGACACTGACGTGTCAATGAATGTAATAATAGCCCATCCTGAAGATCCTGATCAGGATTATGAAAAACAACAATTAAATTATGCTATTGTCATCAGTCCTTGATACCTTTGCGAAATTTCAATTTAGTTCGACGTTTTGAAGTGGGTTAAAATCACCTGTCTCTCTGGATAAAACTAATAATACGAGTACTTGGTGTAAGACACTGCCGTGTCTCTGGATAGGAAAAAAAACGTACATTTGAAATTCTGGTGACGAAACATTTGAAAATTTGCTGGCAGAATATTATTCACCATTTTATTCGAAAAAAAAAAAATCGCTCAGCCTGAGATCCTGATCAAGATAATGGAACAAAATTATCAAATTGTGCTATTATCATCGGGATTTGATAATTGTGCGCTGTTTCAATCAATTGTAGCACCAACACTATTTCTACTCCATATCAATGATTTGTTGGAAGCAACTTCATGTCCAGTACACAGCTTCGCGGATGATAGTACCCTCCATACAGCCTTCTCTTCCAGGGCTCCAATTCCAGCCAGGCAAATCAGAAACGAACGAGGGAGAAATGTTGACAAAATAAATATGGACTTGGCAACAATTCTCGAATGATGATCCAATAACTTGTTAGATTTCAATGCAAACAAAACACACGCATGCTTCTCTAGGAAAGCCGATCTCACTGTGCCCAACATAAGCTTGTCAGGAATAACCATACCTTTGAAGACATCCATTTCGATGCTTGGCATTACTATCAGCAATAACTTTTCTTGGGAAAATCCCATGAGATCAATTGCTAAAAGTGCATCCCAAAAACTTAGTTTTCTGTTTCGTGCTAGGAGCTATTTCACTTCCAGTCAGCTGCTTATGATCTATAAGGCACAGATCTGACCTGGCCTGGAAAACTGTTCCCATATTTGGAGTGCAGCACCCAAACATACCCTGAAACTGTTGGAATCTGTCCAAAAAACGGCAATTCGTCTCGTGGGTGATGCCTCGCTCACAAACTCACTCACTTCTCTCTAACACCGTAGAAAAGTTGGCGATCTGGGTCTATTTTATGGATATTTTCATGGACGATGCTCTTCTGAAATATCAACAATTGTTCCTCCCTTGGCAGTACCCGCGAGATCAACCCGTCGAGTTGAGGCTTCGCACCCTTTCGTGGTCACTTTGGATACCTGCAGAACATCTCTTACCAAAGACTCGTTCATCCAACCATTGTCGATCTAAATGAAAACCTAACTAGGTTGTCATCTAGAACGACAATGATCCAACGAACAGCGAGGCTCTGTAACACATTGCAAAGGGAGGTGTTTCCCGAAGCATATAACCTCCAGAAATTTAAGAAGAACACCAATTCCTACCTCATCTCCCTAGGTTCTCACGATGTTCTCTGAACATTACAAGATATCCCTTTTCGTAGGAACCAGAACATAAAACAAAAAAATCCAATAAGATATTTTGAAGTGGGTCAAAATCACGTTCGAAATTCCGTTAATTCAAATAAAAACAGAAGTTTCATTGAATAAATAATGAAGAAATTATTTTTTTATAGTACAACATTGACACCCGGGTTGTCATAGATCAAACGACACCTTGTAGATTCTTGCTTATTCAAAACCAGCATTTCAGTTCTTCTTCACAATATTCATATCAATGACAGTTTTGATACCATCATCCAATTTATTAAAGACTTGGCAGTCAAGAAGCAAATGTCTTCTGTGACATCTCCCACAAATTACTATAATTAAATGTGCAATATTCAGTATATCCATTCCAGTTGCCTTATCTCATCCTGTAATGATTTCCTGAGGGAACCAAGCAGATAGGTAAGTTGTCTGCGACCAAATATTCACCTCCAATGGAATTCCAAGCTCTCGAATACATTAATTTCCTTTCATCTATTGTCATGCTCTGTACTGAGACTACCAAGGGACATAATGGCAGATTCCGATGTTCTCTCAAATGAACAGCGTCTTGTTTGAACAAATCGTGCTAATTATTTCATCTGGTGCAGTCGTGGTTTCAGAATGAGTATACACTACTCTACAAGTGTGGAGTTCATTCATATACTGTCTGTAGTTTAATCGAGGAGGTGGTACATTCACTATTCAAGATTTCTTGGGATTTTCTCTCCTCGTCTCTATAAAATGAAAATATGAATATTCAATCAATCAATCAATCAAAATATACTTTATTGTCTGAAGAAAAAAAAATTTATTGACAATGTCATACATACATACAAACATAATGAATAAGATATAGTCCAATAAATAAAGGGAAAAAGTTAACATTAATTACGCACTATCTTCATCTTCCGGTTGGAAGTAGCTTTTGGTACCTCATCAAACTTGAGACAAAGTTTCACTGGAAAACGCGTGCGATGGCGGAGAAAATGGCCCCAAAAGACCAGAAAGATAGGTTTTCAGCCAATATCTCCTAAAATATGGCAGTTAGAGATTTTCGGTTCAGCTAAAAATTGAAGTTCAGTTAATTTTCTACAAAAATGGTCTCTATCATTTTTCTCGAAAATTTGCCCGGTTTCGAGAAAAACGGCACGAAGCGCACCTCGAATGATGAGCTTCTGTGTTGTATGCCGGAGAGCACAGTCCGTGTATTTACACATCGGCGGGGGGACAAATTATTCAATAACTTTGTTGAAAATGCATATTTTCTCATGATTCAAAGTTCATGTGAAAGAGGAATTCTGCTGCTATCATACCCTGTGAATTGAGTCACGCTTGACTCTTTTGGCCATATCGGAACATGGGTCAAACTTTCTGCTCCCGGTCAATTTTGACCTCGCCAGGAATTTGTTCCTATTTTTTTTGTATTGCACTAATTTACTCGAAATTCTCTCAATTATGGTCCTCATAAGGTCCTTCGTCATCCCTGAAATTTGTATGCCCTAATTTTTTTAATTTCCATTTAATCTTTGTTTATTGAATTCCAATTTATTGCTGTTTTTGGAGCGCGGGGAAATTTTGTGAACAACCATCAATTAAAAATTTATACATGATCTGATTGGTTTCTATGATACATCATTTGAAAGCTAAGGAGGTCGAATGAACAATTACTTTTTTAGACGAAGTCGTCCATTTTTCAATAAAATTAGAAAAAGCGGGGTCAAGGAAAAAACGCACTTTTTTTTTCGGTGGCTTTTTTCTCCGTGCTATTTATTTCTAACATTTCAACACCTTAACTAGTGTAACGGGGGAATTCCCACCTTTCCATCGATGTATATAAGTCATACCTTTGATATCCCGGGAAAAAACCAGTATATCTAAATGTACACGCTATAATTTATTACTTTCGTTCCTCCGTCGTTCGCCGCGTGTGTGCTCTACGTGGCGCTCGGGTCGTCTGCTACAAACCATGCGGCCACGCAGGGTATGATAGCAGCAGAATTCCTCTTTCACATGAACTTTGAATCATGAGAAAATATGCATTTTTAACAAAGTTATTGAATAATTTGTCCCCCCGCCGATGTGTAAATACACGGACTGTGCTCTTCAGCATACAACACATAGAAGCTGATTATTCGAGGTGCGCTTCGTGCCGTTTTTCTCGAAACCGGGCAGATTTTTGAGAAAAATGATAGGGACCATTATTTTCATCTGAACCGAAAATCTCTAACTGCCATATTTTAGGAGATATTGGCTGAAAACCTATTTTCCTGGTCTTTTGGGGCCATTTTCTCCGCCATCGCACGCGTTTTACAGTCAAACTTTGTCTCATGTTTAATGTGGCACCAAAAGCTACTTCCAACCGGAAGATGAAAATAGTGCGTAATTAACGTTAACTTTGCCTTTTTTTCCTCCTTCATTTATTGGACTAATACCTAATATCACAGTGTCTATACCAAGAAAGTGATGCTACAATCATACTCATATACTAATAAAAGAATAATAATAAAAGAAATGAAGAAGACAGTATCAATACGGATGATTTGCCCCGAAATGTCACTGCGTTTAAAGACTAACTAACTGATCTCACGACAGAAATAAATCACTTCCCACCTCGGTGTGTAATATACTATTGTGTCTACAACTTGTTAGATTATTTTGCGATATCGGGAAGAAACTGATGTACCCGCCACTGAACCGATTCAACAGTCATACAAGAAAGCTGATGGTATCGGGAGTTTCCAGCAAGGATTCGGGTCTCGTGTGTCAATGCAATTACTGTAATGGTACTTCTGATCGGAAGCTGCACGCCGATTTGAATGGAAAAATACGAAGCATCACGGTTTCCCATCAAACCTGACGGAATTTTGAATGATTCAGTGCATAATCGGAAAATTTTCAGTTGGATCGTGAAAATGCTTATCGTCGTTCTCAATAGGAATATGATATATAAGTATACTAATATCACTAATCGAATGATATCCACAGAGGATTAATAATCTTTGAAGTTCTTGTATCATTGAGAAAACATGGACAGTGGAAGGTTTCATATACCGTATCTCACAGAGTCAGAATTAGTTCTGGATTTTTATTGACAAGACTTCAAGACAAGCCTCTTGTGATTATTCATGAGCCTAAATTTCATGAAATGGTGTTATGTTCATTATCAGAATTCAGATTTAGTCCGGCTCAACCCACCTTCACCATTCTGATACTACTACTATACTTATTCATACCATATACTACGTTAATACATATACCGGGTGACCCGGAACCAATTTAGCCCCCTGTATCTTCGTTGTTATTTTGTATGGATGTTTAAAATTCGGTACTTCGATTTGATGTTATGAATGTACAATTTAGCAAGTATCAATCCAAATATGTCACTTCCGGTTTGACCGGAAGCGCATCCAATTTTTATATTTCGAATAGGAAGTATTATTTTTTTTTGAAAATAACAATTTGGTATAGAATTACCTTTACAATGACATATCACAATCATACTTTCAATTTACAATCTGCTGGTATAATTGACAGTTTATAAAAAAAATACTTTTTGTGTTCCCCTCGTAATGGAACATTTTCATGAAAGTATGCTGTGGAAGATTGAACAATATCATGTAAGTAACAATAATTCATGGCCAAACTTTTTACACGGTAAGTTTTATGCAGACTAATTATTTTTATAATTTTTCAATACATAGGAATTTTTAATGTTTTCCTTTCTTTGATTACGATTTTCTGGCAAACGGTGAGTTGACGGAAAAAAAATGCAAGAGCATGAATTCTTACATTTTTTTATGGCCCACAAGATCAAGCTATTCAAAGTCAGAGTTTCTCTTTTCAAACATGAAATTTGGGCCAATAAAAGTGTGGAGTCGCTTCAACTCCCCCAAAACTGAGTTTACATCGTTTCTGGGGCAAGAAGGAAATGGAGTGTCTAAAAAGACAGAGGCATCATGCCAATTTCCAGAAGATTTGCTCCGGTATTTCAGTCACAATTTTAGATAATCTTTTGTCTTTTAGCTAACTCACAGTGGCTGTAGCTTGGAGTGGGTGCATTGTAGAACACATATCACATATGTATTTGAAGAAAATGTCTTATTTTGACTCCAACAATATGTTCTTGAATTATTTACATCGAATTTGGAATCACCCTGTATACAAGGTGTCCGGAAATTACATAGAAAGATTTCAACCACAGATTCTAGGAACAAAAATAGTGAAAGAAGTATCTATAAACATGAGCCCAAAAATTCCACCCTGAGGAGGAAATGTTGACAATTTCTCGAAATTTGTATCAAGGGCGTGAGAAATAGGTGAGGCAAGGGCATTTCTGTCCCCAACTTTTTTTTCTATGCGATTTTCGGCAGTGTGACCAGGAAATATGGAAATACCATCATTTACACCTAGAAATAATACACCTCAGTTTCGATATCACTGACCATTTTCGAAATGAATCGATTTTAAAAGTCTACTGCTGCGTAATGAAAATTGTACTTTTTTTTTAATATAGGGTACCTACCATAATATTTTTCAAATCACTATTTTTATTGTTCCTCTCATATTTTGAGTGAAACATCACAGGTATATGTTGAGAAAAGAGTATTTTCTATTGAAAAATAATTTTTGGGAAAATTTGCTACCCTATTAAAGGAAAAAGCACTATTTATGTTATGCAGCAAACACTCAAAATCTCGAAAATTGTGAGTGCTTTCGGAACTGAGCAGGAGTATTATTTTTAAGTACGAATTTTCATATATTTCCTGATCAAACTGCCAAAAATTGCATTGGAAAAAAAGTTACAGGAAGAAATGCCCTTAGCCCCACCTTTTTCTCACGCCCTTGATCAAAATTCCAGATAATTCTTGATATTTCTAAATCCACTATCTCGGGCTCCCCTTTAGATATATAGCTTTAACTCCCGAGGGGGTCCTTTCTTGACCCATGTTTACACAAACTTTTTTCACCATTTTTGTTTCTAGAATCTGTGGTTGAAATCTTGGAATGTAACTTCGGGACACCCCGTATAGGGGTTCCGAAGAATTCAATATAAACCTTATTTTTTACGTACTCTCAGAAATGAGGTATTTGAGGAACTTTTCACCCCAAAATGAGATAACGAGATTTGTCGGTCTTATTCTGACTTATCCTGTACATTCTCCGAAGAAGTAATAACTCACATTAATTTTTCTAGAAATAAAAATTTTATTACGATCGATCGTTATAGGTGGAAAGTATACCGTACTCTGTGAAGATGCGCATTTCCATTAAAAGTTCGCTTTTTCGTTTTCCATATATCGAATTAAGGGCGATGATAAGAATATTTCAGCCATAACGAGATTCAATTTCTCCAATCTTTCAACCATAATGATTCCTTTTCATACTCATGTGATCGAAATCGAGTCTGTGAAAGAAAACCTGATGGAAATTTTTATATGAAGACGTTATTCGATATATTATATTCTCACATTTTCCATTGAATTTTCATATTTGCATATAATTTCCTCTGCTATAGGAAATGAGGCTGGAATAAATAACCATGCATGCCTTTCAGACAACATGTTTTTCGCTCCCCACAATATGAAAATGTGTTTCATGGCTGTCATTATTTTTAATTTTCATTCCATTGTTCGCACAATTTATCAGATACGTTGCAAACTCCATCATGTGAAATTTGTTTCTCATTTCTCATGTGTTTGTAGACTACAATTCTGGATACAAAAAAAACTCATTAAACATACTCTAACCATAGGTACCATGTGTCCACGTATAGTGTGGAATAAAAAGCTCTATAGCTCTATTGTACTAATAATTCTCTTGCGGATATTGTCGTGTAGGTATCTATAAAGACCTCCTCAAAATCTCTGCCTTGAGGGTACTTAGTCCATAGACTCAATTTACTTACTCGCTTGACTTTGAGGGGGTTGTTGTTATATTGTGGAACATAAAAATATGAAAAGAGTATTTGAGAAAGTAAGAGAAACATGTTTATTGAATAAAATAAATATATCGGTACTTACAATTCGGATATCAGGGAATCCATCTTCAATGGGCAGAGGGAACCTTTCTTGCTCTAAGCCCGACGTATGGCAATCCCGAGGTACCCTAGCCAGATACTCATTAATCTTCAACTTGTCTTTGATGGTATCCTCTTCACTCTTCAGTTTCCAATCTTTTTCTTCATCGGCCTCCCTTGGTCACTTCTCCTCTTTTCCTTCTCCCCTAAAGCCCAACCTCACCATAGTGCGGGGAGGACAAGCCGCGGCTGCTCGGCAGATTGAGGATTTTGGGAACATCTTTGCTGTCATCACTCAGATGGGACAGTTTTGTGGACATCTGAGTGCGAGGATGGGGCAATTTGTGAACATCTGCTTATGTGGCCGCGGATTGATAACGAGGCTCTGGCAATCCCCTCAGGGGCTCACAACTTGTGAGTACGGAAATGGTGAACCCGAGGTACCCTAGCCGTATATTCACCATACTTACACTTGTCTTGGGTGATATCCTCTTCTCTCTTCCGTTTTCAATCTTACTATCGGCCTTTCTTGGCCAACTTCTCTTTTCCTCTTTCCCTCCAAGCCCAACCTCACCATCAAGTGGTGTGGGGAAGGCAGGCCGCGGCCGCTTGACAGTTGAAGCATTTTGGGACCATCTTTGCTATCTTCTGCCAGATGGGACAATTTGTGGACATATGTGGCAGGGATGGGGCGATTTGCTGATGTTTGTCTAGGTGGTCGAGGACTGGTCAACGAGGCTCTGGCAACCTAATCCAAGCTGTGGGAACCCGTGGCGATGGATGGATAGTACCGAGGAATGGTGTCGCTAACGGGGCCTCTGCGAAACACGGCGACATCCCAGAGTAAACAGCCTTAGCCCTGTGCAGGGGGCACCACAGGGCTGGACCAACCCCTTCCCCCGTCACTCGTTGGAGAAGGAAAACTTTTGGCCTTCTTCGTAGACGAGAACAGGGATCGGAAGAGCAGTATTCAGGAACCTGAACGAAAAGAGTCTTTCATATTGAAGTGGCCCTTAATAGGCACCATGAGTCGTATGTGGTAAAAGTGATAACGGCATACAATGGGCCACTAGGCCTAAGTGTCGTCGGAGTCTACAACGGGGTGGAGTGTTTAGTGGGTATACCATGGAGGGGACTCCCACACTATCATATGGGGGATTGGACCCATATGATATCTATAAAAGATTTCAACCAGCTCGGCGAAAAAAAAAATAAAAATAAAAAGCCCGACGTAGACCGCATCCATATTTTTTTATAATCAAACTACTTCCAACCAATATTTCCCTATCTGATTGTATATCAATTTCTATATCTCAGCAGTTTTAGAATCAATGTATTCTCCGTTCAATCTGAGTTCATACAGGTTATGGAAATATTAGTTGTAATAGGAAACTTTAGGTTCCTGTCTAGATATGAGTGTCATGCCATACATTGGATTTGAAATGAATGTTTTTTTATTAGGAATAATTATGCTCGAATCCAGATAGATGATAATTTGATTAGAATTTACTACATGACAATATAGCGCAAAATATATAGTGGATTATTTTTGAACGTGGGGTACATGATATGATTGTTATCAATCTAGCACCCTCACATATTCCGATTTGTCGTTATCTAGTCTACAAAACCATAACTTATTTTTGCAATTCTTTTGTAGCGTTGCCAAGTTTCGAAAAATGATAACACAGTCAACTTCATTGAAGCGATAGTCGAAGTATCAGCGAAGTTCTTCCATAATTTTGAATGTATATTTTGAAAACAAAGATCAACATAATCTATGTATTAACATTATTCTAGATGATTCTAATCAATTTGGCAACTTCGTACAACGTAGACACTCGGTTGAGAAAAAATCATATATTGTTTTGATGACCATTCTTTTCGAGTCTTATTATTTGGAAAACAAATCACTCAGGTACATTATATTTTGACAGAAAATTAAACTAAAATTCAACAAAATCAAAGGAAATGTTACTGTCTGCTCATAAGGTTCATATCACTGTCATTACCATAGTATGTTGTTTCTCAAAGAAGATTCGTAAAAAATAGCTGCAAAATATCATGCATCACGACTTTCCATGGCAATGTGTTCCAGGGCCTCGCTGTTCGTTGGATGAACGAGTCTTTGGAAAGAGATGTTCTGCAAGTCTCCAAAGTGACCACGAAGGGGTGCGAAGCCTCAACTCGACGGGTTAATCTCGCAGGGACTGCCAAGGGAGGAACAATTGTTGATATTTCAGAAGAGCATCGTCCATGGAAATATCTATAAAATAGAGCCAAATCGCCAACTTTTCTACGGTGTTCCAGAGAAGTGAGTGAGTTTGTGAGCGAGGCATCACCCACGAGACGAATTGCCCCCTTTTTGGACAGAATCCAACAGTTTCAGGGTATGTTTGGGTGCTGCACTCCAAATATGGGAACAGTATTCCAAAACAGGTCGGATCTGTGCCTTATAGATCATAAGCAGCTGACTGGAAGTGAAATCGCTCCTGGCCCGAAACAGAAAACCAAGTTTTCGGGATGCACTTTTTGCAATTGATTTCACGTGAATAATTATATTTGCAACTTCATTATTGAGCTTGGGACATATTCTCAGAGCTCCAATAATAGGAGATATTTTTTTCGTCAAAACATTTATATGTTTGTCCCACTTTAATTGATCATCAAACCAAATCCCAAGATACTTTTTCTCATTATATCCATTTTTAATTCTGAGATTCGAATTTATATTTTGTTTGTTTGTTTGTTGAAAAATCATATATTCAGTTTCATTAGTATTTATTGATGAAAGGTTCGAATGCAGCCATTTCTCAAATTTCACCAAGTCTCTGTTCATTATATTTTCTGAAATGATAGGATTTTTATGTGCATATAAAAGTACTGTACCGGCTGCATAAATAGTGAGTACTCCTTAGATTTCGCTTGGAACTCCCCTTAACCTCACGAAAGCCCTAATTCTCCTGCATGACAGACAAAAAAAATATTACCATCCGGCTTCTATCCTCGTGCCGTGATGCCACCTCATTATTTTCCCAGACAAACAACAATTACCTGAATATTACCACATGATGATGGCAAACAAAGAAGCTTTTAACCGCTCCAAACCGGACGGCGCGCGACCGGCAGAGTCGACGATAAATCTGGCGGAGTCGCGACTCTTCGTTTTTTACCAGTGTTGCCGACCCAGTGGCTCTCACCCTAAAACTGAGGAAATAAGGTATGGACGCCAGAGACGTAATGTGAACTTTTACAAAAAGAAAATCAGATGACACTCATATATGGTTCTTGTTCATAGAAAATCTGTAAGAGGCCAGATATCGTCTTATCTATCTTTTACCCTTAAATACTAATAACTAATCATACGTCTCAGAGACGGCATATCACCAGCATCCGATTTGTTGGATTACCTCTGCTTTTCAATATCGGCCATTGTACCACGTAATTTATGTCCACCCAGCAGTCATTCATTACCCTGAAGTTGATCGATGTATATGTGGTTTAGTTTTAAAAATATCTTGAGTGAAAGATAAATTGCCGTCTCGTAGACGTATAGTTAGTTATTACGTACCAATAAGAGTACAATTTCTATCATAGATCTAAGTATACGGTGTATTTAGATCTATGGTATCCATTAACCTAGTACTAGTTTAGTGTTCACTTATAATTAGCGACCTCAAAATAGACATCGAATTGGTTAATAACAACAAGTGTTCCGCTCACTTACAACAGAAACATTGTTTCAGAAACATTGTTTCTCCTACTTCAAGTACCTTATTTTTCTACCGTTGGTGAAAATTTTCTAGTAACAATCGACTTTTTCTCAAGAAAATGATTCACTTGGCCGAGTGTTCTCAGTGCGAAGTCATTTTTTGTTTCACTGCCCTTATTTACCGATATTCTTTCCCATCAGTCGAATTGTTGATGCTTATTTTCTTGAACTCTCGTTTTCTATAGATATTTCTGAAATACAAGTGACTATTCTGGAAAATATGTAGTGCGCGAATGCGCCTCGTTGAAAATTAGTATGTTGTTTAACGAGCACGGAATGATAGTGATATCCAACGAGTAGGAAATTAGCATTCCGTGCAAGTTAAACACTATAATTTCTCTACGGCTTCAATAGATAACAGCGGCATTTTCGATTTCTTCGTCTTGTAGCCTTCTGATTTCCTGTCAAGTAAAGCTCTTTTATTAGACAGAGCTGTCATTGCTTGAAATTTGACATTCCATTGGCGATGAGGTTTTTTTTAATGATAACACAATAGGTCGCGTGCACGATGACCGACCCTGGAGGCAAAATAATGAAACACAACCTCACTCTTCTGTGAATTATTGAAACACAACCTCACTTTTTCATTTGTTTACAGAGGAATTAAAAGGTTGAGATAGTTTTTCACAATATTTTGGCATACGAATCGTGTTTCTTGCGTTATTCATTAATTCAAGCAGTCCTTCGCATTGTGCTGTTGTACAATGCACAAAAAATGCAGCAAGAGACTAGGGAATATGATTTTTCAGGTAAACAGTAATCTCACATAGTTATCATTATGAAATGTTGTCATTCCTTATTGAAAATCCTTCTGCCTTCTGCCACTTCTGCAATACAAGCTAATACTGCTATTATAATAGATTGAAAATGTCTACAACACACACGATCGTCAGCATGTCAGACCAGTCCTCCCGATTGATTGCATGAATCCAATCTTCTTGCATTATTTTAGAAATTTCAGGTATATTTCTATTAGCTCTTATTGCAGAAAGAATTCCGATGAGAAATCAGAGAAATAACCAAATTTCAAAAATGAAAACTATATGTGAGTGAATATAGGAGGTACTTACTTTTAAATCATAATGTACCATCCGGATTCCTTCATCTTCTGCTGCAGTTTTTGTGCATTTTACAACAGCACAATGTGATGGCATGAGCGAATTGATGAATAGCGGAAAAATACGATTCATATGCCAAAATAATTGTGGAAAACTATTTCCATCACTTGTAAACAAGTAAGAAAAGTGACGTTATGTTTCAATGTTTTGCCTCCAGCGTCGGTCATCTGACAGTTCTTGCACGCAACCCATGGAAATAAAATTGATGACGTACATAGTACCTCATTGATGTATGATATCCCGAACACAGTAAAACATGAACAATCTTGTGTTATAGCCGAAGAATAAATCAGTTCTTGATCACTCTCTGATGGTATTTTCGAGGGTATTTTGCACGAGTTGACAACAGTTTTTGTGGTAAACGCCAACTTCGGTCCGTTTTCTCTCACTTAACAGCGTGTAAACAGAGAACTCCGAGGAGAACTCCAACAAACAGTATTCTCATGAAGGCTCTGCGCCAGACAAAAGAAAAGCGATCTCCAGTGTCTAATTACAGATAGTATAACGACCTTCAGGGTGGAAATGAATTGGGTCATAAGGAAAAGGAAATGGGTGGCCTTCTCTCAATATCCACACAAGAAAGTGACAAGTCCTACGGGGAGGGAGGGGGAGAGGTATAGGGGGTAATTAACCCCTCCCCTTAGAGTATAACAGCAGATCAATTTTTTTAATTTATCTCATATACAAAAATGGTTAAAATAAAATCAACATGTGAATTAACGAAGAAATTATAATTATACAAGCCCTATAGTTCGCAATTTTTCAAAAAAATGCAGCAAGTGTGAAATTGAACACTATACCTGTTCCCAGGAGGCCCACTAAGCTTTTGAGTAAATGGTTTAATCCTTATATCTTATCTAATATCTTATAGTGTGATTTTTTTAATTTGAATAGTGAAAATTTACAATGCATGCACATTTGAAACTACTCTATTCATTTCTCTAAATATGTTGAATGAACACAAAGATAGAGTTGAAAGAAACAATTTCGAAAGGGAACATTCAACTCAAGACCCGAATTCACCCAAGAATATAATAAAAAATGCAGACAAGAGACAAGGCTTCGATTAATTTATTGATGGAGAAATCCAGACTCGTGTATATATATACGACAAGGATTATGAAGTATTTAATCAATTGAAGTTTATAAATGAAATTATTGCTATGGATGAGACCGTGTTATTGGCGCACTTTCAAGAATTTTTATGTAATTCTATGAACTACAGTAAAAAACGATTAGCGGGCGGGCGGTATATGATTCATAATGAGTGAAAAATAAAAACGTTAATAACTCAATGTTGGAAAAATCTCTCACTACACCGGTATAGTAAAAATTATGATCATAATATTATCGACACTATAATCAGTAATACTTATTTCACTATCTAGTAGACTAAACGATCTGAAACTGTATAAATTGATATATCATCGTACTTATATAACTTAATAAGAATCAAAACACAGATTTTTTCGTAAAAGACATACCGATTCAATTTTAATCAATTCAAAATAGCCTCTGCATATTGATATTGCTGAAAATATGTATCGCAGCGATTCCTAAATACTCTTTCTATTATTAAACGTTGTAGAGATGATTTTGTGTTTTCTAATCCTCTCATCACTACACTCCACTCAGAGAAAATTATGGACTTCTACTTCTACATAAGACTATTTATTTTTGTTTCGAACCAATAGCCTACCATTTCGTGTAGATGAATCATTTATCGAAATGAGCGTTTCTAACATCAATAACAGAGTCATAATATTGATGCAAATTGACTGTTAGGGAACCACTTTGGAGAAACCTCCAAAACAGCCGAAAATTTCGAGAAAACGGACAGTAATATCCTAATGAACAGTGGTGATAAATCACATCATAATAATGAAAGTCAAATTCATGAAATGTTTTGATCTGGATCATCCAGAGGTACCTATGATATGAAAATTTATTTCGGTGTGACTGATATTATTTATCATTCTTCAAAAATCCATTTATTATTCGAACAGTTCACAAAACATTAGCTCTACTTTATGATTACACTCAAAATACTTACTCGCCAAGAAAAATAGCGCTGTCTAATAACCGTATCTAAAATTAGATTCAATATTATTTTGAATTACCTCAATGCTCGAAAATAATATCAAGTATACCTCAATTTTTGCTTCCTACGATTTCCGCCCTCTCAAAATAACCGATTAGGGACATCTAAATGATGATCTGCATGCTAATATAATTTTGCGAACGAATTTCATCTGGAAAACAGCTTGAAGGACCATGCAATTACATTTGAAATTTGCTCGGATTACAGTGCGTACGAAAATAGTCAGTCATTCCACGACTTTAAAAATGACTTTCCATCAGTTAGTAATTATTAAAGGGGAACCAACCCGAGGAAAAATTAATTCGAACTTTGCATCGGGAAGATTCTCAAGGTGAGTTCCCAATGCAGCGTTTTTTCTTTTGGCGATGAAGATAATAGTAGATTGTTTTATTAGGATCAAAAGTGATACTTTTGATCCGAATGAAACATGCTATTTTTTCTGCAACCGAAACAATTAACTGAAATAGATATGTGAAGTAACCACCAATGCCGTGCTATATGTATGCAATGCAACAAATTTGTGGTGAGAATATTCTACCTGCATTAACAATAGGTATATTCGATTTCATGGATGTTCAAACGGGGAAGACCACTGAGGGAAGTAGTCCGTGCAAACCTCTTTCAATCGACGAATTATGATTTACGTTTTATGTACAATCAATATTATGAGTTGAAGTTCAAGGGAATCGAATCTATATCGTTTTAAAATCAGCATATTTCATTCGATATTTAAAAAACCCAAATATGATGGTGAAGCCGTGACGTATTAGTCCCGAACTGTAGCTATTCCTCTCTGATACTTCGTCATTCTGCAGTGTTGCAGTGTGATTGGTCAGTTCAAGGGCAATATAGGCTTGTTGGGACTAATACGTCGCACCAGTCACACCAATGAATTGACAAAAATTCAAATGGCGCAGGACTTGTGTGTTTTGAAATGGACATATTCTAATTTATTTATTTCATCTTCTCAGTATGACTGAAAAAATTCAAAATTAATTCACTGGTAGTTTTTCAGTATAGAGTTCACAATAATGTCGTTTCATAAAATCAAAGGTCTCCCCCAGTTTCAATATAGATACAACCATAGAGTGACATATTTGTGTATGGACCAGGTGCTTTAATGGCAAATACCGCGCCAGTGGCAGGTATAGGAACAAGACGTGGAAAATGTTAGGTAAGGGAGTTGGCTTGATAATCAGGTAAACAATATCGTTGTTTGAGACAAAAAACTATTGCTGACCGCGATTATTCAGAAACAAGTTATCCATCCCGAGAATAATGAATGAAATACAAATCAAGCAAGTATGTGAATCTTGAAGGCTTCCCTGATCGAAACAAAAATACTCAACTATAATAATATGTATTTATATCTCCAGCATGGGTATGAAATGTCAGATCTGCCTCTTGTTCATCTTTTTTTGTTCCTAGAAACTAAAGTTCAACTTTGGGTCCTAGGAACTGAATGTGTTGCCTAGCAACATACCTATTTTTGTGTCAGTAATAGAAACGTCAATCCAAGAGCTCATTTTGTATTAAAATGGACGACTTTTGTTTCGGTTGCACAAAAAATATTTTTTTTACTGCTGTAACACAAAATTGCTATTATATTGTATGTCATCAATTATTTCATTTCCGTATTTGATATCATAATGTTTTCATTTTGTGTTATATTATGTCACAAAATTTCATCTCCCATGAAATGTCAAATATCAAGCAATGACAGCTCTGTCTAATAGATGAGCATCACTTAACAGAAAATCAAATGGCTACAAGCCGAAGAAATAAAAATTTTCGCTGTTATCTGTTACAGCCGTGGAAAAAGTATAGTCTATAACTCGCACGGAATGCTAATTTTCCCACTCATATGATTTACAGCATGCAAACTTCATTCTCCTGTGGGAAATGACTATCATTCCCTGCTCGTTGAACAATAATTATACTATTTTCTAATTTTGACATGTAATATGACACCAGGCAAAACTGACGGGAGTTTTGGAACGTCCTACTTTACGTTACTAGTTGCGTAAAGTGAAATGGTTCGTAACTAGTGATGTAATGTTCATTTTGCACTTTCTAAATAGTCGGTAGTGAATACCAAACTCTTAGTAAAATAGGCGTCAGTCACAACGTTCATCTAATAATACCACAACAATATTGTATAATACTATACTTTATCAAATATTACCACTACAAAATAGCATGATACTTAAAGTATTGTATGATACAATTTTGTTGTGGTATTATTTGATGGAAGTTGTGACTGGCGCCTATTTTACTAAACGTTTGGTATTCACTGCAGACTATTTCTCTGAGGAGAATTCTACATTAATTGAACTTATCAATCTGCTCAATCAAGAGAAAATTTTTTCTCGCCGAAATTAAAAAGAATATTGTACGTAACACGCCAGGAAACGCAATTTTGTGATTTTGCGGGATCTCGTTTCGCTTGTCCCGCAAAATCCCGTCTTTACACAAAATTAAGCGTTTCTGACTGGTCTATTATTTTTGTCTTTGCAATTTTCTTCCTGATCTGAATAGTGTATATATCGCAATAATTTTCCTTAATTCTTCGTTTTCTCGGAAATTCTCATGAATTTTTTATGCAAACTTCAATGAAAGCGACGTAATGATAGGTAATTTCATTGTGGAAATTATATAAACGTCAGGCTGAACGAAATAATGAAAAAGTACTGCAGCAATTGCAGGGATTGAAAGTGTTATATTTGTCCATCAATTGAAGGATTAACAGAACTCTTTTATTCCCTGGAGTACATTACATTTCTGACCTTTTGTGAGATTTAACAGTATTGAAATATTAACGAAATATTCAATGTCTGCGTGGTTATTGATAAGAGGAGAGAAAATAGTCAAAAATTGCCTAGATGACTTGGTTCTTATAGCCACCCGGTATACCTATTTTTTGCTCCAAATTATGATGCCACGTTTAATACATGTCGCATGCTTTCAGTGAAAATTTTCCGCACAAAAACCAATTCCCACAGCAAAAACATGAGGTAATCATTCTTGTCAAGCGAGTAATGATTTTGTCGTCCATGGATTGTTAATCAATACATCCTATTTGGACAGCCACTAAATGGAAACTGATGTTTTCGCTGTTCATTGCATGTTCTTTGCTCGTTCGATGTATTTTCAACATTTTCATGGAATTATGGTCCAGTAAAACAAGGATGAAAGGATATTATGATCAAAATAATTGAAGGAAATAGTGAAATGAAGTGTTTTTAGACTGGTTTCGATTAATATCTAAGTACCTGAGACTGATTCTAGTTGAACTTCACTTGTTCGAAAGCTCGAAACATTGATTACTGACTTCCCAAAGCTTTTCCTGATTGTTAACCCTGATAAACACGATTACAACCCTAAAGACTTTTTTGTGATCGCATATTCCATATTTCTCTCTCTGTTGTCATTGTTTACAGTTCCGAATAGTTACAATAATTTATTTAATGATTTTCAATATTTCCATTTGTCAAATTGTTGATTATTATGGGTTGCGTGCAAGAACTGTCAGATGACCGACACTGGAGGCAAAACATTGAAACACAACGTCACTTTTCTTATTTGTTTACAAGTGATCGAAATAGTTTTCCACAATTATTTTGGCATATGAATCGTATTTTTCCGCTATTCATCAATTCGCTCATGCCATCAGATTGTGCTGTTGTAAAATGCACAAAAACTGCAGCGGAAGATGAAGGAATCTGGATGGTATATTATGATTTAAAAGTAAATAAGTACCTACCTACTATATAGTTTTCATTTTTGAAATTTGGTTATTTCTCTGATTTCTCATCGGAATTCCTTCTGCAATAAGAGCTAATAGAAATATACCTGAAATTTCTAGAAAAATGCAAGAAGATTGGATTCATGTAATCAATCGGGAGGACTGGTCTGACATGCTGACGATCGTGTGTGTTGTAGACATTTTCAATCTATTAGCAGTATTAGCTTTTATTGCAGAAGTGGCAGAAGGCAGGAGGAATTTCAATAAGGAATGACAACATTTCATAATGATAACTATGTGAGATTACTATTTACCTGAAAAATCATATTCCCTAGTCTCTTGCTGCATTTTTTGTAACAGCACAATGCGAAGGCATGCTTGAATTAATGAATAACGCAAGAAACACGATTCGTATGCCAAAATATTGTGAAAAACTATTTCAACCTTTTGATTCCTCTGTAAACAAATGAAAAAGTGAGGTTGTGTTTCAATAATTCACAGAAGAGTGAGGTTGTGTTTCAATATTTTGCCTCCAGGGTCGGTCATCGTGCACGCGACCTATTATTGACTGACGGCTGACGGTGACATCTGATACCATATATCTAATACTCATATATGAATCATAGCTGTCCTCAAAGTGGGACCAACTTCTGTCTCTATAGGTATCGAAATCGACCAATAGGCGTTGATGCCGACGTAGGGAAAAAATCAGCAACAGTTGAGAATTTTGTCGATAAGACGATTCATCAAGTTTTTTATTTATTTATTATTTTATTTTTAATTCATATTCAGGAATACAAACAGGACGAGCCTAAAAACAGTATTCACAGGTAGTCATATAACATTATAATTATTTTAATACTCATCTTAGAAATTTAGTGGGGAACCTAATTTAAACTTAGGATGGTATACAAAATTTAAAAGAAATTTAAAAGAAATATAATAAATCTGCAGGGTGCTAACGAGAATTCAAAGGTTCGAGAAAAGTAGGTTTTGAGTTTATTTACAAAGGTGGTAAATGAATTACAAAATATATCAATATCAATCAGATTTGATATTGAATTATAGCTTTTGAATCAAGCTTGATATAGGGGGAGTTCAAAATGGTAATTTGTGTTGCCCGCTTTTGTGTGAAATAATTGATGACTTCGAGTGGGGTATTGCGGTACGTTATATCGAATGGAATTATTAATTGGGATTGAGTCTATCATATTTACCAACTCAAACGAAAATTTTATGTCGGCAATATCTCTTCTATTCTTGAGACTAAGTAAATTCAACTTTCTGCTTATAAAAGTTTTATCGACATGAGGCGTGTTACGAAAGTATTTATTCTCAATAAAGTGTATGAATTTGTTTTGAATATTCTCTACTTGTTTTATGTGAATAATGTACTGGGGATTCCAGATTGAAGAGGCATAACTTAAGGTGCTATTGACATAGGACATAAAAAGGATACGAACAGTTTTAGGAGCTTTAAAATTATAAAACGATCTGATAATGAAGCATAGCATCCTATTTGCCTTTTTAGAAATATATGCGATATGCTTGTGGAACAACATTTTTGTATCGAAAATTATCCCCAAATCTTTCACCTCAGTGAGAATATCGAGTTTATGATTTGATAGTCTGTAATTGAAAATGATTGGATCATTATTTCTACTGAAAGTTATCTGATGGCATTTGTTGAAATTCAAATATAAAGCATTTTCTGTGCAATATGAATAAAGTCTGTCTAAATCTTGTTGGATCAAGAAAGCGTCCAGTGATTTCTTCACACTGTGGAAGATCTTCAAATCATCAGCATACATTATGAATCTCGAGAACTGGAAACATTTAGAAATATCATTTATGTATAAATTAAAGAGGAGGGGTCCTAGATGCGAACCTTGGGGTACCCCGGAAGTTATGGAAATTGAAAACAAACAAGGTCCACCACATCAACATCAACCATCAATAGCGACAAATATAATATCATACATTCCCGGCATATCTGAAGAAATAAAACGTGTTGGTGATAAATTTCGAGTGAAAACTGTGTTCAAAACTGGAAATACAATGAGATTAATTCTAGCTCAAAGTATTTACAATATACCTTGTGTTTGTGGATAGTTTTATACAGGTGAAACCAAGAGACCTCTTTCAGTAAGGACGAAGGAACATAAATACAATATAAAGAAAAGACTCATCGACATATCGAAACTAGCTGAACATATCCTTACTGAAGATGGACGACATATGTCAGAGTGGAATAATATTAAAATCATCGGAAAAGAAGATAACAACCAGAAGAAAAAAATCAAGGAATCTGCTTGCATTCTTCTGAACGGAGACAATAGCATTGCTTCCTGTTCAGTTGATATAGATAGAACATGGTATCCAATACTAATATCTGAAAATAAAAATGGTAAATTCAAGATTAATTGATGTAAATATCCTGTAACTCATTTGATTTCCAACGTTTCCGAAACGTCCAAAGATAAGTGAAAATTTGATATTTTTTTTATATACCTTCATTTCTCTTCTCCAAACCTTTTTTAATACAAATTGACTGGCAAGCTAGTGAATTTTTCATTTAGGCTCTCTGGTAGGAAAATTCATTTTCCTCCTACCCCTATAGAAAGTACACACTTTCCTCCCTCAAAAGTACTTTTCCTCCCCCTCATTTCAAGTT
This sequence comes from Phaedon cochleariae, assembly GCA_918026855.4. Taxonomy (NCBI): domain Eukaryota; kingdom Metazoa; phylum Arthropoda; class Insecta; order Coleoptera; family Chrysomelidae; genus Phaedon; species Phaedon cochleariae. The sequence continues at coordinate 60,722,067 of OU896708.1, forward strand.
AGTTGTAAACGATGAAACTTGTGAATTCATTATATTCATATTGTTTTCATAATTTCTAGAACATCCTGTATATCCTGTTTTTTTGGTAAAAATCAAACATTAATGTTACTTCAACGTAGTTCTTCAATACAAATTTCAACTTCAGGAATCTTAGATATACGTTTTTTGAGTTTAGAATAAGAAAAGCATAGTATGCTGTGGCTCACACGGCGATTGACTTTTAAGGTGCAAAGTCGCTACATTCATTAAACTTAGTTGAATTTTTGAAAAATGGAGAGCGATTCAAGTGATTTTGAATTTCCAAATACACCACCTAATATTAAGGAACAAGCCAACATAGCGTCATTAACCTTACTACCACAAAAATCTGAAGACAGGTATGAAAAACAATATGCACAATATAAGCAATGGGCTGAAGACAACAAGATACATGAATATTCAGAGAATGTTTTACTGGCATATTTTTCACAACAAGGTGGGTAGGAGGAAAAATCATATGTATCACATGCGAGTAAAGTGCCTTTTCCTCCCTTGGATGTTTACTGCCCTTCGCTTCGCGTCGGGCAGTAAACTACATCCTGCGGGAGGAAAATTGGCACTTTCCTCCCTAGTAATACAAATAGCTATAAACGCAGTGACATTTTGGGGCAAATCATCTGAATTGTGAACTAACGCGGCTCTTATCATCTAAAATTCTTGATAATTCTCTTGTTGATGTTATTTTCACCATTTTTTTATGAATGAAATTTAAAAAAAATATCTGCCATTCTTATCTTCCCCTTACAACCGCTCTTCAAAAGAGACATACAATTGACTGAAAATAAATTTATGAAATTTTCATTCAAGTTCGTCAGATATGAACTGGAACACCCTGTTTATTACTTCAACACATCAAAAATCCGCTATTGAACACTGAACGTATTTCTTTTTGTCGAAAAGTAGCTACTTGATGGACGTTCATTCGTTGTCGAGAGCAACACGGAGTTTTTGAGTGCTCTCGTGTTTCCTGCTAATAGGAAAATGTCGAAAGTGACGGCATTTTTCCGCTCGCATGGCCTTCTGCGAAGCTGTGCCTTTGCCTAAGGAACCTGATCTTTAGAAAGGGAAACGTTAAGAGTCCACCTGGAAGACGCGAATAACGTCTTGCCTTCGTTATGTTGCGAAAAATGAACAAAGGCGTTACAAGACGGGCGCAAATAGGTTGATTATAAGGCAATTAATTCAGAGGTCAGGATAATGTAAGCTTCACTTGGAAATGGTTCAGGGTTCAAGGAGTTTTAATCTTGACGGAAATTTCGATAATTTTAGGAGAACACTTGCCTTATACAGGGTCCCAAAGATTTAATTAGGACAATATTGCTATTTCCTGAACGGCAAGAGATAGAAAGTTGATCAAATGAGACAAAAGTTGCGTATAATTTGATCCTCTTCAATATGAAGTTTTACAATTTCAAAAATGTCAACGACGATCTTGTTGAGATTATTGACATGGGGAACCAACAACCTAGTAGAATTCAACGCCACGAAAATTCAAGCCTGTATTTTCTCTAGAAAGGCGGAACTCAGCATGCCTGATATAACAATGTCTGGCTCCACCATCCCCACCAAGTCCACTATATCTATACCATATACGTATTAATAAACAATACGGATCATAACGGGTGCCAGGATGAAGCCAAAAATATGAAACAAATGAATATCCATAAGGATTTGGTGGCATGATACGCATGCGCCATGCGCTATTATAGTAGTCATCAAAGACATGCGTTTCGGTGGACAATGACGTTTACTAGCCTTTCAATCAAAGCAGTATGTGTCTGATCGTTTCAAAACTTTTCCTTATGGATAGTCATTTGTCTTCATGTTTCGCTATGGAAACAGATAGAGATTATCCGTATTGATTATTAATACGTATATGATCTATACTCGATATTTCCATCAGCAATACTCTTCCATGGGATAATCATGCCAGATCCATCGCGAAAGCTGCTTCACAAAAACTCGGATTTTTATTCCGTGCGAGAATCAACTTTACCCCCAACAGCTTCTCATGGTCTACAAAATACAGATACGGCCAGTTTACTGTTCTCACATATGGGGTTCAGCACCCAAACATACGCTGATGCTCTTGAATTCCATCCAAAAAAGAGCCGTTCGTCTGGTGGGTGATGCCACACTGACTAGTACTTTGACCTCATTAGAACACCGTAGAAAAGTCGGCGACCTTTCAATTTTCTATAGATACTTCCACGGGAAATGTTCCTCAGAATTATTTGCTATCATTACATCACTAGTACATTACCAGTCAGCTTCTTATATGGTCTACAAAATACAGATACCGCCAGTTTTAGAATACTGTTCTCACATATGGGGTTCAGCACCCAAACATACGCTGATGCTCTTGAATTCCATCCAGAAAAGAGCCGTTCGTCTGGTGGGTGATGCCACACTGACTAGTACTTTGACTCATTAGAACACACCGTAGAAAAGTCGACGACCTTTCATGCAATTTTCTATAGATAGGGAAATGTCCCTCAGAATTATTTGCTATCATTACATCACTAGCAATACCAGTCAGACGAACTCGACAGGCCCAGTCAGCACATCCTTTCGTTGTCAACCTTGAAATATGCCGAACAACACACTACCGAATCTCGTTCGTCTTAAGAACGGAAAAGCTTTGGTATTCTTTGCCAATGGAAGTATTCTCAAGCACTTATAACTTCCAAAAAATTCCTATACCTACCTCCTCTTCCTATCCTCTCTAGGTACGTACGATGTTCTTTGAACATCATAGGAATTTTTCTGTCGTGCGCCCCAAGAGATAAAACAAATCATTCGTCACATGACTCCTGTTATTTCTTTGTCGTCTTTCAGTCAAGAACTTGCCAATAAACCTCTACTTTTGTCTTTAAGAGTTTTATTAATGACTTTTTATCAAAATTATCTTGACATATCTCTTCATTTTAATCAACATGTACTAAACTATGAAATCAGATAGTAGGGTATCAACATCTATATTATCAATACTTCTTCACAGCCATGAATAACACGGAGTAAGGTCCATGAAGGTGAAATAGGTGCAAGAACCCTATAAGCTCATTGTTGATGATTTTATGCCTATGGTTGTTTTCTTTCCTCTTTTGGGGACACGTTGGCCTCTAGCTATTTTCCAGCAGGATGGAAAAACATCCGACTTGTACGAGATGTTGCGAGTGAATTTTGTTTTCCTTTTCGAACGGCTGGAAAGTTTTCTTGAACCGCAGACGTAAACAAGCTGCCCTGTGCGTCTACTCGATACAAAGTACAAACAAATCATGCGTGATCAATCAACATCAATTAGCCGCCAGAGGAGACTGGTGGTGGGTGATGATGGCAGTGCCGCGCTGTCAGCTGTCAACGATGAAGCGAATATCGATGGCGTCAGTTTTGTTCCATCTCCAAGTTCCATCCATCATGTGCGGAATGTGTTCTTGGGCTCGCATTAATGCCTAAAAAGTATGCATGCTGATGTTCAGAAACGCGAGGCCCATTCATGGGTAAGTATTTCTCAGATTATTCCACCAATTTAAAAATACACGTTTTGATTGGTTGAAATATCTGTCATCATTCCAGATTTCTTGTGATTTTCTCTCCTCATTTCTATTCAATGAAGACATGAATATTATTTCAATAAACGTGTAGTATGGACAAATAAAATGATTTGCCCCAAAATGTTACTGCGTTTAAGCAATTTTCCTATCAGAGAACTTAAAAGAAAAATTCACTAGCTTGACAGTGACAATTTGTATTGAAAAAGGTTTGGAGAAGAAAAATGAAGGTACATAAAAAAAATATCAAATTTTCACTTATCTTTGGACGTTTCGGAAACGTTGGAAATCAAATGAGTTACAGGATGTTTTCATCAATTAATCTTGAATTTACCATTTTTATTTTCAGATATTAGTATTGGATACCATGTTCTATCTATATCAACTGAACAGGAAGCAATGCTATTGTCTCCGTTCAGAAGAATGCAAGCAGATTCCTTGATTTTTTTTCTTCTGGTTGTTATCTTCTTTCCCAATGATTTTAATATTATTCCACTCTGACATATGTCGTCCATCTTTAGTAAGGATATGTCCAGCTAGTTTCGATATGTCGATGAGTCTTTTCTTTACATTGTATTTATGTTCCTTCGTCCTTACTGAAAGAGGTCTCTTGGTTCCACCTGTATAAAACTTTCCACAAACACAAGGTATACTGAAAATACAATTCTTTGACGATTGTTCTTCATTTTTGGTTTTGTTTGAGTTAGAATTGATCTCATTGTATTTTCAGTTTTGAACACAGTTTTCACTCGAAATTTATCACCAACACCTTTTATTTCTTCAGATATGCCGGGAATGATATTATATTTGTCGCTATTGATGGTTGATTTTGATGTGGTGGACCTTGTTTGTTTTCAACTTCCGGGGTACCCTAAGGTTCGCATCTAGGACCCCTCCTCTTTAATTTATACATAAATGATATTTCTAAATGTTTCAAGTTCTCGAGATTCATAATGTATGCTGATGATTTGAAGATAGAAAAATATCAAATTTTTACTTATGTTCGGACGTTACGGGAACTGATCTGCTTCCGTTTTCAACATGAAAAATGGATTTTTTGTATGGCAAATTCGTATGTGTCCCGACATTTTTCAGTTCTCAGTGACAATTGGTGACGTTGGCAATCAAATGAGTTACATGATGTTTCCATTGATTAATCTTGAATTTATCATTCTCATTTTCAGATTTCAGCAGTGAATACCATGTTCTATCAATATCAACTGAACAGGAAGCAATGCTGTGTCTCCGTTCAGAAGAATGCAAGCAGATTCCTTGATTTTTCTCTTCTGGTTGTTATCTTCTCTTCCAATGATTTCAATATCATTCCACTCTGCCATATGTTGTCCATCTTCAGTAAGGATATGTTCAGCTAGTTTCGATTTCTCGATGTGTCTTTTCTTTAAATTGTATTTATGTTCCTTCGTCCTTACTGAAAGAGGTCTCTTGGTATCGCCTGTATAAAACTTTCCACAAACACAAGGCTTACTGTAAATACAATTTTTTGACGATTGTTCTTCATTTTTTGATTTTGTTTGAGTTAGAATTGATCACAGTGTATTTTCAGCTTTGAAAACAGTTTTCACTTGAAATTTATCACCAATACGTTTCATTTTTTTAGATATGCCGGGAATGTATGGTATTATATTTGTCGTTATTGATGGTTGATTTTGTTGTGGTGGACCTTGTTTGTTTTGTTTTCAAAATTCTTTGGATAGGAGTTGAGTTGGAGAACATTTTCAATGTGGTGGACTTCGTTATTGAAAATTTGTTGGTCAGATGATATTGATTTGGCTCTATCATGGAGTGATTTGATTATTCCTTTCATAATTTCGGAAAATTCTCAACATTTTCATAATAGGCATGAAAAGTTACATGTACAAAATTTGATCATTTCATCACAGAGGGTTACCCAAATATTTACAGTCAACCATAATCTCGGTCTCTTCTTCAGATGACTATAACACTTCCGAGGGGGCCATTTCTGGAACCATGTTCATGTGAACTGAACTTTCTTTACTATTTTTGTTCCCATAGAATCTGTGGTTGAAGTCTCTCTATGTTATTTTTTAACACCCTATTTATCTTATGGGCCATTGTTTTGGTTCCAGGTCCCATCATATAAGTCGCACCCTGAATGCTGTGATTTGTGAATTGGTTCGACCCTTGCTAGAGACACTGGATATACGTGAAATTACAAATTGTTGATCAATACGGTTCAATATGCTCATGTTTGAATAATCGAACTTTCGAGTTCTATTGTCCGTTTTTTCTTTCACAGACAGTTTCCGGGCTATGATAAGAGAAAATGCAATCTATAGGAACATATCGCATAATATATGAAGCCGAATTCATTCAAACAGTCCAAGTTTCCCTATGTGCATTGTAATGCCCCCACAGAATGCCACACGGCTTTCCAATAGCGTTCTGTACAGGGTGTTCCACTGAAAATGCTTCACAGGTGAAGTTTTCAAAGTGCTGAGCTCTCGAGAACGGTTGGATTTTTCGCATTCAAACTTGTTTCTATAAAATATATATATAAACATTATTTCAATATACTTGTAGTAAGGACAAATCAGATTATTTGCCCCAAAATGTCACTGAGTTTAAAGAATCAGAGAGCCTAAAAGGAAAAATCTCTAGCTTGTCAGTGACAATTTGTATTGAAAAGGGTTTGGAGAAGAGGAATAAAGGTTTATAGAAAAAAAAAAAAACAACGGACATAAGTACATCGAAAGTTGAGGCGGATTGCGGGATAACAAAAGACGATTGAGAAATTTCATGCACGCTATCTTATTCGTTTTGAAAAATTTGTGTATGTAACATTTTGACAGCTGTCCAATCAACCGTTTCGGATTTACTGGCGAAATACGAAATCCGCCATTTTAGGTTTTTCGCCGATATTTCCAGAACCAATTGACCGATCGTTAATATGAAGTCGGTTATCGAATACACTAAGTTTCCTCTAAATGTAAGAGAATGCAAATTCTCAACTCCAGAAGATTTTATTTTCGAATTCTTATTGTGTGTATTCGTGTATTCAATAGATTTAATTCAATGTTCGTCGTGGCAGATCGCCAGGAAAGTAGTTATTTTCTCTTGAATACAACGAGAAAGAATTTATATTTTCATCAGATATGTATCCATTCATTATCATGTTCATAATATAAATGGAAATATTCCTTCTCAAGAAATCATACACCAAAATGAATAATAAAGTCAGCTGTATTTCAGTAATTTCAAATAATATATGTGAAATATGGGAGCTCAGTTTCACAACTAATCGAAGTACCATCAGGTGTACCACAGGGATCCCACATGGGACCTCTGTTATTTAATCTTTTTGTTAATGACCTCTCTGATATCATCAACAGTTCCTTCTTGATGTTTGCCGATGACCTGAAGATGTTTAGAACGGTTCAATGCATTTCTGATGCTGAGAGTTTGCAGCTCGATCTAAATAATTTTTCCAGATGGTGCCATATCAATTTATTGAAACTGAATTTGAATAAATGTCAAAAGATAACATTTTCACGAAGCCATGATACTATTGATCATATTTACAGAGTTAATGATACTCATCTATCAGTAACCAATACAATCAAAGACTTAGGAGTAATATTCGACTCGAAAATGACCTTCAAACATCACATAATAGAAACATCATCTCGTGCTCGTAAAATGCTAGGCTTCTCCCTCCGTTCTGCTAAAGAACTATTTGTCAATGTAGTTAAAATTATTTATTGTGGACAGGTGAGGTCTATTCTTGAATATAATTCTTTGATCTGGTCACCATTTTACAAAGTTGATTCTGATCTCCTAGAGGGTTGTCAAAATAAATTTTTAAGAAGTTGTGCATATCACATGGGATTCAATAGTGACGAATATACCTATCCACAAATATTAGATATTTTGAACTTGAATACGTTGATACATAGAAGAATGGAAATTGATCTATTATTCCTCCATAAAATCATCAATGGTTACATTGATTCTCCTGAAATTGTTGCTCTGAATATGCTTTCCGCAAATACAAGAAGAAACAGAAATAATGACATTTTCAAGATACCATTCTGTAGGACAAATTATGGCCAAAATGAATCAATGAATAGAATTATGAAAACAGCAAACACAAACAATCACCAAATTGAACTTTTCAATTCATCTTTATTGTCTCTCAGGAGAGCGATAAAAAACTGTCACTTTTTTCATAATCTTCATCTTTCTATTCGTTTTAGCCTTCTACATTTTTTTTGTGTTAGTCTTCTTCATAGATATGATAATGTGTACGTGCTCTGTATTTTTATAATTTCTTTTTGTAAATTGTATAATTGGCTTGTCCGTTAATAAATAAATAAATAAATAAATAAATAAATAAATAAATAATACTTCTTCTTTTTCAATAACAGCACCCTGAATCTTCCGATTCAATTGCTCGAGGACTTGTGAAGCGTGGCGGTCGAATTTCGCATCACCCTGTATACGAATGCAAGCCGAAACCCTGGCCAACTATGTTCGGCCCATCGAGTATGCGGCTAGAAAAGGAGGGAGAGAGAGTTTCCGCATTTCCACCTAGCTTTACAGAGATGAAAAGCAAGGATTTGCGCACCGAAAGGCTTCATAAAATTGGCATCGTCACCTCGGGGTTCAAAGAGAAAGATTTCAACGTCCTCACACGATTTGGTAATGATATTTCGTCTATAAGTGTTAGTTTTGTGTTCCATGACCATTGAATGATAATTTCATATTATATGCTATATCGCATCCCCGCTTCAAAAGTGGCACAACTCAAAAAAACGAGGATTTCAAGATTTTCATGACATTGAGTTGAAAAATGTCTGAATTTCAATCTTTAAAAGTCTCACAATTGTAGTTCTAATAGTTTTTACGAGATATTCCTCATGCGTATAAATTCTATTGCTACAACGGTAAGTTAATTTCATCCTGAAAATCAATGGCATATTCTGAGAGGAGTCAGTTTTACAGAATTCAAAGTGAATTTTCATGGTTCATTTCGACTTGTGATGTTTTTGAAGTATTATTTCTTGTTATAACGCGGTTTCGATGAATTACCTCTTGAGCAAATATGCATACTTTCGAGCAATATTTTATGGCAAATATACCCTTTATATAGGCTGACTGACAAAAAACGCCCCAAGCCATAGCGCCGCTATTTATTATCCGATTTTGAAAAACAAAAAAGCAAATGAAATGATATATCAGATACTACAAGGTGGCACTAACAATTTTTTTTCTGATAGAGATTTTTTTTCTGAATACAATCATGTATAACAAGTTGATTTTTGCACAAAATTAGTTGACAAAAATCAATTCTCCGCCGACAAGAAATGGGTCTTTTCATTACATTGTCTATCGAGTCATTGAACGTAGAGTCCGTCACTTATACAAAAAAAGACATCACAATGTTAGAAAAATAATGATTATTTGAAAACAAAATATCTTAGGAAACTACAAGTATTGCTCAAACTGGCCCCCGCCCTGTTGAACACATAGTTCACACCTTCTAATTACACCATGAGTTGCGTTCCAGATAAAATTAGGAGGTATTTCACGACAAACTTCAATTCTCTGCTGCAGAGTTTTTAAATTTTCTTTAAGATACCCCCACAACCAAAAATCAAGTGGCGTGAGATCGGGTGATCTTGGCGGCCATCGAACTGGTCCATAAGTCCCTATCCATCTTTCAGCAAATGTAGCATTCAACCAATCAACATTTATTTGGGCATTATGAGCAGGGGCTCCGTCTTGTTGAAAGTAAATTCTGTTCAGATCGGCAACTGGCAAATCCTCCAAAAAGTGTTCGATATTTTGATGCAATAATTGGTGATATCTCTGTTGATTTAGTGCGCCATCTATAGAAAATGGACCAATCAATCTATATCGCACCAAATACCGCACCACACATTCACACTGAATCTATTTTGAAAATTCGTTGGAACGATAATTCTTGGATTTTCTTGGCTCCAATAGCGGTGGTTGTTTCTATTGAAAATGCCATTATTAGTGAATGTACACTCGTCGGTCCAAATAATTTTTCTATAAAACGTTCGATCTTGTTGCATCGCATTCAGAAAATGCCTGCAAAATTGTTCCCTTCGATCTCTATCATTTTCTACTAGTGCTTGGACTTTTTGGGGCACGTATGGTATGAATTTGTGCTTCTTGAGTATTGCTTGCACGGATTGTTGCGAAACGCCAATGTTATTAGCAATTTCTCGAGTAGAAGTCTTTGGGTTTTCTTCTACACTAAGAATAACTTCAAATTCGACCTCATCAAACTGACGTTCCTTTCGTTTAGGTTTCTTGAGTGCTCCGTAGTTTCTCAAATTTCGTTCTAGCCTAGCAAATTTACGACGATCTGGAACTTCTCTGTCAGGAAATCGGTCAACGTATTAATCGCAATGCTTGACCACTATTTCTACCGCATTCAAAGTACGTTCATGTCGGTCAGTTGATTATTATTCATATTTCGTTTTATTTTGAAGAATGAATATCTTGAGCTGTTATCAGAAAAAAAATTGAAAAATATAAGTTTCCATTCGAAAAAAATATTGACAATCGGCGACGTTAGAGTTAAAAAAGAAAAAAATTGTTAGTGCCACCTTGTAGTATCTGATATATCATTTCATTTGCTTTTTTGTTTTTCAAAATCGGATAATAAATAGCGGCGCTATGGCTGGGGCGTTTTTTGTCAGTCAGCCTGTATATTTTCAGGTTGGAAATGTCTTTCAATCGCGGGAAATTGTTGACAAAAATGAATTGCAAGTGATAGAAAGGAAAGAGAAGTTGAAACTTGAGCAGTTCTTAGAATATCATTTCATTGCCTTCACAAACAAAGATTATTTCTTTCTACGTCCTATTTCAAGAAGTTATGAATTATTAGTTAGTCCGAGAAAAATATGCAAATGACTGAATTTTTTTCAATCTCAATGAATTAGAAAACAGAAAATGGATGGAAAAGAATCATAAATGAATACTACATGAACATAGAAAATAAAAAATCATGCATGCTTTTCAACATGGGTATGTATATTTATTGAAAGATCTTCCAAACATACAGGGTGTTTTATAATTGAATGCTGATCCTAAAGGGCGATGATCCTTGGATGATTTCGATGAGAGAAGTTCATATCAACATATGCCCTGAACCTCTTAGTTTTTGAGCTACAGGGTGTCGAAATCAGGAGCGTACAGCGTTGTTTTAAACAAAAAATTCAATATCAGGTCTACGAGGACATCACTGGTAAAAGTAAAAGTTTGATTTTCGTCCCAAAACAAAATGTGTTTCCACTTATAGTGGGTGTCTACTGAATTACCAAAAACAATATCGAAGAACTGAAGGAACAAAATTCTTTGGTTTTTATTTTTTTACGCGAAAACGGTACGTTGTATGAAAGTAAGTCTTGGAACCAAATTTGCTCCAAAATGAATGAGAATTGAAAAAAAAATCTGGTTCTCAGAAAAATCAGTGGCGTACTATTTTTTTCTTCAAAAATTGTCTGTTCAAACCCCGTACGGACGCCACTGGTGAGAATTTTCAAATATCTTTCACGTAAAAAATGCTCGCTAATAATGAGAAAGTGTATACAAAATATCATAACAATATCTAAGAGTGATAAAAAATTATGATGAAAAACAAATTTTTTTCTTGAAATTTCATCACCCTGTAGCTCAATAACTAAGAGGTTTAGGACATATGTTGATATGAACTTTTCTCTTTGAAATCATCCAAAGATTATCGCCCTTAAGGATCAGCATTCAATTATGAAACACCCTGTAGTGAAGAAACATTAGAAAATATGTAGGTACCTATCAGTATTATCAGTCAATGAATAATGAATGTTAATCTCACATCTCCCATCATCGGAGTTTTCTATGCCTCCCATCAATTTTCTACTGTGAGTAGTCAGTATATTCATTTGCTTCTTCTTTATTTATCGGTCTCTGCTACCCGCTCGTATAACGATTGAAATGCAGAAAACAAAGATGAAGATGATCCGACATTGAGCCGATCCTTTTCCATAGTAAATCCTGACATGTTGCCTATTATATCGAAGGCTGGAACACAATACACTGTGTTACCACTAACCAAACCGTTTTTTTAAACGCCTCGCAAGTGTTTCGCTAACTTTGTTAGCATCTTCAGGAGAAGATTAAAACTGAATGTAAATATGAATATAAATATATAAATATGTTGGCTGTTCACAAAACTTGATTGCGCGTGTTATAGTTTGTGCAGAGTCAGTTGAACAGATCATCAAACGAATGTCGGGCCGCGCTGCCGCACTCTTTGACTTTCAAAGGGACCGACGGCTTGCGGTTGCATACATTTTTTTTTCTCCGATTGGCACACACATATCAATCAGCAAAGTATTACTTTTCCTGCCTAGGCAGCAAAGTGGTTACTTTGCTGATTGATATGTATCAGCAAAATCAATAATCCATAAATCGTTTATAATTTCCTTCATATTTCATTCCAGACTTCTCCGGCAACAAATTCAACTCTATATTTTTTGCCACCTCCCTTATTTCTGGAGGTGTAAGTACTTCCAGGTCGCTATCAATAGCAATATACCGATATTTTTTCGCACAACTGTCAGAATTTTCATGAATTGTCATACTATAATTATCATGGACAACTGCGATTTCTATCAAATTTCATTTTAATTGAACACTACAGGAAAAATAAAGAGATTGTGGGAATTGTAATAATTTGCAATTACAACATCCTCCTATATCATTATGAACAATCGGAGAAAGAATTATATGTTCAACTAGGCAGCAAAGTAGATTGACTGCCTTAGCTGGATTCCTAGCCTCGCTACGCTCGGCTATGAATTCAGCCTCGGCAGTCAATCTACTACTTTGCTGCCTAGTTAAACAAATAACTATTTACCAATGATTGTGGCATCATCACATGTCGCCAATAAATTTCCCGAAAAATTCACAATGTCGCCACAAACGGGCCTTTTTCGCTATAATGTTATGAAGGAAAGTTGAAAACGTTATCCTGGCCACATATTTATCAGGAAAATCGAACGACAAATGCATTAAATACTGTCTGTAGGTTAATCGAGGAGGTGGTACATTCATTATTCCAGATTTTTTGGGATTTCCTCTCCTCGTCTTTATAAAATAAGAATATAAATGATATTTCAATATACGTGTAGTTGGGACAAATCAGATGATTTGTCCCAAAATATCACTGCGTTTAAAGTATTTTCCTATCAGAGAGCCTAAAAGAAAAATCCACTAGCTTGTCAGTGACAATTTGTATTGAAAAAGGTTTGGAGAAGAAAAATAAAGGTATATAGAAAAAATATAAAATTTTTACTTATCTTTGGACGTTTCGGGAACGAATCTGTTCCCGTTTTCAACATAAAAAATGGATTTTTTGTATGGCAAATTCGTATTTGTCCTGACACTTTTAAGTTCTCAGTGACAATTGGTGACGTTGGGCAATCAAATGAGTTACAGGATGTTTTCATTAATTAATCTTGAATTTACCATTTTCATTTACAGATTTTAGTAATAGATAGATAGATAGATAGATAGATTTATTCAGATATAGAGGATATTTACAATGTATAGTACCTAGTACAGTAGTTTAGTAGTTGTCAATAAGGTTCTGAGATACATTCTCAACAGTCCTGTGCCATCTAAGCTGAGCTTGTGGTATGGTGCAGACTGTTTATATTTGTTTCAATGTGTCCATATCATAAAACCCTATTGACGAATGAGAATAAATGTATTTAAATGAATATTACATTGGTGAGCCTGGCATTGCCTACCTACCTCGATGATAAAATGAAATAAAATAGTTTGAGAGAGAGAAAGAGAGAGAGAGAGCGAGAGGAAAAGAGAGGAATATGGAGATTTTTTCCAATCATTCAAAAATAGTTTTCAACACCATGTTCTATCTATATCAACTGAACAGGAAGCAATGCTATTGCCTCCGTTCAGAAGAAAGCAAGCAGATCTCTTGATTTTTCTCTTCTGGTTGTTATCGTCTTTTCCAATGATTTTAAATTTATTCCACTCTGCCATATGTTGTCCATCTCCAGTAAGGATATGTGTTTGTGGAAAGTTTTATACAGGTGAAACCAAGAGACCTCTTTCAGGTAGGACGAAGGAAAATATAAATACAATATAAAGAAGACACATCGATTTCCTTGGAGAAGTTCAGCAGCTTCCTCAGCTGAATCTCTTTCACGTCCTCTGGCCTCTAAGCCATCTTTGTTGCCAAGGACAGCCCTCCCCTGATGTGTCACTGCTGGGCACTCAGTGAGGACATGCGATGACGTTTCGTCATCTTCCAGGCACCATCTACAAAGGGGATCATCTTTGATCCCAATAAGCACTAGGTGCCTATTGAGGTGGTTGTGCCCTGTTAGGAGCCCCACTATCATTTTAAGGTCTCGCCTGTTGCGGGATAAAATCACTTTTGTGAGCCTCTTCGGAGCTTCGATTGTCTCATTCCTGGTGTGTCTTGCTATATTTTGAGGAATCGCTTTTGCAGCTATCTCTCTATGGAGGACATTGCCAGACTGTTTGGTATTCCCAAGATTGGTTCCGGTCCGACCAGGGTCCGTCCTGAACCGATCTTGGCCAGTCTGTCTGCGTCCTCGTTTCCGCGTTATCTTGATTTTGCCAGGTTTTCTAAGGCTTTTCTGCACTCGGACACCAAATTGGTTGCGATACTATTGGATTGCAAAGCCAGTATTGCAGCTTTGCTATCCGAGCACATAGTGATTGGTCTACGACCCCTCATAATCAGGACACAGGTAAGTATTGCAAGTACTTCAGCCTGGAACACTGAGGCATATTCGCCCAAAGGAACCGAGATTTATTTTCTTGTTCCTTCATTGTATACCCCTGCACCTGAACTGCTCCCAAATTTAGAGCCATCCGTGTACCAGATTGACTCATTGGGAGGAGGCACGCCAGGTGTTGTGTCATTCCATTCTTCCTTCGTAGTGGAATGGATATACGCCACCCGGTATTATAGCTGACCCATTTAATCGAACACTTCTTCGGTTCCGCACTCACTCGGCATATAAATTCCGCGGGAAAGCATTAACAAACTGTTGCTAAGATTTAGGAAGGGAAAACTTCACGAACAACATCAATCTGTTCTGGGCGGCAAGAGGGCGAAAGGCTAAGGGTTGCTCCCTAGGGGGTACCGAGGAAGCCCTTGACCTTCGGTGGGGGGATGATTCGTGGGGAGAATCAAAATTGATCGCCCGTCATGAGGAATCACTTGCCGTGACTGCGAGGTGAATGCATGGTGATGAATGTGAAGAAATCAAACGTGATGGATTGTTGACATTTTAGGTCTGTTCGTTTGTGTTGCTAAACTTGCTAAAGTTTGTTTTGTTTCCATAGTTCATCATCGATCAAAACGGCTCACATGTCCCTATCTCAACTTTCGATTCACTATCCACTGACATTTAATTGGAACAGATACAGGGTGATCAGAATTCTAAATCTTGTAGCACCCTGTATTTTTTCCAATTGAATTCCAGTAGATAGTGAATCAAAAGTTCAGATAGGGATATGTGAGCCATTCAATTCATCATTATTTACCTAGGTTTGAAAAGTGTTACTTCTCATTCGAGGAAATCCTCTAATAATGTAGATTTCCCAGGTTAGTGTTGGAAAAAATAGGATATCTTGTTTTCTCTCTCAAATCATGATTTTCTACCTGCCGGAGCCATCACTAATTTTTCGAGGCTGAGAATGAAAAAAATAATGCCAACCCTGTTAATTCGGAATGAGGTGATTTTTCGCATCTATGAAGGTTCGAGAGCATGAGGAACAATAATATGCAGTCAGTTTTCTTGCAAAAGAGCCCTAATATATTTCATAAAAATCGACCCCTTTTTATTTCAATAAAAACGCACGGAATTGAAGATCCGATCGATGAAAAAGGATGTTTGTCTCTGAAAAACTGTTCATATTGATGATTATTTATACCGGTCCAATGGTACGAATCGCACGACTATAGCTGAGATTTAGAAGGGGGGCCGGTTAAAGTGAGACAAGGTACCTATATCAATTCTAGACTCCATATAATAGCTACAAACATACGGCTTCTTTAATAAGTTTCCAACGCAGAGGATATACCCCTCTGAGGAGCTATTGAGTCTATATGCACCTATTAATTCATCCACGTTAGGCAATAAGGTTGGCTTTGGATGTTGCGTCTTCAGAAACAAGTTGATTACTTGCAATCTTTCGAAATTTTTTGACAGTTGCATTTTTGCTCGTAGCAATCGAACCACACTTAAGATCATCATGTATATATATACCTTCTACTACTATATAACTACTTTCAAACGTCAAAGAATATTGACCTTTTGTGTGTCCCAAGTATTCTGCTGATTGCGAATTTGAAAAACTACAAGCGGTGTAGTCAATCGGATCAAAGGGTTGAAGAACGTGTTCTACTCAAAGTGGTAATTTTTGGGGTACCTTCTTATATGATTATTATTTCTCATTCTTCGTTTCAATTATAAAATGCCACAGGAATACAAATAATGAAGCTATTTATAGTAGAAATCAATATGAACACAGGTCCTACACTCATTGAAGCGTGGAAATGGCAAGGACAGCAAAAGTCAGAAATGAAATAAAAAAACATTCCACCAAATAACTGAGTTTTGTTATATACTTTCCCCCAATATATCTATAGTTGCTGCCTTATCAGTTAATGCAAGATTTCACATGGTTCATCAGCATCAAGGCTATTTTCATCTCTAGCACAGGGTCCTCAAATATGTTGTTAAAAATTTACAGCATACTGCCTGTCAGCGAAACATAATTATGAAAACGAAATTCGTTGGAAAAAGTAGAAATAATATAACTTTCATATCGAACTTTCGAAAAATACATTACTTCGCTGAAAAGACCATAAAGACGAGTTTTGAATGAAAACCACATGTAAAAAACTCACTTCCCTGAAATCATCAATGGGCAATAAATAAAATATAAGCCGCTTATTCCCATTTCACGGGTGAACGAAAAGCACTTTCAGAAAGTGCCAGAGTGCAATTTTGATCGATGAGAAATTGACTGGACATTGTACGATTTGGTATGAGTTTGGGCATGATAAAATATAAGGTGATTCACGATTATTACATTATTTCTGGCCAAATATCACGAAAACTGCTCATTTGAGCTTAATCAATGGTTGTGTGTTTTTACAAAGAGGAAATTCGGAAAATCGAGAATACCTAATCATAATTCCATCAGTGGCGTAGAGAATATGCATGAGGTATTATATTGCGGTACTATATCCCTTTTTCTAGCTTCATTGGATGAAATGACTGGACCAAAGTGATTAATCCTGGAAAAAATAGGTATGTGAGGGGAAAATCGTACCA
Organism: Phaedon cochleariae; assembly: GCA_918026855.4. Classification (NCBI taxonomy): domain Eukaryota; kingdom Metazoa; phylum Arthropoda; class Insecta; order Coleoptera; family Chrysomelidae; genus Phaedon; species Phaedon cochleariae. The sequence continues at coordinate 60,739,060 of OU896708.1, forward strand.
TATTCGAAAACAAGAGAGAGATTCAGACGATATTATTTTTATCTTCAAGCTTCATCAACCTGTATCCTTCAAACTAAGCACTATAAAAGGCACTATTCTTAATGTACCTAAGCCTCATCAATTCGAAATGATCATCATATCAGTGAAAACTTTCCAAACGGTGAGATTTCGACACAATTCTTGAAATAACGCTAACACATGTAGTAGCTTTGTCAATAAAAATAATAATTTGCCAGGAAAACTTTTTCTGTTCCTGCTATAGCATCAAACGAAAAAAACAGTAGTAAAATGACTCGTATTTTTGTGAGGATTATTTCATTCAAATCTGTTTTGTTCTTGATTCCTCACTCCAGTACTCAGGAAGTCGACGTTTGTAAAAAAACCCTATTTCACTTTGGGAAGTTTATCAGTCCCCAGGCCTCCCAACTCTGCCTAATTTGAAATATATATGTAGAAGAACAAATAATAGGCGGAGTGTCAGCTATAGCTGTTTCCAAACAATTAGGAAAGGAAGAGAAAAGTGAATAATGGATATGATGGGAAACTATTACAAATTACCTATTTTTTTATCTCTTGGATCCTACGAAGGGAAATTCCTATGATGTTCGAAAAACATCGTGCTTAAGTAGGTGTTGTAATTTTTTTAACTCTTGGAGGTCTTGGGAACACTTCCAAAAGATTACAAGCAATCAGAATAATGTTTTGATAAAAGATTTATTTATTTCAAATCATAATTCAATTCGATTCCATTTTATACCAGGTGACACATAATCATGGTGTACCCTCTTCTGTCCATTGTTTTCCTAGCTATATTTCTGAAATTTGAAACATCGAATATGCTCACTAGAAGGCACTTTCTCACAATTTAGGAAATTTCTTTCAACTTCCAGTTTTCCTGGAAGATATTCGCGTTCGAAGTGTCTATATTATGCTCGATGGAAAAAACGGTGCAATATCGAAACTTCGTTCTCTGTCACACTCATTGAGCATATGGAAACTTCGAACGCGAATATCTACCTGCCTGACAATTCTCTTCACTTTTGAATTCATCTCACGCAGAGCGGATGAATGATATTATGTTATTGAACCAAAGGGTTCCATATGCCAACACAATTTTTAAAACAGCTATTTGTTTCCAAGGGGAATTATTTAACTAGTTGCCATTATTCTCACCTGTAGAATAATATTTTTCGTGTAAGTACTAGGGCTTAGATTTGCGTTTTTGTAGTTGTGCTTACGGTGTACAAGATGTGCCATTTTTGTCATACTGGGTGTTTTTGGAGTGAATAAATCTATTCGAATCAACTCCCTGCTTTTTTTTGGAGGACAGTAAATCCGAGCAAAGGAACAGTTTCATTGCAAGTTGATGTAGTTTCCAGGAAAAGCGGGAAATGAAAACATTCCTAAAATGTGAGAAAGTGCCCTCTAGTGAGCATATTCGATGTTTCAAATTTCAGAAATATAGCTAGAAAAATAAAGGAGAAAAGAAATGTATACCATGATTCTGTATCACCAGGTAGATATACCTACTGGAAATATGGTATAACAAACCTAGGTTGAGGAGCGGAGTTTGTCAAGCTGTCTATATTCATCAGCAGAATTTTCAGTCTCTTCTTGAAGTTACTCAGTGTCTACAGCCTGAATAGGGTATAGCTGATTGAGAAATTTGGCAGCATTGTATCAGTAGTATCTTGTGAAAATTACAGTAAATTGAGCAAGAACGTGTCTATTCCGAGTTTTGAGATTGTTCAGATTCGAGAATGTATGTATTGGTGATATATTTTGACACCATTAATGAATTCCTGAAAGGAAAAGAGGAATTCCTGAGACATCCTGTATATTGACGTCAGAATTAAGCATGCAGTAGTCAGTTCATTTCGATTTGGCTATAAGCAAAGTCAGATTTTTGTAAATTATTTATATTTATAGTATGTGTAGAATCACATGGGAACTCGAAAAAAACAATGGTCGAAGGAACCAGGTACTTTCAAAAGAATTCGCAATTCTTGTTAGTTTTTCACTTCTTCGAACAAAAGGGTCTTGAAAGTTTAAGATGCATGGACACACACATGGTATGGTTAAATAGTTCCCACCAGATGGCGGTCATGATTGCCGAAATAGGTCTGTAGGTAGTCAAGCGTTCCTTAACAATTTAAGCACAACTCGGCATTCAGGAAAGAAACACTCGCAACTGTATTCGTCCATACGAATCGTTGCAGATTCAGGGAGGATGCTATGTACCGTTTTATGAACTATTGTGGTAATGCCTTTGAGTTTCTCCCTCTTTGTTAATACTTATACACGAACCTTCATCAAAAGAGTTGTTATGTCTATTTTTCAGGCGTTTCATCATTATTTATATGGACCTTCACAGGATCAAGATTCTCGATCCGATAGGATGAAAAATTCCTATCCATCCGTATCTGTCGAGCGTGAATGTAAAAAGCTTCATCCGTTTCGGTCTAATTTGAAAGGCCAGGCCTTTACCTCTTACGACGATGTGGACGCAGTTCGTGATTTTGAATATAATGCAGTGACCCCAATATGCCACATTTTTCCTCATTTCCTTTGGGGGCGCCAGAAAAGAGTGTAGTTTTTCCCTTGGCGACCATGCAATATTAATTCAATAAAATATCGTGATTTACTGTTATTGATTCGTGCCGGAATAATGCCCCAAAGCTGAAGCTTCCGAAATGTTTTGAATAAGCTGCTGTGAAAAAATTGATTATTCGACAAACGTCAATTGGTTTGAATACTGTCTGTCTAATTGTAATACAGGGAGAATCATGTCAGATCCATCGCGGAAACTGCTTCACAAAATTTCGAATTTTTGTTCTGTGCGCAAATCTACTTAACACCTAAACAGCTCCTCATGATCAACATAGCACAGATCGGCCTGTTTTAGAATACTGTTCCCACATATGCTGTTCAGCTCTCAAACATACGCTGATGCTCTTAGATTCCATCCAGAGAAGAACCATTCGCCTGATCGTTGAAACACCGTATCAAAGTCGGCGACCTTTCGCTTTTCTATATAAACTGCTCCACATTTGAAGTGAGACAAGCAAAAACTTCTATCATTTTCGAACCGCCATAACTTTGGAGTGGATCAACCAATTTTCAATTCCTTTCAAGATTCTGATAGCTCATTCCATTGGGACAACGTCAGTATTTTTTTGTTATTCCACCTTTTCGACATCGAGACCTACTGGGTGATATCTGAAAATATGATAATTTTCGAAAAGTTTGGAATCACCCCGTTTCTACGGGAATTTTTTTTATGTTTTATTGAGGGCGATAAAATGACGAACAATGAGTTTTCTCGAAATGGTTTTGAATTCAAGAGGATTCATACAGTATGTTTGGATGTATGGAATTTTTCACAACATATTGCATTCTTATATGTTCAATATTCCATAATGCATTGTCACCGAAATTATGAACATACCTGCGAAATTTCAAGTTGATCGGAGTTATGGAACTTTTGTTGAAATTAAAAATAATGGCTGCTCCAAGATGGCGGACAAGATTTGGTCCGATTCCATTCAAAATTGGTAAGTGGGGTTTTTTGAGGTCGGAGAGCATGATTTTTCTGTTAAAAATTCATTAATTCAAGATAGCGGCTTCCAAATAGTTTTTGTTTTTGTATAAATGACGATAACTCCGTTGTTATCAACACAAAACTATTACTGCGACATATCATCTGTAAGAGAAAAAAAAGTTATTTGTAACTAAGTCATAGTGATCTATGACCTACATTTGAAAAACTAAAGTTGGTGCTGATATCTCAAATTCTAGAAGAGTTGGTATGAATTTCATATTTTTTTCGAAATCACTTTGAAAAACTGCCATGAGAAGGTGAAATTCCTATTTGGATATTTTCATAAATAAAGAAGTTACGGAGGAGACATGAAAATGATCAAAATCTGTTTTTTGCGTATAAAACAAAAACGAATAGATTTTATCAAGATATATTTTCACATTATAGTTGGCCTTGACAAATTCCACATTTGGTGTCATTCAACCGACCTCGTATCTCTCACCGTTAAAAAGATACCCATGGTGAGCATGGTAAGTGGGACACACTGTATAGTTCAAGCCTCCAGGTGTCTCACAATTAGAATATATTTATTTTTTTCCAATATATTGAAAAATTAATCCAATATACAGTGTGACACACTTAAGATGAAGACACCCCAGTATTTTAGTCAGTATTGGTAATATTGGTATATACAGACGTAGACCTTCATGGGCCGCACTTTTCGCATATACAGTTAAAATTCCTGTTGAGTGAAGCTTTTCATCGAGATAGAAATGTACATCAATTTGTTTCATCAAGAACTCAGATTTCGTTGAAATTCTGGCAAAATTGTGTACATGATTTCTGGAACATTTTGTGCCAGTATAATTTAAAATGTAGCTATAAAATAGTTACACAATCCGGTGTGGACCTGGATTTTGACACAAAGAACCTGGAGTCAACTGAAAATTTTTCACCGTGGCCTCGATATTTTGCTTCGCGTTAAAGATACCGAAAAAAGTGATTTGAAAAAGTTGCTTAGAAATCGATTTTGACCCTATACTTACCAATATCAACGAAAAATTCGAATTTTGATTTTTTTCAAGTCCGATTTTCAATCAATGGTTCTGAATAAGAAACTACAGACATTTTTTTAAGAAAAAAACAATGGAAGACACAAAGCTGGTCGACAACAAACTTATTTAATGAAAAAAGAAGGGGTGTGTAACTAGTTTCGGACACAGGCCTTTGAGTGTTGAATATAGTTTTTAATTAATGGTCCACTGAGGTTCTTTTCGATCCTGATTTCTTGATATTCGAATTTATAATTTGATTCCACTCAATTATATTGTCGATCTAAATGGAAACCTAGTAGGCGACATAGAGACGATAAAGTCATCAGACAAATCAGTTCAGGATTATTTAATCATAGAAAACATTTCGGCGTGATCGTTCATTAATCCAATAAATACCAATTTCTGACCCGTCATTCTGGTATGGAAAAATCCAATTGCATCGTCACAAAATAAACAGGTGCCGATTGATTATTGAACCTTCATGCTTCCAACGAATGGGAATTAATATGACAGCTTCGAGTACCTTTTTGTTGATAATCACAGGAATTGTTTGCAGTCGAATACATTTCGAGTATCCTATCGAATCGGGAGTAAATAGAGCGGGCTGTTCATTTCTTTGAAATCGATAAATGATGAAACGCGCTTTGAAGAGGGATATAGATTCCGAATTTTCATTTTACTATAATAGGATACCTATATAGTCCAGTCATTATAGACTTTGACCCGTGAATAATTTTTTAGTGTTTTTTTTTTCATAGGTGTCTCGGGGGGGTCACTGGGAGTGTAAATTCAAAATGGCGACCAAATCAAGCTTTTGCGTATGTTTTTGTTAAAAAACGGTTTTTCTTGAATAACTCGGCCATTTTTGATTCTACAGAAAAAGTTTGGGGACAAAAATTGTAGTAAATTTGGTTCTCTTCAAGTTTGGTCCTTACAATTTTTCTGATAGGATCGATATTTTGTAAATTAAACCTGAAAAAAGCGACAAATTCGAAATATTTTCATTATCTCGTTTATTTTCAACTTTACGGCATAAATGAAAAGGACTAAACTTGTGGAGAATCAAATTCTAAACAATTTTGGTTACTACGTTTTTGTTCCAAAAATCGATATTTTGGGAATTAAACCTGAAAAACGCGACAAATTCAAAAGATTCTCCAATCTCCTATGCTTTGCATTTTACGGCTTAAATGAAGAGGTTATTCCGCGCAGGTAGCTTGTCTGTCATGTCGGTGTGAAAAAATGGTTCCGAAACTATTTTTTTTACCAAATTTGTCCAAAATTTGATTCTCTCGCTACGCTCGGCTATGAATTCAGCCACGGCAGTCAATCTACTACTTTGCTGCCTAAATTTTTTGTTCTAAAATTTGTTCTATCCGTTATTCGGTTGCCCCCTTACGAGCAACCCTCAAAAGTCTTCGAAAGTCTTGTGCGAGCAAGGAATGACGGGGGCCTTACCTTTTAACGTGTGATCCCAAACACTTTCTTGAGCCATCAGAAAAATTTCTGCAGTCGACGGGGATCGAACCCACGACCGGCAAGCGAATGCGAATTAGAATATAGACACTCTGTCCGCACGGCTACCTACCACCCTAATTAAACAAATAACTATATAGCAAAAAAAGCTTTATTTAGTTTGTTACAGATACTGTTTATTTGCAGATTCCAAGCTAGATTTTCGTCTAATTGAGTTCCTAGAAATGTCACTTCACTACTCACATCTATTTCATCAATAATTTTCAAATCATTTGGTATAATATACTGTGGCTGAACCCTCGTGATATAATGTTGGTCCCTGGGTAAAAATGATATTCTTTACCACCTTGGTGTATGAAATGAATTACTATTAAGCCATCACGTATTATATCGTTGAAATTGTTTTTTTAATCTATGGTTGAAATAAAGTAAGGACTAAGGAGTCGTACTCGTTAATTTGAAGGGCAAATTGACCCTCGTATGTTGCGTCATGTTGCGTTGACTCTAAAGACGATTCATCTTCTAAAAATAGTGATAATTCACACTGTGTTATGATGCGGCTGTTGTTGTTTACTCCCATGCAATTAATTATTTATACTAAACGTTTCCGACTATACATGAATGGAATAATTATTTTTGCGGGTTGTACAGTGGCGTGGAACGTCTTTCGAATGACTTGCAATAATTATTATAATTATTATATTATACGTAGGTGCTCAGGAAGTACTTGAAACGAACATCAGGTATCTGTATATAAAACATTATTTGAGTTGAGAATGAGGTTCTGATTTCTGAAATTCATTTATAACACCAGAACCACTTGAGTCAACAGAGTTCTGAAAATTTTTTTTTCTACAAGCGTGCGTGATTCACCCTATACCCGCACGCAATTTAGTTTGGAAAGTGTCATTTTCCCGCAACAGTACGGGAAAACAAAGATAAGATATATTCGCTAGTAATATAAGTGGTTGGTGATGGAATATAAAAGTTTAAGATTGTTTGTTGCAGTATTAATTATGTATGTTCAGAATCATCCATCAAATTGCACTATTTATTGTAAAAATTAAGAAATATTGAGAAATAAAAATGGATTATTATAAAAATCCCCCTATAGATTTGGATTGATCTGACGGGAAACGTCAATTTGTCATGCCAATCAAACCTCAAATAAGTTTGAAATTGTCGAAGTGACAGACACAGCGTTACTGTCATTTTCGATTCAGTGGAAATGCCACAATGTGATCAAAAACTTCTAGCTATAGGGATTTGATACAGATGCGTTAATATCACCAACGAAGTCTTAAGAAAGGTATGAGAAGCTATACACGCGTTTAATTGAATGGTGCAACAATAAAGAAATGAAAAAACCGAATGAAGAATAGGTATTTTTGGCTCGTTCCATAGAAGTGTCTGGAACCTAGAGACCAAACTCCTAATGGGCCTGCTGGCTTCCGCAATGAACCAACATAATGCGTCAAACTGTGAGTTCACAATAGCTATTACTAATAATTAATAGATAGAGAATATATATCTCTTGTTAGTTGTTCCTATTTGCTTGAATAATTAATTGAACGATTCAATCAATTTCCTACGCTTGTAGAAAAAATATTATTCCTAACTCATGCGGAAAGTTTCTTTCCCGCACTCGACTGCTTGCCCGAACTCCGCTTCGCGTCGTTCGTGTCAACGGCAGTCACGTGCGGGAAAGAATCACTTTCCGCACTTGTTAGGAAAATTACTAGACCTATTTGATTTTTGATTTGACGTAGGTATACCCATTACAATATTGTATATATATATATACCATCATTGACTTCAAGGGTGTCGTATAAATATTCGTAAGTGATATCCCTAGACCATGACAAATAGCCGACTATTATTTTTCTCATAATTCCATCAAGAGTACCTTGGATTTTGACAATTTGATGAGACCATATGAATATTATTAATCTGATAATTCTGTTAATTCTATGATTATAAATGTTCACATTGCCAAATTGAATTGTCTCAAAATACAAGGTACTCGAGATGAATTGAAGGAAATGATATATAAATATTTGTCAAGGTCATGTCATTCAGAGAGATCATTTCATGAACAGTATATAAGAATACAATTCATCTGCAGTTAGTGCTTTCGAACGTTCATTTCTTGGTTAAGGAAAATATTGCCAGGCTTTGCTTTTTTGCATTATGCGCATCCCTGGCACCTTTGAATTCGATATAGGTATCTTCAGATGGATTTATGTTACGTTTATGTTCAGTGAAGTATATTTCCTGTATAGATTTCCATATCAATTTTACTGCATGCTGTGTACTCTTCATATTCCTCACCATACTTTTCATCCAATCTTCCAGGATTTTGGCGATCACGAGAGTTGGGGTAGAGTCGTACAAAATACATAGGTATAGTTTTTCTGCTGTAAAAAAAAATTGTTCCATGTTACATATTTACTGCGCTGATTTCTGTAGAGAAAGTAGACCCATATACTTTTATATACAAAGAGTAACTCCACCAATTAGAAATTTAGAATCATTTCTATTTTGACAGTAACCAATTCATATGTGTCAAACTATAAGCAGCACAACTCCCAAAGAGAAATGTTTTGCATCTTCATGTTGAGAACGCGAGCAGATTCGGTCCAGAAACGTCCAAAGCTAAGTAAAAATTCGATATTTTTTCAATATATCTATATTTCTTTCCTTCAAACATTTTTCAAACAAATTGTTACTGACAAACTACTAAATTTTCCTTTTAGGCTTCCTGAAAATTTGTTGAATGCGGCAAATTATCTGATTTGTCCCACTATAAATATATTGAAATAATACGCATATTTTCATTTTATCGAAACGAGGAGAGAAAATCCCAAAAAATCAAGTAAAATGAATGTACCACCTCCCTGATTAACCTATACAGACAGTATATTTTACAAATATCTTCCGAATTATTCGGAACTTCGAAGGTGGCATATTGATTCATATGTAAAATGATGACGATATTGGAAAAATCTGAAGTTAAGAGCATTTACCACTTTTTTTTGTACATTTTCAATTCTTGTCACGTATTTCTCATAAAAAGGGTTCCATATACATGTACAGTATTCCAATATCGGCCTCACTAATGTTTTATAGACAGTTATTAGGGATCCATGATTACGAAAGTCCTTCGTATTTCTTAAAACGAATCCAAACATGCGAAGGGATTTCCTAACAGTTATCTCCAAATATGAGTCAAATGTCAACTTTTTGTCCAGGATGATTCCAAGGTCGCGCACCTCATCACACGGTGGTATTTTTTCGTTATTTATAAAAAGGTCATTGGATAGACAATAATTGTTGGTTCTTGAAAAAACAATCTGGTGACATTTCTTGATGTTAATGAATAATCTATTGAACTTACAGTAATCATAAAGAGTATTTAGGTCTTCTTGAAATTCAGCGTAATTTAATGATGTTTCGATTGGCATATAGAGAGCTTTAGATCGTCTGCATAAATTGCTACTTTCGAATATTTAATGAATTTTTCCACATCGCTGACGAAGACACTGAATAAAATGGGGCCTAAATGGGAGCCCTGGGGAACCCCAGAAATGATGAGAGTTTTATTAGAGTTGAAATTGTTGATGGCAACGTATTGGCGCCTGTCTTGTATGTAGGACCATATGGTACACAATGAATATTAATATCATTATGAAAAGTTACCAGCATGCACATGAATATGCGCGTCTATATGAATAAATGAAATGTTCTGTGGAAATAGTCGGATTTAGATTATTTGTCAGCAAAGATGGTTTTGAGATTTGCCAGTGCAAAACTTGGAGCTGGAACACTAGACTTGTGAAAATCATATTGACGATTTATAATAAATAGCCAGGCAAATCAGAAACGAACGAGGAAGAAATGTTGACAATATAAATATAAACTTCATTCAACAATTCTCGAATGGGGATCCAATAACTTGGTAGATTCCAATGCAAACAAAGCACAAGCATGGATTTTCTCCAGAAAAGCCGATCTCACTGTGCCCAACATAAGCTTGTCAGGAGTAACCATACCTTTGGAGACATCCATTTCGATGCTTGGTATTTCTTTCAGCAATAACCTTTCTTGGAAAACTCACGTGAGATCAATTGCTGAAAGTGCATCCCAAAAACTTGGTTTTCTGTTTAGGGCCAGGAGCTATTTCACCTCCAGTCAGCTGCTTATGATCAATAAGGCACAGATCCGATCTGTCCTGGAATACTGTTTCCATACCCTGAAACTGTTGGATTCTGTCCAAAAGAAGGGCAATTCGTCTCTTGGGTGATGCCTCGCTCACGAACTCACTCACTTCTCTGGAACAACGTAGAAAAGTTTGCGATCTGGCTCTATTTTATAGACATTTTTATGGACGATGCTCTTCTGAAATATCAACAATTGTTCCATCCAACGAACAGCGAGGCTCTGGAACACATTGCCTAGGGAGGTGTTCCCCGAGGCATATAACCTCTTTAAGAAGAACACCAATTCTCACCTTATTTTCCTTGGTTCTCACGATGTTCTCTGAACATTACAGGATATCCCTTTTCGTGGGAACCAGAACATAAAAAAAAATTTGGTTCGAAAACTTCGTATCTTCTCTATCGGTTTGGCTACTGTGGACCTCCTATTGTTGAGCCACTGTGCTTTTTTTGTAACTATCGCTCGAGATTAATTGGCCAGAATGACATTTTTGATGAGCGTTCGATATTTTTTGCAGGATTATAAAATGACGGAGAGAAGTGTTCGGTTATATTTCAAAAAAGTATGAACGGCGATTTATCGGTTCATGAATAAATTATTCTTTTGTTTTCGTACCGATTTTTTATCCAGCAAGGCGCGTCGCATACAAAGTATACAAGGTGCTTGCTGAATCTGAGACTCGAAGACGATACGTTCTCAGTGTTACATCCTTGAAAAATGCTAATGCATGAAATAGGCCAAGATAAAATATATTAGCTCAACATAATTTGATTTGTAGGCTTTGCTATGATTTTTTTCATGTGTCAAAATTTGATTTTTTTGGTGACATTTCGACTCTACCACGCAAAATTGAAGCTATGCATTAGAATGATCCGAAAATGAAATTCAATAGCAAAATGGTTATAACAACATAAATTTCAAGAACTTGCTTTTTTATGAGAATTCCAGACGAAATTAGAGAATCGGCAACATTGTCAATGAACATTTTGAATCGTTGAAATTCAGGCAGTTTGAAGTCATATAACTCTATCCATTCTCAGGTTTTATATTGTACTGTATGAAATAGGTTCAGGCTTTCTTCAAAGTAATGAGTAGCACAATAATATCCCAATTATTGTTTGTTGACAATGTTGTCGATTCGAAAATGTCTGATTGTCATAAGAAAGAGTGAGCTCATGAAGAAAAATGTTTGTCTTATGAGTATGTATAGAACTTCTGAATCAAGTGATGGAATCAGACTTCTACACAGGAAACCGCCCAGAAAAACATAAAAAAATCGGAGCATTCCTTGAATAAATACATTCATAGAGCATTGCCAGATTTCCCATGAGCAAATACCTATTCAAATACCCAAAGTAAAAGTCAGAAATGAACAAAAACAACTTCTTGAACCCTTTCTTTATCAGTGTGTCTCTGATTTTAATACTTTAATACTTTCTTCGATACGTACTAATGAAAGTTTTGATGTAACTATAATAATATCATGATATTGAAAAATTGACTTTCACAAAAAACAATACATTCGAGAAGTGACAATGAATTTGACTACGTCCTTTCGTTATATATGAACAAATTATTTTCTTGGACCAATGCAGTCATGCTTAACACAAGAGATTCTTTTTTTGTGTGTAATTAATTTTTCATCTTTGATTTTTCGGACCCACTTTTCTGCGCGTCACCCTGTAAATTATTGAGTGCTTGTGATTATGGTGAGTGATCTGTTCAGCCTTCAATATTCACGTTTGGAACACTATGGATATCACTGAAAATTGCAATTCGATAAAAATGCTGTATGTTTGATAGGCTGCATAATGTTACTTTTTCTAAAAAAATCGAATAACTTAAAGACGATTCATCTTATGTAAAAAGTGTGATACATGAATTTGAATCAGAATCATGAGAGAATTTGAAAAATGTTGTAAAATACAGGGTGTCTTATTGAAAATAACAAAGATGTCACTTCCGGAACATCCGGAAACTTCATAATAAAAAATATATTTTAGTTGGATTCTCCATGTTTTTTCCACGGACCCTACGAATTTTCAGAATAGTGCTATTTTTAGTTCTCAATTTTTTAGGATTCGAATCAAACATATCCATTTCGATAACATCCTGTATGCGTACACACTAGGATTCAGAACATAAAAGAACCCACAGGAAAAACATTAAATGTATGATGAGTAATTATAGTCACATTATTGAATCTATAACCAACCTAGAACAGAACCTACTTGAATTTCTTCAAGAAAACCATTTTCTGGGAACTCTATATATATTTCCAACGAACTTTATAATCCGCGTGTAAAAATAAAATCGTCCATCATTTTTATTGGTTCCAATAAAACACACTCAACGATCAAACAAGGGGCCATGAGATAGGTATATGGCAAGTCTAATAAAAAGTGAATTTTATGGAAGTATAATAATGCAGGACGGAAAATATTCTATAGCGCCGGTTGGGAATATAATATAATGAAACGCAAAAAAAAAACAATGTCAACGGTTTACATCCCGTACCTAAATTGCATCGCTTCAACTTTCTTGTTTTTATTCTGGAATGAATGAGATTTTCCCGATTCTTCTGCAATTCTCAGAGAAAATTAATGGGCATCTCATATATTTTTCTGGAATACTTATACAGTGATCGCCATGGTATGCACCCTATGATCGATATTGATATCTCATAAAATTACACACCTAAAATTCTCGATCAAGTAAAAGGTTGTATTCTGTATCGTAACCATAGCAACTAAACAAATTTCTGAAAATGTTTTCCTCCTTGGAGACAGGAGCATGAAATTACACTGGAAATTATTTGACGTTCATAGACAAAATGACATATACATTTAACTTCAGATTACGTCGAATTCATTCTGTAAGTTGATGAGTTTCTTGTAAGAAAATATACTTCTACCAACTTAAGCTGCAAATTTCATTGATACTAAATAGTACTTCGATTTTCCGAAACGAAAATTTGGTGAATCGAAAATTGGGTGAGTAGAAAATTGGAGGAATCGAGAATTGAGCGAATCGAAAATTGGATGAAACGAAATGTTGGCCCAACGACATATTTGAATGTGAAATGATTGTTGATAATTCCCGTTTCATTGAATCTGAGGAAATGTGGCATTATTGGACAACAACGCATCTTCCGTGTATGTTCGGAGACGGTTGGTGAATCGAAAATTGGGTGAATAAAAAATTGGGCGAATCAAAAATTGGGCGAATCGAAAATTGGGTCAAACGAGACGTTCCCGGAAGGAAGACGAATTGACCAAGAGAGTCAGATAGAAAAGTACATGAAAACTGAAGGGTGGAGAGGATTATAATCACCCCGTATGAAGCACATTCGGATCTCCCAGTATACGACAAGAAAACAGGATTGTCATTATGACACATTGACGTTGTAGCGTTGAGTCAAGAAGCGTTGTTCTGGTTCTGATAGATTTCTTGTTAGATATACCCAGTTTGGTCATTTCCGATAATAAATCGTTCATTCGAAGCCTACGAGTTAATCATAGTTTACAGTTCAGGTGCGGAGTTAGACCTGTGCGGCAAAAATGAGGTCGACTTATAGTAGTGATGGTGATACTGGTAGCGCAGCTTCAACTATCGATTACGAGAGTAGTACTCCAGATAGTGAAAGCGAGGAAAGGTATCGAAGGAGAGGTCATAGCCTAAACCGTTCAAGTAGGAGACGGGAACCATACAGGGTGTCTGATGATACGTCATTAGCAAGTAGATGTAGGGATTTAGGTAGGAGAAAACGTCTCTTATCTCGAAGTCCTAGTCAACGACGAAAACGTTCGTCACTATGTGCTCTCAATGAACCGTCATCCAGTGCAGATGAAAGAATAAGAAAACTGGAATCTTTGGTAGAAACCTTGACGAAGAAAGGAAACGTACCGAATAACAAAATTCAAGCCTCTAGACCGAAACTAACAGTTTTTGGTGACTGTATTCCAGAGTTTTCTCCGGACAATGAAAATTTGACAGCGTCAAATTGGCTACATAAAATTGATCAGATGAAAATAATCAACAATTGGGATGATGCAATCACAATCCACTTCATGCAGTCACGTTTAACTGGAAATGCAAAGAAATGGTATCACGGTTTGCCATCTTATGATTATCCATGGAAGGAATGGAAAACTTTGATAACAAAAACATTTCCTGATCATGTAGATTTTGCTACAGCTTTAACAAAAATGATGCGAAGAAAGAAATTATCTACAGAAAGCATGACAAACTATTATTTCGAAAAAATGGAGTTACTGAAAACATGTCAAATAACTGGCAAAAATGCAGTTTCATGTCTGATTGACGGCATTTTAGATAAGACCTTGCAAAACAGTGCTCGTGCGGGTCGTTATCTCACTCCTGAGTCCCTATATGAAGAATATCTTTCTACATTGAAGAATGAATCATGTTTCGAAATACATAGTAGAGATAGGCGGCCAGTAGAAAGAAGTGAATTCAAGAAAACAAATTATATCAAAAGAGAAAATCTCAACAATATTGGTGCTTTCAACAAAAACTGTTATAACTGCGGCCAGAAAGGACACCGTCAATCATCTTGTCCGAAGAAAAGGATTGAATGTACCAGATGTCATCTTCTGGGACATGATGCTGACAACTGTCGAAACAAACAATCTACTTTCAAGAAGATCTCAGCTTCATGTGCTGAAGTAGGTAAGTCAGCACCTATTTTGAATTTTTCGACCAATAAATATCTGAACACTTGTTATTTCATCGACTGCGTGATAAACGGATGGGCCTTGAGGGGATACGTTGATTCTGGGAGCAGTGCAATAACCATCCGTGAATCAGATGTTAGAGCAATAGGCCTACAATGCCAACCTACACAGATACGACTGTGCGGTTATGGTGGTGGGTCCATACATGTACATTCTCAGGTTTCTGTTGATTTGGAAGTCGATTTAGCTTCCGCTCGAGTGAACGCTCTAGTTGTTGCTGATGAAGCCCAGCAAGTATCCATAATCATCGGACAACCTTTCATCAATAACAAAAATGTTGTCGTGGTTGTACGTAGCAACCAAGTTCGTCTTTTCAACAAAGATATTTTACCACTCCAAGAAATCGACACTTTACCCCCAAAAAAAGTTAATTTGTGGGCAAAGGAAGCAGCGGTGATTCCTCCCCACCACATTGGTCACATATTTTTGGAAAGTGAAGAAAATGTTGAGAATGTGTACATTGAATTGCAGTATCGTACCTGGCCCAATAATTTTCATGTAATTCCACGATGTATAACAAACATTAAAAATGGAGGTATTATTGCTGTCATGAATACGTCAGACAAATCTGTCGAGTACAGTAAAGGTAGAGTAATTGCTAGAGGATACACATGCATTGAGAGTGATATCGAATCTTTGAATTGTTTATCTACAGAGTGCTGCGAAATTTCTGATTTCACATTGGATGACGTTAAAAAACAGTTCGATCCCGTACTCAAACTTGAGGATCAAAAGAAACTATTGGATCTTATCAATAAATATCGACATTGTTTCGCGAATAAACTAAGCGAGTTGGGTAAAACTGATATTTCAGAAATATCAATTGATTTACTTGATGACAAACCAATCACTTATCGGCCATATCGCCTAGCATACTCAGAAAGAGAGAAGGTCAGGGAAATTGTTCAAGATTTGTTAGATAATGATATCATTCAAGAATCACACTCGCCATACTCTAGTCCCATTTTACTTGTCAAAAAGAAAAATGGCGAAGAGAGAATGTGTATCGATTATCGTGCTCTGAATCGAAAAACAATAAAGGATAAATACCCGTTACCTCGTATTGATGATTTCTTAGATGGATTGAAGGACAACAAATATTTCACGAGTTTAGACCTTGCTTCTGGATACCATCAGATACCAGTTGCCAAAGAATCTATTCCAAAAACGGCATTCATAACACAAGATGGCCACTACGAATATTTGAGGATGCCATTCGGGATAGTTAACGGTCCTGCGGTCTTTCAAAGAACTATGAATGAAATACTAGGGTCTTTACGATTTACTACCGCAATGGCTTATCTTGATGATGTTCTCATTCCTTCCCCGACTATTGAAACTGGAATAGAAAAGCTGGAAACAATTTTGAAATTATTTGAAAAGGCTAAAATGACTTTACGTCTGAATAAATGTCACTTCCTCCAGTCAAAAATCAATTATTTGGGTCACGAAATATCAGAAGGAAAAATTAAACCAGGGGCAGAGAAAATTAAAGCAGTGTCTGATTTTCCGAAGCCTTCAAATGTTCACGACGTTCGAAGATTTCTTGGCTTAACCAGCTATTTCAGAAAATTCATTAAAGACTTCGCTCTTATAGCAAAGCCTCTTTCCAATCTGACTCGAAAAGATGTAGAATTCAGATGGGATATTGAACAACAGGTTGCTTTTGAAGAACTCAGTACGCGTCCTGTATTAGGTATCTATGACAGATCAGCACCAACTGAAGTTCATACAGATGCTAGCAAGTTAGGTGTTGGTGGTATTCTACTTCAACAAACGAATGGTTCCTTCAAACCGATACAATATTTCAGCCGTTCAACTACGAAGGATGAACAAAAATATCACTCTTATGAATTGGAAACGCTTGCTGTTGTGAATTCATTGAAGAAATTTAGAGTTTACTTAATCGGTATCAACTTCAAGGTAGTCACAGATTGTAATGCATTACGCACGACCCTCACTAAAAGGGACTTGATTCCTCGTATCGGCAGATGGTGGCTAACAACTCAAGAATATGACTTTTCTATCGAATATCGTCCGGGGACAAAGATGAATCATGTGGATGCTCTCAGTAGAAGTCCTCTAGATGAGACTGGTACTATTGAAAGTATATTGCATGTGAATGTCAACGAAGATGATTGGGTACTATCGGCCCAACTACAGGATGAGCGCTGTAAAGAATTGCACGAAGTTTTGTCTAAAGATCCTTCAAATGGCGAGGAGAGGAATATTCACAAAGAGTTTTGCCTCAAGAAAAATAGAATTTATAAGAAAACACCAAAAGGTCCCAAATGGGTAGTACCAAAGACTGCCAGAAGGAGATTACTAATGTGTTATCATGATGAAGCTGGCCATTTCTCTGTTGATAAAACTTTGGAATCACTTACTCAAAATTACTGGTTTTCATCCATGAGGAACTATGTGAAAAATTACATCTCTTCCTGTTTGGGATGCATTTATAATAAAAATCAAGCTGGTAAACAACCAGGTAGTCTCATCAGCATCGAAAAGAAAGAAATCCCTATGGATACTCTCCATCTGGACCATCTGGGTCCATTCGTCAAGAGTAGAAAAAGGAACAGCTATTTGATAATAGCAGTGGACGGATTCACTAAGTTCGTTTTTATGAAGGCTGTCCAGAATACCAAAACAAGTCCTGTAATTCAATTTCTCAATGAGACCATGGATACTTTTGGGGTTCCCAGAAGATTGATTTGTGATAGAGGAACTGCCTTCACTAGCGAACAGTTTACTAAATTCTGTACGGATTTAGGTATCAAACGAGTTTTAGTTGCTACGGCTACGCCAAGAGCTAATGGACAGGTGGAAAGGATGAATCGCACGATTCTATCATCTTTAAAAGCAAGTACCGACGATGAAACTCATTGGGACGAAGCAATCAAGAAAGTTAAATGGGGTATCAATTCAACGGTCAGTTCGGTTACTGGAAAGTCACCTTATGAAGTTTTCTTCGGTTATCGTCCCCGAGGAAAGAATGATGCTTTTCTTACTGCGGAAGTAAGTGATGAAGTTTCTACTCGACCTGATTTCCTAGAGCTCAGACCAAACGTGGCACATTCGATTCAGAACAAACAGCAAATCCAGAAAATGTCATACGATGCAAGGCATTCCAAGCCTCGAACATTCACTGTTGGTCAACACGTTGTGTTAAGACAGACATCAATCGCAAATGACGGACAGAGCAAGAAATTAGAACCTGCTTTCAAAGGGCCTTTTGTTATCACAAAAGTTTTAGATAATGATCGATATGTTATTGAGGACATACCTGGCACTACTCGAACAGGTCGAACTTATAAGGGTATACGACCTTCGGATCAGTTGAAACTCTTTGTAACAAGTGTTTCCCCTGTTTCGAGTGATACTGAAGGTATTGAAGATCAATGCTAGGTATTAAGCATTGTGCAATAATATTGCATACCACACAAACGGTGAGGTATGACTTACTCTTAACGGGAGGGGTACGTTGTGTAATCACGTTTACACATAGGTATATTATGTAAATACGTTACAATAGTAGGCACTACCCTTGTCTATAGAAAACGTCTATAATAAGGTGAGTGCAATAGGTAAAGGTATTCAACGATGGCAATACGTTCCTGTTGGGTTATGTTGTGCAGTGTTCAACGAGGAAAAACGTTTCTTTGACGGTTGTTATGCACATCATAATACGACTATTAAGGGTGAAGACGACGCACCAACGGAAATCACTGTTCTGAAAAAAACGTTTCAGGGCAGGATGAATAGTGAAAAATACGTTTCACGGTCTTATGCCTTCAAAAAGGCGAAGTTTTATTGATAACTTACTAACTAGTTTATTTTCTTGTTTAGGTGCAAGGGGACCGAAGTTGTGAACTGATAGCTTCCCGAGGGCGTGAAGCGGACAGGTTGGCCGACTATAATCACCCCGTATGAAGCACATTCGGATCTCCCAGTATACGACAAGAAAACAGGATTGTCATTATGACACATTGACGTTGTAGCGTTGAGTCAAGAAGCGTTGTTCTGGTTCTGATAGATTTCTTGTTAGATATACCCAGTTTGGTCATTTCCGATAATAAATCGTTCATTCGAAGCCTACGAGTTAATCATAGTTTACAGGATGCCATCCAAGATAAGTTCAAGATTACTGAGTATCCGGCTGTGGTACCTCAGGATTACCATTTCCGTACTCACAAGTCGTGAGAGGTACTTGATGGAACGTTGCATAACAACAAACTTTTCCTGCCTAGGTAGAAAAAGTACACCTTCCCTGCATGTTAATTGTCAGAGAAAAAGCACTTTCTATGTCGCTTGAAGAAAAAATATTTTTCAACGATAAAACATATTCATTTATAATTTATCATAAAGCTTCCAATTTGCTTTGTCCAACAAAAATTTGAGTTCTCTTAAGTTTTTGTTCAAACTAATAAAAGATTAAACTCAGTTTAGTGTTGATAATGGAAAGAGGAGGACCGAAAGGAAGTTATTTTCTCATGTATTCTATAAATAAATACCAAACTGTCGTGTCATTCGAACTCGAATTCATCAACCTACAATCTGATAATAGTGAGAGGTTATATACAGATTAGTATCATACCGGAATCAGAATCATATAAATTTTATTGTTATATTTTCCATTCTGGAATGTTTCATTTCAGTCTGTGTTTACTTTAAGTGTACCCACTCTAGATATCTAGAGGATATTAAAAAATAAAAACAATTGACTCAGATGAAAATATCACTCTGCGTGCTATTATCAAACGAAACTGGCAATTTGGTAATTTTTTGAGTTAGCAATATCGAATAAACGCATATCTGGAATTCGTGCTTTGTAATCAAATATAAAGCGTGCTGTTTCAGTGTTTCCATATAGGTACATACATCACGATTTATACAGATTCTTTATCGAATAGTTACAAATATGTAAGAGTGTTAAGAAAGGAAGGCATTTGGCAACATGGCCAGTAATGGATACTGATTGTTTCACTGTGGTGGCCAGTGTTGCCAGGTCTACCGTTTTTGTGCTAGATCTACCGTTTTTATTGACTCAACCACCGCTGTAGCACATAACCTCAATATCTTCCGCTGGAATTTCCATTCATATTTTTGAATTTATTCATAACTGAATGAAAACTTCATTCATAATTCAATATCTGACTCAATTATCAAAATAAAAATAAATTAATAATATTCACGGAAATATACCTTATTATATATTTCCATTTTTTGATTGCGTGCGGCAAAATCTCTAACGTCGGTAATCAGTGAATACTGTGCCACTCTCTGAAAGTCCTGCACTTCTAATACCTTTCTCAACATAATTATGAACACTTCGACGCTACGCGTCGGGAGACAACACAACCTGGAGCTAAAATCCACTACTTTTTTCCCTTGTCAGTATAATAAATTAACTATTATATACCAGGCTGCTACATACCTCCCACCCAAAAACAAATCAATCCATGAAATTGACCACAGACGACCACCATGAAACATTTTTCTTCCTATGGCAGACTGGTGGTGCATCCCAAACATAATCTTTCGATGTTGAATCAGTAACAATAATATAATTTCCAAAAAATGCTGGTTTTAGGCGATCAATTTAGACGGTGGTATGTTTGCCATCAATTTCAAGTGCAAAATATTTTGATAATCTTTGAATCACTTTGTAGGGACCATGATATGCTCGTTGAAAGGATTTATAAACTGTTTCATTACGTTCAAAAACATGTGAAGTCTTGAAGAGATCCTTTGATGATCGCTTCATGGCGTTCGCCGGTGGTAAATTTCATGAATTGATTCGTATTTTGAATATCAGAAATGTCTTTTGACAGCTTCAAAACATCATCTAGACATGTACATTTATTGCAACTGATCTTGCGGATAAAATCATGTTGACATTTTTGAGGAGACCTTGCAGGAACATTTTTTGCAGATGAGTTTTTCTGCTAGCAGTTGGTCCATTCTACTAAGTGATTGAGAAGGTTCCTGATCTCCCAATTCTTCTATATTGAGTATAGTTACTGCATTCTTCTTTGTTCTGAAGTAGAAGTTCTCTTGATGATCTCAGCTTCTGATTTTTCGTAAGCGTTTTCATCTAGAGGGTTGAAGAGGATATCTTCTACTTCAGTTGCGAGTTTCGGCGAAATAGATGGAAGTAATACATTATACTCCAGTGTATCTGCTGTGATCTTTCTTGTGGCAAATATAGCCTCAATTTGGGTGAACCAGATTAGTGGATTTTTCGGCCAGAACTCAGGAAGCTTAAAATTGATAGTTGGTATTGGAGATTCTGTACTCTGTCTGGGTCACCAATTTATAGAAATATTACTTATTTCTTTAATATTCACAAAGACAATAAACGAGCATTCAAATTACATAGCAACGTTACATAATATCAAATTTATTTTATATACCAGGCTGCTACAATGGTAACTTTTAGCCCTTCATAAGTTAAAAAGTCACCTCCTTCAGTATATGCATAACATTTAGCAACACCATGTATTCTAGTCGTGGATACTAACTTCAAAGTCATTTGACCTTGAACAAACAAAAAGTATCTATAAGTATCTTTTCTGCTGTCCCCTTATATGAATTCTTGTGGTGTCGCACAGAACACCTTATGTAGCTGTATATATGAGAGGACATATTCATTGTTCATATTAGATTACCACGAGTTGCAAAGTTGCAAGTTCTCAGTTGAACTTTGTCTATTAAGTACAAACGTGTGCCAGTTATACCCCTTGAATTGAGTCCGACAAAATGAAACGATGCGCTTTCATTTTATGATCATCTGACGTAGGTAACATGTGGTTACATCCAAGGCTCTGAAGCAAATTCAATCCACTGGGATTATGGGACAAATCATTTGATAGATTGAAATAATATTAGTATTGCAATTTATATAGAGACGATATTTTCCCTCCTCGAATAACCTACAGACATTATTCACAAATGGAAAGGTTTCCTATATTCAGATTTCAATTCCTCCTTGGAGATATGAAACATCTTTGTTTTTTCAAATTTCCCATGAGTTACAATCTCTACTTCAGAAAAAAAATTTAAAATTAGTTCTTACTCTTGTTGTGCGGTGTACATTATATGTTTTCAAATTGGCCGACGTTCTATCAATGCTTTTCGAAAAGGAGTTGATTTGAAGAAGGTTTTTGATCTGATTTCGTCACTGAAAAATTGTTGGCCATCAGATGATATGGATTTGGCTCTCAAGTACTGGTTCGATTATTCTTTTTTGGTAGTCTTCTGATGATTTGATTAAAAATTGAGGTATCTGTTAGTATTAATTTTTTTCCATATACATATACCATATACATCTGGTACCACCATTCCTATACCGAGACCACTATATCGATGCTCGCGGTATCGCTCGCGGTATTTCCATCAGCAATACTCTTTTATAGGAAAGTCATGTCCGATTCATCGCAAGAGCTGCTTTACAAAAACTCGGATTTTTATTCCGTGCGAAAATCTACTTCACACCACAACAGCTTCTCTTGATATACAAAGCACAGATACGGTCAGTTTCAGAATCCTGTTCTCACATATGGGGTTCAGCACCCATACATACGCTAATGCTCTTAGATTCAATCAAGAGAAGAGCCATCCGCCTCGTGCATCGGTGATGCCACACTCACTAATATTTTGACTTCATTAGAACACCGTAGAAAAGTCGACGACCTTTCACTTTTCTATAGATACTTCAACGGAAAATGCTCCCCAGAAATCTCTGCTATCATTCCAGCAATATCACTCAGACGAACTTGACAGGCCCAGTCAGCACATCCTTCCGTTGTCAACCTTGAAATATGTCGAACGATACTTTACCAGAACTCGTTCGTCTACCTGGAAAAAAATATTGTTTGAATCAACAAAAATTCTGAAAATTCAAGAAAATCTGAGTGTCATATATTCACGACAAATTATTTTGTCACTTCAACAAATTTGTTTTGTTAGTTCTCGACTCGGAATTCATATGATGTAATCAATTATTGATTCAAATCATCGGCAAAATTTGGTTAAATGGACAAAGACTGTTTTGTTCCTATAATACAATATCTCCGCTCGATTCATTCAAGTGAAAAAATGTTCAGTTCTTCAGAAAGTGGATATGTTGAAATAACAATATATATCCTGAGTATAACAGAATATTGTTTCCATCCAATGACAAATTTTATTCGAACAAAATTATATTCAGAATTGACAAATAATTTTGTTGAATAATATTGTTGCAATTACTGAATTATTTCAAAACTGAAAGAAATTAGGGATTGATTTTCTCAGTTGAATCAAGACTATTTATTACCTTGCAAGCGTCATCAGAAGTTCTAGGACAGCTTATGATACAATTATCATATAAACGGAAGTTCTAGGTACATACCTATTTGTACACCTCAATCGAGGCGAGCGTAGGAAGGTGAAAGCACAGTTGAGAGAATATTACATATACAAGGGAACGCCATCTAGTGACAAAAATGCAACTAGTTAGTCATTCAACAAAATATTGTATCTATTGGTTCAGTTAAACAAAATAATCTGTTCGAAACAACAATATATTTCTTGATAATGATGTTGAATCAACAAAATATAATATTTTCAAAATCAATTCAATTCTGTCGAATAAGAAAACCATATGTTTGATTCAACAATGAAATGATTGTTCAAACAACAAAATATGATGTTGTCCTTCGTTGAATCTATGTCAAAATTAATCCAAATTTGTCAAATCGACATGATGCATATAATTGATTGAACAATGAGATGATAGTTGAATCACAAAAATGTTTTTATGTCAACTATAACAATTGTTGAATGAACTAAACCTTTGTTCAAGTAAACAAATATTTCAATCAAAATATTTTGTCTTTTTGAATGAGTCGCTTATTTGGAATCAACATAATTTCTGTTGATTTCGCAAAAAAAAATTCAATTTGACAAAAAATAATTGACTCTCACTCAGCAGAGTGGTTTACTTGTAGTACCACTCTGTAGCGTATAGACATAAGGGTCTGTACATGTGACTATAGATGGCAACGCCATACAGTGTGTGTCGCGATCTCTGGATCCCACCTTAGAGCTTCGCCACTATATAGATGGCTACAACATGACTATAACTTCATATTATACCCTGCGTCTTCAAAATGGTTGATATACCCGAAGCGTAGAGTTATCCCAGTTGTCAGCAAACCGAGAGCGGCTGATGAGACCTGGTGGGTCGAAACAGTACTGTCTCGCTCCTGCTGACAATTGAGGCAACTCTGTTGATCCTGGATCTCTTAGTCATGAGATCTAGCAGCAAAATGATTTTGTTTTGCGACAAATCGTTTTTTTTTTCTGTATAAGAACGGCAAAGCTTTGAATTCTTTGCCAATGAAATTATTCCCCAAGAACTATAACCTCCAAAAGTTGGAAAAAAAATCCAACACCTACCTCCTGCCCCTAATTTCTTAAGTACGCACGATGTTCTCCGAACATTATAGGAATTTCCTTTCGTGCGCTCCAAGGGATAAAAACACAATTTCAACCTCGTCGTTTTGTGTATCCTGTCAGGATGATCCAGGATCTGGAGGCCCTTCTGGATGGAATTTGCATCGGCAAAACTGAAAATTGCGCGAGCCGAAACATAACACGGCAGCGCACTGTCGGGGAACAGCAGCCAAACAGTCGACTGTCGGCAACGGTGTAGCTAGGATGGCGGACGCGCGTCATTTGTTTCTCGTTCAAAACCGATGAAAGTTGAGGAAAAGCGGGCACCGAAACTATAAATTTTCCTTGAAAATTCATGAATGGACTCGTAGTTATTACGGTGTGTCGAGAATGGTGTGACGCGGAAAATTTAATTTGATTATGATCATAATATTCATAATTGATAATTGTGATTAAAATAGTGCGAGCGGAAAAACCTGATTGTTTTTTAATTAGCTAAGGACGTGTGATGACATTCATCCATGAATAATCTGAAGGATATTGTAATTATCCAAAGTGGTCCGTACTTATACTAAGCTGTTAATACTATGGATGATTTACTGAATTTTCGTGTGATAAGTGTTCAAATAGCAGCTTGTATTATATGTCCTTTCAACGATATTTTTTGAAGGATAACAAACGGAAGGTGAGTAAGATTAAAAAAAGAAAAATTCGACAAATGCTTATTTGCAACTTAAGCTTGATGTTTTCCCCTCGGTTTTCCCAAAGAAGTTGGGATTCGGGAAGAGTCTGTGCCTATAGAAATATTCACCTCTGTTGATGAATAATTGGGTAAATTTTGCACTTGGTTTTTTTCGAAAATTTTTTTGGTACTTACGTATTTTTGTCTGAAAGACACGAATTCGATAATGAAAATGTGAACATACCATTATTTATTAAAATATTTCACAATGAAGTTACAAATTTCACCTTCTTTTCCGCCTGTCTTCTGGATCGCATTTAGAACAATTTGCCGTTCTTTTTCCATCATTGGACAAATTATATTTAACACAATGTACGACACATTTTTTTCAATTATATGAGTTAACTAGAAATATGATTTTCTTGTGATTTAGCCTCGGATTTATTTATGTTTAGTGAAAAAAAGGAGGAATATAATTTAAAATAATGGCGTGTGTAATGTCATTCAAAAGCAATCTGTTGACATTTGACATCTCGTATTTGGATTAACTATTGATTAAATGGCCGTCATCTGGTATGCTTCTTCACTAAATATGAAAAACTCTCCATAAAAATCATATTTCCTGTTGAATTTTCTATATTAAAATGTGCCACTATATATATAAAGTGTTCAATAACAAAATAAGAAGAGCAATCAGCTGTTATTGCATCTGACACAAGGGGAAAAAGAAGACAAAATTTCGAACTTTTTCTTGAAATATCTCGATAAATAGTGGTTTGTTCACATTTTCATTATCAAATTCGTGTTTCTCTACAAGAATACCTAAGTACCAACAAAAAGTGTTGAAAAGGAATATTCTCAGATAAATTATGAACATACAAAAATGGATATATATTTATATAAAAACAATACATTGAGAATTCGCATTCTCTATGTGATGAGAATATTTACTCTTTTTCAGTTAATTCAATAGAAAACAACTACTTTCCTGGCTATATGCCACGACGAACATTGAATTATATCTATTGAACACACACGATAAGAGTTTGAAAATAAAATATAAAAATTTCTGAAATTGAGAATTTGCATTCTCCTTCAGACAAAAATATGTATATACACACATCATTCTGAATATTCAACAGAAAACAACTACTTTCCTGGCTATTTGCCACGTCGAACATTGAATGTTCATCAGATATAATTCAATGTTCGACGTGGCAAATATCCAGGAAAGTAGTTGTTTTCTGTTTAATATTCAGAATGATGTGTGTATATACATATTTTTGTCTGAAGGAGAATGCAAATTCTCAATTTCAGAAATTTTTATATTTTATTTTCAAACTCTTATCGTGTGTGTTCAATAGATATAATTCAATGTTCGTCGTGGCATATAGCCAGGAAAGTAGTTGTTTTCTATTGAATTAACTGAAAAAGAGTAAATATTCTCATCACATAGAGAATGCGAATTCTCAATGTATTGTTTTTATATAAATATATATCCATTTTTGTATGTTCATAATTTATCTGAGAATATTCCTTTTCAACACTTTCATACCCAATCAGGGGGTTCAAACTTGAACGATGGAAACTTGTGATTTTTATAGACCTCTAATCGCAGATTCGTGATAGAGTCTCAATTCAGAATTCATTTCCACGCCCTGTATGATGAATGTCAATTTATCATACACCCAAAAGTACCAACAAAAATTTTAGAAAAATGATTGCATTAATAAAATATCAAGAAAGAACTCTCAAATTATCCTCATCTTTCCACACATTTCGTAAACATATTTCTAGAAAAAACAACGATGCTTTTTTGTGCCTATTCATCCTCTTGAAAGAAATTGAAAATCTACTGCTAGTTTGCTGATCTGAACAATGTTGTTTGTTCAATTTTATAACAAAGTGGCCCGTGTTAGACATTTGATTCTGATGACCCCGAGGATGACCCTATAACCCCATAGGCATGGGCGCCGCCAAAAAAAATTCAGGGGGGAAGGCGTTAGCTTTTAATTTGAAAGCATTGCATTATATTGAAATTAGGATTCTTTTACCAATTTCCACTACAAGTGTGATTCAGCAATATTACGAAAAGGATATGAAGTAGAGGTTAAGTAGATCAGCTGATAAGTAGCTCGACAACGAATCTAAAAAAAATATATTCATTTTTTTAAATCGAAACACCGACTTGAAAATTAGAATATCACGAAAATTGAGGAAACATGGCTGAAAGATTCAAATCGATAGCCTTTTGAAAAACATAATCAATTGAGGTATACAATAAGCAGAGAAATAAAGTAATGAAGTATAACTGAAGAGTCGTATAAGAGTGAGAAATCTTATTGTGGAAAAATAAAGTGTCAACAAAAATTGAAAGTCTTTTGGTAAATCAAATAGAGTTCAATTAAACTCAATATTAAGAATTCAAATAGGTATAATAATGTGATTACCAATTTGATAAATATATAGCAATGTGCATGTGTAGGCAACAATAGTATATTACATAACAAGATTCGTGAAACGCATATCACGCACAAGTGCGTAATTGCTTTACAACTCGAGAAATGTGCTATACTTTTTCTATGACTACAATATACTTCCTTCAGGGAAGTACATATATTGTCGAGGATATTGTGTCAAGATAAAAATATCGAATACGTCACTTCAAGCTAACTGCATGAAAAGTCCAAATTATACAATAATCAGTCTTGTATTTGTTCATTGGTAAATTGCATAACGTACCATTTTCCTCAATTTGAACTAAAAAGAAGTCGTTTTCCATATCTCAACAACCTTGTTAATAACAAAAACACATTCGATGAACATATTCAATTATTTTTATAGTTATTTATAGTCACTGTGCAGTTGTTGAGAGTAACGAAATATTTTCCGAGTAATTCTTTGTGAGCGATTTCGAGACTCCACGGATAGCAACTCATTTGTTGCCATGCATTTTTGCTTCTTTCAGGATTTCTAGTGGTGTAGAAATAATCTCATCGTCATCGCATGAAATTTTTCAACTGAAATTGAGAAATATCAACAGAAAATAATCATTTTCAATAAATTTATTGA
The DNA here is from genome assembly GCA_918026855.4 of Phaedon cochleariae. Lineage (NCBI taxonomy): Eukaryota > Metazoa > Arthropoda > Insecta > Coleoptera > Chrysomelidae > Phaedon > Phaedon cochleariae. The sequence goes on from OU896708.1 coordinate 60,767,302, forward strand.
TACAAAGATAAGTACTTTCCGAGGTACCTACCTATAGCTACCGCTAGCTACTGATGACATTAACTGAACTTGAGACAGCCTAAGCAACAATACAAAGTCATTTATCAACATACCTATATGAAATTACGATATCGATCAATTACAATTAATCGAGATTATTAGTAGTCGTGAAAAAATAAATCAAACAATCTTTCTTCACCAAAATATCTAGACCGAAAAAGCTAAATTCCAGGGGGGGCTGCCCTCTCGGCTGCCCCCCTTGCTCTCAAGTGGCGCCCATGTCGATAGGAATAAATATACTAGTTTATTCTTGAATATTACTGATGACCTTGCAGCTTGTTCTTGTCACAGTCACCTGAAATGTTGATAAAAAGGTCACTTATCAATGTAGGTATTCGAAAATTCTACTGATGTTTTGACATGTTTTCATTGAGTATCTTTCTGGTTATAAAATAACAGGAACAATCCAAATCCACTTCATTTTGATAAAACTGTAGTTATTTACTTACACACGCTCTTATAGATTCACCAAACAGTTACTCGAGACAAGTCAGACAAGTGCACTTTTTTCGAGACTTTTTTGTAGTCAATCCGCAAGAACAACCTAATTTTTTTGGAAATTAGCAAGCTCTGATTCATCGAACCATTATTTTATATTCCTAGCAAATATCACCTACGTACTACGACGAACAGTTAGAATGTTCATGTCATGTGAAGTACGATAATATTTATACTTATGTCAACAAATTTCCATTTCAACAAATAATGAAGATAAACATATCATTTAACTCAGAAGCAAGTTTACCATTCTGATTGATCACATTATGTTTTATATATTTATCGTTAAATTTCACAGATCGAGTATACCAATACATAACGGATTATATTTATTGATACTATGTGTAGATGATAATAGTGTCAGAATAAGATGTTTTTCTTTATTCATCCTATTGAGGATTTTGTATACCTTTGAACCCATAGCTATTATTATTTCGAGTTGTATCCTAATATTTTATTAATGATCATGTGGATTATATTGCGTACTTTCAGTAAAAAAATGAGTGATGTCTTATCAGAGGTGTCACTGAAGTGATAAATTACCTTCCGGTATAGGAATTTTCCTTTAATTTACGATGTGTTGATGTTGGGTAGATATCTAATATTTGTAAAAATATTCAGAAACAGTTGAAGCTCCATTTACTGAAACGACGTAGTTAATTACCTGTAGACATTTCATGATGAGCTAATATCGCTTAGTTACGACGGCTCTGAAATGCCATCCTGAAACACCTATTTTTCTCCGAGCGACATAGAAAATTTGGATAAGAATATATATATTTAAAACGACATAATACAAGTTTTCTTATTCCGATACGTAGCATTGAACTCGTTTCGAACGGATCATTTGCTTGAATAGAGATAAATAGAGCAACGAAATATGTAATATCAATGAAACATTTCGTTCATTCAACATCAAGTTAAATGTCCGCTACTAGATGGCGATCTTTTCGCCTCGTCTATGCCTGCCTCGAATTCATTATATACGTGAAGACTGATTCTTCGTGTTTGAAATATCAGCTGGAAACATTTGGGAAAATCGAACTTGCATCAGCTGAGGTCTAGTTGTTTCCTCTTCCTACTTTATTTTTTCATTCTATTGATGTGACATGTGGCATATCAGAATATTTCCGAATCGATACTGAATTTGGTTAAATAAAATAGCTTGTCGAATTGAGATAGTTTTTCTCGCATCAAGGAAGTATTTCATTGAATCAACAAAATATTTTATTGAATCAACCAAATATTCCATTGAATCAATCAAATATTTCAATCATATATTTGATCGAAACAATATCCTATCATTTGGAATAAAACGAAATGATTTTTTGGGCCAATTCAATATCTCTTCATGAACAATTAATGGATTTGCTTGATTGAATAAGATGCAGGTTCATGCAAGAAATATTTACTCGATTCAAATTCGCTTTGAAACAAGATATAGCTTTACTCATTTCAAGATTATATTTTGTCGTGCATATATGACACCGTATGACACTCATATTTGCTTCATCCAAGTAAAATTTGCTTCATTCAACGATTCTTTTTTTTTCGTGTCGAAGTACCATTTAGTGTAGTGTAAATGAAATTTGCTCACGTAATATTATTCTGTTGAATAAAATATAATTTATCGAATTTAGTTCAACGAAATAATAAAACATTAGTCGATAATAGCTGAATCTTTCAGTTTTCCACAAATTCAGAGAGCAATCGATTTCTGCTAGTTAGAAACCTCAACATCATCATTTAAAAAAGTTATGAATTATTTTCCTATATTCACCCCTTTTAGCATTCCTCCTACGGCCTGGCAAAATATTGTATTAGGTACTCAAGGTGTATTTCTGTGATTATTTTCTCAAATACATACATTTTTCTCACTGTATATTTGTAGATGTGGCTAGTTTCACACCCGTAAATAAACAATGCAACTTATCCATACTTTGGAGAACGTAACTATTCCGGTAGCCAAAGAAATCTCAGAATACTTATATCTCTGGAACATTCTCAGGTTAAGTTCATTTATTACTAGTGAATTATACTAATAAGATTTCACAATCCACTCTCAGCAGATTGTTAGTTTGATAAATTAGCTTCATACGTATGAAAAATAAACAAGGGAAATTAGTAGTAGAATTTAGCTCCAGGTTGTGTTGACAAAAAACCGTGAGCTGAAATCTAATATTTTTCCCGTGTATAATACACTATTTTTTTCTGTGACAGAAGAAAGGACGAATCAATATTGAAATCTGAAAATTATCGACGTGAAATTTTAAGTTTTTAACAGTAGGGACACCTGCGTTGTAGACATCTTTATCATTCTTTTGAAGTAATAAAATATCTGATGTCACTTCTGTCAGTCTGATTCTGTGATTTGATTTCAAAAAATTGCTGATATAGGAATGGAAGATATAAGGACTTGCAATTCTTTCTCGGACACGGTATTATTGACTCATTTTTCGGAACTATAGCACAACAAAAGCCATCAACAGTGTATGCGATATATATCTGGGAAAATAGTACTCACTTTTTTCCCACGGAAAAAAAGTAATTTATGAAAAGTGACATTTTATAACCTGCCAACACAAATGAAATGCAAAACTTTTTTCCCGTCACAGAAAAGATATATTTTTTTTCTTTTCGTATTTTCACACACATATTTCTTGCTGTGAACCCGTTTTGAAAGCAATAAAATTATTATTATCATTATTATTATTGTTTGGATTTGGATAATTGCCAAAAAGTGGCAAATGGTGTCATATTCAAAATAAGGAAGCTAGCAAGGAAGTAGAGGTAATTTCCGGTTAAACTCGAATATACTTTTCGAAAAAGGCATATTTATATGAATTATTCTTATGCATCAATTCTCATTTGTTTATCTGTAGAAACGAAGAAATTATAAGGGTGAGCCAGTTTCGAGGCCAGTTTCGAGAAACACCCGGTATGATTCAGATCGGTATATAATTGAATTCGAAAATATGAAATTCAGATTAGCCAATTGTGTTCTAGAATGATGTTATTCAGAAACCGCGTCAGATGTTATTTAGTGTTCAGATATTTAGGAACACTAAACAGTAGCAGTAACTTTGAATTTTCATTTCATTTCGGAACGATTTTGGCAGCGAAACATAACCATAACCTATGATCTTTCAATTTTCGATGTTTTGTTTTATTGGTATTTATTTTACAATAGTGATTCTGATTCATCAGACACACCAAGCTCTAGTACCTCCAGTTTCAGTATCTAATGAAGAAAAAATTAAGCAGTGAAATATAAAAAATGGGAATAACAAACCATCTTGTATGGATTAGTGGCAGTTTCAGAGTCTACTGCCTCTGTGAGATTTTCCCGAAGTATTTGAAAATAATAATTTATAATTTCTATCGAGTTCTTTGCAATGACCCGCGAAAACGTTGCCAGTAAATTTCAGTAAAATCGGAACGATAGAATACTGGGCAGTACTGTTCGGGTATATCGGATTATGCTATGCTCTGTGTCATCTGATTTCAGCATTTTCGAAATTGTTTTTCAATTCTTTCAAACTGCCATACAACCATCGCCCCCTTTTATTCAAACACTTCATATTGGAGAGTAAAGGCACATACAAATAATATAACAATAATTATTGTTCTCGTATTATAATGAAAATAGAACTACTATAGACTTTGATCATCAGATATCCAATTAGTTGGTATCGAAATAATAACTAATGATATTCATAATGGAATGCATTGACGCCAATTTGTGTTGATCAAAGTGGTAAATTAATAAAATATGCTGACGACAGCACTTTACCGAAATAAACCATGTCTGGAATGATACTGTTCAAATAAACCAATTGAAAATTACTTTTCAATATTGAGGATGTGAGACGAATCAAAAACAAACAAAAATATCGAAACATTGTATCAATTTTTAGTGCGGGTACCTCGATGGATACAAATATCAAAAAGCATTTGTTGTAGTCGTTCTGAGTTATGCGCGTATCTACATCAGTACTTTTTTGTTCCTTTCGTTTCCACCTATAGCGACTATAATATACTCACATCTATTTTCATTCTCTCAGTACACGGAGAAAAAGGATTTGTTGCATCAACGAATAATTTATGCTTGAATTATTTTTGTTGGTCAGAGCGAATTTTTGTTGAATCAAACAGACACAAACATTGATTCGATGAAATAATGATCATTTTGATTAAAATATATCTTTGAAACAACATACAAGTTATCTCACTCCGATGTAGCAAACTCATTTCGAGCGGATCATTTGCTTGAATAGAGCAACGAAATATGTAATATCAATTAATCAAATAGTTTGTTCACTGAACATCAAGTTGAGTTTTCGCGGTATTTTCGCCTCGTCTATGCCTGATGCCTCGAATAAATTATATACCTACATGAAGTCTGATTCTTCGTGTTTGAAATATCAGCTGGATGAATCGAAATCAGGATGCTTAGAGGAAGTCTAAATAGCCTTGCATCCGCTGAAGAAGAGAAGTAGAGACTGGAAATATGTGCTAGAAGTCGACTAGTTTCCTAGTTTAGTTTATTCTAGTGATATGAAATTCCAGAAAATTCCAGAATCAATACTGAATGTGGTCCAACAAAACAATTCGTTGAATGGAAATACAGTTCCTCTTGAATCAACAAAATATGTCATTAAATCAACCAAATATTCCATTGAATCAACCAAATATTCCATTGAATCAATTAAATATTTCATTCAATCAACCAAATATTTCATTGAATCGACTAAATATTTGATTGAATCAATATCTCGTTATTTTGAATCAAACAAAATTATTGTTTGATCCAATTCAATATCTCTCCATAAATAATTCATGGATGTGCTTGATTGAATGAGATCCAGAGTTCATGCAAGACTTGACTTGATACAAACTTCAAATTCGCTTCGAAACAAGATACAGATTTGCTCATTTCAAGATTATATTTTGTCGTGCACATATGACACTTATATTTGCTTCATTCGATTGCATTTTGCTTGATTGAACAATTCCTTTTTTTACGTGTATCTTTCGTATTTTTTATTGTTGTTTAACGTATTGAAAATGTCAACCCATTCGGTAAAACCGTTTAGTAGTAGACGTACCGACAGCAGCGCCACCAACCCCGTCCAATATTTTCAGATCATCCAGGAAACCATAAAAAAATTCAACCCAATCGGTTCAGCAGTTCAGAAGTTATGTGAAAATAGTTATTTGTTTAACTAGGCAGCAAAGTAGTAGATTGACTGCCGAGGCTGAATTCATAGCCGAGCGTAGCGAGCACACAACAACTATCTGTTAGGTTATTACCTTTGATGAGCATAGTCCTGGTCATCCCTGGATATACACAATATAATAACAGTTCCACCAAACAAAATTATGAAATTCTTTCTGGTTCCAAGGAAAACGATCCCACTAGTTCTGGTTTCATATGACAAATCTTGACGAAATACAATGTTTGCCCCTCAGCAACCTGTCAAATGACGTGATTCTGGAATGATTAATACAAAGGGGCGCATGAACTCCCCCCCCCCCCACAACCGCTGCTACTGCTGACGAGTCCAGAAATCAAGTTGAATGTTGAGTTGAAGGTTTACAGGTTTCTTTGAGTTCTGGTTTTCAATAACCTAACCGGAAGTATGGAATTGATGTCAGATGCGTGATACACGATGCGATACATAAATCATCAATAATAATCAGTAGAAAGGATACAATATTCGTTTGGCAAATATTTGTTTAGCAGATACTATTCACACCTAACTGACGTGAACAAGACGAAGGTTTCCAAAAAGGTTATCAAGTGAGAATTATTCTGTTTTCATTTTAAACTTCAGCGCGTATTAGTAATGATCTTCAATGTGTATTCATTATATGAGCCCTCTCTCAGTGTAGTCGGCCCAAATATCAAGACTACGTTTTTTATTGAATTTGTCGTATTAGCGAAGAATTCGAGAAAAAGTATTGAATACTAAACTGTATTTCTGATAAAATACGATAGTTTTATCGAGAGTTTTATTCAATATCAGCAAATTTTTAGTATAGGAAAAAAAATCTTACAAAATCAAAAAATCTGCCGATTAATAAAAATCAAATCTTGGAGTAGTGTCAACTAATGGCATATGGTGTGGAAGTGTTTCAAATTTCTTGGAGACGGGTTCGTAATTCTGGAACACTTTTTGCGGGATTCGATCGGAGCTTTTTTTCATGATATGGCTCGTGATATGGCGATAAATCTCTACTACTCCACGTCTATTTAAAACTGCGGCATTTTGTTTTCTAATAACCAATCTTCTACTGTTTTATTCATATGGCAAATGGCACCATCTTGTTGGAAAATACATTCGATATATTGTTTGAACGCATTTGTTCAATTTGGGTCGTTGGGCCCACTTCACTTAGACAGGGAGAGGTACAATTCTGGAATACCTATAGGTGAGTGATGCAAAAGCAAGTATCAATTGGATTATTCTATATTGAATTCCATCTACGAAATAGTAATGAAATCTTGTATAAATACAAAAATCTCAAAGTAATTTCCACGCCATTGGTTTTTTCATTACCTACAACTTTGCCTCCTTACTTTCGATTGCCGGAAATCGAGATAATTCGTTTTTACCCCTTAAAAGCTCACCCCCTTCCACTTCCCGACCACAGATCGCCAGTGAATTATTTTTCCTTTAGTTTTGTTATATTCTTGCTAACAATATAATAGTCATCAGCTCCATTCAATGTATTAATTTTTCTCACAATGTGTCTAGCTTATTCTGTTCAACCGAACACTTGGTGAAGATTGAACTACTCTGTCTTCAATATGTCTCAGAAATCTGTCACCCTGTATATATCTGAAAATTCAGAGCTAATTCCGTAACACCTTGAAGATATAATAAGGTTTTCAGCGATTGACTTTTTTGGCACAATGATATTTTATATTTCAAATTTTGGACAGTTATATGCTACCACAACATGAACGAATGCTGTTAGCCAAATTTCTGGAATAAATTGGGAACACGACAGCTTTGCTCTTAGTTCTGTAGGAGAGGATAATTTGTCAGATAAAATAACCGGCAATATGATGCGACATATTTATAAACTAATTATTTTGATAACTCGTCTTCAAAATTGCTCTGAAATCCCATAATTTTCTTGAATTCTTACTAAATATTGGGTTTTCATGTGCCAAAACTCAACTGATATGCATTTACATAGGTACGGGGTGCCACAGACCATGATGGTATACCCGTCGATATACCCTCTATATCTCCTTTGTTTTTCTCGCTATATTTCTGAAATTTGGAACATCGAATATGCTCACTACAGGCAAGGTGAATCTCTAGGGGAAGGGGTGATAGTCATTTTTGTAATGTTTTTCGAAATGTTCTTCCAAGAATGTTATATTTATGTTTCTCTTAATTTTTTTCTAATGACTTCAGGATGCTTTAGAGCTGCTTCACAGTTTCCAATGTTTTATTCGAATTCATATTTCGGACAATCATAATACCTATATGCAGGCTATTTCATAATAAATTAGAATGGCCGACTTTCAATGTATTTTTCTCAAAATACTGAGTTCTGCTCCTTATGAAGTTTTGAGAAGGATAGAAGATACCATAAAAAAATAGTAACATTCTATTTGTTTCTGATGAAATACCGACAATCTACCATTTTATCTCTAGAGTTGTACCAGCAATGCCATCACCATTTCTTCAATAGACAAAATTTTTAAAAATCGAATCGTAGGACCGACCAAGTCCAGGGGACACTTTCTCACATTCTAGGATTTTTTTATCCTTTGGTTTTCCTGGAAATGACATCAACTTTCGATTTTCAATCGAAACACCCAGGATTTTATTCCACGATCGGTCAGGAATTATTATAAATAATTCAACGATACTGGCTTCAATTGGGTTATCTCAAACTATTACGAAAATATTCGCGTGTGACAGCGCAATATCGAAACTTCTTTCTCTGTCACACTCATCTCGCATATGGGTACTTCGAACGGTAATATATTTGTAATCGTTTGGAATAATCAAATCGAACCCGGTATCGTCGAATTGGTTATGATAATCCCTACTCGATTGTGGAATAGTATACAGGGTATTTCATTTGAAAATCCAGAGTTGATGTCATTTCCTGAGAAACCGGAAGTAGACAAATAATCCTGAGATGTGAGAAAGTGTAAGCATATTTCAGGAATATAGGTAGAACAACAAAGGAGAAAAGGAGGGTATACCAAAATAAGAGTCTGTATCACCTGATATATTCCTGAAATATCGTACACCTTCAATAACGAGGATTTGTCTTTCTCATAGGTTATATTCGAGGTTATATTCATATGATCGTTTGATATATTATTGTTGAAGAAGTCAATAAAGTTTCCATATAAGAACAAGAAGAAAAAATTCAAAGACGATATAATTATTGAGTTAGTTCATCATATCTTTCGATTATGCATGTGATTTTCAACTCTCCTATGACAGATTACAGAATTTGGTTCATCGAAAAGTGATATTTCAGAAATACACATAAATCTTGATGTGTCGCCAAATCCAAAAATAATGTTTAGAGTTTAAAAAAAGCGAGTGAATGAATGATTGATTACGTAATAAAGTAATAATTAGTGAGTGACGATATTTCTGTCATTTCAGAAAATAATGTCAGCATATTAATATTTTTTATTGTTTTTGAGAGTCTTTCAAATGTATAATGTATATAGTTTTTAGTTTTAGCTAAAGTTAATTCCATTCTCTCTACCTCCCTTACTGATACATTGTATTAGACACAGTCTGTTTGTAATCAGTATAAATAAATAAAAATAAAAAAATATGTGGAATTTTCGAATAATCTACAGCCAGTGTCGGATTTAGAGGGGGGAAGAAGTTGCGCCCCTCCCAGGTGAAACGCGTACGCAGACTGAGCTTGCATATTTGAGAAAATTAGGAAGTATGTAGCCCCTGGTGACGATTTTTAGAACAAACCGGAACAATGTATTGGTTCGTGATTTTCTCGAAAATTAAAATATTTTGTTCGAAAATTATGACTGTGTTATTTCGTAATCGCCTCGGTAATTATTGCCTACTCCCAAGAGGAAAATTCTAGATACGCCCCTGTCTACAGCGTCTCTTAATTCAAACCGCCCCCCTCCACATCATAGTTATTATAGTCCTGCGATTACAACCAAAGTTGGACTGGTTGGAATAACCATCAATATGATCAGATTTTCAGAGACCTAACATCATTTTGGACAATGCCGTGTGTTATCATTGAAATAAAAAAAAGGTCGATTTTTCATGGAATCGTATTAGGAATTTTCGTATATACAGAGAAACTAGCCTCATAATATTGTTCTTCATGGTTTCAGACCCCCTTGTGTGAATTTTTATGTTGCCCCAATGTTGGATTCAAAGAACAGGCACGAACCATTCTCACTAACGTGAATATAATTATTTACCTGGAAACGGTGAATTCAACAAAAAATGTGTATCTCGTATGATCTTCAAATCAAAATTTCCTACCCACTGGAGCTATTGAACTTTCTGAAAATCATTGATTTTTCGATGCAGAAAATGGTGATAGTGGAGCCGACTCTGTTAATTCGAAATTAGTTAATTTTTGCATATATCGAGTTTCAAAAGCATGCGGAACGATATTATAAGGTTAGTTTCTCTGTATAAACATTCCTAGTATTATTTATCGAAAAATCGATCTTTTTTATTTCACTAAATACGTACGGCAGTGTCCAAAATTATGTTGGTCTGATCATATTGATGGTTATTCATAGCAGTCCAAATTTAGGTAAGATTCGTACATCTGTTAACTAAAATATAGTGGGAAGCCATTTGAAGTGAGGCACTCTGTATATAGGCATATTTTGACCATTTCTTAATTGAATCTATCGAAACCTGAGAGCTGAATTTGATCATACCACAACTACAGTTTCACCAATAACCAAAACGTTTCTTATTTCCTCATTTCGTGTTCCTCTAACTATTTATCATCTTCAGGAGAAGATTAAAACTGATACTGATTGTTATATATGTGCTGCAATTTCTTCTCTCAATTGTATAAATTTTGGTCATGTTGTGAAATATACGCTTCTCTCGGAAAATACACAGGATTTTTCAATGTGTTATTCCAATCAGAGATTATCATACTTGCTCAGACATTATCGTTAATGCTGATAATATCTGGCTCAAGTCAAACTTTTCTCTGTGAGTGGACGAAACCAATCATCTTGTTACATTCAGACCACGCCCCTACCAAGCGCACTCCTATTCATTTCTTGTCCTAGAGTTCTCACAGCTCATCTACAATTCTTAGTTGCTCATTAAAAACCATCAACTACTACTCGCAGTAACTAACGAAGCAACTTTTGGTCATGTTATGCAATGGTCATGTCTAACTGATTATGCTTCTATAAGAAACTTCCTGGGATCTTGTTATCATTTACTCAATTGGAGGTGGTCAAGGGGCTTTTAATTAACCGCGTCCGAGTTGACGAAACTATGTCGGGATACTTGGCCAACTTCCTGTGGTGTGTTTCAGTCGAGATATACACGAAAGGAATCAATGGGATCTCGCTGCTGTGCCAATCTGGCAGAGTGCATACAAATTAACACGAAGGTGGATGAGTGGACGTGCGGTAGAGCTCCATCATTAGACTGTTAGTCCAAGAACCGGCTGCAAATTTTGACCGTCATCTGATAAAGAAATGATATACAGAGTGTCCCAGAATTGAATTCAATAGGGTCAACTAGAGTTCAAAATAGGTCGATTTGGACCAACTCACCTCTGTACGAAAATGAACCGTTGGGCCGTGAGAGGGCGATGAATGGATTTTTTTTCAGATTTTATTGAATATTTCAAAATCATTGAGAGGTAATGCTCTGAAATTTGGAAGGCAGTCAACTATAAGGAGTGTGCATAGATAACAGGTCTCATCAGTTCAATCGATATACAGGAAGATACAAATTTAGCATTCTGATTGGAGAAAATCCGTAGAACTTTTTTTGAGTACGCCGCTGACAATATTTCAATATCCATTTGAATAACAAAATCAATCAATTATCTATCTTTTTTCTTACTACATTTCTTTCTAAATTTTGCTTGGTTTACGAGATATCTGAAAAAATTTTCTCGGAGTCCCTCCATATCATCCATAGTCCAAGATATCAGAGTTATCGTGTTCTGCAGGTTTCTTCCTCCTTGATGTTGATATTTTGGTCACGTATTCATGTTAATTATTTAATAACATTTTCATCATACAGAATGGCCCATTTTCAACTTGACAGGGAGATTTTGGGTGATAATAGCGTAGATACGAAAAAATGCTCAGATCGGTCGATTTTAGTTTGCACCTCCTGCTAACAATCAAAGTTGTTTGCAGGTTTTTTTCGTTCTGTTGAGAGTTTGGTGGCACAGATATCATATCAAATCAACTACTTTTTCTGCTCAATTTTTGCTTAGTAAGAAACCCATCAAGCGGTTCGTACAAGAAATGTACGAAAACGAAGAATATCAATTGTCTAGTTTCATTATTACCATTATTTTCATCCCATATGTCACTGTCAGCCTAATCATTGTAGTTGATTGTTCAATTCTCAGTGTGAACTGTGAAAAAATATCAACTAATAATGGCTGATCAAAACCACCAACATTTGAGATTTGAGACATTGCTATTCGATACCTAACTTTGTTTTCATCGACTTATCTATGCGAGCAAGGGTTCTAGGCGCTTCTAATCATTAAAATCAAGCACCGAAATCGGTTGGACTCTAGTGCCGAAATACGGCTTCGAGTAGCACTGAACCAAGTATTCAGCGATATATGTATACTGTCTGTAATATCAAATTTCCTCCAAAAAAATTGAATATTGTTTATATATACTTGATTTCAGTTTGGGGTACAGCTAGATTATCAATCATGAAGCCAATCAAAATCCTTCAAAACAAAGTTATTAAATGTATATACAAACTAGATTACTTGGAACCAACAAGAAATCTTTATAAACCTAGGCAATTGTTAGATATAAACTCCATTTACAAATTCAAAATATTGAATTTCATCCATTCCGTCAAATATAATTATAAACATTCAAATCTGAATTTTGAAGTCAATAGTCATAAACACGAACACATAACCAGACAAAAAGATATGTTAACTCTCATCAAAATTAAATCAGATATGGGTAAAAGATCTATTTTATACAATGGAACAATTCTCTATAATGAATTACCTGCCAGACTAAAGAAAAAATTAAGTGTTGAAAAATTCAAAAAAGAACTGAAAAAATACTTATGTCTTTGATTCTCTTCATGTCATCCTGAATCAATTCAAGAAATCATAATTAACAGTCTCTAGAAGAAACAACATTATATGTATTATGTATATGATTTAAAAATGATTATCTGATTATCTAATTTTTGTTTTTTTTAGTTGCTCTTTCATAATTTTCCCTGCTATAAACATGTATGTTTCTTGGGAATAATAATAAAGATAATAATAATATAGATACAACCATCCATTAATTTTCATTCATGTTTTAACCTCCAAATAGAAAGTGATCCATGTCGAGACAAAACAAGTCAAATGGTCCCTCATCACTAAAATGTTGAGAACCACTGGTTTAGATGAATGCAAGCGGATTCGATATCTTTTCAATATATCTATATTTTTATTTCCTTTAAACATTTCTTCAAACAAATTGTCACTGACAAGCTACTGGATTTTTCTTTTAGACTCCCTGATAGAAGAATGTCGGAAGAATGTGTTAAACGTAGTGACATTTTGGGGCAAATCATCTGATTTGTCCCACTACAAATATATTGAAATAATACGAATATTTTCATGTTATAGAAACGAGGAGAGAAAATCCCAAAAAATCAAGTAAAATGAATTCTTTTAGACCTTCATTAGCAGATTCGTGATTAGGCTTTCTCAATTCCGAATTTTTGCACGTCCAAGTATGATGAATATTAATTTTTCATACATCCAAAAATTGTTCATCATGCTGAAGGCTGCAGTTTTCGACAGGACCTATCCGAGTGTACTGTATACAAACTTCAGTTGACGAGCAGATTGTAAGAGAAGATATTTAGCCTCCAAAATATTTGGTATATATCCAGTTGAGCGCCGTGAGGTATAGTGCGCGTGCCACACATAGTTTTGCTCCTGGGGCAGCGCGGCATATACACTGTGCCTCGTGACGGACTGTTATATTTTCTGGTGTGATATCGTAGAGATGCCTCGCTACTGTACAAATCAAATTGGGGCTTGAAGAGTGTGGCCTGACGAACCATGCTATGGTCTTGGCCCGTGAATATTTTTTATTTTCGATTTTTTTTTTGATATTTCAATTTGAAAGTGGAGGATGGTCTTGTTCTGGTAAGTACTTCACTATGAACGGAGGAAGCATTTAATTTTTGCATTTTTTATTCAAGAACATTACAAACAACGGAATATATTGCATCTCATGACATGGAAAGATAATGAACTGAAATGTATGCAACTGAACTGAACATGACATGTATGTCGCATGGCTCTATACCATATGATAATTCCCACAGGCCGCGCGGCATACAAGGCATGCCTCAGACAAAAAGGCCTATGAAAAAAAAACTAAATCACAATATCACAAATCGACAAAATTCGTGGAGAGACATAAACGGTGATGCTCAATTATGTCAAAACCGATAAAAAAAAAATTTGGTCATCTGGGACCAGATTTTTTCCTTGTACGGCGGCGCTCAACTAGATATTTATACTCCTCGTTCTATAACATTAATGGAGTGTATCGAAAAGAGCCACCATTAGTGTCACACGAAACCATCGAAACCTTGCTCTTCCAATTAGATCTATGCTCTTCCTAATGACCCTCAACACATTCTCTTAAGAGCAATAATGCATGGAGCATCCGATACCGAACAGGGTTCCTAAACTAATATTAAATTCAAATATGATGAAGGCATTACGTGATTTTTTAAACAAATGAAGTATTCCATTTCCAAAAATTATGACACTTCATTTCATATTCACACGAGTCAGTTTGTCACTTGGTGAGTTGTAGAACAACTTCAACAGCTGAGATAAGAATTTTATAAGTTGAAAATTCTATGTGAACATAGAGGGTGGGTCATAATTATTGGGACATATTAGGCTAAGAGTGGATTTTTTGGACCAAAATAGGACGATGGGACCAAATATGCATTAATATTGAAAATAAATATTGCTGTGGAAAATGATATAGGGCGTTTCATTTGAAAGAGTTTTGACTATAAACTCGCACCAAAATTCATTCACTGATAAGCAATGATTATATTTAAAGCACACAACTTTCATTAGAGTGACCAAAGATCAATCTTATAGGAACATATGTTTCGGGCTCATATAAGCCCATCATCAGCCAATAGAGATTATCATAATTATGGAAATGGAAAAAGTGGACATACAAATAGCAATAGTAAATAATTCATATTCCATGACATTTCAAGGGAACATTCCATCGAACGTTCATACTATTATTAAACTCCCCCTAATGTTTATATGTCCTTGAATTAATCCGAAAATAAATCCCGTTATTCGGTATAATGGCCCTAGTGCATGCGATATCAACGTTAAAATAATTAATATCACTAGCTTTGGACCATCCATCGAATAAAGAGTCAGTCGTAAGGAACTTAAGGAAGGACCATTTACTATTCGAGCACATGACTATGAAAGTGTAAAACCTCTACCAATGTAAAAGCAACATCATGGGAGTTTTATTACTCAAATAACTCTATTTTGATGATATCTGATTGTAGGAGCCTACTCAGAAAAATAAATTTTTGTGAACTCCAGTTCTGATTAGCTGAAAACTATGTTGATGCACCTGCTTTCATTCTGAAATATGTTATATCGTCGTCAATTTTATTACTTGTCACATTTTTGTTACATATTGAAGACAATTTCATTAATAGACAATATTATAATTCATCAATCTTTGGTAACTAAGTTTGATCGTTGCAGTATGAAGTAGGAATATATTTCATTTGAGTGTCAAAAATCGATCCAGACAGGACTTCGTAAGAATGAAATGAAGAAGTTTTAACCTCTTCCTGAAATAAAAGATAACCCAAGGAGTATCTTTCAGTGGATAAAACCATAACTGTGTGGAAACGAAGAAATCACAGTCTATATAAATGAAAACCCTAACATACCTATGTAATAATAGGCATTTTCCAAGAAAAAAATAGCAATATAAGGAAGAGAGATCATCCAATAAATACGGCTCACCTTGGATGAAAACTGGTCAATGTTTCCAATAATAGAGATACATATCACAAAAGTCGAAAAACAACGACAATATCGGAATAACAAACCTCCATTCAAACAGATAGTAAAAGTTGCTGAAATCAAAAGACTATTCAGACATCACAATATTCATTATATTATGGGTAGTAAGAAAATATGAATGAACAACAATAAGTATAAAGACCTGATAAATAATAAGGTTATGTTGATAACCATAACAACACGTTGAGAGTCGTCCCAGGCCTGATATCTTTGGAACCCTCACATCCAGTTCATTATAGCTTTGCATTTTCTCATAATTTATTGATATACCATAGGCCTTTTCGTTTGTGCTTGCTCTACTTGGTGAACTTGATTTTTTTCTATGGCTTTCTCTGTTTACTTCATACCATGAACAGATACAACTATGGAAAAAAATCAACTTCAGCAAGTTCAGCAATACAAACGAACCGGCCTCATTATTTACTCGTGACACTACTGACAATATTGAATATAATTATATTTCAAGTATTGACATTACGCAGTTGCACCAACATGATAACAAACTAATTTTTCTCCTAAATAACTTTCATTAGAAGTTCGGCGAATAAGATGAGGAAAATATATATAGGTCATAGGTCAACTCCAAGTTGATTGAAGATGTAAGTTTTGCAAACCTATTTCCTATCACTGTTCCTTCCTTTGGTCTTTCTATTCGATGAAACTACCCTAAATTGCATTATCCCTTATGTTATGTCTAAAGATTAGACGATTTTAAGTTCGATAGTAATTGGCCATGAAAAGATTATCAGTACGATTTAAGGGCATACAGAAATTAATTCGGCTTTAGGAAATGTACAGAAAATTAGAAATTGAAGAGAAAATTCATTCATTGATGCTGATATGATCATGCTCTCCATGTGGAAAATATGAAATGGAATGAAAGAAAATGGTAGTTAACGAGAGAAAAACAACTACTTTCCTGGCTATATACCACGCATAACATTGAATTACATCTTCCCGAAATCAATGCAACGATTCGTATAGACGCATACAATTGCAAGTGTTTCTTTCCTAAATGCTGGGTTGTGCTTAGATTGTTCAGTTGTGCTTGACTACCTACATACCGGTTTCGAGCTTTCGCACTCATCAGTGCAGGGCTGTCCCCAGATGGCATTCATAACCGCCATCTGGTGCGAAACTGACCCAATGTAAACACCTCCCAGCATTCATAGCCCACGAGGCGTTCGACTACTGCGAAATGGACACATTAATTTTCAATTGTTAATCTAAATTTTATAAGATGGATTATGAAAGATTGAATGAAGTAATGAAAAAATGGCTGAAGTAACTGTCAAAATGTCTGATGACGTTGTTAGTAATTGCATTACATGTCTTATAGCTAGTTGATGCAAAATAATAGTGAATTTTGACTCTTGTATGAGATGGTTTCGATTTATCTAAGAGTTGACCTATGCCTTTTATTCTCTTGAAAGTATTTATAATAATAATAATACTTATTAGTATCACTTACATGATGGTTGATCATTGAATTTTAAACTCGATAAGTAGTTGATAACTTCACCCATAATTATATTGAAGTTTTACTCTTGCTGTTTCATTGTGTCGCCCGGTATACTACCTCGTATTGAGAAAGAACTATTTTGTGACGATGTGTTTGGTGATATTGAACCTGTCATCAGGATCGGCTGTTGAAATTTCATTTTGTTTATATTACCAGATTTTACAATTCTATTTGTGCCGAGCATGCATAATTTTGCTACTATTAAATTTAAAGGTCAGGGCTGTACTCAAATTGTCTGACAACATTGATATCGTCGTTATCTTGAGATTTTTGATTGAGTGAATATTTTCGAAACAACTTCCTATGAGGTTTTAGATGCATCAGTTTGACGCCGTATACATTTATTGAATTGCATTGAATGGGTTGAACAGAACTGAACCATGATTGCTTCTTTGAAGAATCTTGTTGTTGTGAGCCTTGCAAATAACTGACTAGAATTCTTCAAATGTGCATTTGTGAAGGCAAGAAAGGAAATTGTGAATATTCTAAATGAGCTTCGTCCTCATCTTCATTTGAAGAAACTCACTATTGAGAGCTGAGTATTCATATATTATACGGTGTGTTTCAATAAGTAATAAGACTGAGTACGGGAACAATCCTGCTCGTGCTATTTCGTACCCCTTTTCTCGAGATATTCTCAAAGAAATCACCTGGCACTATATACCTACAAACCTAAACATCTAAACAAGTAGATTTCTTCGCCACCAGGTTGAAATGAATGATTTATCCTCATTGTATTGACGTTCGTTCTAGGACGCTGTTTTTCTCTGAAATCAAACACACAGCTATGGGAGTGCCACCAACTGATGTTGACAAGACAAATAAGATCCATCATGACTTTTTCCACCGCCTCAACATTTCCCCAACATTTGTCCTCATCTCGCAGCTCTTTCGCTGCCATATCAGACCATTCGTCATAAGTTCGTGTTCGGTGACACATCTCCTACATAAATGGATGTGTCTCCAGCCATGAGATCTGGGCATAATGAATTGTCTAGTCTGCTCTTCTACTCTACTGGGACGCGGAAATGACAGGACAATCATGGAAAGACTTGGATTACTACTGCGGGGTCGTATACCGGGGGTCAATGAAATATTTTTCAATCAAAGAAGGCAGGTGTTGGAATTTTTTTGAATTTTTGGGGGTTATAAGTTCTTTCCATTGGGTTTGGTAAAGTGTTGTTCGACATATTTCAATGTTAACGACGAAAGGATGTGCTGACTGGGCCATCAGCAGGGAATGGTGAAAATGAATTCCTTGGCATGAATTCACTACATAGTTCAGTTCTCGGTTCAGTTATTCGCCCTGTATAGTACTCCTACAAGTTTCAGTGATAATTATCATTGTTACCTATATAGAACTTCTTATCAATAGTAAGTTGCTCTTAAGAATTGTCGATGAAGATTTGCTCTGAATATGATTCTGATTCAGTGAAAATCAGTTTGGAAAATCACTCTCGTGGAATCGTCAGAAAGAGAGTGTAACACGGCGTTACCCAGGTGGACAATCAGTTCAATATCACCTAAATGGAGTCTTATGTACCCCATAATTAGAAACACGACAAAAAAACCATTGAGAATAATATTTCAAGATTTATATGTGAAATGAGTTTTTAGGTGTATTGACATGATTATAATCAGAAACTTTTCACAATAAGTTCAATTCATGAGATATCATCAAAGATATATAAATGGCGAAACTCCCACGATAAAAAAGATTTGAAAAATATTCAACATTTAATTCTGTAAGATTTCAAGCAAAACTTATTATTGAACTGTTCAAGTTATCAGCTAGAAAAGTAGCATGTGTGTACGAAAAAAACAGAAAATGATTAATTTTTTCATTGGAATTTAATCCTCGTAACTCCCAATCTTCTTTTGCCATTCAAAAACGTTCCTGGAACAATTTTTCACCAAGTTTTTCAATCTGTGTTCACTTTTTCTTCATATCAACAAAATACAGGGTGGTTATGAAAGAAGAAGTTTTTTCAAATGAAATGATCTAAATTTTATTCGATAATGATATATGAATGATGTATATTGTTGAATTCGGATTGACAGGCTTCATCGAATTATAGAAAAAATATCGATCATTTCATTTGAAAAAAAAAAAGTATTTAGCCACCCTCTAATTTGAAAATGTGGAGAAAAAGTGAGCACAGATTCAGAAAATTCGTAAAAAATTATTCAGAAATATGTTTGAATGACCAAAATGCACAGAATTACGAGGATAAAGGGTGGTGACACATTTGAGTGGGACACCCTGTATATATGTTACACAGGTAGGGTTTCTCAGACCCCAAAGCTGTTTTCTGCACTGTCACCATCTTGGTAGCTAACTAAAGATTGAATTCGCACTAGAATATCACACAATGAAGTGTTTTGGGAAGCTGTAGGCAACCAAGGAAACGTTGGTGCATTCAAATTGAAATACTAGTGATTCAAAATTTGTCTGGCCATCTGGGCGACGCTATAAAATAACTTCAATGATGGTACCAGAAGGAAATCTATTAACAATTTGTTTTGAGTTCCCACAAATTCACTAATCAATTTAAAAACAATGTGTAGGATAGTCAAAACATGTTTTTCTGAAACGCTATATTAGATAATTCATCAATGCATTATTGTGGCTGCCGGCCAACTGGTTTTGAAAGCATTGAAAGCGATAGTGATACTTATAATTATAGACTGCTTATTATTCACCTGTCAAAAATGTTAGAAAAGGCACAAAAGGACATAGATCCACGTCGTATCTCGACAAGTAGTTTTTCGTTTGTCTGACAGGAAATACATAACTAGCCTTGAACGAAGTTCTGAGAATTATTATGTTTTCATTACGATGAGCATTTATAACAGTCAAGGATGACCTGTTGATGATCACTTGTGCTAAATTAGTAATTTTGCAAGGTGACAAAGTTTAAAATTTTGGGTCATATCAACTGTTCTAATTTCTAATACGGACCTGGATGTTTCATATCATTTCTCAGTGACTTATAAATGTCGAGTTTTTGTCTTTCACATCATTAGTTTTGATAAGCTTAGGCCACAGGCTATAGAAAGCTTTCCGAAGCTGTGGACGCGTGATATCAAAAATTTAATTTGGTCTATGTCAATAAGGTCAGGTCGTCAGGGTATCATAAAAACTAAATTTGTTTCACCCTGGACACACCAGCATCGTACACCAGGATGTTATAATGAATGGTGTGCACAATATCAGATACGTTTATATCATCAATATAGAGGGTGTATCATTCATATCTATCGGTTATCAGCTGTATGGGAACCACTTCTCCTTCACAACTTTTGGGAAAACATGCTGATGATCTGCTAAATGTACTATAAAAACATATCATTGAGTATTTCTACAAATTGAATCATCCTTCAACACAAGCGATCCTATACCTTCAATTTTCCCAAATTATTATCATTCAATAAATTTATGAAATATTGTTGTTATTGGGATTTCTTGGCAAAAGATCTGAAGTGTCTCTATTTATAGCTTCTCCAATTTCTGGACGAAGAAACCAATCATTTTCAGACATTTCCACTACATGATAGATACTCAATTTTGTAATCTCCACAACATTCATCTGATTGATCTATAAGATCAATCGTAACGGAATATATTTCGGGCTTATAATATGCCCATGGTCGTTTGCCGTTTTGTCGTGCATGCAAGTAATAAGGTTATGTCAGAGTTATGATTCATAGTTTTTCACAATATTTTTGCATACTAATCGTGTTTTCTTGTGGTATATTCATTAATTCAAGCAAGCCATCACATTGTGCTGTTGTACAATGCACAAAAATGCAGCGAGAGATGAAGGAATATGATTTTTCAGATAATGAAAATTTGTCATATCTCATTAGAATTCCTTCTGCCACTTCTGCAATAGCAGAATCCAATCTTCTTGCCTTCTTTCAGAAACTTCACGAATTTTTCTATTAGCTCCTATTACAGAAGGAATTCCAATGAAAAATGACAAAATTTCAAAATGAAAACTATATGTGAGTGACTATAGTACTTTCAGATCACAATACTAATCGAATTCCTTCGTCTCCCGCTGCATTTTTTGTGCGTTGAACAACAGCACAATGTGATGGCATGCTTGAATTGATGGATAGCTCAAAAACACGATTCGTATGCCAAAATATTGTGAAAAACTATTTCAAACAAGCGTCTACCTAGACCAGTCAATCTTTCAATCATCGAGGTCGAGTTACGTCACCCACAATAGATGATATTTCTTCCTTCTCTATATTGAGAAATTACGACTACTACAAATTAGTGGTTTGTGAATCTGACTTCCGCGGTGATGACTGGGGTTCAATCCCTGCAAGGCGTTGATTTTTTTCTAATTTTCTCGCTCAATCAATTTCTCAAAAATATACTTATCAGAAAAAAGGTTCATGAACATGTTTGAGGTTGAAAGTATCTTCCTTTATTGTGCATAATAGATATTTTCCATCCTCATGTTACCTTATAAGTCTCATAAATACGAATAACCTTCTGATAACCTTGAGGTTTGAAGGTTCGCTCGTCCAGCTAGACGCTTGTCTATTTAATAATAATAATAATAATAATAATAATAATAAATTTGTTTATTTTCCTTCTTCCTTTTACAACACAAAGAAACAACATTATTACAAATATTTGAAAATAAACTATGACACCAGGAATCACTAAGTGTGATTGTTTGTGGATATGTCCATCCACTGGGATTTGCTTGGGGATACAATTATTTTGGATGTAGACAACGTGAATACGACTCGCTAATGCTGATTGTCATATTCTAGATATCAGAAATGAAGGCTCAATTTGTAGGTTATGTGAAGCATAATAAGCTATAACTTCCATTTAGGCCCTAGTGGACGCGCATGGAAGTCATGCTCATCATGCCCGCATATTATGGTTCAATCCTTAAATTTCTCTCGTAAACAAATAAGAAAAGTGAGGTTCAGTCATCGTGCACGAGACCTTTATTATTTATTCAGAATTCAACTAATATTGTTGGGTCTATTGAATTTGAAACAATAGTAACCAATCAAAAACGTGTATTTTTTATAATGAGTGAAATAATCGATAACAGCCGGTTCGAATACAGATGATCAAATACATTTCTTTGAACAGATTTTCATGACCAATGAAGCAGTGAGAAATCGAACTGAATCACAAAGGCTATAATTATTGTTTCCGATGATGGGATGGGGAACTCCATCTCTAAATCCAATGTCGATGGAAGCCCACCTATATTGTCGATTTGGATAATCAATTGCTGAAAATGAATTTATAATTCGACGCTTCCATTGAAATTGAGGCTGACTGTGAAAACACGCAACAAGCGTCGTTTAATCATGGAACAATGGCCGGGACCCCACTCTAATTGACAACATTGTTGATTACGGTTCAGAAATAAATGACTACACGCTCGACTAATTATTGTTTGTGCATTGACAGTATCGGGTTATGGCGATATTCATCATCATGTCGGACCAGTGATGGAGCGCCTGTCAACGTGTATCGGAGACTGGGATGATGTACCAAATCGTCATCATCCAAAATACCACTCCTTACTTCCTGTAGATTTCCACCAGGATAATGGGATCAACAATCAACCTTTTGTGAGCACTTACAATTACAAATGCAAAAAACACGCCTTTATTCATTTGACTGTTACATCTTTTCAGGATCTAATGATGGTCATCAAGGATCAAGAGTTGATTCGGTGATATTTCTGAAGTAAAAACATCTCTAGGCGCGTTCAGCACTCCTTTTGGGTGAACAAAAACATTGGATTTCGCGTCATCGTCACCGAACGTTTAGTTAGTATAGTGTGCGAGAAGGATCCACAAAGCGTTTTATTGGGAAGTACAATCGGAAGAAGAATTTCAGTCCTGCAAGTAGAATATACCCACTAAACATGAAAACATAACTTGAACATAAATTTAATATAACATTGTTACTTCGTGATGTTATTCAGAGCGATGCTTAATGTCACAGATACGTTGCGACAATGGGCCCTTGTGCCTCTTTTGAATATTACAATATGTAAATATATTAGGAATTACATAAAATGACTGTTACTTCATAACGTATATTATATGTTACTCAAAACATCTAATCAATATTATATATTAACAATTCAGTGGCGTAACTAGAATTTTTTGCTCCTAACGCAAAATACATAAGGGGGGCCCCTTTCAGTCACAAATCACAAATAGTAAAAAAATAAAACAACGAGCTGAATAAGCATTATTTTTCTAATACGTTATTTCACATAATTATACTACATCAATGAGTAACAACATATTTTTTTTATAAATAAAAAAAAAACTTCAAAATATAACTTCAGATTTTCTGAGTAAAATGAAACTCAACGTCTTTTTCCATTGAATAAAAACAAAACTGCAAATACCTTCAACTTTACATTCAAACTGAATTCATTGAACGATAAATGTTTTTTTTTTTGGCTTGGCTTGGCCTATTCAAAATAATATTAAGGATCAATGAGCTTTTCGTTATCGAGATGAGTAAAGTTGATGGGTTCGTTTGGAATCTTCATGACCATTTTCAGCCCTTTGCTAATACCTGGAACATTCTGGTGAATTTACTTGATAGTCATTTATAATTGATACAAGTTTTGAGTCTCTACTCTCTCTATTGAAGATACTCTACATTTTCAGTTTTTTTCAGCCAGAGTGGAAATGAATTACACGACAAAAGCTACTCGATACGAAAACAAACAAACCGATACCAAATGTGCATATGTGTCATTTCGATCATATTTCCAGAGTTCACTATCGCCATTGCCCGTCATTCCTATTCGTTCTGTGGTTTTATTGTCGCTTCAATTCCATTCAGTGTTGCCGCTGTAGTAACATTTCTATCGGTAGAATTTCACGTGAAAGATCAGTAGATCCATATGCTCTCTCGAATCTTGCTTGAAAAAATCAACAAGATTAGATGGTCAGTTTTTGGTGATCAAAGTTCGCAACAAAATTGTATTTTTCATTGGGAGAAAACTATATAGTAGAAAACTGTACGTTACTATTCATCGTATAATATTCTGAATACCCAACAATTCGGACATCAGAAACAGGGGACGGAGGAAAACGTACATCCGGAAATTTAGCTGCGCAAACTACAATTCGATGATGTATTCAGGAACCAGAGCCTGTTGAAACTCCCTAGTTATCAGAAAGGACAGAAAGTGGGGCAATTCATCGTGGCGTTCCACAAGGCTAGGTGCTTGGTCTGAACTTACTTTTGTTGCATCAACAATCATCGGGAAAGCTGCCTCTTTGACTTGGTGCCTATAATAACTTCAACGTAGACTTTTGAAGCCGCTCAACAACTAACACTATTCTTCTACTATCTGGATCAGCTCTAGTTCAGGAAGCCCTTGAAGAACTTGCAAGAAATAAAAAGGTAACACTGATGTGGGTCCTGGGACATACGGGGATTCAAGGCAACGAGAGGAAGAACAGACCCGCCAGGCTCGGTGCCGAGACACCATTTCATAGCCCGGAACCTGCATAAGGCATCACAAGAAGCCAAATTTCATCCGTATTGAACGAGTGGATGTGGACCACATTCGAAGAGAACTGGAGGGACTGTGTGGGATGCAGGCAAGCAAAAGACTTGATAACAACTCGTCACAAAGAGAAAACAAAGTGGCTGCTGAGCCAACTGCGACAAGGAGTCAAACTCCTAATTGGAGTCCTGACCGGTCACTGCTCGTGGTCACTACAAACTCAGCAGAGACATATCTTCACTTCCTAGAAGAATGCTGTGAAGCGTTCAGCAGAGTAAGATTCAACATCTTTAGAACTGAAACGCTTCAGAGAGAAGTGATGAACTCTCTTGAGTGGGCCGAAACCCTAGATTTCATCAGAAGGTCTAGAAGGTTCGCTGAAGTAGCCGTGTAACGCCAGTGGCGTAGAATTTGGGAGGGATCAACCAGTAAAAGCTAGAAAAGTTCATTTCACATTATTCAGTTGAAAGTATGATACCTACACTTCCCTCCAAATATGAAAGTGATACGTCAAATAGTTTTGAAAAACTGGGCAAAAAACATTCCAAAATTTTTTAATAAAACACCCTGTAACTCAGACAGGAGACATATTGTATCTGGGTGATTTGGGTTAAATCTTCATATTTTGAGTTCGGAATTCTATGGTTGAAATATTTCCAATTAGTAATGAAACACCCTGTATAGGAAACAAAAACTAGAAGCATTTTATCTCACACTGTACGAGCTCCCACATAACGATCATGACCTCTACGTTGATGAAATAATGACCGAAATAATGAAATCGTTGTTGTCACTGTTGAACAAGATCGATGCTTTTTTAATACCAACGCATCTCGTTGCCGATTCAATAAATCCTTGAATTTCCATTGGCTCTCGTAGGTGCGATACCTAAACATTGGATCAGTGTTGCCGTGACACAAAATGTCCTGTATTTCTGCCGATTATTGTCATGTCTCTAAAGAAGTTTTCTCTATGAAGAATGAATATCGATTAGAAACACAGAAAGAGGAATCAAAATATCCTTTTTTCTGTGACGGGAAAAAAGTTTGGCATTTCATCTCTGTTGGCAGGTTCCCGTGGGAAAAAAGTGAGTATTTTTTTCCCGGATACATTACATATACAGGGTGTTTCGAAATTCGACCGACAACGTTTGACAGGTGATAGCCCTCGTGATTTCATAATCATTGAGATAGGAACATTCGGTCTTCAAGTGTTCAGTTCTCGAGATACAGGGCGTTGAAGTTGAGAAATGAAAATAGTTGTTTCGCAATATCTCAAGAATAATTGAATATAATGCATTCAACTTCGGTATATGGTTTCATCTTTGAATGGGCCATTTTTTGACCTGGAAGCCATTCCGGACATTTTGTCCAGTGGTGCCCTACAGGGGGTTGTGGCATTTTTTCCTTCCATATTTTCTACGCCACTGATTAAATTTCGATTATTTCCAATTCCTCGAATTCATTGTTCAATTTTGTTCAGAAAATGCATCACCTTCAACTGAGCTGAAATAAACAGTTTTCGAGATATTCGACCCAAAATAGAAGATTGCATAGTAATATTTCATCATTTTCAGTAGTAGAAAATTGCAAAAATATTTTTCTGGTGTTGAGTAGATTAGATACTATTCAGATCTCATGCTATAGCTGAACAGAAATAGTTATTCCACGCATAAAGAGAGAACAAAAATGTTCGTAATTTTCTAATACTGAGGAAGATGAAAAATTACTATATGCAAACTTCTATTTTGGGTCAAATATCTCGATAACTGTTCATTTTAGCTTAGTTGAAGGTGATGCACTTTTTCAACATAATTCAACAATCAATTCGAGAAATTAGAAATAATTGAAATTTCATCAGTGGCGTAGAAAATATGTGCGGAAAAGTTATCACAACCCTCTGTAGCGCACCTCTGGATAAAATTCTCGGAATGTCTTTCTGGTCAAAAAATTAACCATTGGAAGATCAAATCATATACCGAATTTGAATGCATTTAATTCAATTTTTCATGAGATATCGAGAAAAAACTATTTTAATTTCTCAACTTCAACGCCCTATATCTCGAGAACTGAACACTTCAAGACCGTCTGTCCCTATCTCAGTGATTATGAAATCACGAGGGCTATCACCTGTCAAGCGTTGTCGGTCGAATTTCGAAACACCCTGTATATACTGTTGAAGGCTTTTGTTGTGCTATACCGGGTGTCAACGAATCTATTAAACAAGTCATAACTTCTGGATCATTATATGTATCAAAATGAGATTTAGCATAGGTAAATGATATGTGAAGAGGAGAGTTTTCACATATTTTTTACTTTCCGGTCACTTCCGGTTTCACCGGAAATGGCTCCGGTTCTAAATTTTTAAATGGAACACCCTGTATATTGTAACATTTTTGGATGTCTGAGACAATTCTAGATCAGAATATGATATTTTCGAAAGTTTTTATGCATACTAAATTTTTTCGGAGTCACTTTTGAAATTACATCTAGGTGGCCATGATTTGAAGTAAACTAATCTAAGGACCTCAGGTGATATCAGAAAATTACAATCGCAAAGTTTTAGTGACAAGTATGATAGATATGAATGAGACAAGTTGGCAAAATTACATTTTGGACGAATCTAACGATACTAATTTATTTGCCATTGGAAAACAAATAAGAACATGAATTGAATATTACTGACGAAAATTCTTCATAATAATTTATTTACTTTTGTCAAGTGTGCCGAGGATAGGCATGATGCATAATATTTTGCAGTTATTTCGATCAAGTCTTCTTGGGAGAACAAAACACTCACTTAGGTTAAGACAGTGACATAAGCTTCAAGAGCAGAAGGTGAAATTTTCTTGATTTTCGTTGAATTTTAGTTTAATTTTCCATCAAAATAATGTATGACCGGAAAGTGGAAAATATGTGAAAACCAAATCTCATTTTGATACACCTTATATGGTCTAGAAGTTATGACTTGTCCAACAGATTCGTTGATACCCGGTATATTTGATTACTTCGAAAGAATGATAAAGATGCCTACAACGCAGGTGTCCCCTACTGTTAAAAACTTAAAATTTCACGTCGATAATTTTCAGATTTCAAAATAATGTAATATCTTCTCAATTTGATTCGTCCTTTCTTCTGTCACAGAAAAAAGTAGTGTATCATACACGGAAAAAATATTAGATTTTAGCTCACAACCTGGAGCTAAAATCTACTACTTTTCTCCCTTGTATAATAAATAACTATTACTGTCAGAAGGAATGAATTGTCATTGACAAAGTGTGAAATCAGCCAATTAAAATGAACAAATGAGTTATTATCGGTAGTTAAGCATGAACACGCATGAAGGTTGAGTGTAATAAAATCTTCAATGAATTCCGTAAACTTCGATCACATGATTATTCATAATGTGTCATGATTGACGTGTCCCAGAAGGAAACTTGCCAACACGTTCTCTCATCGTGTTTATTATAATTCAATCGAATTAGTCAACCTGTCAAATAATTCTTCATTTTGATTTATCCTTATTTTTTTCGAGTTTGATGTAAATATATAGTATGATTAGATTATGATAAAATTATTTTGTTCTCCGCGACTCTATTTATCAAAAGCATCATATACCCAAATAAAAGTTGGTTGTATGATTAATTTATTACGTATTTTGTTTTCGTAATAATCGAGACGTTGAAGGTTGAAGGCCACCATGTGACTTTTTTAGGAAGCCATGATCTTATGCTTCATTTGATATTCCAAGAGGTCACTTTCTCTGAGTTAATGGATTATGTATTATTTATATACCTCATAAAGAAAGTTTTGTGTCTTTAAATAGTCAGTATAGCGATGTATCAGGAGAAAATTATTTTGAGATCTGTGCTGCAAGTCTTATCTCTAATATTAACCTTTTATTACCCAATGGATGGAGAATTATGTTTTCAACGATAAAAACTATGTTTGTCTTATTAATAATGTTATCCAATACAGCGGCGTAACTTAAATTATTTTGGAATTTGGCCCTGAATGCAAGAATGTTTTTACGCTCTCTTTTTGGCGAATAAATGATAACCTCCTCAGTAGAAGATTCTTCGACCAAAAATAGGAAGAAAAGTTCCTATAAACATAGATCGAAAAATGACTCCTAAGGGAGCTACGGATTTCTTAAAGGGGGCTCCTGATGAAGATGATATTTCCTGAATATTTCCAAAACGCCACGTAATGGGTTGCGTGCAAGAACTGTCAGATGACTGACACTGGAGGCAAAATATTGAAACACAAACGTCACTTTACTTATTTGTTTACAAGTGATTGAAATAGTTTTTCACAATTATTTTGGCATACGAATTGTATTTTTCCGCTATTCATCAATTCGCTCATGCCATCACATATTATGCT
Source organism: Phaedon cochleariae (assembly GCA_918026855.4). NCBI lineage: Eukaryota > Metazoa > Arthropoda > Insecta > Coleoptera > Chrysomelidae > Phaedon > Phaedon cochleariae. Next base: position 60,796,638 of record OU896708.1, read on the forward strand.
GTTGTGAAATGCACAAAAACTGCAGCGGAAGACGGAGTTATCCGGTTGGTACAATATGATTTGAAAGTAAGTACCTACTATAGTCACTTTGAAATTTGGTAATTTCTCTGATTTCTCATCGGAATTCTTTCTGCGATAGAAGCTAATAGAAATACATCTGAAATTTCTAAAATAATGCCAGAAAATTGGATTCATGCAATCAATCGTGTGTGTTGTAGACATTTTCAATCTATTAGCAGTATTAGCTTGTATTGCAGAAGTGACAGAAGGCAGAAGGAATTTTAATAAGGAATGACAACATTTCATAATGATAACTATGTGAGATTACTATTTACCTGAAAAATCATATTCTTTAGTCTCTTGCTGCATTTTTTGTGCATTGTACAACAGCACAATGCGAAGGCATGCTCGAATTAATGAATAGCGCAAAAAACACGATTCGTATGCCAAAATATTGTGAAAAACTAGTTCAATCCTTTGATTCCTCTGTAACCAAATAAAAAAGTGAGATTGTGTTCCAATAATTCACAGAAGAATGAGGTTGTGTTTCCATATTTTGCCTCCAGGGTCGGTCATCGTGCACGCGACCTATAAAATGATTCAGTCTGGTACAAGAACTAATCTTTATGTCCAATGCAGTGAAAATGATATCTTCCCAAAATTTCATTCAGAAGTGTTTAATACAGGGTGGGACTACATTAAATATTGGTCAAACTTTTTGTGTGCATATTTTTCGACAATTCAATCTCGGATTATGAAAATCCACACCGTTTTACAAAAAAGGTGCTCCTGTTCCATGTCGGTCAGATGTATCTTTTTCGAGTGGAATCGGTTTCAAAATATTGTCGATACGGAACAAGAGCACCATTTTTTCTGTTTAACGGTGTGAATTTTTATATCCCAATATCAAATTGTTGAAAAATATGCATGCAACAAAGTTTGAGCAATATTTAATGTTGTCCCACCCTGTATAAAACACTCCTGAATGAAATTTTGGAATGCATTGGGCATTGAATATTTGGTTCTTTTACCGGATTGAATAATTTCATTACATGACGTTTCGGAAATTTTCAGGAAATATCATCTTCAAGAGCCCCCTTGAAGGAAGCCGTATATAGCTTTTCGACATGTTTATCGGAACTTTTCTTCCTATTTTTTCTGCTACTCAACTATGGCAAGCTAATTTGGGGACAGCCTGTATATGATTTTATCAACGAACGTATTTCTAAAGCAACATTCTTGAAATTGTGCTCCAGACGGTCTTTCTCTCGATCCAAATCATTATGCATTGCAAAAGTAAAGTCTGCCATGGACAATTGACGACATTTGAACTAAAGTCAATTTGATATATTTCTGTCATCATGAATACATTGATTTGTATACTGTGTAAATGCAATTGAAAGTTTTGATTGGAAGTAAGTTCAGAATATGGAGAAGCGTATGATATCATTGGAATTAAAAATATTGGATTGTTTTATTAGGATCAAAAGTGACACTTTGTTTGACAAGCAAATTTTGCATTTGAGAGGCGGAGCGTCTAGTGAAGCCGAGACTATACCCGAAACGTGGAAGTCGTGCCATATATATGCAATGTAACAAATAATCCGTGTCCTGAGAATATTCTACCTGCAGTTATACTGATCAGGTTTATTCAATTTCCAAAGATTTTCGAATTGTAGTTTCAGGAATGGGAATTGAGAACAAAATACATGCAACTGCAACCAGCGAGACACGTATAAGTGATATTGGTTGTAGATGTGTCCAGTCCATTGCTTACTTTGTTTCACGCATGTTTCACGTTTATTGTCATGCTTAGCGCAGAATAAATACATTGTTCTCAAAGATTGATGTTTCATTTTTACACTTCTTGGAGATACCACCAGAACATTCTCTTCGATTTCCCTTTCGTCTACTTTTCGCATATATTTTTGATGAAGAATGCTGATACAAACGAATATTGTTTGAATTATTCTGATACAAAAATTCGAAAATAACAGTTGACAGTTAATACAATTGACAGGCCAGATATGTCTCAAATTACTGAAGCTGTGTTTAATGAACTGCGTTGCCATGGTATATAATGTGTTTAAGAAATCGTGTTGCCATGGTAACGTGCTCAATGTTTTGAATAAATCACAGATCGACAATCCGTGATTAATCTATCATTTAGCGGGGTATACATAAATGCCATTTTATGTGAGGGTATTATTGTAACCTACTTGTTTTATAGGTATATCGACGCCAAAGAATGCATGCTAAAGCCATTTATTTCACCTCCGACGGGAGTTGATATTGTTTTCCTCCCGTGGGAGTAAATTGACAACTTTGTTCACTCAAATGAAGAATGAGGGAGCGAAAGCCTTATTCTTTCGACTCAGTGAATAGATTAAGAATAGAAAATACGTAGCAAACGGAAATTGTTAGACTTCAAGGTCAAACACGTTCAAATTGAAAATCAAAATAATTTCAGCGACTAGAGCAATTATTTATTTTTACATATCTCATTCTGCAACTTCTCACTGATCTCCACACTGATAATTGCATCCAGGTTTTTTGAACCTGCCACTGATGAGTCCATAATTACATTCGCAGTCAATTTTTTTGTTACCCATAGCCACCCTCTTTTTGCTGGTGAATTTCCCGCGTTAATCTGGATGTGATTTGCCAATTTCCCCAGTTGGAAAAATCACCACATCTGCGTATGCCATGACCGAACCCCTATATGGTGGCCAACTGTGTTGATTAGAGAGGTGTCAGTGGCCATAATTGACTTTGTATACCGGATGTTGGGAAACATGTTTATGAAGTTATTAATAGAATATATTGTTTCAGGACGCATGTCAAGTCGTGCAGAAGGCATTTAAATTGGAATCTATCTTTTTTTCTAAATGGTATGGATTTGGATAGATGACGTATACAGTGTGTTGAAATTTGGTCAACCCCACCCCAGCGAGCACAAACATCCCTGGGATGTTTTGGGATGTTTTGAAAATGTTGGCATGAAGATGTTATTTTGAGACATAATATGCACTGACCAAAGAGGTCTTTGAAGGATATTCAAGTATTGTTTTTGTTCTTCTGTGGCATTTCTTTGTTTGCCTACTGAGAGGTATTCCTGGAATGTTTTGGGATGTTTTAGAAATGTAGGCATGAGGATGTTTTTTTGAGGCGTAATATGCACTTCCCAAAGAGGTCTTATAGAAGGATATTGAAAGCATTGTTTTTGTTCTTTTGTGCCCTTTCTTTGTTTGCCCCACCACAACATCTCATGCTTACGTCACAATATGATGAATTCTGATTTGTTTTCGATTTTGTTCTTCTTCTTCGCAATTGGCATTCGCGTTTGCAGCGTGTCACGCTTACATCACGCTGCCAACGAACAGAAAGGAATTTGGTGAAGTTTATTGTGTTAGAAGACTTATTCAGTTTGTAGATGCAAGATGTGTTGTTCGGTGCCTCAGTGTAATCAATATATAAAAGTACGAATTCATCAATACACAGCTTCTCCGCAGTTGCAAAATTATGCATTGTGGAGAACATTTCAAAAATTGGGAAACCTATTTCCAATTATATGTCTGTGTGTGGTAAGCACTACTCAGAAACCGATTAAGAAGGTAATTTCATATCAAGACAATATTTTTATGTTCAATCTATTTTTAATGCATTTTTTCATTCAAGGGAAATGGAATCCTGATGCAAAAGTTCATTTTGACAAAAGGCTTCAGAAAAGTACCTCGAAAATGGTTTCTTTACAGCGATTTAATGTGCGCAAGACGCGTTGAAAATGTTCTGTTGTGTCCATGAAAAGTCTACTGTCGTGATTTATGCATTATGACGTAATACAGTCTGTCAAAGTACGGGTTGTATAGTTGCCGTCAACAGTATAAGATAATGAAAAAATTGTAAGAAAAACGCATAGTTTTTTGTTCTCCATCTCTGCCTCATAGTGTTGGGGGCAAGTGGTGCAAGAATTTGAAATATCTAGCTAATGTTCAATATCGAATGTGAATTTACTAATTATCTTCGTTTGGAAATATAAGTAAATTAGAGATAAGTTCTAGATACTTCATTGAAGAAATATATGCAGAGTAATGAAGAATTTGAAATATCTAGCTAATGTTCAATATCGAATGTGAATTTACTAATTATCTTCGTTTGGAAATATAAGTAAATTAGAGATAAGTTCTAGATACTTCATTGAAGAAATATATGCAGAGTAATGAAGAATTTTAAATATATAGCTAATGTTCAATATCGAATGTGAATTTATTAATTCTCTTCGTTTGGATATACGAGTAGGTAAATTAGAGATCAGTTATCTAGATATACTTCATTGAAGAAATATATGCAGAGTAATGATTCTATTATTCACCATTCATCAAAAAGTTATTCAACAAAAATTACCTCGACAAATAAAAAAGTTTGAATATTCGCGTATATACAATCCATTCAAAAGATACTTGATGCATTCTTCGATCACGACTGTCAGAAATTCAGATAATTTATACTTTATACAGATAATATGAATATAATCTAGAGAAGGAATGCGAATTAGTGCATATATACGCCTACATGCCGTTGCATGAAAATGTATTCAACTTTCCTAGATGGTTTTTTTTTTCGAAAATGTTTCTTGGTACTTACGTATTTTTGTCTGAAAAACACGAATTTGATAATGAAAATGTGAACCAACCATTATTTATTGAGATATTTCACTATAAAGTTACAATTTTCACCTTCTTTTCCGCCTGTCTTCTGGATTGAATTTAAAACAATTTACCCTTCTTTTTTCATCATTGGACAATTTATATATATCACAATGTGAGACACATTTTTTTCTGTGATTGAGTCAACTAGAAAAATGATTTTCTTATGATTTATACATACTTAGTGGAAAGAAGGAAGAATATCATTTGAAATAATGGCGTGTGTAATGTCATTCAGAAGCACTCTGTTGACATATGACATCTCGTATCTGGATTGACTATCAATTAAATGGCCGTCATCTGGTATGCTTGTTCACTGAATATGAGTGATAAAGTCGCCATAAAAATCATATTTCCTGTTGAATTTTCTGTATAAAAATATGTCATTGAAGTACATCATGAGTATATAAAGTGTCCAATGACAAAATAAGAAGAGCAAGTACCTGTAAATGCATCCAACACAAGGGGAAAAAGGAGTCGAAATTTCGAACTTTTTTTTGATATATCTAGATAAATAGTGGTTTGTTCACATTATCATTGTCAAATTCTTGTTTTTCAGACAAAAATACGTAAGTACCAAAAAAATTTTTCGGAAAAAAACCATCGCATGCTAAATGCAGTTTTACCAACTAAACTTCATTAGAGAAAAATTGCAATGGAACTATTGAATTATTGGAATGTCCACATTTTGTTCGCATTATTCCACCTATCGCCCCCACGTAACACTTGGCGCGGCAGATGCAAAGACCCGCGCGGCAAGGATGTATGATTTTTTCGATGCAGGGTCGGACGTGATAATGATCACACTTTTATGCGGTCCGCGAATTTGTCTTCGACCGGACAGTTGTTTACTTAATCTATTATTTAAGAATATCAATAATTATAAAAATATGGACACATTCTTCAGGCCTTGGGAATTACATGATGGGTCAGATGACTCTAACTCGGACTCTAATGACAATAATGATTTTCTGAATATATCTAATTGCGTGAGTGATCAGCTTTTTCGATAAATACACCCAATACTTACAATGAGTTAAATACATTGAAGACGTAAAAGTAAAAAGTCTTCAACTTTTGAACTGAACAAGCTAGTGAAGCAGGTAAAATTCAGGTCAAAATACCTTTGAATTAAAATTGTTTGTGGTCACGTGGCCTATGGTATCAAGTGGGCACCATCAACCTTTTTTTCAAATGTAGAGAAGGATCACGTGGTATCTACCTTGTTTTGAAGGCTTTCCGATTCTCTATCGGCTAAGACTTTTATTGACAAGCGTTTGAAATTTACTTCGGAAACTGTAAATAACGTTAGGATTGAATTCCAAAACGATTTTCTCGTGTCAATAAGTGAACGATGAACATTTCTAGCATTCTCGAGCACTTCACAATAATTGTTACTTGAAATTGCATTGCAATTAAAAGTTATTTTCAGGTTTTTAATCAATTCCTATTAACATTTGAAGCAAATTCCAAAACCTTGTCATTTTGCAACCGCATGGCCGATTTGGTCGATTGGCCGATTTGGTCGATTGGCCGATTTGGTCGATTGGCCGATTTGGTCGATTGGCCGATTTGCCACTTGACACAAGGCCACGTGACCACAACCATTTTCATGTCAAAAAGTTGAAAGAGAAGTAGCTTTTTACCTTTTCAAAAGTTGAAAGGGGAAAGGACTTTCACGCCCTCACTGTATAATACAGTGCTCTTCAGCTAATATTCTAACAATGGCTGGATACTCCGAAAGGTTGAGTCAGATATTGAATTAACTTATTGATAACATTCATACTTAGCTGGACAATCTGCACGCATCACAATATTTCTTCGCATTTGTACTAATCCGACCCTGGTTGTCGGCATGGGAGCGCTAATCGACCATTTTTTGCGTCTTTTTTTATTTATCTTATATGTCTGACGGCAACTATACCAGCGCAAATCTCAACATTTCGATTCAACCAGTTATATATATATATATGCATAAAAAATTGTCTGTTGGCTTACTGTTCTCACTTTACTGAAGAATTTATCAATTCAAATCTCGACTCGATGATACTCACATCTAATACTTTTTGAATTCAAAATAACATTCATATGTGTTGTTTTTTTCTCTCTCTTTCAATATGTATATTTATTCATACATATATTTGTCGTATCTGTTAGTCAAAACCTATGCGATTGTGTTGATTGTCTTGTGGTGATTTTGACAATAATTCTTGAACATCTGCTATTGTAAATTTTAATATTCATTCCAAATATTTTAATATTGATTCTTTGGAACCTAGGATACTTGCTACAAATAATATATGTGACATATCGTGGTCAAATAAAGCTCTATCTATCTATTTATCTACTCGATTATCCGTAGCAATGAAGCATTTTCCCCCGGTAAGATGTAGCTTATGTTCATCAGACATAATGTCGGCTTCTAATGGTAGCAAAATGTTCCCAATCGGTTCAGGAATTTCGAGACCATTTCAATACGAACAAACAGACAACCAAATATTTTCTGTTTATAATATTATATTGTGAAGTAATTGAAGTCATGATCCATGGGTTTGAATGATGTACCTTTTCTTTAAAAAATCCCAAGTACGCCACTGTGAATATCGCTTTCCGTCTTGTTGACTTTGGGTTGCGATAAAGCGAACCCATGTGCTGCCAGGATCCGATTACAAACTGAGACAAAAGCCCTTTCAAATTGAGATAAGGGATGTTTATGGTTTTTTCTACCTCTACTTATACTCCTTTATGCACCCCTGTCCGGCAGTTCTCTAGAAAGTTGGTCTGCGAGGTAATTGGATCGGAATGTAGTAGTTTCATCGAGAGTTTCATGAATGCACAGGGTGTCCCGTAAAACCATGTCAAACTAATGCAGAATAGAGATCTGTGGGTTCCTTACGCAATGAAAAACTCCTCATCATGAAAGTTTCAAGTACAATTTCAAACCTTTCAGGTTGATTTTTTCACTTGTTATACACCACTAGAAGTTGAAATATTTCCGGAATTTCATGAGCGAAAAAAAAAATTCCGGAGAATAATTTAACCTTGTGTGGTATTCGCGGTAAAAAAATTTCACATCAGAGTGTGTTTGAAAATATAATAGTTTTAGAATATATTGATACTTTCGAATTTCACATAGATTCATGAACAAATCTGGTTTGCGTCGCAGTATTAGCACCAATTGATATAAAGCTTGCAAATTCTTGATATCTGCCTATTGTAGGTGCATGAAAATAACAGTTTAGAATCTAACATATAATATTCTTCAATTTATTTCAACTTCGGGTTACTATAAATACAAGTGGTAGAAAATTATAATATTATTCTGTCATTGAAATGTCGAAAAATCTCCGATTCAAATCGCTGTTGGGTAGGTACCCAAGAAAAAAAATCAATAAACTATATTTATTTGATATACAAGGGAAAAAAGTAGTAGATTTTAGGTCCAGGTTGTGTTGTCTCCCCACGCGTAGCGTAGGGAGACAAAAAACCGTGAGACGAATCAATATTGAGAAGATATTACATTATTTTCAAATCTGAAAATTATCGACGTGAAATTTCAAGTTTTCATTCTTTTAAAGTAATCAAATATATGATGTCACTTCTGTCAGTCTAATTCCGTGATTTGATTTCAAAAAATTGCGAATTAAGTGATTGTTTAGTCGTAACCGCGAAGTCGAATGGAAGATAAAACGATTTGCAGTTCTTTCTCGGAGGCTCATTTTCCGGAACTATAGCACAAAAAAAAGCCACCAACAGTTTATATACACAGTATGATGCAAATGTATGAAATAAATTCATTATTTCAGAAATGGGCGACATTTGAAAAAATTCCAAAAACACGTGAGGTTTCATTTTTGAAGCCTTATCTCATGATATCCATATGAGAGATGTTACGTCACCGGTGTTGGAGTAATGACGTAATGAACGATTTTTTCAAATGAAAACAGGGGTCATGTGACACCCCGTTTGAAAGGTCTACTGATCATCTATTCCACAGTCAAAATTTTGCATAAGAAAATTGAAATTAAAATGGATTATCATTTGATTAACTGAATCTTGCAGAGGTCTGCTACTGAGAATTGAACAACGGAGGGTCGTCTATTTAAAAAAATACATCAATTAATGAAGTTCTGAAGTCTAGTTTTTGGATTTTCGATCGAGACAAAATGTAATCTCAAATGAAACTATCCATGAATCTCCCGAAATCAAATATTCTAGGTAGCATCACTAATCCAACAGTTTATGAACAACATATAAGAATACTTTGTCCCACTCTTGCAAATTATCATTGTGAAATTCGCTTTGACGCCATTTTTTTGAAAATTCAATAAAGGTCTAGTGATACCTCATCTGGAACGTCTTTTTATTCTCCATATGAAACCAAAATATCTCACATGCATATCCATCCAAAACAAAATGGCCGACTATGATGTTCTATCACTCCATCACATTTGGAAGAATATGCTAATATGGCGCATTGAAGCAAAACAAAATTAAGAAAATCCCAGCTGATCAAACATCAAATAGGGAGGAGGTTGCCACACTGTATATGCTGGCTATAGCAGCAAAATTCAATTTTTCCGATAAATTGAATTATGATGCTAGATTGGTTGAAAATCCTTTCCAGTCCAGCGTTGGACAATCTAATTTATTACCGATACAATTTTACCAAAGAATTCTTGTTCTGATAAATCCAATTTTATCTAACATCTGAAGCACCCCAGTATTTTTTGTTATCTCTGGGGTGAAAATGTGACATTCCCATGGAATGAGAGGTATCAAACCTAACCTCAATGATTACGAAATATGCAGGTGAAATATGCAAATGATAACTAAACTTGAAAATGAGAAAAATAAACGGAGCATATTAGAGGAAGAAGTTTCAGCAAGAAGGATTTCTGGTAACAAGATCTCCAAAACCATGTTTTCCACTATCACGGAAAGAAATCGTCTGGTAAGCATATATTGGCACAACCAGATATCTTGAAACACAAACCATTTTTTATTGTAATTATAGCCAGAATATCGTTATGGTTACAATTGGATATGGTTTCAGCAACAATTTGGTTTTGCCTATTTCAACCAGAATATTGTCAGGGTAACAACCATTCTCACCGTCATATCCAATCCTAGCAGCCAGTGCCAATAATATTCTAGAATTGCCAAGGTCATTACATCAAGGATTTCATCGATGAGTACATCCAAAGTTTACCCCAAATCATTTGTTCATGAGAAACCAGGTTACTTAGCGATAGTGACAATGTGAATTTCCGTGAAGCTCATTGTTCTGTTGCTCAGTGATGTGTATTTTGTTTTTGATAGCCATTTTATATGTATATAACTCGAGAGTCATCGATAAATCACCTTGGTAGATTATTTTATTCATTACATTTTCTCAATGTCAATGTATTTTATGTACTAATTATTTCAAACCATATCTGGATATTGTTGATCTGCCTGAGCTTTTGCTGGTCTCTCTCACTTAAGTCACTGAATACTATGACAATACCATTGAAATAATTGCAGTTGATTGAGTTAAGAAGTCGGAATCATACTAATGCTAAGTTGTGAAGTCAAAATTATACTAAATCTGAGTTGCCAAGTCAAAATTTTAAATTTTATTTCAATGTGGCCCTTCTACGATTTCGTAGATAATACTAATTCGTATGAACATGTTCTTTTTTTCGATACTTTAGTTAACGCTAGAGGGCGTAAACTTACCTATAATGGAAACTCTCATACAATAAATCCCAATGAAATATGTTCAATTTGTGATTTGAATTCTGCAGAAACGTTGCAGCTGATTGACTAGCACTTCGTGATATCATATCAACTTTGCCTCATTTCTTCCTATTCGTTGTTTTTATTCGTTATTGTTTTAAAGTGCCAATTATAATTACCATTCTATACATATTCATGTTATCCATGTGTAAGTATATTGCTTTAGGACTGTAATGCTCACTCTGATGTCTTTGTAAGCAATAAAGAATCTATCTATCGAGTGTAGTGTTGCCTTCTTTGATTTTCTGTTTTTCAGGACAAAGTAGTTGAAATTGCAGGAGAATCAATTAACAATCGGGACAAACGAAATTTCAATGAAAAAATTGAAAAGTTCAACCAAGTATAAGATTGCAAGTGTTTAATGGTATATGTATGAAAGGACCAAAGTGGCACTTTTATGGTCTGTTTATAATTTAATTTGAAAGCTCTATTTTCCATAAGGGATAGGCCTAATTAAATATAAGTTAAATGACAGTCTGTGCAAAAGGAATGCTTGAACTCAAGATAAGTTAAAATTAAATATAAGTTATTTCTATTAACAGACCATTAATATCAGGGAATGAAGTTGAAACTGGATTTTTTTCTTGAACTCCATAGTAATGCTTCCAAAAGGCACATCACTTTTCGATGTCAACAATAGTTATTTGTTTCACTAGGCAGAAAAGTACAAGTTTCAATGCCGCTGCTGGCGTTTCATAGTCAAGGCGTAGAGGTTAGGAAACCATCCAAGGCCTTACATCTTCTTTTCTGCCATGTGAAACATTTGATTTTTTTCTCCAAATTCTATTAAATTTCACGAAAAGTCCAAATAATCCATAATTTTTTGTTCACCCTAAGTCATTGTCAATTTTGATAACCAATTTGATTAAGATTTCTTGGAACGTTGCATAGCAACAAACTTTTTCTGCCTAGGCTGTAAAAGTACACCTCTTGCCTGCCTGTGGAGTGTTATTGAAAAGTCACTTTTAATGTCATTTGCACTCAGAGAAATAGTCGGTAGTGAATACCAAACTTTTAGTAGAATAGGCGCCAGTCACTACGTTCATCAAATAATACCACTACAAAGTTGTACTATACTAAACATGAGTATTATACTATTTTTAGGTGATAATATTTGATATAGTATAGTGTTATATAATGTTGTAGTGGTATCATTTGATGAAAGTTGTGACTGGCGCCTATTTTACTAAACGTTTGGTAATAACTACCATCTTTTTTTTCAGTGTGGAGCAAAACAATATTATAAACACCTATCATTCAGCAAAGTTAGCATCATGAAACTCCACCGCCGCCTACGAGTACGAGAGTACTGTCTCTCATTATTTTCTTGGTTAACGTCACCTAGCAACCGCTTCATGAACAAGTATGATACGTCACTGGCGCTGTCATCTGATCTATTTGTGCTATATATCATTACATGAATGATACAATAGTGGGTAGAGAGGGGGTTAAATTCTGTAAGCGTCAAACTGTGGTTAAACATCGCATATGAGAAAGGCATTGAGAGGTGGTAGATGAATAATGCTTTTCGAAAAATTACTGTCCATCCAATAGACTTTCTTATCTCCCTGTCTACCATATTATATTATCTAAGTAGCGGCTGGACTCCATCACCACTCACTTAACTTGAATATAAGCTAATATTAAACCTAACCTAATGAAATTAGGATCATGAGTGCTGCTTTCTCAAAGAAAAAAAGTTCCTGAAGTGAAGTGAGTCTGTGAAAAAAAAAGTACATAGCATGTTCCATTGAAAAAAATTGGTGGAGTATTTCTGAATCGGTAAGTTATATTTCGGAAAAAGTAATCTCGACTTCAGAATTGGCTAGTTCGATTTCAGAAATGGTAAACTCAATTTCAGAATCGGTGAGATGAATTTCAGAAGAAGTCCATTCAATTTCAGGAATGGTTATTTGTATTTTAGAATTGGTAGGTACAATTTCAGACAATAAATCTTTATATTTTTCTGAAATGTTTTTAATTGCATGTGAAGTCAACAAGCTACATTTACAATATCCAACTTTTCGAAAACAATTCGATAACATAATTATAATCTCAATTCAATCCACAGATATGTCGACCATCCGAATCGCAGAAGGATAGTGGCGTTGCACATGATAATAAGAATGCAAACACATTTGAGGTGTTATCATTCTCATTGAATGATCTGCACATTCTCCAAGCATCGCAGTCTGAATTCTATCTGGTAGAGCAATCTGTTTTGATCCCCAGCGATGCTCTTGCAAAAAGCTCTTCATTTCTGACTTTAAATTCTTCCTCCATGCATATCTCTTTTATTCTTGAATGTGCAGGTGCATCATCCAGAACTATCACTATGATATCTGCAGGATGCTCATTTCGAACGCACCTTCTCAAACACCGTTTCATCCATTGTAAACAATGTTCTCTTTCACAATTAAAAACATTTCAAACAAATATAATGTTTTTTTTTTCTGAAATTGAACCAACCAATTCTGAAATACAACTCACCATTTCTGAAATTGAATGGACTTTTTCTGAAATTCATCTCACCGATTCTGAAATTGAGTTTACCATTTCTGAAATCGAGATTACTCTTTCCGGAATATAACTTACCAATTCCGAAATTGAAGTTGAAAAGGTATATACATTTGCCCTTGTGTTGAATACCTACAGATAAATATTTTCTACCACAAAATTCAGCATTTTTATCGTCCTGCAAGTGACGCAGGACAAAGCACCGCAAATTCAGGATGTCCTGCGAAATATACAGGACGGGTGACAACCCTAATCGAGTGATATATGCAAGTAAAGATCACACACTTCATGAATGGAAGTCACGTCCATTGACGAATGTGAATGAACAGGTTCGAAAGCGCTACGCCGATGCAATATCGAGAATGAATGAACGATCCCAGCTTGAAAATTGAATTTCGATTCAAAACATCCTGAACAAACCGTATAATTCTTAGTATCGCTCTTATATTTTTTCGATAAACATGCCCCCAGATATTTTCCCGAGAGTTCATCGATATACGCTTCCGAATGTCAAGAAACACATCTGTTTGAGAGGCTAAATATATTACATACCTAAGAAGCATCCTTCGCCAGAATATAGAAAAGCTAAATAAATAACGAGAGATACGAGGATTCCAAAGGACGAGAACGAAAATTCTCAGAAACAGGCGGAAAATGACTCAAAACATTGTTCTATAAGACTCTAAGGAAATAGTGAATAATGGAGAATTAACGAAAAGATTAATCGTGCTGGCTTCGCGTCTATTTTGCTGTTAGACATGGTGTTCCTTTCAATAAAACCATTGATCTTAATCTCTGGTAGAAGGTCATGTTTGCTCAAAGTAGAGTGGAATTTTTCATATGGAAGGAGGACCTATTCAGGGGGACTTGTTTTCAGCTCATAAAATTCCATCAACATAATGACGACATTGTATTAAGCACTTATTGAATCACGGATGAACTATGGAATACTTGCTTGGAGTTGTGCAATGGAGGCAAACTTATGAGAAAATTAGAAGTATCACAAAACTTACAAACACCACAAATGAACTTTTCCGACAGATATTTTTCAGAAATATAAACTACTCAACACTAATTTCGTCGCACACCAAAATGTCGCCCCTGATATAATGTGAATAACTTTTTTCAGTTTAGAACAATTTGAATTTGGTTCACAGTGTTCGATAGCCCAGTCCTTCAGCTATATTCTCGTACTTCATTGAAACATGAGGGTATTTACATAAAATCTCTACATGGTGTTTTCCGACACTGTGCAAAATTTCGGAATATTCAAAAGGCTCTCAAATGGCGAAAAAAAAATTTTTGTCAACTTCGACAACAGAGGCATGAAGATGATCTCATTACCTCGAGATATTTCGCGAATCAACTTCCTATCTCTCTTATTTACAGAGTGATCTCAAAAAATCAACTTTTTGGTTTTGCAGCCATAACTTTTTTCCACGTCAACCGATTTTGGGAATCTTAGGCTCATTTTGAAGATAAAACTTCAGATGAAGAGATCTGAATATCATAATTGACTCAAGATGGCTATCAAAAATCTAGAGTTTTCTTGAAAGTGACCCAAATCTGGAACGCCCTCCGAATCTCGGTTGGGAGGAGAAATGAATAAAAATCAACTTGTTCTCGGAAAAACAATGCATTCTGGGTGCGTCCATATTTTCCTTGCTTTCAGTAGTCAAGAATGTGCGTGAGAAAACACAATTGAAACATGATGTTCTTGCAGAAACATCAGACCATTTCTCCTCTATAATGCATGGCCCGTAACCAACGTTACAAGAATCACAGTAAGTGACTGACAAGTCAGGTTAGACGTCGTTTTCGAATCATAAACAGATTTTGATAGTTTCGATGCCGCATCTAACGACCGACCAGTTGGAACTGATTCCACAAACCACAAATGAGGGAACAAGGGTTATCTTCCCTCCAATTCGCGGATCTGCTAAACACGACAGTCCGATCCATTCAAAGGGCTTATCTCCGACACGAATTTTTTGTTTATTACTGTCGATTTGTTCGACGCATTATTGCGACTGAAAACTTTACGTAATTGGCGAACTGTTTTCGTGAAACTTTCACCATTTTTGAAATGCGTTTTCACAATAAATAAACGTTGTTTGCTTGAATACTTCTCCATATTCTTAAATCGCATGTTATGTACGTGACAACTGTTAAAAAAACCACTTTATTGAAAAAATCAAAATCCGTTGCTCTTGTTGGTACAACATTTATGATGAGTCTCAGCTGATCGGGTTTGTAAGTCACTCACTGTGATTCTTGTAACGTTGGTTACGGCGGGCCATGCATTACAGAGTAGAAATGATCTAATGTTTTTGCAAGAACATGTTTCAATTGTGTTTTCTCACGCACAATTCTTGACTACTGAGAGCAAGGAAAATATGGACGCATCCAGAATGAATTGTTTTTCCGAGAACAAGTTGATTTTCATTCAATTCTCCTCCCAACCAAGATTCGAAGGGCGTTCCAGATTTGGGTCACGTTCAAGAAAACTCTAGATCTTTGATAGCCATCTTGAGTCAATTCCGATATACAGATCTCTTCATCTGAAGTTTTATCTTCAAAATGAGCCTAAGATTTCCAAAATCGGTTGACGTAAAAAAAAGTTATGGCTGCAAAACCAAAAAGTTGATTTTTTGAGATCACCCTGTAAATAAGAGAGATAGGAAGTTGATTCGCGAAATATCTCGAGGTAATGAGATCATCTTCATGCCTCAGTTGTCGAAGTTGAGAAAACATTTTTTTTAACCATTTGAGAGCCTTTTGAATATTCCGAAATTTCGCACAGTGTCGGAAAACACCATGTAGAGATTTTATGTAAATACCCTCATGTTTCAATGAAGTACGAGATTATAGCTGAAGGACTGGGCTATCGAACAGTGTGAACCAAATTCAAATTGTTCTAAACTGAAAAAAGTTATTCACATTATAACAGGAGCGACATTTTGGTGTGCGACGAAATTAGTGTTGAGTAGTAGTTATTGACCTTCAGAAACATAAAAATAATATTCGGAACCTAGAACATGATTATTCCACTAGACAAAAATCAAAATTATTTTCGAAAACGAAAATGTGAAAAAGTCTCTTGGTCGGCGTTTCTTTACTTCTAACTCCACCTATCTGCTGAAGAAAATTTGTTTTCATACCTCAATCTTGATAGATCATTTATACACAATATAATTGAAATGAGAAATGTCGAAGATCCTTACCCTGATTGTATATGCATGAAATGATTAACGAAAATGAAAATGCATTGGAATAAGTCATATCATTTTATATTCAACTGTTTTTTCAAAATTAGGTTGCTTTATTCATACTATCTCATTTATAAAAAAATATATCAAATATCAAAATCTTTATAACCCGATTAATGTGAACATCTCTCCCTGCTTTGGATTGCAAATATCAAATTGTATTCCCATATGCACATTTACAGTTTCTATAGGTCTACTATGTTTATTCGTGATTGATACTCGGAATATGAAAATTGTTGTTATTATATCGTGATTCACAATGTGATTCAATGCTCACTCCTTATTCTGTAAAAAAAAAGTTTTGAAAATATTTAAATAATAAATGTTGAATGTATAATGATGAGTGAATTATCACTATTATTATTATTATTATTATTATTTTATGCAGTCTTCAGCCCAATTCAGAAGTTACTACAAGCAAAGGCAAGGAAAAAATACATGTTAGAAAAAAAATGTTTCACCTCCATGTAAGTGAAATTTTGTTTTATTCTGACTTGTATTTTCACCATGTCGAAGATGAAATTTGATAAGTCCGAAAAATATCCCTCTGAATAGTTAGTGAAAATACATGTCAGAAAAAAACAAAATTGGTGAATCATTTCAAAATATTGGTGCCAATGCTCATCATCAGGGATATTATGATGATGGGCATTGGCACCAAAATCTTTGAAAATGTTTCACCTCCATGTAAGTCAAATTTTGTTTTTTTCTGACATCATGAGCCATAACATGGCGTGATATTTTAAGATAATAAAGCGATAAAAACTTTTTTATATTTCTCTTGAAGTTTGTGTTACATAAATGTGCACTTAGGTTATGGATGTTTGAAAATGTATGATGTTCTAACCCTACACACATTTCTACCTGAGGGGCGTGTTAATTCGAAAAAAAATCAATTGATGCAAACTTTGCTATGATTTTGTATGGATGAGAATGTATATATATATATAATCCCAAAAAATTGTACATATTTACAGATAATGACTTTGAAGAAGAAGTCACAGAACATGTCACCGAAATAACCTAGATTTTGGCTACTTAGATTCCATCCAGCCAATCGCCTGGTTAGTGATGCCACACTCGCACTAATTCCTTGATATCTTTGAAAAATATTCAGATATCTCGGCAATCATTCCATCACTAGAAGAAAAACTCAGATTAACTCACGAGGTAGGTCGAACAACTCGCCACCAATACTCGATTCTTTCTATAAAACGACGAAGATTTAGGGATATAGGGAAGTAAATTCATGTAATGTTATGAAAATTCTTGAGGAAATTGCATTTTTTCGCACTTTCGCACCTTCCAATTATTTTTTTGGATAAGTATACTGGATTTCACTGTGAAGATCATACATCACATCCTTCCCAATGAATGTTTTCACAGCATGACACAAATCTTTTCCGGATCAATTTATTTAAATATTCTCGTTATCGACAAAGAGTGATGAGAATTTGAAATTGACCATTCCATTGCTTCTGTATTCTGAAAATGAGTCATTTTGATACAAAATCGTGTTGAATTTTTGAGATATACGGATAAAAATGACTCGGAGCAAAGAAAACCGTATAGTTATTTAAACCATTCATCAGAATGTATTGAATATCATTTCCTTCCTGAAAATCCATGTTCAGTTGAATAACATTCCATCGACTGGATCGAATTTTCTTGAGTTAATCTTATCAAATCCAGTGAACGAGTGTTCGAAGGAATATCGCACGTAGGTAATTCTTTTCAGACACAAAAATAGTGTCTGCCGCATATAAGTAATAGCGCATGGGAAATAAATCATATATATTTTTCTTTGTATTCAACAAAAGATAGATAGAAGCCTCCCACGATTTGGAAGTTTTTCACAGCATAAGGGAAATCCCAAAGTATAAATCAGCAAAATTCGTTGTGGGTATCAAGGACAATGTCGAGATTTATTGGAAGGGGTAAATATACGACGGTCTGAGAGTGGTTGGGAACAGCTTGTTCAAAACTTGCATCAACTGATAAAATATATACCTGGGTATCCACTCGAGACTCCCCTTAGAAGAACAAATCGAATATTTCATTTTTAGTGGGAATTTTCTCAAGATATATCTCACGGCTTTCCCATTTTTTTTATCTCGGAGAATTGCAGATGAAGAAATGGATCATACACTTTTTCGACGAGGAACGTCCGACACAGCAAATGACGTCCATTAGACGTCCATTTCAATTCCAATCGTCCATGAAATGACAATCTCCTAATATCAAACGAGATCTTCTTGGTTGTCTATGACAAAACACAATATTTTGTTGTAAACAGCTCAACAAATTTATAATAATGAGCTAATAATGTATTGAATTTGAACTAATCAAGCCCAAATGGACTCCTGCCACTTCATTAGAGTAGAATGTCAATAGTTCATTCCTCAAAGCCACCTTCGTTTTTCATTCATTCAAATGATTATCAGAATAGTTGATGAAACGAGTTTTCGACAAATAACTTTTGATACAATGAGAATTTCGATAGGGTTGTAATGAGAAAAAAAGTTCGTTTTTTATTCACGCATCGAATGACACGAACATATTCAGGGGCTCCAATTTGAAATAAAAAAAATATAGTGCTTCGAAATTTGAAAAGTTTGCCACTAAATTTTGCACACCCTCTGATGATTCGTGTCAATCGAACTCAGTTAGCGATCCTCTTAGGCCTTATTTGATATGTATCTCTTATGATACTATTGACCAGGCACTCTCTTTTTTGTTATTAATGTTTTTGACCAGTGGTGCAAAATTGTTTTTTTTTGTTATATTTTTTTACGTGGATATCACTGAACCGATTTCAATTAAACTCCAGGAGTATGTAGGTAACCACTGGAAGCACTCAAATGTCCAACAGGATATATAGCATGCCTTTTGAAAAAATATATCATCATGACCTCACACTTTTTTAGGACACCCTGTATAATCGAAATTATTTTCATGGTACGCGCCCTATGAGAAAATTGAAGTCTGCAAAATATCAAAATCCTGACTCATCGGATGACTGAACTATAGAAGACGTCCACATACAGTGTGTGCGATTTCAACCCGCAACACCCTTCTAATTCGGATTCCGTCGACCGATTTTCAGAAACGAAAATTCTATAATATGCTACTCAACGAGCTCTAATGTGGACAAATTTGAAATATTCAGATTTTCAAGGCCTACTTTTGTTTGTTGAAGAGGTCAAAATTGCAAAAACGATTTTTTTTTCGAAACAGTGACTAGCCTTTTTCATTCAGGTATAGCTGACATACCCCTATACGAAATTTGAACGCAAAATCTCATACAGGGTGTTAGTTATTCAATGTCAAATTTTGATATTTTTGATTTTTCGATTCACCCTGTATCAAAATTTGAGGAGTTGGTATAACCGGTGAAGTAGTTATTCACTAGGGGGGGAACACATCGAATACATAGGTACGAAGTTTCATTGCTGTAACTTCTACAAGAAGGGCCATTCATAGCTATATAGAAAACTTATTTCGAAACTATTTTCGAACAATGAATGAAGTAGGTAATATTTATATCATCAGAGTGGCCCTATAATACTGATACCTTGTAAACGAGGTCCTAATTCCTGAAGAGTGATTTTCTGAAGGAGGAAGAAGTCATGACAGATGACAGATTCATTGGAAAAATGTTCTTCCACGAATAAAATTTACTGTTTCAGCATTTCTTCATTCAGGTTGTACTGTCTTGAGGAAACCACCCGGTGTAAACGACAATATCAACAGATATTGGGTGAATGGAAGTTTTGATTGTGAGTCAGGTATGTATATAGACCAACTGTTAGGGTTCAGCATTGAGATAAATTCTGAACACTCTTCAGAAGTTCTCAGACTTTGAAATACTGGTTGGCCCAGCAAAAGACACCAAATTTCTCACTGCTCAATAGCATGAATTCTTGAAATAATCAGATATATCTTTTAATTCTTCAGATATTTGAACTTCCTTTTGATTTGCTATCTCTTACCGTACTCATTTCAAGATCCCTGTTAGGAAAAACAACATCCTGCAAAGTGTATACTTACAAAAATTGATGTCAATAATTGCCGACTCAGCTGAAGGTGCAATGTAGGTTAGATTAGCCATGTTACATACTTTTTCTTATCACTTTCAATGAAATTTCCACTCACCAAGTTATCACTAGAAACATCGTATTCGCCCGAGCATATATACCTACCTACTGAATTCGTGAGTCACAAAGATGCACTTTTCCGAACCACACCTCACCTCTGATGGGGTCAATCACCAATAAAATTGCCAACATGATACAGACATATACAAAACCAAAATAAACATCGACATGATACCATCATCACATCTCCATCGGTAATGAAATTGATAAACAGGCTGGTGGTTATTGAGTGTTGATGTATGAAATTTTTGTTTTACGTTTTTTCGCACTTGGTGAATTCGGTCAGCAGTAATTTCATCACTTGGAATGTTTGCAGACGAGTATAATCATTGAACTTGACAGTGTCGATTGATATGAATAAGGCCGAGAAGAGACTAGTTTATGATCATACAGATGAGCCTGTATCTATAAGATATAAATCAATACTATATCTACAATCCAATGAATAAGAACCAGACCATCCAAACGAATATTTGAATTATTTGATACAATTCACGATCATCAGCTATGTTGTTAGAAGTCATCATGTATTTTACAAAATTAAACTTATCCGCAGTAGGTACTCAAACTTCACAGATATAATCATGCTAATAACAACTTCGCTAAAATGGAGAGCACAGGATGACAGGATTGTTTTTATGCACTAATTTTTCATCAAAGCTGACGCTGCGTTATCAATTCGACAAAACGGCCTCTGCTTAGTCTCGACCTGGCTCGAGTCTTCCTTTCGCTGATAACCAGAGAGATTCGGTCAGTCCTTCACTTCGTAGTTCTTTATTCAGAATTATAACATGATATCGTGCTGACTTAGAACGGCCGACATGTTATTTCTAAATACAATATTCACTGATTGCACGTTGAAAAGGGAGTGAGACAGTGAGCTGATTGAGACGCTAACAATATACTGCGCATGGACCGGTCCTTTTACCCATTATTTGGTGAAATCGCTCGAGAATGAGTGATTCTCACATGTTTCATCTGATGATTGAGTGAAAGCCAGTCTAATATGGTTTTCTTGTTTGTTTTATTAATCTAATTTTTCATAAACATCGTCATTATCGGAAGGAATAGTGGAAGTACCTATTTTTCTTTGGAAATTCACTCAAAAATCTCACTCAATAGATTAACTCACTACCAAATTTGCAGTCACTCATAAGGATTTCTTTGTGTGTAGTACTTTTCGAAATATGGATCAATTGAATTGGTCGCAGTTGACCACGATTACAGTCCAATAATAAAATCAGTCGCTTGTTGAATAGACATTTCGAATACCTATATGAAACAAAAAACAAAAAAGTTTCTCGAAATCGATCAGATAATAACGATTTTACAGGGTTGGTAAGGAAGTCCGTGAGGAGGACACACTGTATATACCAGCTAATTAAACACTTTCCTCGGTAAAGTTGATATTCGATGCCTCGGTGTACTACCACACGAACTACCCTGTAAACCAATCGTCCCAACAATGCCTTTAACGAGGCGTGAATAAACGAAGACTGACTAGCAGACAGAATCCAGCATCTGGGAAAGGATAACTAGATAATGGTGTCACATCGCTGGACCCTATACATTATCCCCTTTTGCACTTGAGGCGTGCCTGTGGCAAGTTTGGAAACACTCAAAACTCGGATTCGACCCAACTTGGGACAATCTGCGGTTGGCAAAACGAAACCTGGATTTTATTCAGAAAATCAGGCAAGTTTGGACGTGTTTTCACTGTTCTCATCATATATGCCGAGTTGCACAAAATGTAATTATCACTGCAGCAATGTTTGGATAGCAAATAATATGTGTTGTTATATTCACAACTTTAATACACCTATTTTGTGAAACCAACTTTCATATTGACCAAAAACTCTATCACACTAAGGATATAGTTAGATTTTTATGTTATGAAACTAGATTAGATCTCACACCTTGAGTATAGGGTTATATATGCAATTCGGAATACCTAGAAAGATTCTTGTGTTTACACATACAGTATGATGCAAATGTATGGAATAAATTCATTATTTCAGAAATGGGCGACATTTGAAGAAATTCCAAAAACACGTGAGTTTTAATTTTTGAAGCCTCATCTCATGACATTCATATGAGAGATGTTACGTCACTGGTGTAGAAGTAATGACGAAATGGACGATTTTTTCAAATACAAGCAGGGGTCATGTGACACCTCGTTTGAAAGGTCTACTGATCGTCTATCCAACAGTCGAAATTTTGCATAAAAATATTGCAATTAAAATGGATTATCATTTGGTTAACTGAATCTTGCAGAGGTCTGCTACTGAGAATTGAACATCGAAGGGTCGTCTAGTTGAAAAAATACACAATAAAAAAAGTTCTGAACTTTAGTTTTTGGATTTTTTTCGGAAGTCGTCTTGTTTTGAAATGAATTTATTCCAAACATTTGCATCATACTGTATATGATTTAGAATTGAAATCTATTTGTGAATAAGTATTTTTGCGACTATTGACACTAGTTGGAATTGTATATCACATAGTTTTGCTCTTACGTGAACAATATAGAAATATGGCATCTTCGAGGCGAGCAGTTAAGGAAAAGCATAATAGAAATATTCGTGTTCATAGAAACTGATCATATTTTTGCAGTAGTATCGTCTCCCTAAAGATAGATAGATATTCAGATGAATATTCATTCATCACATTTTGTTCATAATATGGTAGGTATGTCAAGATTAATAAATACACGAAATTAAAAATATATATTAATGATATTTATACACCACAAGTCACAAGGTAGTATAATGAATATCATCATTAACCAGGGACCAAGTTTATATCGCGAGGCTTCCGCCTCTAGTTTTCTTACGGAAGAAGATTGTGTGAAAATTCTCACATATAACATTTTTTATTTTCATCTTCTGTCCATGATGAGATTCGAGGCATAGATCTTCTTCCATCTCAGCTTCCACATATTGTCCACGTTTTGCTACTTTGATTTGGTGTTTCGCATTTCTTCCATTCACAATGAATTCCTTGTAAACATCACTGATCATTCGATTTTTTGCACCACAACCAACAGCAAAATTTATTTCCTTTTGATTTGTGTACAATAGCCTCTTCTGCTTCTTCTTCATTAGTTACATTTGCCTGACTTCTGTGATTATTCTTCTTCTTATTCTTGGGACAGTCGCTTCGCTTATGCCCTCTGAGTACACAACCATATAGCATCGAAATCAGAAATCAGTCTGCTCACCATTACTAGGTAATTTGGGTGACTGACACTGTCCTCTCCTGACCTTTTATTCAGTAAATGATACTTCTGGACCACTTGTTCCATTATGTCCGTCCTTATTTTGCATCGCTCCTTTCATCAAAAGCTTGTTTTTGTTTGTTGGATTGGCCGTCGAGGTGAATCTGATCAAAATCTAGTAGCCATGACCCATGACAGCATAATATGACAAGTCGTTATTGATCAATACCTACTAGATTCGAGTGCCATTCCTGCGTATCTCGTCAAATGACAAAAACTAACTTTATAGTAACTACACCTTCACTCCTTGGTAGGTTCTATAACTTATATCACAACAACAAAACGAACCAAATTCGAGAACAACATGATAAATCTGCATGAAAATATATCAGTCTGAAGTTTTTTCTCCGCATATGTTTCAATATTTGAATATCTTGGTAGTACCTAGTACAAGATCTAGCTAGAGAGTTATCTTTCTAGATTTTCATTCATATTAATAATGACCATGTACCTATACTTCAAAATTGACAATATATTATGAATCTCAGGGTGATATAGATATTGGTGAAACAAACTTTCGAGTGAATATAAGAAACACAGAAAAAATTTCAGAAAAAATATTCCCAATTAGTGATCAAATTTGATTCTACTTAGGCATATTACCTCCTTGATGATGAGAACTAACTTGTTTACATGTTGTCAGTTCAACCACAAATCAATACATCTGATGATCATAATGTATTTCCATCGATCTGCAGCCATCCAATTGAAATTCAGTTACATTTTCATCTTCCAATATGGTGGTGTAACCCGTGAGTTGTTACTTCTTCAGGCTCAATATTTCATAACGATGCAAAAATAGCACCGCACTGTTCGGAATGATGTTCGTATCTCTTGAAAAGATTAAAGTCATGATTGCAGATAAAAAGAGGAATATATTAAAGAGATGATATAACACAAATTCCTCGTTTCAAGAAAACATTCAGCATCAAAAATCCCCACGTATTCCTCCAGATGGTTGCCGAACAATTCAACAAACTCATTAATTCTTAATACTACACAGGAATTCAGCATGGACGAGGATCGATTAGAGTTTTCTCCTAATGAAAATTTCCCCGGAAACCTGCCAACTAGACTAGGGAAAGTAGGAATTCCAATAATGTTCTCTCAACCGCTCCTCCCACAACTTTCGTCTGTATTTCCGATAGGCAAGATAATCCAATTCCTTTAAGAAACTTGGGAGAAATGAAGAGTTATTCTCTTTATTTGCTGCTGAACAAATCCGATGAGAAGAGTTTTATAAGATTTTCTGGATTTATTGTGGACGAAACAATCCATGAAAAGAAAGAAAACCTATTATCCCAATCCACACAAAATAATTATTAGGCTACTGAACTGGTGTTGAAGTTTTTATTTCCATCATTCACACTGTGTTTTTCATACTGCAATGAGACAATGCGTTGATCTGAATTGTTGGAAATTACCCTGATTGTGAGTTGTTTATTCTGCATTGCCAATCTCGCTGAAAGTCTGTCAAATTTGGCAGGTTGCAGAGTCGAAAATTTTAGTTGAGTCGTTAGGAAATTTTCGTAACCGAGTTTCATCATCCGAAAAGATTGTTTGATTCCTTAAAAAATGAATATTTAGATTCATTGTGTCATTTTATATCGCTCCGACACAGATGATCGATTAGAAATTCTGAGGCACATCAAACGATGTAAGAAATACTTGGTTTCCCCTTGTTTTGCAATAGGAGAAATTCGATTATTTAGAGCTGTCTAATGGGCCACCCCTGTAACTTCTGGATTCGTGAACGGATTTTCCTGGAATTTGGTATAGTTATAGAAGTAACCATATCGGATTTGATTACATGTCTCTCTGAAACATACATTGAGATAAGAAAAAAATGACATATCATTTTTGTATTACGGTGCAGTAACAAATTATTGTATACATCCGAGAATCAACAACTATACAGTGTGTCCCACTTACCATGCTCATGCTTCTTTATTTATGAAAATATTCAAATAGGAATTTCACATTCTCATGGCAGTTTTCCGAAGTGATTTCGAAAAAAATATGAAATTTATACCAACTCTTCTAGAATTTGAGATATCGGCACCAACTTTAGTTTTTCAAATGTAGGTCATAGCTCACTATGACTTAGTAACGAATACCTTTTTTTCCTCTTTCAGATGATGTGTTGCAAAAATAGTTTTGTGTTGATAACAACGGAGTTTTCGTCATTTATACAAAAACAAAGAATTATTTGGAAGCCGCCATCTTGAATTTATAAATTTCAACGAGAAAATCATGATCTCCGACATCAAAAACCCCCACTTACCAATTTTGAATGAAATCGGACCAAATCTTGTCCGCCATCTTGGAGCAGCCATTTTTTTTAATTTCAACAAAAATTCCATAACTCCGATTAACTTGAAATTTGGCAGGTGTTCATAATTTCGGTGACAATACATTATTTGGTCCGATTCCATTCAAAATTAGTAAGTAGTGGTTTTTGAGATCGGAGATCATGATTTTCTTGTTAAAATTAATAAATTCAAGATGGCAACTGCCAAATAATTTTTTGTTTTTGTATAAATGACGATAACTCCGTTGTTATCAACACAAAACTATTACACTGCAACATATCATCGGAAAGAAGAAAAAAGTTATTTGTAACTAAGTCATAGTGAGCTATGACCTACATTTGAAAAACTAAAGTTGGTGCTGATATCTCAAATTCTAGAAGAGTTGGTATAAATTTCATATTATTTTCAAAATCACTTTGAAAAACTGCCATGAGAATATGAAATTTCTATTTGAATATCTTCTTAAATAAAGAAGTTACGGAGGAGACATGAAAATGATCAAAATCTGTTTTTTGCGTATAAAACAAAAACGAATAGATTTCATCAAAATATTTTTTCACATTATAGTTGGCCTTGACAAACTCCACATTTGGTGTCATTTAAGCGACCTCGTATCTCTCACCGTTGAAAAGATACCCATGGTGAGCATGGTAAGTGGGACACACTGTATGTAGTAATGTTCATGAATTTCCTTGCAGTTCGAATAGTTGAAATGTTTTCTAAAACATGACATTTTACTTAAGATTGCACTTCTGCTGACCAGGTGAACTGGAATTTGTAAAAATATACAGGGTGTTCCATTGGAAAAAACAAAGTTGCTGGCCATATTGGAGTATGATGTGATCAAATCACGGGGTGACCAGATACTCTGTGTCACCCGGGATATACAGGGTATGTCACGACGACCTTCCACTATCTCTATACAGGGTGTTTCATAATTGAATGCTGATCCTAAAGGGCGATAATCCTTGGATGATTTTAAGAAAAATTCTTCATGTGAACATAGGTCCGTAACAGCTTCGTTTCTGAGATACAGGATGTTGAAATTTGACAAAAAAATCAGTTATTCCGCAATATCTCTGAAATCGCTCTGGCTTCTCTCTTCAATTTTGGTACATGCCAAGTATGAATAGAAATACATTTTTTCCATAATGAAGGATTTCTTAATTCCCATCAGTGGCGTCCCTGTTAACATACCCTGTCATATTTTTCATCAGAATAATGATACGCCCCTGTCTTTTTTCCAAATAAATATTATTATTGTAATTATCCTCTATCTTCTCATAAAAATGGCCTCATGTCTTTTTTTCGTCCGGCGAACGGTTTTTGAGTTAGAAAATAAAATGCATTCATTTGCTTGTCGCTATTCGATTTTTACTCTAAGTCATAATTTCACAATTGTGGTAACCAAAAGATCTAAGCAATATTTTTTTTTCTGTGACGGGAAAAAAGTTTGGCATTTCATCTCTGTTGGCAGGTTATAAAATGTCACTTTTCATAAATTACTTTTCTCCCGTGGGAAAAAAGTGAGTACTTCTTTCCCGGATATATATCACATATATATATATACTCTGTTAATGGCTTTTGTTGTGCTATAGTTCCGAAAAATGAGTCAATAATACCGTCTCCGAGAAAGAACTGCAAGTCCATTTATCTTCCATTCGACTTCGCGGTTTCGTATATTACTAAACAACTACTGAATTCGCAATTTTTTAAAATCAAATCACAGAATTGAACTGACAGAAGTGACATCAGATATTTGATTACTTCAAAAGAATGATAAAGATGCCTATAAAACGCAGGTGTCCCTACTGTTAAAAACTCGAAATTTCACGTCGATAATTTTTAGATTTAAAAATACTGTAATATCTTCTCAATATTGATTCGTCCTTCCGTCTGTCACAGAAAAAAATAGTGTATTATACACGGGAAAAATATTAGATTTTAGCTCACGGTTTTTTGTCTCCCTCCGCTACGCGTCGGGAGACAACACAACCTGGAGCTAAAATCTACTACTTTTTTCCCTTGTATAATAAATAACTATATAATTTTATGGTAACTATTTTTCAGTTTTTGTAATGAAGAAAAAAAGCCCGAGCGGTTTCAGAGATATTGGGGAATAACTGATTTTTTTGTTAAATTTCAACATCCTGTATCTCAGAAACGAAGCCGTTACGGATCTATGCTTACATGAAGAATTTTTCTTAAAATCATCCAAGGATAATCGCCCTTTAGGATCAGCATTCAATCATGTATAGAGAATCAGTCGTGAAAAAGTAATAAAAATATGCACGCTCATATTTTAGAATACGCCCTCTTCATTTAAAATATTCACAGCAATGCAGTGTTGCCGCTTTTATCAGAAAGTATCAACAACTTTGTGATTTCAAATAAAATTAGGGGGCCAGGTGGCCTTGCGGACAAAGTGTCAATATTCTGTATTTTTCCATCGACTGCAGAAATTTTTCTGATGGCCCAGGAAAGTGTTTGGGATCACACGTTAAAAGGTTCCTTGCTCGCACAAGACTCTCGAAGACTTCTGAGGGTTGCTCGTAAGGGGGCAACCGAATGACGGATAGAACAATTTCAGAACAATTTTTAGAATACCCTGTATTTCAATAATGCATTTTGACATTCTCCCTGGACAGCTGATTTCATCGATACTTTATGCTTGGGGTCTATCGGGAATGGTTACAGAGATATAGGGTGTTCAAAATCAAGATTTTTTAACTTCAGGATTTGTTTGTGTCGAAACTATTTATCATTGGCCAAAACGGCTCACATGTCCCAATCTCAACTTTTGATTCACCATCAACTGATATTCAATCGGAACAGATTCAGGGTGATTCAAGAATCAGAATTCTGATCACCCTAGTCTCGACACAAAATAATCCTAAAGTTGAAAATTTTCGATTTTGAACACCCTATATCTCTGTAATCTTTTTCGATAGTCCCCAAGTGTGATATATCCATAAAATCAACTGTTCAGGAAAAATCTACATTAAATGCAGGGTGTTCCATTTGAAATATCAATGTTGCTACTACTTTCTAGTAGAAGCAGCAATAGTGCATTGTCGAAAATATTTTAAATGAAGAGAGCGTATTCTGAAATATACAATGTGTCCCACTTACCATGCTCACCATGGGTATCTATTCAACGGTCAGAGATACGAGGTCGGTTAAATGACACCAAATGTGGAGTTTGTCAAGGCCAACTATAATGTGAAAAAATATTTTGATGAAATCTATTCGTTTTTGTTTTATACGCAAAAAACAGATTTTGATCATTTTCATGTCTCCTCCGTAACTTCTTTATTTATGAAAATATTCAAATAGGAATTTCACATTCTCAAGGCAGTTTTTCAAAGTGATTTCGAAAGAAATATGAAATTTATACCTCTTCTAGGATTTGAGATATCAACACCAACTTCTGTTTTTCAAATGTAGGTCATAAATCACTATGACTTAGTTACAAATAACTTCTTTCTCTCTTACAGATGATATGGCGCAGTAATAGTTTTATGTTGATAACAACGGAGTTCTCGTCATTTATACATGAACAAAGAATATTTGGAAGCCGCCATCTTCAATTTATAAATCTCCGACCTCAAAAACCCCCCACTTACCAATTTTGAATGGAATCGGACCAAATCTTGTCCGCTTTCTTTGAGTAGCCATTTTTTTTTATTTCAGCAAAAATTCCATAAATTATGAACACCAGCCAAACTTCAAGTTAATCGGAGTTATGGAATTTTTGTTGAAATTTAAAAAAATGACTGCTCCAAGATGACGGACAATGTTTGGTCCGATTCCATTCAAAATTGGTAAGTAAATAATTTTTTGTTTTTGTATAAATGACGATAACTCCGTTGTTATCAACACAAAACTATTACTGCGACATAATAGCATCTGTAAGAGAAAAAAAAGTTATTTGTAACTAAGTCATAGTGAGCTATGATCTTCATTTGAAAAACTAAAGTTGGTACTGATATCTCAAATTCTGGAAGAGTTGGTATAAATTTCATATTTTGTTCGAAATCACTTTGAAAAACTGCCATGAGAATGTGAAATTCCTATTCGAATATTTCCATAAATAAAAAAGTTACGGAAGAGACATGAAAATGATCAAAATCTGTTTTTTGCGTATAAAACAAAAACGAATAGATTTTATCAAAATATTTTTTCACATTATAGTTGGCCTTGACACACTCCACATTTGGTGTCATTTAACCGACCTCGTATCTCTCACCGGTTAAAAGATACCCATGGTGAGCATGGTAAGTAAGCATTTTCATGGAATTATCCCGACAAATTCTCGATATAAAGATAGTGTAAGTTCTTCGTGACATACCCTATATAGGGAAATTTCTGATGTACCTAAAGTCTACGTGAAACCTTTTTTTTTATGGCAAAACATAAAAGTATTTTGTTTCAACGATTCATTAACAACAGCACAGAAAGCAATTTATGATTCAAATTCCATTTGCTCAAATATTTTGTTTCCCGAGCAAACATCCCGAATAGCTTTTACAGCTTTGAGGTGTCTCGTTTCTCTTCTTCAAGCGAAACCCAGATTCAAAACAAATTTCCTGAGACAAAGTCCTTTGAATCAATTTCAAATTATCGAAAACTCCGAAAAAGTATAAGGGTATATATACTCTTGTAACGTGTATCCATACTAAAGTTTATCCAGACGAATTGCATTTTCTCTCCACCACTCTCCCTAAATGGATAGGGCAAGGGAAACCCAGCATCACGTATATACTACGTGCTGTAAACAAATACGGCGATATTATTAGGTATAACAGTGAGACTCATGACACTTAGCATCTTACACTGAGCTTATCAAATATCTTGAAAGCTCAGGGATCATTAATAGTAATAATAAATATGAATAATTTTATTGAGTCAGCATAAATGTACAACAAGAGTCTTATTATACAGATATAATATGTTTCGCAAACTGCCAGAGTTCAATATCACGATTAAATCGCTAATTGCTCTTCCACTCAACCGTTATGATAGACAATATTACTATCGCCACCGAAGATCAACTAGAGATTAACTTGCCTACGTCAACCATATTATACAGGGTGTTTCATCACTAATTGAAAATATTTCAACCATAGAATCACGAACTCAAAATATGAAGATTTAACCCAAATCACCTAGATAAAATATGTCTCCTGTCTGAGTAACAGGGTGTTTTATTCAAAAATTTTGAAATGTTTTTGCCCAGTTCTTCAAAACTATTTGGATGGAAGTGTAGGTACTATACATCTAACTGAATTATGTGAAATTATTTTTTCTAGCTATTACCAGAGGCGTACGACAGGGGCAAGTGACTGGTTGATCCTTCCCAAATTCTTCGCCACTGGCGGAATTGCAATTTTATCAGAATTTTTCGATTCTTCAATACTTCTCCCTGAATATTGTACTCTTTCTTCATAGCGATAAAGTCATTATTTTTCGAGATATTTCAAGTTAAACATGAAGCAGCAGCTGTTACAGGACGTTTCGAATTTTCTTATATATTACATAATTAAACACCCTGTAACAGCTCCTGTCTGTTATGTTATTATGTTTTTATTGTTAATATGGATTGAAGTTTAATTTTATTGATGGATACATTCTATTGATCCAAAATATTGACAAAATTAATTCACATTGAAATCAAAATGATTGTGCACTTCTATGTTTAACTTGAAATATCTCGAAAAATAATGACTTTATCGCCATGGAGAAAGAGCACAATATCTACGTCAAAATTGTTAGAGAATCGAAAATTTGTGATAGAATTGCAATTCCGCCAGTGGCGTAGAATTTTGGAGGGATCAACCAGTTAATTGCCCCTGTCGTACGCCTCTGGTAATAGCTAGAAAAGCTTATTTCACATAATTCAGTTGGGTGTATAATACCTACACTCCCCTCTAAATATGAAAGTGATACGTCAAATAGTTCTGAAGAACTGGGTAAAAAACTTTCAAAATTGTTGAATAAAACACCCTGTAGCTCAGACAGGAGACTTATTTTATCTAGGTGATTTGGATTGAATCTTCATATTTTAAGTTCGGGATTCTATGGTTGAAATATTTCCAATTAATAATGAAACACCCTGTATATGGCAAGCTTCATTGAAAAAACATTGGTATTCTCTATACAAGGTGATTCAAAAGGGGAGTATGCATGAAAATAAGGCAAAAAGTTCCTATTAATAGAGGTCCGAAAATGATTTCTAAGGAAGCTACGCCTCTCTCAATAGGACCTGTCAAATACGTTTTATTTTTTCTATAACTTCAAAATCCTTCACAATAAATTGACGAGAATTGGTGTACGGCATAAACATCTGATGATGAATAAGACTCTGAATTCAAAATTTCAAAGTTTAATTCAGTGTCGTCACATGCAGCATGCAGGGGAGGGTAAGTATGTAAACATACCTTCTTCTTTTGATATTCAGGTTATTGTGATTTCGTTTGAAAATTATGAAATTCTAGAGTTTTTCACTTGATTTTTAGCGTTCGATTTTATTTTCAAATGGTTGGTGAATGTCATTGTTGAATATGATTCACTTCGTCAAAAGGAAATCAGTTTCATAGAGCCTTGTCAAAAATTCAGATCTATTTCATGCTGTACGAATTCAAAGAAAAGATAATGAAATGAACTTATGACGTCAAAACATTATGGACTTTTAGAAAACAGAAAAGTAACCTATTTCCAACAAAAAAGAAACAGACAAAACAAACATTCCCATCAAAAGATAATCATATTCGCAATTCTCAATTGAAAACAATCTGAATCAGATGAAGTATTGTCCATTTTTGGTTTATACATATCATTGGTACCTTTATGTAAATTCATTACTCTTTTAGTAAAATTAATTTAAACATCAGAGCGTGCTGAAATATAATGCAATTTATACCGTGTTTGTGATTAACTAAAGATTCATGATAATATAGGTATTTATAATAGTACTTACCTTCGGTTGGTGTTTCGTTCAAGAATTAAAACGTAAAATGTGATATTTTTATAGGTCGACGAAAAAGTATTTGTCATCAAAAATAGTCGATTTTTCATTCGTACCTGAAATGTAATTTGTGGTTGGGGTCGACGAAAAAAATATTGGCATAACGTCATTACCGTCTAGCAACCACTCACTGGAAGAAACATGCGAACACGAATTCAAATTCAGTCAGCCACGGTATCCCATGGAATGTATTCCATCCTTGCGAGATCGTAAAAAATACCTATATCGAAAGCAAACTGATTCAACAGATGGTTCCCGGCACAGAATAAAATGATTGGCTTCACTGTTACGGTTTCGGATCAAATATTGCGTGTTCCGAATATGAAAATGTTCTCGACGTTCTCACGTAAACGGTAAATCGGAGTTTAATCGAGGAGAGTCACACTATTCGATATTGACGTAAATGTGATAGAATATGATGACCTTCCATTTTCGAAAAATAACAATTATCCGAAAGACTGAATATTAGGGAGACTGGAGCTGGAATGTACAGAGAACCTTATAATATGTACGTGTATGAAGCCGATATGCAAAGCCAGTTATGTGAGCAGCAACCCGGTTCCCCGTGAGAACCTGCTGACATCAACATCAGCAGAAATTCAACTTCAGGGAAAGAACGAGTTGCCTTGTGAACCGCAATTCAGAATAGACATGATCTTGGTAGAGTGAAGACGTATATTTCTATATTGGAGTAATCAAAACTAATTTTGATAAAGTGATTCACTACTTTCAGAATAAAAAACTGACCTTCAACCAGGAAAAAACATTCTTCATGCAATTTTATCCCCTCGCAAACCTTTATAATGAAAGCCAACTTCTGAAATACATTGAAAAATCAATCATTCAAACTTCTAGGCATTCACCTAGATTTATCTCTAAATTGGAATTCACATGTGTCAGCAGTAAGTAAAAAGTGCGCAAGTAACTCGTTTGCATTGAAAAGATTAAAACAATGTTCTAGTCAAGATGTAGTCGAAGTATACTATTTTTCGTGCATTGAATCTCATATTCGTTATGGAATCATTTTCTGGGGTAACTCTACAACATCAGACAGAATTTTTGTTCTACAAAAAAGGGCAAAAGATATATGTTTGGGCTAACTTATAGAGCATCATGCAAATCCACATTTGTTAAGAATAAAATTCTTACTCAGCCTTGTTTATACATTTTTGAGATACTGAAATTTGTGAAGCAAAATATGACTGACTTTGTGTATCAAAATGCTACTCATACATATCCAACACGGTATGGGCATAATTTACAATATGATATATCCATAGATTAGAATTGTACAAATCAAATCCTTATTATATGGGCTCAGTCTTATATAACAAATTGAGCAATGGAATGAAAAACATGACTAGTTTGAAAAAGTTTATGTCTGCTATCAGATCATTATTGCTAGAGAATGCCTTTTATTCCGTTGAAGAGTACCTTCAGTACTCTGTTTAGTGTCGGTAGATGATTTGTGTGAATGGAATGTGGAACATATGAGGATGTATGGATGGTCATTAGTTTGGGTGATAATAAAAATTGTTAAAAACTTTTAAGACTTGTCCTATATCATAATTGTATGATCTTCTTGGATGAATAAAGGTATTCTATTCTATTCTATTCTATTCTATTCTATTCTATTGTGAAACTTGATTGAATAACTACTTTTTTGTCTCTCGAAATATAAGTGCTTAAAATGTCTTTTCGGGGAAGTAGAAACATAAAGAGCCGAGTATATACAGTAGGTGATGCCTCCTTTGAAGAATATAATGTAGGATATTTGGTAAAAACATACGAATCATATCGGAGAGTCAGGTTGCACTCGCATGCAATCGAATAAAATATGAGCAAGTTTGAGAATGCCTCAAGCTGAGCCTCAAGCTCGAGCTCAAGCTATAACATAACCTTTGTTGAGATAGAGAATAGATAGAGAGTTCCTTCAACAATACATCCACAATTTCTCATTAACCTATAGCAAGTATATGAGTACCACTACTCCTATGCCAGTGGATATACGCCATCTTGACAGCTCGAACAGAAATAACACGGTGGAGGAGTATTAACGACCTTATTTATAAGCGATCAGATCACAACATAGGCCATATAGTGAATCATCCTGCGAGATATCTATCCTAGGAATACACATGAGGAAAATACGTGGTGAAATGCAAACTTGACCTCATTCAGGAGCTGTGCTCTTCAGTCAACAATAAATAGACAAAGGCCAAATATTCAAAAATAAATTAAGATTGAGAATGCATAGACACGACCTACTCGAGAATTGACTGAAATAGGAACAATCCAGCCTCTGGAAAATGAAATGTAATTTTCCTTGCAAAGGGGTCGTCGGAAATTCCGGTGTCGTGATGAAATTTTAATAATAATCTGCTCCTCGGAACACGTAATGTAGCAAAATGTGTTCCATTTTTGGTCCGCTATAAATGTATCTACGTATTCCAGGCGAGAGGTTTCCGGTGCTTCCGGCTTTGGAAAGTCCATGGTGGTAATAATGATGGGATTTCAGGATTTCGAGCCGGATCGAATCCCTGCGCGGCAATAAACTTGATCTGTGAAATAGTTATATGGGCGATTCATCAATCTATGAACTACAGATATACAGCCTGACTGACAAAAAACGCAGTAAGCCATACTGCCGCTATTATCCGATTTCAAAGAAGAAATGAGCAAATGATATGATTCATCAGATACTAGAAGGGTTTTTTCATCGCTTGGAGTGCACGAAAGGAAATTCCACGAAAAAGGTACTATCGGTGACAGTGCATTATGGATTTTTTTAGGGAGAAAACAAAACAATTCGTCTGTATAATGCCTTGGTCAGACCAAATCTTGAATATGCATCAGTAATATGGGCCCCTGAAGCTGAAAGTAACATCACTTTGATTGAAAGGGTACAAAAAAGATTCTTGAGGTATTTATATTTCAAGAGATATAAAGTGTTTTCTTATCTTATGCCAACTAGAAATCTGATTGAAATGTTCAACTTCCAAACATTACATCAAAGACGAAATATGCATTGTGTCTTGTTCTTGCATAGTGTTGTGAATAATTATAAATATAAAACATGCTACTTAATAAACTTCTTAGAGTTTCATGTACCAAAGATTAACCTTAGAATAAACAATTGTGATCTATTTTCTTGTAGTCCTTTTAATAGTTCTCCAATAAATTATATGCAAAATCAGTGCAATATTCTATCAAGGGACTTTAATTTAGATTTGTTGAACTGTACAGTTCTGGATATTAAAAAGTGTTTTAGGTAGATTTGTATGGACAGGTTTTAGTTATTTAAGGTTTACTGTTAGTGTTTTTGTGTTTTTGTGTTTTTTTTTGTCAGGCTAGTGATAAGCACTCACTTACATTTAAATACTGTTTAGATGGTGTTTGTAAGTTGTATCTATAAATAAAAAAAAAAAAAAAAAAAAAATGGCGACTCCAAGATCACGGACGAAATTGATTTGCGGAGGATTTGAAATTGTTCTTGAAATTTGTAAATTTAAAATGGCCACTCAAAGATAGCGAACGAGATTTGCGAATATGGTGCGAATCGACTCAGAATTGTTTTGTGGACGTTTTCGGGGTCGGCAATTTTGTGTTTGTTGTGCGAACGGAATTCATGAATTCAAAATGGCGGATTCAATATGGTGGACGAGATCTATGCGGATGAATTCGTTCTCGAAATAAATGAATTTGAATCGGCGGTTCTAAGGTGACTGTAAACTGTGACTGTGAACTGTGAACTGTGTCTGTGAACTGTGAAGTGTGAACTGTGAACTGTGAACTGTAAACTGTGAACTGTGAACTGTGACTGAGAACTGTGACTATGAACTATGACTGTGAACTGTGAACTATGACTGTGAACTGTGAACTGTGAACTGTGAACTGTGAACTGTGACTGTGACTGTGAACTGTGAGTGTGAACTGTGACTGTGAACTGTGACTGTGAACTGTGACTGTGAACTGTGACTGTGAACTGTGACTGTGAACTGTGACTGTGAGCAGTGACTATGAACTCTGACTGTGAACTGTGACTGTGATCTGTGATTTTCAACTGTGATTGTGAATGTGATCAGATTCGATATGAAATTATTGAGAGTTTTTAGGGACGGACGTTTTGAATATGTTATGTTGTCGACTTATATGAGTCCGGTCAGATTCTTATGGATATCAATCGAATATATATGCTGGAAAGAATATAGAAGATGACCACCATATATTCAATGGCGGACCCATAAATCATGGAATGAACATTCTTGGAATCATGTCCGAGGTGAACAAAGCAATAAAATAACAGTGGAAAAACATTATCAAAGATAAGCTTTACAAGCAAAAGCTCTGACAATTTTTATGATATAGAAACTTCTGGCGAGATTTACCGTTTACCTGTGTGAATGAAGTAAATACAATTTCAGTTCAATCTTGACATGAGTAATTCTGGGAAGAAAATTATGTATTCCATGAAATGAATTCACATGAAAAATGATTTGATGTGAAGTATTATTTTCTTCTTCTGGAATCATTTGAAAAAGAGCTTGTCCCTCAACTATCAAATTCTTTCACACTCGAAACGTGATTTTCTAGTACGTTTATTGTTTAAGCACTTTATGAAAACAGCATGCGTCGACTGAATATCGAATGAGGACTAAGTGAGCGTTGAATAAGGCATAACTTTGTCGAGATGATCGGCGCATCGCGTCTTCCAGGAACTTGTTTATAAAGTGAAACTTAAATGGCAAGGTTGGAGTTCGGAGTTGTGAAGTTTGTTGGCGACCGTGACAGAATGAGAAGAGCAGAGTTTTTCAATTCTGCAGAAACAATTTCAATTCTTATAAATATTAATAAATTCCTCATTTCAAGAAAATAGATTTATCACTATAAGAATAACTTTGTGTGAGTATATATTGTTTATCTCGTTGTTTATAGTTTGTAATTCTGACTGAATGTTGTTGAAAAGAGTATGCTGCCTTATTCGAATGACTTTTATGATGTTTTCGATATTCAGAATATATCTCAATTTGATTGCACCTCCCACTCCACTATATCACAGGTATCAGTCGTGAAATCCTTTCAAATTTGGATTGGTATGTATAACTATCAACATGATCATCAGTTTCTCAGTTTTTCAGAGACGAGCATCATTTTGAACAGTGTTGTGAGGTTTTATTGATATAAAAAGGGGTCGAATCTCCATACGCGAAAATTTGCCTCAGTTCAAATTACCAGGATAGGTTTCATTCATTATATTTTCTGTTTTCCAACAATGATGATTCCAAATTAATTGCTAATTTTGAAAAGAAGAGGAGATGAAAAAACAAGAGATACTTTTTTGTTGAACACATCTCTGTCGAGTAAATGATTATTCAAGTTCGCAAAAATACAAGTTTATATATGCCTGTTTTTTTAATTCAAACTCACTGAAGGTACCATATGAAAATTCAAATATAGGAGTTCAAAACCATGAATGACGATACTACAAGGTTAGTTGCTCTTCGAAGAGAATCCTCATATGATTCCGAAAAAAATTTACCACTTTTTAAATCATTCAAGAATGTTCATGTGGGAAAATATTGATTTTGGAATGAAATATTACCGTAATCTTCAACAATACACCAATATACATATACATTGCTACACACATACACAAATATTCATGAGCATTCAATTATTTCATTGCCAAAGATTGAGAAACCATTGAGATATTCTTCAATAGTATAATGAGCTTTTGAAATTAGAATTGTTTCCAAATTGTTCTTGAATTTCTTGCTGGTAAGCAATCTCAATGATTCTGAAAGCTTATATATGTAGATGCTGATAATGAATACGGAACATTCCTCTGAATATATAATAAGCTAGTTTTTATATTGAACAGATCATTTTGATTTCTTGTGTGTATGTTCGTTCTGTTTTGCCCATTGAATAGTGACATTTTTTCATGAGTAAACATTGTACCTTCGTAAATGAAAAGACATGATAAAGTCAATATTTTCTTCACTATGAAATGATTGATTGTCGATTATAGCAATTTCGAAAATGATTCTCAGACAGCGTTTTTGTCATACAAATCTTACTTAGAGTAATTGGCATTCCCCAAAACATCAAACCCTATCTGATGCGACTCTGAATATGCGTTTTAGACCAGCATTGCTGCTTCAATATATATATTTCTGAATATTACTTTCAGTGCATAACAGTATCTTAATGAATTATATCGATTCTTATATCCAAAATCTCTATAATGCCTTTTCAATCTAAGGTACTTATTTCATAATGAATGATGAAAGCACCACAGTACCCTTGATTCGATTCGAAAAATTCATAATATATTCTCCTAATGTTGACAGAAATTCAACTTTGCATAAAGTACCATTGAAATCATGCATCACAATCTTCTTCATTGAAAAAATTTAAACTTTTTATTTATCTTCGTTTCTTTCAATATTCAGTCAGTCAACATCATCATCATCTAAAACATTAGAAGAGAAAAATTTTTGAATCGGCTGAATCTCCTCAGAATTCATCACATGACGTTTCTCCTACATCACCGGTTGCGATCGTTCATACGGCTATATACAGGCTATAAACAGAATGTTATTAAGTTCAACTATAGCTCCCAGGAACTAAAAGTGTTGCCTAGCAACATACCTATGTTTGTGTCAGGAATAGAAACTTCAATTCAAGAGCTAATTTTGGAATCATAATGCGGACGACTTTCGTGTCTGTTGCAGAAAAATGAAATTCAATGTAAATCATATATTTTTTCTGCAACCGACACAAAAGTCGTCCATTTTGATACCAAAATTAGCTCTAAAATTGACGTTTCTATTACTGACACAAAAATAGGTATGTTGCTATGCAACATATTTAGTTCCTAGGAGCTAAAGTTGAATTTCAGTTCCTAGGAGCTAAAGTTGGGTTGAGACGCATACCTGATTTGTTTCCGATTTCAGCAGATTTGGCATTTCATACCCATGCTGGAGATATAAATACACCTTATTATAGTTCAGTATTGGAATTATAAACATCTCAATTGAGTATTTTTGTTTTGATCAGGGAAGCCTTCAAGATTCAAATACTTGCTTGATTTGTATTTCATTCGTTATTCTCGGGATGGATAACTTGTTTTTGAATAATCACGGCAAGCAATAGTTTTTTTGTCTCACACAACGATATTGTTTAGCTTCATTTGATTATCAAGTCAATCACAGTGTAGTGTGAAGAGGAATAAATAATCACTAGTATCATTGTTGATATGCTCACTAACCTAACATTTTCCACGTCTTGTTCCTATAGCTGGCACTGGCGCGGTATTTGCCATTAGAGCACCTGGTCCGTACACAAATATGTCACTCTGTGGTTGTATTTATATTGAAACTACAATTCGAACATCCTAGAAAACCTAACTTGCTGTTAATGCAGGTAGAATATTCTCACCACATGGATTATTT
Organism: Phaedon cochleariae; assembly: GCA_918026855.4. Lineage (NCBI taxonomy): Eukaryota > Metazoa > Arthropoda > Insecta > Coleoptera > Chrysomelidae > Phaedon > Phaedon cochleariae. The sequence goes on from OU896708.1 coordinate 60,837,138, forward strand.
GTCAATATTTGTTGCATTGCATACATATGGCACGGCATTAGTGGTTACTTCACATGTTTATTTGAGTTAATTGTTTCGGTTGCAGAAAAAATAGCATGTTTCATTCGGATCAAAAGTGACTTTGTTCGACTCGCAAATTTTGCATTTGCGAGGCGGTGCGTTTAGCGAAGCCGAGCACTTTTGATCTTAATAAAACAATCTACTATTTTATGCTGAACTCGAAGAAATTAATCGACTGTAGAAGTCCGGACCCAAAAGATATCCATCATCAGCCAGAATTAAATTATTGTGGAGAAGAAAAAGGCGAAAACATGGTTATAATTAGCATGGTAAAACAATAAACATGTTCTGATAACTGTTTTACCATGCTAATTATAACCATGGTTTTGCATTTCTCTTCTCCGCAATAATTTCTTTCCGGCTGATGATGGATACCTTTTGGGTCCGAAACATGCCCCCCCCCCTTCTTGAATTTGGAATAAAACGTTGTGGAGACGACTTGGAGAGTTTTTATTATATTTTATCTCGAAGAGGAGGTTAACTAATATATCATTTTGGATCGAGAACTCCTTTTTATGTCATATTATGTATCTTAGATAAAAAAACAAAACGACACCTATAAAGGGTTTCTTAGTTTTATATGATTCCAATTGTTCCACTGATGATGATTGATTATAGGCGAAAATTATTACTGACATTTTGAATATACTTCAAATACAGAGTCTCTTTATCATATCGATACAAGCACAAAGCCAGAAACTATTGATCATTCTAGAACACGTGATTTTGACATGGTTTCTTGAGGGGCACACAAACTATCTGTTAGGTTACCTTTGATGAGCATTGCTCTGGCCGTCCGCATCGAGGTCCGCATCCCTGCCACATCCACAATATAATAACAGTTTCACCAAACAAAATTCTTTCTGGTTCCAACTCGGATTCCAATACCTGTTTTTGAGATAACTTTGATGTGTAATTCACATGATATTCACTAGATGAATTATGAACGATTATATGTTCCAGAATTATACGATCAGAATGAATTTTGCCATCATGAATGCTTGAACCGAATGTTCATGGAAAAAGAAGAAGAGTTATTTTGAATTGAACAAACTGTATCTCAAAAATCCAACATGTGACCACTTCTTCATATAAATTTCCTGTAAAAGTTGAAGAGTTTTCAATGAACATAATAAACTCCTTGTATTTCAAATTTTATTTTGCTTCATTAACTATTCAAGAACGGCGTAGCAAAGTTAAAAGAAGTTCGTGAGATTAAAACATATTTTCCATGTTTTCTGGAGAAATGTCATTCTAATCTTTCTAAGCAGTTGCAGATTGGTATTTAGCAAAATATAAATTTTTTTTCTTCTGGAATCTCTATACTAGCTACCTTAAGAGAGAGAATAAAACCAACTATACTAAATATTATATCTCTAGTCGAGAACTTTTACAGCCTCACCTCGAGCCTCACATTCATCTCGACTATTCTTCATCAGAGTATTTCTCGTAGGGGACTTGATGTAAGAATCTATCACAATTCCCTAAATGGCATCGGGGGTTACTTTTTATTCTCGAATTCGGTCTTTTTTATCTGCTGTTGATCTGATACTCAATCTCTTATATAAAATTCTCATTTCACGGTGTTTGTTGCCAAAGTTATTTTTCAAACTGAAAATTCAAGATGACGGATACAATATATCGGACGAGTTTTGTTATTATGTTCCCATTCTATTCAAAATCAGTATCTGGGCGATTTCGAGATTGGAGATTAGGATTCTTTCGTCAAAATTAGGAAATTCAAGATGACGGATCCAATATGGCGGACGAGTTTTGTAATTATAGTCCGATTCTATCCAAAATTAATATCTGGGGTATTTCGAGGTTGAAGATTATGATTCTTTCGTCAAAATTTGGATATTCAAGATGATGGATCTAATAAGGCGGACGACTTTTGTAATAATTATAGTCCGATTCTATTCGGAAATGATATCTGGGGTTTTCGGGGTCGGAGATTATGATTTCTTCGTCAAAATCACAAAATTCAAGATGGTGTCTGGTGGTGTTGCAGGGTCGGAAACTTTGATTCCCTCGTGTCAAATATTTGAAATTTAAGATGGCGAACGAGTTTTGTTATTATGGTTCCATTCAAAATTGGTATGTGAAGGATTACGGTGTCGGAGATTATGATTCCTTCGTCAGAATCAAGTAGGTAATTCAAGATCAATATGGCAGACGAGTTTTATGAAATTATTTACCGATTCTATTCTCAATTGGTATCTGGGAGGTTTTTGGGTCGGAGATTATGATTCTTTTATCAAAATTGAGATATTTATGATGACGAAAGGAGTTTTGTAATTATGATATGGGGGTTTTCGGGGTCGGAGATTTTTTTTGTCGAAATTGGGAATCCATTATGGCGAACGATGACTATTGTAATAATTAGTAGAAATACTTAGTTGAACACGCTTTTATAGATACTGTAAGAAAGTAAAAATTGAATAGTATCTTGAAAAATAAAAGAGATAGATTGCCGAACTAGAAAGAAGTAGGGAATAAAATGAGTAATGAAAGTGTATTGATGAATATTTAACTAAAGAATATATTTTCTAGGAATAATGTATACAGTGTGACAGGAGGAAGGGAAAGTCCGAAGATGAAGTCAATTACGTAAGGAACGAGGGTGCTTCCGTAAAAAGTGCAACAAAATTTAATTTTTCAGAACTGAAAATTTTCCAGGAAAAATATGAATGGTTAGTGAATAAGGCGTCCTGATTCCGAATCTGAAGTGATTTTCGACCTATTTTGACTCCTAGTATCATTTTCCGGAAATTGGGGTGGTTCCATGGCTGTTGGCGAGCAGTATATATCACTGAAGATGACCGCACTTGGTCATATAGTGCATTTTTGGTATATCTCTCGCTCCAGCAAATTTCAGGATCCTTACCAAACGATTACGATAGATACAGGGGTGTTTCCATTAGAAGTGGGTCACAATGTATATAATATATGTATAGCAAAACAATGTTTGCCGGGTCAACTAGTTTATATTAAATATACTTATATCTATGCTGTTATGCAACCCGATAGTCTCGTTTCAATATTACGATTGCATTTCTCCCATTCGAATGAAATTCCGCAATAATTCTTCTGCTCCTCACATCTTTCGGTATTCCGCAAACCCTCTTGTCTATACAACGAGCTTCATGCTAATGCTTGAGGCAGATAGAATCCACTTGAAATTCTATAGTTTACAAGAAATAGGGCCCTATTTCGTGATATAATTCCATACATACATAACCAAACAGATATACCGAAATGAGCAATCCTATTATCCTCATCCCTTAATATTCGTGGTGTATTCCTATATATCCTATATAGCTTCATACATTAATATTTTCTCGATCATTAGTCATCCTTTGGTAGTTCACATTGTTGTTGACAATGCATAAGCTCAAATAGCTAGACAGATCACACACCAGCAACTAATTCCCCGACTACTTTATACCTATTCAAGTCTGTTGTTGTACAACAACAAGACATTACAAACAAGAGCCATAACAAGACTGAGCAAGTTTCAAAAAATGCATCTACATGAATTACGGGGGCCATCAGATCATATCGCCTGTTGTGTATGTAATCGGAAAATCTAATAGAAAAATGTACCAACGTCTCTGAATTTGTTTATTGCGTAACTAATCAATAATAACATACATCCCTTGTTTTTCCAAGTCACTCAATGAACTCAATGTTAAATCTATATAACATTTCCCCTCCTCACAAAGAGATACGTAATATAATTATAGTAAAATAACAAGTCATAACAGTTGAAAATCATTCAAATGAGAAGGCTTCTTTCTAGCCCTCCTAAGTCTACATGCGGTGGTAGCTTCTGGCTGCTCATGGAGCGGAGATTCGGGAAGATCTGCTTGAGGCTCTACAGTTGGTATGTCTTCAGACTTTGGAGATACAGCTTCAATAGTACTTCTAGTTTGAGGTTCTCCATTCTCATATGGCATAAAATAGTCGAGATTATTTTCATCCGAATCCATATCTCTATAGTGGTATTACTTCCGATTGAACGTAATTAATTAATTAATAAAACGTTACATATCTGACACTCCATTCAGAGTGGCCATACCAGACAGAACTGAAAGGAATATAATGAAGAACTCAGCACCATATTGCAGAGAGAGATCATCGGTCGTCACACGAAGTTAAGTGACATTGAGTTAATTTTACAGCAGAGGTTGAAAACAAGAAATCACAACAATTTGGTTGCCGTAAATCACATAGTAATCGAATATTGATTGAAATTTTTCTTTTTTTCAGGTTTATTGCTGATGAACTTATATTTAGCAATGAAATATATCGTAAAAAATTCTCAAATTCTTTGATGAAAAAATTAAACATATTGATACGTCACTTCATGTGAGACAAACTTATATTGCTTGTAATATATGCCATGCTAGCGCCATGTCAATACAATAGCATTAGATAGTATAGATAGATATATTTCATTTGATCATGTTATGTAACAAAATTATATTTATGACAAGTCCTTTGGATACATGGGTACAAGTACTCAATATTATGTAAGTGTAAAGCTCACATCATTATACGAGATAGAGGAACGAATTTTTAAACCAAACATGGGGTAAGAATAAATTTGAAATCATCTTGTATATGTAAAATTCATAAAATCTTGGATAGAGTGAGAGCCATTTTCAAAAGATATTCTTTCACCCTCCTCCTGAACACATGTATGCTTGAAAGCGTCACATCAAGTGGTAGGTGATTATAAAGTTTCAAATCCGATGTGTCACGCCTTGACATTTCGAGCATGACCTTTGGTTGCCGGAGTTTTTCTGCATTTTTAGTGGGGTAGTTATGGAGGTCAGAGTCAGTGGGAAAAGAGTTTTTGTTCATATGGAAATGAAGTGAACTGTAGAATATATAAATACAGGACAATATCATGATTCCGTATTTTTTCAAGAGTGGTTGGCAATGATCATTGAATGGTGCTCCAGCTATAACTCTGATGTTATTTTTTTGTATTCGAAATGCTCTGAGTTCATGGGTGGACTCACTTAGGAGTGTTTGGAGCGGTTTGGAGTGTAAAACTCAACAAGTGGATTCGAATGCTTGTAGTGCGAGCACCACATGTGTTTCACACTGGTCCATCGGATATTATCTCCCGACAGAGACGAAATATTCTCGGAAATACGCTCGCCTTCAACTTATTAGCTGAGTTTGAATCGCGGTTCGTTTGGATATTCGCAAATGGGACATTATTCCCATTAATTTGCTGTTTGTTACAACTCGTTATCACATTTGGAATTTTGTCCGGAATAACAGCAGCAAATACATCGCTGTCCCATGGATTTGGCTCAGATTGAAGGCTGGCACAGATAGGTTTCTGAGATCTACCATTCAATTGATATCGGATGGCAGAATTGTTATCACGTTATCAAATCGCGAAATTGAGTGCAAATTAATGAACAGGAAAGTGCAATTTTTCAATTATTTTGCTCAGGATAGTGATTGGCGATAAAATACAATGTTATCACATACCTTTGGAACATATAACATTTCGTTATCAGATGACGGTCCAAATTTGCAGCAGGGTCTCCCACTATTCACAATACTTCCGCCTATGCTATGATATCTAGAGAACTTGATGACAGATTGATTGATTGATTGATTGATTGATCGATTAATAGCAGAATGATCAGTCAGGGTTCGAGGCCCAAAACACTGCAGCCACTGGGCCTATTGTATTCCTGATCATGCCTGTTCATGCTGTTGGCTCAGGTGAACAGGTTCGCTACCTTGATGAGGTTTAGCAGCCTCTTCACCAAATCATTCGTTGGAAAAGCCTCTTGAGAGTTTAATGCTCCCAGAAGGTTGTATCTCCAACGTGCTAGTGCTTCGCACTTCAATATGACATGGGTGGCAGTTTCCTCCTCCTCGTTGCATAGTCTGCATATGGGTTCGTTTGTATAGATGCCCATTTGATGCATAATTATGCTTCCTCAAGGGGCAGTTACCGGTTATTAGTCCCGTCACTTGTCTAATCTGACTCCTGTTTACGCTCAGAATGTCGTTAGTCACTGTTCTGGACAGTGTTTCAACTATCAGTTTACTGTGTCTGGGTCTGATGACAGATTACTTGACTGTCTAATACTACACCAGGTACACTACTTGTATTCCTTTATAATCGTGTGTAGCTGAACACATGTTCAATCACAATCATCACAAGCATATTAATAACCTCAAATTAGTTGAGCAAGTTAATGATGTTAGAGAACTAGATGCATAAAAAGCTTAGAAATAGTTGAGAGTAGTAATAGAGTAACGAATAAGGATAATGGACCTATCTCATTTAGCCCTTTGTATAGTTTAGTAATATAACATGTGAACTAACATGACTAACATTAATTTGGCGGTTATTGTCTATTCACGGTTGAGTGGACATATTCTTAGTATGTAAGTAGCCCACTAGGATACTGCATTTAGTTTCAATCTTCTCCTGAAGATGCTAACATAGTTAGCGAAACAAGTGTCGAGGTTTAAAAAATCGGTTTGATTAGTGGAAAAACAGTGTGTAGTGTAATAGCTATAACATCTTTTGAATACATCATACATCTCGTATGTTTCATTACAATGTGAACACATAACTTGAAGCAATTCTAGAACAAGAACTCCTCTCATTCCGAGCAAAGAATAATGAACAAAATAATGGCAAAAATTTCAATTCCATAATTGCCTCGGGATCAGCCTGATGCTGCTCGAAACTTTTATCGCTTGAGATTTTGAAAGTTTTATTGCATGCCAGAAATACAATGTTGCCGACGCTTCGACAACTCCATATCGTTTGTTGCTGCTGACATCAATATTTTATGTTAGGAGCACGAGATAGTATAATACCAGATAACATCGTAAAACCGTAAGCTCTATATAGATCCCTAGTCGCCGTGGTGCCAAATGCACAATAGTATACCGGGTGTTTTTCAGAAGTGGCTCACCACTATAACTTTTTTGTTTCCAAAGATGAAAGAATAAAATCCCGTGTGTGAGTATAGTACATGAATATTACATTATTTGGCATATTCAATTGTTTTTTTATCACTTTCGATTTGACCGGAAATGACCCTTATTATCTTATTTCGAATGGGACACCTGTTATATTTCAACTTATTTCGATGTGAGTACAATGAAACCCCATTTGCTACTTTTTGACATTTATCATCCTGGAATTTTAATTTTTCAATTTTTCATCTAGAGTGCCATGAGTTGAAACAGTTGATTTTGAATCAGGTTGCCAAGGAAAAATCGATTCGATGGTTTCCATTTGTTTCACCGGTTCATTAAAAATTTGCGTAATTATGATTTCAACGCATTTTTTTTAACGGCTCATTACCATATCTGGAAAGAGTATTTTGTTACGAACTCGTTCATACCATATAATCGATATTTTGAATCAATATCCAGTATTATAATCTGCCAAAACGCTCTAATGGTGTATTGTATAAGCGTCATCGTTATTAATGAAATATAATTAAGGAGGCTTCCAAAAGTGATATTAAACAATTTTTGCTATGGCATTTTCACAAATTACAAATACGTGTTTTTATACATACTGATGTGATATTATTTCTTTGTTCTCAATTTGAATTTTCGAATAAGTAATTGAAAGGAAATTATCTCATAAGCATATTACCTACCTACAATATTTTTTGGTAGAAATACACTTCTTCACAAATTAAAAATAATCCAAAAATAATAATAATAATTTCAACGGTGCTTGTTATCGTTTTTGAAAATTCTCCTACTGAGTCTTTCGATTTGACTTCAACTTGGCAACAAATTATGAAAAAAATAGCCACTGCGCCGCCTACAAATTGGATGAGCCGGCCCTGTATAATCAAGTTTATTGATCAGAATATAGGTTGAAAACGCAGGGGTCACAAATATACTTATCCTTCCATGCTGTTCCTGTTATAGACATGAGCCAGATGTTTCATATAATTCAACATCTCACAAAAAGCAACACTTATTTATCTCCTTTTTATGATTAAAAGCTCCTCTACACAAACTCCTTCAACCTTTTCAATATCTTTATCTGTCATACGATTGAAAAAACCTATAAAATGCGAGTGGTAATTTTTTTTATACACTGTAGAGAAATATAACTGACGTGAAGTCGGTTTGAAATACTTTCAGACGAGTCTCCGAAATTGAATCTTCGACTTCCATTTATGAAAGTTAAGTCGACAACTCGGTCGACAAGGATGAGCAAGAAAATTGTATTATACTTGATATATTCCCGAATACGAGGAATAGAAATAAAAGCATTATTGTTGGATAAATCAATTTCACAGATAATGTACGGTCCAGTTCTCTGAGAAGTGTTTAACAGGTTGGCTAAATTAGTAACGAACTTTTTTTATCCACCCAAGATTTTCGACTATTGATATTTGGTAGTCTAGAAAAACAACATTTATCAATGTGGTTAGTTTTTCACATTTCCACTCAGTGGTATGGGTTGCGTGCAAGAACTGTCAGATGACCGACACTGGAGGCAAAATATTGAAACCCAAACGTCACTTTACCTATATTTGTTTACGAGTGATTGAAATAGTTTTTCACAATTATTTTGGCATACGAATCGTATTTTTCCGGTATTCATCAATTCGCTCATGCCATCACATTATGCTGTTGTGAAATGCACAAAAACTGCAGCGGAAGACGAAGTAATCCGGTTGGTACAATATGATTCAAAAGTAAGTACCTACTATAGTCACTCACATAATTATGGTTTTCATTTTTGAAATTTGGTAATTTCTCTGATTTCTCATCGGAATTCTTTCTGCGATAGAAGCTAATAGAAATACATCTGAAATGTCTTAAATAATGCCAGAAAATTGGATTCATGCAAGCAATCGGGAGGACTGGTCTGACATGCTGACAATCGTGTGTGTTGTAGACATTTTCAATCTATTAGCAGTATTAGCTTGTATTGCAGAAGTGACAGAAGGCAGAAGGAATTTTAATGAGGAATGACAACATTTCATGATGATAACTATGTGAGATTACTATTTACCTGAAAAATCATATTCTTTAGTCTCTTGCTGCATTTTTTGTGCATTGTACAACAGCACAATGCGAAGGCATGCTCAAATTAATGAATAGCGCAAAAAACACGATTCGTATGCAAAAATATTGTGTAAAACTAGTTCAATCCTTTGATTCCTCAGTAACCAAGTAAAAAAGTGAGGTTGTGTTTCAATAATTCACAGAAGAATGAGGTTGTGTTTCAATATTTTGCCTCCAGGGTCGGTCATCGTGCACGCGACCTATAAATAAAGCTGTGAAGCTAGTCATTCATCTACTATTTCATTGATTATTGCTATATTTCTAACCTAACAATTGATATACTCTATACAAGCACTTGGTTGAGACATTGCTATACATTCGAATTATGGATTACAGTTGTAGATACTTCACTAATTAAAACTAACAACAAAATATGAGTGTATTTTCCTCCAAACTCTGACAAGTCACGTCAAAATACACACCTCAACGTCCAAAATATACTGAATGATTCGCCACAGAATCATTCCCCATGATGATAGGATCCTCGCGTGCAAGTAAATGTACAGCAGCAAGTATCTGAAATACTTAGCTATAAATGTTCTCTAAGTACTCTTTATGCTGATATATTACAAAAACTCTACTGAGATTTATTTTCACATGTAGTAGAATGAAAGAAGCAAACCATCGTCTTCCATCTGTGATTCTATTAAAACCTTTAACATAAATACTTTCGGCATGTGATAGAATTTCCAAAATTTAAGGATTGACTTTTTGAATCCGTCAAAATTGCCGCCAATGGTGCGGCAATCTAGATATGACATAAACTTTACCACCTATGGTGATCAATTCAGCATTCGAAATCAACAGTTGGATTGGTGAAAATCACAAAATAAGATTCACTAGCTGGTCATTGAATGAAATACTCCCTCTGTGTTGTTTTTCTCAATATATTCGTGGTGATTTTCACCACGATGCTGTTGATTATTTCGAACTTTTCGCATTTAGTTTCGTTGCCTAATAAATGATAATTAGGTTGTTTCAACATATTAGAGTATATTTCACCTCGTACACTAAGTACTCCGTGTGAAATGGTGACCGAATGTATACTCGATGAAAATCAACGAAAATTACAGTGTAGGAAGAGGGGAACCAGGCCAAAAAGAACATTTAGAGGAGATAACATGAGCCATTTATCATTGCCGTCATAACCAGTGAGCATTTGGAATAATTACAGCATTATATCCATTAATGCATCAAGTTTGGAGAACGACATTATCGTTCAGAAAACAACGATAAATAACAGGGGCGGATCTATGTATGTAGGAACTTTTGGGGCTGCAGTCCAGGGTTCGTGTGAAATTTCGAATGAAGGCCTTCATCAGAGATATACTCAATAACGAAATATAATGTTGACAATCAATTCGGAATAAAATTAATTTGGATATGTTCAAAAACTCTTTACTATGACTCCGAACTCGAAATAATGGTCCCAGATTACAATGAATCCAAGAGTCTTATTATCATCAAGACGAATATCTACACAGGGCGATAAATCATCTACACGCTCTGTATTGCAGAATCTGTCAACTTGCCATACAATAAAAACAGTGTTATCCAACCCTGAATCCTGATAAAACACAGATGTGAAAATATTTTCTTGATTGGAATGAATATTTCCTCGGATTGAAGATGTATGGTCTCATAACAATTCGATATTCCATAGATATTCTTCAAAGAATTTGTTATTCCCAAGGCAAGCCACAATTGAAAGCAGAATCAAGCAGTAATGTCATCTGATTTCGAATTTTTTTCCCGAAAGGGAATCCCAATAATGTTCGGGAAACATCGTGTGTATCTTGATGGATAGGAAGAGGTGGTAGGCTTTATTTGTTGAATCCTATCTCTGGGCGCCAGTTTCTAGAACAGATTGTATATTCTGTGCTTTTATTTGTAGATCATGAGAAGCTGTTGAGGTGTGATGACTAGCTTTTCGCATGGATTAAAAAACAAAGTTTTTGAGGAGCAGCATACCCGATGGATCTGAGATGATTTTCCCACGAAAAAGTATTGCTGATGGAAATACCGAGCATAAATATAGTGGAAAGACATTGAGATATCAGATAGACCGAGTTCCGCCTTTTTATAGACAAAATATACCGGATTGAGTTTTGGTGGCATTGAATTCAACTAGGTTGGGCTGTAATTTTAGCAAAAACTCTCAATAAAAGGTATTTATACAGTATTGTTTTATCCTTAAAAATGTTCTTATTCTGAGATGAATATTTCTCAAAATGATCATAGAGTACACAAAACTATTATCATTGAGGACTTTTCTCGTCATAAACCACGTGCAATTAATGAAACAGTTATTTCTCTTGTTGGTGCACTTTTGATAGGTATAGTTTTATTGCTGACATCGTCCTCTCTATATTCTCTTAACGAACGAAAATTGTGGTAATTTCACTACAAACTTCAAGAACTCCAATTGCTTCATGTCGTATAGTAGACCATATACTCTTGTGGAAAGTTAATGAATAATACCATTTATAATACTGCACGATACATGAGTTTTGTTTCATTACTTCTCATTTCCCAGTGGCGTACCCAGAAGTGTACTTTGGGGGCGAATATATTTTTTTTCAAACACATTTTTCATTCATGATCATTGGTAATCACTACAATAATTCTGATGAGCATTACAGAGTGAAATCTATAAGCGCCTTAGCTTCTGATATCCAAACATTTATTCAAGCGACAAACATTCGTGTGATAGTTTGATTTCGGCTTCGATAATGATTTCAGGAATATCAGGTCGGAGTATCAGTAGACATACATATAGACAATATCTTCTGAATGGATTTGTTCCTGTGATTTGAATTCTCATTGGAAGAAATAGGTGCGGAATTTTCATTCAGCTGTAACGACAACTCACTTCCATCAGTTTCAAGTTTCAATTGCTGATGTTGAAGTATTTTTATCGTCATCGTTGTTTTGACCAAGCTAGTCTCACACAACGACCAATGATACGAAACCCTTCTTCTTCTTCTTCTTCTCTGCACAGGTGGGCGGGTGCGTAGACCAATGCACTCAGGCCTCTTCAGTCGGGCCCATTGTGCGCCCACTTGTCCTGTGAATCAGCTGGGCATGCCAATTTCTTTGACGAAATTCAGCAGCTTCCTCAGCTGAGTCACTTTCACATACTTTGGGTGCAGTACAATGCTCCCAAAGGCAGCTTTCCTCTGATGCACCAGCGCGGGGCATTCAGTGAGTATGTGCGATGATGTTTCATCATCCTCCAAGCACCATCTGCAGATGGGATCATCTTTGATCCCTATGAGTTCTAGGTGCCTGTTGAGGTGGTTGTGCCCAGTTAAGAGCCCAACTACCATCTTGAGATCCCTTCTATTAAGTGACAGAATCTCTCTCGTGAGCCTTTTTGAAGGTTCCTCCATATGGAGCTTTGATTGTCTCATTCCTGGTGTGTCCTGCCATGTTTCAAGTAACTGCCTCTGTAGCATTTCCTTCATGAAAGACATAGCCGTACTATTGGGTATTCCCAATATCGGTTCTGGTCCAATGGGTGTCGTTCCTGAACCGATCTTGGCTAGTCTGTCTGCCTCCTCGTTCCCCGGGATACCAGAGTATCCTGGAACCCACATGAGGCTGACTTTCCTAGTTTTTGCCATATTTTCTAAGGCACTTCTACACTCGGACACCAATTCAGTTGTGATCCTATTGGATCTCGATGCCATAATAGCAGCTTTACTGTCCAAGCATATGGTGACTGGTCCACGTCCACTTCTGCCGAAATTTTCTTGGACACACGTCAGAATTGCAAACTTTTCGGCCTGGAACACTGAAGCGTATTTGCCAAGAGGTACTGAGATTCCTTTCCCTGTTCCTCCTTCATATACTCCTGCACCAGACCCGCCACCAAACCTTGAGCCATCCGTGAACCAGGATGATTGGTTGGCAGGAAGCAGACCTGGTGTATTGCCAGTCCATCCCTCTCTTGTAGGAAACATGACATGCGGAGCTTTATTGAAATTCAGAACTGGCAGAGTGCTGTCCCTTACCATCTTCACTTACGAAACCCTTATATACATGAAAAAGTGATAAGTGAAGAAAAGTGATTTCTTTCTATCCACATATGGGAGGGGGGGAATTATCCCCCTCAATTCTTCCCGTTCGTACGCTACAGCAGTATTTCTCAATGGTCGATTCGACCGGCATTTTACTGGGAGACAAATATGAGGTGTGCCAATGGACGTTCCGGACAGAAGGTAAATATGAAAAAATAATGAAAAGAAACCTCTAACTAATTTCCAGAAGTGTTCAATAATGGAATGGACAACATTAATGGCAGATAACGGAAGAAACACAACAACTTTCCTAGCTAATGCCATGCAAAATATAAATTTTTCGGTGTTAAGCCCCACTTTAGACGTTATTGTTTTTTCGCAAATGGTGAGTCTATCGAGTTCCATTAAAAACATCTATTTTGTTCAAAATCGAATGACCAAAAATAATCTTGGATGAAATTTCGAGAATATCAAGAATCACGATGTTTTTTCAGCAATTTCAGCTTCCAGTACACAGACGAAATTGAACCAGATTGCAAATTACATGACTTTCAAATCTCATTACCCATTTCGAACACAGAATATTTAATTTTATTGCCAAACTATGGGTCCTTAATGATTCATTACAGTCAAACAATATTCCGTGATTTCGATAATTTTCGCTGTTTGATGAAAACCAAATGAAATTATTCACATATCATATTCTACATATGACTAATTATTATTATTGACATTTATTATAGTTCCATTGGCAATTATTCGGAATACATTAATCAATCATAAGGTTTATTCGATTCGATGTACATTGTATATTTATGTAAATTCATTCAACCATACAGTTATCAAAATACAGGGTCGTTATCCATTCCAATAACTATTTTAGTGTTTTTCGACTCGTAATAGTTGGCTATAACATACAAGGTTTCGCAAAAAAGGTGGCCTCGATACTAGGAAAGAATTTACAAAGGGGCGTATATGGGAAAAAGGAGAAAATTGTGGTGTTGCTGTCAAATTGGAGTATATCAATTCCTGATAGTTCAGATGTTATGTTGTTTTTTAATTCAGACGTGTATCTGAATTGAGTGAAATATTTCGAAGCGAATTGGCGGATATCAAATACGGCTATATAAAATAGCATTTTTTAAACTTGATATCATCCCATCTTATCATTTCTTCAGTAAGTTTTCATCAGCTTCTATTTGGTAGCAAATGCCTGTTACTGGTAGTTTTACCCAACGCAAATATGTGACAACATATTTATTGACAAACAAAATCTGGCCGGCTAATTTCTTGGCGATAAAATGGATATTCGCTCAATTGTGGAATTTGCAATTCTTAATCTTATTTACTGAGCAATAGTCATTGGCTCTTGAGTGAATTATCAAATTCTCATCATAATGGATGTCTTAGTGGAGTAAACAGATGGGGAAAGAAAATGTGGTGGTTTCCAGTGACTGACTTGTGTGAACAAAAGTGGGACGGCGACTTATATAGACTCCGAACAGTCCGAAACTCTTTCCAGAGCACTGAAAAATGTTGGTGTTCGTTGGTCTGATGAAATTGGTCGTGAATGATAGCTTGAATAGAACGAAGTGCTAAAAACCGAGGAGGAAACAATTGATATCAACTCATAGATGTGTTTCCTAGATGTTAATGGATAAGTTCATGGTTCATGTATGTTCTGCAAATTTGAAAAATCCATACTTTCTTGAAACACTTGTGAATATCTCCTCTGTAATCGAACATATTGACGTGAATCAAAAACCCTTTTGTCAATAAGGGATCACACTTCAACCCAATACATGATGATGATGCTGAGTTAAATCACTCACTCTTGCCTGCGAATGGCGTTAAAAAGTCAAGTGTGAAATAGTAACTGATATTTTTAATTGTATCATAACCAAGTTATCAGCTTTTTTCAAAACTCAAATTTAGGTCAACACTTCAAAACGTGAATCTACGATTTGGTCAGAATGTCACCATAATCGGAAGAGAAATGAAAACGTAACAGGGTGATAAATTGTGCACATTTTTTTTGTTGGCCTCTTTTTTTGACGGTGAGTGTTATATATAACTTTGCAAATAATCGACACCCGTCATTCATATTGAGAAATACCAAGCATTCTTCCTAAATCTTCTCAATTTTCCTCACTGAATTATTCATTCGCTATATGCATATAATTGTTCTTGATTTTTAATGGTAGACTGCAACTGAATTGCGTTTTGTATGTATTTTTCTCCACAATCTCATAACATAATCATTATTTCACATTCGCTAAGGGGCGTATATCATTATTTTCAGGAATTCACCCTCTAAGAATAAAATTTGCATTATCTTTTTATCAGCATCAGATTCTATATAAAACATTCTGAGTGTTCACAAAGATTCAATGAAATTGGCTTACTCTTCTTCAGATAGTGATATCATGAACAATCTGTGAACCTTAAATTGCATCTCCTCAGAAATAGTAAAAATTCACATACGCCACTCAGTAAATTCAACGACGAATTTTTTCGAAACTACTGGCAGCATTATCATGGGTTTTTCAAATATGTTCTGTAAGACATATTGTATGAATTCAGTTTTTTCTATATTTGACACTCCATAGAGCGCGCTAGTAACCTACACGGTTCGTTCCGAGTATAGCTTTGAACTATTTCACATAAGTACATCAAACAATATGTTGAATGTTCAACGAATTCCTAACATATGCGAAATCCTTCTCAATTTACTTTCATCTGTAAATCGAACAAAAGTTGATTTCACTTCCGTTCAAACTGGAAATGGAATTCACCGTGCGAATATTGCTTATATCATTCCTAGCCTGTTTGGAATTCTTTGCGAATTCTCCTAGTAACAGATATTCAGATTTATGCCGGACATATTCTATATTATGCATATAAAGGAGACGAGGAAAACTAGACGAAGTGGAGAATTGAAAACATTGGAAACAACGGAAAACAGTCGAGTTTAAAAAAATATAGAAGGACTATAGCTTTCACCCGCAGCTCCGCTTGCGTTGAAGCCCTTGAATAATAATAATAATAATAATAATATTAATTCGAGGTTGTTCTCACAAATACAAAATATAAATAACAACAAATATTGTGTACCGTACCACTTACGAGGCATCGTTTATAGATGCTTGTTTGTGAGTTGATAATGGTGTAGGTACCGTATACAGCGAAAATTATAAATACCAGCAGTATATACAATGAATAATGTACAGGGTGGGTCCAATTGGACAATTGGATTATTCTCGAACCAGATGGAAAGAAACTGATGTCGGTTTCTGGGGGTAAATTCTCATGATAAACTCAATGGAGAAAACCGCATATCGATATCTGTCTTCGTTTCGGAGTTACAAGGTGTTTTTCGAAAAGTTGCTACAGATTTCTTTCTGCAAAAATTGTCTTTTCTCATAAGAATAACGGCAAAGCATTGAGTTTGTGATAAAAAAGTGCCTAATTTGGCCCACACCATGCCCACACTGTACATGTGAACAAGAATTGAATAACAAATCTTGAACAATAATTGAGTTGATTTTAATATGATAAATACAAACTGAAAACATGCTTCATCGATAAAATGTGCAAAGGCCATCCTTTGGGGACTGCTGATAGAAGTGAAAACTTAGTAACTTGTGAATTGTAAAGTCGAGTTGTTAGATTATTTTTTTGTACTCCTCTTTGAATTGCATGAATCTGCCAATTTGGACGGATGATTCATAATCTCCAACCTCGAAAACCCCCAGATACAAATTTTCAATAGAATCGGATCATGATTACAAAACTCGTCCGCCATATAAAATCCACCATCTTGATTTTCCTAATTTTGATGAAACTCGTCTGCCATATCGAATCCACCATCTTGAATTTCCTCATTTTGACGACTGTATCATAATCTTCGACCGCAAAAACCTCCAGATACCAATTTTGAATGGACTCGAATCATAATTACAAATCTGCCATATTGGATCTTGAATTTACTAATTTTCAGAAATTATTATTCCCATTATCCTATTCCGGACTAATAGAAATTGAAAAATCAAATATCATAAAAATTCGTCCAGCCGTTCTTGTATGCATGGGAGACACCCTTCAGATTTTTTGCTAATCAGTGACTTGATTATTATATTTAATCAAATTGCCAACAGGGAAGCGAAATACAAAATCAAAAACAAAGCATAAAAGGTATATCCAGGGTCCAATTAACGGCAACACAATTGAGTAATGAAAGACAGAATTATGAGAAGATATTCAGAACAGAGTGGTATTTTGCTAGACTATTTCACGTTCACGAAGCATAAAAAGCATTTATCATAAATGGTGAATAATTCTGACAAGTACAGCCATGAATATTTCACACCAAACTGACAGACTTTGCTTCGCTATCCATGGTTACATCGTTGAAAACATCAACGCCGATAGACCAATCAGAATTCAAAGACAGCTAATATTTTCGCGTCTTTGACGTGTGCATGATTATGTGATGAGTGAAATAGTCTAGATAATCCTTTTGAGACACACATCAACTGTTGAGGTTCATTTCTATTTCGGTGGTTCAGATTGACATACACACAAACACAAATGTTTTGGTTCAGCTTTGGGCTCGACATCGATTTATTTATACGACAAAGATTTCAGCCGAATTGAATGACAATTAGTGAATCGGATCAATCAACGAAATTGTTGGCTGGAAATTGAATGGGAAAATAATTTTCGGGAGTGAAAATAGATAATTTGGTATTCAGATTGTGAGTTGTGAGGTAGGTAATAATCAAATCGAATAGATCGAACTATATACTAATATATGCCTAATTTATTAAATTAAAGCCAAATTCATTCAGATAACGCAACATACGTTATAAATAATGAAATATTCCGTTTATTCAATCAGGATAATTAAATATTCATGAGTGGAATTAATTCTGAATACGAAAATCAATATGGCTAAATTTTCGGTTATTTCGCTTGAAATGTCAAGTGAGGAACGACTATTCGATATATTAAGGATGGAATTCATGATTATCCGGCAGATTACACATATATTTATTCAATTTGAGCTTGCTGGGATATACCAAAATTTTCATACATTTCTTTCTCGCTCCAACTGAGCTTCGTTCTATGAAATGAAAATGGGGCTGTACAATGTACATAGCGAGTTTTGTACACACCAGTTGAATTCAACTTAATTCTGGCCTAAATAAACCAAATTCACAAAATACCTAAATGACCTCGTTCAAATTTAAAGAAGCCTAGATACGTATTTTCATGGTTATTCAAGTTTTTTGATGACATAAGTTGATAACAACAATTATTTTCAAGGGATTGATCAATCATTGAATACCGTCTGTAGGTTAATCGGGAAGGTGGTACAGGCACAGTTTAAGGAAATACCCATTCCTTAAACTGTGGTACAGGGCTAGTTTCATTATTGTGAACCCCCCTTTATATTTTTTGTTTCACACTCATTCAAAAAAAATTACAGCTGATTTTATACAATTTTTCATCCAGATTTCACTCATATTGACAATGATGCAATATCTCTTCAAATTAGTGTTGCCCGCGAGAGTCTCGTTTTCGAGAGTCTCGCATGGTCTCGTCTCGTTTTCGAGACAAGACTCGAGACGAGACTAGGACAAGACGAGACAAGACTTTTATAGGTCTCGTCTCGAGTCTCGTGCAAGACTTCTCGTGTCTCGTGCGAGAGTCTCGCAGGTAAATATTTGTGCGTGCCGACTGCAGACTTGAGAATTTCATTCATAATACAACATATTTAGAAAGAATTCAGACTATATAGCACAGATAGACGAAACATTCCATTCATAAATACTTTGAAAACACAATCTATGATTGTTGTAAAACGACGTAATGCGTGAAACGAAAACGGACTATTCATTCTCCCTCTTACGGCGGCGAAATATAAAGGCAATTCTGCAATAACGACAGATCGAGAATTGAATGACTATACCTGAAATTCTATGAATAAATCATTCTGTGCTAAACAGTCTAAGATGAACAATACCTTCATGTCTCAACAACTGTGTGAAAAACGCAAACATTTGTGATCATGAAGGCCGATCTGACTGATAAAGGTTTTTTCCTAGATACCTACCTATTTCTTAAATAAGAAAAATAATGTTAGATTGAAGTTTTTGTTTTAATTATTTGTTTAGAATATACGTGTTCCTTCTTATTTTATTTTTATAACTTCCGAATATATAATACCTTTTTTTTTTCTTGTTCAGATGTATGATGCGAGTATGATTAGGTACACTTTTCAATAAATAATGTTTTTTTTGGTGTAATTTTCTCTTCCTACTTCTACATTATTCCTAAAAAGTAAATAAAGGTAAATATCCCGTACTAGACTGGAACAAGATTATGCATGACGAAATTGCGATACATTTGCGAGACTCTCGTACGAGACGCGAGACAAGACAAGACTCCAGGCTGCGAGACGAGACTCGAGACATATTTCATCGGCGAAACGAGACAAGACTTTATGAAAGTCTCGTCTCGTTGGTCTCGTGTGAATCACTACTTCAAATATACAGGGTATAGAGAAGAATATTTTTTTTCAAATGGTATGCGCCGAATTTTTTGATAGTTTTGGATTCCTTAATTCATCCTGATTTCAAATATATGATATAAGGGATTCATATCCAGCAAAATATACAGCGCATTCCATTTAAAAGTATATATAAATATATTTTCTAAATTCCCGGTATATTTGGAGAGATAGTCAACACTGTCACTACCTATATGAAGAATATAATTACATGAATTCTTCATCAATTTTTTTCTGATGGGAGAAAAACAATGAAGGTTAACAGGTGTTCACATTAATAAAATAGTCATTTTATAGAAACAAAGAGAGAATATCACAAATAATCAAGTGAAATGAACGATCCTTCTTCATCATATCATTTTATGGTACAAAACTGGCCTTTTGTTGCCAAAAGAATATACTCACCAATTGGCATATATCCCAGCACCTGGAAAATTCGAGAATTTGAATTAGAATTATTGTATGAAGGGATATGAACATAGTATAGTTTGAATTAAAATGAAGATTATCCGTAAAATAATGAAGAAGGAACTCACAAAAACTGAAAAGCTCATGAAAAAATTGATCAATTAATCAAAACGATCGTCATGCGATATGCTTGTCTGACGTAGCATATTGTCTTTCTCATTGTAGTACTTCTTGTAACAAATAATTTTTGCTGATGATGAAGCTTCGAAATATGTCCGAATTCCAATGTTGAATAAAGTATAGTTTTGGTGGAGTTGACTGTAAGATTTTCTTCCTGCCCTATTATCTTCACCCCATTGCAAAATGGATTGACTCAGATGGTTTCATGAGATGAATATTGGAATTTGAAGCTT
The DNA here is from genome assembly GCA_918026855.4 of Phaedon cochleariae. Lineage (NCBI taxonomy): Eukaryota > Metazoa > Arthropoda > Insecta > Coleoptera > Chrysomelidae > Phaedon > Phaedon cochleariae. Next base: position 60,857,714 of record OU896708.1, read on the forward strand.
CAACGAACACTTGAAATGTCGGCTTGCCTTTGGGCAACTCAAATAAATGTTAACCAATATTCTTAAAATTTTTGCAGTTCGTTACTGATCAAGATAAATATATTCGAAAACATTTTCGCGCGGACACCTATATTCAATTTTCAGAACTGACGTTTCAAATCTGAGAATGATGACAATTCTCTCCAACACTCTTTGAACGGTGTGAAATATGATGTTCGAAAGTTGCGTATTTTGTTTCGATTGATAATATGAATAGAATTGCAATCATTTTCAATTTCACGATAATGGGAAACTAAATGTCTTCAAATAAATCGCAACTTTGCTTCGATTCATCCAATTGTTTATTCCAAGATAACCGAGATCCCTATGGCATTTTTACATGAAGGCGCGTACGGCGTTGCCATCTTAGCAGTTTTGTCGCTAAATCTAGAGATTTCAGGGTAGGTGAATGCGACAATTCAACTTGATTTGCGACGTGGCGGAATTCTAGCGTTTTCATCATAGTCATAGCGGATTATATGGAGATATTCTGATCACATGAATTGGTGATTGTGACGACGGATATGAATTCACATTGAAACATTCCGGAAGAGCATCAGAGACATGATAGATGAAGGTTTGTTTTTATCATTTGTGCCACTTCTGCCACTTTTGAATAATATTTTGTATATTCTATATGGTGTAAATTTATATGATGCTTGTGCAGATATTATTCTTTCTGAATCAGTATTGAAACTTATACATGGTGTTTCGTAGTATGTAGGAAATATTCATAGAATTTGTTCATGTCCACTATATATGGTTTATCGCAGTGACTAAATAATGATTATACCCATCCAATCAATCAATGAAGTGGCAAAGCTGTATGATGCTGAGTTTCAACACATGATGCATTCAATTTTCAACAAAATTGCATCCTCTTTCATATTTTCGAATACAATTTCGAAAAGTTTCATGGCCACCCATGTTTTTTTCTGAAAAATCACACATCATCGGAATCATTGTTATCCATGGCACCGAACATAAACGTTTATGTTCGGTGTCTATGGTGTTTATTGCAACCTTACCAGAAGTGCATACCATTTCAGTTGGATTTTTTTCCTGTTATGAAAATGGGACATTATTCCCCGTTTATTTCTTTAGTATTTGTCCATATTAATGATTTATGTAACACGTTATCAGAAATAAAATATTATTCAGTAAATTGTATTGTTCTCTCTTTAGGTTTATCAGACCCAACGCGTTCTTAGCTGTAAGAATTAATGACGCGTCTCCTGCAGAGTTAATAAATTTATTTCTGGTTATATGCTACTATAATATAATCGGGGGATATACAAAGTGAAAACCCATTATCAGATTAAAACGTCTGCGAACTTTCTTGACAGCCAAAAAAAGCGTAGAAAAACTTCCACTTTGTCACATTCATTTCGGCTTATTGGCGCGACAAAAACAAGCAGAACACTCCAATAGCGAAACAACAAACAAACAACACAAATTATGTTAAAGGAAAACAGCTGGCTATGAAGATGAGCTCATTAAAACACTGTCAGTCAAAAAAAGTCTGGTTCCACTTCGGATGAATGGCATGTTTGGATTTGTGGACCTTGTTTACTATCGAATTGTACGAAGGTAGTCGGATTTATTAATTGAGGTCTGATTTTCGTCTCAAGCTGGAGTACAACCAGGCTGCAGAAGATAAATTCAGCAATCTCCGGTATAATCACTTAGATGCGGGTACATACCTCATTCTGTTATGTACCCATATGACTTCACCTAAAAATATGTGTGTGCTTTCTTCTTTATATATCTTATTCGCACAGAAGGGAATCCTATAATGTTCGGAGAACTTCGTGCGTATACCTACCAAGCTATTGAAGATAGGGAAGGGAAAGGAGGTAGGTACTGGAATTTGTTTAAACTTTTGGAGATTATATATATCATGTTTTTTTATTTCCTAGATTTTGTTGAGGATCAAGGCTGGTGGTTTCAGGGCATCGAGATAGAGTATTGTTTACCAATCTTGATTCCGTTTCCAATCTGACAAAGTGTTTGTTCTCTGGTATTGGATGCTCACTGTTCAAATCATAATATTCTTACTGATGAATGTTTATGTCCCATGATCTGAGTGATTGACATTTGAAATTTTCTGACGTATGTCATGTCAATTTTTGTATAACCATCATTTTCATGCACATGTGATTCTTTCACTTTATCAGGTTGATTTTGATTGGCCGAATGCGCCATCATGGAAGCGAAGGCCAATAAAATCGGAGGAAGAAGGTTAATTTTGATGCCTCATCAAACTTTTTAGTTTGATTTTTCTGAGTTTAATTATCACATTTCGGTAATTCAAGGGCACGTGGGCCCTTGTTGAATATGAAACCGACCCTAAACTGATAAATTTATGACATAATAAATTTATTACATAATTTCATATCATTATACAGTGACAGTGAGTTTTTTCAGGTTTTTTGTTTTTTCACTTTGTCCCTCAATATTTCTAAATCAATTGTTTTGCAGATCATGGAGCATTTCCCTGTTGCACTGGTATTAACTTTACTGCGATTTTATGTTTTCTATTTCGTACATATATATTTATAGGATTAATAATATTTAGGTATGACACTGAATAATGTAAATTCCATTAATTGCCTCAACACGTCCGGGGTTCCACAATGCTCACATTTAGGTCCTATTGCATTCATATTCGTGAAGGATATAGGAAAACTCAGAATTTGCTATAGGTAAATGTATTCTGCCGATTTGAAAGTTTACCAAATGAAAGTACGGATAATAATAATATCATAAGTATACGTCTTTATTATTAATCTGTAGTGGGAGTCCATGGTTTCTCAGAGTGGAGTAAATTGATGAATTAGTTGAATTGACCATAAGTTTTTCTACTACTTTGTCTTCATTATTCACAACTGAATATACATATTGGTGGTGATAGGAAATCAAAAATATTTTACATGACACATAGACAGAGGATGAACAAGTTAGGAGAGGAATGAAAAAGTGACTTTCCCCTCATCTATTTTATATGTACAACATACTTCGCTGATGGAATAGACCTTTCATGAAATACTTTCAAAATTTGACAGAAATATTTTATGGAATAATGATCCTTTGGGGAGTAAGTGTTCTTGAATTACTTTTTCCCCGGATATATCACATATATATATACACTGTTGATGGCTTTTGTTGTACTATAGTTCCGAAAAATGAGTCAATAATCCCGTCTCCGAGAAAGAACTATAAGTCCTTTTATCTTCCATTCGACTTCGCGGTTACGTATATTATTAAACAACCACTAAATTAGCAATTCCTTGAAATCAAATCACAGAATTAGACTGACAGAAGTGACATCAGATATTTTATTACTTCAAAAGAATGATAAAGATGCCTACAACGCAGGTGTCCCTACTGTTAATAACTTAAAATTTCACGTCGATAATTTTCAGATTTCAAAATAATGTAATATCTTCTTACTATTGATTCGTTCTGTCTTCTGTCACAGAAAAAAATAGTGTATTATACACGGGAAAATATTCGATTTTAGCTCACGGTTTTTTGTCTCCCACCGCTACGCGTCGGGAGACACCACCACCTGGAGCTGAAATCTACTACTTTTTTCCCTTGTATAATAAATAACTATTTATACCAAATGATCCAGATATCTGCTATTGGCCTAAAATGTCTGGTAAGCCACTATAGAGATAGAGATATCATTCAAATTGTCTCTCGGACTCCGAAATATTCTGCTTATAATGAATACCCCTTGTCCCTTGACTGACTGAACGACATAATTTGCATTGTAAGCCAAACCCCGGTAAGTTCACTCCGGACAGCCCTTGTTACATACAGAGAATCTCATTCTCCAGGGTAATCCGAACCAATACAGAATTAATTCAGCTAGTCCGAGTTAGTCATGAATTTAAATTAGATCCAAATGCCGGATACTCGTGAGAATTATTATGCTAAGGACTATTAAAAATTTGCAAATCAATTAACCTGGAGTAGGTACACTGGAGAAATTCCTCGGATAGAACTGGTGGAAGTGAGTTGTAGTCTAAGAAATCAGTATTGCGTAAATTAAATTTTTTTGGAATCATTCGTTATCCAAAATAATCAGGAATAGGTACTCTATCTCGATAATTAAAATCGTTTGCTTCGAAAAACGCCACATATCGAGGACGTCATACACCTTCACGTGATATTTTTTTATATACAGGGTATTTTTTAATTGAATGTCAATATATGGGGAGGCGATTCTTGGGCCCATTCTAAGAAACAAGTTTCATATGACCTAAACGTCCTAACTTTTGAGATACAATACAAAAAAAAGTCCAGTCGCTTATAATGCAGTTAGCATTGTGGCCATTGTGGCAATATTTTTGTACTCATTCATCAGCTAATTCCGTCTAATTATCAAGGAGATATAATTTATTAGATCATTGCTTCGGTTCAGTATCAGTTTCCGCAAAATTACAAGAAAATGCCGTGAAAAACTGATTAAAATGTGTCCCAAACTCGCATAACACTCTTCGAGTGTATGAGACTCCAGAGCATAATATTAATATTGCCACGAGAAATAACTTGCACCCAGAGACTAATAATTATTTCATGTTCCCCGGAATGCAGCTTGGCTTTTGTATACAAATTTCAAAAGCTCACTCGGTCTCGGGTATCGCGTAACAGTATTACAGCCATTGAAATCTATTGCATACGTTTCCATAAATGATATAAATACAGGGTGCTAGAAACTCATAGGGTGATTCTCGTGAGATTTTATGCAACAAAATTTTGTTTGTTTGTTTGTTTTTGTGCTTATGAACATGTTTAGAAACACTTCGTTTCCGAAATACAGGGTTTCGAAGTTTGAAGAAAATCGTATAATATAATAATAATAATTCCTACCTGCTCTCAATTATTGAATTAGAATAACAACATTTCTCAATCCATTGAGAATCTTCAGGATCATCCTAATCTATATAATTTGGAATTTGGAGGATTCATAAAAATCTATGAATTTCATATCCATGAATGATAAGTATGCAATGTGTTTCCAAGCACGTGCTAGAACCTCATCAAGAGGTGATCCCCGTGAGATTTCATAAAAAAATTCCTTATGAACATGTTTTGAAACACTTCGTTTACGACATACAGGGTTTCGGAGTTTGATGAAAATCGTATTTGAGTAAGATGGAAATAATTCCTACCTACTTCATCCTGATCTATATAGAATTTTGAATTCTGAGGATTTATAAAAATATTTGAATTTCATATCCATGAATGATAAGTATACAGGGGGTTTCCAAGCACGTGCTAGGAACTCAGTAGGTGATCCTCGTGAGATTTTATGAAAAGATTCCTTTCGAACATGTTTAGAAACACTTCGTTTCCGAAATACAGGGTTTCGATGTTTGGAGAACATCGTATATGAGTAAGATGAACATAATTCCTACCTACTTTCAATAATTAAATTAGAATAACCACATTTCTCAATCCATTGAGAATCTTTAGGATCATCCTAATCTATAGAATTTATAAATTTGTGGATTTATTAAATCTATAGATTTCATATACTTCTTAAATGTATCGAATTTAGGAAAATTGGAAAATTAATAGAATTCAAATATGGAACAAAATTCTAGAAACAATGAGAATCGAGTTCATTCATATTTGTAGGAAGATAACAACCAAAAAAGAAAAATCAAGGAATCCGCTTAAATTCTTCTGAACGGAGACAATAGCATTGCTTCCTGTTCAGTTGATATAGATAGAACATGGTATTCACTACTGAAAACTGAACATAAAAATTGTAGATTCAAGATCAATTAATGAAAACATCCTGCAACTCATTTGTAAAATGAAATCACTCATTCATATGCCAACATCAGCATAACACTGAAAAGTGTCAAACCATAAGCAGCACAACTCCCAAAGAGAATTATTTTGCATTTTCATGTTAAGAACGGGAGCAGATTCGGTCCCGAAACGTCCAAAGGTAAGTGAAAATTCGATATTTTTTCAATATATCTATATTTCTTTCATTCAAACATTTCTTCAAACAAATTGTCACTGACAAGCTACTGGATTTTTCTTTTAGGTTCCCTGATTAAAAAATTTTGTTAAATACAGTGACATTTTGGGTCAAATCATCTGATTCGTCCCACTACAAATAGGTATATTGAAATAATACGCATATTTTTATTTTATAGAAACGAGGAGAAAATCCCAAAAAATCTAGTAGAAAAAAGGTTCATTTACTTGCTCTGGCGTTTGGCAATGGCAGTGGCAATGGACAACATCTGTATTATCCGAGGTGAAATCAATCAAAAATGACATACCATTTGTTTTCACAACCTTGCGAACTTCGAATAGTGGCCAAAAATTTGTTTCACCTCCGAACACGATATGCAACATTGTGGATTTCGTTGACGTAATAATAGATCATTTTGTCTAATAATTACTGGGTTGTAAAAACAAATGAGGGAAGACGATGCACAGACCTCGATATATTGTGGCAGTTTGTGGCAATTAGCAGCATTTTGTGTATTAAATTCCGACCATATCGCCTGGTGTTCATGAGTATATTATTAGACATAAGAATATATTATGCAAGTCATGGATGAGTCATTGAGAAGTATATTCTGATCAAATTATAACCAAAGACAAATCGTGTTCCAGTTTTTATAGAACAAATTAATTCATTCAGCGCCCGATTCATGACCGCGGGGTCGTGGGTACAAATAATGCCAGCCAGGGTAAGGCATTTTTCTAATGATTAACGAATTGAATACTGTATAGTTCAGAAGTATCAACTGGTGATAGTTTTGCACCAGTGCTGCTCCTAAGGTGGCATATGGAGTTAGTAACAAAGCCTACACAGAACACATCGAATAATTTTTTTTGATAGGCGTTCAGAAAATGTAGTACCTACTATGGTAATTTGGGGAAGAATTGATGACAAGTCGTCATTGAGGATTACTTCAAACATATCTATACCAATTCGCACCATTCACGGAAAAAAAGGAATTGTTGAATCAAGCAAAATTTGATTGAATGGAGCAAATAAATGTGTCATATATGCACGATAAAATATAATCTTGAAATGAGTAAGTCTATATCTTGTTTCAGAGCGAATTTGGAGTTCAAATCAAGTAAATATGTCTTGCATGAACTCTGGATCTTCTTCAATCAAGCACATCCATTAATGGTTTTGAAGAGATATTGAATTGGCTGAAACAATCATTTTGTTTGATTCAAAATAATAAGATATTGCTTCAATCAAATATTTAGTTGATTCAACGAAATATTTGGTTGATTCAATAAAATATTTGGTTAATTCAATGAAATATTTTGTTGATTCAAGAGAAACTATATGTCCATTCGACAAATTGTTTTGTTGAACCAAATTCAATATTCGGGAATTTTCTGAAATTTCATATCAATAGAATAAACAAAACTAGGAAACAAGTCGACTCCTAGCATAGATCATCAGTCTTTACTTCTCTTCAGCTGATGGAAAACTATTTAGGAATGCTAATCATCCAAAGTCCGATTTATCTAGTTGATATTTAAACACGAGGAATCAGGCTTCACGTATATAATGAATTCGAGGCAGGCATAGACGAGGCGAAACGATCGCCATCTAGAGGCGAAAATTTAAGTTGATGTAGAATGAACAAAATATTTCATTGATATTACATATTTCGTTGCTCTATTCAAGCGAATGATCCGTTCGAAACAAGTTCATTGGCTACATCGGAATAAGAAAACTTGAATGTTGTTCCAAAGATAGATTCCCATCAAAATGATCATTATTTGATCAAATCAAAAAAATGTTTATAATTGAATCAACATCGACATTATTTTGGATCAACATAATTTGTTTTTGATAAAACCATATAGGTATTTTGTTGATGGAATTGATATTATACTGATGATTCAATTAGACTACATACTTGATTTGAACAAGCTGCTTCCATGAAATAATCATGTATCTGGTCGATTCAACAAAAAATTGTTCACTCCAACATAAATAATTCAAGCATAAATAATTTGTTGATGCAACAAATCCTTTTTTTCCGTGTTCGAATATACAATGTGTCTGAGGAAAAAAAGAAAAGGTGAGCAATATTTTCAATCATGATCATTCTTGACTCAAAATATAATGATGAATTCTGAACCAGAATCATTTATTTTGTAACATATCTGTATACCGCTTTTCATCACCATTAAACACAGGGTGTCCGAAAAAACGAATTATTATTATTCTCAATTGATGAAAAAATATTGCTTCTACTTTTTTCTCAAACACATCGTATATCTGGATGATAAAAATCGGTACAGACAATTAATAATATTCAAAATAGTCCTCAATAATGTCATCATTAGTTCTTTCCAAAAATACGACAATAGGTACTCTAAACTTTCTGTTCAAAATGATCCAGATTCAGAATCCATCCATTTTGGTGAAAAATATAACGAATAGTAGATTTACTCTCTGGAATATGGGTCAATAAAATTTGTTGCAGTTGGCCACGATAACAGTCCAAGAATGAAATCACTCTCTTGTTGGATGGACATTCCAAATACCTATCCAACAAAAAAAATTTCGAGGTAAGTCCTTGAAGTGTGGACACACGACACACTGTATATACTACGACTTTAATTTTCCCGATTCACAACACATAAAATATGATCAAAATAAATATGATCAATAAATAGTTATTTCTGTATCTAGAGCGCGAAATGCTTCTTTGGTGATCGAGATCTGATTTTTTTAACGAGGCGCAATGAACCCTGTATATTGAATTATCATTAGACCCAAGAGATGTGATCCTTATTCCAACACGAATGGCACAAAGTGAGTATTCAGAGAAAAAATTAAAGGACTATCAACTTTGTGATTGATTGATATTTTCTCCGACGATTAATCCAAATAATTGCTCAGTTTATTTCATCCACTCATTTATCAACTCTGGCCCTGCAGGGCGAAACAAACAGAGACAGAGAGAGTGATTATCTCCTCGCAGAATTTATGATTTTCATTTTAATTCGGTTAGAAGTCTCGGGAGTTGTGGAGATTAAGGTACCTCGTAATTTGATTAGATTAACTGCCGTATTCCATAATTGTTCGAGGCATCTGTAATATACAAACCCAGAAAAAAATCTAATTGAAATCCAGGCGATTGGAGTGTTTCAATCATGTTTTGGGAAACAGAGAGGTTCATCCCATCAATTATAATTACAATGTCTTCGGCATCAGCATGATGAATTTATTGATCGATTATAATTTCATATAATCCATAATCCATCATTTCAGGGTATTATATTGATGATGCAAATGCTTTCTTCCTGTGTATTCAACAGTACTGGAGAATTAGAAAGCTCCATAAACGACAAGATTTTCGCAGAATTCCTATAACACAACATGTCCCGCTAATAACACAGTGACTTCTTCAGTAGAAGAACTCCTTCGTTGAAAAATAGTTATTTGTTTAACTAGGCAGCAAGGTTTGTTAATCTGTGAGGTTTGTTAATCTGTGATAATAGATTGACTGCCGAGGCTGAATTCATAGCCGAGCGTAGCGAGGCTAGGAATCCAGCTAAGGCAGTCAATCTACTTTGCTGCCGGGTTGAACATATAATTTTTTCTCCGATTGTTCATAATGATATATCTCTTTATCTTTCCTGTAGTGTTCAATTAAAATGAAATTTGATAGAAATCGCAGTTGTTGGAATGGTTGGTTGCTATGGAAATGTCCATAATAATTATAGTTTGACAATTCATGAAATTTCTGACAGTTGTGCGAAAAAATATCGGTATATTTAAATTATTATATAATGGACAGTGATAGCGACCAGGAAGTACTTACACCTCCAGAAATAAGGGAGGTGGCAAACAATATAGAGTTGAATTTGTTGCCGTAGAAGTCTCGGATGAAATATGAAGGAAATTATAAACGATTTATGGATTATTAATTTTGCTGATACATATCAATCAGCAAAGTAAGCACTTTGCTGCCTAGGCAGGAAAAGTAATACTTTGCTGATTGATATGTGTCATCAAAATTAATATTTGCTGCCAATCGGAGAAAAACACTTTTTTTCAGAAATCAGAAATAAGGTTGTCATTAATAGTTTCAACCAACTAGTATACAGGTTGTCCCTCCGTGAACTGAATCGATCACTCTGTGGAAAACAATGAATTGGGCGGATTTGAAAATTTAGTAGCATATACTTAATTGGGGCAATTTGGCTAATATTTTTAGGATGGAGGCACTTCTGGTTATTTTGAATAGAACACCCTATTGAAATATTTTTAATTTTGAGTCAATAATCACGTTTGCAAGCCCAAATAAACTATCAATTCCTCCTATGTGAATTCCATATAGAACGGGAACTACTTTGGTGTAATTCTGTGTTAATATTTTGATGATAAATACATGCTGAGAAAACAACATTTCAAATTACCTTGAAAAAATCGTAGCTCTCTCGCTCCTGCTGATCCAGAAATTATATCTCTATATTTTGGGAATATATACAAGGGTGTATTCATCATAAGTAATACACACTGTATAGTGACTCAGGGGCATCATTTTAGTGAATAATAGGGGGAGGCAGAAAAGCTAAAACGACAAAATCGGCGTAATGCGAAAGATGTGCCACAGGCGAAAGTTCAAGGTCAAATGCCTTCAAATTACATTTCTTTCAGAGTGACAACAACTCCATTTCAGTGTTTACCAGAAAGATGGAAAAAATACTCAAACAAAATTTTTTATGGTGACAATGCGCCGCAGGTACTTCGATGGTTCCCTGCAGGATGATTCAAAAATACAAATTGAAGAGGAAGGTGGCTCTGCTGTTGGTATGTCAAGTACTACACGGCGGCTTGACCGATAGGGTTGAAAATTTGTATGTGTATTTCCATGGTTTCATACTGATCTGTTTATCCTGATACTAAGAGGATGGAAGTATAGGCGTAAGTATATAGTAACTATAGGTTTGCATAAAAATTGGAAGAATAACGAGAAATATGTACTGTAGATACGCGTAACCACTGCAAAAAAACACTTTTTTTAATGGGTACATTGCGAAGCGGGTCGCATAGCTATTAGTTAACGATAAATATCAAGTTTCTGACTCACCTCATGACCTCATCAGGAAACCCTATGTAATACAGTCATTATGCTGTAATCCCATTCCGCCCATGGTACCTATATCCGAAAACAGAATGATGCATCCCCCATCAGAGCGTAATACGTATTTTAGTGCACTTACTAGAGGGTTAGGGCTTCTGGGCTATTGACATTTAATGTACCCCTCATGCTGGCATGACATCAGGCACTCGAGGTTATATGTGGATGAGGCTTCTTTGTATGTAATGAGTTTCGTGTTCACCGGTTAATTGCATTTTTTTCATATTTACAGTAAGAAGAGTGAAGGTATAGAATATGCGAGCATACATGTTTCTCCTCTCATTTCATTTTACACGAATAATAATATACAACGATGGGAAAACGTCATTCATTTTCACAAAGCAGGGCCGTTTGAAAAAGCAAAGGACGATGTAGAATGTAGACAATAACGAGCGGGGAACAATGGGGAAGTGTCCAATATTGAGATTTTAATTTCTCGGTGAAGTTCATGAGGAATTTTCGAGGATTTCCTCTAATGAGAAGTAACACTTTTCGAACCTGGGTTGATAATGATAAATTTATGAGGATATTCAACCTATAGTTGGATACAACTGTCAATAGTGCGTCAATGATATGCAATATACACACACATATTATGTACAGTGTGGTCATTTAAGTGTGCAACATATAGGAATCTGCACAACCATAATACAGATAGTGCCGAAAGTTGGTGCATGTTCGGTAATCCTTCTAGGTGCACTTAGAATGGTTGAGAGTCAAACAGCATACATGGTAGGTCAAAAAATATATAAATTGCTCAAGAGTAAAGTACCATTATTTCAGAAAATTCAGCAAAATGCTAATGAGAAAAGTTGTTTACAATTGAAATTCATGCCTGAATATCAAAACATGGCCTCCTAAGACATTTTTTAGTTTTTCAATTTTGTTCGTTTATGATTTCTCAATTTGTAATATTTTAAATACAAAATGATCAGATTGAATGGAAGTTTTTGAATATGCATATTATCATTAGTGATGTTTTACCTTGTTCAAAATATGGTTTGCGAAATTTTAAAGTTAAGCTGAATATCGTTGCAACAAACATTAAGTTTGTGATTCCCTAAAAAAAAATAAAATCCAAGTTGATTGCACAAATATGCTTGAATTTGGACAAAGAAATGCTCAACTGATTTTGTTATGATCAACTTATGAAAGTATTCAGGGTGAATACAGAAAAAAACATAACAAATTGGAAAATCAATCACGAACAAAATTGAAAAACTAAAGAATGTCTTGGGAGGCCATGTTTTGGTATTTAGGCATAACTTTCGATTGCAAACAACTTTTCCCAATAACATTTTCTAGTGAATCATGTCAATAAACATGTAGTAATTTTTGAATACTGAATCCCATTGATTCAGTTCTATTGGAACTTTGATGATTATTAAAAGGCTTAAATGCGAGCGAAGCCGCGGGTAGAAGCAAATGGATTATATTCGAAAGAGCCTAGGGCGCTGTGAAAAAATAGGCGCTTACTGACAATTTGCAATAGGCTTCTGAACCGATATTTTTTCTCAATCATCACATTTATTCAATTTTATTATTATTCAAAAATGTTCTGAAATGAATTCACAGTTTCAATGAAACGCTCGAAATGTGCCACTCATATAGTTGCCAGATGTCGAAGTGTGAAGATAATTGAAATTGTCTGGCTGTGAATATTCATAAATCATGATTTATTGCTCTCCAATTATGTGGAAAGATTCCTAATTGCTTTATTCCCAACTAGATTATATCTTCTCCATACATGTGATGCATTTGTTATCTGTATTATATCAGATGAAGACGTTATTGATTCACACCAAAGGTAGATACCTAGCGCAAATCGCAGTTGATGCTGAGTTTCCAAAAAATATTCACCAAATGTTTGTTCACATAGCACGTGTGGAGGTCTCGCCGATATTATAGGAACCTACTCATAAAATGCGATGATACATTGTCATACCGAAGTCATGTCACTCATCCACATGAGGAAAATGCTCGGGAAAATGTGTTGTCGACTAGTGAATAGGGATATTCCGAATGCAAATTTCACACCTTACGTTCTCGAGCAATCAAATGCCTCAAGTTTTTAACGAATTTGCTCCAACATTTACGTGTCTACTGTTATAAACAAGCCGTGTGAAACATTTCTCGTGTAAGAAAATTTTTTGTGTGTGTAGAAATTCCAACTCTACCTAATCCTCCAACGTCGTAAACTATCCAGACGATGAAGGAAAATAAAAGCGTGCATCTTTATCACCCATGCCTCTTTCAATTTCCACTTTTGTCTTCTGTCCCTTTAGATAAAGAAAAGTTGGAATTCAATTAAACTCCGGGTGCATATCTCCTGCGGGCTACAGCATCCGCCTAACGTTGAACCGACGAATCAGCCAAATGTTGCAGGATGATCGAGAAATTCTCTGGTGCGATATCGGCCAAGTTGGCTGCTTGTTGAGAAACAAAGTCGGGTCTGATGCTCTCAAAAGTGGTATTTGAATTACAAGAAAAATATATTGACCAAGGGTGGACGCTTGGATATGCCTCCTACAGAAGCAGAAGTACGGAACAAACAGGAATCACCATTACTTCAAGAGTAGACGAACAAGGAGGTTTCTACGGCAAAATGGGCGGGGCTAAGCTTAGTAGGGGCTGGTAAAAGGCGTGTCTGGTATTGATAGTACAGAAAGGTATCCGAGTTCTTTGACTTCGAGTGCGAGTGATCCTCGTTGAGAGGCGTGTATCACTTGGTTAGGTTGAACAAGAAACTATCTGGTTCAATACCACTCAAGTTGACTGCTTACTAAGCAACGAAGTCGTGACGTCTATGCACAAGAAAATGCGCTATTCTTATTTGTATCATCAGAATAGGGTATTGTCATTTTAAAAAGTAATAATGACGTCATAACTCGAAAAATGTTGACGTCATTAGAAATATGAGTAGACCAAATAATGCCAGCGAATCGACGGCAGATGCCTGGATATACCTCCTACTGAAGCAGAAGTATAAAACAACCGGGAATCACCATTAACTCCAAGAGTAAACGAACTAGGAGGTTTCTGCGGCAAAATGGGCGGTGCAGAGCTCAGTAGAGGCTAGTAAAAGGCGTGTCTGGTATTGATAGTATAGAAAGTTATTCAAGTTCTTTGACTTCGAGTGCGAGTGATCCTCGTTGACAGGTGTGTATCTCTTGGTTAAGTTGAACGAGAAACTATCTGGTTCAATACCACTCAAGTTGACTGCTTACTAAGCAACGAAGTCGTGACGTCTATGCACAAGAAAATGCGTTATTCTTATTTGTATCATCAGAATAGGGTATTGTCATTTCAAAAAGTAATAATGACGTCATAACTCGAAAAATGTTGACGTCATTAAAAATATGAGTAGACCAAATAATGCCAGACTAACAAAGCGAATCGACGGCGGATGCCTGGATATACCTCCTACAGAAGCAGAAGTATAAAACAACCAGGAATCACCATTAACTCCAAGAGTAGACGAACTAGGAGGTTTCTGCGGCAAAATGGGCGGGGCAGAGCTCAGTAGGGGCTAGTAAAAGGCGTGTCTGGTATTGATAGTATAGTATACCAAGTTCTTTGACTCCGAGTGCAAGTGATCCTCGTTGACAGGTGTTTATCACTTGGTTAGGTTGAAGGAGGAACTATCTGGTTCTACTCAAGTTGACTGCTTGCTGAGCAACAAAGTCGTGAAGTCCATACACAAGAAAATGCTGTTTTTTATTGGTATCATCAGAATAGGGTATTGTCATTTCATAAAAATAATAATGACGTCATAAAAAATATGAGTAGACCAAATAATGCGACGTGTCTGAGCTTTTTTCCCCACTGGCCATATCAAGCTTTTAACAAATCCGCTCCTACTTTACGAGCTCACTGTTATAAACAAGCCATTATGTTCGATGTGAATAATTTTTGTGGAAGAATCTTTTATGTGTGTAGAAATTCTAACTCTACCTAATCCTTCAACGCCTAAAACTATCCAGACGATGAAGGCAAATGAAATCGTACATCTTTTTCACTTTTTCACTTTTGTCTTCTGTCTCTCTAGATGCAGGAAAGTTCAAATTCAATTGAACTTCGGGTGCATATCTCCTGCGGGCTTCAGCAGCCGACTTACGTTAAACCGACAAATCAGCCAAATGTTGCAGGATGATCGAGAAATTCTCAGGTGCGATATCGGCCAAGTTAGCTACTTGCTGAGAAACAAAGTCGGATATTGGGATCTCAAGAAAAATGTATTGACCATGGGCGGACGCCTGATTATACCTTCTACAAAAGCAAAAGTAAGGAACAACCAGAAATCACCATCACTTCGAGAGTAGACGGCGTGTCTGGTCAAAATGGGGATACGGTATTGATATTACAGAAAGTCATTGTTGTTCTAGATGTGTACCTTCTCGCGTACTAGTACGCCTACTAGGTTTTCATTCAGATCGACAATGGTCAAGTTCTTTGACTTCGAGTGCAAGTGATCCTCGTTGACAGGTGTTTGTCACTTGGTAGGTTGAACGAGAAAATCGTGTCTAACGCTCCAATAAGTGCAGCATATTGAAACAGTTCAGTATGACTATCACTACGAGAGTCGATAAACAGGATTTCTGGAACGAAACAGGTGGGACTAAGCTCGGTAAGTACTAGTAAGAGACGTCTATAGTCAAAATGAGGATAGAGTATTATTGTTGGTATTGAAAGTTAGTGAAGTTCCTTGACTTTGAGTGCCGGTGACCGTGCAGCTAGGTATTGATCAGTTTGTCAAGTTGAACGAGAAACTCTCTCCAATACTAGTCTGACGGTGGTGTTTGTCTTCCAAGAAAAATATATTGACCATGGGCAATGACCTGAATATACCTTCACAGAAGCAGAATATTGAAACTTCATAGTATCACCTTGACTAGGAGAGTAGATCAACTATGTAATTTCTGGGACAAAATGAGTCAGACTCAGCTTGGTGGTATTAAAAGAGAGGATAGAGTATTGGAAATGGTACAGAAAGTTAGTCCAGTTATTTGACTTTGAGTGCCAGTGCATATAACATATATATTCAACAGCAGCAAACGTATAAAAAACCTGGTATAATCATTACTATGATAGTAGATAAACTAGGAGTATCCTGGGACGAATTGAGGGTGGGTTGAGATTGTTAGGTAAAAACTGGAATATGAATCTGTAATTTAGAATCCATCTGATCAACCTGTATAAAGAGAAAGTTGAATCAGTACAACGGTGTTTCCTATAACTTTCTTCCATAGATCTGAAAATGTATATCTACCAATTGGCTGTCCTCATGGAAAATTATCATCTAGACATGCTATGGAAAGCTTTAGATGCCGCCGTGATTGTCAATCCACAGTGTTCTTTTCCAAAATGATCATAAACATTATCACTGACTCCACGACATACCACGAACAAATATTTCGAAATATTCTCCTCTCCATAACATGTGTTCATATACGATGATTCATCAAATAATCAGCCAGATATCTTTCATTGCTCTATCTCTGCGATTAAATATTTCAAGCTCAGCTTAGTTTTTGCCATTGCCTATGAAAATATGTATTATAGTAGTTATACCAATTTCCTTGTACATTAGTTGGTTAACCTGTAGAATAGTGTGACAATAAATAAATATAATGAAAATTTGAAATAAGAATGAAATTAGTGCCTGGATATATCTTCTCCAGAAGCAAACGTAGGAAACAACCTAGTATTGCCATCACTACGATGGTAGATGAACTAGATGGTTTCAGGGACAAATCAAGGGGTGCTAAGCTTGGTAGGGGCTCATGAAAAGCGTATCTAGTCTAAGTGGGGCTAGAATCATAGAGATGGTACAGAAAGTAAGTTTAGTTCAATAAACAAGAAATCCTTGATATAGCAGAAGCAGATGGGGCACAATAGATCTAATTAGGTCGCAGCGCATCTGATGTCACCATCCAACCTACCAATACCAATACCAAGTTTAGTTCAAGTGATCTTGTTTACAGGTGTTTGTCACTTGGTCAGATGCATCAAAAAATTTATCACTGTGAGATTGTTGGTATTAATCATCAATTGTCAAATAGTATCTGAAAAACTAGTTGTTCGCTATTCTGTTGTGGATATCACGGTAATGATTTCAAATATTTCATCGACTGAATTTCTACATCACAGAAAGACGATTCATTCACACTTCATTCAATGACGAATAAGCGAAACATAATTCGTTATCGTACTATGTCATAAATACTTTCCCACTTGAACAAAATTAACATTTCCGCTACTGAATATTCTACGAACATTTTTCACTAGGTTTATGTATCACACAAGTGTGAAAAACAGACGTGATAGGAGATGGAAAATAAATCAGGATTATATTGAGCTTCTGTGGTTTATCATGTGAGTGGGTAGAAGAACGGGAAAGAGGGATGAAAATGCCACAGATTTTTCGTGCTTTTGGGGTCACTTATGCCAAACGAAAACAAACTGGTCTAGTTCCTGCATTGACATACAGAATACCCATGCAAACTAGGAAATGTATACTTTTGAAATGATACTTAACACTGATTATTTTTGTATGTCTCAAAGTTGGTAGATGACTTTGTTGTGTCTAGTTCTTCGTAAATTATGACTTCGATGTTGAATTTCTCATTACGGTATAATGTGCCTCAAATTTTTATTGTTATATCTACCTCAACCAAATCAATCATGAAGAGGAGATGGGGGGTCATCAATTTCAGTTATGAACTAATATTATGCGAAAATAATACGAAAAAGAGTTCTTACAAGACTGTCAAAACTTCGCAAACGACCCCGCACTTTTATAAGTGAACTAGATCCCAGTGATATTTTTTCAGTTTTCAGTATGTTGTTTGCAATATATTCGAGTGGACTAGGGAATAGTCTTTCCTATTCAGTTCGTCATTCACAACAACCAATCATCAATTTTCATGATTATCGTGTACTGATTCGGAATCAATCGAGATACACATACATTTCAATCAATAATAAATGGTGTGTCTGTATATCCGAATTATTCGAATGGATCGTTTGATGTATATTGGGCAATACACTGAAATAGATGTATTCAGAACAATGGAGAATAATTATTCTAGGATGTTAACCCCTAAAGGATACATCTGTGCCATAATACTGATGATTGAAATAGAATACATAATCAATGAATAAAGGAAAAGAGCTACAGATCCACAGATCTGATAGATTACAACCTCCTCTTTTCAATTTCTCGAGTTCAAGGTTACATTCAAAAATATAATAAGTGTTGTTACAATTCATGAAAATATTGACTAGCAAATACATTATTTGAGGACTTCATCATGTCATAGCTACAATGTTCAACAATATGTTCACATCTGCGGCACTCACCTCCGTGGTGATGTATCATATTGTCTACTATATGATGCTTCATCGCTTTATATCCACCTGAGATATACGGTGAAATATTAGTTGTTTCTAGCGGAAGGGATTAGAATAGAAATAATATACAGGGTGAGATTTCGAAAACTTGTATTTTGAAGGGAGACCCTTGAAATGATTAGTTCCAGCTCTCTTAATTCAACCCTCTAGGAGGGGTAGATGTTATTCTTAGAATCTCAAATGGAAAGGGGGTCTAGTGAAACATCATTCTGAAGGACGTTCAGTTTTTTTTTTTTCAATGGCACCCCAGTTCATCATTTTCTGTTCAGCAGTTTCCGAAATATCTCATCTCACTAAGAAAACTCCCCACCCTCAATATCTTGCTTTCATTTGATGATATGAAAAATCGAAGAAAAGGGTAAATTTCATTTCTAAGGAAGATACTTGAAATGCATATTTTCAGCCCACCCACAAGGGGTAGATGTAACCCCTATAATCTCATATGAAAAGGGGGAGTTACACAATGCACATTATTTCAACACAATTTTTTGATGAACAGTTTTCAATGAATGCCCTTCAAAATGATGTGCTTCTTGACCGCCCTTCCTATTTGAGATCCTAAGGGTAACATCTAGGTACCCCTCCTAGAAGGTTGAAACAAGAGTGCTAAAAATTTCAATTCTAGGTGTTCCCCAAGGTAATTTCAAATTGACCTGTCTTCTCGATGTTTTCAAATAATTTACTGGGAAGATGATATTAACGGTGGAAAGTTTTCATGATTCCAAGATTTAGATCACGTTACCAAACATATTATAACCCATATTGGTCTATTGTTGTTCTTCTCCCAATCTCTTGTTCCCATTGTTTTCTAAAATTCATTTGGTTTTATCAATGTCTTATTAGTTTTATCATATTTGACATTGACTGGTGTCACTCGTCATTGTAATGATTCTGTGTCATTACTTAATTTAATTTTTCTGTGTCATTACTTAATTTAATTTTTATTCGTATGTCATGTGTTATTGACATTGACTCGTTCTTTGTCATGTTTAATTTTTTCAACTCCTTCACAATGTTCATAATTATCTTTCAGGTACTTCTGAATACATCATCTTTGTGTCTGATGATGGCTTGTGGCCTGTGGCCGAAACTAGTTACACTACCTATATTAAAAAAATTTCTCATCGTCTACAGACTTTGGGATTTTTATTATTTGATCTTATGATAATCAATTGGATCACTTTGAAAAATGTGGATGGTTTCCATAATTCCATGTTACAAACATTCGCCTTGAACTTTTTTTCATTTCGATGCTACACTTTTCATATTAGAGCTCTTCTATGAGAAATTTCTTTGCCACTTTCGAATAAATTGGTAATTTTTCAAGACGACTTACTGCGCTTATAACGATATTCCTGACAAGTTTCCAGCCTGTGAGGCAAGCAAATAGCAGAATTGGCCGTGATTGATCGTGTTTTTTGCTCCCAGCTGCGTATATAATTCATCATCGGAGCATCAATGGATGTTGATGTACCCTCCAGCCTATCGACGATGGAATGCGAGCTGAAAATGTGAACGAGAACCTTGGAAACTTCCTAATATAAGGACATTCTTGGACGAATTGAGATGCCAGAGGTTCAGACGATCGACTTCTAATAGTAGGCATTTTTATATCTATCATCTGTGAAATTGAAATTTATAGTTTCTACAGTGAGAAAATTCGTATTGTAAGTCTCTAGTATGTGAAGATAGGTATTTTTTGCTAAGAACTAAAGTGACAAATTCACAATCACTTTTTCACCTAACAACTGGAGTTGCAATTTTATTTTGTATGTATTCAACATGAGTATTGCGGTTACCTAAGCTATGCTTATTTTGTGACAGCGCACTATCCTATAATAAGGTATATCTCTAGGTACAGAAATTGTTAACACAATACTTTTAAATAATCATAATAGGTACAATAAGCATTACAACTGGCGGAGGTAACAAGTTAAATGAGCGAACAATAGAAGGAATGAATAGGAGGAGTGATAAAAGGAGAGAGACGAGACTTGGATAAAACTTAAGACCAAACTATTAAGCGAATAAAGTTGAATTGAATTAAAGCTTGAAAGATGAATCCTCCTATTCAATTATCCAACATACTTTCCAGGAGCTGATAGTTGCTATTAACAAACTTTTTCAATTCTTTTTTCAATTTGATCTTATTCCTGATGAATTTCAAATGTACAGGTAACATAATGTAGAGTTTAGGTCCGAGGTATAGGAGATACATTCTTGATTGTGTGTAAGTCTCTACAACTTGGGACATTGATACTCTGATTTGCGCAGGAGCGTGTACTGTATGCATGTTATACAAATGTAACAGGTGCAGTGGCTGTCCAAACTAAACAATGGAATATATACAGTTTTTTACTGCTAAACAGTCCACGTTCATCAAAAATAGCACGAGTGCTCGAAGAGCATACATACAAAGTATTTTTGGAGCAGTTGAATCGCCATTTTACGTTATGTGAATTCACAACAATGTCACAAGAAGGATTTTTGAAAATACAGTTTTTACTTGTGGAATCACATGTGCTCTGTTTGTGATAATTCTGACTTTGTTCACCCGTCCATCTTGAAAGGATAAATAAAATTAGATGGTGTTATACATATCGCTTTTACTGAATCAGACAGCAAGAATACAATAAAAAATATTGACAAGTCTATCATAGACTGAAAATTCATGAATAGGATGTTCAGGTGCATGAACTAGATGAAGCCCACCTGAATGTTACAGTAGAGTTGCTATCTATGATGATTCTCCATATACATAAATTTTGTAAATTGGTCAGTCTCTGGCATAACTGAAACTTCAGTCATGTTTATAGAATTGACTGTTCGTATGAGTGAATTTTTCATCGAACAATCAAATGAAGAACATTTCAATCCATGTTTTACACAAAAGTCGAATGGAATCATGACTTTACCAATTTTTTGAATGTTTCCTGATGGAAAAACTAGTTGCACTGCACTTGCCAGAAGATAAACACACGACAATTCTTTGAAGCGTCATTCAGGGGGATTGGCTGACGACTAACAGCAGAATACGGGGTCGAAATGGCGTCTGTATGCTGTCTTTTTTACAGTATGTATTGCGGTGAATTTACAACATCAATTCATGTATTCAAAACACAGAACTTCAGCGACCTCAAAATAGTCTCTTGCATTAAAGTCTAACAGCATTTGTATATTCACAGTATGTTATCATTATTTCACCATACTTATTTTGATTTTATGCTCTGCATTAAACATCACGATTCAAAATATACTTTCACAAGAAAATGTGAATAATAATTATGGTGAATATCATAGAAAACATTCATGAAATTACATTTGAACTTTCTAAAATGTCATCGATTTTGTCCAGTGATACTACTGATGACCACCTATACACAGAATTGTGATCAAATTGCTTGTGAACAAGTGTAATAATATACCTAGATTATATCGAATGATATTTCATTTGTTTTTCATTTACCAGAACGACGCTGTGAAATTTCTATGTTCAATGATGATATACCTTTGCTTTACTAATATATGAACTAGGGGATCATTTTCCATAATTTTTGTTAGGCATTTCAACTCCACCGTAAAAATTGCGGCTGTGTAACAGGCAAACCGCGAAGGAAAACAATAGCTGCTTTGCTGCAGCATCATTGGCTCTGTTCCATTTCCTTTATAAACACGAGGAATGGCTTCTCATTTTTCAATGTTTCCGTATGCAGATTTCTCGGTATACAAAATTCGACGTTAAGGTCGAAAATTTATCAAGTCATCCATAATGCGAGATAACAGTTGGAACTGAAATTGGTGAATGTACCTACATATTTTGAGGTTTTTTTTGTATCTCTTGAAGCGCACGGAAGGAAATTTCTTTAGTGTTCGGAGGACATCATGCATGGCTAGGGAGGATAGAGAAAGGAGGTAGGTGTTGGATTTTTTAAAGCTATTTGAGGAGGTTATAAGTTTTTGGAAATACTTCTATTGACAAAGAATTCCAGAGCTTTGCTTTGGAAAGATGTGCTGACTGGTCTTGTCGAGTTCGTTTGACTGCAATTGCTAGTGATGGTAGCAAATGTTTCTGGGGAACATTATCAAGAAAAACGTTTAAGGTCGCCCACTTTTCTTTTCAGTGTACCACATTTTTTCACTTTTTCACGTATGGCAACTTTTAAGAAGAATAATACCTTAAGAAAGGAATATAGAATCGTTTTTTTTTTTTTCGAAACGTAGGACATTTTGAACACTTACTCTAACTGATTCAATATTTCATGTTCTAAGTCAAATATCTCTCAATTTTCTACTTATGATTCTTTGCTCCATCAATAACTTCAGCACAAGGATAATTTTATTGTTTTTGAATCTGAATAAATAGGTAATTGAAATCAATAAAATTCATTTTATACCAGCATCAGCTATTACTCCATTATTTTCTAATCGAAATACTCCGAAAGCGGAACATATATAGTATCGAGTTTCACCAAGAGTACCTTTTCGGTGTGAAATTGAATGATGTTTAAGTTTATATCATATTCGGATTGGAAAATATAACCTCAAAAAAGTTATGTTCTAAACTACTCGGTACGAACCCTGCAACTAGCGTCAGCTATGAGAGTCAGATATGGAAACGAATTCATGTGATGTGTCAGATTTCAAGAGACATTTATACAAAATTTCATCACAATGTTGCCAAAAGTTTCGACATAATCGTGTGAAATGTGTAAAAAAGCAATTTTTCAACACCTTGTATCATGAAAACAAATTCCGTTACGACATTTTTTCACTGAGCAAACCCAACTTATTTTGCAGTGTTCTACCTACCCTAGCAAGGGGGTTAGGTTTTTTTAGAACACCCTGTATATGTAATATTTTATTTTAAAAAGTTTCGTTACTTTTGAATAGTGTAAAATTCATCTGGTCTGTACAACCCCGTTCTCTTTCAATTATCTATACAGCACTAGCATTTCAGATCAAAACATGCTTCCAACAAATAGGGGATGATAATTTTTCAAAAGTCATACCTGGATCATTTCGACTATAGATGCCATCTTGAAGAGGATACAGATCTATGAGGATACAAATGACATAGTTGTCAATGATAAATGAATGTCCTCCAAATATTCCAGGCTCTTCAAAATAGAGAGAGTATTTGTTCGGAATCAAGAAACATACTTTCTGCTACTCATTTTCACCAAGATGGCTCAGTTTTGACATCTTTTTGATGGTGGTTTTTCCGTGCTACTGGGTTTAGGGCTCGGTTTCAGGCTATCAACCCAGTATACACCCTTACGAAATGTTTTATCAAGTTCATGTAGGAATGATTGATTGGGATGTGCAAAGTAAATGGAGCCGAGAGTAGGAGTTGTTGATGATATGATACCAAAATGATACGCCCTTTTGGTTCAGACAGTGATTCATTGCGTCTCGAAATGTTGGGGAGTTAACAGAAATATATTAAGAACGTATATTTATGCTTCTGTGCGACGCCGTTCCATTTTTTCACATGACAAATTCACAATTTTATTATCACTTCATTATTATGCTACTTGCAATAATTGAAATGAAATTTTTGTAATTATTGGGATTGCTGATAACAATGCATAAAACTACTATATCGAATGTACATTTCGTGGGTCATCTCACGTATCTCATGAGAATCGGAATTTGAGGTACTTTGTCAAATGACTCATATTCTCATACTCTATGATCCCACAAATTGGCGTAGCTCAATATACATTGGTCTTCGTGTGATTTAATATCGAATACAGCGTATCTCAAATTATTAGACTACCAAATCTCACGAAGTGATGTAACTATGGGAGTCACGTCAATACATGAGATATATTTTCATTATTTGTTAAAAATGTCAACAGTGCATGACAATATGTCTCATAATCCAGTTTGTCGCGGAAATTAAAATATCTCGGGTCTCGAGGTACGGAGAGGGGTATTTTGAGGTATTGTACATGTCGAATCAATTTCTGTGTTTATTATCAATAAAAATGAATTTTAGGATCTGATATTCATTTGAATTCACTTCATATGCATGGCGTATCTAAGGCCACATTGAAAAACATGATATCACGTATAGTGACGTATCTCACAAACATATTGTTTTCTCCGTTTTAAGCGATGCTTTTTCCGAATCTCACTATATCATTACAACAATTTCTAGTTCTTCCACTAATAACTAAAAAAACAAAGTTATTGCATGAACAACCTCCAGAAATTTAAGGAGAACACCAATTCCTACCTTAAGTTATGTGCGGATTATGATGTTGCAAATCTTTGAATTGCACTCCTGTGAATGTATAAGGAAACTGAGATACGTCATCACATGAGATGTCCGTTATTTGTATGTTCTTTTAATTCAATTTGCTTTTTTTTTTCTGGTACACCAATGCCAATATCGGCCAATATAACGATTCAAAATTCTATTTCTATTCTACTGTCTGAACATTTTATTATCATTGTTACATGACTTGTATGAATACTATGTATTCTAATACCGAAAATTGATTGATTGATTGAGTGTTGGATATAGAATCGAAAGGTCACAACGTACCACGTGACCCTTCTTTGATTATGAAAAAAAAGTTGATGCTACCCACTTGACACCAGGCCACGTTACCACAACCATTTTCATGTCTAAATTTTACCCGACCTAGTTAGCTTCTTCCGTTCAAAAGTTAAAAGGAGGGGGAGGACTTTTAATGTCCTCACTGTATATGGATTCAGTAATTAGCAAAATTATACCGAATCACTTGAAGACAATGGGGCATTCGTAGGATCGTAGGAAAGAAACACTGAATGTGGAGACTCGTCGAAAATCCTTTGGATTTCTACACATCATAGAAACGATTGATTGTATATTTACTCTGTCTACACCGTAAGAAAAATCTCTGTAATAATTTATTTCATTTTTGTTTAGCTTCCATCTTATATAGCGTGAGCATCTTTATGGAATCGTTCGTGATTTCCTCGTAATTTCGACCAACGCGAAAGTTATGAAGTGTGATGGTTATTACAATCCCCTATATGACAGTGCGGGTTTGTTTACATCTGGACATGTATATTCGCGTCTACAATTAGCTTCTTGGAATAATTTCAAATAGTTACGATATCACATGAAGAAACTGGCAGACGACTATCAGTGAATCTCGAGGTGGGAACGTGGGTATGCCATCATAGCTGAGAGCTGATTAGTTTGATTATATATACTTATATGAATATTATTCGTCAACTGTTACTGAATTTGTTATTGATATGAGACTTAGAAACACCCCCTCGGAGTGATCCACGAGTGGTGGTAATACATCAGGAAATTTAATGAATCAATAAGCAATTTTCCTGAAATGAAGACATCAAATTATAACAGCGAACAAAATATTTATTTATTATCAATAAAAGGTTACTTCTCATACGGTACGGTGTATGAATGAATATTTGGTTAGTAAAAACAAAGATTTTGAAATAATAAATATCTTCTGGTGTGGGTGAAGAAATATATATTCTCAGTTATAGTATATCCAATATCAATTGCAGAATATCCCGCACTGTGCGGCGTCGGCGTGTTTGAAGTTTCCTTTGAAGTGACTGCAGGTGCGGCACGAGATTCTGCAATTGTTGTTGGATAAACTATAACAAATGATGTTTTCATGAAATAATCATAATTTAACCATCGTGTGTGACTTATTCATGGGGGTGTGAACAAATAATTTGTTTCTTTCAAACAAACGTTTAATAAGCCATATTTCAATAACGGATTTGGTAACAGTTAATCATATTTATTTATTATAACCAAACAGTTCTTTCAGTGTAGTCTAGTCTTCATGCACAAAGAACACAATGCATTCTACAATCTACATCAAAGCTCAGAATATCTACTCAAATAACTTTGATCTTTGGATTGACGCAAATAATAATTGGTTCCTTTACAACGGCAGCCGACAATTGAGGTGGAGAACAGGAGGATGAAAGAAAACAGAGTACCTCTATTTAGCATAATATCCATAAGACTCCGCAAAGAACAAAGCAAATTGGCGACCATGATGGTATAGTCAAATCTATCGATATACAGGGTGGTTCAGTTTGTAATACAAAAAATTCAACAGTGTGTTGTACTCGTTGGAGAAATAAAAAAAGTTCATATATAAACATATACTTTTAAACGCGTCATTTTCGAGATATAGGGTTTCAACACCCTATACGAGTCTGAATATTGTTTTTTGATGGAAAGTTCGAAATGATTTGAGATACAAAATATTCTCACAGATACTGAACTTTGCACGCTCTATAAGATGAAGCAAAAATTATTCCATAAAATCATTCAGTGGCAGCTAAATCTGGGGGTGGTGAAAGTGAATTGAAGTTTTATTGTGTTTGTCCAGTTATTATTTTTTATAAGCTCAGATTCCTCATATTTGTAAATCCAGTTCAAATCGAAAACGTTGTTACGCATTGATAAAATACAAGAGAACTATTGGACTACCAAATCTCTAGAAGTGTGTTTTTGTACTCGAAAATAAAAAATTCAATGCACCTATAAAGATTGGGGTGATTTTTTTCTTCGCCACTCCCCGATTCAACTGCCACTGAATCACTTCATGAAATAATTTCAATTTCATATTTTAGAGCGTAAAAAGTTTAGTACATAATGGTACATATATGTGAGAAATGTTGTTGATTTGTATTATTTTAAACACCCTATATCTCTAAAACGACGCGTTCAAAAAGATATGTTTACATGAACTTTTTTTATTATTTCAACGAGTACAACACACTGTTGATGCTTTTCTATTACAAACCGGACCACCCTGTATATCATTATTTTGATACTGCCTTGTATTTTCCTTTTGACTCATCCATTTGAGTTGATCAGCTTGAAGTCATCCAGATTTCAAAATTATATTTTGCCTTCATCATAGTTACTGGAGTACAAGTTATGTCATTATCGAGGAAAATAATTAAGGTTCCTTCAAACAACATTTTCAAAAGAAATATTATCTCATTTCTATGAAGAGGATATTTTTTCAACGAAAATATAAAATTCCTATACCTGTACTCTCATGGGAAATCCATCTGCATACGCATACGAGAAACTAGAAAAATAAATGAGTATACATGTTAGCTTTTTGTTTGATAATTGAAGAAAATACTGTACAAATTCGGGAAAAACTCATTTATTGATTCCGATTACTTCAATAAATTGTATCCTATATGAAATATCGATACAGACTGGCCGGCTGGCTTCGGTTCTCTCGAGGAAGAATGTTGTAATATAAACAAATCCCATAATATAAACACAGATCTCTAGTTCCTCGGTGGATGAACGACTACATCACCCAGACGGAGTCAGTGTCGGGTGCGAGGGGGCTAACACGGCCTTCCTGACTTAAGGGGCGTCCACGCACCTTCAACAATTCAGCCAGATTCACATACAGGCGAAAATCTGTAAACATTTGAGAGCACTAATTTGTTCCTGAGAGCACATACATCAATTCATTATGATTTTATTGTTTTACTGGTTTGCAAAATCACATCCGAATAACATTCTGAATTTCTGCCATAACAACTTCTGAGGAGTTGAGCCTAAACAAAACCCCAAAATTTTCGATTTGAAGCCAAATTCAATTTTTTTTTTTTTTTTTTTTTTTTTTTTTTTTTTTTTTTTTTTTTTTTTATTTCATACAGCTCATATTCATGCAGAGGTTTGGGGATCTTGATTCATTGCCTGTCATAGCACGGACTTTTACTCTGCCCCTATGCCCAAACCTGAGTGGAGGATATCTTAAATGCCTTCAAATATAGCCTGTCTGAGCAGGGACCTTTAAACATAGCCTGTCTTAGCAGGGACCTTTAAGCATAGCCTGTCTTAAACAGGGACCTTTAAACATAGCCTGTCCTAACAGGGACCTTTTAACATAGCCTGGTGAACCAGGGACCTTAAAAAAGCAAAACAAACAGCTCGACAAACAGCCTACAAGCAGGGACCTCTATATAAGCCAGTTATCAATTTCAACCAACATTGCATTCGTGTTGAAGTTGATACCAGGAACCTTGTTTAACAGTTATATTTGTTGTTTGCCTCAACTCCATAGTTGGGGGATCTATTCTACAGGTTTATATTTGCCTTCTCAACTTGAGTGACCATACGATGATTATATATTTTTTTTTTTTAATTTACCTTTACTGTGGCCAAGTTCTTAATTGCTCGTGTGCGGCGACAGTCGTCCTACCGCGCCCGCCCACACGTCGTAATGCATACCTTTCGTTAGGTAGGCAATGTATTACCTCGAACGGGCCTTGGAACTTTGGTTTGAGCTTCCCTCCTAAAGATAATTGACTATTCTGAATAGCCACTTTATCACCTTCTTTGTACGGCACTGCGATAACTCTGTTCTTATTGAACGTGTATGCTGCCTTTTCTGTTATCTTTTCCAAGCGTTTGTTTACTTCTTCCTGTACATGATCTGCATCGACGACCTCCGTATAGGCATTGGTACCTGCTAACAGCTGATCCGCGGCCCTTAATCTTTTGGTTTCACCGAACATCAGGGCGTTCGGGGAATACCCAGTTGATTTATTAACTGTCACATTGAAGTCGTCTTCTATGGCGGGAAGTACTTGTGTCCATTTTTTTTCATCCTTCTCATTCAGAACCGCTCGCATAGCATTGAAAAGGGAACGCATAACTCGTTCTACTTGCCCGTTACCACGGGGAACCCCTGTGGCAATCAAGTGGAGTTCTACGTCTCGCTCTGCCAGGAATTCCTTGAATTTTCCTGACTGAAAGGCGGTCCCTCTGTCTGCTATTATACGTTTCGGTGTTCCCAGCACAGAAAACACACCTTCAAGTGCTTTTATACTACAGTCTGTCGTTTTCTGCTTGATCGGACAAAACCGCACGTATTTTGAAAAAGCATCGATGATCACCAATATCTGCGTGCATTTATTCGACTTTACCAGTGGTCCGGCATGATCAATGTGCCACGTATGCATCTTATATGATGGTTTAGCGTTTTGTTGACATAGGCCTTTTTTCTTACCGCTAGGTGACTTTCCTAGTACGCAAGAACGACAATTCGCTACGTATTTGCGAACCGTTTTACCCATTCGCGGCCAGATTAGTTCTTCACGGAGTTTTGTTAACATTTTGTCCGCACCAATGTGTGATGATTCGTCATGATACATTCGCAAAATGTCTAATCGCGCGGCTACCGGAACATAACAACGATCACGTTTATCGTTCGGATTACAAAAATACACGATATTGTCTCTCATGCTGTATCCAGGTTCAGAACATGTTTTGTTCTTCACACTTTGACATATTGCGTCATCTGTTTGATATTCGCGAATAGATTTTCGTGGTTTGTCTGTTTTGGTGGTATTTGTTACCAGAACTCTGTGAGGTGGCAAATTACGGCTGAGATAATCGACATGCCCCATTATTGATCCTGGTCTGTACTCAATATCGAAGTTAAAATCTTGCAATTTAATCCACCACCTTGCTACCCGAGGATGTAGTTCTTTCTTTAAAGCTGTGGCTCGTACAGAATTGCAATCCGTGAATATCGTGAATTTTATGCCATACAGATAAACACGAAAATAATGGGTGGCTTCGACAATGGCCAATGTCTCTAAATCATACGAGTGATAACGTGATTCACACTCGGTTGTACGTCGACTGAAGTAAGCTACAGGGTGGGGTAAATTGTCTGAACTTTTTTGCATCAGCATTGCGCCAAGGCCAAGTGCACTTGCATCTGTATGTAACTCTGTTTCGGCCTCTGGGTTGAAAATGTTCAATATAGGGTATTCCGTCAGTTTTTGAATTAAATCTAGACGTACATTTTCGCACTCAGGTGTCCATATGAACGGCTGTCCTTTCCTCAGCAGAGAGGATATCGGTGCTGTTAAGCAGGCGAAATTTCGAATAAATCTTCGAAAATATCCAGCTAGGCCTAACAGTTGCCGTACACCCTTGATATCCGTCGGTGCAACAGTTTGAGCGAGAGCGTTGACCTTTCGGGGGCTAGGTCTCACTGTGCCACTCTCGATCATCACGCCTAAGTATTCAACACATGTTTTGAAAAAGCTACACTTCGAGACATTCAGAACGAACCCGGCCTTCGATAAAGTGTTTATAACTTCTCGCAGACGCTCGATACCTTCTGGGATAGTTTGTGATGGGCAAAGCACGTCGTCAATATAAACAAATGCGATATTGTCTTTCAGTTTCCCGAGTGATTTGTCTATGGCACGTTGGTAGCACGCCGGTGAGTTGACAAATCCAAACGGTAGTCGATTGTACTCGTATAGACCATCAGGAGTCACAAAAGCGGTGACGTACTTGGAACTTTCTTCGATTTCCACCTGATGGAATCCTGACTTCATATCCAGTGTGCAGAAATATGCGGCTTTTGCCAAAGCATCAACTTGATCCTGTATACGCGGAAGAGGGTAGTTATCACGTAGTACCCGCTTGTTCACATCGCGATAATCCACGCATAATCTTACGTCACCATTTCTTTTTTTCACTATCACGATTGGACTGGCATAGGAAGACTCACTTTCTCGAATGATACCGTCTTCGAGCTGTTCTTGGATAATTTTCTTCACTTGCAAGCGTTCTGTGTATGAAAGATGTCGTGGGCGATATGCGACTGGTTGCATATCACGTAAGACTATCTTCAACTTTCCAGTAGTGACAGCGGATGGCGTTTGCGATTTTGCAGTTTTCAGAATATCTTCCAAAATTGTACCCAGTTGCTCGTCCAATCCTGACAAATTTAGATTTTCTATGTCTAGACTGCGAATATTCAAAGCTCGCTTGAGGCTCAACGAGTCATAGACTATATCTGCACAGTTTTCGCCTATTTCAACTTTGATTCCAGGACGTTTCAGCACGTCCATGCCAACGAGTGCGTCAATGTCACCTCCAGGAATTGACCCGTCTGGTACTACAGTAAAATCGATTTCTAATATCATCATGGGTGTAAACATTATAGCGGTACACTGGCCTATCGAACAGGTGATAGAATTTCCAATTCCAGTCAGATTATGAGTGCCCGGTTTGATTTCTAGGTTCAATTTTTGGGCGACCTTTTTGTGTAATACAGAAACGTCAGCTGCAGTGTCCACCAAATAGGCAATAGAGACGCATGCATCTTTATTTGTCATCGTCGCTTGCGGAAACGATTGCAAAAAACGGGTCTTCTGTGTTAGCAGTACACGTTTAGGAAAACCGTGTTTGAAATAACAAGTGTCTTCTGTGTGTCCGATTTTTTTGCAATGAGTACATTGTTTGACATTCAGAGATTTGTTTTCAGTGTTGTTTTTGTTTGTGATGCCTGATGGCCCAGGTGCATTTTGTTCTGCACCACTCATCCTCTGTTTACAGTCGGATTGTTTATGTCCAAACTTTTCGCACTTTCTACACTTACCGGCAAATACAAATGGCCTATTTCCAGCAGGCGAATGATAACGTTTTCGCGCGCGGGTACTGAAGTCTGTGACACGGTTTGCGAATTGTGTTGGCTTTTCTTCAGTAATACAGCGAGCATCGCAAGTTGCCAGAAGCTTCAACAGTTCTGCTTCGCATGGTGGCATTTGCATACAGATTCTGTTTTTGACCTCAGTATCCTGAACGTCATATTCAACAAGACTACTGATTATTTTCCATGGAAACTCCGAATAGAATCGCTTGATTGCGGCTAGTTTGGCGTTACCATATTCCACAAACGATCCAAAGTCAGAACTCTTGATAGCGAGGCAAGCACGTATTCGAGTTGCGGGAGTACCTTGCTCAGGAAAAGCAACTTCAAAATCCCGACGAAAGGAGGCCCAATCACGAACCATAGGTTTCCAGTGCTTATAAAATCGGGCAGCCCGGCCGCGCAGAGCATCGCCGGCCTTCAGCACAGTTACCGTGTCCGAGAAACCAACTTCTTCCTGTATGCGGGTGACGTCATTCATCCACTCATTCATCGTGAAGGGCGTGTCATCTGGATCAAAACTGGAGAGTCTAATTTGCGCCGATGCTGCGACTCCAGCATCGCGCACAGGCGCAGGCACAACTTCTTGACCTAACGTTGCTGTATGAACCGATTGAGCCGCACCCTGTTGAGCCACCATCGTAGATAGTACTTGCATCATTTGTTGTTGAAATTGTATGTTGCTCTGGTTCTGTATTTCCCATAATTTTAAAATTTTATCGTCCACACTTACGTCAGAGGCACTTTTGTGTCCGTCTAACTCATGTTCATTGTCACTTTGCTCACACACACTAACAGTGGGCGCGTCTTTCTTGCCGCCGTCAGCCATTTCTTTGTTCACCAACCACGAGGAAAAAAAATATTTTCTGGTCCTTTCTTCCCTGTTTGAACACAGGAAAAGATATCCCACTTCTGATGTTAGCTTTTTGTTTGATAATTGAAGAAAATACTGTACAAATTCGGGAAAAACTCATTTATTGATTCCGATTACTTCAATAAATTGTATCCTATATGAAATATCGATACAGACTGGCCGGCTGGCTTCGGTTCTCTCGAGGAAGAATGTTGTAATATAAACAAATCCCATAATATAAACACAGATCTCTAGTTCCTCGGTGGATGAACGACTACATCACCCAGACGGAGTCAGTGTCGGGTGCGAGGGGGCTAACATACATGGGAATATATGAAAACACACTTATCTGTGTATAGATCTCGCGGTATAAATATAATATATTATTTGCGAATACATTCAACTTATATTGAGTCAAATTTGAATAAAACAAATAAATTGCCATGCCAACTTCCTACATCTCACATTAATTATTCAGAGGATCCACAGAAAACAACGAAATTAAATTATATAATGGGTAGGTACCAAAACAAAACATTTGAAATCCAAATAATCTCAACTTTGAGTGATAAATACCTTCTTAATTACAAGGTGATATTCTGATGAAACCGAACTGAATCAATATGGATTATAAAAGAATAAAAATGCATTGCTTTTTTGTTGTCAACCGTGAGTGACCGTGGAAAATGAATAACAGCTTACAGAACGCAGGAATTCATTCAACCCACACATGTAGATTTCAAACCATTCAGAATCATTAGAGAACCAGTCGGCAAACTAGAAGTATTCAACTCAATTCTAGTGAAGGATTTGTTCGAAATTGTACATTGTCATTGTCAAGATACTGAGATACTGAAGTATAGGTACAATGAAGACAACTAGGTTATTTACAATGGGCTACTAGCCCTAAGTTCCATCGGAGACATCGTTCAGATCATTGTCTGCTGAATGTGGAGGAAAAATCTAGTGAGCTGGAGTATCTGGTCTGCTCAAACAAGGAGAATCACCTACAAGTGGTCGGTCAACTCGAGGAAACACTCATTTCAATTGTTTTCCTGTCAAACCTACATAACCTTGAAGATCGTAAACGAGTTGTGCAGCTCCCTCAGCGGTGCTCTCGACAGTCTCAGCTGACGGCGCAGTTTGTTCAATGATTTTGAGTTCAGTATCACGACATAGTCACTCAGTAACTCAATAATTAAAGAAATCGTTCCTTCTCAAAATGGTTGCTACAGACACTACAATAGTCCCCAATTTCGTAACGTTCAACACCTTAATTAAATGAGAGGTAGAATCAGTAGTATCGATTATTAGCTTTTGATCAGGGCTCTGATTATCTTACTTGTAACACTCAATATCGAATATAGTAAAGAAATATCACTTGGTAATCCATCAATGGAGACGGTTTCACACCTTCTGGTAGGCACAATTAAGAGACAGGGTTTGTAACAAATTATCAATCAGAAAAAAACTACTTCAATACTGGGAGTGCAACACAACACCATATCTATAAACGAAAGGACTATTAGAACAATGAGAATGGAAGAAGAAAGATTTAAAAAAAAAGTTAATACTTACAACACAAGTCACGATGGCACGACAGCTCTTGACACTGACAACTTACATAACCACAAATTTCGGAAATTTTCTCGAAAAAAGTGAAGATCATTTCGTCCGATACGGTAACATCATCTGGTGGTAATACACTCAACTGAGCTATAGAACAGACCAGTAGTTACAGCTCACTAGATTTTTTCTCCATATTTAGCCGACAATGGTTCAGATGATGGAGAACAAACGAGGTGGAGTCAAAAGGCATATGTCAAACACTTTATTCTACTATTTTGTTTAGCCAGTTGTTTTCAGAAGGTCAGTTCCACGATTTTTACGAATACAACCCGTTTTTCAACAACTGCTTTATTCTAAGTGTAATTCCCTCAACAAACTCGTTAGTCGGAATTTAATATGACAACATCACTCGACAAACTTCAAGTATATATTTCAATGGCTACTGTCTCATTAGAAGCTTTTTGTTTTCCAAACAGAGGGGTTATTTCATTGTTTCATCTACCAGTGGTAATACACTTCCTCTACCTATGCAGGGTTCATTACAAGAGTTGGAAAAAACTGCAGAAGGGGTTCATGAGAAGAGATAAATGCAATTTTGAAAACATATACGGTTTCGCCGATCTGTAGCTTTTATGAAGATATAAGAACAAATAATTATAAAATCTGTAAGTTATGGTTTATGGTCTCAAACGAAATATATATCTATAAGTTGAGAATTTCTTCTCTGGTTTCCAAATGATAACGCTACAATATCGAATTCACCAAATCCAAATAATCAGGTTTTTTTCAAAGAAAGAGGATAGATACGAATTCAGACAGTTTATATTATAGTTTTGATGCCAAGTTCGAAATCTTACAGGTAGAAAATGGAGGAATAACACTTATGGACTTTTACACCAGATTCATAACACTTACATTCAAAACCAATAAAAATCAATAACACATTACCTCTAGCATTTCATTTAACGATTGAGTAGACCTCAACAACTAAGCGCTGTTGAATCAATTTTGTCAATATGGATTATTGTGGATACTTTCCGAAACAAAGAGATAGCTATCCTGCTCCAAACAAGTAAATAATTCTTATCCTTTTTGCTCATGAAATCTATATTGATGCAAGTCAATGTTGAGTTAGTACATTTGACGAGTATTTAACCGCTAATTTCAAAAGACATAAATACATCCATTCACGAGATGAAACTAGTCAGTAGTGTACCTACGTTCGTCTGACCTCAAGATGGCCGCTGACAATATGGCAGCCGATAATATGGTCGCCGTTGGTAAAAGGCTGCCGGTTGGTAGTTATACTAATTCTCACTTACATGAACACCAAGTGACATAATTCAATGTACTGAATGACAATTTGGAAACTTCTACGCCTTGCGTAGACGCAGTTTCAAGCGAGCTGTTTGTATAAGATTTTCGGGTTGTTGAGATATTACATACCGGTGATATTCCACTCGAAGAAGCAAACTACCTAACTTTTCTGTGGAAACGGAAGTACGAACAAATATTGTCATCTCTTAATCCTCGAATTATTCTATTTTATGCCTCATTCAATTTTTATTTCGCTGTATAAGATCCACCGTCAATGGGGAATTCCGGAATGGAGGCAAACGTTGGATTGTTGAAACGAAAATCGTGCTTTCCATAAAGTTTAATTGGGACGAATGTATGAGATAGAATTGTTGGATAATCCTCGACGGCATTTGAACCTGTCCCTTTTGTTATCTAGGGTATAGACTCTAGAATTCTAGATGGTGTTCAACCAACTATGAATGTATGGGATAGCCAAGTGTCCAGCTTCTGAGAAGATGTCCCTTCTGAAGCGCTCAAGTTATAGTGTCTTGACTCCTCATTCTGATGAACCATTCGCCGTTTATAGCTCAAGAAATGCATATACAGGGTTGTGATATTGAAGGTATTGCCCCAAATAACATTTCAAATGCCTAATAGCTTCGATGAGACTTTAAAGAGGTTATGTGAGCGCAAATGATAGGTCTAATTTGTTTCACCGTTTTATGAATTCCCTGGAAGAAGCAAATTGGCGTTCATGTCCATATAATCCTATTAGAAGGTTTTGAGATACTATGATAGAACTATCGCATAAAACAATTAGACATTCAGCTCACTTCGGTTTTAAGAGAGGTCTGTGGAAGTCATTGAAATTCTTTATCAAAACTATTTACTCTTAACAACCCTCTCAAAACACTTACTTGAGCTTCATCAGTGTCTCGAATTCGACCAAGAGGTTTCGACCTAATCCTATGAAAATACTCCATAAAGCAAACATTGAACCAAATTTACGCTAGGCCCATAACGATTTGACTGAGGCAATAATGAAACCTAATGGTATTATTCTAGCTATGTGAAAGTAAACGATAAAAACCTATAAGCCACAATGAATTCATCGAAGTCATAAAATCATAAAATTTATAGGACTTAATCTTTGGAAGAAGTATGATAACCCAAAGTCATTCTAATGAATGTTGTGGAGATGACTTTGGGTTTTCATCAATGATCTATAGGATTTATCAAATTTCTCTCAGAACTGTGTTAAACCCAAATCCCATAATATGAATGTTCGTATTTTTTTGCTTACAACGACTCAAGTTGAAATGAACTCACAAGAATTTAATTAAGAGAAATGACAACTTCGAGCGAAAAAATGAAGAAAATTACTTAAGAATGAAAAATCAAGTCGTGAGAGCAACAGTAAATCGGAATTCTCTAGCCCAAGCAATTCCAAACACTGCGTCTTTCAATTCATCCCAACTGAAACTACCAAATAGCAAGAATTCATTAGGACCTGATGTTCATGAAGTACCATCAACGAGTCAGAACGTAATGGAAAATACTCCTGATATATCTGAATGGGAACTATAGGAAGCGAGGAAAATGACAACAGTTTTGCACAAATTATGTCAGATGGCGAGTTTTGCTCTTGTTTCCTACTCGGTTTCCTACTTAAAACCAATCACAAAATTCACAAACTGAACACTGTAAATGACAAAAGAAGGGGTTATGTCGTTCTATAAGACATATTTTGTTGGCGCTACTCCGGATAGGTTTACAAAGTGAAATATATATATACACGTTTTAGCAAAGAAGACACGGATCATTCTGACTTTATTTCTTATTTTGACAAGCAGGAATCGAAAGGACTTGAATTCGCTCCCGATATTTCTTCGTCTCTTCGTAAACAAACTCGCGATACTTTCAAATCGATATAAAAAATGATTGGAAGTTTTTGTCTGGCCCCCCATAGAAGCTGTTACAGAATGCGCCATCCTCTAACATTGCAGGATGCAGGTTTGTTGAATCTTGATGGATCCAAGCGTTCACCAAATCGAATTAGGCACTTTCGCGCTTTGTCAATCTCCCTCGCTTTACGAGATAATGAAAAGCGATTTTACTGCCACCTGGCGTTGCTAAGAGCATCGCCGTTTTCTCAGGTACGGAAGTTCTTAGTTCTGAGGTAGAGATATATCGGGGAATATATCGATATGAATCCAATAACGATATATAATTTGAAAAATATCGATATATCGATTACTTTGTAATTGTTTCTCAATATATTTGAAGAAATACATGTAATTCAGTTGTGTGACTCCTAGACCCTTCCACAGTATCCTGACAATATTTTTTGAAATTTTCATTTTCCGAATTTGGAATCAAATGATTTTCCACAAAAAGCCTAACACTATGTGGTACAAAAATCACCGACTATGTATGTACCTTGCAGCTGTATTTATGATCACAAATCACAAGTAACATGCGACCAGGCTATAAGAAATGCCTTCCCAAACCAAAGCCTGAACTTTCGTGCTTATATGCCAATTAATTGAATTCGATGAAATCGTGTTATGATATAAAATTGTGTTACTGGAGAAATGGGGAAGAAAAACGAGTGAATTCAAAAAAGGAATATTGAAAAAATATAAGGCTGAAGTGTACTTACAATTTCAACTCGATAACGTAACTGTCACACTCCACAGGGTATTATGAATTTTATGAATAACACGCTATAATAATATAAAAAAGAAGTTTTCATGTTTAATACAGTTTGCACACCAAATGTTCAGAAGAAAATAATCATCTTATGGCCATCTAATGGCTTGCCTCCCCAGCTATGTTCTCTGCTAGCTAGTTTTCTCTCAAACAGGTTTCTCCATATAGTGGTCGACGAAGTTTCACCTGATTCTCTTATCATGAATGCTGGTGTTCTGCAAGGAACAATTCTAGCACTAACACTATTTCTACTACATATCAACGATTTGTTGGAAGCAACTTCATGTCCAGTACACAGATTCACGGATGATAGTACCCTCCATACTGCCTACTCTTCCAGGGCTCCAATACCAGCCAGGCAAATCAGGAACGAACGAAGAAGAAATGTTGACAACATAAATATGGACTTGGCAACAATTCTCGAATGGGGATCCAATAACTTGATATATTTCAATGCAAACAAAACACAAACATGCCTTTTCTATAGAGAAGCCGATTTCACTGTGCCCAACATAAGCTTGTCGGGAGTAACCATACCTTTGAAGACATCCATTTCGATGTTTGGTATTACTATTAGCAACAAACCTTTCTTGGGAAAATCCCGTGAGATCAATTGCTAAAAGTGCATCCCAAAAACTTGGTTTTCTGTTCCGGGCCAGGAGCTATTTCACTCTCAGTCAGCTGCTTATGATCTATAAGGCACAGATCTGACCTGTCCTGGAACACTGTTCCCATATTTGGAGTGCAGCACCCAAACATACCCTGAAACTGTTGGACTCTGACCAAAAAAGGGCAATTCGTCTGGTGGGTGATGCTTCGCTCACTAACTCACTCACTCTGGAACACCTTAGAAAAGTTGGCGATCTGGCTCTATTTTAATGATATTTTCATGGACGATGCTCTTCTGAAATATCAACGATTGTTCCTCCATTGGCATTCCCCGCGAGATTAACCCGTCGAGTTGAGGTTTCGCACTCCTTCGTGGTCACTTTGGAGACCTGCAGAACATCTGTTTCCAAATACTCTTTCATCCTACGAACAGCGAGGCTCTGGAACACATTGCCAAGGGAGGTGTTCCCCAAGGCATATAATCAATCTCCAGAAATTCAGAAAGAACACCAATTCTTACCCTATTTCCCTTTGTTCTCACGATGTTCTCTGAACATTACAGGATATCCCTTTTCGTGGAACCAGAATATAAAAAAAACTGTCATTTTAAACGAAAATCGCCCAAATCAGACAAAAAGTTTTAACGAAAATTTATCTCGAACCTTTGGATACTTTTTGAAGGTGCGTTAATTTTTTGGGGAAGTGCATTGATAACAGGGAGTTCCATGTGAATATATGAATTTGTGGTTCGTCACGCTTTCAGGGATCATCTTCAGAAACTTCTGATATGAGCCATGAAAACGCATATTAACGGCATTCAACTTCCACTTATTTTTTTGGCGTTGAAAAATGTCCTGAATGTATGGTTCGGTAAAGTTATGGATGGTATGTTATTCGTTCTCTTCTAGGTCAAATTACATATAACCAGTAAAATATAAAACTGTGAATCGAGAACGATCAACAAATTGTTTTCAGAATGTTTCATTGGGAAAGTCATAAGATTGGTGAGCACTAATTGAGCTGATGTCTATGGAGACATAATTTATAATTAATGATGAATGGTATCTAAATTCA
This sequence comes from Phaedon cochleariae, assembly GCA_918026855.4. Taxonomy (NCBI): domain Eukaryota; kingdom Metazoa; phylum Arthropoda; class Insecta; order Coleoptera; family Chrysomelidae; genus Phaedon; species Phaedon cochleariae. The sequence continues at coordinate 60,897,937 of OU896708.1, forward strand.
GCACTGGAAACACATAAAACAACAGTTGCACTCTTTTATTAGCGGTTCATTTATCGAATCCAGCATACACTGACTTCCATTCGCACTTGTAATTACTATTGCTACTGCCAGTTTTATGGGCAGTTTGGCGCATTATGTTGTTATTAACTTTTAAATGCAAAGGGGGGATTTTATGGTGATTGAAGATCCAGATTTAAGTACTAACTGAAAAAGGGGGATTATATTTGTATGCAATACGCCGCAAGTGCTCATAATAAAGTAATAACATTATTTTTATAGTTATTGCCTGAACAGGAAAAGTATACCATTCGATTTTCACGATTTAGTATGAACTCCATCCATTTTCATTTTGCTAGGCTGAACCACTTTTCATCCGTTACTGCACGTTTCATGATAATGTCGAAAAATTAAGACTTGATTGATTTTTATTCAATAAGACTTTTGAAGTGATTGGATCCCATTTTATGAATTGTTTTAATAATATTTCTCCAATTGCTCCCCTCCTAAGTCAATCTACACGCCTGGCAAAAATAATTTTCCTATAAGAAAACCGTGTACATTATGTGTATGGGCATTTTGGCGAAGAGAATGGCGACGTTGCCATACGCTTCGTATCAAGTCAGCTCTTCCTTCGAGCTAGACCATTATTCCATATTCGGGTAGGTGAGGCAACGACGCTAACCCATTATTTCTTCAAGATTTCATTTAAATTGCGATTTTGGTGTGTACTTAAGTTTAATTATCTAGGTCAAATCTCGCAACTGAATTTTTACCTACTTCTAATCGTCTGATCAACTTAGAATCTGGCAGATGACAGTTGAAATGCGTTATGGCGGCTCCAATGTGGCTGACCAGATTTGTGATTATGGTCTCGAACTCAGTGTTGAATTCTACGTTCCAAACAAGGGGAAAAAGTAATAGATTTTCGCTCGAAGTGAGGTAAAATCTGATATTTTGAGATATTGAGAAAATATAACATTATAATAAAATCAGAAAATTATTGATGAGGAATATGTAGTTTTGAATAGGTGAACTACCTGTTTTTTAGGCATCTTTTTGTAGGCATCTTAAGATGGAAAACTTTTGAAGTAATCGGATATGTGTCAATTTAATTCTGTTTTTTGATTCTAAATAATTGCGAACAGTGCGGTAATTTACTAATTCTCGTAACCACGAAGTGGAATGGACTCGGTTCTTTCTCGGAGACAGTATTTTTGGCTTATTTTTCGCAACTGACACAACCATAAAGTACTCACTTTTTTCCAGTGCAACAAATATAATTCATGAAAAGTGAAATTTTGTAACCTATCAACAGAGATAAAATCTCCATCTGTTTTTCCGTCACGAAAGAAATTCGATGCTTCTCTATTAAGAGCCCAACTAGCTGCTACTAATGATTGAAAATAGACCAAAATACTGTTCCTGATGCTTGTATTTTCTGCCTAATAGAGATAAGAACGATGTCGCAACCTCTTTCGCATCTCTCCCAATCACTCTGAGCCCCCGCTGAAAATACCACCACATTCGACCCCTATACAGCACCCTCGTTTAAACCGCGCTAACAGCACATAGGCTATTTTTCACGGGAATATCCTTGTCGGCGGCTTTGATAGTGAAAATGGTTGGCTGCAAATTGTGGAACATTTGTTGTACGTTGTATACGTGTCAGTTGGTTTGTGGGAACGAGAAAAAATTGAGGCCAGAACGTGAGAATAAATAGGACGGTGTTACGTGATAGTAGACAATGGAATTTTGGTCCGCACCAGAACTAATTCTGAATAGACTAACACTCAAAGCAGCTTTTTAGCATATACATGGTAACGGCAGTGACATTATTACGTGAAAGATTCTACCGGTTTTTTTCCAAAGAAAAAATATCAAATTTGAACCCTAAAAAGCCTGAAGCTGTACGGATGACTGCGATTCGAGCATTTTCATTGAGATTTTTATTACAGGGTTGGTTAAATTACGGCAAAGTTGCGCGGTTCAAGGCCAAACAAAATGTGAGAAATTACGAATATTTTTTTATGACTTTACTTGAAGAGAATATGTAACAAAACAAATAACACATTCTCTTTGCTACTTTTCCTGTTCTACAAGGTAGTGCTACCGGCGTTTTGTCTTTGACCTGCCATCATTAACTTTGTTTTTTAAAATACGGCCCCAGATTTTTCATTATTGATTTCTAGAGCTCTTGATCTCATAAAATCAAAGGTGTATTGCACTTATTCGAAAAATTGATATTAATGTCGTTTTCCATAAGGACTGTTGGGAGAGACAGAGAATACTCGAGAATAGATTTTCATTAGGTTAAAAATAGAACACTTTTCTTGTAACAAAACTGTTCAATAGATTTTGGAAACAATAAACAATTTTTTGATTATTTATGTTTGGTATTCATCTACTTGCATCATTTCAGCATGCTGTAAAAAATAAAGAGGTGACTGAAAGTGAGACAACCATTGTCTCCTGTACAATAGGCCTGTTTAAAGAAAAAACATCATTTCATTACTTCGAAGTACTAACCCAAACTAGCTCACTCGGTTTTTGCGCCAGTACAATTTTAAATGATTATTATTGAAATTCGCGATTAACCATCCAAAAAAATTCGAAATAAGTATTCTCCTTGTCTGTAAGTCAAGTGCAAGAATATTTCCTATATATTTTCATTTCTTTGAATATATGAAGAAACTTCGTCTCCTCATAAGCTGCTCGCCCTAGACTCCAGTGAATTCTCTGGACTGAAAACACACTGCAGATAACAGAGAACCAATACACAACTGAAGAATCAGATAATATGAGGGATCTTTGAATAATCGCATCTTTTGACTGGATGAAAAAAAGGTGAAAAAGGATGAAGGTGACGTTAGGAAGTTAGGTTGACAATGTAGTTCGTCTTCTTCTTCTCTTCTTGTATTTCTGGGAACTCTAGGCACTACGCTGTTGCCAGTGCCACAAAATAATGTGGGTTCAAATAGAATCCTCATCATTAGTAGGAATACTAGGATATTTTTATCAGTACCTACTGAAGCATCTGGCAAGTATATAAGTATTCAATAAGTGATTATCAGGGACCAGGTCGAATTATTGTCTTCTGTGAATGTGAATACTGTTGTAATTGATTATATTGAATCACATAAGGTAATTTCTAGTTAAAAATCTGGCAGCGTCGGAATATGTGGTCCTACTTTTCATGCGAAAGCCAGAATTCAGATAACGATGACTTTCGGCCATCAAGGAAAAAAAACTATTCGCGATGATTTTAAATAACGAATTATTGCATCAAATACTATTTATACTATCTATACACGAAATGATCAATATGAAATAGGTTTATGGCGTAAATTCGACTAGTGTGTACAACTCCATTGGCCAATTCAAAAATATATCAATTGTTGTCTATTGAGCGTAGTCATTAGGAAGAAAACAAAAGTGGTGTTTTCCAATCATTTTAGACAATCTCATTAGCATTATATCTTATCTTCAAATATCCATTTCTGAACTCTCCGAGTTGCTTAAATATTTGAATGGTCGTTGTACGTGAAGTATAGTATTTCACTCGCGCAGAATTGCTGTTACCCACTCGGATTATTATACTCGTTCTTCTACTTTCATATTCGTGAGTAATGGCCATCAGCGCTCGTATACCTTCCGGAATTGACTATTGCCTGCACATCGAAATTGTTCTTCCTAGAGGTATGAACGATTCAAAGAATCTGAAGAAAAATCCAATCAGTTATTTTTTACCGTCACTGGAATTTTGATCGAAGCATACTGATACAGAAATCCGTATACCTATCACGATGTTCAATACTTGATAAACTTCCGGAAGTTTTCGATGCTCCTAGAAAATCACATACAAAGTTAATGGATCTACACTTTGGGGAATCAAGTACTCCCCAGTTTGGGATTCTTACAGCCGCTAAAATGAGGTGGAATTCTCCTAGGAACGTTATAGAAATTGGAAGAGGATAGAAAAACACGGTGTTGTGTGAGTTTGTTGGTGTAACTGATTTGTTGTTCAGTCCCAAATGTACCAGAGTTGATGAAGTTCCAATCGATTTTATTAGAGAACGATTTGAGTTCATCGACATCAGAAATGAGTAGGAACATTATTGGTATTGACATATTTGTACACAACACACAACTGGCAGTGAAGCATTTCATTATAAGATCAATCAATCGATCAAAATATTTCAAAGCTTTTTATATAAGACGATAAAAACGCTATAGCAACATAACAGCTACCAAAACAAATCTATAAAGAGGTATTTTTTTGGACTAGAAACACAGGATTGAGTATCAGAATTGATAAAATAGTTGAGATTTATCGCTTTTCAAATAAAACGAAACCCTAGGTTGGTTATGATATTGGAATGAGATTGCTCTAACACTAGTAATAGGAGGGGGGTCCATAATATACATCATCAGAACGTATCGACACAGACCGTCGATTAATAGGAATTTATTCGGCTAGAATAGTAAAAAATCAGAATAGCACATCACCAGAATCATATTTCAGCGACTGCAATATGTATAGTTGCCGTCAGACATATAAGATAAATAAAAAAAGACGCAAAAAATGGTCGATTAGCGCTCCCATGCCGACAACCAGGGTCGGATTAGTACAAATGCGAAGAAATATTGTGATGCGTGCAGATTGTCCAGCTAAGTATGAATGTTATCAATAAGTTAATTCAATATCTGACTCAACCTTTCGGAGTATCCAGCCATTGTTAGAATATTAGCTGAAGAGCACTGTATTATACAGTGAGGGCGTGAAAGTCCTTTCCCCTTTCAACTTTTGAAAAGGTAAAAAGCTACTTCTCTTTCAACTTTTTGACATGAAAATGGTTGTGGTCACGTGGCCTTGTGTCAAGTGGCAAATCGGCCAATCGACCAAATCGGCCAATCGACCAAATCGGCCAATCGACCAAATCGGCCAATCGACCAAATCGGCCATGCGGTTGCAAAATGACAAGGTTTTGGAATTTGCTTCAAATGTTAATAGGAATTGATTAAAAACCTGAAAATAACTTTTAATTGCAATGCAATTTCAAGTAACAATTATTGTGAAGTGCTCGAGAATGCTAGAAATGTTCATCGTTCACTTATTGACACGAGAAAATCGTTTTGGAATTCAATCCTAACGTTATTTACAGTTTCCGAAGTAAATTTCAAACGCTTGTCAATAAAAGTCTTAGCCGATAGAGAATCGGAAAGCCTTCAAAACAAGGTAGATACCACGTGATCCTTCTCTACATTTGAAAAAAAGGTTGATGGTGCCCACTTGATACCATAGGCCACGTGACCACAAACAATTTTAATTCAAAGGTATTTTGACCTGAATTTTACCTGCTTCACTAGCTTGTTCAGTTCAAAAGTTGAAGACTTTTTACTTTTACGTCTTCAATGTATTTAACTCATTGTAAGTATTGGGTGTATTTATCGAAAAAGCTGATCACTCACGCAATTAGATATATTCAGAAAATCATTATTGTCATTAGAGTCCGAGTTAGAGTCATCTGACCCATCATGTAATTCCCAAGGCCTGAAGAATGTGTCCATATTTTTATAATTATTGATATTCTTAAATAATAGATTAAGTAAACAACTGTCCGGTCGAAGACAAATTCGCGGACCGCATAAAAGTGTGATCATTATCACGTCCGACCCTGCATCGAAAAAATCATACATCCTTGCCGCGCGGGTCTTTGCATCTGCCGCGCCAAGTGTTACGTGGGGGCGATAGGTGGAATAATGCGAACAAAATGTGGACATTCCAATAATTCAATAGTTCCATTGCAATTTTTCTCTAATGAAGTTTAGTTGGTAAAACTGCATTTAGCATGCGATGGTTTTTTTCCGAAAAATTTTTTTGGTACTTACGTATTTTTGTCTGAAAAACAAGAATTTGACAATGATAATGTGAACAAACCACTATTTATCTAGATATATCAAAAAAAAGTTCGAAATTTCGACTCCTTTTTCCCCTTGTGTTGGATGCATTTACAGGTACTTGCTCTTCTTATTTTGTCATTGGACACTTTATATACTCATGATGTACTTCAATGACATATTTTTATACAGAAAATTCAACAGGAAATATGATTTTTATGGCGACTTTATCACTCATATTCAGTGAACAAGCATACCAGATGACGGCCATTTAATTGATAGTCAATCCAGATACGAGATGTCATATGTCAACAGAGTGCTTCTGAATGACATTACACACGCCATTATTTCAAATGATATTCTTCCTTCTTTCCACTAAGTATGTATAAATCATAAGAAAATCATTTTTCTAGTTGACTCAATCACAGAAAAAAATGTGTCTCACATTGTGATATATATAAATTGTCCAATGATGAAAAAAGAAGGGTAAATTGTTTTAAATTCAATCCAGAAGACAGGCGGAAAAGAAGGTGAAAATTGTAACTTTATAGTGAAATATCTCAATAAATAATGGTTGGTTCACATTTTCATTATCAAATTCGTGTTTTTCAGACAAAAATACGTAAGTACCAAGAAACATTTTCGAAAAAAAAAACCATCTAGGAAAGTTGAATACATTTTCATGCAACGGCATGTAGGCGTATATATGCACTAATTCGCATTCCTTCTCTAGATTATATTCATATTATCTGTATAAAGTATAAATTATCTGAATTTCTGACAGTCGTGATCGAAGAATGCATCAAGTATCTTTTGAATGGATTGTATATACGCGAATATTCAAACTTTTTTATTTGTCGAGGTAATTTTTGTTGAATAACTTTTTGATGAATGGTGAATAATAGAATCATTACTCTGCATATATTTCTTCAATGAAGTATATCTAGATAACTGATCTCTAATTTACCTACTCGTATATCCAAACGAAGAGAATTAATAAATTCACATTCGATATTGAACATTAGCTATATATTTAAAATTCTTCATTACTCTGCATATATTTCTTCAATGAAGTATCTAGAACTTATCTCTAATTTACTTATATTTCCAAACGAAGATAATTAGTAAATTCACATTCGATATTGAACATTAGCTAGATATTTCAAATTCTTCATTACTCTGCATATATTTCTTCAATGAAGTATCTAGAACTTATCTCTAATTTACTTATATTTCCAAACGAAGATAATTAGTAAATTCACATTCGATATTGAACATTAGCTAGATATTTCAAATTCTTGCACCACTTGCCCCCAACACTATGAGGCAGAGATGGAGAACAAAAAACTATGCGTTTTTCTTACAATTTTTTCATTATCTTATACTGTTGACGGCAACTATAGTTTCTTCAATAAGTGTATTTGCAAGGAGTTTCGCTGAGAGACTGATAGTCTGTATTTGAGAGTAAGAGGTATGTCCTTGTCTTGTCCTTCCGAACTTATCTTTTTCACATAACTTCTAAATAGCTGAACCGATCGGGTTGAAATTTTATATGGGTATTTCGATGGTTTCCTGGATGATTTAGAAGTACAATTGGACGCGGTAGGTGGCGCTGCTGTCGGTTTGACCGATTGGGTTGAAGTTTTTAATACGTAAAACAAAAAAAATACAGAAGATACTATGAGAGAATGGAAATAGGTGTAAGTATATTATAATCCCAGCTATAGGTAAGAGCACAGGAAAAATGTTTTGTAGATACTCGCATAGATCAGAACAACTGCAACAAATGTCTTTTTTTACACCAACCGTGCGAAACCGGGCCTGAGAGCTAGTATCTTATTGAGTATTATCAATCTTCATCCACTTTGTGCCTCTTAAGGTATTGTCCCTCACCATCATTTCAACTACCTGCCTGCAATTCACACGAGAAGTCGCATCAATAGTTGTTAATCTCACATAAGGAATTTTTCTCACTAACTTGAAAGGAGTAAGTAAGTAATTGTATTGATATCTGGGTCTCACTTTGAACGTCCCCCCTCTATATCCCAGCTATATCAGTTGTGCATACAAAACAACTCATTCCGAATTAAAACGTTTCGCTTCATTTTATAAATTTTCTGCCTCGAAAAAATTTTGAATTCGAGTTAATTGCGAATTTTGAAAGATTCAATAGCTTGGGTAAATAGAGAATAGTGATTTCAATGCAAAAACAAAACATTCTTTTCTTATTGAACTCACCGTTACCAAGTAAATAATTTTTAATTCTCGAATATAACTGTTGTTTAACGATGTGCCTGTGTTTTTGAAACCCTATAAAGAAATTATATGAAAATCCACATATGGAGGTTCGAAAGCATGAGGAATAATAATATGAAGTTAGTTTTCCTGCAAAAGAAATACTAATATGATTTCATAAAAATCTACCCTTTTTATTTCAATAAAAACGCCCGGCACTGTCCAAAAGGATTTTCGTCTCTGAAAAACTGATCATATTGATGGTTATTCATAACAGTACAAATCTGGTAGGAATCGTATGAGTTTACAACTGTGAGAGTTTGGCCATATCATTTTTCATCTCCCAGCTCCATCAGGTAAGGCCCTCATTGGTATTTCTATAGGAGGGAAATATGACTGTTAGCTTGTTAGCTAGTAGTTCATTAGTGAGTGATTATTCACGCAGACTACAAAATTATAGTGATTTTAAGAAAGTATGTGACCTAATCAACAATTTAGGGCCTGTTTACCTGTTTGCAGACCATGCTCTTGTAGGAAATCTGCCTTTTCATTGGCTCCAGAAGATGGCTGCCCCTCTTCGGAAATATGCCACTGGATGCCGTGAGATCGCCGGTCGCTATAATGCTAGAGAAATTAACATACTAATCCTGTAGTTTCAGCTGAGCCTTTCAGGCTGACTTTCCAGCTAACTCCCCAGTCCCCAGCACCTTGTTTCTTCAGTCTATGTAATAAAAAGGACGATGCCGATATGATGTCTCGACAGCCACCAGTTAGGACATAGAAGGGATTTTACGTGGATTGGGTCTCAGGTGTATAGGTTCTGTGCGTAAGTAAATTGGAGAGTTCATGGAAAATCAATTATCTTGTAATAGTAGGAGAGCCGGCAGCAAATTTTGACCGTCATATTATGATAACGCAAAAATAAATGTGAAAATATTGTAATTTATCGAGGATATCTCTTCTCACAAAAGTGATAGTAGACTGCATCCGGGAAGATGTGCTTCGGCAGGACATGTAAACAGTATGGATCACATAATGGATTATGGTGCAGTGAGGATTCTAGCAACTGGACCAAACAGAACTAAAAGAACTTTTATGGAAACGGCCCACATATCCCAGGTCTCTAATGGTATAAACAAACGCACAGATATCGATCAACCATTTGAGTGAAATCTATTCTTGTCGAAATTTACAGTTTCTCAATGTCGACGTTTCTCAACAAATTCTGAACCTTAGCGGACATTTACTTATGGATATAGTAACGATCTCACCACAATAACACACCTGTCATTTGATATACACAAAATCTTTTATTTAGTGAAATGGAAGAAACAGACATTCCCAATCCAGACCCAACCTAAATGAATCGGAAGAATTTGAAGAATGTGAAAAATGCGACTTGCAACTTTTTTTTTAACCAAATTTTAAGATTTCAAATTTACAAAAAATAAGGAACTGTTGAGTTTCATTGTACGAATGTTAGTCTCCTTTGTGTCCACGTAATCAATTTCACACAGTATGTCACCCTATCTTTTACAATTTTATTTTATGTATCTAACAACGTTGTAACCTCACCAAAGATGTAAGTTCAAGGCATTGCCGTAGTGTTTTCCAATGTATTTATACTCCTCAATCATTGTAGTATTCCTGATGATGGAAATAAGCATTTCAGAAAGCTTGGATGAAGTTTTAAGAGTATTCCTTCTACACTGCTGCTACCCCCAATATACACTGGTTTCATATTTAAATATATATATAATGAAGTTTCATTAAGTAATCCTTCAAACGTCTTTTGAACGTATCTAACGAGCAACTTTCTTCAATTTCTTGAGGGAGGTCATTGAATCAATCTGCACCTTCATAAAATGAGGAATAGAAATACTTAAATTCAATTTAAATGTGCATTCAATTGCAATGTAGTAGTAACAACAGTAACGCCATGAATGCATCAATTTGTTGGGAAAATGTGCTGTAATATTTCAAAAAACACCATTTGAATACTTTACAATTCCAAGGAGCATACGAACATAGCGTTCGGAGGCGCCAGTACTGACGTGATAATCCCTTTTTTTGTGTTGCCAGCTGTTATTTTAAGGAAATATCAAGTAAATATTTCTCAATTCAGAATAGATCCAACTGTGAACTGGTGAAATAATTTGATATTCATTGATGGAGTTAATATCATCAATATAGTATTAGGAGAGTCGGCTGTAGATTTCTACCGTCATCTAATATCGAAATGATATATGTCCCGAAGAAAAGTGAAAACATTGTAGCTCATCGAACCACTCTTTTGCCAATCACTATACTGAGCAAAATGATTTGATAACGAGATAAGAATCATGCCATCCAATACCAATTGGATGGTAGATCTCAGGAACCTATCTGCGCCACCCCTCAGTCTGAGCCAAATCCTCGGCACAGCGATTTATTTGCCCCTATATTATTCCGGACATAATTTCGTCATGTGATATCGAGTTGAAACAAGAAGCAAATGGAAGGGAAAATTATCCCTGTTGCGAAAATATTCAAACGTGCCGCGATTCAAATTGATCTCAATTCGTGGCAGAGCGTCGAAACTTCCCAGAATATTTTGCCCCCCTCCAAAGATAATACTCGATGAACCATTGTAAGACTCAACATGTGGATCAGAATACTTGTAGTGTGAGCAACAGGTGAGTTTCACACTGGTCCTTCGGATATTATCTTCCGATGAGGACGAAATATTCACGGAATAATTGCCGCTCTGCCATCATTTTGAATAGTTTCGTAAAGGCGACATCATCCCATTGAATTTGCTTTTTGTTTCAACTCGTTATCGTTTCGGAGATCTATATCTATCGGATGGCATGATTCTTATCTCGTTATCGAATCGCGAAATTTAGTGCACATTACCGCACTAGAAAAGTGCCATTTTTCAATCAATTTGCTCAGGAATACGTTTGAAGATGAATCATAATATTCGTTGTTCAAATTCGCAATGATGAGGTCATTCGTTTGTCCTTTCTCTACCTGCTGAACTTGATTCTTTTCCATGTTTACATCATGCCATGAACAGAGACAACTATGGAAAAAAATCAATTTTAACAAGTTCAGCAATTCAACATATCTATCTGATGGATATCGAATGATCAATAGGGTGTCCCATTTAATAAAGGAACGATTTCATTTCATTTTCACTCAGATATGCGTCTTCCTGGTTAATTTCAGAATGGCTGAATAAACATAGATGCCATGATTGCAGTTTTCATGAAAACTGTGTTCTTCTTATATTCAATCGTTTCACTTGCAAATGAGACACATTGTACATCAGAATCACATAATTGAAATGGATGAATCATTATATATAATCAACTTGGGAAGTAACCATTTTTTAACAATTGATCTTTTCATAATGGGATCACTATCATCATGAGAAACTATTGTTTAGGAAGTTTATGTATACTATTGAATCAAATATGGTGCTTCTGCATGTTGTAAAGACATGGCATTGAAATCTTTTATATATCAAAGTTATGGAAATCGAAAATATGATAATGAAAAAACGAGAGACTTGCTTTAAAATATTTGTGTAAAAAGTGTATCCCAAATTTTCAAACTGACTCCAAAAAATAATCTCACTATACCCAGTATATCCTGATGAAACAATTTTGTTGTTATGAAAAAACTAAACTCAAAATGTATTTAATCCTCAGGGATTTCTACCCTTTGAGGAGATCGTAACGCGTCCAACGTTAATTATTGGAATACCAATTACAAGAATTTTCATCGCAAGCAAAAAAAACAACTCCCAGCTTAGCCAATTACATTACCAATTAGCACTTATAAATGGTTTAATCTCCAGGGCTACTTCAATTATTTTTGCTTATGAATAAAACTGCATTATTAATTAAAGCCTGATAGAATTGCCAGTGAAAATGCACGTTGGAACAACTGAAACACTTGATATTTCCATTCATCTCTTGGAGCGCTCGAAAGGGGATCTCTATTATTGTTCAATAAGAACATCATGCGTACCCATACATAGGGAGGATTAGGAGAAAAGGTTGTTATTGGATTGATGATCTTCAAGGGATGATAAGTTCTTGGTGTAAAATCGATTTGAATTATAGTCAGTGGCGTAGCACTTCTGGTTACTTCCGATCAGAACACTCTATATTTATATAATTCTATTTTTGAATTTTATACATATTATTTTGAGATTTCTCTCATGAAATATTCATATACTGATTCCAAATCGTTTTCGAGTTATTAGGAGATTTGTGAAAATGTTAGAGTTTGCACCACACCTTTTTGTGTTTCGAAAAGCATCAATTCGATTGCGTTTGCGTACATTATATTTATGGAATTTTCGGCATGCTTTATTCATGTTTTTCGAATGTTGTATGAAAGTATCATATGTCGTTTATTTAGTTATAAAAACTGATTTTTCTAAATCGTTCTCTATTTCTTCACAGAGTGACTACTTCAGAGGATCCCTATACATACAACATAGTTCAAATTTAATGAAGATGTGTGAAAATAATCATTGATGAAATATTTATATTACTGCAAACAAGTAATCTTCTATACCTTTCCAACTTCAAATTGGGACTAATCATTTTCAAAATGGGAATGAACATCTTCGAATTGGGACGAAATGATTCAGCATTGATTTAAAACATTCGAATTGAAAATAAACAAATTCAAATTTAGACTTATCACTTTCAAAATGGGAATAATCAAATTCGAATTGGGACAAAATAAAGGTATTAACAAATCAAAATTTGAACTGAACAAATTCAAATCGAAACCAATCAATTGCAAATCGGAACATCTATATACCCACAATATGAAATTGATTATTTTTTTATCTGAAGTATATCAATTCAAATATTAGGTACGATTAATTATGATTTCTAATATTCAATTTCGATTTTGATGAATGCATTAACATTTTTTTATACTTCTACTACTATAACTTCCCATGAATGGTATTAGTTGTGTCAATTTGCAAGCTTCCATTAATGAAACAACTGGAAGGCCTTTCTAAAATAGAAATATTACAGCTATCTGAAATGCCAAGATATCTTTCATGACACCATATATCTCCTGTTGTATTTTTATCAAAAACCCAAAGTTTCCATATCGACAAACATTTATTGAAATTGTCTGAATGACAATAAACAATGATAGAAAGTGAAATAAACGGTTGATATATGATTTCAATATTTTGAATCTGCTATTCCTTCAGATGATTATTGTTGATACATTATCAGTCGAATGCTATTTCATCAAATTATTTTCAAGATTTCTTGACAACTTTCTCAATTTCAACAATAATTCGAGTCTGGGTGTAGATAAACATTCAATTGATATTTTCGACTCGATCTCTTTCGGAAATGATCGTGTAGTATTCGTTATCGTTGGTGAAGATGATGGAATAACGATGGAACTTGAAGAAACTCATTTCATTAGGTTCATCGTTATCGAATAGGTGCATACGTACAGGGTGTATCTAACTGAAACCCAACACTCGTTGAATCAAAATATTTTTTATTTGATTTTCAGGACGAGTCCTTTGTTTGCTAGATGTGGAGATCGACATTAAAATAAATATCAAAGTAATTACAGTTGTATGCCAACTGTTTGAGCAGAGAAAATGAGATTCTTTCCGAGGTGATAAAAAATAATGTTGAAAAAATAGAGTTACTAGGTACTAGCATAGTTCGATATAATATATATAATATTTTCATCATCTACTGGACAAGTTTTGTGTACATTCAGAGTCATTGGAGATACAAGAAACTTATAGGCTAAGGCTGAGGACGCTAACATACTATTTCTCCTTAGCGTTAATACAATGTATCTATCTACAAGTTATTTTGTGAATTCAATATCGCTTGTGTTAATTGAATTTAATTCATCGCGCTTGTGTTAATTCAATTTGAATTTGAATTTATAATAATATTAAAATTCATGTTGGTATTATTAATTATAGACAGATATGTATATTAGGTTTGCTTATTCAATAAAGATTTCTACATACATTGTACATTCTACATTTCTACATATGATGTGAGTTATACATATAAAGCGATGTATAATATTTTCATGCAATAAAGAATTTCTTTCCGAATAAAACAGATTCAAAATGGCGTTTCTGAACCAACAATGATTGTACCTATCAAAAATGAAATATTATTAGAAATTTACTGAGATGTAAACTAGCTCACCACCGCAAACCGTTTCTTTCTGTGAGCTCCCTACGTTTTATGAAAAATTATTGAAATCCTTGATTTGTCAGACCCCTGAAAACGAGGCTGATGTGACGTCAAAACCCTAATACTGAAACAAGACTATTCCAGACAGAGTTGAATGATACATGATTTCTGACAGAGTGAATCAGCGCGAGATCACAGTTGAAAGAATTAATATATCAGTTGTCTCAGACTCCGTCGGGCGTTTGGTATTTTCTTTTAACTATGGCGAGATGAGGTTTCTACGTCATAAGAGGGTCCGTTTTCAGAAGGTACTATTATTTATGTCCAAAAATAAAACATTCCAGTTAATTTTTCGATCGACTTATGTCGTCAATCATTATTTATGTATAAAAGGATCATTATAAACATGGTTTGAGTTAAAAGTTCTACTGAGGTGTACACGCCCATTCAATTAAGAAATTATTGTAGACCTACTGTGACTACAAATTCTTGTAGAATCATCAACTGATTTCCAACAGTGTATATTGACAATTCGTTTCTCAATTTGAAGTTATTTGGTGCCAAATTGGATGAGTTTATTCCAATTTTGACTGTGTTGGTCAACTTGAATATGTTAAAACTTAATTTGAAACTGTTTAATCTGAATGTGAATATGATTATTCCCAATTTGATCGTGTTTATTCTCATTTTGAATCTGTTTACCGATTTGGATGTGTTCAATTCTAATTTCGAATTGATTAGTCCCAATTCGAACTTGCAAAGGTATATAGTTGCGAGTGGAATTAACAGTATGTCGGATTTCCTTCCATCACCATTCAAAACTCAGCTCTCGAGCCAACAGCATCTGACATACGAAATTGGATTCCAGAAAGGCGAATGACAGAATGCTAATCTTCTTATGAGTAGGTAGCATGGTCGATATGATACTCCATTGTTCCCTTTGGAAGTTCTGTTTGTCATACATCTTGAGCTCTGTCAACATCTGCATGGATAATGGCTCCAGAACGAGTCAAAGAGGAGTTGCTTGGGAGCTTTAGAAATAATTAAATTTCCGACTTAGTTAATCGATTTCAGTACATGTGAGGTGGTGGGCGACTTAATTGTGATTATCTTATTGAAATTTTCCACGATTATTGCGCAGTGTGAGACATTCACTGGGAAATCTGTGTGTGAGTTCTCTCAAATATTGTAGCACTGCGAAGCACTGAGTATGTCCACTTTATAATGGGCTTGTACCGGGTGTACCATCACTATAAGAAAGGACGCCGGCTGTATCTCGGAAACTATTTGCCGCACCAAGTTTCGGAAAAATATTTATGATAAAAGTGGCCAAGAAAAATCTCTGGAAATTGTTTTCAAGTTTTCAGGACAGCCGCTAGAGTGCATAATTGCATTGACCAACTCAAAAAAATGGTTTTTATGAAAATTTTATACATCAAGACCGAGATCAAGACATTTCAGAAACTCTTTTTCCATGTTCTCGAGTTGATTACCAATCATTTCGATAAAAAAAATTGCGCTAGCTCTTTTAATAAAAGAGGAAGGGAAGGATGAATAGTACTCAGGAAAAACTCTTATTATACTACAGTTTGGTGTAACGGAATTGAGCGATCTTGGTACCATTACGAAGGTTTTTTCAGATCTTCCGGATAAATCACGAATCTAGTCGATTTAAATCCCGTGGTGGCCGCTAGATGGCATCGTTTGAAAAATCAGCCGATTTGCCATTTTTTTCGAACATTTCAAATGGAACCATATATTTTTCCTGCTATGTTATGAAATTGGAGTAAACGAAAAGAAAAATGGTGAAAACCGCGAGTTGATACCTCTTGAAGAACCGGAGATATACCCAGATTATTGGAGTTAGATTCCTGTGGTGGATATTTTCATAATATTATTTCGAGTATTTCACCGGTTCCTCAAGAAGGATCAATTGGCGGTGTTCACCATTTTTCTTCTCGTTTGCTCTACTTTCATATAAGAGTAGAATGAATATATGATTCCATTTGAAACATCGTAGATCGATTAGAATTGTGATAATAAATAGGATGAAATGAATTGAAAATCCAGATCAATAGCCAGAACAATAATAATAGATATATCTTGTTTTGCACCAAAATCGGAGAAATTTTTGTGGAAAAAGGATTATTTCACTTGAGTTATTACATTAACATTCCCTTGAATATGCTCCGCATGTTTCGTCAATTTCAACCACTTCATCATCTTCAGTACCATCAATTCATTTACATTGGAGTCAAGCCCGCACAGTATATAGATATAACCGGTTTTGCTGCCAAACCTAACTTTCAGACACAGATTACATTTGAATATAGCTCTTTTTGTTCACAAATCAATGCACCAGGTGATAGAGCTCACGAAACTGATGCCAGAACATGTTTTATCATTCCATTTCCGGATATAACCGGTTTTGCACGCGACCTTCTCAATTACAGTAGTTCTATGTTGATAATTATATATCTGCTACGATTCAACATATTGTTACCGTATGGTTACATATTCCATTAAAATAACTCAAATCACAACATTTTCATACATTAACACTTGGAGTGATTTTCTTTTTCAAAAATTTCAAACGGCAGTATTTTCTTCATTTGAATGAAAGGCTTTGAAACAGTTTTGTCGTGTTCGTGTCAGTGAGAAATAACCTACGTTCACATTTCGTTGATTACCACATCGCGGGACAAAACTGCGATGATATCTATGATATAATCAAGGATGATATGAATAACCTGGAGTCTGTTTGCCAAGCAGTACAGTCTTTCTATATAAGAACCAAGCATTCAAAAACGAAACAATTCAGGACAGATGTTCGTATGAGTCGTATTCTCCTATCCCATATCAAAATTGTGTGATCCTTCTGAGACCTGGAAAAGGAAGGGGTAGCCTATATTTGTTCTCACCATAGAATGAGAAAGTTGGTTTTGAAAAAAATTCATCCATACTATGATTTTTTCGAAAATCTTCTAAAACAAAATGCGAATGTGAATGTTCCAGTATATCACCTGACGAAGCTACTGTGTTAGCAAAACATGTTGTATGTTTAAGAATTTCGTGGAA
This sequence comes from Phaedon cochleariae, assembly GCA_918026855.4. NCBI lineage: Eukaryota > Metazoa > Arthropoda > Insecta > Coleoptera > Chrysomelidae > Phaedon > Phaedon cochleariae. The sequence continues at coordinate 60,915,351 of OU896708.1, forward strand.
ATCTTATCGTTTGTGAAGTTTTTACATTTTGCCATCCATCAAGTAACGGCCAAGTCGATTGAAAAAAAAAAAAGTTAAATACTATTTTTGCCAGGAATACAAAACGATCACCCTGATTTCCCGCTGTTTTGTGCTTTAATTGACCATCCAGTGAAGTGCACAATGGGATTACGGAACGGTAATTACTCTATAAACGACTTTTTAACGAGATCGACCACATTAAAACGCGGGTGCATTTCCTGGATCAATCAGACGAACGATCGTAATGGTCTTCCATTTGCGAAGAATGACAATAATCGAGTATAAGGAAGATGCAAATTTTATTCAGGGATCATATCTTCATTCAGATATCTTCGCATAATGTTGAACATGATCCAGTAATCACACATTCGTTTTATGAACGACCAGGCGATTGATTCTTCTCTGGATGGAATCTAAGAGCATCAGCGTATGTTTAGGTGCTGAACTCCATATGAGGGAACAGTATTCTAGAACAGGCCATATCTGCGCTTTGTAGATTATGAGGAGCTGTTGAGGTGTGAAGTAGCTTTTCGCACGGAACAAGAATCCGAGTTTTTGTGAAGCAGCTTTTGCGATGGATCTGACATGATTATCATATACTATTTCAGTCTGGTACGCAACAAGTATACAGATTATACCAAACTGACCAGGAGTATTTAGTCAAAATATAGTCATTAATCAGCTTTCCAAGACACGGTGCAAATGTGGCCAATACCCAGTGGGCACAAGAACGCGAAATCAAAGTTTATCTGGCGTTTAGAAAGCTCGTTATCCCGCGAAAGGGTTTCAATACCAAACATTCAAAGTTGCTTTCGCACAACTGGTTGACTTCCGGTATTCTTTCCATTCCAGATTCCAAGTTTCGTGAGCCAGATTGAAATTCCATTCCACACTATCCACTGCCTACTCAGATAACTCTTTGTGCTCTCCTCATAGACATCGATTTTTGATACGGCGAGTGTGAGTGTGGGAAAATAGCTTCGGATTCCTGTGGGATTGGGAAAGTGATACGGAAAAGTGTTTCCGATGTTACAATGGAAAACGCTGAGATAGCAATCAGTGGCAGGATATATGGAAAGTGTGCTATTCGGAGCTTCAGAATTCGTTTGTCCTTTGTTTGTCCAGTGAAAAGCGAGCATCAGAATGCTGGTTTTGATTAAAGAAAAAAATTCTCCATGTGGTTGACAGTTATACAGTGTCATTCATAAAGTTGGCATCATATTAATCGCTAAAAAAAGGCTCATTAGTTCGAATTTCAGAAGAGTACACGAAGGAAAGTTATTTCTATTTAAATTTTATGCACGTGTCTCGAATTTGAACGTACTATTGCAATTTTTTCTTCTTCATATCGTTGGATTTCTTCTAATTGTAACTACGAAAAAACTGTCCTAAACTCTTGGTTGGGTATTTACGTAAAGTTGTTTGATGATATTTTGATAGGTGACTGGCATCGTTTTAGTACTGAAATAGATATTAACGATGTAAGTATCGTGAAGACTCATATCACGATATGAGATGGGTAAGTTGTCCCCATCGATTACCGTAATTTACGATACGAATATAGTACTAGTTTTTTATACACCAAGGTAGTACAGAATATTATCATCACCCATTGACCTAGATTATATACCGAAGCTTCAGCCGAGGGACATAAGGTCCTTTGGTGATAATATTCCTTACAATTAAGGTTTATATTGAATCTTTTTCACCACTAGCAATATATTTAAATCATTTTAATTCTGTGAAACCGAAATATGCCAGTTAGGCCATGGATGTTTGTGTATGTACTGTGCTCACCTAACCCCGCCTAAGTTCCAGTGCTGGGACCAAAGAGGTAATGTAATTGACAAAAAAATTCTTCAGTTGAATAGTTAAATCCAAATCGCCGTTGATTTCTTTCACATCAGCCATGCACGGCCATGTTTGCTTTTCACTCAATAGTGAATGAAAATTAAGAAAAAATCAAGAGTATTTCAAATCAGAAATGACTCAATGGAATATTCAATGATCACATTATTTCCAAATCAGGTTGGTATATTGAATCTTAATCGAGATAGTGTTGGCAAAACTGATTCAATAATCCAGTTGTGATCATCCAAGAGATCTATAAAGTATTTGTTCACAACGTTATTCGAGAATTTGTCTCTATTTGGGTAACATACTCACAAAAAATTCATGAATCAGCTGTTGATAGGCGTTTTTTTGTCTGCAGATTGATGTGACTGAGTTTGCAGCGAGAAGCCATAGACTCGGAGGCGATACCATGTACTTACTATCTACTGATCATTTCAAATTGTGTTGTTCCTTGCATTGTTCCTCATCAGAAGTAAATTGTCATCGTGATTGTGATTACCTAATTTCATTGGAATCTACTCTGATTGTTAATGAACTTCATATATCATATTTACTCAATATTATACATTGAAATAGTCAAGAAAAAGTTGAAAAGTAGTCGTTTTTTATATAAAATTACTCAATAAAGGGCATATAAACACTCAATTCACATTGACACAGTTCTGAGACCTCATTGAATCACCATTTCACTCAGTAAAGTAGAGTGAATTCTCAACTCAATCGGGTGTGGACCGAAATAGAGACATTATTGAGTGGAGTTTAAGTGGAATTTCATCACTCATTTTTTTTTCTCCGTGTAATCCATAAAACTTCTGATCAGAATAGATTTGGATTCATTTAGATATTATGAATATCAGGTAAATATCAGACGATTCACCATCAGTAATATGAATCAGTGGAATAAATGTTAGAATTTTGTGTTGAATAGGAGCGCGTGTTCTTTGTACTTCAAAATACAAATTGTATACCTACTATATTACGCTTCCCTGAAGCAATCTCTCTCCGCTCTTCGTATTGCAAACAATTCTTGAGACAAAACTACATCTCTTCAAGTCTGTATAATATAGCAAATTATGTTTATATGTAGTTGATATTATGCTTTTCTAGAATGAGGAATGTTCATTTCGGAAGTTTCCATCGTACCTGGAAGGAAATATTCAAAACTTCTGTGGGAATGAGAATCATTTCATACTTTTTTGTGAGAAAATTACTGAAATGTGTGTACATGAAAGTGGAAATACTCTCAGCGTTGCGACGTTATATTGAAAAGTAGCAACAACTTTGATTTTTTAAACGGAAGACCCGGTTTATTATTCCATTTTCAGATTCTTCATATAACACTTGGGGTCTTGCAGTGATAATTACAGAGATATAGGAATTGAAAAATCTAGATTTTTCAACTTTCGGAATTTTTTGTCGAAACTATTCATACTTGGTCAAAACGAATTTCATGTTCCTATCCCAACATTTTATTCCGCCATTTTTTGTACGCCAGGGGGTAATGAATGCCTCAATTCACCGAAATTACCCTGCAATGCCCATTTTTCACTCAACAATACCCCGCATTGTCCAACATTGCCCTCCAATGCCCAACATTGCCCCCGCAATGCCCAACAATGCCCCCCAATGCCCAGCAATGCTCCTAGTGCACTATATAACTATCTCTTTTCATTCCATTTGTTGAAGAGAGACAGACTATATTGATGGGACGAGAAATAATTAATAATTGTACATTTTTTATTGGGAAACCACACATAACAAGCAGTCGAACATAAAACAAACATAGAAACATAAACAATGAACGCTTTTTCGCAAAAACAACTTATCCTTCTCCTATATACTTGATAGCTAAGTAGTTATTCTTAAAGGAACTTCTTGAAACAGTATCACAATAATTCAGTGATCATAGTTTGGTAACAGGAACACTAGACATATAAGTCCAGATAATATAAGCAACAGTAGGTTCTAAAATCTCGACAAAAAATCATTTTTTTTTTAAGTTTATAGTTATTTAAAAAACGCAAACTCTGAATTCTTTCTTGAAACTGAAACATAGTGAAGGTTTTCAAAACTAAAACAAAGTCAAGATTTTCTTGAACCAAAAACAGCTTGAACCTGAATATATATTTTGTTAAAGCATATCACACTGGATATCACATTTGTCAACTTGAGTATGTTCTTGAAATTCAAAGTTTGTTTTCGACTCCAAATAAAGATTGGGAATTTATCCGCTCTTTTCTGGAGAAATGGAGAATTATCCCCAAGTACAAGTGGTCCGTACAAATATGTTCTTTTGGTATAGAATTTTAAATTTCTGATTTTTCTGGTCACTTGTTGGAATGTTTTCTAAAAACCTAATTCCAAATCTGTCTTGGTTCTTCTTCAATACCAGTCCCAGATACGTTATTATCGAATACCACTGTATAGAAATGATCTATTTCAGGATGGAAAACGTCAAGTTCTTTCATCATCCTATCTTCTTCTCGATCTTCTACCAAAGAGTAGAATGACTCCACATCTGTGGAATCGCCTGAAACTATATCTGGTTCATTTTCTTCTTCTGAAGAATCTCCGATGTATTCAGTTTTCTTTTCCTTAGTTTCTGAAATGTCAGCAGGTATTTTCGACTTTTTTTTTTGACAAATCTAGGATCTAGAATTGAAACGCTGTAAGCGATCGTTACTGATCCGTCCCTACCCTTCATTCAGAAGGCAGCATAATGATTTTATTTCTATAATAATATTATTATTATTTCCCAAAGTGACTTTCACATATGGACTTTTCTCATCTATATCGTAGTTTTTACTCGAATAGTCGGTTAAATCCAATTCCAATCCAATCCAGAGCTGGCTGTAGCCGGAGTTGATGACAGCATGACGCGATTCGAAACGCTTGAATGACGCAATCAAAATGGAGGCGGAGGCATCACCTCAACCATAGAACTGATATAGTGACCTCGAACAGAAACGTATGCGCGCGCAACAAATTAAGCCCAAACATTGCTCCACATTGCCCTTTCAGTGCTGTTTCAATACCCCGCATTGCCTTACAATGCCTCACAATACCTTGCAATGCCCATTAATACCCTGCAGTGCCTGAAAATGCCTCGCATTGCCTCCCAATGCCCCACACTGCCTCGCATTGCCCCGCAATACCCCTAAGTTGTACACCGGATTGCCCCATGTACTTACCCCTCGTTTTATTTATTATCAATTAATATTTAATTGAAATGAATACAGGGTGATTCAGAATTAAGATTTTTGACGACCCGTGAAGAGTTGAGACAGAGACATGGAAACCGATCTGACAAAAAAAAATTCTTAAAGTTGAAAAATCTCGATTTCTCACACCCTATACCTTCGTTATCATTCCTGCTAGACCACCAAGTGTTGATAGATCGATGGAATCAGAGATGTAATTCAATGTTCGTCGTGGAATATAGCCAGGAAAGTAGTTGTTTTCTGTTGAATAAACCAAGAAAGAATCAATATTTTCATCACGTGGAGAATGCGAATTCTCAACGTATTTCTTTATATATATATATCCATTTTCTTGTGTTCATAAATATATCTGAGTATATTCCTTTTCAATACTTTCACCCAATCAAGGGGTTTAAACTTTAACGATGGAAACTTGTTATTTTTATAGACCTCAATTGCAGATTCTTGATAAGTTTTCTCAATTCAGAATTTCTCTCCACGTCCTGTATGATGAATATCAATTCAGCATACATTCAAAAACATGTTATATACACGGAAAAAAAGGAATTGTTGAATCAAGCAAAAATTAATTGAATGGAGCAAATAAAAGTGTCATATATGCACGACAAAATAAAATCTTGAAATGAGTAAATCTGTATCTTGTTTCAGAGCGAATTTGAAGTTTGAATCAAGTAAATATGTCTTGCATGAACTCTGGATCTTCTTCAATCAAGCAAATCCATGAATTGTTTATGAAGAGATATTGAATTGACTCAAACAAACATTTTGTTTGATTCAAAATAACAAGATATTGATTTAATCAAATATGTAGTTGATTCAACGAAATATTTGGTTGATTCAAAGAAATATTTGGTTGATTCAATGAAGTATTTTGTTGATTCAAGAGACACTATACATATATCCATTCGACAAATTGTTTTGTTGAACCAAATTCAATATTCGGGAATTTTTGAAATTTCACATCAATAGAATAAACAAAACTAGGAAACTAGTCGACTACTAGCATATATCTTTAGTTTTTACTTCCCTTTAGCTGATGGAAAACTATTTCGGATTGCTAATCATCCTTAGTTCGACTTATCCAGCTGATATTTCAAACACGAAGAATTAGGATTCACGTATATAATGAACTCGAGGCAGGCATAGACGATGCGAAATGATCGCCATCTAGAGGCGAAAATTTATGTTGATGTAGAATGAACAAAACATTTCATTGATATTACATATTTCGTTGCTCTATTCAAGCAAATGATCCGTTCGAAACGAGTTCATTGATACATCGAAATAAGACAACTTGTATAAATACTGTCTGTATATTGTATCAAAGATATATTCTCATCAAAATGATCATTGTTTGATCAAATCAACGAAATGTTTATAGTTGAATCAACATCGACATTATTTTTGGATTGACATAATTTGTTTTTGAAGAAACCATATATTTTGTTGATGAAATTGATATTATACTGTTGATTCAATTAGACTACATTCTTGATTTGAACAAGCTGCTTCCATGGAATAATCATGTATCTGGTTGATTCAACAAAAAATTGTTCAGTCCAACAAAAATAACTCAAGCATAAATAATTTCTTGATGCAACAAATCCTTTTTTCCGTGTAGTGTAACAATAGTTTCCTAGCTATAAATTCCACCTGGTATCTACATCTACGCCGAGATCTACACCGCATATTATACTATAGAATATTCTTTTGAGGAAATAATGATGAATTATTATTATCATTACTGAATACGTATGGCATGACAGAAATAGAAACTACCCCATAAGTGGATTATAAGCATCAGTTGCGTTTGCAATCTTATACGAGACTTCTTGCATCACAAAAGAGATCCCATAACTGCAGGACTAATCTCGAATTTTTTTTTGCAGGTCTTAACCAACATGGATGCCGACACCACCTGGCTTAATCAGACGACGCTTCGCCTAATGGGGCGCGCCGAACTTTCCAAGATAACTCACAAACCGATCATGAATAATACATCCGAGACGGTCTGCTCCCTGCTGGCATAAAATCGCGGATATTCATGCATATTCAGAGATGGCGTGAGAAACGACACGACATTCGTATGGCGACCGCATCAACGGAATATACCGCCATCTTTAACCAAACCTCCAACGCCACCCATCATCCGCAGGAATCCGGATACAATCGGATCGAGAGCATAGTCATCTCTGCCCTGTTGATAGCGATAATTATAGCCACCATCGTTGGAAATATCCTGGTGAGTGATGCGGGTTGCTGAGTTCACCAATTTTCTGGAATGGGCCTGTTTCAGTTGGAAAATTATGTCAATATATTGAAAAACTTACACTCAGAAATATAGTTTATTTTCAGTAGTCTATGGAAAAAGTCGGTAGTGATTACCAAACGTTGAGTAGAATAGGCACCAGTCACAACATTCATCGAATAATACCACAACAGAGTTGTATTTCACTTTAATATAGTAGTAGTAGTAGGTGGAGAGGCTGTAGCCAAGCAAGAAGGCCCCGATACACCCTTTTTGCTAACCCCGGCTCTCCACATATCTACTCTTCCTTCACCAAGATTTTCTTTACGAATCTCCCTGATCTTCTGAAGAAGGCCAGTATGTCCTTCCACCAAGGGCGGATCCAGAGGGGGGGGGGGCGATAGGGGCGATCGTCCCCCCTAGAGCCGACTAAAGAAAAAAATTTGTGTCCATCATTCTGTTATTTTATATAAATTAGGCTGGATTAACACTGGAAATTTTTGTCTGTCGCGTCAGAGTCTACCTGACCAATTTTCAAAATTATATCTCGAATTATTCAAAAGTTACAGCCCTGGCCGTTGTTCGTGCACTTCTCTGTATATTGTCCCCACAGAACTCAACTGTGATTGTGCTCTGGGTTCACATTCTCTCCATCGGTCTGTTACGCCCCATCGGAGCGTTGTCAATTTTTACAGAAGCGTGGTCTTTCTGGAGCGTATATCATCTTTGGTATAAGTGAGATTCAATCACTGAAGTATAACAAATGGAATGCCGATGCATGATATCAATATAGATCTATCATTAATACGCTCATAAGAACCTCGCGCAGACATGGCGGATTTAAGGTTGTGAGCATGCGCACTTATATTGAGACCAGGGTCGATCTTGCCAATGAACGACTATTTCTTGCCCATTGAAGTATGTTGAATTCTCATGTATAATAGTGTGTTCAACGAACAGCGAGGCTCTGAAACACATTGCCAAGGAAGACACCAATTCCAACCTTATTTCCCTTGGTTCTCACGATGTTCTCTGAACATTACAGGATATCCATTTTCGTGGAAACCAGAAAACATAAAAGAGAATTAATAAAAGACACGATCAGGAACAATGAAACAATGAAAATAAAAACCATATGAAAACAAACAATAATAAAGGCGTGGTAGATGATGGGCACAAAAATATCTGAGTCTCTCCTGATGGAAGCACACCTAATCAACGACATACGTCTGCGGTTGTAAGCAATTTCGATAATCACGGACATTATTTTCATATCTTGGTTTCACTGCGTCGGCGCAGAACCTCAAGGTCAAGATCTCCATGGGAGGCGTAAAATCTTCACGCGCAGGTAGCTGTATCAGCATTCCATTGGTAGGGTTGTAGTTGAGTGGATTCAATGGTCATTTCAATGCTTTGGACCTTGACTTGGACTATAGAAGGTTATGTCAGTGATCTTTATCCTGCAGGTGTGCGTTGCGGTGTGCCTGGTGAGGAAACTAAGACGCCCTTGCAACTACCTGCTAGTCAGCCTGGCTGTCAGCGACCTCTGCGTGGCCATCCTCGTCATGCCCATGGCCACCTTCTACGAGATCAACGGCCGATGGATCTTCGGCGAGATCATGTGCAACCTGTGGGTGAGCTTCGACGTGCTCAGCTGCACGGCCAGCATCCTCAACCTGTGCATGATCAGCGTGGACCGGTACTACGCCATCACCAAGCCGTTGGAGTACGGTGTGAAGCGAACGCCGAGGCGCATGATCCTGTGGGTGGTCCTCGTGTGGTGCTTGTCGGCCTGCATCTCGCTGCCGCCGCTGCTCATCCTAGGTATGAACGTCAAATTGAATTATAGACATCTCAGTATGAACTCAAAATACATCCTTACGGAAAACAGTTGAGGACCACAGGAGAAAAAGGGGGAATGTCACGAAAAGTAAGTTTTGAGAACAACGCATTTCAAAGTTCAAAACCTCCTTACATTTAGTTAGTTAGTTAGAGGAAACTGAAATCCAACCACCTGGATTCATTTGATCGAGAAACTGGATTGTTCACTCGCAAATATCTGCTCTGGTACATTTCTCAATCCTTGCCTGACTACCTACTGAGCGGTAAGTCATATAATACGTCCAGCATCTCTATAATTTTATCATTTTCTATAAATTCCACGAGATATGAGTAGAAATCATCAGGTAGCAATCTCATTATTCGATTCCCATTACTCAGACGTACTCGACAAGCCCAGTCAGCACACCTTTTTGTCGTCAACCTCGAAATATGTCGAACAATTCTTTACCAAAACTCGTTCATACATAGAACGGGAGTTTTCCCAAGAAATTATAATCTCCAAAAGTTCCTCCCTGTCCTCCCTAGGTACCCATGATGTTCCCCGAACAATATTGGTATTCCCTTTCGTACGCTCCAAGAGATGGAGAAAAGATGCCTTATCTCTTTTTTTTTCTCATTTTTTGTTTGCCTGAGAGTTCACTTCGACCTTTTGACAGTGTGAAAACAACCTATCATTATCACAATGAAATCTGAATTCAAGCAGCACTAAGCTTGGACGTTCCCCTTTCTTCACATTTTTGAAGTGGACATTACGCATTTTTTTCATGTGAAAGTATTTTTGAGCTAGCATATTAGCTGACTATGCTGCGTTATTGCTATGGACTTCTGTTTATACTAAAATATAGTGGTCAAGTCAATTTCCACTATATTGTGACATTCCCCCTCTTTCCCCTGTGGTCTTCAGTGATTTCACTTAGTATCGGAACGTTTGATGTTGGTGTCCACAAGTTTTATTTTTTTCCAGACCAGTGCGCATACCACCACGCACAAATTTATTGCGCGTTCGGGTTTGGTCGAGCCAATAACTGACAAGCGAATGACGACTTGCTCGTCATTACTGGGGAATGGTGTGACGTTCCTGAATTTTATGTCAAAAGGTCCTGCTTCGAAAAAATAAATAGCCTATCTAGTATCTATGCCCTCACCACTCGTGGAAACATTGGAAATCCGATTTATATGCCACACTGTAATAATGAATAAATCATGTTAATGGATACAAACAGATCATAGATGTCTGTGGATACACTTTTTCTTACCTTGGCTCATCTTTCGAAAATCGGCCCTTCTATTTTTGCTACAGATAAAACAGTAGGCAGCCATTATCTCCTAATGATAAACAGCTCGATAAACAGTGATATCAATAGCACTAAAAAGTGAATCGGGTCACCAGGAGAAATCAGTGACCTCAGCTTGGAAGTTCATGAGACACTATAATTATATCATCAATCAGGGATAAGTGGTTCGCAAAATAATACTGGACACAATAAATTAATCATGATACTCGTGGTTCCTATCACAGAATGAATCATATAGGCATTATGAATCAAAGAATTCAAAGCAGTGTAAACAAAACACCTGACCTGCTAGCTGAGATACTGGCCACGTTTATACCGTGTCTTTGTAAGCTGACTGATTAATGACTATATTTTGACTAAATACTCTTGGTCAGTTTGGTATAAACCGCATACTTGGTAAACTTACCAGCTTGGTTTGGTACCAAAATTTGTTGCGTACCAGACTAAAATAGTATGATGACCAAGACGGTGTAAACATTTTGGTCTACTTTTGTATAGCCTTGAATTGACTTGAATGCAAGTGGCAGTTATTTCATGAGTTCTCATAATGATATTTCATACAATTTCAGCTAATTTCGTATTCTGCTAAAAGGTTTCATTCTTAATTTACGAATTCGAGTGGAGTTCCACAACCTAACCTCAAAAAAATAATCAAATCAAAACAAAGTTGGTAACGTTAGTCAACTGGAGATACATGGTGTAAACATGCGTTGAATAAGGCATTTGGTCTGAATTTAGATCTCCTTGGTAAGCATACCAACTATCCATTTTTAGGACACGTTATGTTCCCTGAAAATTCACGTGAATATGAATATGAATATTCCCGGGAGTATTCTGAAGGAAGTATTTTGTGAACGTAGTAAGACACCATTCAAAGAATATCTTGTGCTGTCTGAGAGTTAACTGATTGATTGTCTTGATAGGCAACGAGCACTCAGAGATCGCCGAAAACGGGGACAAGACCTACGAGGTGTGCCTGGTGTCTCAGGACTTCGCGTACCAGGTGTATGCCACCATGTGCAGCTTCTACATACCGCTGACGGTGATGATGCTGGTGTACTACAAGATCTTCCGGGCGGCCCGGAGGATAGTGAACGAAGAGCGCAGAGCGCAGACGCACCTTGAAGCGCACTGCTATCTGGAGATCAGCGTGAAAAATGGCACTGAGACGAAGATCTCCAGTCAGGGTGCGTCGCCTGGCAACCCTGCGAGAGCCAGTTCGGGCAGCACTAATACGATGGTGAGTTTCAGTGACAATTTGATTCATGTATGAAAAATCTCACAAACCGCGTGATTTTGTCATTATGACAGCGAAAAAAGTTTGCCCTAACTTTTCCAGCAACAATAACGGAACCTAACTTTTTAATGCATGACAACCAGCCATAAACAAATGTTCGATAAATTAAATCGTCTTACCAAATTATACTAGCTTAAAAAAAATTTTGCCAGGCAACAAAATTCATATTGATATATGTCAAGTTTACTTCAACAAAAAAAGCTCTCGTTATAAGTGAAAATTTCAGCCTCATAGAACACCTCCCTTGGCAATGTGTTCCAGAGCCTCGCTGTTCGTTAGATGAACGAGTCTTTGGAAAAAGATGTTCTGCAGGTCTCCAAAGTGACCACGAAGTGGTGCGAAGTCTCAACTCGACGGGTTAATCTCACTGGGACTGCCAAGGGAGGAACAATTGTTGATATTTCGGAAGAGCATCTTCCATAGAAATATCTATAAAATAGAGCCGGATCGCCAACTTTTCTACGGTGTTCCAGAGAAATGATTGAGTTTGTGAGCGAGGCATCACCTACAAGACGAATTGCCTTTTTTTGGACAGAATCCAACAGTTTCAGGGTATGTTTGGGTGCTGCACTCCAAATATGGGAACAGTATTCCAAGACATGTCGGATCTGTGCCTTAAAGATCATAAGCAGCTGACGGGAAGTGAAATAGCTCCTGGCCCGAAACAGAAAACCAAGTTTATGGGAAGCACTTTTAGCAATTGATCTCACGTGATCTTCCCAAGAAAAGTTATTACTGATTGTTATACCAAGCATCGAAATGGATGTCTTCAAAGGTATGGTTACTCCTGACAAGCTTTTATTGGGCACAGTGACATCGGCTTTTCTAGAGAAAGGGCATGCTTGTGTTTTGATTGCATTGAAGTCTACTAAGTTATTGGATCCCCATTCGAGAATTGTTGCCAAGTCCATATTTATGTTATCAACATTTCTTTCTCTTTCGTTTCTGATTTGCCTGGATGGTACAGGAGCCCTGGAAGAGAAGACGGTATGGAGGGTACTATCATTTGCGAAGCTGTGTACTGAACATGAAGTTGCTTCCAACAAATCGTTGATATGGAGTAGAAATAGTGCTGGTGCTAGAATTGATCCTTGCGGAACACCAGCATTTATGATAAGAGAGTCAGATGAAACTCCGTCGACCACTACATGGAGAGACCTGTTTGAGAGAAAACTAGCTAGCAGAGAACATAGCTGGGGAGGCAAGCCATAAGATGGAAGCTTGGCGAGGAGTCCGTGGTGCCAGACTCGATCGAATTCCCTGGGGATATCAAGTGCCACGGCTCAGGTTTCACCATATATTTCAATAGATTGCTGCCATATATGTGAGACGTAAGCGAGCAGGTCACCAGTTGATCTCTGATGACGGAAGCCATATTGCTTATCGTTGATAATATACCTGAATGTTCCAGGTATTTCATGAGCTCGATGTTGATAGCTTTCTCCATGATTATTGAAATAATAGATAGCAGTGCGAACTGTCTGTAGTTGCTAGGTAGCGTCTATTTGCCTTTTTAGGAGCTGGTTATACTCTTGCAATTTTCCAGTTGGACGGGAATATTCCCAATTTGTAAAAGTAGTTGAACAACTTGCAGAGAACAGGTGTTAGTTCGGGAGCACATTTCTTGAGAATAATCGGTGGGATTCCGTTGGAGCCCACGAGCTTTGTTGGTGTTGAGACCCAATAAAATCTTCCTTATAGGCGTCACATGAATATTAATTCTAATTTTTGATTCTTCACCTCGAAAAATCTCTGGGTACCAAATCATCACCTCATATTTGGCATAATTCATTTCAGAAAACAATTCGTATATCCACTCCAGGTCTCTCTATACATCGCTGACTGCTGGACAAACAATGAATGAACAGATCAAACATAACCATACAACTTATCACAATATACACTTGTTTGCAACTAGCCTCGATGTACTTTGTATTGACGGTTTGATGAATCAATAAATGATTAGAGATTATTAACTATTACAGATCAAAATCATTAGTTTGGAATCCCGCAGTGTTCCACCTATACCGATATCTCTTCTCCTATATACAAAATGATAAGTTTCATAATCTGAAATAACTCGAAAACCGATGAGGTCTGACGGACCAAAACAGTGCTGAATCTTACAGACAATTGTTTCTTCCAAAAGATATCCCAGTCATGCACAGATTCAGTCATGGGATAAACTTATGCTTCTTGAGGATGATGAATGCATTCCCAATTCTATACAATTATCATAGAGTCGTTCATTCTATTCATACTTATTCATCATTTAGAAGGCTCTCGATTGAAACGAAATAGATTCATAATGCGGGATATGGTTTATATTTCTTGCGTAAGCGTTGGTATTATACGGTATTATACTGGCGAAGTTTTGAATAATGGGCCATTTCTGTTGTCTTATAGACCTTCGTTCCGATGCAAATTAGCCCAGAATATATAGAGCTTATTAATTTTCTATATTGTTTACTCACGAGTTTGGGAGGAGAATTCAACTCTGGGTGTTAAATCAGCCGGAAGATTTCATGATGTGTGACTAATAGCGAAAGAGGAAATACAATATTCTATATTGAACCTTCATCACCCCTGCTCTCATAAGTATCGCGTCATTTATTAATTTTCTTTTCAGAGAGAGAGAGATTAATTTCATCGAAAAAATTGCTGTGAATAACCAATATATCACACCAAAATTATATTAGCCATTTTTCCTCCAAGTTAACCACACAAAATATGTTTTTCTTCCATTCAAAACCGAATAACGAACCGTTTGTGAAGTTTCGACTCTATAACATGTGAGTCTGATTATGGCTGTGATGCCGAAACCGGTAGTTTTTCTTTTATTATTCAATGCATATGAAGTGCGGTCGACTGGGTATAATAGTAGATTGTTTTATTAGGATCAAAAGTGACACTTTGTATGACAGGCGAATTTTGCATTTGCGAGGCGGAGCGTTCAGCGAAGCCGAGCGAAAGCAAAATTTGCGAGTCGAACAAAGTCACGTTTGATCCGAATGAAACATGCTATTCTTTCTGCAACCGAAACAATCAACTCAAATAAACATGTGAAGTAACCACCAATGCCGTGCCATATGTATGCAATGCAACAAATATTGACAAATAATCCATGTGGTGAGAATATTCTACCTGCATTAACAGCAGGTTAAGTCTAGGATGTTCGAATTGTAGTTTCAATATAAATACAACCACAGAGTGACATATTTGTGTATAGACCAGGTGCTCTAATGGCAAATACCGCGCCAGTGTCAGCTAGGAACAAGACGTGGAAAATGTTATGTTAGTGAGCATATCAACAATGATAATAGTGATTATTTATTCCTCTCCATACTACACTGTGTTTGACTTGATAATCAAATGAAGCTAAACAACATTGTTGTTTGAGACAAAAAAACGCTTGCTTGCCGTGATTATTCAAACGCAAGTTATCCATCCCGAGAATAACGAATGAAATACAGATCAAGCAAGTATTTGAATCTTGAAGGCTTGCCTGATCAAAACAAAAATACTTGACTGAGATGTTTATAATTACAATACTAAACTATAATAAGGTGTATTTATATCTCCAGCATGGGTATGAAATGCCAAATCTGCTGAAATCGGAAACAAATCAGGTATGCGTCTCAACCCAAATAACCAACCGTCACAATGTTGTTTATTCTTGATGACGTCCAGTACATCCTTTTTAGTTCCTCGGAGCTAAAGTTCAACTTTAGCTCCTGGGAACTAAAATTCAACTTTAGCTCCTAGGAACTAAATATGTTGCCTAGCATACCTATTTTTGTGTCAGTAATAGAAACGTCAATTTAAGAGCTAATTTTGGTATCAAAATGGACGACTTTTGTGTCGGATGCAGGAAAAATATTAGTATCTGTATGAAAATACTTTGAACCACTTCGAGAAATAAATGATTTCCATGGTTTTTCCTTCACTATAATCGTTGACAGAAACCACGAGCCGAGACCTTTCTTATAGTGCCGCATTTCTCTGTTGGAGGTTGATATTGCATTACGATACTCGACGTTTCTCCAATTTATCATGATCCATTTTGCAACTGACAGCATTTGTTTGGATCGAACGAACAGAAACCGCTACTCGGCTGAACTGTGATAAATGTGTGGGATCAATCGAAATCGCATTCCCATTCGGTTGGTCTAATGGAAAAATGGCCATAATATAGCTGTAGACGATTGAATCAACCAAAACGATGGAAATATATGACTACGGTGACGTATACAAAAAATAGGGTATAGGTAACGAGTCGATAAAGGTTTATAACTGCGTAATCACTACATGGAATGGATCACCCTATATATTTGGCGAGTATTCCACACTTCGAACGCAGGCAGATCATATTGCTTTCATTAATGATATACAGGGTGATTCAACTTTTTTTGGAAAAATGAACTGAGATTGATATCGGCAACAGACTGTTGGAATGGATTAGGGCGTTACCATCGATTTTGTCTATACGGCTATATATATAACACAAAATCGATGCTCTTGTATTGCTGTGTTCGATGTATCAATGATGTACCTTGTGGGTCATCAATTTTATTTCCGTTTCTGATATCACCATGACTCCATTATGTTATTATTTCACAAAATCTCATCTCCCATAAAATGTAAAATTTATACCAGCTCTGTTTAAAATAGATGAACATTACTTGAAAGGAAATCAGATGGCTACAAGCTGAAGCAATAAAAAATGTCGCTGTCATCTTTTACAGCTGAAGAAAAAGTAAATATATCAATATATCATACATCCAAAAATAGTGATAAGTACCTACTTCAATTCTCGGAAGAAAAGTACGGAATCCACCCAGAATTACATGAAGAAAGCAAAAGAACTAGGGATTGTAATGTCATTCAAAATTTCAGGGGGTAAATGCCCTGTAGGTCCAGGGGTTCAGAAATAAATCGACAACGAAAGCCTCAACAGTTGTTTTACTTGATAAATAAATTGACGTGTTTCGCAAACTTTCCACAGTTCATTGTTTAATAATTATGTCTAAACCAATAACGAATGCTGTCGATTAGAATTGACACCCTGTATGTATATTTTCAAGTCTGAAACAGGAGTGACATTGCATTACGAATTCAGCATTGTGAAGCATAATCAAAGAAACTACGACTCATTTCCTTTTCATTCGCCTTTATATTAATCGACCATGCGAAATTTGAATTTGTCAATCATTTCTGAGTGAACGAAAAATTGTGAGCAATGCATAATTATGTAATATTAATGTAGATCGATAATGACAAAAAACTGGTTTCAAAAGGTTTCAATAACCGCCTACATCATTATATTTCGTATACCTGGTGGTGCACTGGTTTTGCACCAGTTTTGCACCCGCACTACTTTAGTTCTCACCAAAATGTGAACTGGTGCATCCCCAATGGAAAACGAAATGATATTATAATTAAATTATTGTTGGAGGTAAAATCGAATAAGTTGATTTGTCTTTGTTTATAACTTGTCCGCATCCTGAAATTATTTCTTAACTTCAAACAAGAACAAATTAGATGTTTCATGAAAATAGTTTTGAGCACTTCATTTTTTAATAAGTACCTCTTCATCAAAGTCAGCCTCATGTGGGTCCCGGGACATTCGGGAATACCCGGAAACGAGGAGGCAGACAGACTGGCATAGATCGGTTCAGGACGGACCTCGGTCGGACCGGAACCAATCTTGGGAATACCAAACAGCCTGGCAATGTCCTCTATAGAGGAACAGCTGCAAAAGCAATTCCTCAAAATATGGCAGGACACACCAGGAATGAGACAATCGAAGCTCCACATAAAGGAACCTTCGAAGAGGCTCGCAAAAGAGGTTTTATTCCTAAACAGGCGAAACCTTAAAATGATAGTGGGGCTCCTAACGGGGCACAACCACCTCAATAGGCACCTAGAGCTTAATGGGATCAAGGATGACCCCCTTTGCAGATGGTGCCTGGAAGATTACGAAACGTCATCACATGTCCTCACTGAGTGTCCAGCACTGACGCATCAGAGGAGGGCTGTCCTTGGCAACATAATTTTGAGGCCAGAGGACGTAAAAGAGATTCAGCTGAGGAAGCTGCTGAACTTCTCCAAGGCAGTCGGCATACCCAGCTGGATGTCGTAACATGTGGGCGCACAATGGGCCCGAATAAGGAGGCCCACGTGCAGGGGGTTCACCCGCCCACCAGTGCTTCGAAGAAGAAGAAGAAGAAGAAGAAGTACCTCTTCATCATTGAATTCGCAAAATACTTTCAACAAAATTATGTCGAATTCTGGAATAGTAATTTTCCTAATGAGTGCGGAAAGTGATTCTTTCCCGCACGTGACTGCCGTTGACACGAACGACGCGAAGCGGAGTTCGGGCAAGCAGTCGAGTGCGGGAAAGAAACTTTCCGCATGAGTTAGGAACAATATTTTTTCTACAAGCGTAGGAAATTGATTGAATCGTTCAATTAATTATTCAAGCAAATATAAGAACAACTAACAAGAGATATATATTCTCTATCTATTAATTATTAGTTATAGCTATTGTGAACTTACAGTTTGACGCATTATGTTGGTTCATTGCGGAAGCCAGCAGGCCCATTAGGAGTTTGGTCTCTAGGTTCCAGACACTTCTATGAAATGAGCCAAAAATACCTATTCTTCATTCGGTTTATTCATTTCTTTATTGTTGCACCATTCAATAAAACTCGTGTATAGCTTCTCATACTTCGTTGGTGATAACGCATCTGTATCAAATCCCTATAGCTAGAAGTTTTTGATCACATATTGTGGCATTTCCACTGAATCGAAAATAACAGTAACGCTGTGTCTGTCACTTCGACAATTTCAAACTTATTTGAGGTTTGATTGGCATGACAAATTGACGTTTCCCGTCAGATCAATCCAAATCTATAGGGGGATTTTTATAATAATCAATTTTTATTTCTCAATATTTCTTAATTTTTACAATAAATAGTGCAATTTGATGGATGATTCTGAACATACATACTTAATACTGCAACAAACAAACTTAAACTTTTATATTCCATCACCAACCACTTGTATTACTAGCGATTTTATCATATCTTTGTTTTCCCGCATTGTTGCGGGAAAATGACACTTCCCAAACTAAATTGCGTGTGGGTATAGGGTGAATCACGCACGCTTGTAGAAAAAGTAATTTCCGTTATTTTCTTGAAACCTTCAACTTTTCATCACTATTTGATGATGATAATTGGATTGCCACTAACAATTTGGTTTTCAAATTATTCATATTCAATGTTTCCGCCATTTCCAAACTGCACTGACTCCGCATGACCTATCAAAACTCGTGTGGGAATTCTGCACTGAGCTCTGAATGTGAACCAGTTTTCCAATGGAATTCAAAATATGCACTCAGTGCGAGTCAGTTTCACCAATGGAATTCGATATTAGATATTTCTTGTGCATACCTCAAAACATTTCGTTATTTGGTGATAACAAACATCCTTATATCTGCTGAACTATCAATAAAAGCGAGAATAGATAAAACACATTTGAAATCAGAATTATGACATGCGAAAATCTATCTACATACGCTGATGTTTTTAGATTGCATCCAGAGAAGAGTCATTCGCTTGGTGGGTGATGCCACACTCACTAGCTTTTCGACATTATCAAAACACCCCAAAAAAGTCGACGACCTTTCACTTTCCACGGGAAATGTTCCTCAGAAATCTCTGCAATACCAGTCAGTTGAACTAGACAAGTCCAGTCAGCCGCAGTAGCCAAAGTCATCATCAGACGTTGCGATTAACATTCAATTTATTGTATCTAATGATGCAGGAATAATGCATGGAATATCGAAAATAATAGTATATTACATAACAAGAGTTGTAAAACGCATATTACGCACGAAGTGGAGAGCGTTACACACGATGCCGCATAGCGGCGAGTGTGTAACTCCACAAGTGCGTAATTGCTTTACAACTCTAGAATTGTACTATACTTTTTCTACGACTACACTATATTTTCTTCCGGATAGTGCAGATATTGCATTAAGGCACAGTTAACGAATACCTATATATACACGTCTCCCGTCACTAACCCAGCTGCATGAAAAGTTACGAATCAAAATTCTTGGATTTGTTTATTGATACATTGCATACCGAGACATTTTCCTCAATTCGAACTGAAATGGGGCCGTTTTTTATATCTAAACAACTAATAGCAAAAAACACATTACATAAAAATATGAGATTAAAATTCATAATGATTATTTATTGTAACAGTGCAGAACGAGAGATTCTGTAATCGTTATTAAAAATAATGAAAAAAAAAGTTCCCTAATTGCGCTCTGAACTGCCGACCTTCGGGTACGGAACCAGCGCTTCCAACAACTGAGTCATCACCATTACTTGGTATTAGTAGATATTTTATAAATATGATTTCGAAGATTGATCTTTTCTTATTATTCCTGTTATTTGAAGAGAAAGGAATTCATCAATTCAATGTTGAGTATATATGTTATTTGAAAAATTACCTTCCATGAATAGATATTCATCAACAGGTGCATTCTGCAGAAAATAATTGATCTGTTCAGCATTAAGTATTTTCGATTTTTCACTTCGAAATCCATCCGATTTCCTTTTGAGGAATTGTGATTGATATTTAGTGTTGATCGTAACATGGAATATATCGAGTGATGATGATTTCATCGAATTTGATAATTCTTGAAAATATACTAAAAGGATATGTTCCGAAAACGACACGTTATTATTTCTAGTTCTCCAGTCCAGGAATTTTTGATGTGCTATTTCGTATCATTCACGAGACTTAGCGGGTAGCAAATCATTTTTAGCCATTCTAGCTTTCTCCAACATTTCTGGTGGTGTAGAAATAATCTGCTCATCGTCATTGCTTGATATATTTTTTTCAAACTGAAATTGAGGATTATCAATAGAGAATAATCATATTTTCAAAAAATATAACTTACCTGCTTTCGGTTTCGGTGGATAGCTGGATTGATTGATAGAAGAATAAGTACATACCCACCTAGCTACTGACATTAATGAAATTGTTAATTGTTATTGACACATCGCCGAAGTAAAAAAACAACAACATACCTATGAAAACCGTGCGATCGCTCTCTTTACGCACACGTGTGTAAGGAGAAGCTTACTGCCATTGTTTTGTGTACAATACTCATCAATTACAGTAGTAGTCGTAGGAAAATACCATTTTATCACGAAAATTGCACCAGCAAAACGTATTGACACAATAAAAATGGGTCGTGACCCATTTCCTGCGACGCAACAAGGAATTTCGCTGTCTACAATGACATTATGGTGTGTATAATCGCACAATGAAAATTGCTGCAAATTTTTTGGATCATTCCGAACTGTGAATGGGACTATCCCGGGGCTTTAATGATTTCAATTCATTTGTTAATTCCGTTCTTGATTTCACACAATTTTTTTTATGAATAAAATTTAAGAAATTGATCCCTAGTAATGCTCTGTAGGACCGCCCTTGGGTATAACTAACCACTTTGAAACCGTCATATCCGCTAGGTCCTCTCGGAACATACCGAAACCGACTGAATTGTATTGAGATAAAACGTCAACAGCAGAGCTGTGCGAGAATCCTCATCAGTAATTCTGGAAACACACAACATTCGTGTACGACCGTTATCCTGGAATTCCACATTAACACATAAAAGATGGCCTTGTGAGACTGAAATTATGAAAGGACACAAAAGAGCAGCTTGCCGTGGAAAATGAATTACACGGCATCCTTGCTCTTTTATTTCGAGTGAAAGTTGGTGGAAGGCGTTGGTCTGTACGAAATAAATGAGGAAAGTAAAATGCGAGTGTACTGTTTATGACACGTTATTTTCACTAGCAGACAAAATATAAAAATGCAGCAAAGTCATATTGAAATAATACTCTATATTGCCTCTGTGTTCTGATTGAAATATGCCACTCTCTTATCTTAATAGTAACTGAAAATATTGATGTGAATCGCTAGGACTAATTAACCCCCTTATACCACCCACTGGTGACATCTATTTCTAAAACTCTAGTGGTGGGACTACATCATGGTATTGTACTCCCAATGGATTGACGATTTATTTTGTTCATAAAATTACGAGAACCACCTTGGTAACAACAAACTTCACGCCTTGAAAAGAAGTAAATAATGATAGGTTCCATAGCTATAGTGGAGAAAAATAGTTTACGGTGATTGATCAAGAATTCTGGCTTATTATATTTTTGGTATTATTGCTCATAATAACTTTCACAAGAGACAATTAGAATTCAATTTTATAGAAGCAGTGTATTATGTATTTTTTCTACTCACATAACTAAAATGGCATTCAGCGTACGGATATGTACCATGCTATAAATGATCGATTAATCACGGATTGCCGATCTGTGATTTATTCAAAATATTAAACATGTTTCCATAGCAACACGATTTCTTAAACACATTACCATGGCAACGCAGTTCATTAAACACAGCTTCAGTAATTTAAGACATGTCTGGCCTGTCAATTGTTTGACTGTCCACTGTTATTTTCGAATTTTGTATCAGAATAATTATTCAAAACAATATTCGTGTGTATCAGAATTCTTCATCAAAAATATATGCGAAAAGTAGACGAAAGTGGAATCGAAGAGAATGTTCTGGTATACTTGCATATATCCAAGAAGTGTAAAAATGAAGCATCCATCTTTGAGAACAATTTAATAATTCTGCGCTAAGCATGACAATAAACGTGAAACAAAGGTTAGTAAGCAATGGACTGGACACATCTACAACCAATATCACTTATACGTGTCTCGCTGGTTGCATGCAGTTGCATGTATTATGTTCTCAATTCCAATTCCTTTCGAATCATTTTGTAGGTTAGCAGGAATTGCAGGTATGTTAATGTAATTTTCGGAGTTCGTAGAAAAATCATAGTATGTAATGCGTTTATAAACTCTTCTAGACACTCGTTTATCAAACACTCGGTTCGCTCTGCTTTGCTCGTGCTTAAACTACTCGTTACTAATAGGACTTTTATAGCACTTGTTACATAATATACTATTAGTGACATCACCATCATATTATGCAACAAAGACATCTTATGAGGATCTGTGAAAACCTTGATTGTGTTTACTGGATTCTATTAAAGATCAACAAAATTGAAGGAAAGTTTGAGAGATTCATCAGATATGATGATAGTACGGGTGCAACAAAAACAGACGTGTTATTTTTATTATGTTGGTCCCAGAGAATGAATAATCTTGAATTCATTAAGATTCTGGGGATTATTCGGATCCTCTGAACAATCTGTCTAGCAGTATATACATCACCATATTATGTTACGAAACATGGGAAAGTGATTATCTTAATCTACATTATAAACAGCTTATCACAGAGTACGATGAAAGCTCCAGTATCTCATGAAATCTGATATCAAGGACTCCTTTCAAGTATATTTTCGAATGTGCTTGGCATGCCATCCATCCTCAATGGGGCAATAATGGAGGTCCATTATGGACTTCATTACTATAGAAATGACTGCGATAATATTCTTCTAATTTACACAACATGTACTTTGACATTTTTCAAAACTGACGAATGTTTTGAAACGTCTTGCTACTTCACGTGACCAGTTGCCTAAAGTAAAATATTACATAATTGGTGATGGAATGTTCGTTTCAATACTAGATACGTCATGAAAATATGGATGGACGAATAGAGAATAGTGAATTTGGTCCAGAGCTTTCTCGATATCGCTTGGGAAAACTGAGTTTGAATCAACCATTTTCCACTAATGCCAATATTCAACGAGTTTATATTTGTAAAAATTTTACGTTTCTAAGGAACTTCATAATAAAGCTATTCAAGAAGTTTATCCTACCATCATGACTAATAATCAAAATTATAGAACTTTAACCTATTTCGGATCATCAACTGAAAAACTAGCTCCATTTCTACCTTTACAGGACTTGAGAGTAGCGTATAGAACACATAACATGTTGGGAAGATTTATCAAAAATAATAAAGACAAAACTTCTAAATTCGAAAAATCAGGGGTATACAAAGTCAACTGTGGATCTTGATGTCCTAAGGTATATATCGGTCAGACAGGTCGTACGTTCAATCAGCGCATTCCTGAACATAAGATGAGTTTTTTGAAAAAGAAAACAAATTCAACATACGCCGACCATATATTAGAAGAAAATCATAGTTTTGATGATAATTTCGATATTCTACATTTAGAAAATAAAGGAATGAGACTCAATCATTTTGAATCATTAGAAATGGAAAATTTTTACATTTTACTCAATTGGAGCTCAATGGTTCACCACTGTTGAATTTGTTTTCTTAGTAGGGATATAATAATATTTATTTCAAGTTAATCCGGCACACCGTATTTCAATGTAGTTGTTCTCTGAACATTTCAGGATATCCTTTTTCGTGGAAACCAGAACTTAAAAAAAAGATATTGTGCCTAATTTCCGAAAATGGAGGTTATCGTACCTGTCCACAGGTAACTAATCCTTCAAGTTGGGAAAGTAGGATATATAAAAGTTCAGCAAGCCAACGTTGGTTTAGTTAATTGTACCAGTATATCACCTGACGAAGCTACTGTGTTAGCGAAACATGTTGTGTGTTTAAGAATTTTGTGAAAATCTTATCGTTTGTGAAGTTTTTACATTTGTTATGGATTTCCATCAAGTAACGGCCGAGTCAATTCAAAAAGAGTCTATATTAATATATGCCGTCGCTGATTTGTGACTATATTATTGTTTAACGGATACTTCATAGTGACTTGCGAAGGATAGGTGCTATCAGTTCCTATTGAAAGGAGTTTCGAAATCTCTCGATATCTCCTACTTTGTAAAAATAGCGAGGCGTGGGAGAATCTTGCTAAATTTCCGAAGTTTCAAACCAAATTTGTAGACATCATGACACTTCTGTGATAATAGTTTATTTCATTTTATGTCGTATCACCATCAAAGGATCAAGATCACGATCAAGATGTTTCCGCACGGATTATTTGTTTCGCCCTGTCTCTTTTGCTTCTCTAGATGCCTCTATTCAGCTATGATTGCATTGAAAGTCTAGTTCAACTTCAAAGTTTTTGAGAAATTGTCCATCGTTCACGCCATCTATCATCGGATATTTTAATCCTACGTTCCGAACTCGCATTCAATTGTTCATATCGAGAGTTAGTCTGACGAGAGAATTGAAGAGTGGGCACACCAGAGGAATTATAAACATCAACTTGCCTACCTAATTTTGTACTTGATCAGTAGATCTCATGTAGAAGTGGTCATTATTTCTGTTCAAGAGACATTTTTCATCGAAAATAACAGAAATATCAGGAATCGCATCTAATGCTCGTCCCTCCAACTACCATCGTCACACAAAATGACGCGGTTCCGAACTGGTTACGTAATTTTTTTTATATTCTGGTTCCCACGAAAAGGATATCCTGTCATGTTCAGAGAACATCGTGAGAACCAGCGGAAATAAAGTAGTATTTGGTGTTCTTCTTGAATTTCTGGGGGTTATATGCCTCGGGAAACACCTCCCTTGGCAATGTGTTACAGAGCCTCGCTTTTCGTTGAATGAACGAGTCTTTGGAAAGAGATGTTCTGCAGGTCTCCAAAAAGTGACCTCGAAGGGGTGCGAAGCCTCAACTCGACGGGTCAATCTCGCGGGGACTGCCAAGGAAGGAACAATTGTTGATATTCCAGAAAAGCATCGTCCATGGAGATATCTATAAAATAGAGCAAGATCGACAACAAATATGGGAACAGTATTCCAGGACAGGTCGGATCTGTGCCTTATCGATCATAAGCAACTGACTGGAAGTGAAATAGCTCCTGGCCCGAAACAGAAAGCCAAGTTTTTGGGATGCACTTCTAGCAATTGATCTCACGAGATTTTCCCAAGAAAGGTTATTGCTGGTGAAAACCGCATATCGATATGTCGTGTCTTCGTTTCGGAGTTAGGTGTTTTTCGAAAATGGGCATTTTTGAAAAGTGGCTACAGGTATTTTTTTTGGAAAAATTCTCTGTTCTCATGAAAATAGCTGCAAAGCATTGAGTTTGTGATAAAAATTGTTCTCAAGATACTGAAATCGGCATTCTTATATCTAGTTCAAGAATATTACTTGTTCTTCTTAAAGTAAAAGTTATTCTATTTTGCAACTAGGTATACGATGACTGATTTCCGTGCCTGCGGATCGATTTTCATGACAAACACAATGCTTTGAAAATGTTCTCATGAAAACGTAGAATTTTTGCCCAAAAAAAAGAGTTTTAGCCACTTTCCAAAAATTTTAATTTCCGAAAAACACCTTGTTACTCTGGAATAAAGATAGATATCGATATGCGGTTTTCACCATTCAGATTTTCATGAGAATTGATCAACAGGCACCGACATAAATTTTTTTATATCTTGTACGAGAATAGGACTTTACCTTCGAAAGTGTCCAATTTGGCCCACCCGGTACATACAAGCGTGTCGTAACAAAATAATATTTGTTTTCATGATACTCGCAGTGAAATCATTATTATTATTAGTATTGTTATTTTTATTATTGCCGCATAATATAGAAACGAGAACTGCAAAAAACGGCCGATACTGTAACTTATGGGTCGCGGAATTTTTTTCGACAAAAAATCTCGAAAGGAAACTCCGAAACAATTATTTTCGAAAGAACAAAGTTCCGAATATTCTTATTTTCGAAAACTAATTTTCGAAAAACAACTCTTCGAAACACATTGTTTTCTACCGACAATTTTTTGAAAACAAGTTTAATTTTCACAATAATTCATTAACATAATAGGTAACATTACAAATCATGTGCAATATTCTGCGAATAACTAATCAATTTATCATCATCACATCATATTGTTTAGTATCTGGTCCAAAGATTAATACTTTTTTCGTGGGGGCTCCTATCCAGGAATGGCTTTCGCAATTTTGTTCCTTTTTGATTTTGTCCAGGAAATTCCAGAGAGATAAGGGATAACGATCCCCTAACTCTAGTTCTTCTGTTCTTTCCCACCCATGTGTTTTCGAAATAATCAATAAATTCTTCTTCATTTTCCTCCGTGGACAGAATGTTCTCTCACTATCAAGTCGAAGTCTCTGAAGATTAAAACAACCGCAGAGAAGCTAACGCTTTCAGTATCTTGATTTTCGAATTAAAATAAATAGAATAATGCTCTTTCATAGTTTTTCTTTTTGCAAACACTTCTTGAGGCGTCGCTATTGACGGGCGGTATTTGTTTAGATAAGTTAGCTAGGTAGGTAGATTGTTGAGAAAAAAAACAGTTTTTCGAAATGAAAAAGTAAAAGTTTTCGAGAAAACGGATCTTCGAAATGACTGATTTCTAAAATGTCACAAAAATCGAATAAAATATAATATGATTGAAAAAATATATGTACTTCTGTTTTCTTTGACTCTAACAAATACCATTTACCTGTATCTTGGCAGGGGCATCAATCTTCGAGTTTCTTGTCTTCAGGAAGCAGAATGACAAGCGATTCATTTTTTGTCTTGAAATTGGTGAGAAGTCTGTTATATGTATAGTAGTTCGTGTCGAGTTTCCTTTATATTTTATTGCCCCTCGTGACTGGCAGTAATAAATTTCTCATTTGGGCCAAGTTTTCTCCAAAAGACAAATAAAAGTAATTTCGTCATAAACGATCAACGAGAGAAAGACGAATTAAGGTTCCGAACTTTTCCACTCGAAATTATTTTCAGTCATTTCCCTTGCCTTTGATTGATTTAACGTAGTCATTCATTGAATTTTTTTCTGATAATGAACTCAACTGTGCAGAGCCAATTAATTAGTTTAATCGATGTGATTATAATCAGCCGAGTTTTCATTCGATTTATTTATTTAGGTATAGTGCCAAAAGATATAGTACAGAAGAAACCCTACAACTTTCATATTCGAAGTTCTTTCCACCTCGTATACAAGGTGATCCACGGAGGATGGCCTATTAGAAGTATCTGGAGAACGAAGAGACAGAACATTCTGAAAATTCGAATGCTTTGATAATTGAATATTCTCTATCCGTCTAAAATATTTTCCTCGATACAGTGTTGCCACTTTTATCAGAAACAACTAGCAACTTCGTTATTTTGAATGGAGCACCCTATATTTTATTGCATTTCTAGATTCTTCCTGAAGAGCTGATTACATCAATGCACACAATCACACTTGGGGTCTGGCAGGAATGATTACAGAGATATAGGGTGTTCAAAATCGAGATTTTGCCATTTTAGGATTTTTTTGTGTCGAAACTATTCATTATCGACACTATCTACTGGAATTTAATTGGAACAGATACAGGGTGATCAGAATTCTGAATCTTGAAGCACCATAAAAGCAACATAATTGGTTTCTCAAGATCGAAAGGATTTGTATTTCAATTATCATCAATAAACTTATTGTATTACATACGAAAAGTAACTGATGGGGTATCGCACTAGAAAAAATGAATGATGACATTTCACTCAAAGTCCACTCAATTATGTCTCACTTCAACGGACAGAGTAAAACGGTGATTATTTAGCAAATTATATCTGATTTGTTATTAACATTGTCTTCATTAATAAACATTGTGAGAGCATATATGAATACAATTTCAGTTGGAAACTAGTTGTGAAAGAATATAAGCTGCCTATACAAAATGATCTGGATTCTTATAAAGCTATCTATGAATATTCAACTATTCAAATAGAAATGTTCCGAAAACAATCCGAAGACACGTAAACATCCAATTGCGAAATGGTCTCATGAATAAGGATAATGCTTTGAGCACGCTTATAGACACGAAACTGGAAAGGATTTCCGTTTTCTGTACTACTCGGATGTTTTGATACAATTCATTATTGGGGAGAGGATAACTCAACCTGTTTGAATTTCGTAACTTAATAACAAGAAATAGGTTAGGTCTGAATTCGATTTCAATATTTCAATTTTTTTAACTGGCATTTTGAAGTGTGAATCGCCCTTCATATGTAGACACTATATACAGTGCCACTGCAAATTTTGAAAGGAATTTGTAACATCGACTTTTGGTGAATTCAACTTTTTCTACGAAATACTGATAGTATAGTGCCTATCAAGTATTTTACTAACCTTTCCAGTCACTGCAATCCATGAGAGAATATTCTGTACCTTCATAGCATAAACCTGTTTCGATTGTATAAATCACCACTAGAAATTTGACGGTTCCGACTTCCGACACAATGTTATTATGGTCCGAAGGAATAAAGATTTGATTGATTGATTGATAGCTATAAAACATACCATTATTTAACCCTGTTCGAGGCGTGAAGTGTGTCTTTTCTACCAAGATAGTTCTCGTCATTTTATATTAACCACTAGTCAATAAAGACATAGCCAACCTCTTCGACCCGAATCCACTGTTTTCTGTTTCACAGAACTAAATTGATTGAAATATTTTGCTAGTGGTGAAAAATGTCACACAAACCTTGGTAGTGAAGCCTCTGCTGAAGTCTCGTGGTCCCTGGGTGATAATGCTATTCTGCACTACCTTGGTGTATGAATAACTATTTCAACATAGCTCTATCTCTATTTTTCATAATAAGAGCTGGAAGGAGAAGGGAGTATAAAAAGCCGAGAGCAATACATGAGTTATTCCTTAATATTGATCTGGTTGGCTCAGAGGAAAAAAGCATCTTGAAAACAAAAATATGAATTAATTAGTGAAATACGTGCAAAATACATGTTCTGCTCTTTATAAATAATGATCAATAATTCATTCTCAAAAATATATCAGATTTTTGATTTGGTTTCCTGAAATTATTTTTTGTATCTTTTTTTTTTTATTTTTTTTTATTTTCATTTTCTTGAAGCGCACTGAAGGAAATTCCTAGGAGGTATAGGTATAGACATTTTTTTGATCGATTGGAGGTTGAAATTTTTTTCATGATGAGAGCACATGACGCTCAAAATCATTGTGAATTATTTCCGATATCAGATCAAAAATGACACTTTCCTTGAACGGTTCGTTTCACAGCATTCTAACAATAATAATTTTTTCATGAGAAAAGCGTTTGATAAAGTATATTATGATAGTAGAAATGAGATAAATCTTGAAAAAAGACAACTTGGGGTATTTTTATAGCACCTCCCTGTATATCAAATCATTTATTGTGTACCACGGAACAATTTGTGAGATCAAATCACCATCAAGTACCATATTTCGTGATTCTAGGATCAATGATAACGAAGATAATTGGAGAAACCTTTATATCTAAGCACCTACCTTCAGAGGGTTCTAGTGCCCTTTTCGGTCACATGTTAATTGGAAATTTTTTTCACATTTTTATGTGCAGAATCACATCCTGGAGTATACGAACTCTATTCTGGGACACCCTGTTTATATTATTTATATTTATACAGGGTGTCCCTGAAAGAACTGTACAAAATATCAGCACATATTCCTGAGGTCATAATGAGCCCATTCAAAGTAACTCACTGAAGTCCGAAATTGCTTCCTTTCCGAGATATAGGGAGGTAAGGTTAAAGAATAAAAATCGAATTTCTCAGATTTCATGAACATTTTCAAACGTATCACTTAAAAAATGCTTGTACCATTTCACTGTGGCCATAAGAGGGCGCTTACCAATGCACTTCTTGCAATGTGGTTCAGAATAATCTCAACTTTTTTCTCAGTGTAGTTTCTTACTTTGTTTCTTGAGGAAATTATTCTCCAGCATGGAAGATAATCTTGTGATAATCCGCTAAAGAGAGCCGATTTCGAGATATTTCGGTTTTTAATGTCTGGATGCAGAACCGGAATATTCAAATTATTTTGAATAAAACATGTTTGCTGTTATTTTTTTGGATGTGATTAGATCAGTGAATTAGCAGTGCAGAAATGGGATTTTCAGAATACTTTCTTGGGGTGTACTTGTCGATATTTATTTTTTATTTTCACCACCCTGTATCTCGGAAACGAATTCGTGATTCTCGCGTATAACTTACTCAAAGAACGTATTGTATGATGTTCCTAATAAATATAATGAAAATTTATAATTAATTATGGTACCGCTAAGTTATTTTCCAGATGAATTGGTGCACTCTGTTACTTCGTGCCCGAATTCCAAGTCTTTCCAGACTCGAGAGTAGAGTGGAAATGGAAAAATTATGTATAATGAAGCTTCGATGAATAGCTTGTTGGAGAGAAAAACAAGGAGGGTGAACGTAGATGTTCAATTTTCCGTAAAAAAATGGCTGATATAACGAGCTCTCTAATGCAATGAAAGAACTTCAGAAAACGCATTAGTGATGGCAAAATCTTCTCTATCGCAAGTTTCGAACAAAATATGCGTCCAGAATGTGAACATCAAGCGGAACAAACTGCAAGAATGAAAGAGAATTTATGAGGTGCGCAAAAAAATAATAGGTAGGTAACTCAACATTCAACTCAGTCGCGAGTATGGCATTAAAAGCAGTTGAGTGCTCTCATCGACATTTACATTTTTCGCGGTTTTCTACATTACTTCGGTGAAGCTAACGCAAAAATAGTATAAGGGAATGTTTGTTCCTTCAGCTTCCAACATTCTTATTCGAGTTCTTAGTCGTGATAATGGACTCAACGAGTTTGAAAAAGAGAGACAATTTGTAAAGAATTTCCATTTTTTATGTAGCAAACGGAAGCAGACTCATTCCCGAAACGTACAAAGTTGAGTGAAAATCTTGTAGTTTCTCACTGAACATATTTAATACCCCTCACTTTGAAAAGATTCTACCAAGACTTCAGATGGATTAGAAAATTATACAACACTAACTTACGGTTACTTTCACTAGTGCGGTGAAGTATCCAATTAATAAATAAGTACAAAAAGTCATTTCAACACAATGTTCATAAAATAAACAACAATGGTAGATTTCGGGAGAAAAACAACTACTTTCCTGGCTAATTTCATGCAGAACATTGATCATTGAATTACATCCTCCCAAAATCTATGCATCGACTCGTATAAACGAATACTGATATGAGTTTATGCATCGACGATAACGCAGGGTTTCTTGCGAAATTATCAGTAATTATTATGCACTCGTGCAATTATAGCCGAAAACTTACTTTCAGCAGTGGTCGATTTATCGTTCGGAAATTAGTTCGTGAAATGTCATTTTTTGTAGAGGTCGACGAAGGAAATATGTATTTTATAGGCACGTACTACTCTCATATTGACCTGTATATTGAATAATTCGTTGAAATGATGAATAAAGTCAATAACCGATTATTGAATGAATTTGCTAATGAATTTGATGTTTAGCGACGTGTATTGCAAAAGATAAATAATAAAATTCGATGATGTATCGGCTCAGCGTGAAATACAATAATGGAGTTTTATACCTATTGAAAGCGGTATTTGTTATTTGACTTCCCTCGATATCCACTGATCCGGAATTTCAACATGATTGAACTTTGCGCCCTATTGTCAGCAGAATTCAACAAACAGGTAGATGTACTGTTTCAAACGAAAAGAGTGTTGTGTTGTGAGCACAGCACAAGTGTATAGGGTCATTCATCATCTATCTCCATCATAGAGGTATATTTGTGCCATGTCAAAAAATAGGAAATCGTGAAGCAGTTCTTACTTGTATTGAGAAGGAATATTCTCAGATATATTATGAATATGAAGAACTGGATATATACAGGGTGTTTCAGTTTTTTGTAGCAGGACTATAACAGCTTGAAGAAGACATTTTATTAAGATGAAAATCTCATACAAACATATATGCGTGGGAGCTTCGTTTCCGATTCACAGGATGTCAAAGTTTCAGATTTTTTTTATGTTTTTTGAATTTTTTCCTACAATTCTCAGAATAATTGATTGAAATTCAATACACCTAATACACTTCAAAAACTCAATATTTGAGGCTATTGAGTGTTTTTGAATACCTACGTGCCGTCTCTGCTTTCGATGAAACATAGATTCAGATTGTCCTTTCAATTTAGAAACTTTTTGCCTCTATGTAAATTTTTCGAAAACTGTATGGATCTCGAGGTAAATGCCAAAAATGAATTACTTGTAGTAAAACCGCTATTTCTCAAACACACTTATTTGACATTTCTTGAACATTTTATTGGAAAATAGAATGGCCGAAAGCTTCCATACCAAATGAAATTTTGGAAGAAATGTGAGGTACTAGCTAGATAATAATTACCCAAATAGATGGATTTTTCAAACACGAGAAGAACTTATCCATCGAATAAGAAATGCGTGTCATGAAATAACAGTTCAGCATTTAAATAACGCGAGACGTTCAATTCAGCGCCGATTTGAAATGTGTCTGGGACAAAACGGTTCATACTTTGAGCATTTACTGCAAGATATTTTATCGAAATTTATTGTGTTTATTTTTTTATTTTGTTCGAATCCTTAAACTTCAATAACTAAATGTAAAATGAAGTGCATTGCAACTAATTTATTCTTGGTATTTATCTCGAAATCCATACAGTTTCCGAAAAACATACATGAAGCAAAAAGTTTTCAAATTGCAGAGACAATCTGAATCTATGTCTCAGTGAAAGCAGAGGCGGCACGCAAAAAAGTTCTACAGGGTTAAATTGGGTACGACCCCTGAAAGTATATCACCCTGTTGGTATTCAAAAATGCTCAATAGCCTCAAATATTGAGTATCTGAAGTACTTATAATTGTTCGAAAATTGGGGTGTTCCATGGCTGTTGGCGAGCAGTGTAAATCACTGAAGATGATTTCAGACGATTTTTATTTCCATGTTGTCTTTTTGGATATTCAAGAAATATAATTCAATGTTCGACGTAGCATATAGCCAGGAAAGTAGTTGTTTTCGATTGAATATTCAGAATATCATGTGCATGTATATTTTTATCTGAAGAAGAATCATGTATCTGAGTATGTTCCTTTCGAATACTCTAATACCCAATCAAGGGATTGAAACTTGAACGATGGAAACTTGTAATTTTTATAGACCTCTAATTGTAGATTCGCGATTGGCTTTTCTCAATTCAGAAGTTTCTTTCGACGCCCTGTATAAATAATATCAATTTGTCATACATCCAAACAGTTTTTTCTCGATTCGAAGTACTAATATAATGAGCAAGCCAATGAAACGATGAGAGTTCAGAACATAATAAAGAATATATATTATCAAATAAGCAGACTTAACTGATACTATAAGAATGAACCTGATGGAAGAGGATGAGGATTTCAAACAATTTCCATATAGACCGGGAGCCCACAACGTGTTTTTTGTGTCTCATTTGTTCACACTCAGCAATATAAGAACCCCCAGAATTCTACCTTCCATTAAACGAATATGAGTTCGACGAATACATTTCGTGGACCAAAGGGTGGGGAACGCGTGGGCGAAGTTGTATAAAACCCGGCGTCTCGAATCATTAACTTACCGTTCGGCGTATGTCGCAAGTTACTATAATTGGAAAACGCCCAACGGTCATAACGAAAATTGGATTTTGGCTACGAAGGTCAATAAAAATTGATTTATTCGGGCTATATTTTTTATACTTTCATTTTATTCAAGAAATATGAAATCAATGCCGAACCAACGCATTAGGTACTCTATTCAATTTTTTTAGTGTACTAACTAACAACATGCTAAACATCAACAAATAATGATGATCAGTGCTGAGTGTGAACAAGAGATACACAAAAAACACGTTGTGGGCTCCCATTCCTTATAATATTATAGCTTTTATTTTCAAAATCGAAATAGATAATGCATTTTGATATCGATATTGATGCATGATGCTCTGATGTCTATCAGCTGTAAATTCTTATCAATCTGATTCAAACAGTGGTCAACAATCTCGAAATGATGCACATATCCATTGATACAGGGTGGTCCTTGGAAAACAAATATGTCACTAAATAATAATAAACAATTGACTTGAGCGTTAAGTTTTGCTTTGAAAAAAATGAAAAATGACCTACTAGGTCGGGGTCACCTGACTCTCGCTATATACATGTAAATTTTTCGAATTTATTGTTGAAAATAGGCTTATTTGTTCGAGTTCCGAAGAAATTTACTGAGAAAAGTTGTTTCTATCCTAATTTTACACATTCATCTCGAATTTGAATCTTCTAGTTTCTGATTTCTCCTAATTGTAACTTCGAAAAACTGTCCAAAACTTTGCTGTTTGATGATAAAGTTTGATGATCTTCTGATAGATGACTTTGGCATCATTTTAGTATTGGAAATATCCATTTAAATGAATTTCTCTCCTGGATGATAGACGATACATCAACTTTGCATCAAACATAACAGACATTCGAAGCGGGGATTATTATTCTCTCACGAAAATCATATTTCTGTCGATAATTAGTTATTGGAAGTTAGTAGCATGATGAAGATAGTCGAATAAAATAGTTAAATCAATGATAATTCTTTCATGATATCACAGACATTTCGTAGATTTGAAAAAATATCGAAAACCAAATGTTGCAATAGATCGTTGAAATTCGAGAAACATATGTGAAATTGGAATAGAAACAACTTTTCTGAGTAAACAAACAAATAAGTCTATTTTCAGCAATTAATTTGTTAAAATGTAACTTTTGCATTGTAGCGAAAGTCACGTGACTCCGACCGAGTAATCCCTTTTGTTATAATTTTTAAAGCAAAATTCAACTCCCAAATTGAATTCCAATAAATCGTTATCAAAAAATTTTCCCATATGATGCCTACTTTATGAATGACACTGTATGCGTGAAAGTGTCCTACAGAATCTGTTATGAGATCAAATCATTGGAATATTGGAATTTCCAACATGACCGGATTTCCGAATCGTCCCCCTTACTTTGTAAACATACCTAAAAAATAATTTCGAGCTAAATAAGCAATGAAGAGATAGGTATATAGGATAACGCATGAATAAAAAAGGTATTGCTGAGAAACGATGATAAACTCACAAAATTCATCACAATCGCAGAATAGATTAACGAGTATCAGGAACAGATTCTGTTCGTGGCGAACTTCTTCACGAAGATTTAGGATTATGATTACATTTGAAAAAAATGGGAGAGTCACATAGACAGGTGGGAGATAGTGCATATTCCATCACAAATCTGGACACTGTGTGTGCACACCATAATCAAATTTCTAGCTAGTCATTCTTGACTCGAAGAACCCCCATGTAACAATGCTTCTATGATAATAATTGAGCATTCAAGAGTTATTTTGAAAAACTGCGTCTGTTTATTTCGGCATCTCAAGAAATTGTCCTCCTCCTCGTTCATACTCACAAGAAACTCTGTAATATACCACGAAAGAAAATATCGCGAAATGAATCATCCACGTTGAAATCACCTTGAAATTGTTTACTTTGCATATACTCCACGTTACCTTACCTTTTGATTACAGTGCAGCTTCGACCGAACGACCCTGGGCCGCTGCTTCAAATCCCGCCACAGCAACGAATCCCAGTGCCCCATGCTCTCCATCCCCAAGCCTCCGCCTCACAAGCACCCGCTCAAGTCCCCCAGGAAGTCCCACTTCCTGCACACCCTCAAGACCTCGCCCAGCACGTCGAGCAGCCAGAAGAAGCTGCGCTTCCAGCTGGCCAAGGAGAGGAAGGCCAGCACCACCCTGGGCATCATCATGAGCGCGTTCACGTTCTGCTGGCTGCCTTTTTTCGTTCTGGCGCTGGTCAGGCCCTTCTTGGAGACGACCAACGCGCTGAGGACTCTGGCAACGCTGTTCTTGTGGCTGGGGTACGCGAACAGTCTGCTCAACCCGATTATTTATGCGACGCTCAACAGGGACTTCAGGAAACCGTTCCAGGTAGGTCCATATATCACTAAACGCAACACATTCAAAGTGCCACATAGACATTGTTTGGTATATACCATTGACTTAGAGATTCTTGTCCAGTGTAAGCACTGATGCCTGTTATCTGGTTATGGAGAGAGTGTGAGATAAAATCGGACTTTGGAGGCTGTCTGGGTACATTATTTCAATAATGAATAATTCAAAAATGGCTAGTCACTCTGGGGGTACTTGTTAGCGTCCGATCTACAACAAGTTTTGTATATGGATAGCTTTACTCAAAACTAGAGCTCATTAGCTACCCGAACACCCTTCCAGTGGACCACGTTGGCGTTGCACCGCTGTGAGGACGGTTCATTAACTACGAGACCTACCAAGGCTGAATGATTTCAAGACCCTATCCGATATTTCAATCCTAACTCCCATCACGTACCGTGTGTGCCCTGCAGGAACACAAATGGCATTTGGTGCTTCCCCTGAGAAGTACAATGCTTTCAACTTCTGGCTACTCACATTTCTCAGAGGTAACACGGCGACCAGAGACACCCCGGGGTATCAAAGGTCACATCGACTAGACACCAAGGGGTGTGGCCAAACTCAACCTCAAAAGGCCTTGGTCTTGGAGTCGTGGTGCCGTTCCAGAGCTCTTTATATTCTTCTAAATTCTGGTATCTTTGCTATGGATTTCTTCTTTTCTTCGTATTTATTTTAGATTCATATACCCACTCGTATATTGAAGCATATAGCTTCTTCGTATGGACGCTGGCGACTTTGTTCTCAACACCATTATTTATGCGCCCGTCAACAGGGACTTCAGGAAACCGTTTCAGCTAGGTCCAGACGTCACTGGACGCCAAACATTCATATTTTGCCACATAGACATTCTTTGGTATATTCCATAGATTCATTTTTTTAAGGAGACCAGCTAGAATGTACTGATGCCTGTTTTCTGACTATGGAGAGGGTGTGAAATGGAATCGGACTTTGAGGGCAGCCCTAGTCTATACTAGACTTAATTCGCTACCTGAACACCAATCAACCCTATCACGTTGACGTTGCACCGCTGTCAGGATGGTTCACTAACTCCTAGGCCTACCAAGGCTGAATGCCTCTGAGTCCTTATCCGCTATCTCTATCCTAACTCCCGCCGCATACCGTCTGCCCTGCAGGAACACAAATGGCATTTAGCCTGAGAAGTTATTTCATCTATTGGCTACTCGAGTATCTCAAAGGTATGACGGCGACCAGAGATACCTTGGAGCATCGAAGTTCACAATGACAAGACACCAAGGGGTGTGGCCAGAATCAACCACAAAGGGCCTTGGTCTTGGTAGTCTTGGGGAGGTTCTGAAGCTCTTTATATTATTTCTCCTTATTTTCTCTCATGAACTCAGATATCCTTGCTATGGATTCTTTCTTGTCTTCAAATTTCTTCTTTATTAATATACATATATTCGAGTTCACAGCTTCCTCTTTCTCTTCACTATTATTATGTATATACTTCTTCACTCGCATATACTTCTCCACTTCTTTACTTGTGCAATTCTTCAACCACCTTTGGCACTACCTTGGGCCTCATCATGAGCGCGTGTACGTTCTTTTGGCTGCCTTTCTTCGTGCTGGCGAGGGTCAAGACCTTTTTGGAGACGCGGGCAACGCTTTTTTTGTGACTGGGGTACGCGAACAGCCTGCTCAACCTGATTATCTATGCGACGCTTAACAGGGATGATGGTTCACTGACTCCTAGACCTATCAGGGCTGAATGCCTCTTAGTCCTTATCCACTATTCCTATCCTAACTCGTAGAAACACAAATGGCATTGAGCGCTTTCCCTGAGATGTGTAATGCTTTCCCCCGCTTTCCCCCTTTTGGCTACTCACGTATCTTAGAGGTAAGACGGCGACCAGAGAAACACCAAGGCATCTAAATGTCACAATAACGATGAGACACTATGGGCTGTGGTCCGGCTAAACCACGAAGGTCTTGGTGTCGTTCCGACTTCCGAAGCTCTTTTTTCTTGCAAAACTCAGAAGGAAATAGGTATTTTGAGTTCGGTAGTAGGGGGATTGTTCAGTTGCCCTATTAGGACAGTTTCGTTGGCCATCCACTTCGGTTTATAGTAGGATGATCCAATGATAGTATACAAATCATAATTGTAGAGCAGCTGGCTGTAGACATCTGATTACTATTTATTGATGAGAAATCTGCTATCTCTCTGAGTCTCCTGCTGCTGCATTCATCATTTCCTCCTCTAAATGAAGGTATCCTCACTAGAAATCCTTCCTCTTCTTCTAATTGGATGTATTATCGAATTAAATTCTACTTGTTTCCATATATTTTTAGGGAACTATTTCGATCTATTCCAAGGGAACTATTTCCTATGTTATAGACCTTAAAAACAGTTATTCCATCTAAAAATTGACATCATTCACATCATCAATGACAGTTTCAGCAAGCTATGTGTCTATATTTTGAGGTCTAAGGATGCGAAGGCTAAACCTTCACGATGACATACAGAAAGAATGATCCCATTGCATTGGAACATCCTTGTAATCACTTGAGTTAGGTGACTACCAGCATATGATTTCCAATCATGCGGGTTGTCTGTATATCTTTGTTATACGCACAGGGGTGTGCCGGGTTGAAAATATAAAAAGGGAAATCACCTATATTATCTATGAAATCTGCCATGATGAGCTATTTCCTTGAATCAATGGATTCTCAACCCTTTCCTTATTTTCCATTCGTGCCGCATTATGCTATTAACGCATCAATATTCATCAGATCAATCAAAATCTCGATCAAAATAGTGAATGGCTGTCGTTAACAATAACGATTCAGCTCCTGTTCCCAGAAGTCCAGGCATTCGCTTTAATGGATTTTCGACGGTAGTCGCTCTATTTATTCGGTTAGAGGAATCGAAGACAAACATCACGAGAATGAAATGGATTTTGCGATTCGGCAATGATTATTCATTTCCGCTCGTCAAGGCAATCAATACACCTTTCAGCTTGGGAGACGAAGGTTAGAAAAAATGTCAAAGAACTACGAAGAGGAAAAAACTAATATTTGTCGCACTAGATCGAACTTTTTCCGACTGAATGTCTTTTGTCTTCTTTAATCATGTATTCTCCAAGGATAGATGGAAAACTCGTCTTATTCATTTCCTAAGGTGTTTATCGTTTTAACAATATTCTCTGAATGAATTTCCGCATATTGAATCGTAACTTCTTCAGCTTCTTCAATTCGCACCTGCAAAAGATTCCAATGAATCATCAAATCAGCAAGTGTAAGTTATACACGAGATCAATTGCTAAAAGTGCATCCAAAAAACTTAGTTTTTTGTTTCGGGCCAGGAGCTATTTCACTTCCATCTGCTTATGATCTATAAGGCACAGATTCGACCGGTCCTGGAATACTGTTCCCATATTAGGAGTGCAACACCCAAACATACCCTGAAACTGTTGGATTATGTCCAATACAAGGGAATTCGTCTCGTAGGTGATGCCTCGCTCACAAACTCACTCACTTCTCTGGAACACCGTAGGAAAGCTGGCTCTTTTTTATAGATATTTTCATGGACGATGCTCTTCTGAAATATCAACAATTGTTCCTTCCTTGGCAGTCCCCGCGAGATTAACCCGTCGAGTTGAGGCTCCGCACCCCTTTGTGGTAACTTTGGAGACCTGCAGAACATCTCTTTCCAAGGACTCGTTCATTCAACGAACAGCGAGGCTATGGAACACATTGCCAAGTGAGGTGTTCCCCGAGGCATATAACCTTCAGAAATTTGAGAAGAACACCAATTCCTACCTAATTTCCATTGGTTTTCATGATCTTCTATGAACATTACAGGATATCCCTTTTCGTGGGAACCAGAACATAAAAAAATTATAAATAGAAAACTTCTCCACTGCAAAATTTTGTTGTTGCAGGCGATCCTGTACTGCCGCTGCGGCAGTCTGAACCACATGATGCGCGAGGAGTTCTACCACAGCCAGTACGGCGATCCCGACCACCACATCAACAGGTGCCACACGGAGTACGAGGAGGGCGTCGAGTACATCGAGGCCGACGGCGAGCAGGTCAAGGCGGCCGAGGCCGAGCCTCACGCGCAGGCGCACGAGTCGTTCCTGTGATGATCTGTGAGGGAGGGACGTCGGTAGGTGAGCGATGTGACGATCTTTCTCCTAATTCTCTGAAATTGTACCTTTGAAATATATGTCATGTAGGTCGGTGTACTGTCAGTTTCCGCTTCTTCCATAAATTTATTTGTGGTTATGTATGATTGTCAGTGCTTGTCAGCTAAAAATCTGAAGGGTATCTCCCATCCATTAATGAATTTGCGCCTTCGAAGTGCGCACCTGATGTAAGGTTCCGATATTAGATATTTTTATTTCATCTAGATAATCTGAGACTTAGAAGTATCAAAAGACGGATTCTGATAGTTAATATCCAGCACGAATCCATTTTACCCAGACCTATGCATAAGCGATTCCAAAAGAAGCGCCTGCGTGTTGACAAACGCCCATAGACACAGTCCATGGTGCAACAAATACTAAACTCCAAGTTGAAGAGGAATATTCTCAGAATCGTGATTGGGTTTTCTCAATTCAGAATTTCTTTTCACGACCAGTATGATGAAGATCAATTCATCATACTGTGTTTATCAACATGAGGTCTTTCTTCATACCATAATTTTCAAGTACCTCCTTGGTTGTTGTGTGTTCGAATTCCAATATATTTTCCGAAAAATATACTTTCTAGGAAGATGATTCATTTAGGCTAAGTAAGGTTTGAATGTTTGAAAAAAGAAGTCCCCTTTCTTATTCAGAAGGGATATTCTGTTTCTTCCCTTGAAAAAGTAAAACTGTTGAGGCCGATAGTGATTCGCTATTGTAATGACGTTTTTTCGCTCACGGCCGGACATTTTTCGTAGACTTGAGTCTGTGCCAATTAAGGGTATTGGCTATTATCT
Organism: Phaedon cochleariae; assembly: GCA_918026855.4. Taxonomy (NCBI): domain Eukaryota; kingdom Metazoa; phylum Arthropoda; class Insecta; order Coleoptera; family Chrysomelidae; genus Phaedon; species Phaedon cochleariae. The sequence continues at coordinate 60,956,929 of OU896708.1, forward strand.
ACTATCTAACATTCGTTATTCGGATTTACCGTAAATACAGTGATTTGAATTTACCGTCATTGCCAAAATCGCTCTGATTGTTCTCCTATTATACCACCCTATATGGGCAAAACGGATTCGTGCTGATATCCAAGGTACCTACTGACGCATAGACTTTCATGTTTGATTGTTAGAATATGTTTTGTGTCCAAAGAGCTATTGTCGTCACTCTATTTATAAAATCACTCTAGTGGTGACCGGTGACTACAGAACTTATAATCTTTATGTCCTATACCTATACTTTTTCAAGTTCAAATTGAGGCAAATCAATTCCGAATTAGAATTAAACACATCCAAACTGGTAAATTGATTAAAAATTAGAATAAACACAACCAAATTGGGAATAATCCTACTCAAATTCAGAATAAACAGTTTCAAATTGAGAATTAACATATTCAAGTTGATTGACACGGTCAAAATAAGAAACAACTGGGACCAAACTACTTCGAATTGTCAATATATCGAGTCAAAATCGAAATTGATTATTAAAGCAATCATAATTCGTCGTACCCAATATTTGAATTGGAATACCTCACATAAAAAAGATGCAGACAATATTTTGAAATCGAATTTGTGAGGTGTTCGATAATAATGGTGATCGGAGGAGACTGGCGGATTCATTCGGCATAAAAAATCAACAGCTTATATCGTTAGAGAATTGGGACGAAATGAGAACCATAATCACTGAAGAACAACACAGCATTGCACATAATTTGATACAAATAAATAATTGCAGTGTAGCTATAACGTTCAGAAAGCAATTCCTGTTGCTCTGAAATGAATTGATATGGTTAGGTATGTATGCATTATCTTTATACTTATAAATATTTGTTTATTCAATGTTCATTACAGTTGTGTGTAGGTATAATTGAAATCCTTTTCGGAATTTCGTGTTTGGTATTATTAACATCATATTCGCTATTGAATCAATCAATTCCATATTGTAGGTATATAAAAGTTCCGATTTAAAATTGATTGGTTTCAATTTGAATTTGGATTAGTTTATACCGTTCCTAGTCATTTTGTCCGAATTCGAATTTGATTATTGGTGATTTGAATCTGTTTATTCTCAATTTGAATGAAAAATTATAACAGCATGAAACAAAAATACTCGAATGGCTTACAAAAGGAGATTTATCACACTGCTAGCTACGAATTGTCATGGAGAGGGGGAGAAGCGACAAAAGCGTTAGAATAATATATCAGAGAAGAAATATATCATTATGGAAATTAAACTTCCAAGATATAAAACTGCAAATAATTTGACACCTGATCTTCATTGGCAGCAACCTTCATCTTAGAGTGGTACAAATATATCTCGCTATGACAAAACAAAATTGGAAAGTGGACGAAACGAGCAGCTCAAAAGATTGACTAGAATCCTAGCAAATATAAACCATTCACATCGTTCCTTCGCTGGATTTCGTCCATTCGTGAGATTTCTATAGGAACAAAGATTCGTGCATCTAGTTAAAATTATCAAAAATCACCACCACTTATGTAGTTCCTCTCAGTGATCTGATAAGATTAGATTTATCTCTCATGAATAAACTCTCAAGCCAAAGAAAATAGGACATCAAACTTGAAGATTGTTATGATCACAAACGAGATGCATGATTTGACTAACAGTAAACATTCCCAAACTCGGAAATTTCACAAACATGCCTGATGTTCGGCGGTACACCATAAATTAATCTTGTTTTCGTTTCACAGTTTTCCCCCAGGCACATCATTAATTTCACCGAATTTCCCGCATCCACGGGGGAATATGACTTGTCTCTCTCAATCAATTCAAACTGAAAAACAGTCAGTTCCCTTGATATCTCGTAAGCAAATTCTGGGTGAAAATATTTTTTCCACTAACTATAGAACCATTACCATCATTTACTTCTTTTCGAGGTGTAAAGTGTGTTTTTTCTACCAAGGTGGTTTTTGTCATTTTATGAACCACTAGTCAATTAAGACATAGCCACCTCTGTTATAAATAAACCGAACTCACTGTACTGATGCGAGATTCGCAGGAATGGCACTCGAACCTATATAGTAGGTATTCATCAATAACGACGAAAATTATTTTTACGTGTACAATACACACCTGGAGTTTGTTGCGTTCCTCCCGACTCATCCTGTATAGACAAACGAATTCAGGAAAAGTGTTGTTCGATATTTTTCAATAGAGAAGGTTCTATTGAGGACAACATAGTCCCCAAAATATAATGGTTTTTTTTAAATATTATTTTGGTAGAAGGACTTCGAGCAATAGCCATTTGGACATTGTTGTTCAAAAAAGGACTATCATGATTAGGTTGATTAGGTGATTAGGTATTATGTTGAATATTATGAATATGTGATATTATGGGTATACTTTTGAATTTTATTATCAGACAACGGTATCAAAAACTTCATAGTACAGGGTGTTCCTGAAAGGTCTTCACAAAAACTTACCACATATTCCTCAGACCAAGGTTGCTTATTTAGGGCAGCTGACGGCTCTAAAGTGAATTTTCAAATCATTTTTGCTTCATAACTCATGAGATTTTACCCAATTTTGGTATGTTGGCAAGGCTTCATTAGACAATTAAGCTCTTTTCCACCTCGAACGAGAGGGAGGAAAGCTCTCCTCATCCATCTTCCTCTTCAATGCTATACAAACATGGCCGCATTGAAATATAGATAGGTCCGATAAATCTTTCCTTGTTTTACATTCACTCTACGTTACTATTTTCGATGTTATAATAATATGATATGTCTATGTCATAAATGTCCATTGACTGATAACCTTTCGAATTTTTAAATGAAATTTCGAATTATATCATACTTATTGTGACATCATTTGTTAATATCGTTTAAATTGAATCTCTGCTGAATTCAAAAGTAGTTTCGTGGCACATACTAGATGTTGACAAGGACAGATTTATCAGTCCTCTCTATATTTCAATGCGGCTACGTTGGTGTTAAGTTGGTGTCATTGAAGAGAAAGATGGAAGAGGAGAGAACATATCCCTCTCTCTCTCGTTCAAGATAGAAAAGATCTATCATTATCATGATGAATATCATTTGATGGGCGTAGAACTTGATTTTTTTCAGTAGATGAACATCTGAAACTTGTTTCAATATGAAATTTGGATGGCGTAGCTTGTTGACTATACAAAACTGTTTCGCAGTTAGAATTCGATTACTCTTATGATATTGTCAAAATTTTAATTTCAGTAATTGAACGCATCAGTCAACACTACTAAAACGATTGACAGATATTTCTTAGAAATTGTTCGGAATTTTCATCATCTCCACGTTTACAAAGATTTATACGACGAAAAAGATTGAAATGAGCTATCAGCTATTTTTAGTAGATTTTTTTTTGTACAGGGTAAACCAGAGCCGTCTAGCACCCACCACCACCACCAAAAAAATTTATGAACTATCTGTTTCGTATCGTATCGTTTCAGTGTTGACTGATGCTTTGAATTACAAAAATTCAAATTTTGTAGCAACGATGAGAGAAATCGAATTCAATCAGGAGTACTCTTGTTGTAGTGAACAAGGGACGCAATCTCAGTTTCATATTCAAACCCTCTTCTTTCCATTGGCGTAGAAGTTTTAGATGTTCATTTACTGAAAGAATCAGGTTCTACGCTCATGGAATGATGTGCATCATAATCATAATATGTTTTGCTTGATAAAGCTATGCCAACATACCGAATTTGAGTAAAATCTGATGAACCGTTTCAGATTTATGAAGCAAACACAATTTGAAAATTGCAACTCCAGAGCCGTCTAGCGTCCAAACTAAACAACTATTTGTACTGAGGTTAATTTTCTTGTACTAAATTGATTTGGTCTGAGGAATAAATAATAAATGAAGGCCTTTTAGGGACACCCTGTATAATAAAACTAAATGTCGATTAATCGCTAATTATTCACGATTCGTTTAATTCCATCCAGCAGACTCAGAAAAATTATGCTGTAACGAAGTTCAAAAACTCGGAACGCTGATAGCACCTCGGAATCAGTTCCACTCGAACAAATTAGTAAAAGGGATTTTCATTTATTTCACCTTATCCTTTTTTCTTGCACCGTTATTGTTTTAACCCATGCCAACAAACAGTAAAAATGTCTGAGGAGACTTAATTAAAAATTAAAATAATTGATTAATCAGCTACTACAGAAATGCGAAAACATGAATCTCGGTATGACTACTGATGAAATTTGTAAGCCACATTATTTGACGGTATATGGAACCACATGGAACCTATTTTAGGGATTAATTCTGAAGATTGAAAACACGAATTCGTCAGACACAATAACATTTTCAACAGTTTCAAGAGCATTTTCTGGAAACGGGATGCCACCATATTTAGATCACTGTACATACATGTGCATTTTCAAAACTCTTTCTCAAAGACTCATCATACCAAGGATACGAAACTATTCACATTCATATACGTTCTCATTATAAATCATATCATTATGAATAAAATCTTTTTCATTTCTTGAAAATAGGGTTATGTGAAAATGTGAAACGAGAAAAAATTAAGAAACAATATGACTTCCTTACACAGAAAAATGCGTTTTCCACGGTATTATCAGAATGGGGTATTGACATAAAAGAATGATAATGACGTCAAAGCTCAAATAGTCATCAAAAATATGAATATACCAAAAAATGCGCAACTGAAAAAGAAAGTCTATACGTGTCTGAGCTTTTTGTCCCTATGGCTATATATCAAGCTTCAAGCTTCTAACGAATTTGTTTCAACCTTGACGTGCGCTCTTTATATATCAATATAAATATTAAAAACAAGGTGCATGTTCCGATTTGAAATAATTAATTTTTGGTTTGTCACACTTTTATGAATCGCCCAGTAAAACTTCTGATGAGTGCCTTGAGTAGGTCTGATTACGGAATTCTACTTATGCGTATTGTTTTTATGTTCTCGTTGAAAATTAACGTGAATGAAAAATATATGGTGGTCCTCTTGACCGATGGATATTTTGCTAGTAGTTAATTTTGAGACCGTTTATCAGACTCCTTCTCTGGAACTACCACGGTAGAAAAACCCACTTCATTTCTTGAAAAGGAGTAATTGATGCTAGGTTCTATAGCTTGTGGTGAAAAAACTATATTTGGTGTACGCATGATTGTTCTACGAATATTATAGGAATTTACGGGGCAAGTCGGTTTTATTTCCACAAAAAAAAATTCGCAATTTTGATAATATTCTTGGATGGAACAACAGAATTAATCTTCCAATTCTCGTTCGTTATCGATAAAAACATTATAGACCAATAACAAACATTGAAATCCCATTTCAATCTTGAAAGTTTTCCAACTTGTCTTTTTCAGATGAGAATGTTCCAAATGTATTTTTTTTTTCAACATGAGATGAAAAGAAACAATAATGAGCCTATAAAAATTAAGCTTCAATTGATTCTTCCAAAATAATTATGAAGATATGTTTTTGTACATGAAAGAATTTCGACGTGAAAAATAAAATTACGAAATGACTTTTGATAGAAATATCGTTGTTGGAATTCAAATTTCGGGATATTTGACAAAGAATGGAAAATCAAATCTCGATGACATTATCATGCATCCTCCTATACTGTATTCCCGAACCTATTATTCTCTGCTCCTCAAAGAACATCCTCTCATTAAATTCTGATTCTGATGAGTTAATTGGAATATTAATGAACATATCCGCATAACAAACAAACCGTCGTTGTTGAGCCAGTTCATTGTTTCCTTTCTTTACTCTTGTCTGAAAAACAATAGATTCATTAAAAGAATGTCTACATTTTTTTTGTTCCAAACCAGCACAATAACAAAGATGAAATGTTTATAATTCCAGGAAGACTTTAATTTCATAAAGCAAGTCTAGCTGAAAACTATAAGCTCTATTCTATGAAAAAGGCGGATGGAGATAATCCAGAGAGCACATATTTTTGATTCTTCTAAGTACCACATAAAATGATTCGGAAAATTTTCATATATTTTCTGCGAATAATAACCATAAAATAACTATCAAAGCAAAGGGATGAAAACTAAAATGTTGCTTATCTAGCTTCTACAACATAATGATACCATACAGGGTGGTCCATTGGGTACATATTTCATCATACTGTGACTACTACAAAGGACATTAGTTCACTGCCGTACAGTGATACCACTCGTCCTGACGGACTCGTGTTATTTATATCCAGTTCTATCTATTTATATTTGTCATTTTGTCTATACATTTTTTTTCGGTAACCGTTCGGGAAGTGCTCACTCCCCGGGCACTTTTTCTTTGTGAAAGTAGCTTTTCTCCGGCCTATCAATGAAGAAGGAATTGTATTCCACAAAAAAATATAATAAGGAAATGTGTCTCATTGAATTTTCATTCTGAAAGGTGGTTAAATTTGAAGGGCCGATCTTGAATGTGAACCACACCTAAACGTCAAGTTGTTTTCTGCATTTAATTTGACATTTCTCTATTTCAGACTAACTCAATTTGAACCATGGAAAGATACACAATCGAGCAACGCATTAAAGTTATTCAGGCTTATTATTATATCGTGCACTTTGTGATTTTTTCGGCCAATTTAATCGTCCAAATGTGCGTATAATCGGAAAAATCGTGCAAAAATTTGGGCAAACCGGATCTGTAGGAGATGTGAAAAAACCAGTGCATGCCCAACAATTGCACCTCTCATACTCGTCCTTGATGAACATTATGCATAAAGACTTGCATTTACACGCAATTGCAATTGACTCAAGAACTAAAGCCTCTTGACCATGCCAAACGTCGTCAATGGTCGGAATGGTGGCAAGAAATGGCAACAGTGGATGATCAATTTTCGAAGAAAATCGTCTTCAGTGATGAGGCACATTTTCACCTCAGTGGATTCGTGAATAAGCAGAATTACCGCATTTGTGCGAATGATAATCCAAGAGTGATTGTCGAAAAACCAATGCACCCACAAAGAGTGACGGTTTGAGGTGCAGTTTATGGGCTGGCGGCATCATCGGGCCGTATTTTTTCCAAAATGAGGCCGGTCAGGCAGTTACTGTGAAAGGTGTTCGCTATCGTGCGATGATAACGAACTTTTTATGGCCCGAATTGGAAGATATGGATGTGAAAAAAAAGTGGTTACAACAGGACGGTGCTACTTGCCACACAGCTCACGACAAAATGGCTCTTTTGTGCGACATTCAATGGCCGTGTCATCTCACGTGGCGGCGATATGAATTGGCCGCCAAGATCATGTGATTTGACACCGTTGGACTTCTTTCTAGTTGAAAGACAAGGTGTACGTCGATGAGCCAGTAATAATTGAAGAGCTCAAGTGGAAAATTTGGATATTTTGTTTCATACATAATTGAACCCTCGATTGAACCATACCAATATATCCTTATAAAAAGAAATGACAATAATTTCCTGAATAATTTGTGTTTAATTCGAAATCAACATCGGCCCTTCAAATTTAACAACCCGATACATATTATGGTTGCTGGAGACATTGTATACACAATACGTCCAAAACCAATTTTTTTGGGCTCGCAGACATCCAGGACTCACCTCGGGCTCGGCCTAGAATCTTGTCTACTCTTCCCGAAAAACAATATTTTCTGGACTTGTTACGTGAATTACAATTATTTTTCATATTACTTGTATATTTTTGAATTTTTTCTGACGTATATTATTATTATTATTATTATATAATAATTATGTTGCTGGACAACACAATTTCGTGAACAATGAAGCTACCAGAATTATCCCGAAAATTTCACACCAAACATTTTCGATCAATTTAAAGCCTGTATTTCGTATCGTTGCCATAGCAACTAAACAAATTTCTTGGAAATTTGTTCCTCCGCCTTGGGAGACGGAGCATGAAATCACACTGGACATTTTGTGACGTTTATAGGTCAAATGACATTTGCACTCAACTTCAGATTATTTCGAGTTCATTCTATAAGTCAATATATAAAAATCAAATAAAAATCAGTTATCAACAGTTCACCATATAAAAGTATGTAGGTATATACTTGTAAATTCGAAATTTACAAAAACACATGTTTGTTACCATACGTTAGTTCTTGCATTTCTTCACAAACAACCATCATTTTCATATAAACACTATGATATTATACCAACTCTTCAGTTTTGAGATGAAGAATGACATATTATGTATAATTAAAACAAAATATTATTCTTTTGAGTTAGCATACAAAGCCTACTATTCAAATTTCAAAACCATCAAAAATCGTCATTATCCAAGTAATTTTTTAAAAATATTTCAGTGTGAAATTTTCTTACCGAATACCATTTTAGCTTCAATTAATATTCGGGAATTTTTTCGCAAACACGAATATTTAGAAAATTCGTGTTCTCGAACAAAATTTCCGGAAATAATTGAAGCTCTCGTGACAGAACATCGTGATATACAGGGTATGTCACGACGAGCTTACACTATCTCTATATCGAGAATCAGTCAGGAGAAATCTATGAAACCATGCATGCTCATATTTCCAAATACGCTCTTTTCATCTGAAATATTTTCAGCGATGCGGTGTTGCCGCTTCTATCAAAAAGTAGCAACAACTTTGTTATTTTGAACAGAATACCCTGTAATTTATTGCATTTTTAGATTCTCCCTGGAGAGATGACTTCATCGATACATCACACTTGGAGTCTATCGGAAATGATTACAGAGATATAGGGTGTACAAAATCGAGATTTTTCATCTTTAGGATTTGTTTTCGTCGAAACTATTCATTATCGGCCAAAATGGCTCACATTTCCCTATCTCAACTTTAGATTTACTATTTACTGATATTTAATCGAAGCAGATACATGGTGATCAGAATTCTGAATCTTGAATAGTCAATCAAAAGTTGAGATTGGGACATGTGAGTCATTTTGGCAGATGATGAATAGTTTCGACCCAAAAAAAATTCTAAAGTTAAAAAATCTCGATTTTGAACACCCTATATTTCTGTGATCATTTTTAATTGATAACAAGTGTGGTATATAGATTGAATCAGCCCTCTAGGAATAATCTAGAAATGCGATGAAATACAGGGTATTCCGTTTGAAATATCAATGTTGCTACCACTTTCAAGTAAAAGCGGCAACACTGCATTGTCGAAAATATTTCAAATGGAAAGAGCTCATTCTGTAATAAGAGCATGCACATTTTCATGAATTTCTCCCCACTAATACTCGATATAAAGATAGTGTAAGCTCGTCGTGACATACCCTGTATTACTTATGACAATTGATAATATTCGATATTTGAACGAAAATCAATGATCAATCATGAATTATTGAATTTTTATATGGTGTAGCTGCATTCGAGAGTTTTGATGAAGGAATTTTAGAAATTCATGAGTTCATTGGATGTCCAACAGAAAATTGTTATTATTTTTGAAATATAATGATGACGACACTGATTACTTGGATTGCACGAATTTTATATCGACGCCTAACCCTTATAATACAATTATGACCCATGGATATCCTTAGGACGTCCTGTCGAGACATTCAGGACGTCCATTGGACGTCTGTGGGACGCAAAAATGTCCCACTTGGGGACCAACTAGGGCAATAGGATGTCCATAGAATGTCCCATGGACCTACGAATTATTCTTCAATTTGAATTTTTCTGGGTCCCTCTAGGACCAGATCTTGCATAACTGATGAGGACATCCAGTTGAGTTGATGGTCCGTAGAAGGTCCCCAATAGATCCTGAAAAAGTGTCCTAAGGATGTCCAATCGACTTACGTGAAGGACATTAACGGGGAGTATTTATAGTCTACGAGCAATCATTCGTCGGCTAGGTGTAAGTTAACGTCCTCACAGGAACAACATATTGAAAGTACCGTCTGGGACGTCCGTAGGACGTTATTTCTAGGACATTGAAAGAGTACAGTTCATGTACCAATTGGGGCATCCGACGTATAGCCCTACGGGACATTCGAAGAATGTTCCTGAGGGACGTTTCGATATTCATACGATCCTGGAAATATTGAGGACGTCTGTGCAGAGATATTTGAAGGAATGTTCCATCAGGGACATTTCATGGTTGTCTAGAAGGGACATTTTATGAGATCTGAAGTCATGCCAGAATATGTACTACTCGGATCATCCGATGGATGTCCTTAAAGGAACGTTTGAAATTATATCCTATCAGGGACATGCCAAGGACGTCCTTGCATGGACATTCTACAATATGTACCACGTGGGACGTCTAAGGGATGCTATTTCTAGGATATTTGGAATGATGTACTCGCTGGGACATTCCGTGGACGTCCTTGCTCGGACATAGCATGAGATGTACGGTATGGGACGTCCCAAGGACACTTATTCTTGGATGGGACATTCGGACTTGAATTGGACCAAATAGGGACGTCCCTAGGACGTTGTATGCTATTAGGGAAGGTAGCATGCTGAGTCGAATATATTCAGTTTGTACATTTTTCCCAGATATGTACAGAGTGACCAATTCTGTCATAATTTTTTTATTTATGGAGTGATTTCCAATAATTGTTTTTAAATGTAAAGGGGGAAAAAGTGACACCCTGTATACATAATTGCTATTCGCAATCTTGAAAACATGGTAGACTATAGATTTTGACCCGTAATAACCCGAAAATAACGAAAACAAAATTCATTTGACGGTTCTTCATACCGCAAACATTATATTTACGTAATATCGATCTGGGTTACATGAAAAAACACAAAATTAAAATCCATGGAGGCACGCAAAGCCGTTGTCAAGAATTTGGTCATTAGTCACTGTCGAAATGCAGAGTTGGAAGTGTTAGGACCAGTGGCGTACCTCAACAATTTCTTAAGAGGAATAAAAGTTCGGTTCAGTAACGCACAAATTCATTCAAAATTCAGGTTGGACATCATAATATTGATGATGATAATAATCATAATAATTTCTCGACTTTCCATTTGAAAATAATTTCTCTACACTGAAAGAACAGTTCGACTTCAACTAAAATTGATTAATCGTTACTGAATCTGTTATCGATGTATCGATTATGATTAATCCAAGATAACATTCATTGATCGACAATCAATATATTATTATATTTCATTTCGAAGATAGAATGTGTGAAGATTTCCCCCAATATTTTGTCAACGTTATTCCAGATTTAATTTTCATACCCATATTTTCATCCACTAGTACAGCATAATGAAAAAAAACCTTTATCGATAATAAGCAAATACTCGCTGAAATGAATCAGTGATATCAATTCTTTTTACCCCAGATGTTTGTACGGGTTCAACAGCATGCCTTTTCTCTAGAAAAGCCGATCTCACTGTGCCCAACATAAGCTTGTCAGGAGTAACCATACCTTTGAAGACATCCATTCAGATGATTGGTATTACTATCAGCAATAACCTTTCTTGGAAAAATCACGTGAGATAAATTGCTAAAAGTGCATCAAAAAAACTTGGTTTTCTGTTTCGGGCTAGGAGCTATTTCACTTCCAGTCAGCTGCTTATGATGTATAAGGCACAGATCCGACCTCTCCTGGAATACTGTTTCCATATTTGGAGTGCAGCACCCAAACATACCCTGAAACAGTTGGATTCTGTCCAAAAAAGGCAATTCGTCTCGTGGGTGATGCCTCGCTCACAAACTCACTCACTTCTCAGGAACACCATAGACAAGTTGGCGATCTGGCCCTATTTTATAGATATTTCCATGGAAGATGGTCTTCTGAAGTATCAACAATAATTTTTCCTCCATTGGCAGTTCCCACGAGATTAACCCGTCTAGTTGAGGCTTCGCACCCCTTCGTGGTCACTTTGGAGACCTGCAGAACATCTCTTTCCAAAGACTCGTTCATCCAACGAACAGCGAAGCTCTGCAAAACATTGCCAAGGGAGGTGTTTCCCGAGGCATGTAACCTCCAGAAATTCGAGAAGGACACCAATTCCTACCTCATTTCCCTTGGTTCTCACGATGTTCTCTGAACATTGCAGCATATCCCTTTTCGTGGGTGCCAGAACATAAAAAAAGCTGGTGTTATTGATAATGCCGATAATATAGGTAATTTCGATCATTCCGTTAATTTCGATAATCTCGATAATTTCGTAAGATCTTGATTAACTATAACCGATATTTCTCAATACTTTTTCACCACCAGCTTTATTTAGTTTTTGAAACTAAATCCTACTTCTTTCTACTCCAGCAGTGCGGATTCATGAAATAATTTTCCTTATAAAATCGATGAAAGAAATATTTATCAAGTACCTACCTATACAGGGTGTCCCTAGACCAGTGGGACAGTTGAATATCTCCTGAACCAATAGGAATTTTCAAGATATTATAATTTCACATCATATCGCATTATGAGTGCTAACTTCAGGAATGACTATATTTTTTACGAGGGGCGCAAGAAAGGCTCACAAAATCGAACATCAATTTTTTTCAAATGGAACACCTTGTATTTCATTGCATTTTCATATTCTCTTTGAAGAGCTGAATTCAACTACTGACTGAAACTGAGAATTCTATATACACCACCCTGTATTTGTTTCAAGTACGAGTAAATAATAAATCTAAAGCTAAGATATGGACAAGTAAGCCGTTTTGACCAACAATGAATAGTTTTGACACAAAAAATTCTTGAAAATAAAAAATCTCGATTTTCCACACCCTATATCTTTATATCTCGGAAATCATTCCCGCTAGACCCCAAGTGTGCTAGGTCGTTGAATTCAGCTCTTCAAGGAGAATATGAAAATGTAATGAAATACAGGGTGTTCCATTTGAAAACATTGATGTTCGATTTTGTGAGCCTTTCTTGCGCCCCTCGTATAAAATATAGTCATTCCTGAAGTTGGCACTCATAATGCGATATGATGTGAAATTATAATATTTTGAAAATTCCTATCGGTTCAGAAAATATTCAATTGTCCCACTGGTCTAGGGACACCCTGTATATTCAAACAGTCCTCTTGATATTTTATGATTCCACTACGAACTTATTAGGTAGAAAACGGTAAAAACACGTAAATTGATGCTTATGTTCGGCAGTGATGAAATGGAATTTGCTGTTGACTTTATCGTTTTACCCTACAAATACATAATAATTTCCTTTGTGTACATGCAAATACTAGTGAATTATGAAAATGTCACTGCATCGACCCAAACGAAGCAATTCAATAACTCATCATTATTTTAATACGGAATATTTGTTACAGAGCGACACAATGAACAAACAACAGCCCACCAGCAACATTAGAATGTGGAAGCGAGGATTACGAATACTATAGGTATAGTAAAATTATTGCGAGTAGAGACATGGTATGTAGACAGAGAGAAAAATTTCGATATTGCGCCTAATTTCACTAGATCCAATATTTACTTGCATCCCTTCTTTCCTAGTTGAAACCTTATAACCTTCTTCAATTAGATTAGATCTAACCAACACAATTCCAAATGGAAAATGTTTACGTTTGGATATTGATGAAATAAACCTCTGGTGTACGCACTTCAATCCCTTCCTGTTTTACAATTCCTTGATTTTCGCCTACTTCGATAAATATAACATGGCGTGGGCGAATCTTGCTAAGTTTAGTCTGGTGACGTACCAAAATTACAGGCATCAATGTGACAATTATTGTGATCGCATTGTGGCCAACGAAGATAAGGAATACATTTTGCGATTTGGCCGCATCAAGGTTGGTAGAACTGATGATGATCATAAGTTCTAGGAATCACGCCATCTATCATTCGATATGTGAACCCCACGCAATCGTCTGAAATTCACTTGTTCCACAGCCGTCTAGTTGAAGACGGCTGTGCTTGTTCATATCAAGAACCCTCGACTGACGAAACAAATGAAGAGGGAGCGCACTAGAGGTATATTTCGTCATTGGTTATCGAATATAACAGCATGATATTAAGTATTTTTGATGCAGATTAAAGTTTTGAGAATCATGCATTCATGGATTATACATTCGACTGCAAACTAATATTTTACCGAACAACAATGTCGAAATCGATACTTATCTTCAAAATTAGAGCCTTGTTTGAAATAACTCATTGTTTTCCTGGTTTGTCTTATCTGGAACACACGGACAGCAATGAAAGCTATTCAAAATTTGATAACATAATCTCCACGACAATTCACTATGTGAACAATGTTACATCAGGGAAAACATGTTCTTGGACATACATATATGTCCATCATCAGCCTACAAGAAATTAGTCCTACAAGAGACAAGAAAGAGTGTAAAGTGAAATTCTCACCATAGAGTCGTTTACATGACGGTGAGAAAATTATCTGCAAATACATTGAGATTGAAAAAAGTTACACATCACATTATCGGAACATTATTAAAAAGTTAATATTTCATTTTTCGAAGTGGAAGAGGAAAAAAAATTTTAACCCCTGCATTAGTTTATGCTTAGATTGAACACGAGCCTGTCCCATAACATTATATAGGGTCACCGGGATAATAATGAGAAAAATGATGGAAAAATTAATATTGACTGCCATATTGACCACTTTGAGTAGCAATCAGCAAGTAGTGGAGGACGGAAATCCCATGACTTAACAGACACTGACAAGTATGTTGACAGATGTCAATGTAGCACAGAAAACTGACAAGAGACTGAGAATGACAGTCAGGGATACCAACCCTCAATATGGCAGTCAATATCTTTTAATTTTTCCATAATTTTTTTGTTGTTCCGATAATGTAATGTGTAACTTCCTTCAATTTCAATGTAATTGCAGATAATTTTTTGTATGGTAAGAATTTCACTTTACACTCATTTTTGTTTCTTGTAGGACTAATTTCTTATAGGCTGATGATGGACATATTATGTATCTCTGCAAACATGTTACCCCTAATGTGAAATTGTTCACATAGTAAACTGTCGTGGAGATAATTTTGAGTTTTATTTAGTTATTACAATTACTATTATAGTGGAGTGCAACTTTGAGAAATGTTGGACTTCTACCAGAGATTATTCAACATTTGTAAATTCCACTTTCTGTAATCAGACCCTATTTTTTTGTATAACTATATTGCAGAAAGAATTCTAACAAGTCTCAGAGTTTCATAACAATTTCGAATATTCGTTTTGGGGATATGTTTTTATTGTTGCAATATGGCAGGATAATATATCAGTCATTTACTTCAAAACCGAGTTCAAAACGTTTTCAAAGTATTTCTACAATAACTTGGTGCGAATGAGAACTGGATATGGGTAAGAATTGGACCTAGTGAAAGCCAAATGAGTTTCGTATCAGATTGGACTAGTGTTCTGAGAAATGGTCTAGTAACAGTTCCAAAATAGGGCCATTGAGAATTGGGTGTCATAATAGACCAAGAGCTCGCGTGAAAAATGGTTAAAGTGAATATTCCAAAGGTATGATGGTTTTGATTGAAGTACCCCACAATAGTAAGTCTAACACCACCCGTCTGCCACCTTCAAGTGGGGGCATTAATTCAGGAGGGGGTGTTGAAAGGTCAATTTTTTTGTCAATAGATTAAAGTAGTTCTTCCAGACTGAAAATCTGGACAAACGTTCCCTTTGTGATTGTGAATAAAACTGTGCTTTCAGATTTTGAGCAGACGGGGGCGTTATCGTAGCAGACGCCGTCAAAAATATGTCAAAAATGTCAAATGACAAAAATGAATATTCCAACCTGCATTTCGCATCAAATGATAGACAATGGAAATATCTACAAGTTTTCTAGGGAGAAAAAATCAGCAGACGGCGGTCCAGAGCCGGCAGACGCCCATTTGTCATGTGAACTGGTTCCCTTATTTTTTTTCTGGACGATATCTGAATGATGTTATTCCAGGCTGAAATTCGGTACATTTGTTATGTGTTTGGTTGTGAATATCACTGTGTTTTCAGATTTCGAGCAGACGAAGTCGTTATCGAAGCAGACGCCGTCAAAAATATGTCAAAAATGTCAAATGACAAGAATAAATATTCCAACTTGTATTTTGCATCAAATGATAGAGAATCAAAGAATCTACAACTTTCCTCTGAAGAAAAAATCATAAGACGGCGGCACAGAACCGGCAGACGCCCATTTGTCTTGTTGAATATCTCTCAACTTCTGTCTATATACCTACGACTTATTACAATCTATATCTATATACGAATGGAATGAAATATTCACTTACTACTCTATCTGTTTTGAGGAAGACGTATTCAAAACATTTTCTGTAGATAACTTTATTACTGAATCATCGGTGCTTCGAAGACGACCCTGCACGTGCGACGCTCTGGAGAGTGGGGTGTGAATTGTGTTTTTCATTCGTTTTTTGTTTTCACGAACGGACACTAGAAAATCAATGTACAGGGCTAGTTTTATAAATGTGAACCCCCCTCTATCTTTTCTGTTTTCCACCCATTCGAATAATTTTGAAATTGATTTTATACAATTTTTCGAACAGTTTTCACCCATTTTGACAATGATGCAATATCTATTCAAATATACAGGGTATACAAAAATGAATATATTTTTCAAATGAAATGCCCTGTATATTTCGATAAATTTGAATTCCCCAAATCATCCTGATTTCAAACATATTTATATATAGGAGGATCATCATCTATCAAAATATACAATGCATTCCATATACAAAAATCAATATATTTCTGCATACCCTGTATATTTGAAGAGATATTGCCACATTCTCTCAATATGATCGAAATCAATATAAAATATCGTAAAAAAATCAGTTTTGAATCTTCTCGAATGAATAGAAAACAAAGAAGATGAAGGGGGCTTCACATTAATAAAACTAGCCCTGTACTTCTCGTGTGAAGGTCGTTGATTCAAAATAGTGGTAATATTGCTCAATTTTCTTTGACATCAAAAACATTGTAGTGATTGTTATTGGAAGATTTTGTGTTTGTGTGTTTCAGAGAGCTTTTTGGTGAGTTCAAATTGATAACTCTAAATTTAATGTACTGGTCAATCATGTTACCTAATTTTGCAGCAAAAATATTGCTTTATCACTTCAAATATGGATGGAATGTGTTATAAGTTATACAACGGTAGGTATTCGAAAATATATTCTATTGACAATTCTCTCAATCTGACAGAAGTATCAACAAGCTTTTCCAACTGTTATCATCTACAGACATGATCATAATTATATATTATATTATACAGAGGGTTATATAACATAAACATCATAACATCTAACAGAATGTGGTACTTTGTCAAAGAACAAGTTGAGGTTGGTCGACATCAATAAAATCGCATTCACTCTGGGTACCAGTTTGTGTAATGCTCTACCAGCATTTCACGCCTTCACAGGTTGTGACTACACAGCCTCATTTGCCAGCAAAGCAAAGCTGACTCCTTTCAAATCACTAGAGAAGAGCAAAAAGTTCCAAGAAGCTTTCAGTAGAATGGGAGAGAGTGAAACGCTGTCTCATGAAACAATTGAAGGTATGCATCGATATTCAATAGTAATTCGATAATTGAATAATGTTCTATTTCTCCAGATATAGAAGAATACGTTTGCGAAATTTATGGGAACCGAAAATTATCCAGCGTCAATAAGGCTCGGTCGAAATTTTCTTGGATTGCTATACAAGCCAAAATCGAATCAATCTCCTTTCGCGGGTATCAAGAATTTTGAGGCCAGTCGTATCCCTCCTTGTAAGGATACATTGATTTGCAATATATGACGTACAAAATAAATTGCAGCTATTTGGAAATTTGCTTTTAGTGAGAAACCAAATTTCTTTAAACCGGAAGGAAATGGATGGGTTAAAGAAGGCGGCGAATATAAAATAAATTGGTTCGAGAGCGAAGAATTTCCGCAAAACCTAAATGAAGTACTAGTAGCTGCCGATGATTCAAGTGAAGTTGAATCTGAAGACGCTCACAGTAGCGACGATAATGAGTAGTATTTAATGGCATATTTCCATGAGTTTCATTCGTTATGTTCTGTTTGTTCTGATATTTTTTTCTTAAATTTTCTACATTTCATTATAAAAGTTATGTTCATCTTTAATTAAATATATAATATTCATCTAGTTCTAGTTAATTGAACTCTGTTTGTCTGGATGTGTATCCTATTTATTTTTCAATTTTCAATAATTTGGAAACCTTTCTGCATATAAGAGAAGGAAGACTTTTACTTTCATCAAAATTTGAAAATATTGTGAATGTTTCAAACAAAAAAATACCATATGCTCCATGTTTGTGCTTGGAATGATATCGCTTACGTATCGTCCGAAAAATTATTAGAGATATTCAACAAAGACAAATGGGAGTCTGCCGGTTCTGTGCCGCCGTCTTATGATTTTTTCTACAGTGGCAAGTTGTGGATTCTTTAATTCTCTATCATTCGATGCAAAATACAAGTTGAAATATTCATTCTTGTCATTAGACAAATTTGACATATTTTTGACATTTTTGACATATTTTTCACGGCGTCTGCTTCGATAACGACTTCGTCTGCTAGAAATCTGAAATCACATTGATATACACAACCAAAAACATAACAGATGTACCGAATTTCAGCCTGGAATAACATCATTCAGATATCGTCCAGAAAAAAATCAGGGAACCACTTCACATGACAAATGGGCGTCTGCTGGCTCTGGACCGCCGTCTGCTGATTTTTTCTCTCAAGAAAACCTGTAGATATTCCCATTGTCTATCATTTGATACGAAATGCAAGTTGGAATATTTATTCTTGTCATTTGACATTTTTGACATACTTTTGACGGCGTCTGCTTCGATAACGACTTCGTCTGCTCAAAATCTGAAATCACAGTGATATTCACAACCAAAAATATAACAAATGTACCGAATTTCAGCCTGGAATAACATCATTCTGATATCGTCCAGAAAAAAATAAGGGAACCACTTCACATGACAAATGGGCGTCTGCCGGCTCTGGACCGCCGTCTGCTGATTTTTTTCTCTCAAGAAAACTTGTAGATATTTCCATTGTCTATCATTTGATGCGAAATGCAAGTTGGAATATTCATTTTTGTCATTTGACATTTTTGACATATTTTTGACGGCGTCTGCTACGATAACGCCCCCGTCTGCTCAAAATCTGGAAGCACAGTTCTATTCACAATGACAAAGGGAACATTTGGTCAGATTTTCAGTCTGGAAGAACAACTTTAATCTATTGACAAAAAAATTTACCTTTCAACACCCCCTCCTGAATTAATGCCCCCACTTGAAGGTGGCAGACGGGTGGTGTTATACTTACTATTGTGGGGTACTTCAATCAAAACCATCATACCTTTGGAATATTTACTTTAACCATTTTTCACGCGAGCTCTTGGTCTATAAATAATCAAGTAAGATTGATGCGTTGACTTGGATTAGTAGTTGTCATAACCATGAGAAATGGTAAAAGAAGGATATTATAGTAAGCATCATAAGTATCGGATGTTTCTGGTCAGTGAGAAGCATGAGAACTGAGATTATATTGAAATTATTGGAATTTGTATACCTACTTATACGAATTGGGTGTCGAAGAACTTGGATCAAAAGGAAGTGCCATGATTTTCGCTTTTTTTCTGTTGATCCAAATTATCATTTTGAAGGCGTAGCTGAATAAATAATATGTGTCTTTACTGAATGATCATTTTCATTGGCACATATTGAGAAACCATATTGGAGCAAATAACAAAAATAGGACAATCGATATATACATAAAGAATATATAATAAGTTGTTTGTTCCTCTTCTAGTCAATTTTTATGCTAATTTTGTAAAATACAATTGCGTTAGATCGTATTGAACTTCAAAGGCTGTCGATATAGTTTTAAGGTAGACTGTAGACTAATTTTTATTTCGTGTTGAATTCATTGAAAGGAACATTCTCATATTATTATCATTTGTATGCTCTCAGTTGCTGAATTATACCTCGACGAAACCAATTTTTCAAGCTCGCTTTGAATGAACACGTTTGTACGTACATTGAAGTCAATGTAGAATTTTCTGTTTTAATGCAAAAGCAAAATGCAATTTTATGCTGATTTTTCAAAGTTTTTTATTGAATTTTGTTTTAAGTAGATATCGTTGTCGTTTAGTTGGGCCGCTCCGAGGACTCTGTATGAAAATATTCTTTCCTTGATTTCAACACTTTTCAATTCTATAGACCAACGGCAATAGTGCTTTTCTATGAAAACGGCTTTCGTGTATTTTTCATTAAATAGTCCCTGAATCTATCAATAATTTCTCTCTCGAAAGGTAATTTCTTGGTTTTTCTTAGAAAATAAGTGACATTTCAAAACTAAGAAATTATTCATCATCGAATGAAACACTCGTTTTGTTTGGTCACATAACTACTTTTATGCACGACCGGACTTGAAGTAGCACTTTACAGCCCAGTTTTGCGGGCGTAAAGTGACACTTCAACGCCCGCTGACTACTTCATTACCTGAATAACTATTATACCTTACATCCTTTCCGAACAATTCAGGTGGTGCTGCTCAAAAGGTGACACACTCTAATGAAGGTACTATAATTAAGTACATGCCGATTGGTTTGCTTATTTTTCTGTACAAACTATTTCTATGTAAATAAAATCATGCAGGCCTATAGACTATATAGAAAAGAAAATATACACAAAATGTCTCCAAAGACCCATTTGTATTGTAATGTATTGTAGTGATATTTATTTATCGATATCTATTGAGTGTTCGTACAAATTTCTGGATATACCGAAATGAGATAATTTTTACTGGATGTCAAACAGGGTAGCAAAACTGTCATGTCACTATTTCAAATGGAAGATTATATCAGTTTATAAGTTACTGAAGATGTGGAACATTCATAACAGTCTTGGAATGCAAATAAATTCACTATTCAGAAGATAAGTGTTTTTTATTTTTCTATGTACCTTTGTGTCTCTGATATCTGTGAACCCCATTTTTTATACGTAAATTGTGCTCAAAATATATCTACGTGCTGACTTTTACTATTTCTTCAATAAGAAAAATCCGAGGAAAAATCTAAACAGCTGATGAAATCTTATTTCGTTTGATAAATATTATGTCAGAAATAATTTTCAATTTGAGATGCGATGTGAAAAATTCTACTGGAGAATGCATTGGGATATCACGTAATTGTTTCCAGCAACTTATTCCACAGACGAATTACTTCTGAAAGAAAATTCAATCCAAATCTAGTTATATATCGCATTCTTTCAGCTTGCTGCTAACCAATTTTCACTTGGGAAATCACCCAATTCCTTTTAGGATATAATAATATAATATGAAGTCGGATTCCAACGAAAAGGAAATATCTAATAAACTACTCCAAATGAAATATGGAATGTTTCTTATTCAGTGTTTTAGCAATTTTATATAAGCATTGTAAAATAGTCGAATATTCATCATTTCATCTATAACTATCGAGTCCTACAGCAATGATCATTAAAATATTTCATATAAATTGTTTAATAATCAATTTTGTTATGTGAACATTCTCAATAGATTTTTGATGACATCAGCATCCCAAATGGCATTCAATGATTCTGTTATGCGAACTTTCTTTTGGCACAGATTTATTCCTGAACTCTTGGAATTTCTTTGATATTTGAATAATTGTGAATAAAATGTAGTATTACACTCGCGCATTACAGCTATTACTCATACCAAGATTAAAATTGCAGTTTGAGAAAGCCACATCAATATTGAGCTTATCGAATATCTGGAGAGCTCAGGAATCATCAATGATAGACAATACGGCTTTCGCCACCGAAGATCTACTGGGGATCTACTTGCCTACGTCACCCATTTATGGCAAGCCTCATTAGAATAACACTATAGCTGTCGCGTTGGACATATCGAAAGCATTCGACCGTGTTTGGCACGAAGGACTCCTCCACAAACTACCATCATACGGCTTACCACCTCTTATCGAGTTTTCTCTCAGGCAGATCGCTTCACGTGGTGGTGGACGGTGTATCGTCTGATACCATTGGCATCAATTCCGGCGTTCCACAAGGATAAATTTTGGCACCAACATCATTCCTTCTTCATATCAATGATCTGCTGGGAGTAACAACTTGCCCCATCCACAGCTTTGCAGATAGTACCCTCCATCCATACTTCGTTCTCTTCCAGAATTCCCATTTCTTCCCAGGAAACTAAGGACTCACGGCGCAGGCAGGTCAATGCTGTCAATGAAGATCTTGCTGAAATCACAGCCTGGGGAACCAACAACCTAGTTGAATTCAACGCCACCAAGACTCAAGCATGTATTTTCTCTTGAAAGGCGAAACTCAGTATGCCTGATATTGTAATGTCTGGCTCCACCATCCCCACCAAGCCCACCATATCTATGCTCGGTTTTTCTATCAGCAACACTCTTTCATAGGATAATCATGTAAGAACCATCGCAGAAGCTGCTTCACAAAAACTCGGATTCTTGATCCGTGCGAGGAGCTACTTTACACCTCAACAGCTTCTCATGATCTACAAAGCGCAGATACGGCCTGTTCTAGAATACTGTTCCCACATATGGGGTTCAGCACCAAAATATACGCTGATGCTCTTAGATTCCATCCAGAGAAGAGCCGGTCGCCTGGTGGGTGACGCCACACTCACTCACTCACTCTTTGACATCATTGGAACACCGTAGAAAGGTCGGCGACCTTTAACTTTTCTATCGATACGTCCACGGGAAATGTTCTTCAGAAATCTCTGCTATCATCCCTTCACTAGCAATACCAATCAGACGAACTAGACAAGCCCAGTCAGCACATCCTCTTGTTGTCAACCTCGAAAGATGTCGAACAGCACTTTATCAGGACTCCTTCATCCATAGAACGGCTATAGGCTCTGGAATTCATTGCCTGTGGAAGTATTCCCAACAACATATAATCTCCAAAAGTTCAAAAAAAATTCCAATACCTACCTCCTGTCCCTATCCTCCCTAGGAACGCACGATGTTCTTTGAACATTATAGGGAATCCCTTTCGTGCGCTCCAAGCGATAAAAAAATATTTGTCAATTCCCTAATATTATAACTATGAATCTTGTATTACTACCATTACTCTCGTGATCACAGAAATTCAACTCTAATAAAATATATAATATATAAAAGAGTATATTTCAAGTTGCTCATGAAATAATCCTCCTAAATACTCGATCATGACAAACAGAGAGTATAGTTTCCTTGAATTAATCTCGAATAACTTCTTGTTTGGGACATTTCAATTTGGCCATATAGTGACCAAAGTTGAAAAAATCAAAATGTTTTGGTACGCGTTCGGGTTTCCTCAATGACGTCGTGAAATGAGTCAACTCACGACTCTTTTGATGGAGTTGAGGAATCGAATTTCAATAGAATTAGTAGCGAAACCACCGCAAAAGGCCCGTAAGGAACTTCTTCACAGGAAATGTAATCCTCCAACTCTTTGTCGTTGCAATAAACTCCCTCATCAACGAGACATGATTCAAACGATTCGGGGGCGAAGTGTATCAGATGTTCTCCAATAAATTTTTATTGGACTTTTTATTTTGCCATCCGATCGAGAATTTGAGACAGAGCTCTTAGAAAAATACGATTCAAACGTATAAAAATTACTGCGAAACTTGAAACTGGCATTATCGGATAACAATGCTATAATATCTCGATCGCTGAAGTTTCTCTATTTTATATCAGATCTATAATGTAACTCTTGAAATGCATGGTTGCGATCAGCCATCTACGATTATATGGAGTTCGAGAAAATTGTAGGTCAGGTACATTGAAGGTCAATCGTTCGGAATTACAGTCCAGGAAATGCAGACTTGTATATACCGACTGTACCACAACTTCGGAATAATACCTATTTTTCTGCAACCGATACAAAAGTCGTCCATTTTGATACCAAAATTAGCTCTTAAATTGACGTTTCTATTACTGACACAAAAATAGGTATGTTGCTAGGCAACATATTCAGTTCCTAGGAGCTAAAGTTGAATTTTAGTTCCTAGGAGCTAAAATTGAACTTTATCTCCTAGGAACTAAAAAGGATCTATTGGACGTCATCAAGAATAAACAACATTGTGACGGTTGGTTATTTGAGTTGAGACGCATACTTGATTTGTTTCCGATTTCAGCAGTTTTGGCATTTCATACCAATGCTGGAGATATAAATACACCCTATTATAGTTTAGTATTGGAATTATAAACATCTCAGTTGAGTATTTTTGTTTTGATCAGGGAAGCCTTCAAGATTCGAATACTTGCTTGATCTGTATTTCATTCGTTATTCTCGGGATGGATAACTTGTTTTTGAATAATCACGGCAAGCAATAGTTTTTTTGTCTCAAACAACGATATTGTTTAGCTTCATTTGATAATCAAGTCAAACACAGTGTAGTATGGAGAGGAATAAATAATCACTTTTATCATTGTTGATATGCTCACTAACCTAACATCTTCCACGTCTTGTTCCTATAGCTGGCACTGTCGCGGTATTTGCCATTAGAGCACCTGGTCCATACACCAATATGTCACTCTGTGGTTGTATTTATATTGAAACTACAATTCGAACATCTTAGAAAATCTAACCTGCTGTTAATGCAGGTAGAATATTCTCACCACATGGATTATTTGTCAATATTTGTTGCATTGCATACATATGGCACGGCATTGGTGGTTACTTCACATGTTTATTTGAGTTAATTGTTTCGGTTGCAGAAAAAATAGCATGTTTCATTCGGATCAAAAGTGATTTTGTTCGACTCGCAAATTTTGCTTTCGCTCGGTTTCGCTAAACGCTCTGCCTCGCAAATGCAAAATTCTTGTCAAACAAAGTGTCACTTTTGATCCTAATAAAACGATCTACTATTATTATACAAGACAAAAAAGTAGTAGATTTTAGGGGGCATCGCTCTAGCTTCTCAGGTAAGGCACTAGCCGTTCGATATCTCAACTATCTTATACAAAAAACACGAGCGGCTATAAAAAAGATGTACCCCTTGTTATCCAGGACCTCTGCACTCTCGCGGGAGAATAACAAGGTCCTGGTGTACAAGCAGTTGTGACAGTTGTGGCAACTATTCAAAGCTGAACAGCAGCCAAGTTTTGGTCGATTTTTGTTGATTCTCCATGGAAATGTATGTGGTGTTGGCAAAGTGCCGTGAGAAAAGATATTTCTCACAGTACATGAGCAATACATGGTTTTGAAACTAAATTAGCTATGAGAGATGCGCTACTTTTCATATAACAGTAGTAGAAAATAGTTTATTGTTTAACGAGCACGGAATGTCATTTCCCACGAGCTTGAAGTTTGCGGGAACCCAAGATAGCAAATCCAAAATGGCAGACGGGTGTTTGAATTATGATCTGATTCTATCCAGAATTAGTATCTGAAATGATGATTCTCTCGTCAAAATGTGGAAATTCAAGATGGCGGATACAATATGAGAGATGGATTTCGTAATTATTTTTCAATTTCATTTAAAATTGGTATCTGGGGAATTTGGAGGTCGGAGATTATGATTCCTTCGTGAAAATCAGGAAATTCAAGATAACGGATCGAATATGGCGGACAAGTTTTGTAATTTTGAACCGATTCTATTCAAAATTGATATATCGGTGTCTTCGGAGTGGAGAATTATGATTCTTTAATCAAAATTGCATGGTCAATTCAAATTGGTGGACGACTTTTGTAATTATGATCCGATTCTATTCAAAATTGGTATCTGGGAGTTTTTGGGTCCGATGAATTCTTTGTCTAAATTGGAAATTCAATATGGCAGACGATGAGCATTGTAATAGATAGTGATAAACTAAAGACACACGCATTTATAGGTAGCCAAACTATAAGGAAGTGGAAAATATACCACATCTGAGAAACCTATATACAGAGAGTATTTAAATTAATAGAGGGACAGATTGCTGAACTAAAAATAAGTATAATATGAAATAAAAAGTGTGTTATATCTTCTATGAATAATGTATATAGCAAAACAACGTCAGCAAGTTCCAAATAATTTTTTTTACCGATAGGTACATAGTTCATCTGATGTATTTCTTCCTGATAATAGACCCCTGTGAAGAAATCGATTTGAACCTTCTATCTGCGAATTTCGTGATCGACTATTGTGATTGTGTTGCACAAAGTGTTTACAGACAATTTCCAAGGTAATGGAACGAGAATACAAATCTACATGGGAATGGGAGCTGAAGGGTTGGTTCAATGGAATAAGGAGACTGCGAATACTGCGATGTTTATTGAAACGTGTTTAAACAGCTTTGAAGTCAAAATGACGACATAATATTCTCTTCGGGTAAAGTGAATTGAAGTGAATTGTAGGCTGACGAGGAAGTTAATTTGATGGTGCTTTGTACTTGAGTTCTATAGGAACATTCCCATATTATATGTACGCGAAGCAAGACACTATAGATTAGATTGTAGGTAACTAATCGTAAACAAATCATTCGGTTGGGATTGGACTTTTTCCATCCATTTCTAAAGCATTATGAATGGGGCATTGGTAATTGATTCACATAGGCTATCAGGAGCATCCGCAGAAATAATCTCAGGAAGGGTCAAACCACAGTAGTAATGTATAATATCCAGGAAAAATAAAAAACAGTTTTTACACGACTTATATACAGAGTGTCATAAGTTTTCTGAGACACGGAGCTACTACATGTAATAGATGTCAAAATAAGTTGATTAGTTGAAAATGTAACGTTTGACCGTGAGAAGAATTCTAAGTTTACAAAAAAATACAGTTGCCTTTCGATTTTTGTGTCGAATTGGCCATTGTATTGATGACCGCCGTCATATTGAACTTTTATTATAAGAAAAATACCTTCGTTTCCACTGTCAACTGAATTTTGTATTACGAAATTGTGTACTGAAAATATCTGTTGGCATTATTGAATATAACATTTTTTTCTTCCGGAAATACATACGAAGTTTTCACAAGAGTTACAAAATCAAGATAATTGATCTGTATTCATTCATTTTCATTTCATTCTATTGAAAAAAAATCAAAAATCTCACAAAATTAATGACACAGAATAAACAATGATATTAACAGTATTTTCTGTATTTTCATATGAAGGCCACGCTATACACCTACAGATAGGTTTCGTGCTCTTCGACTATCATCAGTGCAGGGCAGTCTACAGCCAGCAGTCCTAAGACCGCGGAATAAGCGTAGCCCGAGGCGTAGCGTAGCCCGAGGCGTAGCCTAGCCCGAGGCGTAGCCTAGCCTAACAAAAATCAAGTTGGCATTTTATTTCCTCAGATGCGTCCTTCATAGACAATATGAAAGCAACGCCATCCATAGAACAGACATATTGATGAGTATTGTTATGTTAGTTGCATAAGC
The DNA here is from genome assembly GCA_918026855.4 of Phaedon cochleariae. Classification (NCBI taxonomy): domain Eukaryota; kingdom Metazoa; phylum Arthropoda; class Insecta; order Coleoptera; family Chrysomelidae; genus Phaedon; species Phaedon cochleariae. The sequence continues at coordinate 60,984,283 of OU896708.1, forward strand.
GTTTTGTTGATGCATAGATGTTGATGGTATATGGTTGATGGGGCGCGATGTAGCGGGGTTGATGAAGCTAATTTGAATTGAGAAGACTGTGGCAGGAAAACAACAGTTTGTTGATTCGAAAATAAAAGTCAATAAACACACAAAATTAATGAAAAAAGCCGTTCCGGTGATTGAAATCTCGAAGAAATAGAAAAAGGAATTGGAGATGTAACGCCGCAAAATACCGTGCGATCGATAAAATATATCTGGACACAATTCACCGAATTTCACTTTCAACGAAAGTATTTTTTTTTTCAATTATTGCAATGTTTTTCTTGAAGCAATTCAAAATACACCTTTTTTGGTGCTTGAGTTTTCTTCGTATCTGGCTGTGTGTTAGGAGTAATAAAGAGAAACTATATCTATGCATATTATTATGTTTATCCCATGAGAGAAAAGCTGTAATAATCAAAATCTAGTACAATACAATACAAGAATGTCTCAATTCACCATGGTGACCATGATGGGGAATCGAAGTTATGTTTTTGAAATTATGTGATAATGAAAAAAGAACAGATTTTGAACATGGTTGAATCTTATAGCCACTAATAATTCCCGATACCCTGGTACTGTATTTTTTTTTACCTGAGAACGCCAAATTTCATTTCTCAGAATTCCTTTAGTTTATGTCGAAGTATTCATATGTTTTTTCAATTCATTTCGTCATGTATTTTGCTATTCAATTCACTATGGTCATTTCCATGTCACTACCTGTCATTTCCGTGAAGTCCATCATTACCGTGTCGATAATTTTCTAAAAATGTCCATCATAATGAAAATATAACGCCCGTTCACCAAATCAATCATGTTATACCATGGCGAAACAAGAACTAACGTACCTATAATAATGTCAATTCAGAAGTTAATAAAAAGATAGATTATTTTGAGAAACTTTAGCACCCTTTATCTCGGAAACGAAACGTTTTGGGACGTATGTTTATGTGGACTTTTTTTCTTATTTTGACAAAAAAATACGTCTTCAAAGTTCTGAACATGCACGTTCTTTCTAGTCGTTTCTTTGTACTCTCAACACCCAGTATCACTTGAAAGCCCGTAGAAAATGTCAACCTTGTTGACATGACGTTAAGTCTGGCGGTCGCTAGCTCTTGGTATATTACGCCTTGAGAAGGAGTGAATGATGGTAGATTCTATAGCTAGTGGTGGAAAAAAAATTAAATGTAGAAAAATTTGTATCTGAATATCTGATGAATAAGGAACAATATCAAATTAAGACCTCAGGCCAAATAACATTGTAACTTCAAGTCGAATCTGGGGAATAAATCTTCCAGTCATGTCGTTAACCTAACCTTTCTTGCGTTGCCGATGGCATTTCCAGAAGAAAAAATCCGGGGAAAATAAATACAACGGCCGTCCACGGCAGAAACAAAAATAAATCCTGGCCCAACTTCTGTATACGAATAAGACGGCTATAAATCGTATTTCGTTCTCCTTAAGACGCAAACAATGAGCTAGAATTTGGAGATTTGCGGTCCTGAATAGGGGATGAAAGTGAATTTTTGCGATTGCTATCCGTATTATTGCGTCGTGAAGCTGAATATATGATTTTTCTGGAGATATGAAGGATTATCCATTCCATTTAAATTTAATGAGAAGTATCCATATATTGACTCGATCTTCATAGCCCAATGGGATATTCCTTGAAAAATATCAAGTCGAAAGTATATATAATATATAGTATACAGTGTGTCCCACTTACCATGCTCACCATGGGTATCTTTTTAACGGTGAGAGATACGAGGTCGGTTAAATGACACCCAATGTGGAGTTTGTCAAGGCCAACTATAATGTAAAAAAATATTTTGATAAAATCTATTAGTTTTTGTATTATACGCAAAAAAACACATTTTGATCATTTTCATGTCTCCTCCGTATCTTCTTTATTCATGAAAATATTCAAATAGGAATTTCACATTCTCATGGCAGTTTTTCAAAGTGATTTCGAAAAAAATATGGAATTTATAACAACTCTTCTAGAATTTGAGATATTATCACCAACTTAAGTTTTTCAAATGTAGGTCATAGCTCACTATGACTTAGTTACAAATAACTTTTTTTTCTCTTTCAGATGATGTGTCGCAGTAATAGTTTTGTGTTGATAACAACGGAGTTATCGTCATTTATACAAAAACAAAAAATTATTTGGAAGCCGCCATCTTGAATTTATGAATTTCAACAAAAAAATCATGATCTCCGACCTCAAAAACCCCCACTTACTAATTTTGAATGGAATCGGACCAAATCTTGTCCGCCATTTTGGAGCAGCCATTTTTTTTAATTTCAACGAAAATTCCATAATGTATTGTCACCGAAATTATGAACACCTGCCAAATTTCAAGTTAATGGGAGTTATGGAATTTTTGTTGAAATAAAAAAAAATGGCTGCTCCAAGATGGCGGACAAGATTTGGTCCGATTCCATTCAAAATTGGTAAGTGGAGGTTTTTGAGGTCGGAGATCATGATTTTCTTGTTAAAATTCAACGTTCTCTTTGCTTCCTTCAACACATTCTGAGTTTTCCACAAAAGTGTATGATCTACTTTCGACTTGAAATTGTTCAAGGACTAAGCACTTGAGCTATGGAGATCGAGTAACAGGACACCATGCATGTATAATAAAAAAGGTGTTTCCAAAATTGAAGCGATAAATGAAGTGGACATTTCTTTTTTTTTCGGGATTTTCTCTTTTTGTATCTCAAAATGAAAAAAATTAGTATATTCTATCAATATACAGAGTGTTAGTGAATAAGTACCACAAACTTCATATAAACATGATTGTGTCCTAACTTTCTTCGTTTTTGAGATACAGGATGTAGGTCGGAAGTATCAATTGTGATCATTCATAACCCCCCTGTATAAGCTTTCATGTTGCCAGATTATGTTGAAGACTGTCAAAGTCCTAAAATTTCAAAATGATTCTTATTGAGATTATCGAATGATGTCAATGATTGTTTTGAGAGCACCTATATGCATTGGAGCTGAGTCAAATCGATGTTTCTATTGTTTCCTCAGAAATTAAGCGATATTCAGAAAAAACACACAGAGTGAAAAAGTTGTTACTCCAATTGTACAATGTCAGATGCTCAGGAAAACCAATGATATACAATCCATGATAAATATCGATAAATTATTAACAAACTGTGACGCCACTGGAATTATATTGAATTTGATGACACCAAAAGAAGGTACATGTTTCAATTGACGAAACCATCAAGTTTCATAGAAATAGATAAAATTACATTTGAATAATGATTGAAAAAAAATTATTCTTGGAAATATTAATACAGTGTGTCCCACTTAGGCACTTACCATGCTCACCATGGGTATCTTTTTAACGGCGAGAGATACGCGGTCGGTTAAATGACACCAAATGTGGAGTTTGTCAAGGCCAACTATAATGTGAAGAAATATTTTGATAAAATCCATTCGTTTTTGTTTTATACGCAAAAAACAGATTTTGATCTCTTTCATGTCTCCTCCGTAACTCCTCTATTTATGAAAATATTTGAATATGAATTTCACATTCTCATGCCAGTTTTTCAAAGTGATTTCGAAAAAAAATAATTTGAGATATCAGCACCAACTTTAGTTTTTCAAATGTAGGTCATAGCTCACTATGACTTAGTTACAATTAACTTCTTTTTCTTTCACAGATGATATGTCGCAGTAATAGTTTTGTGTTGATAACAACGGAGTTATCGTCATTTATACAAAAACAAAAAATTTTTGGGAATCCGCCATCTTGAATTTATGAGTTTTAACAAAAAAATCATGATCTCCGACCTCAAAAACTCTCACTTACCAATTTTGAATGGAATCGGACCAAATCTTGTCCGCCATCTTGGAGCAGCCATTTTTTTAAATTTCAACAAAAATTCCATAATGTATTGTTACCGAAATCATAAACACCTGCCAGATTCCAAGTTGATCGGAGTTATGGAATTTTTGTTGAAATTAAAAAAATGGCTGCTCCAAGATGGCGGACAAGATTTGGTCCGATTCCATTCAAAATTGGTAAATGAGGGTTTTTGAGGTCGGAGATGGCGGCTTCCAAATATTTTTTTGTTTTTGTATAAATGACGATAACTCCGTTGTTATCAACACAAAACTATTATTGCGGCATATCATCTGTCAGAGAAAAAAAAGTTATTTGTAACTAAGTCATAGTGAGCTATGGCCTACATTTGAAAAACTAAAGTTGGTGCTGATATCTCAAATTCTAGAAGAGTTGGTATAAATTTCATATTTTTTTCGAAATCACTTTGAAAAACTGTCATGAGGATATGAAATTCCTAATCGAATATTTTCATTAATAAAGAAGTTATGGAGGATACATGAAAATGATCAAAATCTGTTTTTCGCGTATAAAACAAAAACGGATAGATTTTATCGAAATATTTTTTCACATTATAGTTGGCCTTGACAAACTCCACATTTGGTGTAACCTACCTCGTATCTCTCACCGTTAAAAAGATACCCATGGTGAGCATGGTAAGTGGGACACACTGTATACTCGAAAACGAAACAAGTTCGGACACATGTTTATGGAACCGTAATTTCAAAATTTGATAAAATATCACAAGAACACTTCCTGAATGAAGACGCACTAATTCAATGACACCCTGTATAGAAGTAATTTGTTGGCCATATTGAATTAACAAGTATAAATGGCAGGTCAAATTTCACATGATAACAAATAGAAATTATTTTATTAGGATCAAAAGTGACACTTTGTTTGACGTTTAGCGAATTTGCGAGTCAACCAAAGATACTTTTGATCCGAATGAAAGATGCTATTTTTTCTGCAAACGAAACAATTAACTCAGATGGATATGTGTGAAGTGACCATCAATGCCGTGCCATATGTATTATTTATGCAATGCAACAAATAATTTGTGTGGTGAGAATATTCTACCTGCATTAACAGCAATATGTTATGTTTGTAAGCATATATTCTTTGTGTTCGGCTTGATAATCAATTGGAGATAAACAATATCGTTGTTTGAAACAAAAAACTATTGCTGACCGTGATTATTCAAAAACAAGTTATCTATTCCGAGAATAACAAGACTTAACTATAATAAGGTGTATTTATATCTCCAGCATGGGTATGAAATGTCAAAACTGCCGAAATCGAGAACAAATCAGGTATGCGTCCCAACCCAAATACCCAACCGTAACAATGTAATTTATTCTTGACGACTTCTAGGACATCCTTTTTATTTCTTGGGAGCTGGAGTTCAACTTTAGCTCCAAGGAACTAATGGTGTTGCCTAGCAACATACCTATTTTTGGGTCAGTATGAATTGAAGTTGTCTCAAAATGTTCCGTTATGATTTGTGGAATATTGCTCATAATATATCAGTTTGTGTAAATAATAATTATATTTTTCTACATTCATGCAAAAAGCAGATCTTTATTGAACTATATTTAGTAGAAAAAGAAGTTCTTCATTGCACATGACAAACATTTTTTATATTGCAACTGAGGTTATAGAAACGTCAGTCAAAAATTAAGTTGCGTTTTTCATTTTCCTACACCTAGTGCCGCACCTCAATAAATCATTTTTTGCTTCTTGCATGAACGTATAGAAAAAATGTTATATACAACTAGTGCAAAAATTGTTTATTGCACTCGACGTGAAATTCTCCGACGAGGCCGTTAGGCCGAGTTGAACATTCACTTTTTGCACTTGTTGCATAAATAACTATTATTCACACTAGAGGCCATTTGAATCGGTGAAAGTGCGACAACACGGTGCACGACTTGTGGGCGTGGTCTAGTCTGTTTTCTGCATTCAGCACAATGTTGTCAAGTCTCCAACATTCCCATGATATTTTGTTATGGAGAATAAGAAATATTTGGACATGCTGGTTGCTCGCGAAAGTCAAGAATGAACTATAATATCATGGGTTCCTTCCGAGGTTCTTTTTGATAACCTGATTATAATTGGTGACTTGACAACCTTGCTTCATGAGTGGATATAGGAGATTATTTCGACGTATCGCCAACAGGCGACCATGAAATGAGCTCTGAAACTCAACTATTTCGAATAAAGCAAAGACTCATTATTCAAATAGAAAAAGCATGTGAGAATAAGTGTTGCAAAAATTAATGTTCCTAACGACACAGTGGAATAATTGAATGCCAATAATTCATTATCAATCCACTTGCCCATTCTTCTACATTCGAAGATGAACAGGATGTTGAGAAAGAATGCTCGCTGTAATCAAGAATTCTTTTTAATCATAAATCCACCGGGATGTCTAATCTCCCTGAATATTCTGTTGACGCCACCTATAGAAAACCCGCTTTTATTTTCTTTCATTTTACTACTCTGCCTCATTCTTTTCAGCAATACAAGAATTATCTGTTATTTAAATCGTAACATAATAGCTTTTGGTAGCTTTTGAGCGAGTTTCAATTCAACACATAAATAGATCTTTTGTTGGCTGCCTTTCCGTTATTGTGACCTAGAAATGCTATGATTATTTTTAGGTGGTTCAATAATGGCGAATGAACCCTCAATATTGATTTTCATAAAAGCCATAGAGATAATAGTGTAACCATTAGAGAATTATTTATAAGATTGCCTACGCAAGAAATAGGTCATAGAATTTTAATTTCTTTTAAACCACACAATGCTTTTAGCAATATCAAAGTACCTACCTACTCTCTACAATATATATTTCTCTCCAAATGAAAAAAAAAGTTTGTTGCTATGCAACGTTCCGAAAGTGATGATTTCAATAAAATTGGTAATCAGAATAGACATGACATTAGGTGAACATAAATTGATGGATTATTCGGAATGAGCGTGAAATTATAATGAATTAGAAGGAAGAAAGTTTCATATGGCAGAAAAGAATATTCCATGTCTTGGCTGATGGTTTCCTAGCCATTATTGAATCTTGTGCTTTTCTGCGTAGTGAAACAAATAAATAATATACAATATTATGTCTCGCTAAGTTGGAACTATATGAACTCATTTTTCATTACTTATTCATTTCAGGAAAATAAGTTATTTATCATAAAAAGTTCTGCATGCATGTTCTGAAATTTAAAACGTGCCAAAAAATGTGAAATTGTTCTCAAAACCTGAATATTGTTATTATGATAAATTCAATTTAGATTTCAGAACATGCAGAAATTTTTAAAAGAATATTTGTTTCCTGAAATGAATAATAAAAAAGGGATTTTTCATATATTTAGTTCCAACTTGTTGAATACATTTTGTTTATAATTTTTCAGTGCCAAGCTGACGAGTTTAGCATGGGTTGAAAAAATAAAAATTATCCATCAGGAATGATGTTTCGTTCTCTAATGATGGAGACGATTGAAGGGAGTTTCAAATCCCTGACGATCTGGTTATTCAGAACATACCAAGGAGATCCTGTCACCATTCTCGCGATTTTGTTTTGTAATGTTTGTAATCTGGTGATATGAGATTTAGCTGTGTGGCCCCAGCGTCGAAATATATGATTATGCTCTCATTGGTGGTTGAGTAATAAAGAGGAATGCATATCCCTGTTAATGCAAGAATTCAGACCCCAATAAACTTAGCAGAACCACTTCAATATTTTGGATTTGTAATAGTACTATAATTTGTTACTAATTTAGTACTAATTAATTATCATATTCGCAAATTTATTACTCTTCATTTAACAGAAAAAACCAACGGCTCTGCTAGCTTTATGTCAACCTAGCAGAACCATAGCTCGAAATTCAATATTTTAAAAATTTTAAATATACCATAATTTATAACTATTTCATTACTAACTTCTAACTATAATCACGAATTTTTTACTCATCATTTCAAGGAAAAAAACGACGATTTGTCTATCTCGATCTCAACCTAGCAGAACCAAAACTCAATTCACATGTTTTTTGAAATTCTGTTGTATCATCAATAAGTTACTAATTTATTACTAATTTATTACCACATTCGCAAATTTCTAACACTTCATTTAACAAGGAAAAACCAACGGCTCTGCTAGCTTTCTGTCAACCTAGCAGACCCATAGCTAAACAATTATTATTTGGAAAACTTCAAATATACCATAATTTATTACTATTTCATACTAACATATAACAATAATCACGAATTTTGTATTAATCATTCCATCGAAAAAAACGCCGATTTGTCTATCTCGAACTCAACCTAAAAAAACCAAAACTCAAATCACATGCTTTTTGAAATTCTCTTGTATCATCGATAAGTTACTAATTTATTACTAAATTTATCACCACACTCGCAAATTTCTAACACTTCATTTAACAAGGAAAACCAACGGCTCTGCTAGCTTTCTGTCAACCAAGCAGAGTCATAGCTAAACAATTATTATTTTGAAAACTTCAAATATACCATAATTTATTACTATTTCATTACTTAGTTATTAACATAATCACGAATTTTTTACTAATCAATTCAAGAAAAAAAAACCGCCGATTTGTCTATGTCCTTGACAGAGTCAGTTATGGGTAAGTAATAAAATAGTAATAAATTATGGTATATTTGAAGTTTTCAAAATAATTATTGTTTAGCTATGGTTCTGCTAGGTTGAAAGCAAGCTAGCAAAGCCGTTGGTTTTCCCTGTTGAATGAAGTGTCAGAAATTTGCGAATGTGGTAATAAATTAGTAATAAATTAGTAACTTAACGATGATACAACAGAATTTCCAAAAAACATGTGATTTGAGTTTTGGTTCTGCTAGGTTGAGATCGAGATAGACAAATCGTCGTTTCTTGCCTTGAAATGATGAGTAAAGGATTCGTGATTATAGTTATGAGCTCGGTTATGAGTTAGTAATACAATAGTTATAAATTATGGTATATTTAAAATTTTCTAAATATTAAATTTTCAGCTATGGTTCTGCTAGGTTGACATAAAGCTAGCAGAGCCGTTGGTTCTTTCTGTTTAATGAAGAGTAATAAATTTGCGAATATGATAATAAATTAGTACTTAATTAGTAACAAATTATAGTACTATTGCAAATCCGAAATATTGAAGTGGTTCTGCTGAGTTTATTGGGGTAGAATACAGATTAATACCATGACTTTCTGAAGGTGTATGACGTCATCGAGAGCTGGCGTTTTACAAATGTACCAATTCTAATTATTGAAACAAAATATTCGTGATGATTTTAATGAATACACGGAATTAGCAATATGAAATAGTTATGCATGTGGTGTAAATTCGACTACAGGGTGAACATTGTACAATACCATTCCTACGACTATTAGTCACGTCTTGCATATCAAAGTTCTCTGTCGATAAAAAAATATCGGATGATTGAAATAAATCCACGAGTTATGGAAAAAATTTCTAAATGTCCGATTGTGCTTGAATCGAATCAATGAATTGAAGAAAGTGTTCCTTCCACTATATAGCTGCTCTATTCATGGACAAAACATCATGCGTGACTTTGTTATATTTCATTCCATTTCTTCATCATTCAGAAATGGCTTCCAGAGCTCAACTACCCTTTTTCATATTCTCGTATTTGGCACTATAATTGATGAACGTTGTTTTTTTTCCTGAAGGAATCTGTGTCTACAATGAAAAGCGAACAGAAATAGCTGCTGATGAGACAGTGACAATTCTGGTAGGAAATACAGAAAAACAGACAGTTTGATAAACGACTGAGGATGTAAGGTGGAAGGGAACAAATGGGAATATGGACAAGGAGATATAGAATGCCGAAATGATATTACTGAGATTGCTTTTATTTCTAACAAATGAAAGGGCTTATTGACGTTCCAATTTCCGTAAACTTTGATGCAGTGAAGAAAGTGGAACATACGAAAGGATGAGGTTTCCATTATCTTATACTGTAAGTTTTGATTTCCTGAGAGTATATGGTGACATTTTGGGGCAAATCATCTGATTTGTCCTTACTACACGTATATTGAAATAATATTCATATTTTTATTTTATAGAAACGGGGAGAGAAAATACCAAAAAATTGGAATAATGAATGTACCACCTCCTCGATTAACCTACAGACAGTATTTGATTCAGTTCCATTAAGAATGAAGCTCCAAGACTCTAGTTGAAGCATGAAGTATGTCAAAACCATAGAAAAATCTAAAAACTTCCCTCCTATTTTTGATAAGAATAATACTTCAGAGTTCGTTTGCAAACAACATACTAAATTCAGAACATAACTTTGATATGAATCAAGATCTTAAAATTTTACATGTTCGTCGAAAAGGCTCGTTAATGAATCTACTGGAGATTTTTTAAATGAATTCGTTTATGAACAATAATTCTGTCACTTCCCTTAATGAACAGGTGAACTACGACTGTATAAAATTCTTCAATTCTCTAGAGTTCATATCAAAAACTAGATTCAGCTTTATGTTGTTTTGTACCTGCTTTGGTCTCCTCATTTTCATTATTCAATTGTTTATATTTTCAGATTTGCTACCCAACCAATCATTGTAATTATTGTTGGAATTTCTCCCCCTCCCCACCATGTTCCTCATTGTCATTTTAGTTTTGTGTCCTATGCCTCTTGTCATAATATCGTGTCATTTAAGACAGTGACTCATGCCATTGTTCCGTGTTTTCAACCTTAGGTTGAATTTAACACGTTTTTGGCCTTTCGTCCCATAAATTTTAATTGATTTTTGGATTTTTAGTGCGCTTTCTCAAGGGTACGGTACCCTTTGTTTTTTCCTGTTTGCAACCCACTATGGTTTTTATGAGCATCTTTGAGTGCTCGTCAAGTTTCCCTTCTGGGACTTGACATTTGGTTCTATAAGTTCGCGTTCCTAGGGCACGGGGCCATTCATTTTCAATAAAAACATCTTTATTCTCAACCCCTCTTTTTACCAATATAACCACGATATTATGATAATAGACATCGGCATCCAATTTGAAATACTGTTTCACCTTCATGTAAGTCAACTTTTGGTTGTTTATCATATGTATATTTTCACATGCCTTCGCTTGTAGTAACTTCCAAAAATAGCTGGAGATGGGCTTGTATAAGAACGAAACATGTCCCCTTGATTGATTTACATCAGTAATGAAGTAGTACTAGGGATGACTTTGAGCTTTCCTTCTTCCTTTTGATTATACTCTTCGATCAATAAATTTGGATTCTCTGGATTGAAAACTATATGAGAATTTTCCTGCTTTTATTGCAAGACGTATGGAAAATAGAAAGCATGACAGATTCTTCGGTGATTGACTGCCTACACCTGAAAATACCTATTTTCAGTCGCCTCACGTTGCCAAAGAATGTTCTGTATATGTTTTCTCATTCGTATAGGTATACGTGAGATTCGTGAAAATTGTCTCCTTACATGCTTTCCTGCCGTACGAGACTACAATATACATTTCAGAAAGGAAATTTCGATTATACGGGAGTACATAAAAAGGTTCCAAAGAGGGAATTCAGGATTTTCAAGCTTCGATGAGAAACACAATATACATACAGCGGTGAATTCCAGAGGGGAGAAGGCAAGTTTTCGACGAATTATTGTTCGATTGAAAAATAGTATTTTGAAAAACTGAAACGAAACGCTTTTATAGATAGGCAAACTGAAAAGGAGTAGACAATAAAATAATGAAATTTTGTTGATGAATACACAGCAGAAAAAATACTGATCACAGAGGTGCTAATATTTTCGATGATGTGTATTTTTCAACACACTTCTACTATTTAATGCACAACCAGGCGTCAAGAAGCACTTTATTTCCTGGAGTTGCGGGCATAAAATGTCAGTTTAGCGCCCTAGGGCGGGCAGTAAAGTAGGTGGACTGGCTGTAAAGTAAAATTCCATTGTTTCTCCATCAATTTCTAGTAGACTTCCATTCGATCTTTATTCGCCAGTAGCATACATTATTTGACCAAATGAATTGAAAATCATTCAAACATTCCATAGTGACAGTAAATAAATGTCTGAGGCGGTCGTGCATAAAATTTTGAATGTAATTCGGGTGGTACTTGATTTTATGGACCTAGCCGTGTACTTACACACTGCGGTTCATAAAAGCCTACTTTACGTTCTTGATACAAAAATTTTTACATAAATAACTATTATTTTCTTCTCCTCTTCGGTTTGGCTATCTATGAAAGCGTTTTGTTTTTGTATTTCAAGAATAACTTGTTTTATTTTATCAAAAGAGATATTACAAAATAAAGTTGCCATTTTCGCAGCAATTTTCCCTTCTGTAAAAGTTGCCCTCATCAGAGTTGGATGATCGCAAAGTGCAATATGTCTTTAGATTAAGAATGGAATGAGGTTCTATAGGGCAAAAAATTTTTTTTCGACTATTTGAAAGAACAAAGTTGATGGTGGCTCCTCGAAGACGACACGTCAGATCGCAAATCTATCAGTACCATTGGATAGGATGGAAAAAGTGGCAATTACCATATCGTACTCATATTGTCATATTCAAATGTAGTCAGAAAAAAATAAAAACGAAATCTCGTATATTCGGTTTTTTCAATAGAAATAACTGGAATCTCTGAATTTTTGAAGCATTCAGATCAGTATCATTTTGCGCAACTTTCCCTAATTTAACCGACTTTGTATCTGTTATGGTTACCGAGACGTTAAATTTCTAATTTCAATATCGAGATTCAAAGTGTCGAAAGGTATATACATGAATTGAAGATGAAGTTCTTTTTATATTGATTTGGTCGACTTTTATTCCTCATTCCATTTAACGCACCAATTTAGATTGAAATAATAAAGTAATTTTCCACCACTTTCGTAGTTTTCTGCCTGCTATTCTTTTTTGCTCAGGTTGCATTGTATCTCATTCGTATACCAAAGTTTCGTGAAAATTGTCTCTCTCCATGTCTCTCCAATGTACGAAAGCAAAAAGAAAATATCGATTATGAGAAACCATGAAAAGTTTCGGAGAAAGTTTTATAGTCTTGTCAGCGTCTGGTATATAGACTATAATAATTTATTCATACGAAAATTATACAGACCTTCAATACTCGAACTCCGTAACCGGATGATGTAAACAAAACACAAACTCTCTATAGGTAGACAAAAATATCTCGATGTATTGTGAATATATACCGGTTGTCTTGTGACTCTCAGGAAAATACACATTCACTCTGAAGGAGACGAGAGCCAAAGTCAAGGTTTACGAAGCATTCATTCACTCATCCTCATCTTAACATTGGTCACAATGAATCACGTGATACATCATGGACGCATGTATGTACATACGTTCGCGTCAAATGACAAGCTATTTTTGGTTATGTTCAATGATTATTTTCTATTTTCATGTTTTAAAATAGTTCAACTCACAATTATAACATGCTCGTATGCATAATCAGACTTTCTCATCATATACTGGCTATATTTCAATATTTCCAAAAGGTAAACAAAATGCCTTCAATTTGGAAGTAGGGCAAGTGCACAATGCTGCTTAGGTACATAAAACATCAGAAAGAAAGTAACTAGTGGGCTGCTGACGCCAAAAAGTACAATGATTCTCAACTGATCACGTGATGGGAATCCTCCGGTAGATTTAGGCTCACTTCATTCGCTACTAAGTGTGCTTTACGCACAATTCTCACAGATGATCTCAATTATTCATCTGTTTATAGGTTTTTCCAAAATTCAGTGTTGTGAATATCTTCGATGACAGTTCTTTATATATATCTCGATTTTTTGGTTTCTCTCTCCTTGCCTATGTCAATGAGAATAATAGTATTATTTCAAAATATACCATATAATATAAGTCACTCTCAAAAACAACTTTGAGATTTTGAATGATATACTCTAAAACTCTTCACTCGATGCTACTTTCGACTGCGTTCCTGTAATAAGAAAATATGTGCCTACTTTCGGGAAATGAAGGATTATCGAACCTTTCCACAGCTAATTTTAATCCTTCAGCGTGAGAAAGTAGTAATATATATAAAACTTAGGCGAGTTGATGTATTATATATTAAGTTTATTGTACCATCATTTCTCCTGAAGAAGCTCAACACTATGTCGTTTGGTCAAGAATGTAGTGGAAATCTTATTGTTTGTAAAGATTTTCAGATTCACTATGGATTTTCATCAAGGAACGGCCGATACAATTCATGATACGAAAAAATCGAATGATTTGTTCCAAAATGCCACTGCACCTGAAATTTCATAATGGGCGTGTACACCTTATTAGAACTTTTAACTCAAACCATGTTTATAATGATCCTTTTATACATAAATAATGATTGACGACATAATTCGATCGAAAAATTGACTGAGATGTTTTATTTTTGGACATAAATAATAGTACCATCTGAAAACGGACCCTCTTATGACGTAGAAACCTCATATCGCCATAGTTGAGAGAAAATACCAAAAGGCCAACGGAGACTGAGGCAACTAATATATTAATTCTTTCAACTGTGATCTCTCGCTAATTCACTCTGTCAGAAATCATGTTATCATTCATCACTGTCTGGAATAGTCTTGTTTCAGTATTAGGGTTTTGACATCACATCATCGCCTCGTTTTCAGAGGTCCGAAAAATCGGGGATTTCAATAATGTTTAATAAAACTTAGGGAGCTCACAGCAAGAAACGGTTTGCGGTGGTGAGCTAGTTTGGGTGAGTTCTATCGAATTATGAAATAAAAATGTTTTGTGATATAAGCCCATTAGAAACCCTGAATGAACCCAGATTCACTATAGCCCGAGCAGGAGGTTGTAGACTTCTGAATGGTCCAGAACTCTTTCTTGGTATAGCAGAAGCTATATACAATAGACTAGCATCAAATTAGGGATGCATACCGAGATGCATACCAAAACTCAAGAATGGTGGAACCCCTCGTCATGAATGAGTCAGAACATACTGACTCTAGCATTGGTACCAGCACATACGCAGGGTACGAGGACAACGAAGAGGCAATGAGACAAGCGAAGGAGTTTATCAAAAAACCATAGCCAATATTCACAGAATGGTTACCGAGCCAGAAATGAAGATCAACTAGAACACTGGTGAGGCTTCTCACAGGCCATTTTGAGTACGATAGGTCTGACTGGAGAACTGCTGTGCAGGTTCCATCAGGAAGTGAGGGAAATAGCAGTTCACATACTTTGCCGCTGTGAGTACTTGTCTAGACTGATGTTCCTCACGCTGGGAGAGGAAAAACAGAAAGTCCAAAGATACACAGGGGATTTTGCCAAATAACTCTAAACGATTTTGAGGGCAGACACAATAGTTCTGGAAAAGTGCGGTGTGGAGGCAGATAGCCCAAAGGCCCCATTATAATCTAATCTAATCTAACTTATGAAGAAAAATGCAATCAATAGACAGTGACACCTTGTTTGAAGAATGTTTGAAGGACATAGAAAATGAATATGATTTTTTCATTACTCCACTTCAATCAATCATAAAATTTGACTTATAATTTTTGCAAGATGTTTTGCGCGTGCCCTATTCACCAAATAATCAATCACTCAATTGAAAATTAATGAAGAATTAGTAGGTTAATTACTCGGAACTTCTGCGACTGGAATGGATAATCAGCAATGAAACTTCAATAATGAGGCTACGCCAGCACAAAGCCAAAATAATTAGATAGGAGTATATTTTTAATTAGAACGAAGAAATATTTTTGATACCACACAACCTGCGGTGTATATTGATCCACTTTTTCATGAAATTATAAAAACAACGAATGAAGGATCTAGATATTTTGATCGTTCTTATTCTCCCCATTTGGAATATTCAATAAAACTCGTTTCATTCCGTAGAAAATTATTCCATCTTACCGACAAGCCTAGTCAGCATATATATTTGTCAATCTTGAAATATGTCGAACAGCACCTTAACACAACTCGTTCGTCTATACAGGGTGTTTCAGAACTCACTATCAAGACTTTTTTCCTATGAACATGTATCCGCAATTAATTCGTTATATATACCTATCTACAGAGCGATAACATTTTTTGGATTTAGTAATTTCAACGCATCTGCGCCCATTATCGAGAAAAATATTTTTTTTCTACGGCTATAACACAAGATTGCTCTTGCTTTACTGTGTTCGATACATAAATGAGGTACTTTGTATGTCGTCCATTTTATTTCCGTAGCTGATATCACAATGACTCCATTGTGTTATTATATCAAGAAATTCTCATCGCTCATGGAATGTCAAATTTCAAGCAATGACAGCTGTCTAATGAATGAGCATTACTTGACAGGAAATCAGAACGCTATAAGACGAAGAAATCGAAAATGCCGCTGTTATCTATTGTAGCCGTAGGAAAATTATAGTGTATAACTTGCACGGAATGGAAATTTCCTACTCGAATGATTGCAGCATTCTACTATACTATATTGTATTTCGCTACAAGTCTAGAAATTATAGTAGTAGAATCATCATAAAAATACTTTTCCTGTCACATCCTCTCGATTGAACGGAGTTTCTTCCTTTATATTGTTACAAATTCTCGAATCAAGAATTGAATGCGAAGCGGCAATGAAATAAGCATTCGGAATTTATATGTGCAAATCTCGGCAATTCTGAACTTATAGCCAGCAACAAAACTCAGTTTGATGAAAATTGTTCAATCGCCTTGATGCTCTCGCTCAGATTAAAAAGTCTGCGATAGCACCATAAATCAGTTTCGAATTGAAATTTGTCTGATTGATTCTGTATGAAACAAAACAACTCCACAATTTAGATTGTCAACATTTCCATTGGTATAGGTAATATTATGTGGAACAAACCTCCAGTTCTTTCTTGGTAGGTACTTCGTTTTCATGTCAACCAATATGAAGGATCATAAATTAGGTATAAACATGATCATTAGTGAAAACAGTCATAAACAAGATGATACACCTCCATCCAAAATGTTGAAGCCAAATTTACAAGCGTCTAGCTAGACCAGTGAATCTTCCAAACATCGAGGTCAAGTGACGTCACCCACAACTATTGCCTACATCACATGATCATTTATATATTCCTTCTTCATATTGAGAAACTATGACAACTACGAGTAATGCGGGGGAGTAAACCGCTGACCTGAATGGTGTACACTACTTCCTTGAAATCGTATACTTCCTCATACTTCCTCTACTTCCTTGATACTTCCCGTACTTCCTTGATACTTCCTGTACTTCTTCGATACTTCCCGTACTTCCTTGATACTTCCTATACTACCTTATAATTCCTAATATATTTCCAGGGATCCTAAGTTCGCCATTCGAACCATTCAAATGCTTGAACTACGCGTGATTGTATGCCTTCCACAAGGAAATTTAAATAGAGGTGACCTCAGAATTGCTACAGGGTAGAACTTTGGGTGGAAAGGGGGGTCTCACTTGAAATTTCATTATGATCCCAATAATGTTTTGCATTGCTGCCATTCAATAATACAATCATATTTATGGCGATCTTTCTCAGGGTTTGAAATAATCGTATTTATATCAATGTCACCCTGTATTGTCAGCTATTCATATTGATCGTTCACATGTTCAATTAGTCTTTGATGAGTTTTAAAACATATGTCACAAAAAATGAAACACTTCTCAGACAACATTTATCTTTCACGTAATATATGTTCAGAACTGAGTTGACGTATGAAGTTATAAATCACGTGAATAAGTCACAGCCCGATGACGTCATATTACTCACGTTTATTGACGCCATTGGCTCACCAATCTGTGACGTCGGACTTACGTCGAAATGACGAAACATGGTGTGATAATCACCACTGACCTTTGATGACATATAATATTGATAATGCATTCGGAGTAAAGCAATAGCTTAGTAGTATGTGTATTTGACTCCCACGGTGGTGACTCTGGTTCAATGTGAGGCGTCATTTTTTTAAATTCTTTTTCATTCAATTAATTTTTTAATAATTTATTTTTCAGGAGAAAGTTTCATTAAGACAAGTTATGTTGAAAGTACTTCATTTTTTTATGCAGGAGAGATATTTTCTTTCCTCATATTACCTTAAAAGGCTTATAAACAAGAATAACCATTTGATAACCTTGGGGTTTGAAAGATTCACTGGTCTAGATAGACGCTTGTGCCAAATTTGGCCATTACTTCTTGGTTGGTTCGTAGGCGCTAGCGAAACTAGCGAAATAATCATCTTTCTGAAGCAGTAAAATCACTTACTTTGATATTCTGACATTTAAATAATGAAATTATTTTGATCCGGCCCTGTTGCGACTTTCCTTCATGCATAAAAATATCTAAAAATGAACTTCGAACAAAATATTCTGCATAACCGGCATTTATCGATCTCTACCCTTCTCATTCATCACAAAGTAGTTTAACTTGTCGCCTTAGCGCCCTCTACTGAATAAAATTTCTGGCTCCATTGCTCTAATGAGGATAGTTTGTCTCGATAGTGGAAATAATCAAGGGTAATATTCATATTTCATCGCGACCATATTCCATAATAATCATATTCCATCATCTGAATGTCATCATAACCATATTCCATCATAACCATATTTCGTCAAAACCGAATTCCATCATAACCATACTCTGTCATAACCATATTCCATCATATTTCCATGTTTCGTCGTTCCAAAGGTACAATAGGTAATCTATTAATGAACCTACATCAGAGCTTGAAATGTTCATTTGATTACTGATGGCATTATACATTTTATTTTCCACTTGTATAATATTCAAAGAGTGTATATAGTTTGTTCATTTTACCTTAGATACGGTTGCTAAATATAATATATTATATAATTGTTATGGATCATAACGACCGCTTATTGTGAGAGGAGAAATGAAGCAAAAACTAGAACAAAATTATTCATTCGAGAATGATTAAAGACCTTACTTATCTTCAGGAAACCTACCTTATTTTTTGATAAAGCTGAGGAATTCGAATAAAATGTCCTTCCGAAGTTTGGATTGAATCAGGAAAAACGGTTCTTAATTCTCATGTACATATTTTCTTATTCCGAACTCTCGAGAGATACTTCTGCGAAGTTTACTATGTCCAACAAAGAAGGCTTTGCTGCGATATTTACGGGAGTTTATTCCTTTTCAGCGACTAACTCCGATTCCGAGGATATCGCAATCCATTGCACTTCATCCTGTTCAAGGTTTATTGTGTGGCTCTCGAGCCGTTTAATCAAGAATTATTTGTTGAGGTGATGGTTCCCAAAAGAATGTTTGGAAGAGGAATGGACTTATGGCTTCACTCCATGAAGAGGTTTTCTTTCCTCATAATTGGAGTTATAGATCATTAATCTGTTGTTGGAGAATTCAACTGATAAGGATTGGATGATCTTCTATAATATTCATATACACTCAGTTCCAAAAAAAGTGACGCACTTGATATTTGACCTATCTTCTAAAAAAAAAATAGTAGGCCGATTTTTATTTTTTTTATTTGTGGTAGGTAATACATTTGTCATTAAAAAAAAATAAAGAGGTGAAATTTGTTTTTTCGAAGCCTCCTTCCTTGATGGTGGTGGAATAACTCGAATCATGATTTATTCTTAATTTTTGACTCACCCTGTGTGTTAATTGAGTAATGGCATAGAAAGTGCTTGCACCCTATACGAAAGAGGCTTCTTTTGCAAGCATTTTGTTCTGTTATTCATTGATTTATCTCTGAAATTTCCCGAATTACAGCTTTTTTGCTGAATCCTTGCAGATTACCAACTTTCTGAATTTATCGAGAAACAATTTCGAAAAAGATTTTTATTAAACACAAAATTATAAATTGGGATGACTGCTTAATGCCGTGTATTGCCTCCTCTAGCGACTCTAAGAAATTCTAATCTACCAGGCATACTGGAAATTAAGTTGTTCATCGTTTCCATTGGTATACGATCCCATTCTTCCACTAATGCATCTGCCATTTCTGCGAGACTTTCCGGAGACATCTCGCGAGAACGTACCCTTCTCCCTAATTCATCCCACAAATGTTCTATAGGATTCATATCGGGGCTTATCGCAGGCCATTGTAATGTGGTAATACCAGTAGCTTCTAAGAAGTTTCGCACTATTGCTGCGGTGTGGTCGGGCATTATCCTGCATCAATATAAAATTATTGCCCACTAACTCTGCATAAGGTAAGACATACTGTTTGTTCGTACTTGCGGATTGCTCTACGAGCAGTTGCTTCAAGAACTCCCACTGCACGAGCGGGGTAACGTTTACTACGCCCATCGTGTACTAACGCATCTAATCTTGCTACTTGTTCAGGATTTATTTGAGGTATTTTATGTAATTTTAGTCAATAAAACAAGACACTTAATTAATGACACAACGACAAATGGTCAAATATGGAGGCATACAACAGATCAGTTGCTATGGCAACGGCATTTGTTTTTGTGAAGACAATGTGATCCTACCAGAGTACAACGCAATCAATTTTGAGTACTCTGATCCTTCAATAAATTTAATTTGTGGGATAAGCGTAAGGTATCAGCAAAAAAGCTGTAATTCGGAAAATTTTAGAGATAAATCAATGAATAAAAAAACAAAATGCTCGCAAAAGAAGCCTCTTTCGTATAGGGTGTAAGCACTTTGTACACCATTACTTAATTAACATACAGGGTGAGTCAAAAATTAAGAATAAATCATGGTTCGAGATATTCCACCACCATCAAGGAGGCTTTGAAAAATATTTCACCTCTTCATTTTTTTTTAAAGACAAATGCATTACCTACCAACAAATAAGAAAAAAATCGACCTACTATTTTTTTTTTCAAGAAGAAAGGTCAAATATCAAGTGCGTCACTTTTTTGGAACTCAGTGTAGTAGATGCCATCGAAAACAATTATTATAATAACTGTATATAATGGATTCTCGTTATCTCTGTAATTTACTGTAGACGCGTTTCAACTTGAACATATGGAATCGTCATATTGATGGCACCTGGAGCACTTGGTCGGTTTTGGTAGAATTTTCCAAGAGCCTTGCACTTTCCTGTGCGGAAATTTGCACTTGATTTCGTGATTTGATGACAAGATAAGAATTATGCCTTCCTATACCAATTGAATTATAGATTTCAAAAACCAACCTGTACCACCACTCAGTCTGAGCCAAATCCACAACACAGTTGTCAAAGTCTATCGTGTTTCTATAGTGATTGATGATTGCACTGAATGCACTTATCTACTTCATTTTCAACTTGATAACATGCAAATTAAGTACAATCGACAAGTACTTTTCACTGCAGATTATGTCAAATACTCAATGTGGTATAGACAGAACTGATGGAACTGCTGAGATATCCAATTAGATTCAGCAATGTTTGTGACCTTTGAACTTCGGAGTTGATATTGAAAAAGTTGTAGATGAAGTATAATAATCTACTCGCGATTACCCACTCAGATGATTACCAGCACCCTCATTCTGCTCGTACTGCAATTTCATCTTCGTTAGTACTAATATGCGTTTTTTCCTGAAGCTTTTTCTTTTTCACTGTAATCTCGAATTCTCTGAAAATTCCACCATCCAGCTGCAACAATATTACGTCAAAAATATAGACCATTTCTCATAACGAATGAGCCACGTGATAATCAGTTACGATGCCTTTCTGATTGCGTTAACTTGTAATCTTGGCTATAAATTCCACTCGCAGTGTAAAAAAAAACCGTTGAGAAAATAAAATTGCAGGATCATATTCTTTCAACTACTCTGCATAAAATACGACGGTCACCATTTTATGTAAGGAAAATCAAAATTAGGTCATAGATGTGAATATTTGGTGGCTTCGAAAACACAATTCCACCATTTATTTGGCGCATCCGCCATCCCTCTATAGATACATGACCGTGCAAAATTCTGCCAAATCAACATGAAAACTCCACCAATACATTCTAGAGTTCGAATTACCATGATTTTGGTAATGTGTACTCAGTGAAGCTTAGATTTGGTTGTTAGTTTGAGTACATAATCATGTATATCTTCAGTTATGCTGCATAGTTTATGTGGATGTTCGTATCTAGATACATATACGTCTGAATTAAAAAGGATTTAACTGATGTTTCTTGATTATTACTCCGCCATTTTCTTGCGTATAGGCGAATTCACCAATTTATACAGGGTGATTCATTAAGAATGGGCAATCTCTGAGCTACAGGTATAGTAGACATCAAAAAATGAAGATTCAGCCCAACATGCCTCATGCAAATGTTGCATATACAGGGTGCTCAATAAGAGGAGAATTGTATTTGAAAATTTTCCTTAAATTCAGTCGAACATTTACTTTAAAATTCTGTTTGTTGTTGGCGTCTTTAGGGACTGTCATCATTGATAACTGTCTTTTTTCCACTGTCACTACGCTGAATTTATAATTTACAATAATAAGAATCTTATAAGTGAGACACAAACCTAAGAGCGAATAACGCGAAGACCATTGGAGCTGGACAATTTGAAAAAGGGTAAGTTTTTCATGAAATATAGAACGAGCTTTCAGATTTTTCACTTATTCCAATCATAATTTGATGGATGAAGAAGATATTATATGAAATACCGATTCAACAGAGTGCCCTCTATTAGGAATCACAAAATTAGTTACAAATTCGTATTTCTCAAGTCAGAACACCTGAATTCTGACCTGAATACAAAATTTCACGTTCATACTGTTGAAACTCACAAATTGATATATTTCCCAAGAACATCCTGTATCTCCTAGACAAGCAACATTTTCATCAGTCATGTCAGAATAATTCTTCATATTTTGGTGTTAACTATCTGTAGTTCGAATGATTGGCCACTCTTGATTAATCATCCTGTATATTATTATTATTATTATTATTATTATTATTATATTCTTTTACTAATTCAAGGCACAATCAATTGATATTGTATTTTCTGTATAACTCTCAATAATTATTATCAATTTTTAGTTGTACTGTATTATTAAAGTGTTTCTATTTTTCTAACTCAAATTCACACGTAACGAGTCCCTTGTTTCATTCCCAATTATTTTTTATCCAGTTTGTGAGAATTAGGTCACCCTTTTATGTAAGTACATTCAGATGAAAATGGAATCAGATATTTATAAACTGTTTTCCATGAAAGGAATTCGTACCGGTGGAAACTTGACAAAAAAGAATTTTAGGGTATTGATATTTTCAGATTTTTATAACCATTTATGAAACACCTACCTAAACAGACAGAAACTTTATAAGTAGGGTTTTTTCTCATTGTGTCTGAAATACAAGTTTTTTCTGCAAAGAACTGAACAACCTTGCTTCGTATTATTGGAAAACTTGATCACTACATGCAATTAAATTTTTTTTGCTATCCAATTCAAAACACGGGAAAAAACTGGAATGAGAGAATATTGATATTGTCCTGAAAACTTGATTGGGATTCCAGTGGTGGAACGAAGGGCATAAACTAGATATACTATATGCTTTCCAAAAGTGAACTTCTTTCCTGGTATCGTTGGAACGATTATACATAAAGAAGTGAAATTTTAAAACTCAATTTTAAAGGTTGTAAACTTCCCTACTATACTGGTGATAGATGACGATATCGTCCAAGATGACGTCACAAGGCTATTGTGATCAATTATTTTAAACGGCGAGCGACACCTCTTTCAAGAGGAACCAAAAAAACCTATTCAATGATACTAATTTTGTTTGTATTCATGGCAGTTTTTGGAACTCAATTTCAAAAAACGCAAAACTGTGATGAATCAGTTAATACTTAATTCAAAATTCATGCTCAGCCTCTGGATAATTGTCAAATAATCTGACGTTTTGTTAGTCTCTTTGATTCGACGTTTTTGTAATTGTCCAAATTTTGGAATTTCTGTAGGGGAGGGGACTTTTGAGAAGCATTGAATGTGTTCCTTCCATATGTTTTGCACTGTTAGGACTTACAGTGAAAAAAAAAATCATTCACCTTCTCCTATAAGAGAGCAAAATTATGAACACACTTGTGATGTGATCCTTCAATTTGTAGAGTCTCAAAAAACATCCTCATACATGATTTTGTCTATGGAAAGCAGTTTTCTGAATGCATGTTCTTAATTTCTAATACATATTCCAATCCCTTAGACGATACTGTTGACACGTACATTCCCAATTCCTAACAAAGCAGAGCAAGTCTCGATAAGAAAGATAGAGGTCTCTGAGCAAGACTGGAATCAATAATTCGAATACCCAACATATTATACGATCCCAAATTGTGGTAGGTATTGAAGGATAAGTTCAAAAACCAATTTGAACCTATCATATCTACGTTTTTGTGACCAAGTGATCAGTATCAGCCAACTAGACACGGTGAATTATCACTGTTGAAAAATCGAGTCACCATGCGGTATAATGACATAGTTTGACATTATGAGACGTGTAAATATCGAAAATAAATCGATTTCAACTTCATCAAAAGAATGGTCTTACTGAATATCCCTCGATTATATATTGATAAATATGTATAATTTGTTTACACTTTCCTTGAGCTAGTTGCTTTCAGGTAGTATGCGACAAATTATTCCGAAATTATCAACAACCTTGGGATTAAAAGTGATAGTTTCCACGAATATTTTTGATGATGATAAATCAACTTCTACACCGAAAACGCGTGAATCATTTTGACAACGATAAAAAAGGATACACCTTTTTATTTCTGATGAACTGCCTGATGCTCCTTCGAACAAGTCCTGTCAAGTTTGATTGATGGGTATGGTTCACACGTAAATTAGCAAGATGAGCCGTTTCAGGAAAATTTCGTCAATCCACAAAAATATGAGAAAATCAATCCCGCAAATTACCAGTTTCACGGAATAATCAATAAAGGTAATCATTATTGTTGTTTATTTGTATATGGTCGTTGATTTATCTTGCCAAAAACACTCGAACTTTTTTTTAATCCTTACTAACTCAAACATTTTCCAAGAAACATGAAATGATGAATAAAGGTAGTTGATGTTGTTTATTTATATATTGTCTATGATTAATCTGACCAAAAAAGACTCGAACATTCATTTTCATTAGATAAATTTCCTTACTAACAAAAACATTTTCCATCAGTAATTACATTCGAAAAACTGTCAGTTCTACTTATAAAATTACTGATTGGGAAATTTTTTCGTTATGAAGGAAATTTAACCGATAAAAAAAGCTCTTGTCTTTTTATTTCTGACAAAACTATGTCTTACATACTTCTTATTTTGACTTCAATCATATCGTCAGTTTCTTGTTTTTTGACTTTGGATCACATCGAGTGTCATTCGTTGCAAAGTATCGGTGTTTTGACCAAAACTCTTTGATTAATTTCTGTTCATACGAAATGTCATTACCCTATAATAATTTTTTTGTCGGACCGCCCTTGGAAATGCCTCCTCATTCTCCTGCACAAATTAGGATGCCAAAACTTGTATAGGCGCCACCAAGTCATAAACATTCCTTAATTTTAGTTTCGTGTAGCGAGACCTTCGCTCCTCCACTTGTTTATCTTAGACAAATACAAACACTCTCTGTATAGTAATTCTGCTGCTTAGGATTCCCGGAAATTCTCAATTTCCTCATCGGAAATTCTTCATCAAGATTTATATTAGCTTATGAAAAATCCAACACAATCAAGGAAGGCAACAACAACAAGTAATGAAAATTGTGAATAAAAATTATGATTTTCCTATTCACTCAACTATCCAGTGACATTTAGCGTACGGATATTATGTACCACACTAATTGATTGATTATTTTTCACGGATTAACAATCTGTGAATCATTAAAAAAATCAAACACGTTACTATGACCATCGTCCACAGTTTCTTGAACACATTACCATGTCATACATCCAAAAACATGTCTAGGAAATGTTTAAAACCGATGAAAATCATTACTTGAATGTTGCAAAATTGAAAAATCGTTGCAAAAAATCTGTTACTAGCGGCAAGTCTATACAGTGTGTCCATTTAGTGCGTAATTCTTCGATATCTCGAAATCAATTATCACAAGAGAAAAACTTTGGAGAAAAAACTTTTTCAGTTACTAAAGTTGCTCATTTCGAAAATATTTCCAACAATACTGGGTGTTTTATAAAAGCGGGGCAACTCGAAGACGAGTTTTTTCAAATGGAACACCCAGTATTGTTCATTCGAAATTCATTCCGCTTGAGTTCAGCTCTACATCGCTGTAAAAAAATTTGAATTCGGTTGCGGCGTTGCCAAGTTATAATTGATAAACCCATTTTCACTACTATTGGAGTGTCATGTTCAATTGGGTATGGTATATTTATTTATTGAAATTTCGAAAATATTTTTGGCATACAGTAGTAGCAAGGTGTCACGTATACCAATCCAGTAATCTTGCGAGATAATCCTCTACAGGGTGCTAAAATTTACATTATGAATATTGGAAGATTCAGACGACGATCATGAGAATTTTTCAAATAGAACACCCTGTATTTTTCATCACAGATTTATTTCGACATCATTCGCCTTTTCATCGCAGAAGAAAAAATCAAAATCGGTTGCGGCGTTTTCAAGTTATGAGTAATTTCCTTATTATTACTACTATTTCGGAGTAATTTGTACGTCATGATGATTCCTTAATTTGATTTGAGTGTGGAAATATTGCTTGCCACATGACATTCGAGGTTCTACATAGATCATTCAGTTATTTTCGTGATATGTGCATCGTCAAATTTGAAACATTTCGTAATCTTGTTACTTATGATTCAAATAATATGTGAAACAAACCAACATGCCAAAAGCAACGCCTGTCTTTGAAACAACTCCTACAATACAAACAATGAAGATGCGAATTGCGAAAATTAGGACAATTTTTTGAGATTTGGGCCATTTTTTATTGTCGTTATTCCCACAATCCAAATCTCCATTTAACTTGATGAAGGTAAACATAATGATACAAACAATGTGTCTCTTCTAAGAGGCTTTTGGGAGGGAATTCAGCAAAATGTCGAATCAATCCAAGATATATTTGATTGTGGCGATGTTTGACAGGGCATTACACAAATATTTCGAAAAAAATTCGAACTTGAAGAGCCTGTAAATGTTTCTTTTGTAAAAAAATATATGAATGGTCAATGAACAGATTTGATAATACCGTAGCAACGCAATATTTCCACAATACAATTAAATGAAAGAACTATGACGTACAAATTACCTCGAAATAGTAGTAAAAATAAGGTAATTAAACATAACTTGACAACGCCGCAACCGATTCCAATTTTTTTTCCAGCGATAAAAAGGCGAAAGATGTCGGAATGAATTTTTGAATGAAAATACAGGGTGTTCCATTTGAAAAATTCTGATGAATGTCATCTGAATCTTGCAAAATTCTGAATGCAAAATTGAGCACCCTGTTGAAGAACATGTCGTAAAATTACTAGATTGGTATACGTGGGACCTTGCTTCTACCGTATGCCAAAAATATTTTCAAAATTTGAATAAATGAATATACCATGCCCAATTCAACATGACTCTTCAATAATGGTAAAAATAGATTTATCAATTATAACTTGGCAACGCCGCAACCGATTTCAATTTTTTTTACAGCGATGTGAAGGTGAACCTTGGCGGAATCAATTCCGAATGAACAATACTGGGTGTTCCATTTAAAAAAACTCTTCTTCGAGTTGCCCTGCTTTTATAAAACACCCAGTAATGTTGAAAATAATTTTGAAATGAGCAATTTTAGTAACTGAAGAACTTTTTTCTCCAAAGTTTTTCTCTATAGGTTATGGCTTGCGAGATATCGAAGAATTACGCACTAAATGGACACACTGTATATTCAATACAAAGAAATGCCCTTCATTAGTTTTGTAAACAACAGAAAACAGACAAAACTCACAGATCAAAATCCAGAAATTGAAAATGATGGTCACTGGATACAAATGTTTCTTGATTCGAATCGCATATTTTTTATGTGCTTGTTTTCTATCAATTATCAACCGTTGATCCTGCTATACAATTCTGATCACATTGTTCATTGGCTGAATAATTTAAGTAATCTCATACTCAATGGATAATTTCGACTGACCCTCTGCTATTCAAGAAGTCCACCCTGTTCCGAAAATATCTCCCAGACACGTGGAGTAATATGAGATGCACGAATTGAAATACGGATTCAAAACTTTTTCGAATTTCAGCTCGCCATACCATTTAATCTCTATAGAAAAAAGGAATAAAAAATATCTCATTACTCCTGAAGCCAAGAACAAATGCCCAATTCCAGACAATTCCTTTTGATCACCAAACTTCAGATTCCAACAATGCTCTCATTAAATATCCAGAAGATTAACGAAATTATTGGACCGATTTCCCAAAGCTTCGGTGGAAAGCAGTGCTAGTCCACTTGATATATACAGTGGGTCTCACTTCTAATGGAAGAATCTCTGTATCTTTCGTAATTATTGAGTTAGGATTCTGAAATTCACAAGAGCAAGAATAGTAGAGCAGTTGGGAGGAATTGGGGTGGAAATAATTTCCACAAAAACGCAGTTTTCATTTTCTGAAGCCTCATTCGACCCCTTACACTATATTAAAAATATAGATGCATTCTTTCATGCAAAAATATTTTAAAGAATCTTTTCATATTCCAGGTGCCCAAACCGGAATGATTGTTTCACAACTCAACACCTGTTCCGCTACCTATCTTAGGATCTTCAGGATGAGATTCAAACGAATAAAAATGATAATATGGTTAGCAGATCTCAAAATTCGTGTCGAGGTGTGAAACATTCATTTTGGTATGTGATTGAAACTATTCTCTGTGATTGTGAATGAAATGATCCATTATTAGATATACTATTCCAGGAATACCTAAATATAGTGAATTAAAAGCAGCGATGGAAGATAACAAATGTTAATTTTTTTCGTTAAGTATTAATGATAGTTCGAATTGTGTTAAATTGACTGCTAACAAGAAATTATAAGTGCTAGCAAGTAGCAGCAAGACGAAATAAATGAACTCTTGGAACCTGTGCCTATTCATCTCGCTATTCATCCTCTAATTGTTCACGTCGAATGTCGTCGTTTGTACGTAAATCCGAACAAGATGAAGAATGATCTCAGGTTTAAATCAGATCCTGATAGAGAAGCATCAACTAGTAGCAGCAGCAGCAGCAGCAGCAACAGAGCTTTGTGATCTGAGCTGCCGACATTGGCATACAACGATAATTGCTTGTTTTGTGGCCAATTCATCAATGAAACTGAGAAAATAATTAAATTTGTAATTTTACCAGTACGAACTTTCGCGTTTTGACAAACTATTATTGATGTGTGTGATGCAAGAAACGATTTTTGATCATGAAATATCCTTGCACGTCTTCTTTGTGTTATCGATACTTTCCAGCAGCAGATGCTCTGTATAATCAGAAATGTAGTGTGGATTTTGGAAAAGGAGACTCTATTCCTAAGAAGCATCAACATAATATTCCCAATGAACAGACAAAGTTAGCAGGACGTCCTTCTGATAAAAATAAAGAAGATGCCTTTCTAGAAATATGCAGGTGGCTCATGAAAAATGATGAACCAATTTCAGTTCAGGAGTTGCTGGACAAAAATTAGAAGAATATTTCTCGGATGACATTATGATATGGAGACAAAAAGGTAGAGCTAATATGATCGTAACAGGGAAAACAGTGGCCAAAATAATTTGTGATTTCAGCGACAAAAGTGTTCAGGAGATCCAGATGCTGAAAAATTTCGTATAGTTGAAGCAACAGCTGAACTGATTGAGAATTTAATCAAGTTGATGAGAACATCCTTAGAGTTTCATCCTTCACCAGGAGAAATAAGTTCCGAGCAGGGAAATAATAAGCTTTTAACCGACATTTTGAAAACATTCTTGGATATAATAATCAACAAAATAAATTCAATTGAACAGGCACTAATGCAAGATGCAAGGCCACGATCTATCATAAGATCAATTCGTCTATGTGTTGGTGTGCAGTATCTTCGAGATTTTCGATCTCGGTTACTTGTCGATGAACTTCATGAGCTTGGGTTTTCATCATATGATGACGTACGGAAGTACTTGCAAAACTGAAGTAGATGAACCTTGTGGAACCAGATGTAAATGTCGACGATACAGAATTTTTTGCCCAGTATTGT
This sequence comes from Phaedon cochleariae, assembly GCA_918026855.4. Taxonomy (NCBI): domain Eukaryota; kingdom Metazoa; phylum Arthropoda; class Insecta; order Coleoptera; family Chrysomelidae; genus Phaedon; species Phaedon cochleariae. Next base: position 61,014,341 of record OU896708.1, read on the forward strand.
GCAATAATTGTTCGGGAAGGTACCAATATTCCAATCGAGGAAGTTGAAGAATGAATGATGAATGAACTTCTATTACATGCCAAATATGCCATTTTTATTAGGTTTATGATTTATACGTATTAACAAATGAACTAATTTTGGAGACACTGTATTTTTATTTTGCACAAAGGTATCATTCTATATTTTCTCATATGTGTTATTCTAAGCCTTCTGAACTGAGGAAAGCAAAACAAAATTTTGTGGGAATTATTTCCACCTGAGACCATTTTTTATCGCATATCTACTACACTAGAAATTAACTGATAATAAACACTATGACTAAGTGGAGTCATCTTCAGTGATTGGCACTGGTCGCCAACAGCCATGGAACCGCGCACATTTCCGGATAATGTTATATTAGGAGCCAAGATAGGTTGAAAATCACTTCGGATTCGAAATCAGGACGTTCGATTCACTAACTATACATATTTTTCTTGGGAAACTTTCAGTTCAAGATAATTACATTTTGTCTCACTTCTCATGGAAGCACGCCATTATTTCAAATGATATTCTTCCTTCATTTCACTAAATATGGATAAATCGCAAAAAAAACATATTTTTAGTTGACTTTCATATACGTGTATAAAAAAGTGTCATTGATGTACATTGTGATATATAAATTGTCTAATGATGAAAAAAGAATGGCAAATAATTGTTCTGAATGCGATCTAAAAGACAGGCGGAAAAGAAGGTGAAATTTGTAACTTCCGAGAAAATATATCTTAATGGTTTGCTCACATTTTCATTATCAAATTCGTGTTTTTCAGACAAAAAAATACCATCGCATGATAAGTGCAGTTTTACCACAATTTAGAGAATTTTATAAACAACGAAACTTGAACACCGAAGTCAGTGAAAAATATGGCAGGAATATTGATGAACTGGGGCTTCAATATGAAGAAACAGAATGGGTGAGATTATAAAGAATACGTGGTGAAAACAATGTACGCTCTATCGTGATTTTTTCAAAGCATTTCCCCTTAAATTGCCAATGAAAGTAGGAATTCGTAAACAATACCAAAAATTATCCGGCAGGATCTGAGCTCTCGTATTACCCCCGGTAAAATCGTGCAGAAAAGTAAAGTCGTTTAGAGAAAAGTACAACTTTTAGAAAAAAAAATTCGAGCGGAACTGTTACATTTTGGCACGATCGTATGGAAATGTCTATTCAACTTCACGAACAGTGTTTGCAATGGTGAAGAGTATAGTGAAACAATTTCACAAGAAGATCTCCATCCGCCACTGATGTTTATATAGAGGTTTATATTCATCTTTTTTCAAGAGTGATGAAGGTCCACTCTAAATCGAAGAAATTCGAAGTGATTTTCGCTAAACTCAAGCAGAAAGGAAAGAAACCATATCTCTGGAGACGGTTTTGTGACGTGATGGGATTTCCACAGACAGTCTGAGATTAGATTCTAAAAAGGGTTGCTGAACCCATTCCTGATTTTTTGTCAACAAATTATTGATCAGTTCATCGTCCGATACTCCAGGGATCGTCTGACGATCCTTCGAGATTGTCTGGGGAAGAAACTTCTGTGCTAATAGATAATGAAATGATCAGGTAGCGCTTATCTGAAAAGTTTCCACCAGCGAAAATGTTATTAAGATACAGGGTGTCCTAAAACAACGTGCATATATACTACGGGAGGTAATACTGCACATAAAATAAGAAGACAATGTTCTTATAAAAATGTGTCCGAGAATACTCGGGTGATAGCTTATAAATCTTTTCGTAGTTTGAAAAAAATGATCATATACTTGAAGATGCGAAACTCGATTATACAGGTGAAACGAAAAGACCTCTCTCAGTAAGGATTAAAGAACACAAGTACATAATATCCAGAAAAGACATATCGATAAATCGAAGCTAACTGAACATATCCTTACTGAAGATGGACAACATATGGCAAAGTGGAATAATATCAAAATCATAGGAAAGGAAGATAAAAACCAAAAAAGAAAAATCAAGGAATTCGCTTGCATTCTTTTAAACGGAGACAATAGCATTGCTTCTTGTTCAGTTGATATATATAGAACATGGTATTCACTACTGAAAACTGAACATGAAAGTGGTAGATTCAAGATCAATTAATGAAAACATCCTGTAACTCATTTGTAGACTGAAATCACTCATTCATATGCCAACATCAGTATGACAGTGTCAAACTATAAGCAGCAAAACTTTCGAAGAAAAATATTTTGCATTTATATGTTGAGAACGGGAGCAGATTCGGTTCCGAAACGTCCAAAGATAAGTAAAAATTCGATAATTTTTCAATATATCTATATTTGGTTAAGTTGACACTTCGCCTTTTCATCATTTGTTCTTCTCATTTCACTGTTCTCAATTTTGTATGTAGAAATTATAATGATGAATAAAGCCGCTTTATTATTATTATTATTATTATTATTATTATTATTATTATTATTATTATTATTATTATTATTTTCCTTCAAACATTTTTTCAAACAAATTGTTACTGACAAGCTACTGGATTTTTCTTTCAGACTCCCTGATAAAAAAATGTTTTAAACGCAGTGACATTTTGGGGCAATTCTTTTTACATTTCAATCTTCATTTCAATGCTGAACATATTGGTAAGTTATATTTTTATATCATGATACATTATATTATTCTATTCGATTTGAGAGACAATGTCAATTCTCAATTTCAGAGGATTTTGATTTTTCATGCTCTCTTTTTGGATATTCAACAGATATAATGCAATGTTCGACGTGGAAAATAGCCAGGAAAGTAGTTGTTTTCTGTTGAATATTCCGAACGATATTATATGCATATCTTTATATGAAGGAGAATGCAAGTTCTCTACTTCAGAAGATTTTGTTTTCAAATCCTTATCGTGTGTGTTCAATAGATGTAATTCAATATTCGTCGTGGCATATAGCCAGGAAAGTAGTTGTTTTCTGTTGAATAAACCAAGAAAGAATTAATATTTTCATCACATGGAGAATGCGAATTCTCAATGTATTTCTTCATATATATGTTACCGTGAAAGTCCGAAAGCTGGTGATTGTCAGGATATACCAGTGAATGTCTACATTCACCAAGTTACTTGGCGTATGTCCGATATATTTATCAAATATCATTATTTCTAACTTCCACCGGCGAATGTCAACATTCATCATATACTCATGCATGGTGTATGTTCGAAAGAATTCTGTATAAGAAGAAAACAAAATAAAACTCTATAGGTTATTATTTATTGTGATTAAATCATGGAAGAAGGTTGAATTCAAGACAAACACAACAAACATATAATTAATATAAAAATAAAATGCATTTTATCTCTTGAACTGAAATGTAAAACACAGAAAAAAAGTATGGCATCTTTATTAATTGCAACAACTTAAGCTACCATGACACTTTGAATAACACAAAAGGCTCCTGTTTTTTCAGCTACATTTAGACGTGGAACACTTGTTTTTGCAGTCACAGCGTGTATAGCCTTGCCCTCCGCTTTTTGAATTAGCAGAAGCTGCTTCTCTTACCGAAATTTCTTGAGCTGAAATCTCATCCATGGAAATTAACTCTTCTTTGCAAATTGCATATTCATTACGGGTGAAAAGCTGCTTCAAGGTGCCATTTTTCTTTGCTATTTACTGCAGTAGCCATCGAGTACAAATTATAATATCACTATATAACCGGTGTATGTCAACAATCACTAATTTCGGTTTCAATTAGTAATTGAAAGTTAGAAGCATGATGAAACTACTGGTATGAAGTAGTTTTATCGAATTTACAATTTTTTTAATAATACAGAAATTTCGAAATTTTTTAAAAAATATCGAAATCTGAAAAATGTAATAGAAAGATAAAATCCGAGTCACATATGTAAAATTGAAATAGAAACAACTTTTTCAAGTAAACTTTTTCGATATTCGAACAAATAAGCCTACTTTCAGCGATTAATTTGAAAAAAATTCACTTTTGACATGTAGCGAAAGTCACCTGACCCCGATTGAGTAGGCCATTTTTCATCATTTTTGAAGCAAAACTTAACATCCAACTCGAATTCCAAAATGAGTCATTAATAAAAGTTTTTCCCGAGGTTTTTCCCATATGATGCAACAGTAATTGTATAAAATCTGTGAATTTTTTTTTTGATGGGTGCAAAACAAAAAAGATTAAGTTGGGTTCACATTAATAAAACTAGCCCTGTACCTACAGTTGATACAGTTGAAACTGTAATAATGGGAGATAGATGTCATCATTTCAATCGGATAAGTTCATAACAATATAAACATTAGTCCGATCTCGTCCAGAAGCGGAGCTACAGGGGGTCAAAGTTCAATAATTTTGTTCTTCATTTCGAAATTTGGTGTGGTCATTACTTCCTAGAAGATCATCATTTCAAGCTATTCGAAGATTTTCAAAATCTACAGGGTGATAGGTTTTTGTGGGTAGAGGCTTCTTTATCCCCCCCAAAATTTTTCGTCGTACGCCTCTACCATCTTTCACTGATCAAATTGTGTGGTGAATCGTTCAGTTCAGAGGCTTTTTTGCTTCCTAATTCTTTTCGAGAAAACGAACCGTTTTTGAAATAAATGAGCGTATACGTTCTGAGACATGTTAAGTTTGCCTATGTTTCGCTTCAATTTTATTCTTTGACAAAATTCGTTGAGAATACAATGAAATGTTCCTACTGAAATTTCAATCACTATTCCAATCAGGACCAGTTACGATACTACGGAGGGGAGAAAGTCGAGGTTTTATTTCAGGTAAATGAAATTTAAGCGAAACATAGGAAAAATTAACATGTTTCAGAACGTATATGCTCAATTATCTCAAAAACAGTTCGTTTCTTGATGAAAATTGAAGGACAAAAAAGCCTTTAAATTGAACGATCCACACAATTTGATCACAAGAAGATGCCAGAGACGTAAAAAGAAAAAGTTTGGGGGGATAAAGAAGCATCTACCCTCAAAACCGTATCACCCTGTAGATTTTGAAAATCTTAAAGTGGCTTGAAATGATGATATTCTAAATAGTGTCGACCACACCAAATTTCAAAATGATATCTTGAAAAGGAAGCGAGATATTTCAATTGATAGAAAAAAATAATTCAACTCTGACCCCCTGTAGCTCCGCTACTGAACGAGATCGAACTGATGTATATATGAACTTTTCTGATTAAAATGATGAGATCTACCTCCCATATCAGTTTGTGCTCTAAAACTTGAATCACCCTGTATAATAATTATGATCATTAGCAGCTAACCAAGATACGGTATGAACGTGTGGGCAGTCTTGAACCAGTCCTAGCCAATCCGAGAATCGTATTTCCAGACTACCGAATTGACTATTTCTCGTGAATTTCGTTAGTGGCTCGTTTCCTGGAACAATATATACCATGTGTTTTCACACAGCATTGATTATTCACGATAGCCCTCAGAACTCGCCTCAGAAGGAAACCTATATTATTGGCTTCATTAGGCACCGATAATACAGATTTCCACTTTGCTTGCAAATGCAAACTAATTCTACTGCTTCGAAGTGAATCCAAGGCGATATTCGATATCCACTATGTGATGGGGGTGAGAACTTAACGAAGGAAATAATTATCCGCTGACCCAGAAGTTTTCGGCACCGGAAGTTATGGAATTTGCCGTCAATCATTCCACCGCAAGAAACTTTCGAATTCGAAGAATCGATACTGTTTCATATACTGAGTGGCCCATTTATGGACCGAATTTGATGAATTTTTTTTCGAAATGTGGAAGGAAGGAAGGCCTATTTTGGAGCCAAGCGGCGTCCTTTTTTTACCAGGGTCTACTAGATCATATCACATCATCTACTAGATCAAATCATATCAACGAATTTTATCATATTAAACACCAATGATTCCACCACTAAATTCGAGACTAAATTACTGACAAGTTGTTCATCATGCATTGAGGAGCTTCTTATGTTGTATTCACTCACAAAATCTTAGTGGCGCTTCATTTGAGATTCCTGGAATTAATATCAGATACAAGATTCATCCTTTGAACTTTCTCATAAGTATATGCTACTCTTAGAGTGAGGGTTTCTGGAATTGAGGTCTCCTTTATTTGATTCAAGGTACTACCCCAAAAAAAATATGGTTCTGCTTTTTTCCGAATATATATATTCTCACAATTGTGGACGTGAAAAATAAAAACAAATGAATATTGGTATATATAAAATACACACCATATAAAAATACACCACATAAGGTACTCGATCAAAACTTGATCAAATAAACTCCAAACTTGACGTGAATAATAGCCAAAATTCAACAAACTATATGCCTCTGATTTCACTTTGATTCCTTCTCTCAGTCGGATGATGTCGCCTATGTTACCTTCAATCAGGTCAATCTGATATTCCGTTAGAAATTGCAGGATATTTTCTATGATTTCATCTAAAAATGAAAATGAATAATTTCAATTAGGAGTTTGATATAAATGAGATTCACCATATGTATACAGGAGTACTGGTCATAAGCAGCATGCAGTGCCTGATTCATATTTGTAAAAATTAAATACCTACTTCATTGTCACCTCATCCCAAGTTTTGTTTTATGAATACGCAAGAGCATGCTATTCACTGAAGTAAATAAAAAGCTGACAGAATAAATTTGGTTTTGAAACAAGCCACATGCTCTTGGATCAAGTAACTTGTTCCACTGATTGACGAATGTCCAATCAATATGGATGAAAAGAAACAAGTAACAGTGGAAAGAGACGCGATCGAACGATTAAATCATGCTCAATTTTTTCTTCAATCTATTTCAACTCAATAACACAACGATGAAAATCTTCCATCTTACTTACTCATTATAATTCACAATTCACATACCTCAACTGTTTCCAAAACATCCAACAAGTAAGGCAGCTTGGGACTTGAACTCCAGAAATGTTTCTAGTTGGTTGAATCAGATTGATTATTGACTATCCTCGAATACACACGACACAGATTAATCGTTGATTAATGGTTTGTTAAATCTATGCACACAATATCAGAAACAGCACAAAATATTATGCAGTAATGATACGCGAATGGTATATCGAGGAGAACGCAACACATTTTAATTATTTTATTTTCTACTCCCATCAAGTTTGGCTATCTATGAAAGCGTGTTTCTTTAGTTTTTTTTAAACTATTTTTTACAGACAGACAGACAGACAGACAGCCTGTATAATATACATCATAATCCGTTGTATTTAGGGACGTGTGAGAATAGCCGAAAACCATAGTTTGATGGTAGTTAATTCGGACTCATAGTCGTAAAGTAACAACGAAATTGTTAATAATTTCGATATTCCCGTTTTCGAGAAAATAAATTAAGAACATTAATGTCAGTTTACGACTTGGGTAAACACAACGCAGCATATTAAAGCGGGTTTACGAGAAGTAATTATATTATAATTCCGAAAGTTTCGGTATATAGACGAGGAACTGACTATGTTTTGCACCCATGTATATAGTCTACAGGGCGATGGTTTTATGATAGGAGTTATAAAGAACTCATAAGAGAATAATGAGAATAGTGCATCAGTATAGGTTTTGATTGTTTAATTACTAACTCCAGTTTCCTATAATATTTTGCATTTAGATAATGTATATCATATAGAATAGTATGACTGTGTCAAATATTATAACTACAATTCTGCATTAGCTAAGTATGCAGTAAATGTATGTGTTATTAAGTTCCATGATCTCTGATGTGCAATATTCGACAAAAATAAGAGAAATTAAAGCTCTTCTGATGTTAGTAAATGCCTAAATGTAATGTATTGAAGTACCTACTTCGAAGTTTCTAGAAATTTTATTTGTTCATTTCCATATACAAGATTTTTTCGAAGAAAGTGAGGTATATTTTTATGATAGGACGTAGAATTCATCGAATTAGACTATTTCACCAAAAATCGACTCCGAAAAAGATGCAAAATGAAGGAGGAACTAATAATTGTTCGTTTTTCGATAATTTTTTTGGGCATTCCTCAACAAGTGGTATACCTGTTCACGATAAGGTATTAACTAACTGACATATATTATGCTTACAGTCTATACGGTCCATCTAGGAAGTGGGGCCACATCATATAGATTGTGGTCGATTTCTGGTGATATTGTTCCATTTTGATAAGCTTCAAGTCCGATTAAAAAAAGATACCTGACCCTAGAAAACAACCTGTATATGTTGTTAGTCCGTACGGACGAATCTGTCTGAGACATCCACTATATACTCGCAGTAAAAGTTGTCTTGCTCATATTGCAGTCTTGACTTGTGAGCTATCAAAACATGATAATCCTATCCGTTCATGGAAACTTTAACACCATTGCCTTATAATTCCACACTGTTTGGGGGCAGAATAATGAAGGTCGACCCTAAACCGTTTTCGTCAAATTAGGTAGAAGACTTCAGCTCCAGAGATACTTACCCCACAATAAACAGCAAGAGCCAAAATGTATGTATGTTTTTCGTTATCCAGTTGTTCTCGAATTGAAGTACCTATATGGGTAGTCATCAGTCTACGGAATAATTCCACCCGGAAATATTATTGTGATTTCTGGTGAATAATCTCAGGAGGTACAATCGAGGGCACAATCATATATTCCATGAATACCTTGTGCATATAACGTCAATGCGTAAGAATATTGGCATATGCCATGGATATTCTATGTCCTCCAAATATGCATATTCTAGGAATATCCAGAGTCACCATGAAACATATATCAGAAGTACGTACTTCCCGGACCGTCTCGGACTAGGCCGGAAGGACGGTTGCTGAAAATAGTTATTTATTATACAAGGGAAAAAAGTAGCTCCAGGTTGTGTTGTCTCCCGACGCGTAGCAGAGGGAGACAAATAACCGAGCAAAAAACCGTGAGCTAAAATCTAATATTTTCCCGTGTATAATACACTATTTTTTACTGTGACAGAAGAAAGGACAAATCAATATTCAAAAAATTACGAATTTAGTGGTTGTTTAGTTATATACGTAACCGCGAAGTCGAATGGAAGATAAGAGAACTTGCAGTTCTTTCTCGGAGACGGTATTAGTGACTCATTTTTCGAAACTATAGCACACTATTGCCAACGGAATATCTCAGTTATTGTATGAAGTAGGTTTGTGAAATTTGAAGAGTCGATAAGATGACATAAGAGCTAGAATTTGAGCGTATTGACATGTCGAAGTTAACTTCCGGTCTGACCGGAAGTAACATCAACTTTCTTATTTTAAATGGAAACCCTATTTTTTTTTCTTTTCGCTTTATTCAGCATTCAATTCCCTTTCTAATGACATATCACAATTTGGCATCTAACCAGAAACTAGATCAGAAAAAAATTATTATTGAAATTCACCGAGTAGGCCGTGGAAGCAGAATGAAAGCCAAAAATTGAAAAGTTGGCTATGGAAACCATACGTCACTTGATAACAGTTGCTACTACTGTGATATTTTATTTTCATTCGTCGGCGTTATAAAAATCCGCCAAAAAAAATATTGGAAAAATTGGGAAAAAAACAATACATGAAAGCATGAGAGCATCGTCCATGGAAATATCTATAAAAAAGAGACAGATCGCCAACTTTCTTAAGGTGTTCCAGAGAAGTGAGTGAGTTTGGGAGCGAGGCATCACCCACGAGACGAATAGCCGTTCTTTGGACAGAATCCAACAGTTTCAGGGTATGTTTGGGTGCTGCACTTCAAATATGGGAACAGTATTCCAGGACAGGTCGAATCTGTGCCTTATAAATCAGCTGACTGGAAGTGAAATAGCTCTTGGTCCGAAACAGAAAAGCAAGTTTTTGGGTTGCACTTTCAGCAATTGATCTCACGTGATTTTCCCAAGAAAGGTTATTGCTGATAGTAATCCCAAGCATCGAAATGGATGTCTTCAAAGGTATGGTTACTCCTGACAAGCTTATGTTTGGCACGGCCTTCTTAGAGAAAAGGCATGCTTGTGTTTTGTTCGCATTCAAATCTACCAAGTTATTGGATCCCCATTCGAGAATTGTTGCCAAGTCCATATTTATATTGTCAACATTTCTCCCTCGTTCGTTTCTGATTTGCCTGGCTGGAATTGGAGCCCTGGAAGAGAAGGCGGGAAGCTGTGTACTGGACATGAAGTTATTGCTTCCAACAAATCGTTGATATGGTGTTGGTGCTAGAATTGATCCTTGCGGAACACCAGCATTTATGATAAGAGAGTCGGATGAAACTCCGTCGACCACTACATGGAGAGACCTGAGAGAAAACTAGCTAGCAAAGAACATAGCTGGGAAGGCAAGCCATAAGATGGAAGCTTGGCGAGGAGTCCGTGGTGCCAGACTCAATCGAATGCCTTGGAGATATCAGGTGTCACGACTAAGGGTTCACCATATTTTTTAATTACGTAACTGGGTACTTAATGTATGACGTTTTAAAACTTCGTCAGTATTGAAAAGTGTCAAATTACATGTCAAAATTAGAAAAAAAAGTTTTCCGCGACTTTCTTTATATTCCACAACCAAAACAGAATATAGAAAGGAACGATACTTATACACAAACAGTTTCTGTTACATTATATTATTAGAGCGATATTTAAAATGACAAATCCTCACAATAAATCATGTTTGGAAAAGAATATTATTTTTCAATTCGTTTTTTCTTGTACTGAATCGTAAAATGTGGAGTCACAATCAATCATATAATAGTTATTTATGTACCAAGGATGAAACATTGTCTATTATAGTCGACTCTGCAAATTAATAGCCGGGACCTCAGCCAGGGCCTACTCTATCTCACCTACAGTAGGCCCTGCCTCAGCCAAGGCTAGCAATCAGGCGAAACAATAGACAGATTTCGTAAATAATTAATTTGACAACAGCAAATGACAGCTGTTGTCAACTCACTCTCCGCGTGGACCAGGGTTGACGGTTCGATTTATATTTCATCAGTAAATACCTTGTCGAAAATTCAGATGAGATTCCAATAGATCGGTTTAATATCTATTTAATGCTATACGAATTTCATGAAAGGATAGTGAAATGAACCTATGACGTCAAAACATTATGTATTTTTAGTAAAACAGAGAAGTAACCTATTTCCAACAAAACAGAAACAAACAAAACAAATATTTTCATACAAAAATAATCATATACCTAAATTTCAATTCAAAAATACTCACACATATCACAAAATACAGTTACATAGGTACTTATGAGATTTGAGTACCTATATCTTCTTTCTCTTTTCAAATCACCCAAATTCTCAATAACATTCCATTCGAATTCAATAGCTGTAGCCGAGGCTGTAACCTTCCAAACTTCAAGAAACAAATGAAAAAGTATTCGTTTTAAAATCCCTACTTCAATTTGAAAAAATAGAACTTGTGTAAAGGTTTGTGTAAATATTATGTATATTATATAGAATAATATCATAACTATTCAGGACAATGTATATAAATATTTAGACTATATAGGAAGGAGCTCATTCATTATCAATGGATGAACTCCTTATTACGGTTGAGTGGAAGAGAAATTTGCGATCTAATCGTGAAATTGAACTCTGCCGTTTGAGAAACATATTATGTATAATAATCCTGTTGTACATTTATGCTGACTCAATAAAATCATTCATTATAATTATCTTTATTAAATGAAAAAAAGAACCGAATAGTACACATGAACAACAAAAATTCAAAACAAATAAAAAAAGTCACGTTAGAAACACACTGTTACAACAGAGGTATTCAAAAAATTGAATTTGATCTAAATCAGATCAAGTATTGTTGGCGAGCAGTGTATATCACTGAAGATGACCCCCACTTGGTGATAGGGTGCATTTTTGGTATATCTCTCGCTCCAGCAAATTTCAGGATCCTTACCCACAGGGGTGTTTCCATTAGAAGTGGGTCACACTGTAGATAAACGAATTTTGGAAAGGTTAGACATGTTTCAAGGATGACAATGAAGGGATGTGCCGACGGGGCTTGTCGAGTTTATCTGACTGGTATTGCCAGTGATGGAATGATAGCAGAGATTTCTGAAGGACACTATTAATTCAATTATATCACAAAATGAGATTCCTGCTTTTCAGTGAGATCTTTTCAGATTATTCCTATCTCCATCAATAATCTTGGCGTACATGCCTACTCTATTAAATGAGGTGATTTCACCCAGTTCAAAGGCGAATGCTTATACAATGTATTGAAAATGGGATGAGATAAATTTAAGTATATAGGGGTGTTTCGAATTGAAACAGCATCATGTAAAAGGAGCGAGTTTTCTTTACAACACTTTACATCGACTTTTTTCAGTTATTCGCAATCCGTAGTGAAGAGATGAAAGAAAGAATCTGCATATGAAATATTCAGCATGAAAGGATGTTTGAATTATGTTTTATTCGCAGAGAATTAAACGTAATAGGAAAATTGTACAGTGTAGTCATTTCGCGAAACCACCGCGGGCAATGTTTCCCACGAGCCTGTAGTCAGGTATGATTACAATATTTTTCTGTTAATTATTCAAATGGTCCCACTATACAGGGTGAACTATGTTAGAGTGCATAAGAAACAGGTGTATTAGTATACCGCACTTGAGAAAGATAATTTTATATGGTTATTCAAACATCTTCCGGACGATAAAAAAATCGAATTGGGCGAAATAATTTAAAGGTAGGGCTAGAAAAAATCTTGATAAAGGCTTATTTTCACTATATATTTTTATCAAAGTATTTGTGTATCTTCTGTTGTCTGAATTTATTTCATTTTCATTCGGAATATATGGGCCATTACATTGATGAAATAAACCTCAGGTGTATGCACTTCAATCCTTTCCTGTTTTACAATTCCTTGATTTAGTCTGGTGCCGTACCTGAATCGCAGGCATCATTTTTTCACCAGGAAGATCAAGTTTTGAAATAATTTCGAATTGAATATCACGTAATCATGAAAATCATCCATATTTTATCTCAACGTGGTCTAATGTAATTTCAAAAGAAAATGAAAAAAAAACAACACAAAGTCGGTTGACCACACTTTTTATAAAAAAACTTCCCTAGAAAGTTACCGGTTTTGGCACTACAGCCATCATCAGACAATGGTAGCTAAAATAATATTATGAAACTAATGAGGACAAAACAATTTTCATCAACATACCAAACAATATGGGACTCAAAATGTAAAAACAATAATCATGGTCAGCACAAACGATTTCGTCAACGGGTTGGAAGAATCTGTAGCATTACTATACTTTTTTAAATTTACTGCAGAGCCAGAAAAAACTGGCTCTGATAAGGTTAAACATGGTTTATAGAAAAATTGTTTTTGTAAAAATATCGCAGCATCAGTTTGCCGTCTGTACTAAAATGAACTGAAAATTATAAAAATTGACGATTATGAAAGGAAAATGACTTTGACGTTGGACACGTCGGACACGAAACAATAAATTAGTGAGTGACATGTGCTAAAGTAACACAATAGATCTTAAGGTAACTAAGAAGAGAAAAGGTGCGAAGAAGAGAACTGAGCAATTATTGAGCATGTAGGAAACAAATCAAAGGAAAAGAAGAAGAGAATAGAACAAAAGAAGTGAAAAGTGAAGAGATCCCTCTCAATAAAGCATCAGGTGATTATAAATTGAACTGCAATGATTGTAATGCTGCTTATATAGGTCAAACAGGAAAAAGTTTTGACATAATAGACTCATTAGTAATGAGGGACAAGGATCATATCCAGAGGCTTCAGCCGAGGGATATGAGATATACCTAGAAGGTTATAACATTCTCTACTTCCAATGTGTATTTTACATTTTTTTCAGCACTAGCAATATATTTCATTCATTTATGTTCATGAAATATGGACTTATTGTCACTATGAAAGCACTTTTCAATTCTAATTGAAATCATGTCAATACTGAACATATTGGTAAGTCAAATTTTCAAATCATAATACATCATATCACTTTATCCGATTTGAGAGAGAATGTCAATTCTCAATTTCAGAGGATTTTCATTTTTCATGTTCTCCTTCTGGATATTCAACAGATATAATTTAATCTTCGACGTGGCAAATAGTCAGGAAAGTAGTTGTTTTCTGTTGAATTTTCCGAATGATATTAATATGTGCCAAGAAAGTAGTTGATTTCTGTATAGAATAAACCGAGAAACAATTGATATTTTCATCACATAGAGAATGCGAATTCTCAATGTACCTATTCCTTTATATTTATTATATACAGGCTGATTTTAAAATAAGTGCATATATTTTAAACACTAAGAAAGCTTGAGGTATACTACCGAATAGCACTATTAAAAATATTATTAGGATCAAAATAGATTTGGGGCAAAATACCCTTTTTCCGCCCAGATTTCTACTTCTGTCACAACTATCGTTTGCGATCTGAAGTCGACCGTGATGAACGAAGCGACGTTGTCACTCTACATGACAATTAGGAGATATTAAATAAAATGTATAATCGAGAAAATGTACATACATGGGGAGGCAGTTAACCCTGGTCTTGAATTTCAGAAAGATAATACAAAAACTTTAAAATGGACTCACCCAAGATTTGTACACATAAGCTAGAAAAGCGTATATCTTAACACCTCCCCTAGGAAGTTCTTTTACTGAAAAATCCTTTAGACCCTTCCTTCCACCTCCTTACATCGCTACAATTTCGTGTCATTCGAGGAGTCTCATGGGCCCCGCACAATAACGACCCGACATAAGAACCATATCATTCAGCTCAATGTTTGAGAAATGCAACGTCACTTTCCAAGCAAATTGTCAGAAACAAAACTTTACATTTACTAGTCAGTGTTGTTCCTGGGTCTGATTTTTTCGTTATAGATTTCCTTGGAAAAAGGTATCAGATTTGTATCAAAAGGTAATAGACTCGAAAAATCTGACATTTGACATTCGGAATGTCATTCTTGTCAAACCCTATCGCACTAATCACAGTTTTGACATAAATATAGAACATAGAACGGAACATAATTATCCGCTGAGCACAGAAATAGATTTTTTAGTATTGGAACATATTTTGGTGCTAATAGCAAATAGAAATAGATTCATGACAAATCGTAATATCGTAACAATCTTCGTGAAATAGTAATAGAACGCGAACAATCCTAGTTAGTACTGTCAAAGGTCACATCAAAGAGGAAATCTATGGTCACAGATAGTCAGATACTGCTGTTTTGAGAAATGATGTTGACAGATCATATGATAATAGTTTTGTTTTGTTTGTGTCGGCTGGTTTGTAAAATAATTGTAAACGTAAAATAAAAAATAAAATAATTGGATGGGATGGACGCGATATTAGTATTTGTTTGCTCTCGGGAGTTTTGCTGTTCGAGCAGGTATGAGAAAATCTACTAGGTGAGTCGATTTTCAACTTTGTGTATGTTGTGTACCTATTTATTGTCTGCTAATTTTGTATCTACCCGCTGGGGCCTTATTTTCGAATTGAAGGAAGGGGGACGTTCTATCATTCCCCTCATGTTTCTCTCCGTCTCTCGTGATCCATGGAGATAATCACCCCACAGTTCTCTCAGTAAACTTTAAAAAATAAGGCTCCTGTACATAATTACATTCACCTCTATTAGTTTCCATAACCTATTTCAATTCATGTTCATTCTGTGACAAATTTTTATCAGGATATTCGTCTCTGAAACAATCTGGCATCACTGTCTTGTTTTGACTTTAGCAGCTTGCTTCCCAGTGGCGTACTCGAATTTCGAAGCATTTTATGTTCAATTTTCAAAATGAAATTTCTCGTTAATGTGAAGACTTAGGAAAAATCAAATATTTCAGTAATTTTTGTTAGACTCTCTCATATATAAGTATGTCTTGAATATATGCACTCATTTTAAAATCAGCCTGTATATATCGAATCATTTTTTTTTATATATTCCTTTTCAATAAAATCTAGTAGCCATGATCATGACAGCATATAAGACAAGTTGTTATTGATAAATAGCTACGAGATTCAAGTGCTATTCCTGTGAACCTCGCATCATTGAATTCGAGTTATTCTGATCATAACAGATGTCTTTATGGACTATAGTAGTTCATGAAATGACGAAAACTACCTTGGTAAAAAAAACATACTTTAAGCCTTGAAAAGGGGTAAATAATGGTACACCTATAGGTCCTATAGCTACTGATGGTAGAAAAATTGTTCGTTGCATTTCAGAGTGTGAACAATTATTATTTAAATTCTGAGAGGAAAACGTTAATATCAAACTCTCAATTCAATATTACCAGTTGCCAATTATAATTTCTGTAACGCTTATATTATTATTGGAAAGATACACACATTTATTTTGCTCGTTATATAGCAACCAACATCCTTTGAAATAGAACATTTTTTATATCAGCAGGATCTTATGAAACCAAGTTCACAAGAGAAATTAAATTAAAAAAATATTTCCTTTCATACCAGCCTTTTGATGTTGCGCGTCAAGTCAATCGTGTATAAGAAGTTTCTGAAAGAAGAGAGTAAAGAAAACAATGCGTGGAATTTGTTTTATTTTGAATTCACACGATCTTGCAAGACCGAGTACGAGACATTCCAAGATAATTTATAAAAGTGGTGGTAACGATTTCTGTGAGTTCCACGATAATTAGGTCATAAAATATGTACAGTGGTGTCCATATCGAAAGGAACGACTTGATATCGTTGAATATTTTAGTAGATCTATTTTCTAGTAGCACCTTTAAAGACAGTGTATGAGTGATTTCGTTCGAAAATATGAAATGAATAATAGAGGTACCACTGGTTGAAAGTCGATAGGATAGGTTTTCGAGAAAAAGCGGACCCAAGCAGGGCCTACTCTATCTCACCGGGCCGTAGTCTATCCCCTCTCTCTCGACGCTGACGTCGCACTAGTAGGTTGAGATTCCACATCAGTTCGTACTGGTGCGTTCGTAATTGATAGGCTATAGCTCATTTACTATAGATTTTAGAAACAGACTCAATCGCGACGAAATGATCTCCAACGAATTCCCCAACTTTTGGTGAAAAAATGAATCCAATAGGATAAATCAATACCGAGTTATGGCGTTGTGAAGAAATTCCATTTTATTGAAAATCAGGACGTTGTACTACAGAATACTATTTTTTGCAAATGTAGAGTCGGAATAAGATAAAACTAACTCAGTATATCAAACAAGGATAATGCATCAATTGAAAAGTGAAAATATTGTAGAGCTACCTAAAAATGAGTCTGAAAGAAATTAAATATAAAGAGCGCGTAAAAATGGGCCATTATACCTACCCAAATTTCGCTGTACTACGATTTCGCGGTAATTCCTTGGACTGCTAAAGGGCGATATATACTATTTATTACTCATTTTATTTCTGAATGGCGTATGGTTCAAAGGTACGAATATTGGTGTCTGAAAAATTCGAAACAATATTTCTACAATGTAAGTCACAACATACAGTTTTGGAAAATTTAGCTGAAATTAAAATCAATTCCCTTCTCAATTATTACGAGAATCAATGTTGCAAATATTTTGTTGAACAATTATTGCAAAATGAAAAATAGTAGGATTAAGTACAATAATGAAAAAAGAAAAATCACTAAACTTTCAGGATGAGATAAGTCAAGATTTCAATTTTTAGTTTGTGATTTGGATGTATATATATATATATATTTCATTATTGCATTTCATTTTGTGATATCTATCTTTTTTTTTATTTTGTTATGTTGATCATCATGGAATATCGGTTTGTTATTGGCCCTTGGGGATTAAAAAAAAAACTGAGTCAATCTAGATACTATGAGAAATCTTTTCATGATTGAATCATTTCTGTGAATTGAATATTGGAATTTTGGTAGCTGTTTAAAAAAGGACAATTCTGAATGGCGTCAATTAATTTTGATATGCGATATTTCTGAAACTAATCATCGTAAATCAGTGAAAGTTGATTCATCTCCTGGAAAATTCTGTTCTGTACATATTATTATTTGACCTGTTGATATTTTTCGCTAACTGTAACCGTTTTCCCGAGGTACATTAATGGAACGCAAGAGACAATTTTCACTGCGTTGATTTTGTCCCTACTAGTGTGACGTCACGAAAGCGATGCTCCGGCCCGGTGAGATAGATTTGAGAAAAAGATTTGATGTTCACATAGCAAACTAATTCTTGCGGAAATCCATACAGGGTGGACATGAGAAAATTTAACTCTGATGTCCTTTGCATCTCAAAACCCTCCGCATAATGTTCTCAAATGTTTGAGATGCTTTTATCTCTTGATGTGCTTCTCATCATATATATTTTGAAATACATAGTAACCCCTTACCTATTTTGAATGATTTCAGAGAAATTTGCAATTTTATACCAATCTCTTCTGCCTGTATAGTCAGTTCCAAACATTGATTTCCTACATCTGATGGTTTCAGATCCCTTCGTCTATACAAATATGATACTAAATCAAATTCACGTCATACAACCAATAAATCAGGCTGTTGAAGCATCGTACAGTGTCCAAAAACCCATGAAACCAACATTATGACGACAATTTGGAGATACAGAAAACTCAAAGAGAAGATGACTGCTGTCAATAGCCCAGAGACTAGCATTTGTTATTTGGAGCGTTAAATAACGATGGATAAGTTACAGGGTGAATTGATAGAAACTGGAGTTTGGTTCAACTTAACAATTTGTCGAATGGAAATACAGTTTCTCGAAATATTTCATTGGATCAACAAAATATCTAATTGAATCAAACAAATATTTCATTGAATTAACCAAATGACCATTGAATCAACCAAATATTTCATGGAATTAACTAAATATTTGAATGAATCAATATTTTGTTATCTTGAATCAAACAAAATGATTGTTTGAGCCAATTCGATATCTCTCCATAAACAACTCATGGATGAGCTTGATTGAATAAGATCTAGAGTTCATGCAAAACATATTCATTCGATTCAAACTTCAATTTCCCTCTGAAACAAGATATAGATTTACTCATTTCAAGATTATATGTCGGGCATATATGACACTTATATTTGCTTCATTCAATTAAATTTTGCTTGATTCACAATTCCTTTTTTTTTTTCGTGTATATTCGGAAATAGTAGGTACCTATATATAGACAATATCGGGTTATTTATCATTACAAGTTGAAAATAAAAATCGTTTGCTAGGGTTAATCAACGTTCATATAGCTTGAAATTTTGTACTTACTCGATACCTTTACCATGCTGGAATGTGAACAAATAATGTGCTACTTGTTGAGGAATACTTTCCAAGAAGTTTGAATCATGGTCTACTTGAACATAAAATAACATAACTGGTTCAACGAGAAAAAAAGAAACAACATTTGTGTCTATCAATTTGAGAAACATACAAGTGTTGATTTATGAAGTATTTTTTACATGAATTATTCAGTTTCTTTAGTTCATGGGGTACCCACGGTCAAGGTTTCATGAGAGTCGTTCGGAATCGAAAATGGAATAACGTAATTTCCGATCGCATGTCGAGATAGGACGGAAAATTCCCTCAGTTTGTGTGATGGAATGAATCCAGAAGCTTATCTCAACGCGAACATCGTTCGATTTTCTACGACGAAATTATTATTTCTTTACTGGTGTTGAAGAAAACCAATTGTTGAGTTGTCGACGTTTCGAAACTTTATTATTTCATCTTCAGGACACTGCAGTATAAAAACAAGAACATTGATATGCATTTCAAAAAGAGGGGTTTCAATAAAAACGTAAGAAAAATATGTGAAATAACAATTGTTGAGAGTAAAACACTTCTAGCATTTTACAGAAAACAACATTCATAGGTACTTACATTTATGTAGGCGGTGGCTTTCCGGGTTTAAAAATGGTGAAATAAATGAAATCGACATGAAGTATAAATACGTATACAGAGGTTCATGAAAGACCGTAACACTGACACGAACACGAAGAAATGAACAAGCTGAACTGTCGCTGAATCGTTTTTTCATATTGTAAAAAAAGGTTCGGAAAGAAATGATAATCGGGATTGGAAAAAGTCGTCTGCTGATAATTCGGAGTTAATGTTTGATTTTATGAGGTGAAATATGGGGGTGTGTAAATTCTCAATATCCGATATTTTGTTAACACATTCTGTTCCATGTCTTGATATCTCAATCATTTCGTTCACAAGTATTTTTTTCAATATTGTCTGTGTTCGAAACCTCCTAGTTTGAGCATATCATTTTACGTTATATTTTGAGTATACAGGGTGATTCAAAAGTAAGCGGCATCCTTTCAGGGGCGTATTCCTTGCATGAATACAAGGCAGAAAGTTCCTATTAATAAGGTTGCGAAAAGGCTTCTTAAGGAAGCTATATGCCCCATTATTGAATAGGACACCAAAAAGACGATTTTCTCTCTATAACTTTGAAATCCTTCACAATGAATTTTCGAAAACTGGTGGTAAATGAGAATCTGAAAACAATTCTGATACTATTGAGAAGAAATTTTCTCAGATATAATTATTTGAATACTTCAAAACAAAACTCTGATTGTGTTTGAAGTACTTACTCGAAAATTATCCATCAAAAGATCTCTGATTATTGGTCGTATATTTTTAGAAATGTTATTGTTAACTTCGTATTCCGTCGACACAATGAAATTAGTCCCAAGTCAAATCTAGTGATTATTCAGAAAAATCAGTTCATAAAATCTTGCAGGTCACGAAATAAAACCCCGGCTCCTGATGGAAAGTCGATACAGGTTATTCCGAGGGTTATTCTCTACAAAACACCCAAGGGTGGTGCTACGTGGAAAAGGGTGGGTAGAGGGATTGATTACATATCCCCTGAGCATAACGACAGATCGATTTTGGTCATAAAAAAATTGGCGGTGAAAATGAGATGAACGAGAAAATTTAAAAAAATTTGAAATCATAAGAGCCGCTAACAAAATTGAGACAATTTTCCTCGCAATTTACATTGTGCGCCTACACACTAATGCCATTTTGGACAGCTGTCTGTCGAAATATTTTGTTGCATTGTAGGGAATCTATGAGTCGGACCCGACCAAGGAATTCCGGAAAATTTCAAGGAAATCCAAATAATTCCAAAGAGTTCCATGAAACTCCAAGGAATTCCAAGGAAATCCGAGGAAATCCAAGGAATTCCAAGGAAATTCAAGGATTTTCAAGAAAATCCAAGAAATTCCAAGGGAATCCAAGGAATTTCAGTTGTGTCCAAATCCAGAGACTTTCAAGGAAATCCAAGGAATTCCAAGGAATTCTAAGAAAATCCGAGGAATTCCATTTGTTTTTAGCCCAGGAATATACCGCATTTCACCCAAGGAATTCCAGGGAATTTTTCAAAATTTTTGTGATTTGCTGTCATCGTATTCTTCTCCAGAATGTCCTCGAGAATGTCACTGTGCTTGAATGTTGAACCCCGAGAACCTAGAGAAAAGAGAAAAATCATCATTTCAAAAATTTCTAGATTTTGCATCAGAGCGGCTCGTTGAATGTGAATCATCAGCCGTATACCTACTACAGAAGAAACAACATTTTCATTTAGCACATCGGCCAGGCATTGTCGAAAACAAACTAAATTTCAAGACAATCAGATATTTTCTGGTTACAAGAAATTCTGCGTTTGACAAAAGAGCAAGTATAAAAGTTATTATAGGTATATAGAAACATGAAGGAAGGAGATATATTATCATTGGTTTAATCATCATTCTAATCAGGAATGACAGAAATCAATTGAACGATATACAAAGAATGGACAATTACCTACCTTTACACCTATTAGGGCGTTCATCGAATGAAATGCGACTGGTCGAATCTTCACTGCTGAACAACTATGGTTTTTCACATAAGTTTACGATGAAATAAGAAGGGAAAACACCTCAGTACAACCATGTAACAAAAACATACAAAGTTCAGAGTTCGTTTCTGTTCGACATTGATTCATTTATTTTATAAACTTAACTTTATTTAACTTACCCTCGCAGAGTGTCCTCAAATGTTGAATGCCGCATTGCTGTGGAGATGATACCCTCGATGATACCACACCATTATTATGACTTAGCACACTTGATTCTTGAACACTTCACCATTGAAAAACAAAAATGTTTTGCACCGTTTTGATAAACAACATCAGCGACAACGGCGAATGGCGGCTATCGACGTATACAAGTCGAATGTGCGCAAGCGTTCAGTTGTCTTCCACCGCTGTACATCACTGCAAGCCTTTTCGGGACAAGCAGAGATTTTCTTGAACCAACATATTATATTGAAATTCATGTCACTTAGGTATAGTGGAGGTTTTCTTGAATTTAGAAATATACTGTTTATGTGGAGTAAATTCACATCAAGAAATTACAGGAAACGAAGCAAGCAAGCCAATTGATTTGAGACAAGTGTATATTGCTCCATTCAAATGAAAAATTCTTGTACGAAACAATTTACTTTCAAGAAAATGGATTTGTTCGATTGAAGAAATCCTTTTTATCTGTGAAGGAATCATAAGGTTTTGACACTTTGATGCTTATTATTTCTAGCATTTTATCAAAATTTCAATTTGTATTCTTTAGATTGTAATCCGAAAGCACCGAACATAAACAGAGACTCTCTGTTTATGTTCGGTGCCGAAAGTATAATAAACTTCATGATAATGATATTTTTTACTTTCAAAAATTTGGTCTTTCATCAATTCAATTTCATTTTTCTAAAACTGTCAGCAGACATTCCACGGCATACCTTGAAGTGAGACGTTATGAGAAGTAGCAACTGGAATCGGAAAAGATGCAAATAAAACGACTCATCGAAGTGGTTCCGGTGGCGAAATCGGATAAATAAAACGCAACTTATTATCAGTATTACCCGAGGTATTACCCCCCCTGAAAATTCAACTTATGACCGCTCCTGAATACTCCGAGTCCTCAGCCACTGAACCTTCCGCCCCATTCCGGCGATTTCTGATGATCTTGATAAATGGAATACATCAGACCCACAATAAAGGTGTTGCTCTCGCCATTGTTTCATTTTAACAATGCGGTTTTTCCATTATTACTTTGCTGTGGGAAGGAGTGGCAAACGTTGCGGCTTTTGACATTAGGGCCCAGCTTCTCTTGAATTTTCACCGCAGCAAATGAAATTTTCCCAGAGAGTAATATACCGGCACTTCACAGCTACGAAACACATGGACTTTTTTTATTCGATACTATGTGACCCGGCAAACGTTGTTTTGCTATATATACAGCGTGTTTTCTTAGTTTTTCAAACAACTATTAATTTTCTCCTTCTTTTCCTCGATCTTTTCAGTTCAGTAATCTATCTCTTTAGTTTTCTAAAATACTGATTCCACCATATTGCATTTTCTAATTATGACGAAGGAATCATAATCTCCGACCCCAAAAACCACCAGATACATATTTTGAATAGAATCGGATCATAACATTCACCTCGTCATTCACCATACTGGATCCGCCATCTCGAATTTTCCATATTTAACAAAATAATCATAATTCCTAACCGCGGAAATCTCCAGAAACCAATGTTGAATAAAATCGGATCATAATTACGAAGCTTGTCTGCCATGTCGGATCAGCCATCTTGAATTTTCTAATTTTGACAAAGGAATCCTCCGGGACCCCAAGAATCCTCAGGTACCAATTTTGAATAGAATCGGATCGCATAATCAATAAACTTGTTCGCGATATTGGATCTGCCATCTTGAATTTTCAAAATTTGACGACAAAATCACAATCTCCGAACCCGAAAACCCTCGTGAAAACCTCTCAGATACCACTTTTGAACAGAATCGGATATAATTACAAAAGTCATCTGCCATATTAGATCCGCCATCTTCAATTTTCAAATTTTGAGAGAAGAAACATAATCTCCTACCCCAAAAACCCTCAGATACCAATCTTGAATATCATCAGAAAGTAATTACAAAACTCGTCAGCTATATTGGATCCGCCATCTTGAATTAAGAATTTCTTGATTTTGACCGAGATTTTGACACAGGAGTCATAATCTCCGATCCCGAAAACCCTCAGATGACAATTTTAAGTAGAATCGGATCATAGTCGGATCATAATTAATTAATTCGTTCGCCATATTGGATCTGCCATCTTGAATTTCGAAACTTTGGGAAAAGAATCATAATCTCCGACCCCAAAAACCCCAGATACCAATTTTGAATAGAATCGGAACATAATTACAAAACTCGTCCGCCATATCGGATACGCCATCTTGAATTTCTTAATTTTCACTTCAATAAGAACCTCCTCCTGACAAATACAAACACAACAAGAAGAGAATTAGTGAAATCCGAGGTGAAATCGGTGCAGTAGTTCACGCCGAGGTTCACGCGTGATGATAGGGATTCATTCATATACTATGCAGGGTGGTAAAAATATAACCTTTTCAAAAATGACTCTGCTGAATTTGCCCGTAACTAGCAAAGCCACAAGTTTCTTTAAAAAAATATGCAGAAAAAAATTCCAAAATAGGAAAGTTATTGAGCTAACAATCTATACTAACACTGTGCCTTACAAAATCGTCATATTTATAATATTATGCTTTTGACAGAAATTCATATTGTACAGTGGATGACGCGTATTTCCACAAATCATCTCGAAAATAGGGTTATTGATTAGCCTTAAATTAGCCATTTAATCTCAATGTATCAAATCGGTGAAAAATCAATGTTTTCAATAATGGCTCTGCTTAGTTCGGCCGAAGATAGCAAAACCACAAATGTTTCTATTATGATAGAGATCGGATAGAGAGGAGCAAGAAAATTGGGAATAGGGTAATAAATTAGCCTAAAATGAGCACTTACATTTCACTATACCTATCAGATCATCAAAAAATATTGTTTTCCAAAAATGACTTTGCTGAGTTCGGCCGAAGCTAGCAAAGCCACAGATTTTTTTGAGCAGAACATTCGGGGATGGGGTAATAAATTAGCCTTAAATGAGCCTGGAATTATGAGATGTGTCTCATGTTGGAATTCTAAAGTGGCTTTGCTAGCTTCTTTGGTATACAGGCGTATTCAAGGTGGATGGCACATTAGACGATTCTGGTGCGTTCTCCAGAAACGAAATGATTACTGCTAGACCCCAAGTGTTATAGGTCAATGAAATCAGCTCTTCAGGGAGAATCTGAAAACGGAATGATATACAGGGTGTTCTATTGAAAAAAATCAAAGTTGTTGCTACTTTTCTATATAAGCGACAACGTAGCAGCGCTGAGAATATTTTAGTTAGAAAGAACAAGGATACATAACTAATTATTCAAGGCACCAACTTTTCAGAATAATCTTGAGTTGCGTTTTCCAGAAACCTCTAATGTGCCATCCACCGTAAATCAGCCTGTACATTATACCGCTGCAAGCCCGTGTGAGAAATGCGACGGTTGCGAGAGAATGGAATGCGATTGCGCTTGACTAACCAACAATTGCCTGCTCGGATACGTTGTCCAAATGTCCATGCTCCGTTGCTGCCTCCTAGGCGAAACCCTAGGACGGTATTCGTTGACTCCGCTTCGAACTTGAAGAATCCTGAACCGGCCATTGTGCCACTGTGTGTGAATATAGGCCGCTTGCAGCTTCTATGTGATGTGGAAAGATGTCTGTTTGACTCTCAGATGTTTGACTGTACACTGTACGAATGCACTGAATTTGTAATTTGTTGTTCGTTGCCTGCTTTTTCACTTCGAAAACCCAGAATGTCTGTATACCTAATGTACTTTTTTACACACTGAAAGCACTTTCCTTTCTATCAGTTCAATGTGCATTGTATAAAAACCAAAATAAAAACACGAGTCTTGCGAAACACTGTTTCCACTGTGTGTAGCGCCGCGCCTGTCTGGCTTCGAATGTGTCCCGTTTGTTAGGTTAAACCTTAGAAAACACGAAAACTCGCGAAAAATTCAACGTTTTCACTGATTGTGTGTGCAAATATCCGATTACAAATGTGAATTTCCGTTTCGAAGGGCCTGATGTTGAGTGTGTCTCTGTAGTGGACTGTACTTTCGGAATTTGTTTATTGCGAATGATTGCGAGTTGCGAGATGCGTTCCCTACAAAGCAAAGTTTGCAAACAGACTAGCGCCAGTGTTGCCGATTCAGAATTTCGATTCGTACTAGAAGTCATTCCGAAATTGTACTAAATTCATTCATCCATCTATAGTCTATAATCAGCTATCTATCATCATCTATATTTTATCCCATAGGTAGTTGAGATATGCTCCAACCACTTGAAAAGAACCTGCATATCTTATATAAATAAGTATCTCGCCATTCGGGTGCGAGAAAAAAATATAAGAAGGTACACAGAAGAGCTGTTGTGTATGGAAGCAAGCCAGGATAATTTGTTTGGGTAAAACCAGCTGTGAATTTCTCAGGAGTTTCGATGTTTCACAAGGTTTTTCTCTCTTAGGCGAAAAGTGTCGCTGAAAAGGATTTAAAGTTAGATCGATGAGTGTTATCACCAGATATATATACTTTCAGAACAGAAATATATGAATGTATGTCATGCATAGGAATTTGTTTTCGTTTTATTCGAAAGTTTCCTAGATATAATGGTAGAAATACAAACATGGCTCCTAGCTAAATTGTTCAACTTTCGATACGTGAAATCGATAATTATTCATCAGAAATCTGCGGTGGTATTATTTGTCGCAGTTTCTCAGAATAAGATATGAAAATATCCTTGGTCCTGTTTAGTGAGTACAAAAGAAAAGCACTTATAGTCATCATCGTTGCTTAGGTATTCGCCAGATTGTCAAGAAAGTTAGTATACTAATAACATTATATGGCTAATTAGGATACAAGCATATTGAACATTATTTCCCAAACTGGGATAATTAGCAGATTACAGTTTTCAAGCAGCTAACATGGAAGAAATCTAATCTCCATGGCATGCAAAATGTATGTAAATACATTGAAATGTTTCAGTATAACGGAAGTTTTTAGAAACAATATTCACCTTACCGCTATCGAATTTATTAAAATTCTAAACTCTGTACTGTACTGTACTGTTGTTAAATTTGTGGAATTTGTTGAATTCAATAGGGTTTGACCATAGATTGAAAAGACCATCAAATAATTTGAGTTGAAACTTCAACCAAAGCTCTGGCCGTTTGTAACAGCTCAGCAACCGATAGCTCTTGAAGTTTTTGGGGTGGAACGATGAAACAATAATAATTAATCTTCCCTCCTGGGCCGACCAACATCTAACAACGATTTCCTACCGTGTGTATCGATTCATTTGTTCTACGATTCAATTGTCTTTGTCGGTCACGATAATTTGTGATTGGTATCGCTCGTGCGAGTGACCTATAAAAGGGGGTAGAACCGAGACAAATTGGGGATGAAATTGGTGGAAATGGCCCATAATATTCCGTAGTTACAGTGGAGCTGTGTTGTTTATAAGGCCAGTCACACACATCGAGGAAGGGTTGGAGGTGGACCTATTTTTTTTTTATATTTTTCAATACAGTGGTGTTTAAATTATATTTACACGAGCATATCGAAAATAGGTGGAATTCCAACACTCTCATGATGAAATTTACTCACTAGGTACACACATAATAATAATTTCTCCATTGAAGATGATACATTGTTCCAATTCTAAATACTTCGAATATCTCGAATGTAGAAAATAATTCATTCGGAATATTCATTTGGTTCCATCATATACTCTCTATTCAAGTAATTCAACAATATCTAGAGGGTAAAACTACAATTCATGAAAGACATAACTCGAAATTCCTTGTTCCAAGACAGTATAAGAAATATTTCTTCATTAAAGAAATGAGCTGAATATTTTTATCAGAAGTAGGGGATTTGAAATTCCATATTCTTTGAATCAATCCTTATTCATTCTTGAATATCATTGCATTTCCGTTTTCTAGGTTGTGTTGCCACTCGTACGAATAAGTAACCATTTATAATTATTTCAACTCAGCCAAGTCTAGAAATCTTCTCGAATGTTATTCATGATCTCTTCCATACCTATATATCTACCAATTATTATCAATTCAGAATTATGATTGGGTTTTTGTGTATTATTTCCCTGTTGGTCCTGAAAAAAGTT
Source organism: Phaedon cochleariae (assembly GCA_918026855.4). Classification (NCBI taxonomy): domain Eukaryota; kingdom Metazoa; phylum Arthropoda; class Insecta; order Coleoptera; family Chrysomelidae; genus Phaedon; species Phaedon cochleariae. The sequence continues at coordinate 61,042,427 of OU896708.1, forward strand.
AAAAAAATATAATAGCACAATTTAATAATGATACATATTGATTATAATATTTCAAGTTCGTGAGATCCGCGGAAGCATATGGTCTTTTTGACCTAAAATAACGGTCATTTTTTTCTTCACTCTTTATCGTTTTCAAATGTTTCAGCACTGGTCTACCATATTTGGCGCCAGTTTTAAAATCTTCCATACCTTCCTGCCGGACCCTGTATTCCCCACTTACTATACCCAGACTTTGAGATAAAAAAAACTTACGCCACAGACCGAAATATGTCACAAAACTAACCTCTGAACGTCACAATCTCCTATTAATGCCATCGAAAAAAGCTGAAGCGATACCCAAAACCAGCAATCAAAAAATCTTGGGAACTCCATCCACAGCGTCTAAAACCACTCATTACCTGAGCAGCAAGTCCTTGCAAATAGACAACCTCGTTTCAGAAGACCATCATACTCCTGTACCTCCTTCATCTCCGAGAGAACTGGTTCCCGATGTTTTAGTAACCCCGATCCCTAGCAAATTTCCACCCCTTAAGAATGTGAAGCTACCCATTGTGAGACAGGTGAGTCATTTGCACGTTTAGGGAGAGAAGAAAATATTTCCTCACGCGTATCAAATTTCAAGGAGGACAGGTAATATTCTCACAATACGAGCACTTCCATGTGAGCAAATAGGCTCATGTGAACCCTAAGACCCATGGATGGTGAAAGGCAATTGAAAATCTGACGGGAAATTTGCAATGAACTGAGGGAAAAAGGATTCACTTGCCCTAAGTCAGTATTCTTAGTATAATTAGACAACAAATGTTACTAAGCGGATTTCAGACCAAGGACGATAATTTTTTTGTATCGAGACAAAATATAGTAGAACTCATCGAAAAAGGAAGTGAATTTAACAAAAATGAAAGAAAATATTAATCACGGGCAATCTGAGGTCATCACATTGTGCTGTTGAACAATGCACAAAAACTGCAGCGAGAGACGCAGGAATCCGATATTTCAGGTAGGTGATACATTGTGACCTAAAAGTACTGTAGTCACTCACATATAGTTTTCATTTTGATATGTTATCGTTTCTCATTGGAATCTCTTCTGCAATAGCAGCTACTGGTACTGGTACTGGTGGGGACGTTTGCACGTCAGCAATTAGTCCCTAATGGGTGGGACCTTTTTGTAAGTCCCAAGGTTTTTTCAATGACTGATGTGGTTCGCTTATGAGAGCTGGCTAACATCCTTTTCAGCTCTCTTTCAGAGTTTTTCGGCTCTGTTTTGTAAACTAGTAATGTACTCACTACCATATGCTGCAGTGGCAGGCCTGTTAGCTATTCTCGTTAACCCCCGTTAGAGACCGAGGTCCACTAAGCAACTGGCCCGCTCTCATGCTCAGCTGGTAGTTTTCCACACCCACCTACATACACCGTCCTACTTCTTCTCTGATGCTCACAACCACATCATCATCATCTCTTTCTGCGTGTTCTGTGTAGGCTTTGTTACTAACTCCATGCGCCACTTTCGGAGCAGCACTGTTAATTGGAACGCAACAGCGAATCGTGCAGAACTATCCCCAATAGCAATGCAATAGCAGCTAACAAAAATACTCATGAAATTTTTTGAAAGAAGGCAAGAAGATTGGATTCGTGCAATCAAACGGGAGGACTGGTCTGATCTGCCGACGAAATATGATCGTGTGTGTTGAGACATTTTCACTTTATTGCCAGTATTAGCTTATATTGCAGAAGTGGCAGAAGAAATTTCAATGAGAAATGACAACATTCCATAATGAAAACTATGTGAGATGACTATTTACCTTGCAAATCATATTCCTTCGTCTCTCGCTGCATTTTTTTTTTGCAACATATAGTACAACAGCACAATGTAATGGCATGCTTGAATTAATGAATAGCCCAAAAAACACGATTTGTATGCCAAAATATTGTGAATAACTATCTCGATCTTCGATATCTCGATCCTTTGATTCCTTTGTGGAGAAATAAGAAAAGTGAGGTTGTGTTTCAATATTTTACAGAAAAATGAGCTTCTGATTCGATGTTTTACCTCTGGGGTCGGTCATCGTGCACGCGACCTATAAAAAGGTGCGTATCTCTTGTGAATACACTTTTTTCACATAACCTCAACATTTATGGGAAAAATCCATGTAACCAAGTTTCTGGTTTCCCATTTTTCTTCAACAAACAAATGTTTTTTTGCAAAAAAATGTGTTTCTGCTCGAAATTTGTTTAGCATCTTCTCCAAATATGTCCCAAATACACATTTTCTTATCTGAATAGTTTTTTTCCACCTTATTTTGACTTAATATCGAAAAAGTATCCTAATTTTCAGTAGAAAATTCTCGCGTCAAAATATCTGCTTTAATAAAAAAGTCGGTGAGCTTTTTGTTCATTGGAATCGCTTCTTCCTGATGATGTATAAGATATATACATTACTAGGGTAAATGTAATCACAAAATGCAAAAATACGAAACTCGAATCCGATATTTTTTTTATTTTGAGCTATTTTTATAAGATTAACACATTTACTCGAAAAACGTAGGATTTCATGTTACATCGATGAACAGAATTCCAAATCCACTAAGATTGCAAAGAATATGCGAAAATCGTTGTTCTAAATGATGAAGGGGATTCCATTAGAGAAATGTGATTGTTGCTTTTTCGTTTCTTTTTTTTTCACGGTAATGTATATACTTAATATTTTACCCCATCAGAAAGTAGAGATTTAAACGATCAAAAAGACCAATTTTCCAACCATTTTGCTCAGGATATTGATTGGCTGCTGTTCGATCAAAAACAATGCTTTCACATGCCTTTGGGACATATATGCAGCCAGCTCTTGGACTAATAGGTCCATTTTGTCTCTACTCACTACCCGACATAATGACAAGCCACACAAAATGGAAAATGGTCGACACGAGAGAAGCTGTTCCGATAATGACGATTCTATATAGTAGAAACAATAAAGAAGTTTAGTCGATATTCAATGACAGTGACCGTGACTAGACCGTGACTAACAAGATCTTCTAAAGTTTGTAGTAGTTTTATTAACCCTTGATTACTCGCGCTAATTAATTCGAACTTTTTCCCGCGCGGTGTATTTTGTACACCATCACCATGAATTTGACTTGTTTTTAGGTGAAACAAAAACGTATGCTTTCCTAACCCCGCACAAGTTTCGACTTATGAGGCGTTGGATCCAGTGCTGGGTCCAACGTGGAAATGCAATTACAAAAAAAAAAAAAAACAAAAGTCACTTTGTTTTTAGTGCGTCCACATAATACACAACTAACGTGTATATATACAATATTGAATACCTAGATAATTTACCATATTTCCCACGCAGTGTATTGTATTCTAGGCACCAACGGGCACCAACGTGACAACGCGTCAAAATTTAAGTAATTAAGGGTTAATATTCTTATAAACTATAGTCCAATAGGGCATGATGCATCGGACTGTATGATAATGAAACCATAAAAATTGTTATTTTATATATTTTTCTCAACTTCAGAGTCGAATATCTTATTTTCACCATTCTGAGGCTTGTCATTGTCTCACATTAAGCCCGTAAATTATTATGATTTTGAGTATGAGAAATTGCGAAAAATCTTGTCGTTTGTAGGTGGGGGTGAAAGAAGCAATCAGGGTACTATCGGAGATTTTCGGGTGCACTGAATACCAGCTTAATCTCATCCAGTTTTGGTTCCTGGACATCCTGGCTGATTGTATTTGGCGAGCTCAGGACGAATTCCGATTTTCCGATCGTGACCAGAAAATCATTTTGGAATGGATTTTGTACACCTTCGACTTGATGAGAGGTGAGTGTCAATCCATATTCAATAAAAAAGGTATAGGAAGTGGGCTGGTCATCGAACTTCATTCTCTTCCTCCATAATTTTTCTCCATTTGGGGGTTCGAATGTAACACAACCTCGTCAAAGGTGTATTTAACAGCCAAAAGCGGCGTCCATTTTTCTTTAAACAAGGCCTACTAGATCACATCTAGACGCTGAAAAATTCAGAATCTATATATTAGCGACTTTTTCAGAGAAAACCCGCGTACACCACTGGCCTAGTAGGCGTTGGTTTTTTTTTGAAAAATGAACTCCGCTTTGCCCTATTTCTCACCTTTACATTTCAGAAACGAAATCCTGAAAATCGCTGCATAAATGAAAATTTCATGAGGGTAGCCCGTTTTCGAATGGGTCACTCTGTATACAGGATGTTTCTAAAGTACGTGTAGAAAATTCAGAAGCATGTTGATGACGCTGCCAGTTCTACTGAATCTTCAGTAAATATCCTGATTTGGATATTGATCTACTTCTTCTTTATACGTCCATGTATCTACTTGTCTACTGAAACATTTAATAATCTACTGACGAATATTTTGACACTCACTTCGTATTATATCAATCAATCAATCAATCAATCTGTGCTTCATTGTCCAAGAATATTGTTCTTATTGACAAAGCTTGAATGATTAATTATGTAGTGGAAGAATCCATTTCGTAAAAAAAAGTGAAGAATATAACAGCACAGTACAACTGTACTACTGTACATAATCAATAGGAAAAAATAAACAAAACAATTACAGATACATACATAATATAGGTAACAATATATAATTGAATGAAAACTTAATTTAATATCACATACAGCTTTCTCCTGATCTGAATTTTGTCATCATGAATGCCTTTGAAATGAGGAAATCTTTAATACTCTTCCAAAATGTTTCGGGTTTTCTGCTTGTCTCAAATATTCTGAATGGTTATAATTACCTATATATTATTAAAACTGTCATTTGCAGTGGTCAAATTAATTTTTTACGAAATCCGATAGATACGTGTGGACTTTTTTTATAGCTTGGAGCGAACGAAAGGGAATCCCTATAATGATCAAATAACATCGTGCGTTTCTAGGCAGGATAGGGACAGGAGGTAGGTATTGGAATTTTTTTTGAACTTCTGGAGATTATAATATGTTGTTGGGAATACTTCCTCAGGCAATGAATTCCAGAGCCTAGCCGGTCTATGGATGTGAATATAAGTGTTTGAGGTCGAGACCATAATAGACAATGTTTCGCCTCCGGTACAAATAAACTATTTAAGTTTTTTTTCGAATTTTTTGGTGTAGACATTTTTTTGTCTTGTTGGCAATGCAGTGTTGAGTAATAATCCATTGTAATATGGGCTTCTACCAACGTTTGTAAGTGTCAATGTTGGGAGGAACGAGGGAGGAGAAAGGATCATATTCCCCTTTGTTTGGAGATCGGAAGAAAATCGATGGAGGTGTCACCTTTCGCTTTTTCACAGGGTGTATCGAATTTCGACCGACAACGCTGCAAATCAGGTGGTATAGCCTTTGGAATTTGATGAAGAATTAGGTCGGCACTTGAGGTTCAAGAACGGAGAGTTTCACGAATACAGGGTGTTGAAGTTCAAATACAGAAATCATTCTTGACAATTATTTAATTATTCCTCTCAGTTTTTGAAGATATATCTTCAGTAGCTTGGGTCATTCCATCTAGAGTGCGTTATATCTTCCTTTCGTTGAAAAAATTAAACCGACCTAATCAGTTCTCGATATATTTAGCACGAAGAATAAAGTGGAATTATTGCCATTTTTAATAATAATAATTTATAAAAATGTTAGTTTTACTTCTTTCTTAATGAAATAATAATAGGAATACGCATAGTCAACTCACCAACAAGAAAACCATTGTTTTAGAAATCTGCTTCTGAAAATGACGAATTACTATACAAAATCCCAAATGTAATGTGTATTTCTAGAATGAAATAGAATAGAATAGAATAGAATAGAATAGAATAGAATAGAATAGAATAGAATAGAATAGAATAGAATAGAATAGAATAGAATAGAATAGAATAGAATAGAATAGAATAGAATAGAATAGAATAGAATAGAATAGAATAGAATAGAATAGAATAGAATAGAATAGAATAGAATAGAATAGAATAGAATAGAATAGAATAGAATAGAATAGAATAGAATAGAATAGAATAGAATAGAATAGAATAGAATAGAATAGAATAGAATAGAATAGAATAGAATAGAATAGAATAGAATAGAATAGAATAGAATAGAATAGAATAGAATAGAATAGAATAGAATAGAATAGAATAGAATAGAATAGAATAGAATAGAATAGAATAGAATAGAATAGAATAGAATAGAATAGAATAGAATAGAATAGAATAGAATAGAATAGAATAGAATAGAATAGAAAATAGAATAGAATAGAATAGAAATGTATTCAATATGGAATACATCCTAATATTATAACAATTCCAATAGCATAACAACAAACAGCATAACACTATATAGTTTCTTGATTGAGTTATATAGAAAAATAAATATTGATTTTTTTTTCTCTTACCATAGCAAGTGTCTTTGTCTCAGGTACTCGTTGATACATTTTTTTAAAGAAATTCCATCAGAAATTTGATGAATTCTATTCACATTCACGATTTCATGGGTGTCGTTGAAAGGTCCTATAAGAGAAATAGGTACTTACTACAACCCCTGTTAGACACACTAGATAAAATTTCCAAAAAGGCTATCCGAACAAGAATTTACGTATTTGGAATAAGTAATATATGCAATCATTAGCAAAATCTGAATCCATAAAATTTGTGCGATTTGTTTAGAACTAAGGAATTGAAGATCTATTCCCTATACCTTATCTTTTATCAAATCATTAGTGCTATCCCCTGTCCATGCGATGTTGGTCGAATTCACTATCACCCAGTACAGGTATATGTATATCGGGCCCTGATGATGTGTAACTATATACCGGGCAAGGAAGTTCACAGGAAGTTTCGAAAAAAAAAACTGGTTATTCAGAAGAACAACAATGTCAATGTCAAGTCACCATCAATTATAATCAAGTTAACAAAAATATGTTAGAGTCCTGTCGTTGAATATAACATAATAGGAGGAACCCATGATATTACAGTTCATTTTTGACTTCTTCGAGCAACCAGCATGTCTAAATATTTCTTATTCTCCATAACAAAATATGATGTGTAACATTGTGCTGAATGCTGAAAACTAAATGTTGTATCGGTGGTAACGAAAGACCACGTCCACAAGTCATGCGTCGTGTTGTCACATTCACCGATTCAAATGTCCTCTAGTGTGAATTGATATAATTATTATTAACACAAATTTATTATAAGCTATTAGCCACGAATCATAAGGAACATTTCGAGACAATTGAATTTTTATTCCTAATCAGGAATATTACCAACTAATATCTCTGAAGTTCCCAATTGTAGGTGGAAACCGCTATGAAATGGACGGGTCTTGAAACGGACAGTTGTCGTAGTTGCTATGTGTTTGTATGACCGCATATTTCACATTCACATATGGCAACCCTGTACCCAGATCCCACTACGACCGAAATTGCGCGCCGACGCAGTTGATTCTGAGTCGACAGCATGCATGTTATTATTATCAGGTGAAAAAGTAAATTATTTGTGAAAATAGTGAACTATGTCACAGGTAAGCTGTTGAAATTAAGTCAATTTCAGATTGATGAGATCAAAACTAAGTTACTCTAGTACATGAATGTAGAGGTAGATCTCGTGGAATATTTCTCAATTCTATTTTCGTAATGTCATTCTGAGGTTAACTGTGTGTTGTTTTGAAGTGGACATCAGACGCTGCGTTGAAGTGGACGTCTGATTCTGATGAAGAAGTTCCGCTGAGTCAACATTCCCGACTTCCGAAATCTAAACCCAACAATAAACAACACCAATTCATACCAAAGGAGAACAAAAACCCTAATACTCGAACCAAAGACGACAATACTGCGATTGAACAAGATAACTGTGTTTGTTGCAAGGCAGCATTCTTCATGGGCACATGAAACTTGTGGCCTTCAGCGTATTCGACATTTTTATTGTAATAACTGTTCCTAAGATAGTTCCTGTTCGAATAAAAGTTATTTTTGAAACAATTAATGTTCTTTATTGCGAATATAATTTTCAAAACCACTACTGTCCTCTTCAAAACCTTCACTGTCCGTTTCAATACATCGATGTTTTGAAATGGACGAAAGCAACATTTTTCGAATTTGAATATTACTCAGACCATGAGGTTGTCTGAATTTTTTTTTCAGTTTATTTCACAAACATATTGATGGAACTTTCCGCTCATGCAGTTTTGAATAATTTAATGGTCTATAAAATTTTGATTCTGTTGTTTTTCTTAAAGTGTCCACTTCATAGCGGTTCTCCCCTATTTCAGCACATGGCAACTGTTTGAAAGTGACTTGAAAACCGACCAAAAAATCCTTAAATAATATGAAATTGAATGGTTTTTGAGTGATGATTCTTTTCAAGAAATATTGAAAAATCAGTCCACTCGCTTATTTTAGTCCACCGTGTTTATTCGGTTTCAATTTCAACGTGATTTATTTCTCGGAATGTTTCTGGATCCAATTTTCAGATGAATATTACCATTCGTGGGTTAGCTGCGTGGGTACTTCGTTGATTTTCGCAATCACAGTATGAAACGAATGCAAGATTCGCCAAATCAAATTATACAGCAAACTGCCTCGGTAAAAATACGTAAAAATCCAGTGAAAATATACAATTTGCAATGCCATAACGGACAAACAAATGAATCGAGAATTGAGAATATAATTCAGACGGAGAATTAATGTATATATAGTCGTCCATGGAACGGTTATTTCGAGATCTCATCATTTTATATAATGTACAAGGTAATGCAACTTTTTTCAGAGACAAACAAGTGGGTGATTCACGTTTTACGGTACACACTGAAACTGGTGATTGATCTCATCTTTTTTTTTTCTATCAATTGAAATATTTCGCTCACTTCTAGAGATATTGGTTTGAAATTCGGTCGATACTTCCTAGAAGATGGGTGATACGTTTTTGAGGGTAGAGGCTTCTTTATTCTCTCAAAACTCTTTCGAAGTACACCTTCCAGTTACCAAATAGAAACAAAAAATAATCAAACCTTGACAGCCTGGTAGATTTGCTACTGATCGAGATCGGACTCATGTTGATGTAACCTTTTTTAATGAAATGATGTGATCTATCATCTATTTCAGTATGTACCTCAAAAGCTGAATCACCCTGTATACAGGGTGGATCTGAAAGTGAGGTTCATCTCGAAACTGGCTTTATATCTTATCTAAATTGAATTCCTCCTATAAAATATTCAAGATAACGGAGGTTCAGGTATTCAAAGGTTTGAAGAAGACTCCAACTATAAACCATTTTGTTCACATTTTCTCAAAAAACGCAAAAAAGTCAATATAAGTCCAGCACTAGATAATCTACAGTTGCCATATTTAATCAAAAAAATTATTCAAAGCCCCTTTTTACATTCAAAACCTATTGATTTTCGTTGTAAAGTGAACTTATCTTACATTTTTTACTTAAAAAATTCTTGGCCTAACAACTTATTTTGGCGAGATATATACCCCGATAAATAAAAAAACCTCTCTTTCAGATTCACCCTGTAGAGAAAATTTACCAAGTAAAGGGTCCTTTGAGAAACTACAGGGCTGTATTCATAGTTTTATCCATATCTTGGGAACCACAGTGATTCATTCAGTTCAGATCATTCTCTTTTTACTGATTTTTATAAACTCTGCAAAATCGTGGCATCAATATTTGAGGGATCCCGACCAAATTTCACTGTGTATTTTTTTCTCAGAGGACTTTTTGGATTAAATTGTTATAAATTGCGGAAAACTCGAATCACAGGAATTGAAAAATATACAGTAAGTCTGTAACATATGGGGAAAATGAGCTTTGAGAATTTTTTCTCGGGGATTAATGACCGGTAACCTGAAAATCAATTTTTACACAATCATGTCACTACTCACTGGTGTATTCGTAAATTAATGATACATGGTATGACTGAGTCATTCGGTCTGGATTTGGATTTGTCAGTTTTGTAAGAATACCAAATATCATCACGGTATAATTAATTTGAAGCGAAAACTTAACCAAGGAGTGAGGATTATTCTGAATGCTGTGGTATGCTGATGGATTTTGGAAACTATCTCCTAACCGAATTTTCAGATAATAATATATCTGGAGGATGTTAATAATAACAGAGATACACACAAACACACTTACAATAATTCTTTAATTGCGAAATATCGGTTCAAAAATGCCATCAAGGAGGAGTCGACAAAAAATTTCGAAATCAAAGTACAATAATATCAAGCGGAGTGAAGACGAAATGACGAAACTGACTGCCCACAATTCTTCGTTTATTCTAGGGGTAATGTGAGGTTTTTCATACCGCTGTACGACATAAAAAGTTTGGGACTATTCAAGGCAATGTTATTGGGAACTATTCATATAGTGTGCTGTAACACCAAATATTTCATGATAACTGTGAAATCTATGCTGTGAACAACTTTATTGGGTGTGTCCTTCTCATCGGAGTCTCAGCATTTGGGAGTTATTTTATTTGTTGATTTTTCAAGTCTCGATCCAATAATTTTTAACATTTTCGTGACCTCTGGAAGATTCCAGATTCATTTTGTAATGACGACATTTTCCTAGAAAATTGTGGCATAGCTATGTCCCTTGCGTAAGTTGAGGATATTGTCTTCCTGCTATGACGACATTTCTCTAGAAAAAATGTGATATAGCCAGTATATCTATGTCGTTTGTCTTTAGAGATATCCTTAGCTTTTTTTTATTAGTTTATTCTGAGTGACTTCATGTTAAAAACATCAAATTCCCAATTTCATTGCTCATGGTGGGTTTATGCAGCAGTTTTAAGTCTTTACTTTTGACTCGTAAGTTTTCAGTCGTAAGGGGAAACAGTGCCGGTTTTACCAGGGGTCTTTTGGATGCTATAGCACCAGGCGGCTGTATGAAAATAAGACTGCACATCTTTTTTCATCAGTCATTATCTGGATATTTCGATTTTTTACGTGAAAGATTTGATCACCACATTCATGTTAAGAAGTGAATCATCCCAAGGAAGGCACAATTAGGAGAAAAAATACGGCAAAAAGTTCAAACCAGAAAAAAAAATGGCGAACAGTGTTTCATTTCAAGTTGCAGATTTGATCCGACTTCCACCTACAAATCTTGTTCAGAATCATTTGACTTTCTGTTCTGAACTGAACTACAAAAAAAGTATGTAGAGGATGTAGACAAATTTGTTTCGGACGAATGTTATTCATCTGAAAAAACAGTTTTCTCTTCTAGAGACTGAAGCAGAATCTTATTTTCTGGAATTAGTCCAAGTTCTACATGAGAATGATGTATATAATATTTTCTTTTCCTAATATGAATATTCGTTTTCGAAATTTATCAGCTAACAATTTTGTCTTATGCAACTCAAACAAGATCTACTGAATGAAACTAATGTATAGAGCTTGTGAAGAGTATCATACATACAAAAAATGGTGTGCGTAGAACTTCTATGGTATAAGTACACTGTTTATATGATTATGCCGGTCTTATGGTACGCGACACCCGGGACGCGAGTTTTTTACTCCCATCTCAGAAAACGTCCAACGATGCCTATAGAATTTATTATCACTCACAATGTGTCATGGGAAATAACAAAGACCTGCGAATGATTAGGAATATTGTTGAATCTGAAAGGCGGCGAGTCCATCAAAGCACCAGGCGGCAAATCACCTGAGGAAATGGCGATTCATGCAGCAATCATAAGGACTGTCATATCATAAAAAAAACACCTTCATTAGCTCATTTTGTTCATTGTTTACCAGTTTTATACATGTTTGAGGTCACACAGAACAGTTTTTTCTATTATTCAGCAATTATAAATATCTGTTTTGGATTCGAGTTGATTGAAACAGACACGGAAAAAAAGGATTTGTTGCATCAACAAATTATTTAAACTTGAGTTATTTTTGTTGGATCAACCAGATACATGATTATTCCATGAAAGCAGCTTGTTCAAATCAAGAATGTAGTCTAATCAAATCAACAGTATAATATCAATTCCATCAACAAAATATATGGTTTCTTCAAAAACAAATTGTGTCGATTCAAAATGATGTCGATGTTGATTCAACTATAAACATTTCGTTGATTTGATCAAACAATGATCATTTTGATGAGAATATATATTTGAATCAACATACAAGTTATCTTATCCCGATGTAGCAATGAACTCGTTTCGAACGGATGATTTGCTTGAATAGAGCAACGAAATATGTAATATCAATGAAATATTTTGTTCATTCTACATCAACTTAAATTTTCGCCTCTAGATGGCGATCATTTCGCCTCGTCTATGCCTACCTCGAGTTCATTATATACGTAAAGCCTGATTTTTCGTGTTTGAAATATCAGCTGGATAAATGGAACTTAGGATTAGTAGTAATCCGAAATAGTTTTTCATCAGCTGAAGAGAAGAAAACACTAAAGATCTATGCTAGGAGTCGACTAGTTTGTTGAACAATTTGTCGAATGGATATATAGTTTCTCTTGAATCAACAAAATATTTAATTGAATTAACAAAATATTTCATTGAATCAACTAAATATTTCATTGGTTCAACCAAATATTTCTTTGAATCAATCAAATATTTCGTTAAATCAACTAAATATTTGATCGAATCAATATCATGTTATTTTGAATCAAACAAAATGTTTGTTTGAGCCAATTCAATCTCTCTTTATAAACAATTCATGGATGTGCTTGATTGAAGAAGATCCAGAGTTCATACAAGTCATATTTACTTGATTCAAACTTCAAATTCTCTCTGAAACAAGATATAGAATTACTCATTTCAAGATTATATTTTGTCGTGCATATATGACACTTTTATTTGCTCCATTCAATTAAAGTTTTTAGTCGAAAATCGTGAGAAATGAATGTTGGTCAACTTCTCTTACTGTTTATGACACGTATATGAACATTTACATTGGAAAGCAATGACTCACGACTTGAAACTTGAGAGTTGAAACAGCTGCATAAATCCAGCATCAATACTAACGTAGTTATAGAATACATCTTCGAAGTCATAAACACTTAGATGCCCTATGAGTTCAAATATTTCCTGTAAAACAATATCTCTCACAAATCTAATGAGCATTCCAGCTTCTAGTTTCGACCTTAATTAAAACATCTACTATGGCTCCCTCGCAAGTGCTACAGTTTCTCTTGCAACACACGTTGAGGAGCCCGTCGAAAAAGCTCTGTTTGCATTAATCCTCCAAAACTTCTCGTTCGGAAGTTCTGACTGCGAACTCCGAGTTTCGCGAGATCAAGCAACTTATCTAATGACTTGATATATCCACAGCTCAGCACCTGAACTTGTCCAGAAAGAAACTGTTTCTGGTGTTCGCTGAAGCGATTTCTATAGCTGAGGATTACATCGAGTCCGGATGTTCATCGGTAAGTTGAAACTATCCCTTAGAAAAATAAGTTGATATTGATGGTTTCCATCATAAATACGGGATGTGATACGAAGTAGCACGAGGTGAGCACATTTTTCAATCATATTCCCTTTTTTGCTTTCTTTGCTGGGGTATGTAAGACTGTGTATACATACAGCTTAGAAAATAGAGTTTGAATAAACATGTGTCCCATGTGAATTAATGTGAATGGCAGGGATTAACAATTTCAAAAAATTACAATTAAACCTTGTGTTGGCTGGTTGTTATGCCGAACTGAACGACAAGTTATCCATTTAAAATTATTTTGGAACTTCCGTTTTTTTTTGTATTGTAACTGCATAGTGATTAGAGAATACATAGATTAAGAGTCGTTAATCAATGGAGAATATAAATGAAATACACCGAAGCAAAATCGTAACATCCGTTATAGACATGACGATATGTCGAATTCCCAAGAATCACAAATATTAGCTTTTCCTGATGAAATTGTGACCCACGATAATAAAGTCAACAGTTATCAAACACCTTTTTGATTTCCTTTTCCAGTAACAATTTTGTGTAACGTAGGTACCTCTTCCCGAAGAAATATTTTCGATAAGGATGAGAGGAAGTTGCACAGAAAGTTCGGAGAGTTCAATAACTTCGGGATTATCTGGATCGGTCGTGTATCGAAAATCTGGATCGTCCAGCGGGAGTTTCCTAGCGATCAAATTCCAGGAAAACGCCAAGTATTTCAAACTTCCAGGAAAAACTTGTGTTTGGGATACTGATGATGAATGTGAGCATCCATATATGAGAATTCGTCCACGTTATTCATCGGAATTTCATAATTACCTATCTAAAGTGCTTTTCTCTGATGTTCCTCCCCTCCCTTTCATTTTCAGAACAGGTCAACTGAAAAAATTGAAACTTGGAATAATGAAATTGATGCATGATTACTATATTTTGGAATAAGGTTTTCCAGGCTGAGGTCTTTGCCATTCTGGCAGTAACGGGAGGCAAGAGGTGAAAGAGGGACCAGAGCAGAAGATCTACATCTGCTCGGATAGTCAGGCGGCTCTCAGGGCTGTCTGCCATCCTAAACCAAGCTCAGCTTTGGTGCAGGAATGTGGCGATGCTCTTGAGAAACTAGCTGAACAGAAGAAAGTCGAACTAGTATGGGTTCCGGGGCACAGGGGGTGCCCGGGAACGAGGTGGTCGACGAGCTGGCTAGAATCGGATCCGTGACACCGTTCTGGGGACCGGAGCCTGCACTGGGCATAACAAGAAGAAAAACTTCGTCTGCCCTTAACAAATGAGCCGACGAGGCACTAGAAGGATATTGGAGGCGTGAGAGACCTGATGGCCGGTCCAAGCAAGCCAAAGACGGCTTGGTTACTGGGCAGGGATCGCCAAGTCCTGCGCCTGCTTATAGGAATACTGACAGGGCACAACAGGTTACGCAGACACTATCACTCATAGGTGTGGAAGATAGCCCCACTTGCCGGGAATGCGGAGAAGATGAGGAGACATCACTTCACTTCCTCGGAGAGTGTGAGGCGTATGGAAGAATGACATTCGGAATCTTTGGAGTAGATAAACTACAACAGGGAGATTTGGTCGAATTAGAGTGGACGGACATCCTGACCTTCATCAGAAGGACGGGAAGGAAAAGAGGGATGTGTAGATATGTGGAGAGCAGAGGTTGGCAGAAAGGGCCCATGGGGGCCTTCTTGCCTGGCTACAGCCTCCCCACAATACTACTACTACTACTACTATATTTTGGAGTGAAATTAACACATGAAAATTTCGAGATGGCGACTGGAGATGGGAAAGGGGTCTTGTGACACATTCTTTTGAAATTCCCGACGACTACATGACAACCCTAGAATATAAAGTCAATATCTCCAGCTACTACAAAATGGCGAAAAATGTAATGGTTGCCTGAATACAAACATATTAATATGCATATTGTATTCCAACAAGATGCAGCACCACCACATCACTGCAGACAAGTTCGAAGCTATTTGGATAATACTTTCTGATATACTTTCCCAGGTCGTTGGATTTGCTGTCGAGGCTCTACGTAATGGCCAGATCGCTGGCTGACTTTTTTTATGGGGCTATTTGACGCAAAAAAAGTACGAAACTGAACCTGCTTCAATATTGGATATACGACAGAGAATGATAAATATTTGTAGAAATATCGACGCGTAACTGTGTTCGAAAGTGTTCAGCGGGAAATATCGGATAAGCTGTTCTTATGTCAAGAAGTTCAAGGCAACCATTTCGAGCATCTTCTGAACTGAACTCATTTCCTCAATTTATGAAGTTGAAAGTCGAAGTATTCAGGCATTATACCGGGTGGCACAGGTTATCGGGCCACCCCTGTAACTTCTGCATTCATCAACTGATTTTTCTGAAATTCGGAACAGTTAAATAAGCAACTATTCCGAATTTGATCACATTACAATCCAATATGGCGGACTTCCGGTTTTTCTGGAAATGCCAGCAATTTTGTTTTTTCAAATGGAACACCCTGTATATTTTCACAAATTCAAGTTCAACAGGTCAAAATAAGTGCAATCTTGATGTCAAATGTCATTTATTCCACAGCCTACCTAGTTGAAAAATTATTCTAACTGCAAGGAAATTCATAAAATACTTGTTGATTTTTTAATGTATACAATTTGTTACTGCACCGAAAAACAAAAATGATATGTCATTTTGTTCCTTAATGTATGTTCTAGAAAGACGGGTAGGTGGCCCATAGGGGTTCCATTTGAAAAAATATAATTTTTTATCAAAAAGTGATGTGGCTGAATTGATTCCTGGATAAGTGACACAAAAAATAATTTTTCAGAAAAAATTATGTTTTTCTGTTATGTGTGACTCATTATGAATAGTCTTGATCACATCTCATTTATCCACGAGGTAAAATGAAAAAACAATTTTAATTTAAATTTTTTCGAAAAAATTACATTTGAAATAGAGATTGCACTTGTTTCGACCTGTTGAACTTGAATATGTAAAAATATACAAGGTGTTTCATTTGAAAAAACAAAGTTGCTGGCATTTCCAGAAATACCGGAAGTCCGCCATATTGGATTGTAATGTGATCGAATCCGAAATAATTGCTTATATAACTGTACCGAATTTCAGAAAAATCCGTTGACGAATGCAGAAGTTACAGGGATGGCCCGATACCCTGTGTCACCCGGTATATGTACATGCAAAAAGAACACTGAACATTTCGAATAGAACACTATCCTTCAACAATAAACTCATCAAATATACAGGTGTTACAATATGTTTAGGTCTTTATATTGATGAACGACTATTGTGGAATGAACATATAGATCATTTGAGAAACAAACTTAATCCCGTTACAGGCATTTTATTCAAAATACGTAATTTCATTTCTACTAGATACTTGAAGAGTATTTATTTCTCTCTTATTTACTCAAAATTTCAATACCTAATATTTATATGGGGAAGTACCAATATTTCACGTTTGAGTCCACTAATGAAATCACAAAATAAAACATTGTGTGTATTTTCAATTTAAATTTTCTTGAACCAACCATGAATTCATACAAACCTAGAGATTCATAAGATCTGACATCACTATACAAACTTAAAATATGTTGTTTCATTCAATTTGTCCTATATAAATTGAAAATTTCGAATTTAAATTTCAATGAAATCAATTCATTACATAATCATGGAACAAGACAATCAAATTCATACTAATAGCAATACGTATAAGTCAAATATCGGCAAACTATCCATTTTTCACACAGGAATCGTTCTGTACAACTCATTACCAAGTCAATTGAGGAATATATGCAGGAAGCAAGTAGATTCAAAATTAACTTGAAAAAATATCTGCCTCAGAGACTTTGCTAATTTCATTTCTTATTTGAATACCTACTTATAAAAGACAAGGTTGATATTGCATGATTATTTGCATTTTTTTACTTTTTATATCTTATCATTATTTCATAATTGTATGTATAACATTATGTAAACGAATAGATTTCATCAAATAATTTTTTCACATTATAGTTGGCCTTGAAAAACTCCACATTTGGTGTCATTTAACCGACCTCGTATCTCCCAGTGTTGAAAAGATACCCATGGTGAGCATGGTAAGTGGGACATACTGTATTGTTTATGTATCCCTATTATAAACAACTACCTATGTTTCCTGAGGTAATAAAGACAATCAATCAATCTATTATTGAATATTCTGCCATTTTGTAGTAGGTGAAGATATTGAGTTCATATTCTTGGGTCGTGAAATTTTCGTCGGGAGCTTCGAAAGGATGCATCACATGCAAGATCCCCCTTTCCATTGAATTTTTTCCCAAATGGCACCCAGTCGCCATCTTGGAAATTTCATCTATCAATTCCACTCCATAATATAGTATTTATGCATAATTTCATCGTGCCAAGTTTAAATTGTTTCAGTTGACCCTTTCAAGAAATCAGAAGGAGGGGATATCAACAATTTATATTAATTGTGATGAGGACTGATAATCCTCAATTTTCAGGTTAATCTTCAAGAACTTTGAATTCATTTGGAATCACTTGAAATTGTTCATTCCATCATTCTGAAATGATGGAAACTTTGTGAAAAATTATATTACTTTTCACCCCGTATACTTGGAATTTGATTTTTATTATCATTCACCAATTATAGGTTTGAGTTCATCGATAGAAAGCCTCTCAGAAGATGAGAGACCACAAACTCCAGTAGATACAGAGATTCCGTTCACAGAAATTGAAACAACCGAAGATTCGTTAGACGAAGAAATAGAGTTTTATAAACCCGATATGAGGACTCCACCAAGATTCAAAGGGTCCATGGATGAATCATCTTCAATATCTTCAGATAGTTTCATAAGTGAAGAAAGCACAGAAGACGAATCGAAAGGTAGAATGCCATTGGATGATCAATCTAGTTATCCCCACGATAATAATAATAATAATAATAATAATAATAAAAGTTCATTCAAAAACGTTTACAGAATATACAGTGGAATAAACATATAGGTAATTTGAATAAACTGGGAAAAACCTTACGAAGTTAACCTTGTAGTAAGGATAAAAAATAAATAAATGTACATAGGTCAATAAATATTTAACAATATCAAATTATCACAAGGGAAAATTGTCTCATTAAGAAATGAGACAAGTATTCAATTCATAATATATAGTGTACTGAGCATTTCATTCAATACGCATAATTATTTATATTCATACATACTTATTCAAAATTATTATTGAAATTCATCTGATGATTATTAAACGAGACTCAAGATAATACTTTAAATCTTCCTTGCAAGGCAAGACGAGACTTTCAAAAAGTCTCGCAAAAGTCTCAAACCTATTTCTCCAAAGAAATATGTTTCTGTTCATTTAAATCGAAATTTAGATAGGATACAATGAATTTCTAAGACTTTTGCGAGATCTCTGCGTGACTCACGCGCTAGACATGAGACGAGACGAGACGTGACTTTTATTGTGAGACGAGAATCGAGACGGGACTTTTGTTGCGAGACAAGACAAGATTTCTCAAAGTCTCGTCTCGTCTCGTAGGCAACACTATAAAAATGTATTTCCTGTGAACATGAACTCGAAGTTTATACATAATATATATGAAAAATGTGTTTTCAATTTTCAGAGGCATCATGGAAAGCTGCGAAACGTAATTTTCCTCTTTTACCAAATGCCCCTTGTCCCAGTGAGATTTTTGACATTGAAAAAGATGATCACGAAATGACTGAGAAGCAGCTGGAGGATAAAGCTCTTCAGGTTAATATAATTTCTCATCAATTAGCTATAATAGGAAAACTGATGATACATCTATGAATATATCAGAATATCATACTTTTATACCTCTTGAATACTTGAAATTATTTCATTTCAGTTTGATTCACTCTAAATTACAGTATCTGATATCGATCTGGAGTACTGCAGCAAAATCTGTTTTGAAACCTCTGAAATTTCTTCAATCAACATATAGACCATAAAACAAACCTAGGGATCTGCTAGATATTGACTCTCTCTTGAAAATGAAAGTATGCATTTTTATTCATTTCAATAAAAATAAGAAAAAGCACTCGATTCTTACTTTCAATATCAATTCTGATACCAATGAGTATCACACCAGACAAAGTGAACATTTGAAAACTGTCAAAATAAAAACTCAATTCGGGAAAAAATCATTGCATTTTTGTGGAATAAATATTCATCAACAGAATGAAATCTATCAGATTCGTCACAAAACTTGAGTGTGAACTGAAGAAATATATTTTATCAATTCAACTCTCTCCTTGTATATCAATCAATTCTGATTGAACTGTTTATCTTTCATTGTATTGCATATTTGATTTTTTTTTTGGTTCACCTATATGAATATTGCATGTTTCTCGTTATCAATTATTGATTTTATTATTATTATCTTCAGAACAATATTGATATCGCAACGAGATGCCAGTTCGTTTGAAAAGCTCAACATGCTCCAAAAATCATGAAGATCACGTTAATCTGACGTCACTGGTTTTACTTCTATATGATCCAGTAGGAGCAATACTCTCTTGCTCAACTCAAACAAACACAAAGCTTGATCTACTGCTCAACGCAAACGAACACAAAGCAGTGGCACAAATCATTTCGGAACATAACCTCATCTGAATAATTTCCAAGTTCATTTCGGTTTTGTTTCGAATGGAGGTCTTGATCTTTGGTGTTGGTAGAAATAAGAAATTAGTGGTTATCATATGATAAATCCGTTGGCATTGTTGGAGGATATGATGTACGAACTCGCATCTATTACCTCAGCAATGTTAACAATTTTATTCTTTTTTGCCATATTTATTCATTATTGTTCATCATCTTTCGCCATTTCCTCTGTTTTCATTTGTCATCTACTTGATCAATTTGATTTGATTTTTCTGCTCAAGAAAATTCGCGGAGCAAATAAATCCTGCTTCATGTGATCTATGGCAACTTGCTTCAGTCAAACGAACACCCAATCATCAATTGCTCGGAACAAAGGAAATTCGAATATTGCTCACATCACTTTTCAGTAGCGTGAGAATGGCAAACGAACAGGCCTATAATAAGACGAGCTTCATTAGAAAACCATTATATCTGATCGTTTTTGGCACTAATCTTATTCTTCTATCGAGTCAGACGAACTTGACTAGCTCAGTCACATTCTTTTGATGTCGTCAACCTCAATATGATGTCGAACAACTCTTCATCAAAATTCGTTCGTCTATAGAATGGCGAAGAAGAACTTATAACCCTCAATCAAAGTTCAGAAAAGTTATCCAATACCTATCTTATCGCCCTACCCTACGCACCTGAAAATAATGAGGAGTTTCTTCGCGCGGAATGAAAGAAGAAGAGAAATGTCAAAATAATACTAATACTAAGCTGGAATTCAAAAAAGTTGATCATTTTTAGGCGTGGTTTGATTATCACCTTTGGCAACTCAAAAAACAAGAAATGGACGATTCCAGGAGAGGTACTGCTATTACTGAGGATAAAATTTTGCATGATAGTGAGAATAATGGTGATGATGAAATCGAAAAGATTCGAACGGAACTAGAGAATTTTCTGAGAAATAATGACGTTGAAACAGAACAGATGAAGAAAACTGTTTTCGTGAATACCTGCGTTTTACTCGCCATCAAGAAATTTGTTTTCGATTAGTAAGTACTTATACAGTGAGGACCAAAAGTCCGTCGCCCCCCCTGTAACTTCTTTATTCTACATATTACAAAAAAAATTTCAATACATAAGTTGTAGGGTTTCATTCGATCTCTTTAATGGTTTAAGTTTCATTCATACAGATTGTCTCTAAAAAGCACGGTGACTTAGAAGTCAATTTTTTTAAATGGGACACCCTTTATTTCATTGCATTATTACATTCTACGTTGAACTCTGAACAAGTTTGATAAATGGTTTTCTATCAAAAAAGTTAATAGTTTTGGACATATGAACACTTGTAAATAATTATTTCGACTACTTTTGCACCAGTTCACGAATAAATTAATGAGGTAGGCTATGCACGCTAGGCGCGTTTATTTTATCCATGACAACGAAAAAAAACTTTTATCTGTTTTTGCCAAATGTCATTGACATTTTGTAGGTTTTCAAAACTTTGTTTCAAACGGTTTTCAATTTCTCTTGTTGATTGATATGGCTCGTTCAGTAGCAGACAAAGTTGAAGCCGTTATCATATTTGGTGAAGCTAACCGCAATTACCACGCTGCTATTCGCATTTTCAATGAACGTTTTCCAGAAATTGGTGGCAAAATTTAACCAAACTGGCACCGTGAAAGATGCTCCGAGATCTGGGAGGCCGAAAATAATTACGGAAGATGTTGAAATTCAAGTACTAGCCGAAATGGTAAATAACCCACAACAATCAACTAAGCAAGTAGCTGAGACATGTGATGTTTCTAAAACATCAGTAAAGAGGGTTTTAAAATAAATTCCATCCTCACAAAATAAAAATTTTGCACCAATTGGTTGAAGATGATCCAGACCGGCGACTTGAATTTTGCGAGATCATGGCAGAAAGAATTGTTGCAAATCGACTTTATTTGCAACACATCTGCTTTAGTGATGAAAGCACTTTTTACCTAAATGGAAATGTGAATACCCAGAATTGTAGATATTGGAGTGATGAGAATCCCCATGAATTCCGCGAGGGGCATACTCAATTTTCCCAGAAAATTAATGTTTGGGCTGGTATTTTAGGTAACCACATTGTAGGTCCGATATTCTTAGAAGAAAATCGAAATGGTCCCAGATACCTCCAAATGTGGCAAGACACAATAAGTCCCAGTATCGATGAGATCGTTGCGCAAAACTCACATGAATTTTACTTGGATTTCAGCAAGATGGAGCACCACCATACTATTTTCGGGAAGTGAGAAATTACTCAGATGAAAGGTATCCAGGTAGGTGGATTGGACGTCGAGGTACAACAGAGTGGCCAGCTCGCTCACCGGATCTCTCACCGCTTGATTTCTTTCTCTGGGGCTATGTGAAATCCGTAGTTGACAGTTTGTGGGTCGTTAGATGAACTGCGCCGTCGAATTATTGAAGTATGTTCAGAAATAACACCTCAAACTTTGATTAATGTTAGGGAAGAGTTTACAACCCGACTATTTATGTGTCAAGAAATGCATGGTGGACATGTCGAACATCTTTTGAAATAGATAAAAACTCACCGTTTTTAGTCATAAATTAAAATATCTCTTCAGTTTTTAATGATTCTTGATCTGTATTTATGGACTACCTTATTTGTTAATAAAATGTTTCAACTTCATTTGTACTAGTTTTTCGTGAGATTCAACAACTCTAACAATTGTAAAATGGTACGACGAGGTAAGTTACACATGGTGCCATCAGCAGTTTGCAACAATGGATAGCTTTCAAAAAGTTAGGATAGGAAATTGGAATACATTGTGATCCATTTGTTACGATTTTCTCATTGAACTAGCGCAAAAGTAGTCGAAATAATTATTTACAAGTGTTCATAAGTCCAAAACTATTAACTTTTATGATAGAAAACCATCTATCAAACTTGTTCAGAATTCAACGTAGGATGTAATAATGCAATGAAATACAGGGTGTCCCATTTAAAAAAATTAACTTCTAAGTCACCATGCTTTTTAGAGACACTCTGTATGAATGAAACTTAAACCATTAAAGAGATCGACTGAAACCCTACAACTCATGTATTCAACATTTTTTTGTAATATGTAGAATAAAGAAGTTACAGGGGGGGCGACGGACTTTTGGTCCTCACTGTATATTGGGTTTTACTATATCAATCAAAATCAACAAGCTGTCGTTACAACCGCCGAATATTTTCGCCAAAATAGTATCACCTGAGGTATTACATGAAAAAATTAGACGAAAGCAAATTTGTTTTTTTTTTGAATAAACGAAACAAATACCTTTATGAGGCAGATCTCAAATCCACGAATCTCATGATGTTGCCGTATCGTAGCTTCAACCAAATGTTCTCAATAACTGCAGGAAAAACTTTACTTTCCAAGAGTGCCCTGATGTGTAAATGCTACTGATTTTCATTCAAATACCCAGATTGCCAATTGATTGAATATTTCACCACTTGAATTTCATTTGTTCACTTCATTGCACTAATAACCACCCTGTATATTTTAATGTTTTTCAGTTTCTACGAAAGCTTTCAATATTCTCTGGTGAAAATGGCGTTTCGTTACCCTCAACATTTGATCACTCAGGAGCTCAATCAAGATTGGTACGTCCCCAAAACATTCAAAAGTGAACTGAAGAAACCGCAGCCAAAGAAAGTGAAAATCAAGAAAGAAAAAACACCAAAGCCGAAGATGGAAAAGAAGGAAAAACCTCCAAAGGGTTCCAAAAAAGACAAAAAAGATAAGAAAGATAAAAAAGATAAGAAGAGTGCCAAATCTTCGAAGAGTGAAAAGTCATCAAAAAAAGACGAAAAGGGTAGCAAAAAGAGCAAGAAGAAAGAAAGAGACGATCAAGCTAAAGAAGTGTCAAAATCTGAAATTGCAGAGGCGGCTCGTAAAAAGAAGGAAGCCGATGAACTAGAAGAACAAAAGAGACAAGCAGAAGATAACAGAAGATTCATGTTTCCGCTTACTGAGGCAGCTACGGATAACTTCTTCCAGGGCATTTTCGAAAACTGGGTCAAACCAAAAGAGAAAGGCAAACCCTCAAAGGAGAAAAGTAGCAAAACGGATCACGATAGCAAGAAAGATAAGGATAGTAAGAAGGATAAGAGTAGTAAAAAGGATAAGTCCGAAGGAAAATCAGAAGCAGGAAAAAAGAAAAAAGAAAAGAAAGCGAAGAATGAAAATTAGTGATGGACAATTTCATGTACATTAAACGTTGATCATCAAATGTATCTTGCATTATTCCAGAATTACGAATGACTCCTCATCCATTCTCATCACTAACAAATGGTACTACCAAGTAGTATATGTTTGTACGTCTTATAGTTTTACATCCTTGGAGTTTATACTGAAGATGGACATCTACGTTTCCCATAGAAGCATGTTCCTTATAGGAATCCGGTTCCACTTCATTCTGGAAAAAACTGTTAGTACCTATGTTTGCTTGCATGAAGTATAACTATCAATCATTATCCCTTTCAGTAATCTCCAGACTTCAGAGCTGTTCAATAAATAGCCTGAAAACAAAACTTCGGATGATATATTTTTGGGAAATTCGAATATACATTGCCAACGAGATCTAGGTTGGACTGATGAAACTACTAGCAATATTCTACAGGAATCTGTGTTGTGGATGTTCGATATTCTTGTTTCCTTTTTGAATGAGAAGTAGGCATTCCACGTATAGATGGAGTATATCAGCAGAATTTTCCAAACTGAAGATGAGATCAATATTGACGAAAATACAACGTTATTCTGTACAGGGTTATCCACATCTTTCATCAAGGAAAAACAAACGATATGCGGTAGGAGAATTCCTAAATGAGGATTTTCCACAGCCCTAATCAGTGACAAGCCACAAATTGATTTTTTTGAATGGAACACCCTACTTTTTGAACCCCAGAATTACATTTTTTTCCTGATTAATTGTTGATCACTCAATCAGGTTGGGAGTGTATTCGAGAATGACCCAATATAATAGTGTCCAATCTATCTTCATTCATGACTAACACGATATCTGTATAAGCCAACACAAGAAAAGGTTTTTCTGGAAAAAAAAGTGAAGATGATGAAGTGAAAATAGGAGATATCATACTGTATATACTTTAGGGATCACGAAAAAATCACAGATTCCGAAAAAAATTCAAAAACAGGGTGTTCCATTTAAAAAAATGCAATTGTGGTTTGTCACGCTTTTAGGGATCAGCCTGTAAAACTTCTGATAAGGGCTGTGGAAAGGGTGGAATACGGCATTCAACTACCGCATTTCGTTTGTTTTTTCTCGATAAAAAATAACGTAAATATAGGATGGATAGCCCTGTACATATAAACTAACCTCACCAACAACTGAAAGAAGTAACAGAATTGAATATTTTTTCATCCGAACAGTTACATCACATTTTGGAGCTGATATCTTGAGTATGTGGAAAACTATCTAAGGTAGGTGAAAACAATATGGTGGGCATATTAGGCGATTATTTTTTGTTAAAAATGTAATCGTGAATAACAAGTTACGGCAATCACTTCATGATAAAGTTCAACATGTTCTGAACAAAACAAAAATAGTTGCCACGAAAAATCAGTTTGTAACATTGAAATTTGAAAAAATTAAGTGTAAATGGCTATATTGCCAACACGGTGTCGACAATGTGGCCATGCATGAAAAAGTCAAGAATTATTGAAGGAAAATTCAATACGTGTGGAATAATCATTTGAGTTCAACTCAATACAAAAACTAGAAAATGAGTAGAATGAGAATGATTATTTTTTAGTATTATGTACCTTCAGGTACGTCCCAGGGATATCCTAAAAGGGTGTACAATTACCAATAAAAGTTTCACATCCGCTAACAGGTCCCACATCCCAGGTCATCCCTAATTTGCTTTGAGGACATATTCTTGGCATGAAAATGTAACATAATTTGAATTCACTTATTTGGGTGATTATGATTTATGCGATTGTGGTTCCTTTCGTCTTGACTTTCTAGATGTCATGAAGTAATCAACGTTCATTTGAAATTGAACATTTTATTGATGTTTGGAGGTTAATATGGGATAAAATATTCAAAATATCAGGGACACGAACGAGATAACTTATGAACTTACCATATGAGTGATATACACTGGACAACCGCTGAGGAACATCCACTGAATGTCTCATTCGCGTCCTTATACCGCAGGACGCAAGTCTCAACTTTGGCAATCGGACATCTAATGAGGAGGAACATTGTTGGTGATAGAAATCTGCACTCCTGCTATTGTGAAACGACCTTGGAAAGCTCCTGTTGCCCCTCTATCGGCGATTTCCAAGGTCATCCCATGACATTGCGAGTTAGGCAGTAGATACAATGAAAAAAAATTTGGTTTGGTTGGTTGAATTCTCAGAATTCCACAGATTAGATACTCTTCTCTGTTTTAGGAAAATTCTCATCGCCAACTATCTTATGAAAAATGAAACAATTAAATACCTTAGGTACTGGAATCTGTATCAGCCGAATAACGCATATATATCCCATCTGAATACCTAGTAGTATTTGTTCTTTTCTAGAAGTATACACAAATTAGTGTGTGTGGAGTTATAATGAAGTGATATGGAACTTCTCCAACTATAAGTATGCTGAAAATTTCTGTTTATTCATAATGAGATGTTATTTCAGATAATGTCACTTTTTCTGGGAAATTAATTTTCTACTTTTCCCGATAAATTATATCTTCTTGGGCCGATCCCAAGAAATCTATATGTTCAATTGGTCAAATACAAAATAAAGTGAGGGATTATATTTATCATCGAGGATTCAAATGACTCATTCAGAAAATCTTTACCGATTTGATTAATGGTTATAGCACGTTTTTTTCTGCGGTCTTTAGTGACGTAAAAATTACTGGAAATATCTCAGGAAAGATTCTAGAAAAACCATTAGAGATACATAATTATTATAAATAACTCAAGAGAAGTGTCACTCGCGAAAAAAAATCTAGACAATCTGCCACTCCATTCGTGTCCTAATTTGAAAATGTTGACTTTATGCCAGAACCATAAGTATATTGACGAATGATTTTCGATACTATTTTGTTTTAACTCGGCCATAACTTGGTGGAAATCTACAGTGAATGTTGAAATCTTCACAAACGAGAAGGTTTTAACAACATTTTTACAAAACACGATATGTTTCGCTAACATAGTATAGGTTTCCGAGTCATTTGCTAATATTACCGAAATTCAAAAGCAGTGAATTGCTGAGGCCTTCTTGAATAGTTAAGTACGTAAAATGTTGAAATTTTTTCGTTCGTTGATTTTTATATAATGATTCCGAATGATTAGGTTCTATTTTGTATTCCTTCATTTTCGAAATTGTCATCAAAACTATGATTTTCTTCTGATATAATTATGGTTAGAGTATGTTGAATCTGATTTCCTTCTAAAAAACTCACTTAGTGTTCATGAATGCAGAAGTTGAACGTTCTACCTGTTTGACCAATACATTGCAATTTCCTGAATTAATGTACATTCGCCTTACTTTTCACGCCCAATTTTAAAATGTTAAAATTTTCTCGGAATTTCGATCAGGGGCCAGGGAAATTGGTGGGGCTAGGGGCACTTTCCTCCCACCTTTTTTGTTGATGATATTTCCGGCAGGATAACCACCGTTTTCACTCGAAAATGTTACTCTTGTTGAGTTCAGATTAGCACCTACCATTTTCAAGTTGAATCGATTTCAAAGTCTGATGCGTAATAAAAATAGTTCCTTCTCTCATAGGGTACGTACCATATCATTTTTCAATTTAGCTTTTTCATTGCACCCATATTTTGAATGAACATCGAGAGTAGATGTTGAAATGAGAGGTATTTTCCATCAAACCATGATTCTTGGGAAATTTCGATATACTATTAAGGAAAGAGCACTATTTTTATTAGTGGTGCCCGCGAGAGTCTCGTTTTCGACAGTCTCGCATAGTCTCTCGTTTTCGAGACAAGACTCGAGACGAGGCTCGGACAAGACGAGACGAGACTTTTATTGGTCTCGTCTCGAGTCTCGTGCAAGACTTCTCGTGTCTCGTGCGAGAGTCTCCAGGTAAATATTTCTGCATGCCGACTGCAGACTTGAGAATTTCATTCATAATACAACATGTTTAAAAAGAATTCAGACTATTTAACACAGAGAGACATTTTATTCATGAATACTTTGAAGATTATTATCACGTCCTGCGTCCTGATGAAAATTTCGGGAAATTCTGAACATTTTCAAATCGAGCAAAAAAAGTGAGGTTCATGTACATTGAAGGGTTTAGAGATTATTGACATGAAATCATCATTTCGGGTTCCCCTTTGCATTACTATATAAGCCTCCAGGGGGCCATTCTAGGGGTGTCCGGAGGAGAAGGCAAGATTGGGTGCTCGCCACCCCCCCCCCTAGCGCCTGGTCCTTACTCAGATACTTTCTATAAACACATCTGCATTATTCAATTCCTATTCTGATCAGCGCATATTAAAGTGACTTTCTGAGACTTTGTTTAATTATTATTCATCGACATCTTATAAATAGATATAGAGTCAATTTTATCATCGAAGTGATTGATAAATTTGCTCAAGACTATATAAGAATGCCAATTTTGTTCGAACAAGATCATGATTATTATCACGTGCAATCTTTTATTGTTATTTTAGCTGTGAACACAATACCTATGTGATGTCAATTCAACAATTTTTTTTTAATTTTTTTCATGTAAAATAATAGTAGATTATATATCGAGAGAGTGAAGTGCATGATTTTTCCCGAGGTGGTTTTGTAGTCAGAGGGTGCTACAATGCACTAAGTAAAGAAAGAACTCACTTTCCAGGTTCATATACTATTTTTTGCACGACTCGACGATTTCAATTGAAAGAATCTTATGATGAAATCAATTATTGTCAATATGACAACAAAAATCTGGACACAAAAATCACAAAATCAAGTTTGATTATCATGACTACCGATAAAAAAAGAGTACCCATATTGCATTTTGTGAACATTGAAAAAGTGTGCTAGCTTATTTTCTAAATTGCTTTCCTACGTTTTTTCAATGAATATTGCAGAAATGTGTAAGAAACCTATTGAAGAAGCTGCTGCAAACATAGTAGATTTATTGCCAGAAAAATCCCGGAAAATTTTCTTACCTAGAGAGTCCTACTATGTGTACACACCCTCTGTATTTCCACTTTTGTCGGTGTAAAATCGCTTATAGGTCGTGCAAAAACTGTTTTTTTGATATGTACTGGATATTGTACATTATTATTGCGACTTCCCCCCCCCCCCTGAGGGCGTCAATTGAAACGTTAATAGTGAAATTTGGCATCAAGTTTGACTTCTCGTAATTTCTGAAATATTGAACGAATTTTGAATTACCGCCCAGATTCTGAATGCCTATTTCATCGTCTTTCGAACTATTCCTTACAGCTCCTTCTGAGTTGATCAGGACCCGTGATACAGGGTGAAACAAAGTTTCGTGCATTTTGAAAAAAAAAGACCACGATGCTCATATTTTATTCAGGCATTTCATAAATAGCAACCATACCTCGGGACATCTTCGAGTTTTCGCCAAAAACTACTGTAGTTTCCGAAAAAAATTTTTTTTTTGTATTTTTTCAAATGGACTAATTTTAGAGGAGTTCCATGAATGGATGCTATTATGCATTTCAGAAAAGCGTTGGAACTGATATGTAGACCAGGTTACTCAAAAACAATCAATAATTTATTACTTTGCAGTCTATGATAAAAGTTTTCTACCTTTGTGAGCAGTAAATCAACACATCTCATCAACAAAAACAAACAACGATACCTTGTTTCTATAACAACGTATTGTTGAAACAATGTAGATATGCATAGAGGTTATATCAATTGCCAATTTTCATGAAAACGTCAGTGTAATTCGGGTCCTAAAAAATTTAAAGATGCCTCGTTCAAATCGGGTCGAAATGGAAAATCATTAGGTAAGATCACTATAGTGATATAAACTATAATTATTTACAGATAATTATTATTTCAGGCTACGACGATTAGGATATACCCAAATCCATTTAAGTACAATTTTCAATAAGTCATTTATGACAATAAATAGACTGATTCATCGTTTTGAGGATACAGGTAATCAGTCCATTTAAAAAAAAATTTAAAAAAAAAAAATTTTTCGGAAACCACAGTAGTTTTTGGCAAAAACTCGAGAACGTCCCGAGGTATGGTTGCTATTTATGAAATGCCCGAATGAAATATGAGCATCGTGGTCTTCCGACAAAATGGGGGGGGCGGGGAAATTTTCTTCAAAATGCACGAATCTTTGTTTCACCCTGTATCACGGGTCCTGATCAATTTAGAAGACGCTGTAAGGAATGGTTCGGAAGACGATGAAAAAGGCATTCAGAATCTGGGCGGCAATTCAAAATTCGTTCAATATTTTAGAAATTACGAGAAGTCAAACTTGATGCGAAATTTCACTATTGACGTTTCTATTGACGCCCAGTTTAGTAATATGCATGGTTAACTGCATATTTTTGAATATGGACTATTGAAGTAACTAGTATTTCCCGCATGTGGTGTATCTTTTGCTTATACTAATAATTAGAAGCTCGTTAAAGTTTTGTTTACATAATAAAACTTCCCACTGGAACTAACAGCTGATAAATGTATCGAATTTTATCGGTTAGCTTGTTTCATATTATTCAGTCAAACAAAACTGTATGTATGTAGAGTTTGGAGTTTGCTTATATTTTCGAGCTCATTCAATATCCGCGAGATAATATCTTATAGTGAATCTACCGGGTGTCCCATTAAGCCTATCGACCGGCTTTATCTCAGAAACTATTGGTCCCACAGTTTTAGGAAAAAAACTATCTTGTGTAAAGCAGTCAAGAAAAATTCAACTAAAATAGTTTCAAGTTCCTAAAATGACCGCTAGGTGGCGTTATACAGATTGAAAATTTAAAAACTCATTTTTCTTGAAGAAGTCAAATACAAACGTAGGTATTTTTTAAAGTATTCTGCATATCCTAGTCAATACCTAAAACTTTTCTATAACACTTTTTGTTCTAACTCTTCAAACAACGACAACAAAAACAAAAGAAAAACGGTATACAAAAATCACCATAACTTCGGTTTGTCTTATCCGATTCAAATAAACTTTTGATCGTTTGATAGGTAATTCAAGGTAGAATAAGAATACGATTTTAAATATTCTGGCAAATTCCTCAACAAACCACCAGATGTCGCTTTTTGTAATTGTCACCAATTATTGATGATTTCTTAAAAATTTTAAATGTAATGACATATTTATTAATAAAGTGTCTTATTCTGCAATAGATTTAGAAAAGAATGCCGCAAACCGGAAGTCTCTAGTGTATTTTAAACAAAAGTTATGAATAAAAATGTGTTTATAAGATTACGAGCGTAATAAATGCATATTTTTTCAATATCAAGAAGGCTATAAATACAAAATAAATGGCAAATCTGTCAAGGAGATGATGAAATCTGTCAACATTATGCCGTTGAACAATCTTATGCTAAGATTTTAGTGTTTAATTATCAAAAAACCTTTTTTTGTTAAATAATGTCTTACACTGTTGCAGAAGCATATGATATGCTTGCAATATTTTTTCGAAGTTTTGAAAATCCAGTGATTGCCTCGCGAGAATACAGTTTGGTATATCCAGAACGAAGGCCACATTCCCGAATGGTATTTCTTCGCCTGTCTCGACGCTTAAGGGAAACCGGAAGTGTTTTGCCAATACCACCGACCAATAGACGTCGAAAAGCAAGAAACGAAGATAACATAATTAATGTTCTTGCTTACGTTGAAGCACATCCTCACTCCAGTATCAGAGACATGTCAAGAGATTTGGGTGTATCAAGATCAACAATCCAACGTATTTTAAAAGATCACAAAATGCATCCGTATCATGTTCAACTGCATCAAGCACTGACAGCTTTAGATTTTGACAGAAGGCTGGAATTCTGCGAATGGATGCGTAATATGTTAACAGAAAATCCAAATTTTTTGTCCAGTATTTTATGGACCGATGAGGCAACGTTCACCAGTACCGGTAAGGTAAATTTGCATAACAGCCATTACTGGGCGGAAAATAACCCACACTGGATGATTGAAATTGATCAACAACATAAATTCTCTGTTAATGTTTGGTGCGGTATTATCGAGGGCAAAATTATTACGTACATTTTCGAAGAAAATTTAAATGGGGCAAGATATTTGGACTTTTTAGTCAACCACTTACCAGCTTTATTAGAAGATGTTTCTTTGGAAACCCTCAGGAACATGTGGTTTCAACATGACGGTTGTCCGGCGCATTATGCTCGCAATGTAAGGGAGTATTTGGATAACCAGTTTCCTGCTAGATGGATTGGAAGGGGTGGTCCATTTGCTTGGCCACCTAGGTCTCCCGATTTAACTGTCTTAGACTTTTACTTATGGGGAAGAGTAAAAGATGCAGTTTATACGACTAGACCAACAACGCGAGAAGACATGATTTTGCGCATACAAAATGCAATACAGTCAATTTCTGTAGCAGAGATAGAAACTGCTGTATCATCGACCCGACGAAGATTTGATATGTGTATTGAAAATAATGGCGGCCATTTTGAACATCTCAAATGAAAACTTATAGCCTTAAGCAGTACGTAGGTACCCAAGTTATTTGTTTTGTATCTAGCCTTTAATTTGTTTGTCCTTTTCATTTATAAGATTGTAATAAAAAAACAACATTTTAAAACTTTATGAGTGAAATTTCATAATCAGATTCAAATTTCCTCCTGACAGTGAACTTATTGTCACATTTTAATTTTGAAATTATTTTTAAAATATCTGACTACCGGTTTGCACCCGTGTTTTGTTAGGCTCAGCATTGGAATATTTGGTTTCAGCATGCTCGCCATGTTATAATTGTTATTTACAATTCAAGTTACAAGTACATTAGGATTTCACCGGACGATTCTGTGTATGACGAGTTTGACACAAAAAAAGTATTATTCTGACATTCTTGAAATGGACAATTATTTTGTATTTATAGCCTTCTTGATATTGAAAAAATATGCATTTATTACGCTCGTAATCTTATAAACACATTTTTATTCATAACTTTTGTTTAAAAAACAGTAGAGACTTCCGGTTTGCGGCATTCTTTTCTAAATCTATTGCAGAATATGACACTTTATTAAAAAATATGTCATTACATTTGAAATTTTTAAGAAATCATCAATAATTGGTGACAATTACAAAAAGCGACATCTGGTGGTTTGTTGAGGAATTTGCCAGAATATTTAAAATTGTATTCTTATTCTACCTTAAATTACCTATCAAACGATCAAAAGTTTATTCGAATGGGATAAGACAAACCGAAGTTATGGTGATTTTTGTATACCGTTTTTCTTTTGTTTTTGTTGTCGTTGTTTGAAGAGTTAGAACAAAAAGTGTTATACAAAAGTTTTAGGTATTGACTAGGATATGCAGAATACTTTAAAAAATACCTACGTTTGTATTTGACTTCTTCAAGAAAAAGGAGTTTTTAAATTTTCAATCTGTATTACGCCACCTAGCGGTCATTTTAGGAACTTAAAACTATTTTAGTTGAATTTTTCTTGACTGCTTTACATAAGATAGTTTTTTTCCTAAAACTGTGGGACCAATAGTTTCTGGGATGAAGCCGGTCGATAGGCTTAATGGGACACCCGGTATATAATATAGTGAAATTGAAAAATATGAGAAAAACAATCAGAGGAAACAAGCATTCTAGGAAATGAGTCACTTCGATTTAACGGTATACAGGGTGATACAGATTTCAATCGGGAAAATTCTAAAACGACATACAGGGTGTTGACGTTATAGATACATATACGTTTTTTCTCATGAAAACTAAGCAGGATACGTTGAAAATATGGAACAAGAGGGGTGTAATTTGTATTGCTGAATCGAATAAAAATATTATACTCAGAAGAAATAGAGCAAAACGATACTGGAATTATCAAGAATTTGAACACAACAGAGTTCAGCGAAAATCGGCTGAGGAGTTTTTGAGCTGTTGTAAAGAACAATATTTTCTTATATATTCACCCCCTTCATTTTGAAATCATGAACTTCTCTTGATTTTTACGGCTATCGAATCCTAAATCACTGAATTATACTCTAAGAAAATAAATATTCAAGGAAACTAGAGGAAAAACCCTATGCTCAATCGACTCACCGAGTTTTATCACCCTGTATAATTGCGAACAAGAATACTAAGTGATTTCAAGAAAACATCACCTTATATCAACGATTTATCTATTTATTTATTAAAAATAAGAAGGTGATATCAGATGTTTGATATATTTCCTTGAGATTCAGATTTCTAAAATTAAATAGTAGATTCATCTATGATGGCTACATAACAGATGAACATGCTATTTTTGTTCAGATACGTCACTGTTATTACGAATCCCCACTGGAGTGTCATCAATTATTTAAATCAATGCTATCCTATCGTCCCGTTGTCCTATGTATTTATAATACTATGTTATTTATGTTAATTGGTATCTGGGTCACATGAGTGCAACAATTTGAACAGGTGTCTATTTAGGATGTTCGAAAATATGATTTAAATAAAGAACCAAATATTTGTTGTTAGTTCCCAAGTACATACCTATTCAGTTATTGAACGATGTTTCATTGAAAAACGGAAATATACGTGTACGTTAACAGTACTTACCATAAGTTTTACCACTACCCTAATAACCGCTATATAGGGTTCGAATTGGAAAATATATCCTAAAATACCAAAATTATATTCAGAGAACCTGAACTATAACAACAACTATAATTAGTTGTCATCTTCAGTGAAACCTTTGAGTATTCACACTAGTGTATATAATCAAGGGTGAAACTGAGGGAAAAATAGAGATTGGCTGACTATAAATATCTCACTATACAGGCCTTTATCTTATTCCGTTTCATTGTTTAGGACTGAACTTTGTCGAGTCATTATTGTTATTTATATTCTTTGACAAAATGTTCATTTCTGAGTATTCTATTTTATACTTGGCACAAATATATTGTATTTTCTTCAGAATACTCGGGCAAGTATATCCGTTGATGGGTAGGTAAGAATATGGAAAATAAATTATATATATTTGTATATTCAAGAAAACCTCAGTGTTCTCATTACTATTTCTGTTAACAACATTATGTCCATGGAAAATACTGAGCCATTTTGGTGATCATAAAATAACATGTCAAACTGCCAAAGAAAACAAGCTACTGCTGACAAGTGGTTTTATTTTCATTTTTATTTTTATGAATATTGAAAGCGTCAGTCCAGTCAGATATTACTGAAATTCCATGATTTCTGTAGGTATATACTATTTCGGATGGAGTTCGCAAAATCAAAGAGAAACCATTATATACTGTTATGAGTGACAACAAATTGAGAAAAATCTTGTATTATGAAAACTAATGAGATGTATTTGATCTAGGCATTTGAAGCTATATCTCTTTTCAACTCGTTATTCAAAATTACAGGAACCAATTTGTTAAATCACTTAGTAAACATTTAAATCAAATCGATCGATTGAACACAGTTTCATCAGTTAAACATAGACGTCCAAATTTTTTTTTCGTAGTTTACCTTCCTGTTGGAAAATGATATCTCGGATCATTATGACACAACACACTTATGAAAGTGAATAAGGTGGTATTTTAAAACCTGGGACAAAAAGTTTCGAGCCCGACCAACAGGAGGGCTATAACTAGTCGAAGAATTCAAAATCACTTTTGCCCTGAGGTTTAAATTTCTGAAATTAGCTTTCATAGCGAAGAAATTTACCTTAAATCAGAGAGTACTTTGAATCCATATTTTCGGGGAGAAAGTGATACTTTAATTCCCTAAAGATCTGATGTACATTCTAAATGCCTAGGGATTCAAAGTACCACTGTTTCCTTGAAAATCCCTAATTTTCTAGTGTCCTAGTGTAGGCACTATTTACCTCCTAATCGCAACTTAAGGGTCAAGTTGATCCCAGCATATTTCCAAAATATGATTCTCCCTTCAATATATTCGCAAGGAACACATCTTTTACCATAGTTTGATGATGATGTTTTGTGCGTATATAGGGAGGACATGTAGAGAAGGTAGCTAATTTTTTTT
Organism: Phaedon cochleariae; assembly: GCA_918026855.4. Classification (NCBI taxonomy): domain Eukaryota; kingdom Metazoa; phylum Arthropoda; class Insecta; order Coleoptera; family Chrysomelidae; genus Phaedon; species Phaedon cochleariae. Next base: position 61,078,689 of record OU896708.1, read on the forward strand.
AATTCGGAGATTTTCAGCTCTTAGGAATAATTCCCTAGTAAAAAAACAAATTTTCATTGTTTCATATTCTGGTAGTTTTGGTAGAGATTTGTTCGACGTAACCCGAGGATGAAGACGAAAGGATGTCCTGAATGAGCTTGTCGAGTTCATCTGACTGGTATTTCTAGTGATGGCATGATAGGCTGGAATAATCATTATAGAATCAAACAAACTTACAACTGTGTGAATGAAGGTATTCTTCTCCAAGCGGCAGAAAAAGTGGATTTTCTCTGGCCTTCAACGGACAGGAAAAGTATACTTACTCTGCCTAGGCAGAAAAAGTTTCTTGTTATACAACATTTCATGGGATTTGAATGAAATTGAGACTGACACTGGGTGAATGAGGAATCACACACCATTGGTTTCATTACATTTGGAGCAAGAATTATGTTTCAGATGGCTGGCTAAGTTCCTATAAGCCGAGGCAGTCAATCTACCACTTTGCTGCTTATAATTAAACAAATAATTATCCAAAGGTAGCCATAGAAGGAATATGAGCTCTTAAGCGAGAACGATCCCTATATAATGCTTTTGGAGACAATTCCATCACCCTTTATCGAAAGAATTCATGTAGGTACTAAAATCTGGTGGGTGGCGTACCGAAAATTGTGAGTCACTACGTCCTATATCTCCATTACGGAACGTTTCAGAGCATAATATGGTCATGAGAAAAGAAAATTCGTATTCCATCGACCTCAACCGATTCTTGGAGTATTAGCATTGAAATTTGATCACCCTGTATTCCTTGGTCAAAAACAGTAACTCAAATAATGTTGAGGAGTTTGAGGAAGTCCGCGAGTTATGTTCAAAAAAAAATTTGTTCCCTATCAAACACCAATGGAAACCACAAATACTTCTTCGAAAAAACCACAAAGAAAACTTCATGAGAAGATCGATCACAAACTTCTGAGAAATATTTCCAAAACCACAGACACACACATTCATCCTAATATCCCCAGAAGAAAATTGGAAAGGGACGCCAGTCGAAAAATGGTCAAAATATCAGTCGCCGCGACGCTATCGACGAGCACAGACATGCTGAGCATCGGGCGCCGCCGCATACACTGCTCAACTCAACAAAAGTCAACGTGAAAAAAAAAACACAGTGCCTCATGTGACTCAAACCCCGTGCTACCAACATGGCAAGCCAGACCAGCGACAATGCATCCCTCAAGTCCTCGGGGAGCAAGCCCAAGACCCCCAGCGCGGATGGGGGCAGGAAAGTGGGCTTCGCGAGGCCCAGCCTCATCATTCCGCCACCGCAGATCCAGAGGCAGTACCCCCCGTACAGCGCCAACAGGAACTTCACCCCCATGACCGCCACTACTGGGCCTACCCCTGAGATGTACGGAAGGAAGGCCTCCATGTTCATGTTCGACCAGTTCAACGGGTTGAAGGACTTCACCATGAACACTGCCAAATCTGGGATGGGAATAGGGGAGAAGTGTTCGTACTGGGTGTATGCGAAAATAAAGGCGCTGAGTAGGAAGTGGTTCACGCACTGTTTTCTGTCGATCGTCTTGATTTGTTACACTATTGGAGGTGCTGTGATTTTCACAACGATTGAAGGTGAGTTCCTGAGGGGAGTAGGTACATAGCTGGAAAGATGCGAAAATAAAGGCGCTGAGCACGAAGTGGTTTACGCACTGTTTCCTGTCGATTGTCTTGATTTGTTACACCATTAATCATTCCAGAATTACGTCATTTGACTGGTTGTTGAGGGGCAAACATTGTATAACCAGAATAAGCGGGATCGTTTTCCTTGGAATCCGAGTTTGAATCAGAAAGAATTTCATAATTTTGTTTGGTGAAACTGTTATTATATTCTGGATGTGGCAGGGATGGCCAGGGCATGCTCATCGAAGATAACCTAACAGATAGTTTGTGTGCCCCTCAAGAAACCATGTCAAAATCACGTGTTCTAGAATGAATTGGAGGTGCTCTGACACTGACAACGATCAATGACGGCTAAATGGACTGTCTGACGGGTTATACTCGTCAGACAGTCCATTTAGCCGTCATTGCAACTATTGAAGGTGAGTTCTTGAGGGGAGTAGGTACATAACTGCAAAGATTAGCACTAGGAGTTATTGCGAAATCATTTTATAATCATTACCTTTCATCCAAATTATCATGAAATTTCCCCATTCAGATTGTAGTCCAAGCATATTGATATGTCTGCAAGCTCAGGCTGATTAGAGTCACTGGATGGTATTAGTCAGATGAGAGTTCGGACACAGAAATGACAATGGTTATGGTTTTTGAATGTTTATATTTATTAAGTTACACACCTTGCATTGTGACAAGAGCACCATAGTCGTCCCGCACTTTTTCATTTAGAATTTGAATTTGACAATAAATCTTATAGACGTCAGAATTGAAATAGAATTTCATAATTATACTTACTACTCTAAGGCTGATTAGAGTCACTGGATGGTATTAGTTTGATAAGAGTTCGGACACAGGTGAACCTTATTTGTCCTTTTCTATTTTCTATAATACAATGGTTTAAGTGAATGAAAGGATAAGACATATATTCTGCTCATTGTCTTTTCAATTTCCCTAGTAGCGCCTGATTGTCAGATACGATTTTAGAGGTTTTATTTTTTGTCGAATCAATCATAGCCGTAGATGGGCAATGGATATAGGGTACAAACTCCCAGTTCAATTCATAGTGATACACTTCGAGCAAGATTTATATAAAGGAAAAAAATGCATGTAACAACATTTTAATATCAGAGAATATATACATATGGATAAACTTATAGCTATAAATCATTATTGTATGTGGAACTGTACTCTAGTGAAGTATTCCTGAGACAATTTCGAGAAATGAAGTCTATATAAGCTTGTGTCTGGAAATGCTTCATTTAGGAGATACAGGGTGTTGAAATACAGAGAACAAATCATTTTTTGATAAAGATTTCATGGGAGAAAAGTAATTTATTGTGACGAGACCTACCAAATACTTGGTTTTGTTAAGTTCTCAGCTACTTCACTTAACGCCCTAGGAGCTAAGTAACATCATGGATCGATATAGAAAATATCTCCAAAACGATAACCTCCAGCGTAATTGAGGCCCTTATAATAATTCCCTTGATACATAAATTCAATTTTCACTGTTGAATTTTCGCGATCAGCACCAAAACGCCATTCAATAATATATCACGTTGTAGTTTACTTGCTTTTCTTTTAGTTTCGTTTTCAAATTTTCAATTTCATAATGTAATTTTGCGATCATTCCCCTTTTTCCATGATTATTTTGTTTTGTATCTTGTGTGTTGATAATAATGGAATTTTGTTCTTGAAATCGTCTGCTCTGTAAATTGATGGAACAGCAGATTCTCTCAAACAGATTTTGAAATCTTCTGTTTGAAAATGGCCCTAAAAAATAGATTCATTCTAATCAGATGTTCATTATTCCAAATTTTTTGGGATTTTCCCTCCTCGTTTCTATAAAATAAAAATATGAATATTTCAATATACGTGTAGTAAGGACAAATCAGATGATTTGCCCCAAAATGTCACTGCGTTTAAAGAATTTTCCTATCAGAGAGCCTAAAAGAAAAATTCACTAGCTTGTCAGTGACAATTTGTATTGAAAAATTTTTGGAGAGGAGAAATAAAGGTATATAAAAAATATCAAATTTTCATTTCGGGACCGATTCTGCTCCCGTTTTCAACATGAATAGATTTTTTGAATTGCGAAGTCGTATAACATGTCTTGAAGCTTTTCAGTTTTCAATGACAATTGGTGACGTTGGCAATCAAAGGAGTTACAGGATGTTTTCATTAATTAATCTTGAATTTACCATGGTAAATGAATGTACCACCTCCTCGATTAACCTACAGACAGTATTTAATCAGATGTTGTTATAAGAAGTGAATTTCAATGAGTACCTCACAAATTTCGCTCGTCTTCAAATTGATTTTCCACCCAGGCCGTTTCATATCTTCCTTCCATAAGCGAATGCTTGATATTTGATTTGGAAAATCGAATAAATGATAACCATTTGTTTCAAAATTGGCACAATTTATTATACAGCAAGTGATTTCCATAGCTGCTTTTATCTCAAAAGTATAATGATTATGAAATTATATTTCAATTCTGACGTTTATAAAATGAATTGTCAAATTCAAAAAATTTTGAATGAGAAAGCGCGGGACGACTATGATGCTCTTGTCACAATGCAAGGTTTGTAACCTTATAAATCTAAACATTCAAAAACCCTAACTGTTGTCATTTCTGTGTCCGAACTCTTATCAAACTTATATCCAGTGACTCTAAGGCTGATCATTGCCAAATCTAGAGTCACTGGATGGTATTATTAGATGTCAAATCTGGCATGGGGATTGGGGAGGAGTGTTCGTACTGGGTGTACGCGAGAATAAATGCGCTTAGCAGGAAGTGGTTCACGCACCGTTTCCTCTCGATCGTCCCGTTTTGTTACACTATTGGAGGTGCTTTGATGCTCAAACCGATTGAAGGAGTTATTGGGAAACCAAAATCATATACTTTCACCCAAATTATCATGAAGGTTCCTCAGAATTTTCACTAGCACAGGTTGGAAAATGACAAATGGGGATTGGGGAGAAGTGTCCGTACTGGGTGTACGCAAAAATAAAGGCGCAGGAAATGGTTTACGCACTGTTCCCTGTTGATCGTCTTGATTTGTTACACTATTGGAGGTGCTCTGATTTACACAACGATTGAAAGGAAGTTCTTGGGAGGAATAGGTTCATAACTAGGAGTTATTGGGAAATGAAAATCATTTTGAAATCATTAACTGTCACCAAAACTATTATGAGATTTACCCACTCAGATTATCCAAGCATATATTGATATGTGTGCAAGCTCAGGTTGAACATTGCCAAATCTAGAGTCACTGGATGGTATTAGTAGATGCCAAATCTGGAAGAGGTCTTGGGAAGATGTGTTTGTACTGGTGTACGCGAAAATAAAAGCGCTGAGCAGTTAGTGGTTCACGCACTGTTTGTTACACTATTGGAGGTGCTTTGATTCTCACAACGATTGTAGAAGTTATTAGGAAACCAAAATCACATACTCTCACCCAAATTATCATGCAGTTTCCTTAGAATTTTTACTATCGTAGAATGGACACTGCCAAATCTGGCATGTGGATTTGGGAGAAGTGTTCGTACTGGGTGTACGCGAAAAAAATAATGACGCTGACCAGAAAGTGGTATACGTACTGTTTTCTGTCGATAGTCTCGATTTGTTACACTATTGGAGGTGCTCTGATTTACATACACAACGATTGAAGGTGAGTTCTTATGACAGTAGTAGGTACATAAATGCATAAATTATGACCAGGAGCTATTGGGAAACCAAAATTATTCACTTACACCAAAATTATCATGCAGTTGTCTCATCATCATTGAAGTCCGAGTAATTAGTACTTTTGCTAGCTTAGTTTGAACACTGCCAAATATGACATGGTGATTGGGGGGAAGTGTTCGTACTAGGTGTACTTGTGGTTTACGCACTGTTTTCTCTCGATGATTTTGATTGGTTACACTATTGAAGGTGCTCTGATTTTCACAACGTCTAGAGGTGAGTTCTTGAGGAAAGAGTAGGTATTTAGATACCTGCAAAAACTATAGAACTGGAAGTTATTGAGAAAACAACATCCTCAACTTTCACCCAAATTATCATGCAGTTTTCTCATTCTGATTGAAGTCCAGGTAATTAGTATTTTTTGGTTTCTCGTAGATCTAGCTAAGGTTCATTTGCCAACCTTACAATTCAATGAAATATTGTAGAGCAGAACACTGGACTGACTAATCTTCGTATTTCAATTGACGATTCGAAAATATTAGTGCCATCATGTGTATCATATTATTATCTTCTATTTGATTCGAGATATTTGACACCCAGTATATAGAATGTAACGTTGACAGATAGCAAGGTTAGAAGACGATGACAATTTTGTCAAATCCAATACAAGAACTAGAATATATCTCAAATTGATCACATAGAAGGGATCATTGAAACTCAAAAATATTATTATTGTTTACTGAAGCAGCTTCGATCAAGGTGAGTAGAAATCAGTAGTTTTCGAACCGAGAACCGATATATAAGAGAAGATAAAATGAAAATGTAGTGAAAATATAATGTAATTCATGTAGATTCTAAAAAATGTGAAGTGTACTTTGGATTATTCAAAAAACAGAGCTTCCTCTGCAGTGGCATACCATGTAATTAATTCAATTAAATTTATCCATCAACATATAATTGATAGAATTTGATATTGAGAAATACGCAGGCCGTTTTCTCCTTCAGAGTCAACCACAATTCCAATCGAATCTGTTTAGAGAATATGTCAAGAGTTCCTAACTATCAGATCATACATTCGAAAATGAATGTTTCAAATCAAACTAATGATTCAGAATACAAAAAAAGAAAAATTGACCTTAGTTTCCATATCCACTCACTCATATCTCTCAGATCATTATAAATCTATCAATTCCACTAGAAAAACTTATAAATATACATACGTTTTGGGTTGTTTTCATTTCAAATGTTTCGAATTCATTTTTAGGTTCGTGAATCAGAACGAAATGGACGAAGTACATATCTAATCATTCACATTGACACTGGAATTTGTTGCTCAATTCAAGGAGATATTTCGCTTTTCTTTGAATATGTCTGCCAAAATATGTATCTGAGACAGTATTGCATAACTTTCAGGTGTGAAATAACATTTCAATCATACATCGTTTCTGAATATGTTTTGTTTTCTTCCAGAGATGAAGTCGAAAATTCCAGAAAAACTTTATGAACTAACTATTCATTATTGGAGGATGAAATGCTGCAAATGTGACTTTGAAAACCAACAGATTCAGTTCTATCAAAATTGTTTTATTACTAATCGAAACTCTTGCGCATACTATGTGAAGGTGCTGAGTATTTTCTGCTTCGGAACTTTGATACCAGCATATATTTTCATGCTATGTGAAGGTAAATAGATAAACATTCTCTTTATTTTGTCTCCATCATGGACAGATTCTGAACGCATAACGTACAACTTTTATACAGGGTGTCCCAATGGCTCCCGTTCGGTTTGGTCCCTTAATAAAGCGGTCAAAGAAATTTGACTAATAGTTCATTTCCACCACTGTCCAACTCCGACGGCACATTAGCAACAACATCGCAGGAGAAAGCAAATATTTTTGCAGAGATTTTCGCAGCAAACTATACTTCAGATTCCCAAGGAAAAGTGCCGCCAGACATAGAGTCGAATGCCCGAAATCGTCTTCCGTCAACGCACTATCAGACGAATTTTGCTTGGTCTCAAAACGAATAAGGCTAACGGTCCTGATGGAATTCCACCCGTTATCCTCAAAAAATGTGCACAAGAATTAACACCGATTCTCTGCAAGTTATTTACCGTCTCGTACAGGTCGAGTATTTTTCCATCATGCTGGAAGACAGCCAACCAATCCCCAAAAAAGGGAACAAGAACCTGCCCAACAACTACAGGCCGATTGCCCTGTTATCAGTAATCTCCAAAGTGATGGAGAAAGGCATCAATATTGAGCTTATCAAATATCTGGAGAGATCGGGAATCATCAATGATAGACAATACGGCTTTCGCCACCGAAGATCTACTGGAGATCTACTTGCCTACGTAACCCATTTATAGCAAGCTTTATTAGAAAAACACAGGGAATCTCTAGCTGTCGCGTTGGACATATCGAAAGCATTGACCGTGTTTGGCACGAAGGACTCCTCCACAAACTACCATCATACGGTTTACCACCTCAGCTATGCCATCTCTTATCGAGTTTTCTTTCAGGCAGATCGCTCCATGTGGTGGTGGACGGTGTATCTTCTGATACAATTGGCATCAATTCCGGCGTTCCACAAGGATCAATTTTGGCACCAACATTATTCCTTCTTCATATCAATGATCTGTTGGGAGTAACAACTTGCCCCATCCACAGCTTTGCAGATGATAGTACCCTCCGTACTGCGTTCTCTCCCAGAATTTCCATTTCTTTCCAGGAAACTAAGAACTCACGGCGCAGGCAGGTCAATGCTGTCAATGAAGACCTTGCTGAAATCACAGCCTGGGGAACCAACAACCTAGTTAAATTCAACGCCACCAAAACTCAAGCCTGTATTTTCTCTAGAAAGGCGGAACTCAGTATGCCCGATATTGTAATGTCTGGCACCACCATCCACCATATCTATGCTCGGTATTTCTACCAGCAACACTCTTTCACCAGTTCGCAATAGCAGCACTTCGTTTCGAACAAACTATTATTTTTTGCGGCTCTATAAAAATACTGGCATCCAATAGCAAATATTAATAATTTTGAGCAATTGTCACGTTGAAAATAAATTGAATTCTAAAATTACACTCATTTAATGCAACCTTTAGGCTTACAAAAAAAATTAATAGTAGATTATACCACGAGTCAATAATGATAGCTATTATTCTCGAGGATTTTTTACGAACCGAGCCGCGTTAGCGGCGAGGGAGTAACATTCCGAGAGAATAATAGCCATTATTGCGAGTAGTATACTCTACTTTATTTGCGACTAATATATATACTTGTGGTTTTTGAAGTATAATGCCATATATTAATCCCGCAGGGAATAATGGCGAGGGATTAATAGTCTTTATTCCCTGCGGGATTAATATATGGCATTATACTTCAAAAACCACAAGTATAATATATTAGTCGTGAATAAAAGCTATTGTTCGGACTAAATTTTGCAATAAATAAAATTTTACCAGTTCGCTGGATTCAAGCCATGGGATTGCATTTGAAAGAAACATGTTGAGGGTGCATTCAGCTTTCCCTCAAGGGGTATATTCTTGAAATTGCTTGAAAACGTATCGATAAATATATCAAATTGTTGATGTTTGTTGGTAATTTAAAAAAAAATTATTGTCACCTCATCGTTAGACAGTTTATTCCACTTAAATTCTCCACACTGTATATTTTCTCAGGAGAACATGAGGAGGAAAGTTGATGAGTGGTTATCATGGAACTTTTATCTAATTTTGGCTTATGAAGTTGACTTTCTTCTCAAATACAATTGATTATTTCAGACGTGTATGAAATGAGTTGAGCTTTGCAGGGGTTCAGCAGAAATTATCTTGAAGTTGTATTTTTCAAGGACATTTCCTAGTTTTTTTGTGTCAACAGAGGTGATGGTGACATAAAGACATGTTTGCAAGAATACTCTCCAGAAATAATAAATATGTTGGGAAATAATAGTAGTCAAGGACAAGGTGGCAAAAAATCGGCATTTTTAAAAGAAATCGAGAACCACTTCAAGAGGTAACGACATAAAACTCTTCGTAACCAGGAAAGTTGAAGAAAAAATACAAATTCATTCAGTCCAGCTCTGAGTATTGCGGTTTTCACCATACCCTAATTCACGGATAATGAGATGAAGCTTCACGTCCTCTAAAAAAATATATTAGATTGAGTGGAGTCTTTTGTTATTGCAAATGGTTGTTTAGAAATTCAGGAATGATCTTGCTTTTCAAATTCAATGTTGACAACTTTTGATGTTTGAAACTACAGGTCTTCGGAAGAAGATTCACAGTTTTCAAACAGTCGTTTCCCAAAATTGTAGGTCAGTTTCGGAACGTATGTTTGTTTATCAACTTTTAATTGTTCAGGTGCGTAATATCTGGCATATATCGTTTCTCGAACCAGATCCGTGGGTAGATATCAATGAAATGATTTTGTTCAGGAATATAAACAAAGATAAACAGCTCCAATGTTTTTATTTTCTTCATTGATAAACACGAGGAAACTGAAAATATAACATGGAAATCGAAAATATCCATTCGTCATATAGCGGGTGACACAGGGTATCGGGCCAACTTCTGCATTCGTGAACGGATTTTTCTGAAATTTGGTAGACAAAAAACTGCAAGGACTGTTACTTTTGAATCATTCAAGATAGGGTTTTGAAAATTGGTGGGCATATAGTATACTGAATTGCTCATTGATTGCCGAAACGAGTTTTGCTCTATCATTTCCGGTTTCACTGGAAACAACCCCAACTCTTGATTTTTGAATGGGACACCCTGTATTATACAGGGTGTCCGCTAAAAGGAGGTCAATCCATTAACCATATATTCCTTGAACAAAAACAATATGAATTTCTAAATATCATTTTTCATTTTAGCTCTTCATATTCGATATACAGGGTGTCAAAGTTGGAAATTATAAACTGATTTTTTCTAATTATTCGCGTATTTAATAAGATATCAATCTCAAAATTGGTACATTACATCAGCACAAAGAGTTACATCGTGCGAGGAAAACAAAACAAAAAACTGTCAAATATTCAAAGTACCCATATTTTTTCTGTACGTTCGCAAATGACTTCCTATTTATTTATTTTTTTCAAGTGCTCAATCATTGTTGAGTATTTTTTGTTACTTGTAAAATTTCGATAAAATTATTTGTTTTTTAGATAATTCGAAAAGTACTGGTTATTTTTTTATGCTTATGCGGCTTACGGTAATCTCATAATGTTCACATACTCCTATTTACTTCGTCGAAATTGGAAGAGGGCGTCACTTTTTACGTACGAAAAGGTAAATATGGAAATATCGGCTGTTCAGAGCGAATGTGTTAAAATAATTTTTACGAAAAAAAATTACATTACACAAATTCAGCACGTAAAAATGAATTGCTCGATATGAATTTTTTGAGTACACATGCGAGCCCTTTTAATCAAAGATAATCTTAGCCTTTGAAAAATATGTGGCTTACGCACAAAATCTTCTATACATCCATAGACAATCCTGATCTGCTATTTCTTTCATCAAGTAGCTATCAAAATCATGAATATCATGATTTCACCAAAAATGTCCGAAAATATATTTTTTTCAATTTTTTCCGATTTTATTTCCCGTTCGTTCGCGCCCGACATACCATACGGTGGGGAAGAGGCTCGAAAATATTTTTAAAAAATTCCGCACCACCCAAGACCGCTCAAACCGATTTTTAAAAAAATTTGCTGTTCTCGAAAGAAGATGGCTCGTCAATTTCAAAAAACTTTTTTTTTATTTGACTCCGTAAAAAAATATTTCACGCCGTTCGATTGGCAAACAAATTTTATTCGACACGTGTCCTCACTTTTTTTTCATTTTTTTTTGTAAAAATAATTTTATAATACATTTGCTCTGAGCATCCGGTATTTCCATATTTACCTTTTCGGACGTAAAAGAATACGACCTCTTCCAATTTCGACGAAATAAATAGGAGTATGTATTGTGTACATTATAAGATTACCATACGCCGCATAGGCATCAAACAATAACCAGTACTTTTCGAATTATCTTAAAAACAAATAATTTTATCGAATTTTTACAAGACACAATACTCAAAAATGATTGAACACTTGAAGAAAAATAGATAGTAAGTCATTAGCGCACGTACAAAAAAAATATGGGGGTAAGTGTATACTTGACCCCCAGTATTTTGAATATTTGACAGTTATTTTCTGTTCTGTTTTCCTCACACAATGTAACTCTTTTTGCTGAAGTAATGTACCAATTTTGAGATTGATATCTTATTAAATACGCGAGTAATTAGAAAAAATCAGTTTCTAATTTCAAACTTCGACACACTGTATATCGAATATGAAGGGCTAAAATAAAAAATGGTATTGAGAAACTCATATTGTTTTTGTTCAAGGAATATATGGTTAATGGATTGACCTCCTTTTAGCGGACACCCTGTATATCATAAACGGCTAGGGATAATCATGACGAATTTAACGATACCGAGTTTGATATTTGCGTTCGAAGTTTCCGTAATATGCTCAATGGGTGTGACTTCGCAATATCAAAACATCTTTCTCTGTCACACTCGTTGAGCATATGGAAACGTAGAACGCGAATATCTGCGTGATCGTTCAGAATCGATGAATTCGTTATAACAATCCCTAACTGATTATGGAATACAATACAAGGTGTCCCGTTTAACAATCAAAAGTTAGGGTCGTATCCAGTAGAACCGGAAGTGATAGAACAAAAAGTGGTTCCTCAATTGCTGAGCAATTTGGTATACTAGCTGCCTACCAATTTCCAGAACCATATCTGGAATAATTCGAAAGTTACAGTCCTGGCTGTTTTCTGTGCACTTTTCTGTATGTAAGCAACCATTCCCAGACAGCACAGAATATTCTAAGGATTTTTTTCCTTGTTCTGGTTCCCACGAAAAGGGATATCCTGTAATGTTCAGAGAACATCGTGAGAACCAAGGCAAACAAAGTAGGAATTGGTGTTCTTCTTAAATTTCTGGAGTTTGAAAACATGCTTCAATGCATGAAATATATACATATTGATACCCTTCGAAAGGCATACTGGGTGAAATTACGTATTTAACGACGTGGCAGGCTATATAAGGATGAATTGAAATTCGAAAGTTCGAGACAAGATAACGGTAAATCAAGTTTTTTAATCGAATAATATTCGTTTTTCAGGTCAGAACGAGATCAGGATAGTGGAACGGGATCTTCGCAAGGACAGGTACCAGCTGATCCGCGAATTGCGCAACTTCTCGGTGGTGCTCCCTCAAAGGACCTCCGACGGGGAGTGGGAGGGAGAGGCTTTCAGGACCCTCTTGGACTATGAGCTCAAGATCATCGAACAATATCAGCAGCATTCGCTGATAGTGACCAACCGGGGTGATAAAGTGTGGACGATGTGGAATTCCATCGTGTACTGTGCTACGATTTATACGACTATAGGTGAGTTCGGTTCATTGTTGAAGACCGACTTCCTTGAATTTAGGTTCATTCGGGTTCGAACAATTACTGTTCTAGAACTGTCAGGAGTGTGTGCAGTAGAATCGGTCGCGTTCGGGTTTTGTTCTAGGCATTTTCTAGGACTGACTAAGCGTTCGGGTTTTTTCAGAATCGTCCTGGGACGGTCCTAAAACTATCCGAAACCAGTACCTGCTCTCGAGCATGATCCGTTCTAGGATTTTTTTTTGGCCCATACTCATTTCATTTACTTTTCGATTCTGTCTGTTGTAGCGTAACGTCATAATGATATATTTTTGTTTATTCTACTGTTTATTGCTCTTTTCAATATTTTCTCAATATTATGGAGTTGGTATATTCATTTATAAGTAGTAGATCTTCATCTTCAGGAAGCAGTGGTGAAAGAGGTACTTGCTGAAGCTGCTGAACATACAGTTCTCAACACACTAAATGGACCACTCATAATTTGACTCTATTTCGAAGACCTGTACTTTTTGAAAAAATTGACCGATCATCGTGCGGTTTTCGATATCAGATGTAATGTTTCATCAGCTTGAAAGAGAGCTAGAACACTCTGAAAAAATCCGCAGAACGAAACTTACACAGGGTGTAAAGTGGAACCATTACACTATGGTCTGAATTTCCAATGCTGCCAATACTCGAGGTATTTTTTTCTGATCAAAAGTCAGTCATATTATGATACACTGGGACCTCATCTCGGGTTATTTTCGTGTTTTCTCCTTAATTGGCCATTGGAACAAAAATTAGATTGTTTTTCGAAAGTCTTGCATTTCTTGAATTTTTCCCCCAGAACTCCACTCGAGCTGACTATTGGGAAGAACTGTTCTCATGTTTCGTGGGGGACATTGAGAGAAGAAAAAAGCACTATTGTGGAATATACAGGATGATAAGAAAATAAAACAAAATCTCATTTCAGTAAAAAAAATCAAAAACGGTTACTAAAACCATGGGCCATTCGATTTAGTATATTCAGAAATGACCTTCTCGATATCCATTATTCATATTGGACTATTGACTCGAGACTTTTCCGAAAATTCGCCTCTAAATGAAATACATGATGAAAATTTTTCAATTCAAACTTGTTTCATGATATCGGTGATTCTCGTCAACCAATGCCCACTGACTCAACCCAACTTTAAGGCATAACTACTATCTAGAGTCTAGACCGTTATTTGTTATATCTCAGCATCTCGAAAATCTGATCTCATTTGGTCGCCTAAAAATTCATCTGCTCAATGTTTCTGCCTCTAAACTGTCGTTCAAGACATCGAGTCATGTTTCCTGGGTTTTGGAAACATAAGTAAGAGCAGTGAACACGATTTAAGGCACTCACCAGCGTCTTCCTTATAGCATTAGTGATATTGGCAGTAGGTTATTATGTCAGTAGCTGTATTAGCGGGATATATTGTATAAAGGTTGTTGGAACTGTTATACAGCATCTTTTATGGACCCGTTGAAATCGGTTGAATTTGATTACATAAAGTTTTTTCAACCTCGGAGAGCACCATTTTACTCAATATTTTGATATCATGGAATTTGAGGACATTGATATGAAGAAATATTTTGAGAAAATAATGTGGTACCTATAGCTATTAGTATTCATGTAGTTCGGTTTCAAAAATATCCTCGATTTTTTTCGATCAGTTTAATACATATGCCATTTCCACGACAGTTTTCTGTAAAAAATCACACTGAGGGTATATACTCAGTCCGGAACATGGACCCCCTGTTATGATTTTCCACAGTAAACTGTCGTGGAAGATGATCTAGTGCATGATTCAGCATTCCCAATGTATAGGAGTCATGAATTGCTTAAATAACAGAATAAGGAGCTGACAAGCTGAACAAGATTCAATGTTGCGGCTGGCGTTTCATAGCCAAGGCGTAGCCGAGGCTAAGAATAAACCATCATATTTTGATTGATATAATAAACAACTAATGTAACTCCTAGGTGAGAATTGTATAAAGGTAGATGCTTAAACTTCAGTATATTGTCCTAGATCATGAGAACACACAACGAGTTTCAGGTATATATTTGTTATTTTTTTAAAGTTACTCTCCAATTGCTCAAAGGATATGATTATTTTGCTTACTACAGTAGGTAAATAGGTACTCTTGACTTGCTACATTTGGATTGGTGTGTTGAAATCCCGATGAATCCTCATTTATTAATATTCTATCGATTCGTTTACATTGAATGTAGGTATTGATAATAAAAACGTGCATAATTATTGATATACGAGCTCTTAAAGTTTGCGGCACATGGTTTTTGATGAAT
This sequence comes from Phaedon cochleariae, assembly GCA_918026855.4. NCBI lineage: Eukaryota > Metazoa > Arthropoda > Insecta > Coleoptera > Chrysomelidae > Phaedon > Phaedon cochleariae. The sequence continues at coordinate 61,093,799 of OU896708.1, forward strand.
GTATTTCAACATATTAATTTGCGGTTTAGCGGAAATCGTAAAAATCTATAAACTAATTTTTCGATATACACTGTAGTCTATTTTTCTAAATATACTTCAACATGAACCTCTGCTGTAATGTTACACTAAGTTCCTATAATTTGAAATTCACTAAACATGAGAAACAAGAATATAAAGTGATGATAATCATTGGTACGAATCGCTCGAATAATAGCTGAGATATAGAGAGGAGCTTTCAAAGTGAGACACACTGTATACAGGGTGTTTGAAATTTTAATCGGAAAAATTGGAAAAGCAATTGAAATCGTCAAAATAAAATTGAAAGTGCATGTAAATGTATGTTTTTGAGCTCTTTTTTCCAGAGCCAAGGTGCTCAAGCATTTCGAAAGAAATATTTTTTTATTCATGACTATAAGAAACTCTGTATCTGATTCTTAGGAGTTCCATAATTTCATTCGATTCAACAATAGAAAATACAACTTTCCTGTTCTATGAGCTTTTTCGTATCTTGCTTAGTTTTCAATCAAAAAAATGATGATGATGACCTGATATGAATCCAAATTCTTGATCTCACACGAATCCAACTATCAGAATGAACATGCAAGAATGCAATTCACTGCTTGCGAAAATGTACACATGGTTTTCGGCAAACCAGATATATCTAAACCTCAATGAAGATCTTTTCTGATATTCCATACTTAACGAAGTACAGTTGACCTACTGACATAACATTTGAACAACTCTAATCTGGAACTAATAGATACCATGAAATTTTTAGGAATCACACTACATGAATCACTGGACTGGCATGAACATTCAAACTGCCTAATTGAAGAGATGAGTACCAGGATTTATCGACTCAGATGTGTATGCGCAAAGTCACAGATATCGATGTTCTCCTAATGTTTTACTTTGCCGAAATACAGTCACTTTCAATATATGGCATAATTCTGTGAGGTACCTCCCCAGTCTTCAAAAATCCCTTCTTGACCCAGAAAAAAATTATTCGAACCATCCACTATGAGCCAAGGTTTCACCATTGCAAGTGTTCATACAACTTACCATTCTATCACTAGCTTGTCTGTATATACTCGAGGTTGCTCATTTCATATTCCTCAATAATATCATAATTGCACACACTGACATACAGTCCTATTCAACAAGGAATAACAACATAATTTACCCACCTTACAACTAACGTACACTGGAGTTACCACCGATAAAACAAGGCCTGAATGCTCCGTGGGTGACGTCACTTAGTCAGGCCTAACCAGCGGCTCGAAACGACAAGCGCTTATAGCGCTATAAGGCGACGGCGTATTTCGATTTTAGTTTTAGATCATTATTGAGCCGATTTTGCTTTTTTTTTGAAGGGCTTCCGGTTGAAAGAGGATGCCAGCCGTCAACTGAGCCCTTCTTCGCATCCCATTCGATTTTATTATGGAAAAACGAAGTTTCAAAGCAAAAACCAGAATAAAACACAAATACCCACCTACAGCAACCCATTCGAACTAAATATATTGGCAAAAATTGTAGTGATTCAATCTCATTAGAGGTAAAAACTTCACACCTACTTATACAGGGCCGCAGAACATAAACTTATCATGAGATTGATCGAAAGAAAATTGGGGAAAATGTATTTTAGTTTGATAGACATGCCGTTTGTTATACCTAATTACTTATATTTATCTTGGAGAATTCCTATTGCCTAAAAAATTAGCCAGTGAGTGTTTTCAATTTCCTGTTGTTGGATTTTTTACCCAATTGGTCGTTAGACTTGAAACAGTAATTTTTAAGTAGAGTGTTTGTAGTACATGTTAATATAATAGTTGCAATTTGATCATTGGAATGAATTCTGCATTCATTGCCACGAGGCAAATGACCGTTTTCAGAAAGAAATTTGAGAATGTATTGAATCAGAAACCAAAGAGTCCAATGCATTCTAAATATGTTTCAAAACCCTCTTTTTCTGATTGTCAAGACATTTTCCCGAATTATGTATCTCGTTTTTATCTATTTCAATTAGTAATTCTTTGATTTGATTGATATTATTAGAGATAAAAGGTATTTTCAGATTGGCTTTTAGAGATGTTTGTATCGCTAGGTCATACAAAAATGATTCCACATTCACAAAAATGATTCCACATTCAAAACAAAATCAATCACAACCGAATATGTAATTACGGGCCCTGGAGAATAAGACAATTTGAATAATGTAACTTTTTGCAAATCGATAATTTTGAACCACTTTTCGGGCAACTGAAAATACTCTAATACAACTAGGAATTCTTGAAATACTGTGTAGCAAAATAATTTTTGGTAATTTTCGAATTCAGTTTTACTTTTGGTAAGTGCTTGTGCCAAATTTTTAGTCTCTAGTATCTCAAGTTTTCCATCACGACTTGTGCGTAATTTTACATCTTTCGATGAATAAGATGGACAGTTGGGAAATTGAGTGGGAATAACATCTCGTTTGAGCCTAGGAATTTTCAAATCTATTGTTACAGTTTTGCCAGTTTTTGAATCGGTTGCAGTAGATGAAGTAATAATATCATCTTCAGTAAAATGTAATTCACATACTTTACTGTACTTAGATGGAGTCGTAAAATCCTTGCGGCGAATTGCATGTACCCACTTTTTCGATAGTTTCTTGTCCAACGGGAAACTAAAAGCATGAACTTTTGGACCACCCACATAATTCCCCCGACAAGAGGGAACACAACACTTGTAAAGCATTGTTATTTCGCCTATCACAACACGAAATATTTCACAAAACAGTAATTTCTCCGCCAATTATTTTGATGAATAAACAACAAGAGAATTCGTGCACACGCGATTTACCTACGCCACCGTTCTTAAACAAAAACAAACTGACGATCGATCGACGCGAATGCCTTGGAAGATGGCCTGAGTATGCGACGTCACGAGCTGTTTACGTCAGAGTCTGCTGGCCTTGTTTTATCGGTGGTAACGACACTGGCCCTACAAACATTGGTATCAAAATTTTTAACAATTTGCCAGGAAGTGTCAGGGATTGTACCACTCACCTCAAATTCAGGAATAGCCTGAACGCTCTCCTAACTGAAAGTATGTTTCACTCACTTAGTGATTTCTTTGACTATGTTTTATAAACTGTTTTCAATTTTCTTGATGTTATTTAATTCAAACTTTTGTTGAACTCATATTATTTCTTACTATCATTGTATTGTATATATTCTAGATATAATCCTGACGAATCATATACAAGTATTAGTTCGTGTTAATCTTCATATGCTCATTTCATTCTATTCTATGCCATGATGGGTTAAATATTGATATCTTCGGAATTTGTGGCAAATTTCATTTTCTACTTCAACTCCCTTCAACTCGGAAAATGAGTTCCAAAACATATATGTTTATATGAATTATTCCTGTTATTTTTGCAAATCTTGCAATTTCTGCTCCATCAGAATAAATCAATTATTTGTTTTTTCATGAGATGTGTTTCCAATTAGTATGCATATAGTATTTATTTGGGTCAAATGAATCACCTGGTACATAGCTTTTCATTATTCATGGTGAGTAGTATAGGTATTTTTCAATATCCATTATTTGATACCGACTTTCACTAAACGGTCAGTGAATGACTATAAGAAACAAACATTCCAAATTATATGGACCCAAATACCCCTCGAATACCTATCTTACATAAAGTCTGTCATCTATTCTGAAATCCTTCTAAAAATATTCCTGAAATTATATTCGTGCACTACTTTCAGCTCCATCTACAAAATCAGTTTAAAATAGCACGGCCAACTCGATTTTCGTCAACGCTGCACGTCTATTTTTACATTAGTCCCATAAATATGGATTCAACGCAAACATCAACTGAAACAAGTGATCAAAACCTAGTGAAAGACGAGAATGAAGACATCGATTTGGCTAAATTAGAAGCTCACATAACCCCCGAACAAGTGCGTAGTGATATAGTGGCCAGAAAACGAAGAAAATTCACGAAAAAACGTAGCACAAGTTTGACTAGACGAGAACCCACGCCTGTGAGGAATTTAGAAGAAAAACCGGTGACTTCGGACGAAGATACACCCAAACAGCAACCGAAAACACCCGAACGAAAACGACCAAGGAGAAACAGGTCTCTAAGCAAACCTATCAGCGAACCCGAATCAGAACCAGCAGGTAAAAAAACCTTGCTGAACGGCAACAGCAATGATATCAGCAGAACCAACAGCTTCAACAACCCGAAAACCGCCAGTGATGAAAGAAAGAAGAGTCTATCGGACATGGCACAAGAAGAAGTCAAGTCCTTCCTTAGCAAAACTAAAAAGAGCCTAACTTCAGCTGCAGCACGCGGCAGGGAACGGTTCAGAAAGTATGAGAAAGAACAAATCAAAAGGAGTCAATCTGCCCCTCACCAGTTCACCGAACAAGAACTGATAGAAAGCTTCAAGAAAGCTCAGCTATTGAGCGCTCAAAATGACAGATCACGTGAATTCACAGACGAAAATGAAGCACCTCTGCTTCAAGAACCAGAATTCAGAAGGGCTAGAACCGTAGAACCATGCCTTCGTAAACCATTGAGACCAGAAGCTCAGTCCATTATAAGACAAAGGAAAAAACAACGGGACTACTCCACGAAGATCATTGAGGTTCTTGACCCGAAAACCTCGGATGTAGTGGCGAGGAAAACTATAGTCAGACCTTCTGACATGAGGGTCCTCGATGTCTTCAGGATACTGAGATTCTTTTCTATCCTAGACATCTACAGGTCGTACAAGCTGTACAAGGTCGAACGTAAAACGGAGTACCGCAAGCTCAGAGTGCTCTGGAACCGGTGTATGTTTGAACTGTTCCTCATCATGATGTACTGTGGCGTTGGTGGTGTGATTTTCAAGTTCACTGAAGGCAGTTTCGAGCACTACTATAAGTGCGGGGTAAAGCGGGTCAAGAGAGACTTTATAGAGTTGCTATGGCTTAGGAGTCACAACATGAGGGAGGAGGAATGGAAGTCGTTGGCTAGGAATAGGCTGAGGGTGTTTGAGGAGGAGCTGCATACTGCTCACGAGGCAGGGATGACTAGTTATAGTGGTCAGAGAGCGTGGAGTTTTTTGAATGGAGTGGTATATGCACTCACTGTCGTTACTACGATTGGTAAGATTTAGGATGTGTATTGAGGCTTGTAGAGCCTTTGGTTCCCTAGCAAGTTCTATTTGAAATTGAACAGAAATTAGATTAGTAGGTACCTCAGATGGATTGTTGTCCTGATTTTGAACCGTGTTCAGCTTTTCCACACCTGTATCTATTTCATCCATTATGAATATTTTTCGAAGAAAAAAACTCTCCACGTGGATGTGTAATTTATTCAACGATTTATTTATAATTATTTCATTACGGAATTCATCAACACCATAAGATTGAATTTGATTATGAGATAACTTTCCAAGTCATAGCTGCGCGAAGTTTCATTCATATTTTTGTGAATCATTTTCGTAAATAAAATTTGGGAACCACTCGAGTGCATACACAGTGTGTCCGGAAAGGTCATGTTGTAAATAATAGGGATGATAGACTGAACCAAAAATATGCTGGTACTGTATATAAAAAAATTGTCTATCGTACTTTGTGACGGAGTTATTAATCTTGAAAGTTTAAAGACCAAGACTTAAGAGAAAAATATATTTCATCTATAACTTTCAAACGATTGCCATAGTATCAATGTTATTCGGGCAACTGAATTCAACTCATACTAATACTCCTTTCGATATGTGAACAGCTGTTCAGTGATTGTTCTATACAGGATAGGATGATTTTTTTTCGTTCAATGGAAAAATTTTTGACAGAGATAACAAATATGACATTTTGCTTTCACCGTTTGATTCCTCCACCTTTTTTTGTACCGTTCCACACATTTGAGAAACATACATTTAAACCATTTCAAAGGTAATGAAAACACTTTTCACTCAATAACATCATGTTAGTTGCAGGGGCTTGAATATCATTGTTATCATGGCAACCGTTTAAAAGTTATACATGGAATATTTTTGTTTTCAAATTTTCAACTGATATAACTCTGTGACGAAGTGTGGTGTGGAATTTTTTTATATGAAGTACTGACATTATTTTGGCTCACTCTATCAACCTTTCTGGACACCCTGTGTTCTTTGAATGCATGTATCAAATCATATTATTCCGTATGGATTGATTGAAGAATTGATAAGAAAAGTTTTTCAACATGAAGAATCGCCACATTCTGGGACTATAGGTTCTTTTGAAGGTGAAATATTAAATAGAACATTGACACACTGGTTCAAATACAATCAAAAATATATTCTACCAGTTTGTAGGTGCTGACTTGAACTTAACTCTTTTTCAATTATTCCAGGTTATGGTCATCTTTATCCAACTACGATAACAGGAAGGGCTCTAACTATAGTCTACTCCATCATAGGGATACCGCTGTTTCTCATAGCCCTGACGGATTTTGGAAAACTTTTCACCAGAGGCATCAAATTTCTTTGGTCGTTCGTCCGGAGGCTGTACTACACAGGGAGCTGTAGGAAATATAGGAAAACTGCCCATGTGCAGGTTTGTATTCATACATTTTTTTTTTTTTTCATATTTCGGAAGGCATTGAAAGGAATCCCTTTTATGTTCCTGAAACATCGTGGGTACTATATAGAGAGAACAGAAATGTTATTGGTGGGTACCATAAAAAGTGTTGCAAAATTGATGATCCATGCATGACACTATTCCTTCAATTTGCGAGAACTAGATTTCTGCTATTGATGTTTTTCGAACCACTTCGAGCTGGAAATTATTCAATGAAATCATTGTGTTCTGTGAGACCTACTTATGAAATGCAGTTATCATCAACAGTTTTCGCTTCGAAAGAACTGCAGATCACATTTTCACATTCAACAGGAAGCTAGGCAATTTCTCAATATTCCACGTTTTTTCAACCTATAAATTTCGTAGCTCATTTTGATTCCAAATAACTCGAAAAGGGTTCTTATTCGGAGATAAACGGCTCTAATTTCATGCTATGGAAACAGAAGCATTGAATTGGACTTTAGCCACTTCGCATCCTGATTTTCATTCCCATGCACTCATCAAGTTGTCATGGTCTTGTGCTGTTTCCAACATTCCAAATAAGAGTGAAATTAAAATCAAATAAATTATAATGTAATCTCTGGTCCATGTTTGCCCAGTGTTTTCAAAAATGGATGCCGATGTCTGTCATCATAATATCGTGATTGGTAATAAATATATGTATTATTATATTGTTTAGAATAAACGGGTTTTCATTAAAAATGAAGGGCCCCGTGCACTAAGAACGCTCAAGGTGCTCATAAAAACATTTTTCAGCGCACCAAAATTCAAAAATCAATTTAGAATGAATGGAGCCAAGAGCCAAAAACGTGTTGTATCCAACTCGAGGTTGGGAACACATATAATGTTCACCCCCATGTAAGTCAATTCTTGGTCTTTATAACAATATGTATATTTTCACATATGCCTTTGCTTGTAGTTACTTCTAAAATTCGGCTGAAGATGGACTTTAATAAGTCCGAAACATCTCCCTTTGATTGACTACATCATTATTAAAGTTGTGGAGATGACTTTCATTTTTCATTTATTTATTTATTTATTCATTTATTTCAGTTATTGCATTACATTCTCTTCTTCATTGATACATTTTATACAAATAATATATGGAGGATAATTAATTTTTCTAGTAGAAATGACATGAATGATCAGACAGAAATTCCTGGAAGATCATTCATGAAGTATTATCGACTGTTGAAGAAAGTGAAGAAAACTTATATATCATTAAGATATCTCAAAATAACAGTCATATTATAGTGAACAAGAAGGAAAAAAAAACAGTGAAAAAAAAAGGAAATTCATAGTCTTTCAGCTTTGATCATTCCTATGCATATAAATATATTTCTTCACTTCATTTTCGAATTGTATAATACTTGGGCTGTTTATGATATCATCTGGTAATTTATTGAATTTCGAAATCGCCTCATGGGTAAACTTTTTTGTCCAAGTTTAGAATTTGATCTTTCCCTTTTGGGAAATTATTATGTACTGTCGATTATAAAATGTTGTACCTGTTCCAGGAAATATTCAAAGGCGCCCAAATGATGTACGACATCGCGACGTTCCGAAGACCCTCCATCTCCACACAGCCCAGCGACTTGGAAAACCCCCAGGAGCAGGACCAGCAGCTCCCCAAACCCCCCTCCCTAAACACCACCTCCCTCCTCACGGAAACCGACACCCCCACAACTCCAGCTATCTCCAACTTCGAGATCGACGACGAATTCAACCTGCCCATCTCCGTCGCTCTTTTCATTCTGATAGCCTACATCTTCATCGGAGCACTGATCTACTGCGTGTGGGAGGATTGGAACTTCTTCGCCTCCTTCTATTTCGTCTTCATCTCCATGAGCACCATCGGTTAGTGCAGCCCTACTTACTCTCTCTCCCTAACACAGGGACATCCTAGGTACGTCCCTTTTATGTCCCAACGTGTACTGTCGGTACAAGGACATGATTGGGACATCCCTAGGATGTCCTGCTCAGTATTTCCAGGGGATGTCCCGACTGGGACATCCCTGAGTTGTCCCATTCATGTCCCTGATGTATATCTTGAAATCTATTTGCTATTTGTATCAGAATTGATATGTTACAACAAAATATTGAAAATGCATATTTGTGATCTCCCTGGGAAAATCCAGTCTTTATATTTTCTATACCCATCCAATTCAGTACAGTACATCATTCAGCTCAATTTTGGTACTTTTGAAATTTATTGATTAGATATTTACTGTTGAGAAGTGCGCAGTAGTGCGCACTCCGTGTATATAATTGTCTCTCTGCTATATGCGTCAAACGAGGACAGATACCCTAATAACAACACAGGGATTTCCTAGGTACGTCCCTTTTTTGTCCCGCGGTACAAGGACATGATTGGGACATCCTGGGGATGTAATGCAGTGGTTGTCCAGTGGACATCCCGCCCATTACATCCCTAGGTTATCCTATTCGTGTCCCTGGAGTATCTGATATCCATTCACATCAGAGTCATTGAATTTCATCAAACTATTGAGTTGAATTTTTTCGAAAATGTTTGTTTCTCTTCCGGAAAATGATTGTAATGAAAATAAAGAATAAAGTCTCAGAACTTCTTAAGAAATTACCATTTTTCGCAGACAGAAATCGTACATGCATAATGCCCCTCATTTTTAAACACCCAAGAATGATAATAATTATACCCAATTCCTAATAAAGTTGTATTTATTCAGGTTTCTGTAGTCAAGTCCTGTTTATAAATCTGTTTAGTACATAAATCTTCAGGAGGCATGATAGCCAATGGAGCAAGGTGCGTGCATAATAAGCCAAAGGTCCCGGGTTCAATCCCTACTCGACCTGCAACTTTTTTCTTTTGGTGAAAAGATGTCCCTGGGATATCCTTGGGACGTCCTAGGGATATCCCTTCATCGTACTTGGTACATCCCAGGGACGTACCAGAAGGACATCCCTTGGATGCCTTTTGTAGCGGCCAGCGGATGTCCCTGGGACATCCCTAGTATGTACGTTGTCCCGGCAAAGGACATCCCTGGGATGTCCTAGTATAAAATCAGGGACGTCCATGGGAAGTCCCTAGGATGTACTGGTGTTGTTAGGGGTTGAAGGGAAGGAAGGATTTCTCGAAGCTCCGTCTGTGTGTAACGTTATTGAAATTTGTGCGGCCTTGTGGACTTGTTGACTTCGAGCAATCCCTTCTTCCTTCCGAAATTCTACTTCATTTTGAGCAATATCCACTTCAATCGAAGATTATCATTGTTGGCCTATTAGACGTCTTCACAAAGCTCATTATCACAGGGTTCGTGATAATTAGGCAGGAGGCAGACTATGTGGTGTAGACATTACGACTCCATATAGTTATAGATACATATATTCAAACATCTTTTGGTCAGATTAACAGATAAACAGTTCAAATGTGCTCACATTCTGGGAATTTAAGTTTCTCCTTTGTAACAGTCTCAAAAAAGATATACAGTTCGCCCAGAAGCCACAATTACATGTCTGTAAAACTCGACAACACTCTTTTTCTTTGAAACTCACTAGAGGCACATTCACGAAAAGATAGGAGTTATTTTGGAGATAATTCGAGACTTGACTCAATACTGTTTTAGGAATTGACTGACTATTGTTTCCGAAGAACTTTTCAACTAACAGAACGGCTATCAAGCCATCATGTTGAAGTCACCTTAAGATTGTTCAGGACTGAATGGATGTATTTTACTGACTATTTTTTTAGATTTTCCTGCTTTCATTCCCAATTTGGTCAACAATGAATGACCAATGAACTCAATGAACACTCTTTTTCTCTGGTGGCACATTCACGAACAGAGCGGAGATACTCTAGAGATAATTCGAGACTTGACTCAAGTCTTGGTCTCTGAATTGAATGAGTATTGTTTCCGAGGCCCGAGCAGAATCGATCAGATTTTCGTTTAGTTAAAGTGATCTTGGGTAGTTTTTATAATAATAAAGTGCAAATAGAGGGTTTTCTATCCTTATTCTTCTACATCGGGGCACTCATCCACTGCGTGTGGGAGGACTGGAACTTCTTCGCCTCCTTCTATTTCGTCTTCATCTCCATGAGCACCATCGGTTAGTGCAGCCCTACTTTCTCTCTGTTGAAGGGAAGGAAGGATTTCTCGAAGCTCCGTCTGTGTGTAACGTTATTGAAATTTGTGCGGCCTTGTGGACTTCGAGCAATCCCTCCTTCCTTCCCAAATTCTACTTCATTTTGAGCAATATTCACTTCAATCGAAGATTATCATTGTTGGCCTATTAGACGTCTTCACAAAGTTCATTATCACAGGGTTCGTGATCATTAGACAGGAGGCAGACTATGTTGTGTAGACATTACGACTCCATATAGTTGTAGATTCATATATTCAAACATGTTTTGGTCAGGTTAACAGAGGAACAGTTTTAATGTGCTTACATATTGGAAATTTGAGTTTCCCCTTTGTTACAGTCACACAAAAGATATATACTGTTCGCCCAGAAGCCACAATTACAAGTACATGTCTGTAAAACTCGATGAACACTCTTTTCCTTCGGAACTCACTAGTGGCACATTCACGAAAAGATAGGAGACACTTCGAAGATAATTCGAGACTTGACTCAATACTGTTTTATACTTTATATATGTTTTATTAACCGTTATACTATGCTCATAACCATGTTTTTGTCTTTTTCTTCTCCGCGTGAGTACCAATTTGTTTCACTCGATATACCTACTTATTGTTTCGTTGTTCTTTGTAAAATAATTCTGGCTGATGATGTATACCGTTTGGTTCCGAAACACGTCCCCCCTTCTTGAATTTGAAATTAAACGTTGTGGAGACGACTTGGAGAGTTTTCATAATATTCTTCATATACATGAATGTTAGTGCATGCGTTCTCGTAATAATAAATTTGGTTTTCATTACAGGTTTCGGGGATTTCGTGCCGAAGCACCCGATCTGTATGATCGTGTCCATCGTGTACCTGGTGTTCGGGCTGGCGCTGATGTCGATGTGCATCAACGTGGTGCAGCTGAAGCTGAGCGACACGTTTCAGCAGGCCTCCGCGAAGCTGGGCGCCTCCATAGGCTTCGATACAGACGAGGGGGGAAGTCTGGCTGCGGCGGAGAATGTGGAGGTGGCTGCGGTACACGACCCGCACGAGGATCTGGCTATGGTGGAGCCCATGGTGAAGGTTCTGGTCAATAATGTCACGAGGACCAGTCCTAATACCTTGGCGCTGCCTGATCCAGATAGTGGACTCGGTGCAGAAAAGGGGAAGAAGTCTTAATGTGATATTTTGAGAAAACTGTGAGAGTGTTTTTGAAAGGTAGATGTGAAGGGGGAGGTGCACTCGTGGTAAAAAGGGGTCAAGGTATAAAGGTTTTCGAACTCAAGAGTCGGTACTATCGCTAACATGGTTATTATTGGAGCTACAATGTCAGTTGAATAGGCAAACTGATTATGATGATGAAATTGAAAGAGAAATCGAACCGCCTTCACGAGTTATGTCGAAAGGTTACATGTTTCAAGTGGCACACCCAGTATATAATACTCTTAATCGATAGGAAATTCGATTCTGAACAGAAACTGTCTCATAATCTTTCATTCTGAATTCAAAAATGACTAGGATCGATAATTTCTCAAATTTGTCAATATGATTGATTGTGTTAATCGAGGATGGTCGAGGTACTATTTGTAGTAACTTCCATTGCCCCAAGAAACATCTTTGTTTATAATAGGGATATATAAACATATGATATATAAATATATCAAATAATAAAAAAACTAATCAACGAGTGATGTCAATATAATATAATAATTAAAATAACATCTTCCCAAGTATTCAAATGAGAATAAATTGCTCCGTTTATAGTGTCATGAGTATACATTTTTCCATATCGACTTTGAATCTTGTTTCATCATCAATGTTTCAAATCATAAGGTAACGATTTATATGGAATGATTCCGTTGTAGACTACTGATTGTTTGTCAATAATGGAGTTATATGGGTTTGCTATAATAATGAATTCAACTGTCTTGTTTCATGAGTATGAATCGTATTTACTTCAGTAAAGTTCAAGTTAGATTTTTTTTTTTCACAAAATGGATAAAAGAACAAATTTTTATTTAATGTAAAGACAATTTTTTTTGTTTGTAAAGATTAATAGTTGGTTCTAGGTAATGTAAATTGTAAATGCACTTAATTGTTTTATTTCGTAATTTCCTTAATGGTTTCAAATGTGATACTTGTGCTTTCCCAAATTGATATTAAATATTGTAATTTTGAGTACCGCAGACAAAAATATATATTTTTCAAATATCTTAGACTGATGAAATCTCGAATTTTATATAAAATGTATTCGGATTTAGCTTTTTTCTCAGGTAATCTATATGTTTAGCCCAAGATAATTGTTCATCAATATCTAAATATTTTGTGGCTTCGAAAAATATTGTTGTTTTCGATATACCAGTTTTTCTTCTTGAGATATATATATACGTAGATTTGTCATAGTTGAAAGTCAGCTTATGAATTTGTAGCCAAGATGATATCATTTTCGAGTCAATTTTTATATCATCAATTATATCATTAAATTGTTTAGATGAATAGATTATTGTGGTATCATCTGCAAATACCTTTAGATCTCCTTTCAGTTTTAAAGATGATATTGAATTGATGTGAATTAAAAATAAAATTGGACCTAAAACGGAACCTTGTGGTACATCACATTTGATATCCCTTATGGAGCTACAAATATTATTTTCATTTATTCATTTCATTCATTTCAGTTATTGCATCACATTCTCTCCATCATTGATACATTTTATAAAAATCATATATAAAGTATTATTGACTTCAACATACTACTTTCTATTTTCCAGATAATTTTTCAACCAGTCAAATATTTTTTCGCCGATAGCTAGTCATTTTTTCAATTCAGGATAATAGTTTATGTTCAGATCCGGATTTTTCATCGATTCAGAATATTGTATACTGGGTGTCCCATTTAAAACATGTTACATTTTGACTCAATTCGGGAACGCGATATTCGATTTTTGTTTCGATTTCATCATCGTAATCAGTGGACAAAAAACTACCAGTTTGATTCAACTGATATTGTTGCTCCAATAATAACCAAATTAGCAATAATGCCGACTTGAGTTTGAAAACCCTGTATACCATGAATCTGCCTCCCACTGTCCTATTCAGTGATTGGTATGAAGAATACAGTGTGTGCTTGGATAGATGGTATGTAGTTTATAGGGATTTCTGGTTTATTATTTTTTTTATATGGATAGAAACAAGCGAATGAGCTCCTGGACCGAGTTACCATGGAGATGGAGTATGAGAGACAATAATTTTCATGAAGTATTCTAGAAAGACTGAAACCTTCAGCACAATGATCACAACAATTAATATCTTTTCAATGCATCGAAACATGTTTTGTGGTTATAAGGAATGTGATTTTTTTCTTTATCTATGAATCATTGACTACTTGGATTCAAAAATCTTGTGTACTGTTTGAAAATCCAGCCACCAAAATGAAAGAAAAAATGCGTTGACTTAAATGATACTGTAAACTGGTAGAAATGATTATTTCATTCAACATCAACCGAGGCTGAAGAATAATTGATTGTTTCCTTATAGAATAATATTTCTTTTCATTTCGCTTCAATCATGTGTATTTATCATTTGTAAATATAACATACAATCTAAGTTGAATTTATCATGCTTTCATCTATTTATTTGTGAAATATAACTTCAAAATCCTGAATCTTCTCACGGAATGCAGTTCTGAATGAAATTATGCTCTTTATTGTAATAAAATGATGCCCACATCTTATGGTAGTGCGATTTTAAGTCTTCTCAATTACCACCCCCTCACCCCTCTCCCCGTATATTATCATTTGCACAAGCTTTTATCAAATACACAAATTTATCATCAACCAATATACTATAGTGATGATCACTGTATACATGAATTGCATCTTTGTTGTTCTATATGCGGGGAATATCAAGAATAATATTCAAGTAGTGTGAATCTTTTTATTTCCATCTCATCTAGAATGAATCTTGAATTATATCCTGAAGCCTATGATGATGAGAATATTGAATATCAATATTGAGAATGATATACGGCAGAGTGGAATTGTGCTCTCAAACAGTGGTAGATTTTCTATAGGTTATTAATATTAATTGTTGAATAAAATAATTGACATATTTGTATCGATGTTTTTCTACCTCGATAGTTACGAAGGAGATTACATTCACAACAAATAATGAAGTTGGTGAGAATGAAAAGTTTTTCATGTATTTATTATTAACAAGTTCCCATGAAAACATCAAATAATTGACTCCTTCGCAGTTTGAATGATGGTGTTTTTGGTAATTTCTCCACGAATCGTATCCCTCCAGCTAATCTATGTCTCTTGGTCATTTTTTCGACAAAAAATCCTTCAATGTCTTCAACAGTAGTAGTGTCGGCATGTTCCTTGAGAACTATACAAGCTGCTGGAAGCCACCCATCACTACCATGGGGAATGCCCAGCACCCCTGCATCATAGATGGATGGGTGGTTTTGCAAAACTGATTCCCAGTACTCTGGTACCACTTTGAGAGTACCGTATTTGAACATCTCGTTGGATCTACCGTTGATATAGATGAAATCGTGTTCATCGTAGTATCCTGAATCTCCTGATTGAAAGAAACCATCTGAATCCAATGTTGAGGGGATGAAATTATTATAGTAGCCACTCATTCCGTACGAGCTTTTCAGCCATATCTCCCCTGGTTGGTTGGGGCCCAATATTTCTCGTGATTTCGGATCAATGATCTAGAATGAATTATGTTTATTTATGATGGGTAATGACTGTATCATCCAATATATTGCGCAATGAGCACGTCGAAGCATATATAGGCACAAGATTCAAGACTCAATTGGTCAAAAATCATTCTTGAAACTAGTCATTATATCCCTCAAGACCCTCAAACATAGATCACAGACAATAGGAAATTGAAAAGTTTCCAGAGCATTGCCTGATATAATACTCATTGAAGAAAAACCGTGGAATAAGAAGGTATCAATGAACTCTTAAAATCAACTCACCAGATAAAATATCTTGGTATTTGGTTTGATGACAGGTTGAAATGGGACAAACATATTGATGTTCTAACAAAGAAAATGTCTCCAAATATTGGTGCATTGAGAAGATGCCCCAAACTTTTGATATTAAAATTGCAAACATGATTCTCTACACTCATTAAATGTTTGGGAATCTTGTTCGAGAAATAATTCCAATATAATATCAACATTATAATATAGAAAATCGTTAAAAGTACTGTCTCCATCTCCCATTTGATGCACCAACCAATCAATTGTATGAAATAACAAATACATATTCTTCAGATGCAATATATAGAATTGAATTTCTCAAAATTTCATACAATCTAATAAATGAAGAATTGAAAACGGATATTATTTTGATACGGAATTCTGAAATTCATAATCATGAAACTAGACAATAATTTGTTTCATGTTGACGCCGCTAGCTTCATACTCGGAAAAAAACAGATTCACTCATTCAATTCAATGAACTACCTGGTGATATCAAAAACTGCAGAAATATAGCTACATTCAAAAATGAATTTAAAAAACGGATTACTTCTGAGTGAACTGAATAAAGTTAATCAAATTATTTTACTATGTTCTTTCCAGGAATATTATTCTTTATTTGCCAATTCATAGATGTTGATATATTTTGAATGATGAAATGTTTACCTATAGGTACCCAACCAACATTTTAAGAGAATTATACCAAGCAGAGAGGAGAAATTACTCGAAGAAGTCGAAATTTACTAATTTCCGACAAAATATTTTACCTTTATGCCCTGAGTATCTTGAAAGTTATGGATTAGGTTGTAAAATGCCTGGTTAGGACCTCAACTTTTTCTTTAAAAACCATCAACTTTATAGACAAATTGCATAGTTGGAAACTACTCATTACAGACTTCAAACATAACTTCATGGTCCTAGTGAGCATTTAGTTATCAATTAGGTAATATTTAACATCAAAATTACCAGTAAAATGTCTTCCAGGCCCTCGAACTATCAGGATATTTATTGGAGTTGAAATTTACCAAATTCTAACTTCATAAACGATCATAAAGTCAGGGAATAATCAGATGGAGAAAATAAGTCTGATTTATACTCTGTTTTGCCTATTTTTGACCAATTGAGTCGAAGGAGTTTCTTAGACTTTTTTTAACCTAATCAGTACCAACTTCATATCCGATGAAGGCAAGATTACCACTATGAAATCCTTATAGAACGAAGTGTCCTTGAGAGAGTCGAGAATACCAAAATTAGTCCTAAAATCATGTTCTCAAAGTTGATGACTATTATTGATCCTGGTGTTTTGAGGTCGGCAACTGTTTTGAAATGATCATTAATTTCTGAAAATATTAAAAACTGGAGACAAGCGCAATGTATGAGTCTTGAATGTTTTATTCTTTATCACCAGTGAGTGGTTCAGGTAGCTTACCGCTTGAGCGCTTGTAAAGCAAATCATGATATCTTTCTATACATTACGATGATGTTTGATCATCTAAACCATCGATTTGTTTTGACATTCGAAGTTTTACTTCCACTTATTCCATTGGTCAGATCTGAATGCATATTTCAAATAACTTTTATAAAAAAAAAACAGGTATAAATTATTACACTTCGGTTGAGAACGTACAAAAATGGCAAATGTACTAAAAGTATACTAGAACGGCAACACTGTTCGAGAGATGACAACACGGCGATGGACTATTCTGATTCGCTGAAAAATGAAGCCTGTCATCCAGCGACCAATTAGAAAACATACCGTGGTGCAGAATAAGAAATTGAAAGCGAACAACGAACATTTGACAAATTATATGATTATAGGGAACATCTGATAATATTAATTCATCAGGTTGACTGCTACTCAAGTAATATATACTCGTTGATATAGTCTAAAATCCCAATATGGGGAAATTGGGCTCCATAGTCAGATAATACAGAATTTTCGACAATGAACGAAGCCTATTCGCCCTGAAAGTTGAAGATTCTGGAAAATTCGACTTTCAAGTCCAATATGAAACCGACGCCATATTTGTTGGCTCAAACCTTTTTCGCCATTGACGGAAAAAGAAGAAATCTCTACATAGCGACTACATCCTAACGAATAGTAATACAGAAAAGGTTAAATTTCGCATATATGATCATATTCTACCAGTTGATTCATTTTTAGATGGAATTGTTGAAAAATAATTCGAAAACACAAAGAATATCATCCAGTATTTTTCTACAAATCCAATAATTTCGTGGGCCCACTAATTTTACATGTGTAAAATCAACATTATCACAATAAATTTTGCATCGCAGGTTGAATAACGATTCACAACAACGTCAAATAAGCTAAACAACATGCATATTATCTACACCTTCCACTACTATCGAGTTTTCTTTTGAACGCCATGCTCATAAACTCCTAAGTCTCCACACGTAAATGAGTAGGTATAGTCGATCGTGAAACACGGTACATATTTGTTTTCCGAACCCAACCAAATGACAGTAAAACAGGTAGAAATCTTAGTAAACCCACCCATAAGTAGGTAATGAATAACGTCAGAATAACTAAAATCAGACCACTATCGGACTAGAATTAGGGCAATTTCACCTAATTGTTTCCTCGACCTATTGGTCAGGATACCCTAATATCCCTATTCTCGTCTTCTGAATTACTTCCAGTTTTTTCCCCATATTGGTAAATTTGAAGTAAATAAGACGTAATATTCACTTAGGCCAAATAAGTCGTTGACCTATTCTAAGGTCGAAATGACGTATATTATGCCTAAAATGTTTGTTGGGTATATAATTATGTACTTCCTTATACCAGACCTATTCTGTCTAGAAGTTATTTGTTCAATAAATGAATAAATAAATAAATAAAAATAAATCAATAGGATAGCCAAGGTCGGGTTGTACACCATGGGAATCTTGGAAACGACAGGAGATACGATGGGAATTGGGGCAAAAGTTATATCAATAACAGGGAATTTTTGAAAAATCTAGTTCATTCAATCTGATTAATTATTGGTATCATTGTCTGCTAAATATGAAGAAAAAATATCTAGTGAGCTGTAGTATCTGGTGTGCTCAAACAAGGGATCAAGGGAAATCACCTACAGGTTTCTGTGGCCGATACAGTAGTGCCGCCATACGGTCAACTCGAGGAAACGCTTATTTCAATTGTTTTCCTGTCAAACCTACATAACCTTGAAAATCGTAAACGAGTTGAGCAGCTCCCTCAGCGGTGCTCTCGGCACTCTTGGCCTGCCGCGTAGTTTGTTGTTCAGTGAGTTCAAGTTCAGTATCACGACTTATAGTCACGAGTCACGGTCACTCACTTAAAAATTCAAAAAATCATTTCTTCTCAAAATGGTAGCTACAGACACTACAATAATCCCGAATTTCATAACGTTCAACACCTGAATTAAATGGGAGGTAGAATGAGTAGTATCGATTATTAGCTTTTGATCAGGGCTCTGATTATATCACTTGTAATGAGCCTGATGTAACACTCAATATCGAATGTATTCATGTCGCAAAAGAATATTACTTGAAAATCTATGAATCTATGAACTTTGAAACAATTTTTAGACGGTTTCACACTTTCTGGTAGGAAGAATTGAACGACAGAATTCGTAACAAATTATCAATCAGAATAAACTATAATACTGGGAGCACAATACAAAACTATATCTATAAATGAAAAGAATATTAGAACAATGAGAATTGGAAAAGAAATATTGTTTTTAAGAAAAATACAACAAAAGTCACGATGGCATGACAGCTCTTGACACTAACAACTTACATAACCACAAATTTCGAAAAGTTTCTAGAAAGAAGTGAAGATCATTTCGTCCGATACGGTAACATCCTCTGGTGGTCATACACTCAACTGAGCTATAGAGCAGACCAGTAGTTACAGCTCACTAGATTTTTTTTCCATATTTAGCAGACAATGATTGGTATTATCATGTTCCCAATACATACTTTGATTTCATTGTCATTCAAAATCCTTCCTACAGTATTTACATGACTCTGTGCATAATCCAAGTCCTTTTTCAAGTCATAACCAGTAATGCATCCTCCAGCTTCTGTGGAACCGTAAATATTCAGCACAATTCCGTCTTGGAACAATTTTCTCAATCGGGAGATATGCTCAGGAAATATACTCGTACCGCCAGAAATATAGAATTTCACTGAAGATAGGTCGTATTGCTGAGCATTTTCCACTTTCAATAAATGTTGTGCTATCGCAGGGCTGATTAGACAAGAAGAAATCTGCAATTTCAAAAGCAGATTGTTTTATCCAACACGTCAATGGAGAAAAAGCATTTCAAATCGAGTATTTTGTTCATAATCCCGGCGTACTGCCGACTAATGACCACAACTTATGATTTACATACACTATGTTGTAATTTCCATTCGTGCGCTCTAATAGATGAACAAAAAAGTATCAAAGTTTCATTCAAAAGTAATTCATACTCATTAATGATTGTTACTTGCCACCAATGGCACCAATAATTTGTGAACACCCTATATACTCAACGCCAACTATACAGAAGCGGAAGCTTTGATGCAGTATTCGATGTTCGATGATTGCTCTAAATTCTATAGGTTTGTTCGGGTTTACAAAATGAATAGTCGGAAGTGGAGTGGTTGAAGCAGAGATTAACCCATACCATTGAGTAGGTATTCTCACTTATATAATCAAGGCCCATTGTCTGTTCCTTCCATCTGAGGTGGCTGTCAATATAAATTCCAAGATATTTGATATGATTTTTAGATGTTATTGTCAAAGAATATTTTCTGTTAGTTATGTTTATACTGTCAAGGTTTGGTAATCCCTCATTAAAGCTAGTGAAAGGTACAAAGTGTGTTTTTGTTTCATTAATGGTAAGTAACCTACTATTGAAAACATCTGTTATTTTGGAAAAATCAGTTTCTATTCTTTCTTTCAGGGAGTTCCAAGAATCATCTTCATATAATACTGCTGTGTCGTCCGCAAAGCTAATTATATCACCACTCGTATGTAAGTTGAACAATTCATTGATGTATATTGAAAACAATAGAGGCCCTATCGTTCAACTAATTCATTGTCACATTTTCCAAAATGAATCTGATATAAAAAATGTAAGCCCTAAAAACGTATCTTTATGGAAGGCTGTGAATTTTGATTGAACATATTGTAGGAGTATCCTGGATATTTGAATTTCTCAAAGTTCAACTACACAAATGACGTTTCGTATGTATGTGTCCAAGATAGGAATGTCTATCATGGGGATCGTCTTTTTTTTCTGCCGATATTCAAAGAGATATAAAAAACTGAAAATAACTTCCTTATTGCCACTTTTTAAGGTCTACAGAACAACGATGAGAGATTTTTCGTACGACGTTTCGCTTCCGAGAAACCAACATCAACTTAACCCCCATGATATACATCCTTATTTTGGATACACTGTATCATCCAATCGATATAAAAAAACTGTGTATCGAATGTTGGAGCTCTATTCAATACGAACCTTATATTTTTCTATAGCCATTAGTGTTTTTTCAGGATGAAATTCAGGAAATAAAACTCTACAACCTCCAGTGAAGAAACATCTAATCAGGATCATAATGCTAGTTATCCAATAGAAGGTCGAAAATAGCAGTTCAACTTTGAAGAATTCGGTACCATACCTTTCTCTAAAAAAAAAAACAGTTGAAAGTCTCTTGGTATCTACCTGTATCATTGTGTATCTTGAGGAGAGTAAAAACAAAATTCGTTGTGGTCCATTCACTAAACTGAAATGAGAGATAGTCATTGGTTTTGGTGGACCAGTTGTGCCACTACTAAACAATATAAGAGCTGTGTCTCGACAATTTTCAATAACTTTTGGTCGAAAAGAATCTTCTTCAGGACTGGGCAGCACCAAATCTTCGAAGGTCTGGTAATAGTCAGAATGGCCAAGCACGATCAGTTTTGGTTTCACTTTTAGCGCCCCCAAACAGTTTTTCAGTCTGTCTACCTGTTCCTCGTCCACAAAAATTAGTTTAGGTTCGACTAGGCCAATGCAATGTCGCCAGTCTCTTTCAGTCTGGATAGGGTCTATACCAGCGAATTTGGCTCCCAAATATAGTAGAGCTAGGTGAGGGACTACTGTGTCCAAAGTCATTTTTAAGCATGTCACTATAACATCTTCAGAAGTTATCCCAAGTTTTTGCAAACTGATGGCAAGTCTGATTGACCTGCGTTTCACGTTGGCAAAGGTTTCTCTCTCCCCAGATAAGGCATCAATCTATGAAAACATTTTGATTATCAAATGAACTGATGGAAATTTATTGAGGATCAATATTCTTTGAGCTTGTTGTGGAGGTACCAAGTTCAAGTATTTGAATCGACCCAACGACAACAAAGATGAAACACATTAACACATTCTCAGGATTCCGCAAAAAAACAGGAAATAATTAAGTATAAACTAAGGCCTACTGAATCACATTCAGAGGCTTAAAAATCGAGAATCCATATTAGCGATTTCCAGACAAAATCCGCGTACACTACTGACATCGGCGTCTTCTGAAGAAGATTATACCGAAACTTCATGAAAAAATATTCAACATTAACGAATCTACAGCGTGCTGGCCGAGAGGATGTGAAATGAAATGAAATGAAATACTGATCACATTGATGGTTATTCATACTGGTCCCAATTTAGTAAAGATCGCACGACTAATAGCTCAGATACAGATGTTGGGGGGGGGAGGCGTCTGAAATGAAACACGCTGTAGATTCGTTAATGTTGATTATTCCTTCATAAAACCTGCTAAAAATCTATTTCAGGGGACGCCAATTCCAGTGGTGTACGCGGATTTTTGGTGAAGAAATAATTTCTGGACTTTTCAGTCTCTGAATGTAATCTATAGTAGGTTATGGATTCAAAAAAAATTTACGCGCCGCTTTGCTTCAAGATACACCTCTTTTCCCTCTATATTTCAATAACAGAATCGTGAAAATCGTCCCATATGGCCCGCTTTTAAATGGGTCACTTTGTATAACTGAAATGAGCTGTTTATATTATTTTCGGAGAAGTTTATTGTCCCATATATTTAAAAAAAGATTCACTACAGATGTATTTCAAGAACGCCCTGCACATTTTGAGGATCTGTTAGTCTTTCAATCATCTAAAGGACAAGTCAATTGATTCTGTACCAGGTGAACAACTAAGAAAGGCTGTCTATATCTATATCTTTCTTCCAAATTTGATAGTTAATATCTTCCGTTGGCGAAAAGCTGTCCATGTTGCAGTTTCCGTTGGTCTGTTGAGGTATATGCATACCATTAGATTAAATCTATCTCAATATTGTATCAATATTCGTTGCAGAGATATGGCCGACGCCGTTCTTATAGTTGTTCACCCGGTACAAGTAAACATGAATTGTGTTCAAAGATCATTGATGAATATTCCCGATTTGTTAATGTGTGGAGTTCAGAAGTATTTGTCTTGCACTGTATGGTTTATTACCAACGAGTAATTTATTTGTTGAGGATGTTTCATGATAAGGAAAGTCGGTCATTACTTTGATACCAATTATGTCAATACAATCAATTCTTTTGTGATTGCATTTGCATATTATAAGGATATTTTTATTATAGATATTATTCCATGAGTGGATTTTTCAGATTGTTTCGGAAATATATCGGAGCCTGAACTTTGAAATCATACAAAATATTGGTTATTTCATTTGTGAATTGTATAAAGAGTGATTTTATTTTGTGCTGGTTCATTCTCTGAGAAGTGTCACACTAACAAGACAATTTTCAAAGAAAAATATGTTTGCATCTTTTATGTCAAAAACGGGTACGAATTCGTTCCCGAAAAGTTAACTTGAATTTCAATACTTTCGCAATATACCTTCATTTCCTTTCTCCAAACCTTTTTCAAAAGAAAGTGTCACTGACAACGATTGTTTTTTTTTTCTTCCAGGCTCTCTGATAGAAACATTTTTAAACGCACTGACGAATCATCTGATTTATCCTATTACACGAATATTAGAAAAATATTCATGTTTTTATTTTGCAGAAACGAGGAGAGAAAATCCCAAATGAACCAGCGAATATCAAATTCGATGCCCCCTATTTAAATCTAGGATACTACAGGGAAATTGTCACAAACATTTTTTGATGCTCTTAATTTCTTTTTCTACTCACATAACTAAAATGGCATTTAGCGTACAGATATGTATTGTCTATCTGTGATTTATTCAAAATATTAAACACGTTACCATGGCAACACGATTTCTCAAATACATTACCATGGCAACACAGTTCATTAAACACAGCTTCAGTAATTTGGGACATGTCTGGCCTGTCAATTGTATTAACTGTCATCTGTTATTTTCAAATCTTGTATCAGAAGTATTCAAACAATATTCGTTTGTATCAGAGTTCTCCATTGAAAATATATGCGGAATGTAGACGAAAGTGAAATCGCAGAGAATGTTCTGGTACTTGCATATTTTCAAGAAGTATAGAAATGAAGCATCCATCTTTGAGAACAATTTATTTATTTTGCGAAAAGCAACAACACAATAAACGTGAAACAAAGGTTAGTAAGCAATTGACTGGACACATCTACAACCAATATTACTTATACGTGTCTCGCTAGTTGCATGCAGTTGTATGTATTATGTTCTCAATTCCCATTCCTTTCGAATTATTTTGTAGGTTAGCAGGAATAGCAGGTATGTTAATGTAATTTTCGGAGTTTGTAGAAAAAGCATAGTATGTAACGCGTTTATAAACTCTTCTAGACACTCCTTTATTAAGCATGTGAATGTATGTTTAGATATAGAACTTACCTGCAGTATTTTATCACTATGCCTATCGAATCTTTCAAAAAAGAACTCTCCAAGGCCTTTCGTGATTTTTTCAAAACTACTCTTTCCTCCAGTTAGAATTCTTCCAGTCATCTTGGCACTCAGATATCTGTATTAACTTACGGTCTATACGGGTTCTGGATTCATAATTCATTGTTGGGATTATTTATGTAGAAATTATATTCGAACAAACAGTGATAGTGATGCTCTTGTTTTCTTCTAGGTTCCAGTTACGTATTAGGTCATTAACATTTATTATATATCAATTGATTGTCTTCAATATAAGATTATTGGAAACATTTTGCTTTGTATGAATTCAGAAAACACTTGACAGTGAAACAGTTTTGGATCTGCCAGTGGCATTTGAATTCAACTGAAATATTTCATTCAATAAAAAAACTTGAGGAAAACAACATGTTTCATGGGTAATTGATACGAAGTAACAGATGTCATAACATCATTTCTTGGGAAATTCGTTAAAGAAAAGAATCACAAATGTGACAGTTTCAGTGTGAATAATTTTTCAAAGAAATAGAAAAAGTCTAGCTTTTGAACCATGAACAATTGGATAACAACATATACTGTTAGTTTGATCGGAAATGACCCCTTCCCCCCACTTCTTTTGATCCATGACTTATAGAATACTCTGTATATTAGCTGTGACTGTGAGAAAAAAGGATTTCGGAGGATTTAACTGTCAAGCAGTCTCTCAGGATGGGTCAGATAGTTATAATAATTATTGAGAGGCCATGTGCGAGTTATACTGATGAGAAGTGTTTTTCAATTTTCTTCGTATGATTTCAAACCAATCCGAACGTTCAATTGAGTTGAGCTACCTTGTATAATTTCGAATATACGTGGATATACATAGAGTAACTACGCCAGTCAGAAATTTGAAATTATTTCCATATTAACAGTTTCATATTATTACATACAAAACAAAGCGTCGTAAAATGTTGATATTCGTTCAGAACTACTCAAAAAATAATCGCATCGAATACAACTCGAACTTCCAACTATTCATGGTTATACATCACAAAGTTCCTGCATAATTTCAAATCTTTTCAGTTCAGCAGAGTAATCTTTCCACTTCGTGGTCGGATTATTTCAACTGTCAAACTGACACTATATAATTATGCAACAAGCTATCGATGTATAACTCGAATATTTTGAAGTACTCAGAGTATTACCACTGAATATAATTCCGCTTGAAACATACCTGGAGTGTATTATCACTACACCTATCTGCTCCTTCAAAAAGCACTTCTCCTAGACTTTTCGTAATTTTTTCGAAACTACTTTCACCTCCAGATAAAATTCGTCCAGTCATCTTGGCACTCCTCGAAAAGCCTTATATACTGTTTTCGTTTTTCTGGATCTATAATCTATTCATATACAGAAACGTTTTCGATAAACTTCGGATTCAGTCCATATTGGGGTTATAATAGATAGATTTTTTGACAATATAAGCGTACAAATATAGGTTTCTAATAATATATTTTTTTTAAGTTATAGTATTAAATTCATCTTGTTTGAATATATCTACATGAGCGTCTGCAGTAATATTTCTCAGGGAGAAAAACTGCGTTGCAGTCAATAATTTCCTTTCTTCTCATTGACTAATCATTGTGTATAGTGTATACCTATGTTATTTCGTGAGCATTCTCATGATGACAAATATACTGAGATGAATGGAAAATGGTAACTGTTCCCGGTAAACCGCAGTCCCAGCAAACACAGTTATATCGCAGAGATATCGCAGAGATGTAACAATAATTGTGACCTGCGATGTCGTATTCTATGTCACATAGATGTCACTGCGATGTAAGATGAATACAAGTCGGCAAGGCCTTTTACAGATTGGCAAGGTATCAGAGGGACGAATGCATCACAGTTCCACCTCCATATCTGGTTTTTTCAAATATCGAATGGAATTTATGCTGAATTCAAAAAGCTATAGATTTGGTTCTGTTCAACTTCGAATAATAATATTATCCTGATTATTTCCAGTAAAGGTCTTCCCCATTGCGGTGATTTGGTAATTATAAACAGTGGCCCCGTTTATACCGTGTCTTTTGGTAAGCTGACTAAGATAAAGTCAATCTTGACTAAATACTCTTGGTCAGTTTAGTATAAACTGTATACTTGGTAAAGTTACCAGCTTGGTTTGGTACCGAAGTTTGTTGCGTGACTTGACTTGAGTGCGCAAGTGGCAGTCATTTCATGAGTTCTCATAATAATATTTCATTCAATTTCAGCTACTCTCATATCCTACTGAAATGTTGTATTCTTAATTAACGAATTCAAGTGGAATTCCACAACCTAACCTCAAAAAAATAAACAAATCAAAACGAAGTTGGAAAAGTTAGTCAACTGAAGATACATGGTGTTATGATGCGTCAACTATACGGCATTTGGTCTGAATTTAGTTAGATCTCCTTGGTAAGCATACCAACTACCCATACGGTATATAATCGTGGCCAGTGCGTGTGCGTGTTTCGAATAGTTGATCAACCACATATCCCTTCTGGAAATTCTGTTTCTTGATTGTTTCCAGTAGATTTTTCTTCAATTTCCTCTGAGATATTATTTCTGTTACTTTTATTCCAAAATACACGACAAGTATAAATAAGTTCAGATTTGTATTAATTGATGTATATATTTCATATTTCGTTATTACAAAATATGTACAGGGTAAATGCATCGGTCTATATAAAACAGGAAATAAGTAATTTATGAAAATAATGAATCAACACATTTTTTTAATAATATTTAATAGACCAAAATTGAAAAAGTGACTTTACAGTGTGTTCAAGATAAGGATGTCTACCATGGGCTACAATTGATGATGGTTTCTCCGAAACGAAACGTCGTAAGCGAAATCTCTCAACGCTGTTTTGTAGAACTCAGATAGCGGCAATGTTTTCTTATATCTCTTTAAATACCGTCAGAAAAAAATAAAGAACATCCCCACTATGGACATCTTTGTCTTGGACACATTGTATAAATTTCATGGGAATATCACAATATGAGAATACGAAACTCATTGAATATCTACTGTTCAGCCTGATTGGGGGTTGTTCTATTGAAAAGCTCAATCAACTCACACCTTTTCAACTTCGCAGTTGGAGTTCTAGGTAAGCTATCAACAAACTTGATACCACCTGCAATTCTATGTTCAAGTGTCATTTTTCCAATGAAGAAATCCTCGATTCCCTTCTCAGTAGCATCAACATTGTCCTTGAGAACTATACAAGCTGCTGGAAGATACCTGCATAAAAAATACAGTCAGTCAAGATGGAATGGATACTGCATCGATGAATTGTAATTTCTATCAAACTAGATTATTATGATATGAAATAGGTAAGATTCAGATATATTTATTTGGTTACAACAAAATCAACATCAGCTGCCCATGTTTCATGCATATCTATATCTATACTAATAAGGCGGTGCTGATGATTTCACAGAAGGAGGAGTTCTATTTTCGAACTATACAGGATGTCCCGAAATCAGCCTATCAAACTTCAACAGCGGCTACTACGACCTAAAATAGGAAGAAAAATTCAAATGAACATGAATCGATGAATGTGTCCTGAAGGAGCTATGGCCCCCTGAAAGGAGGCTCCGGAAGATGGTATTTCTAGGATATTTTCGAAACGCTATGTGATCTCCGTTTCTTTCTTTTATAATAATTGTGAATTCCATTTTGGAGAGACTGACGAACGGGATAAAAATATTCCGAATGCTTTCTCAAAAGTTTAGAGAGTTTTCTTTTGAGTCCATATATTAGCTGCGTTTCCACAAATCCTATAATCTATTGATTGATACAGCTACTAATATGTTTGAATACTATACATTTATATCATTTTGAAAGGAAAAAATAAGGAATTCAATGTGCTTATAAATTACAGGATGTTCCATGTAAAAATTCATAAATTTTATTTGTATCTCCAAAACCATACCCCGAAAAAAAATTCGATTGCCCCACATGGGATAAGATTGATTTCAATTTGACATTTTCGCTGATAAAGAGTATGAATTTTCAAAATCCCGCGCCATGTATCTCATAAACGGAAACAGTTGTTATGCAAAATCTGATTAGGCCATCTTGAGTTTCACAAAAAAGCGGCACAGGAACGCAAGAACCGCAAGATTCTATCTCTAAAGACAACTGAAATATCACGCAAGAGCATCAAAAACTGGACACACTGTACATACCCATCACTACCATGTGGTATGCCGAAGACCCCAACTTCGCGCACAGCAGGGTGTTCCGCAAGGACCGACTCCCAGCGGTCCGGATCCACTTTTACGACGCCATACTTGAAGATGTCGTCGCTTCTGCCGACGATATAGAAGCACTCGTCTGCATCATAGTAGCCTCTGTCACCTGTTTTCAAGAACCCCTCTTCGTCCAACCTCGAAGGGGTTTCGTCATTAAGATAGCCGTTCATGAGGTAGGGGGTTCTCACCCAGATTTCGCCATCTTGGTTTGGACCGAGGGGTTGTCTAGTTAGATCATCCACGACCTGAAATGTTGTTTCCGTCTACCTCTATCCAAATTATACTGCACTTTTCCTTCCTATATTTTTCTCCATAAGGAGGAGAAGTTACGAACATATAGAACATTACACACCCAGAGTAAGAATAGCATTCTCACCCGAGGTATATATATAATATTTTTTCCACTACTATCACTGAAATATCAACAGTTTTTATCATTTTTGGATGTAGGATGAATTGATATTCATCATACAGGACGTGAATATTGAGTATATCATGAAGAATGGCTGAAAGAATAACTGGACTTCAGGTTACTGATGAGGATTTGATATCCGAAATGAATTTATTCGAGTGAAGTCATGTAACCTGTTTGTGTAAGGTACAATTCTCATATCACTGATCCGAATGATTTTTTTGGAAGTTCCAAGCTCATCAAGATCAGAGTTTATGAAGTATACTCCTCATATACATTTCAATTTTCAATACTGAACATATTGGTAAGTTATATTTTTATATCATGATACATCATATGATTTTATCCGATTTGAGAGATGATGTCAATTCTCAATTTCAGAGGATTTTCATTTCTCATGCTCTTTTTTCGGATGTTCAACAGATATTATTCATTGTTCAACGTGGCAAATAGCCAGGAAAGTAGTTGTTTTCTGTTGAATATTCAGAATGATATTATGTGCCTTTTTTTATATGAAGGAGAATGCAAATTCTCTACTTCAGAAGATTTTGTTTTCAAATTCTTATCGTGTATGTTCAATAGATGTAATTCAATGTTCGTCGTGGCATATAGCCAAGAAAGTAATTGTTTTCTATTGAATAAACCGAAAAAGAGTTGATAGTTTCATCACATAGAGAATGCGAATTCTCAATGTATTTCTTTATATATATCCATTATTTTATGTTCATAATTATATCTGAGAACATTCCTTTTCCATAGCTTTCATCATTTCAGATTTTCATTTCCATTGGGGGAGCAATGCCATGCACCGTGTATATACAGTATTGTTCAGCATTACTAAAGTTTTGATATATCTAGTATAGATTGATTATAAGGGTTCAGTTGTCAAACCACCTAGACGAATTGGTAGGGAATATTCTCAAATGATTTATAAAAATGAAAAACTGGATATACAGGGTGTCCCAAAATTGCTGGAACACAGAGCTACCATGTGTAAAGAAGGTCAAAATAGTAGCATTATTGAAGAGAACTTTTTTTTCTTGTAAACTATGCGGTATACGTAATTTTTACAGGAGTAATGAAATGGAGGTAATATAGATTATTCTTCAAGTTCAAACCGTATTATGACCCCTAAACAAGTTCTGAAAAAAAAAATAGGGGGTGAGGGTGATTTTAACCCTTCTACAATTTCTTTTAGGGTTCTTCGTTCACCAAAAGGAAAGTAATCTTCTAAAATACACCATTGTCAAATTTCATCAAATTCGATTTATTTCTGGACAGCGTACAAGAATGTGTTTTTTATGTGAACCCTTCTCAAGGACAAACAGTACATTTTGGCACATAAATAAATTGGGTCGAATCAACTTATTTTGACCTCCTCTACACGTGATAGCGCTGTGTTCCAGAAATTTTGGAACACCCTGTATATATGGAGGAATACATTGAGAATTCGCATTCTCTATGTGATAAAAATATCAATTCTCTCTCGGTTTATTCAACAGAAAACAACTACTTTACTGGCTATATGCCACGACGAACATTGAACTATCTATTGAGCACACACGATACGTATTTGAAAACGAAATCATCTGAAGTTGAGAATTTGCATTCTCCTTCAGATAAAAATATGTATTCACACATAACATTATTCTGAATATTCAACAGGAAACAACTACTTTCCTGGATATTTGCCACGTCGAACATTGAATTATATCTGTTGAATATCCAAAAAGAGAGTATGAAGAATAAAAATCCTTTGAAATTGAGAATTGACAGTCTCTCAAATCTGATAAATAATATGATGTAATATGATATAAAAATATAACTTATCAATATGTTCGAATCGAATTTTTGTTGTTTCTCCAAAAACTAAACTTGATGTAAAAATCACACAAAGGATGAAAAAGTTGTTATTTCAATTGTTGTTCAATCTAATAAAAATATGGAAAATATGGAAACCGGTGGCGTACAATGACATTCACCATGAAAATCGATAAATTTAACCACTGTGACGCCACTGGGAATATAATTTCAAATCTAATTGCACTAGAAGAAGCTCCATATTACTATCAACAAAACCATACGTTTTATTGAAATTGGTGAAAAGACAATTGAGAAATTGATAGAAAGAAGATTTTTCATGGAAATATTAATACCCTGTGTTTCGAAGAAGCAAGATAGGACACATGTTTGTATGAACTTCAGTTCCTGATGTTATTTAGATACACCCTGTAGATATAAAGCCGGGAGTGATATTGAATTGTTTTGTTTCAAGCGCCAATAACTTGCTCACTGTAAAGTACCACTCAGTATAACATGTTATGTAGTGTTTTCTTACTTTTACTTACTTTTATTTCCACTTCCTTCATACATCTTCCTACCGATTTCACGTTGTCCAAGACATCCCTGTCTCTCGTGAAATCGAAACAAGTGAGGATACCAGCGGTTTCTGAACACCCATATCCGATGGTAACATGCGAATGCTTGAACAGTTTTCTCATATCTAACAGATCGTTTGGTTTCACAGGACTGCCACCTGTTGACAAGTGGTGTAATGATGATGTGTCATATTTTGTGGCATTGTCTAGATCTATGATCGATTTCAGGCAGGCTGGATTGATAATACAGTAGGTAACCTGAAATACAAACAGAAAATGTTCATGTTATGTGAAAGAAGCGAATATTTTTCACCCTTTCTTTTTCTTTTCATCTGTTTCGTTTTCTTTGGAAACCGTTATATTTCGAGATTTTAATAGCTTGATTATTAGTCAATTGAGCCAATCCGTTTTTTTGTAAAACCAATGTCCATCCATACTTTCATACTACTTTTCATGTGATCCTCAGAGAACTGAGCTATATTATATCAGAGTCTTCGTTTGCCCCAGTTGAAATGTTGGTAGGTTATCTAAATATATATAAAAATAAAATGGCAAATGGCATTTTAGGTACGCGGAAATCTGCGACAGATATCATAATTGTGCAATGTCGCCATCTATTAGAAGATCGACGGAACCATTGCTCTCATTGTTCTCGAGAGGTCGAGTAAAATTTTCTGAAACAAAAGCGCATCAGTGATTACACCATATCTTACTTCCATCAATGATATACCGATTATTCACCTTGAATTCTTCTATCATCCTGATTGCTTCTTCTGGATGGAATGAAGGGGCTATTATTCTACATCCTCCAGAGAAGAACATTCTGGTAAGAATTTCCATACCAGTTATCCAGTAAAATGAAGAATAGGCTAAAATCACCTTGGGATTGCAAATATCCATTGTACTGCAAATAAGAAATATCAAATGACTTGTTAGAAATATAATTATTCAGTTATTAGTTCAATAGTTTACTACTGCCTCATGGATTATATTAAATCAGATATGATTTAGTTTCTGCTTTTATTTATAATGAATGAATGTCATTCCAAGAAATACTACAATATTCAGGGTGTAGCGAAATTCGACCGACAACGCTAGACAGGTGATAGCCCTCGTGATTTCATAATCACTGAGATAGGGACATGTGGTCTTCAAGTGTTCAGTTCTCGAGATACAAGGCGTTAAAGTTGAGGAATAAAAATAGTTGTTTCGCAATATCTCAAGGAAAATTGAATATAATGCATGCAACTTCGGTATATGGTTTCATCTTTCAATGGGTAATTTTTAGACAAAGATTATCGATGTATCCAATACTTACAAATATGATATAGTCTTGTTAATGAAACTGAAATGTGATAAACACATTGCTTTAGGCAATCCAGTAGTACCACTACTGAAAAAAATTGCGGCAGTTGCATGGCATTCTTCAACTATTTGTGGACTAAAAGTAACATCTTCTACGCTGGGTTTCATCAAATCGGCGAAAACCGTGTGACAATCGGACTTTCCGTCAACTATGATGATAGGTTCAATACCGAGGCTCTTCAGACATTTCTCAATTTTCCTCAGATGATCTTCATCTACGAACACAAGTTTTGGCTTGACTAGACCAATACAATGTGTCCAATCTTTTTCTGTTTGAATGATGTCGAGAGCTGCGAATTTTGCTCCGAGATAGGTAGTTGCTATGTGTGGTATCACGGTGTCCATGGTCATTTTCAGGCAGGTTACTACGATGTCATCCGGAGTAACTCCTAGTTTTTGGAGGTGTGAGGCTAGCCGAATTGATCGTTGGTGCACTGAAGAGTAGGTTTCTTCTTCTTTGGTTCTTCCATCTATCTGTGAAACGTCAAGAATCATTAGAGTATTCGGAAATATTATCATTTCTTCAATGCGAATGAGTAAATTATACAGGATGTCCCGAAATTAAGCGCCATTCCTTCGAGGGCTGATCAGTTCATGACTGACCAGCTTTCTGACCAGAATATCGAAATATCACTACCTGTCACAGTGAACCTATCGTGAGTTTTCGAGATTGGATCATCCATAGATTTTTGGATAATCGACACATACGATCAGTTTTAACTCAGCTACAAAGATTCATGATCCAGGATTCCGATAATCATTACGAAACCCTGAATAATTCCTGGCTATTGATCACAGCTCAAAATGGAATTAATACTGCCATATAAGGGTGAGTCAGAATGAGACCGACAAACTTCGTATACGGATTCCTTACCTGATTTTGAATAAAAAAGTACCTATCAACGTATGCCCTAAAATGCATTCTATCTGAGATACAGGGGTGTCGATCAGAAGCACGGAAATAATTAAGATTTATATCAATATCTTCGGAACCCCTGGAGGAGAGCAATTGAAACTTGGCATACTATTCCAGATTAATCAATATAGTATGAGGTTTCCATCTTGAAATTTGATCTCCAGTGGCGTAGTTAGGATCGTATGTTACCACATTTTCATTCATATTTCTTCTTAGACAAATGAAATGTCAAATTGGTGTATATGAGATCAGTTAGGATTATTGTTACTTCACCTTAAAGTAATAACATTTCACATGCCCAAACGAATCGGTTCCTGAGATATTAGGAAAAAAATGCGGAGGTGATATTGAGAGCCCCAACATCTCAACCTCCTGAACATTCTTGAATTTTGAGAACATTGGAATTATAAATAACTTTTTCCTGTCTTGAAGTGCGATCTGTTTGAAATAATTTGTTGAATGAGTATGTGAACAAAGTTGAGCAATACAATATTCTTTATTCAACACGTAGCAATATCATCTCAAGACATTTATTTGGTGTTTTGCAAATATCGCAAGAACATTGTATACTTTCAGGTGATCAGAATTCAATAATGGAAAATCCATGTGACACTGGTTAATCTATAAAAAAGTATACCGAGTTTCGAATTGTTTCCTTCATCAGGAGTTCCGAAGAAATTGATATAGGTACTCTTGAACAATGATTTTTTTCGTAATGTTGACACCCTGTATCTCAGAAAGGATACATTTTGGGACATAAGTTGTTCAGGAACTTATTACTTCGAAATGAAGTGACCAGTCCTTGTACGAATAAGACCGACCAGGTCTTATTCTGAAACCCTATACCGGGTGTTTCATATTCGATCCTCACCATTGCATGGGATCTTGGAAACTATGGAAGATATACAAAGATGGTGGAATATGGGCAAAGGTGCGCATTTACCTAAATAACGATATGTCATTAGAAAGTTTCGGAATTCCAAGTATGTCCGGAGATATCTGGAAAAAAACAAAATTTTGGAAAATCGAGTTTATTTCATTCTGGCTCTGGCTTTATTTATTATAGGAATCGTCTTTTGCATTGTCGTTGATTTTCTACAACATGGTGGTACTTTCAGATTTGCTAACCTACATTCCGTTGGATTGGATTCTTCCTGAAAGCACCATCGAGTATAGTACAGGAAAAATGACAATGAAAAAGTGCGAATCATTTCGAAATCCTACAAATATGAAGCCAGAAAAAAATAAAACCGAAATTTTACAAAATTTCAGTGTTTTCCGGATATCTCCGGACATTTTTGGAATTTCGATTGTAAGTTACGCATGAATGCTATCTTTGCCCCAATGTAACCATCTTCGTAACTCTTTTCCCCGGTATATCACTGGAGGTAAAACACATTTTTTTCTGATTCATGAATTCATTTGTTTCATTGACTAAATTATTGACAACTTCAGAAGAATGATATTGCGATTCCGCCATATCACATACACAAATCCAATATATAGGTCTCCGTTAAATTATATCAATAAACAGGAAATCTCCTGAAAACATCAGATATGTTGAATTCAAATTTGAAAACTATCTACCTAATATATATTGAACATAAACGAAACCATTCCTTTTGATCTGGTAACGAGAAGGAAAGAAAATTACAGGGTGTTCCGTACTACACCTCCATATCCGTACCTGAAAAATCTTCTCCTGATGTTTCTGAGCCATCTCAAAAAAGTATTCTCCCACACCTTTTTGCACTCTCTCAAAATCACTCTTGCCTCCACACAATATTTTTCCTCGCACCATTTTCACGTTTTCACTGTCTATAAGAATTTGCAAGATTTGAATAACTCAGTTTGGCGTGAATCAAAAATAGCCAACCAATAGCCAATCAAGGTGAATCATAATTCGCTTTCGTTGGCATTCTGTTCATTTATTTACGATAGACTGGTGTATCTGTGAAGTGAATTTTATAAGTCCGTTCAGGATTTCGGATAAAAAAAATATTTTTTATTCAACTATTTGTCACAAAGCAGAGAGATGTTTACAGCATGGATTCAAAGTCAAGACTGAATATAAAACTAATTCTAATAAACATGTGAAAATGCAAAATTGCAAGAAAGCATAGAAATCATGAGAACGCTGACTCGGCTTCTCCTGGTCTTCTGTCGAGATTCCTATTTCTTAAGGAATACCGTGGAATTGGTGATGTAACTCCTCCCTCCTTAGAAAGATCCATACAGGGGGTGGATCCGGTTACTCGTCGTCTTCAGCCCTCAGGAATAGGGTTGGATGAGACCTAGGTGCTGCCTCAGGTGCTGGGGATTCATCTGGATTGGAACGTCTGGACTTCTTGTATAGACTAACTATTCCAATAGCGAAAAATACGATCAATACAATATAAATTGGTATTGACCAATAATGGGCTGTGTTACTTGGCATTGTTTTCAGCGAGACATGTTTCATTCTGTGCTGATCCTGTTGCAGTCTTTGTACTTGGTCCAGGGGTATGTCGTTTATCACAAGTTCATGTACGTGGTTACCTGTGATAGTCGGTATCTTGACTTCGGGTAGTAGCAAGGGTTGGCCGGTGATGATGGTTTCTTCGTTTGTGAAGACATTGTGTGGGGTTTCGAAACTACATGCAGTTGGTATTTCCAAAAGGTAGGTACCCTTGAGGACTGCAAAATCGATTTTATGACAATCAATTTTAACTTTGGTTTCTTCTGGGAAGATCACGATGTAGTGGGCAGGGTTGATTTCTTCGATAATTTCGTGTTGAATTACTACTGGTATGGCTTCGCAGCTTGACGGATATTTGCTTTTCAACTGCAGTATCTGGTGTGTGCAGTCTTCTTCTCGAGATTGCAAGATCGGGTTCTCGTTGGTGCAGAAATACAGAGGGTTGGTGTTTCTACACTCACTGTCTTCGTACTGATAGAAAGTTTCTTCCATAGCCAGGAAAGGTTTGGGAGGAATGATAATCGAATTGTTTCTTGTAGGAATTGAATATAGGTGGTAATAGGAAAATACTTCAGGATAGACAATCGGGAAGTGAATCATGAAGACTATCTTATCATTAGAATGGTAACATTCGACTTCAAGTATTTCATAGTATTTGTATGAGCTGGAAATGTCGTCCCCAAATAATAATTCGTTAGGCTTGTGGTGATCTAGAAGTCTCTTTACGATTGATTCCAAATCTTCGATCTTTAATATACTATTATGCATAGTTTTTAATCTAGCAAATGTAACAGCATTTTCTAAGTTATTCAGAAGTTGAGTTACGATACTGAGAATAGCGTTTATTTGATCTAAGCCAGTTTTTGCTATCGTATAACAGTTGAAATTGAATAGGAAGTCCCGGAATTCTTTGTTGAGTTCGTTAATTTTATCTGTGATATGTATTTCATTTTGTTTTATGAGCACTAGAGTTTTGTTATAATCATCAATTATTTCGGTTGTTAATGAAATCTGTTTATTCAGAGTCGTTACAACATTTTTTTGATTTGTTTGGAGGGTTGATATGGCTTCGTCGTATCTCTTGCCATCTTCTGCATCTAGGTTGCCAGAAATACTTTTGAATAATGTGCCTAATCCGTCAATTAGTCCTCTTTTGATTCGTTTGTTGGAGTGAAGTGAATTGAATTTATCTTTTACGGCATTGAGCTGAAATGCAATTGAATTTTGAATATTTATTAGTGCATGGGCGTACTGATTATCGGTTTTGGAGGTTGTTTCTTTTATTTGCTCGTATTGTCTAGTTATTGCAAGTAACTCTTGTTCAATAAGATATAAGTCAAAATAGTATATGAATGTGTGATGTGTTGTCTTTAATTTTGCGTCTCCTAGTCGATAGGGTAGGATACCGGGGTTGGAGGCTAAATTTGTCAGCTTAATTTCTTGAGCAGTGAGGTTCGTCGTCAGGGCGACTAGTATCCTGCAATTGTACAGTTCGTTGGTTAGCAAGTGGTCTCTTCAGGTTATTTTTGTGATATTTTTTCGTGTTAGTTTGAATGGTATTTTGATTATCAGTGGCGACGATGTGTGCTTTGAAACGGGGACTCGATTTATCGCGAGCGCGAGTTTTATGGTATGCTAAAGTTCCAGGTTCATATACGAGGGGGTCATGTCTAGTTTCATTTATTTTTCTAATGGTGGTTTCTTTTTGTTGGGACATTTGGTCGTGTAGGTGTTTGTATAATTCTTGAGTGCATTGCTTGTGTTGACTGACATAATTGGTGTACAATTTTTGATTTAGATCAATATCGAAAGGAGCATTAGAATCTATATGCCCATTAATAATGTCGATCGGACGTTGTTTTGTGGTTGAATGAATCGTGTGATTGTATCCAAGGATGGCGTATGGCATTTGATCAAGGATATTCAGTTCTTTTCGTGTTTCTCTGATGATTCTTAGGTGTTCGATCAATGTTGAATGAAATCGTTCAATAGGACTATTCGAATTTGGATTCAAAGGGGTAATATAATGAATTTTGATTTTGTGTAAAGACGAAAAGTCGTTCATGATATTATTTTTCAGTTCAGTTCCATTATCAAGCACTAGTAATTTTGGTGAGCCGTGATGGGACATAAATAATAGAAAAGCTTTGATTACATGGACGGCCGTTGTTCCTGTTAGAGGGTATGCTTGAGCGTACTTCGAGAATTTATCGATTATTGTTAGAAATTTTTGATTTTTGAATGTGAATGTATCCGCGTGAATAATTTCAAACGGTTTGCTAGGTGTAGGTGTGACTTCGAATGCTTGTCTTGGAGGTTGCCTGTCGTATTTCATTCTTTGACAAATTTGACAGTTGTTGATGTATTTTGTGATGGTACCACGAATATTTGGCCAATAATAATGTCGTTTTATTTGTGCTTCGGTTTCGAGTATGCCACGGTGATTCGTTTTCCCTTCATGACATAGTTGTACTATTTCGTCACGTTGACCAGCTGATTTGACGTCCTCTAACACCACTTTACAAAGTAATAACTTGAATGCAGAATGTTTGAATGTATCTTTCAAAACTTGACAAAGTCTCGGGATAAATTCTTCGTTGTCGATATTGATAGCAAATGTTTTCTTGACTGTCGTGAATTCTTTGAATGTGTTAATTATTTCATTTTCGAAGTTATCTTTTGGTATCTGAATAGTTGTTCTTGTTTTGTTTTCGAATAGCCTGGTGATTTTCGGAACATTTGGAGAGTGTAAAACAATTTTGAGAAATATCTGATTTTGAAAATGATTGATTGGAGTTTCAGATATTGGTATTTCGAGAATCGGATTTTCAGAACTCGTATGAACTGTTTCGTTGTCGTTGTCAATATTGTCTTCATTTGTCGGGTTTGGGTCATTGACATTAGTTGACTCGTCATTTGTAGGGTTCACGTCATTTATATTCGGTGTCTCGTCAATATTGCCTGCGACTGATTCATTATCGTTTTGGTTGTTAATTTCGGAGGTGTTTGGTGGGGTATCGTTTCTGCAAAAAGTGTTATTGAAATCATTCATGTATTCGAAAATGTCATTTGTGTGGATTTCGTTGATTTTTACTCTAGATAGAGCGTCGGCGTTGGTATTGAGCGATCCTTTTTTGTATAGTATTTTGTAGTCATATTCGTCAAGTTTCAGTCTCCAGCGTGTTAGTCTGGCATTCGGGTCTTTTATGGAAAAAAGCCAATGAAGTGGTTTGTGATCGCAGAATATGTTAAATTTTCGTCCATACAGGTACGGACGGAAATATTTTGTGGCCCATACAATCGCGAGGAGCTCTCTCTCAATGGTGCTATAGTTTTGCTCTGCTTGAACCAATGTTCTAGAGGCATAGGCAATAGGCTTGTCCTGACCGATTGGTCCTTGAGACAGGACTGCTCCGATAGCGAATTGACTTGCATCGGTGGTCAAGTGAAAAGTCTGTGTAAAATCGGGGAATTGAAGTATTGGGTCATTCATTAAAAGTTCTTTGCACGTTTCAAAACATTGAACATATTTTGGGTCTTGAGTGTCAATTTTGGAGCCCTTTTTTAAACATGACGTCATTGGTTTGGTTATTTTCGCGAAATCGGGAATGAATTTTCTGTAATAACCTAGAAGACCAAGAAAAGATTTTATTTCTTTCGTAGTCTTCGGAATTGGAAATTGTTGTACAGCTCGAATTTTGTCTGGGTTTGGTTTTATTCCGTCTGTAGTTATGATATGGCCTAGATATGCTGTTTCTTTTTTCAAGAACTCGCATTTATCTAGTTGGATCTTAAAATTTGTTTCTCTCAGGCGTTGGAATACTTTTTTCAAGTTCACCATATGTTCTTGAAGCGAAGTTGAGAAAATTACAATGTCATCTAGATAGACAAGACAGATCTCATTCTGCAACCCTCTCAAAATGTTGTCCATAACCCTCTGAAAGGTGGCTGGAGCATTTTTGAGACCGAAAGGCATGCGAAGATATTCGTAATGCCCATTTTCCACATTAAAAGCGGTCTTTTGAATGTCGTCTGGGTGCATTTCGATTTGGTGGAAGCCACTAGCCAAATCTAAGGTGGTAAAATAGTTGCATCTGCCAAGTTTATCAAGTACATCGGTGATATTGGGAATTGGGTATCGATCATCGATTGTTTTATCGTTTACCTTACGATAATCGACCACGATACGCCACTTCTTTTTGCCGGAGGCATCAGCCTTCTTGGGAACTACCCATATCGGTGATGACCACGGTGAATTGCTTGGCCTAATAATATTCTGATGAAGCATTTTCTGAATTTGTTCATTGACTTCGGCTTTGTGGATGAAAGGATATCTATAACTTTTTGTGTGGACTGGAATTTCGTCATGAGTATTAATTTTATGTTTGATTTGATTCGTAAATGTTAGAGATTTGTCGTTTGAATGAAATATGTCTGAATATTTTCGGCATAGGGAAAGAATACTAGATTTTTCTTCGTCGTTCAAATGTTCTGTTCGTATTAGGTCATCTACATCGTAAGAGTTTTGTCCATTGTCATAATCTTGTATTGTCATGTGATAAAATTCGAAGTTGTTATTTACTGGAATTGTCTTAATAGGATATAATAAGGTGAAGTTTGTATCATCAGCGGAATTATTGTAGATTTCTATGTTAGCCCAGCCTTTCACAGAAACAGATAAGGTCTCTGGTATGAGGCAGTTTTGAATTACTTGTCTCGGAACTATGATATCGCCTGACTCAGTTGTCACTGGGACTTTAATTTTGTTTACGGTATGTCCGGGCAAATGTTTTTCTACGAAAACCTTTGGGTTGGCATTGAAATAATGAATCGCGATGCATGCGTTCGGAGTTATGAATTTCATGTTAGAAAAATCTAACTGTGCATTCAAAGCTTGTATCAAGTCGATTCCTAGAAGTCCGTCAAAGACATTATGAAATTTGTAGGAATAAAATTTGAGATTAATGTTTTCGTTAAATTCATTGAAAGCTTTTATTGTTATTGATGTATCATGTTTCGAGGAAGCGAAAGATGTTGATACAACAAAGGGGTCATAATTTTTGAATTTTGAAAAATACGTATTAACAATTTGTGGGTCTAAAAATGATTTGGTCGCTCCTGTATCAATCAAAAGTTTAAGTGGTGGGTTATTGATGGTAATATATGGTAATTGTCTCTTATCAAAGGAAGTATTGAACTCGATTACGTCTCTTTTTGGTGAGGGTTTGTCGACTGAAAATCCTGAGGTTCATCGTATTCTGCATATTCTGTATATTCGTCAGAATATTCAGCGTACTCGGATTCGACCTCTTGCGAACACTCCGTATCATACTCGTTGGGTATATCGAATTGTTCAGTGTTATTCATTTCCATAGGAGCATATGACTGTCTGGTATTTGAAGTGAATTGTTTGGTAGTAGTGGACATTGGAGTCGCTTTGTATTGATTCGAATTTTGATGATTATTAGGATTTGGTTTCCAAACATTTTTCGGTTTTCCAAAAACTTGTTCATTAGAGAAATATTTCTGATTGGGATTTTGCCTAGATTGAACATTTATTGGTGCTGATGGAAATTGCTGTCTTTGATTAAAGTTTGGTGCATTTGATGGACCTGCTTGAGCAAAATTTTGATAATTTTGTTGCCTGAATGGCTGTTGACGAAATTGGTTTGTGTTTACAAATGTGGTAGAATTTGTGTTAGCAAATTTGTTTGGATGTTTCTTGTTCTGCGAAAAATTTGAATTTTGATTCGAACTCTGATTCGAACTATTGTGAGAACCGGCGTTTTGCAAGTATCTAATATTTTCTTCTTTGCGAATGAAATTTATGGCGTCTAGCATAGTTTTTGGTTCTTTGGTACGGACCATTATTCCGAAAGGATTTCTCAGTCCGGCTAAAAATACCTCGAGAGCCTGTTGGTTGTACATATTTTGTTTGAATTTACGAACATTTACATCATTTTCATGGATTGATAGATAGTTAGAAATTGTATTCAAAATTTTTCTCACTCTATCATGAAATTGATAGGGAGACTCGTTTTGATTTTGTCTGAGATTATTCAAATCAAGAGATAAACAGGTTTCATTTCTTGGGTCGCTAAAATTTCGGATCAATTCATCCTTAATTTGTTGTACATTACTTGCACAGGTAATATTAACGACTTCTCTAGCAGAACCTTTCAGTTTGCTTATGATTGTTCGGAAAATAATCACATTTTGGAAATTATTCGCATTCTGAGTATCGTAAAAGTGTTTGACGATGCTATCGACACTTTCAAGAAAAAAGTTTAGTTCATTTACATCACCGTCGAAATCCGGGATGGTTTCTGCATGAACTTTGGAAAATGTTGGAACTGACATTGTTTCTATGTTAATTTTATTTGATGAAGAAATATCAACAGGAGTTTTTTCTTCTACGATTGAAATACTACTGAGATTATCTGTTAGTAATTGTATACTGAGCTCTAGATTGTCTTCACTTTCACTTAAGGATGGAGAAGTTCTAGAGGAGTCTGACATGAAAAGAAAAATTCACTTACAGTACGATCTCTCTGTTCATTTGTCTTGAAGTGCTGCTTTTCTTGCAGATGCTTCTTCTTCGTCCGACCAGCTTGTCCGCCTGGATACGCCTTCGGAGTTTTCTTCTGTTTTCAGTTTCACTGCGATTTCACCGAACCGAACGAGATCCGATTTTCGAATTGTTGCTTAACTATTGGAATAGAAAAGTTATCCGCACTGGATTCTTTGCAACAATCCTACCGACTGCGCCAATTTTATAAGTCCGTTCAGGATTTCGGATAAAAAAAATATTTTTTATTCAACTATTTGTCACAAAGCAGAGAGATGTTTACAGCATGGATTCAAAGTCAAGACTGAATATAAAACTAATTCTAATAAACATGTGAAAAT
Organism: Phaedon cochleariae; assembly: GCA_918026855.4. Taxonomy (NCBI): domain Eukaryota; kingdom Metazoa; phylum Arthropoda; class Insecta; order Coleoptera; family Chrysomelidae; genus Phaedon; species Phaedon cochleariae. The sequence continues at coordinate 61,137,068 of OU896708.1, forward strand.
GCAAAATTGCAAGAAAGCATAGAAATCATGAGAACGCTGACTCGGCTTCTCCTGGTCTTCTGTCGAGATTCCTATTTCTTAAGGAATACCGTGGAATTGGTGATGTAACTAGTGTGAATACTTTTCGCTTTAATAATATCAAACCGATGCAGGTCTGGCTCAACCCGATTGGGGAACCCTGAAATACCCAGAAAACATAGTAATATGAAAATTAAACAGAGAATTCAAGAACTAATCCTGACCTCATCAAGGCGAAATATTCATCCCAAAATAACTGATGAACTTCAAAGATACGACGCCTTTGATGAAGGGGTGGGTATTCAGTTTTTTTTTAATTTCGAAGAAAATTAGGAAGATAATACTAGTTTATACTTTATTATTAAAAATAGCGATGATCATCTAACTAGCAAAACAACTATAAACTGTGGACATAGGCTAACGAATAACTCAAGAATCGACACAAGTAAAACTGGTAAACGAAAATATACATAATCACAATATCAGATCAAATGTCGGTGTGCCTGTTGGTATTTTGTGTGGTGTGGACGGGTTCAAAATATTATGCGCTGTTGCAATAAGATATAATCTGCATCTTTCCTAAAAAATAGATCTATTCTATAACGGAACGAATCAATTTGAAACATATTGACAAAGGGAATCGTATTTCATCTCTGTGTGATTGGGCTTTTCTAAGTAGTACTTAATTCATGGGAATTGTGGAGGAGCCAACTTTTTTTTCAATTATTCTTATATAATATTTCATTATTATTATATTATCTGATTTCATTCGAAAAAAAAGAGAAAATACGTATATATTAAAATTTCACAAACTTGTCATAATGACTTCATCGATATTCGGTTTGATAGGGTTATTTCGAACGATTACACAGATATTCGCGTTCTAAGTTTCCATATGCTCAATGAGTGTGACAGAGAAAGCAGTTTTGATATTGCGAAGTCCCACCCATTGAATATATGGAAACTTCGAAAGCAAATATCTTTGTATTCGTTTGAAATAACCCTATCAAACCTTGTGTCATTGAAATCGTCATGATAATCCCTAACCGATTATGGAATACAATACAAGGTGTCCCATTTGAAAATCAAAAGTTGGGGTCGTTTCCGGTAAAACTGTGGAAGTGTAGAAAAAAAATTTATTCAACAATTAATGAGCAATTTGATATACTTGCTACCCACCAATTTTCAAAACACTATCTAGAATAATTCGAAAGTAACAATCCTGAACGTTTTTTGTGCCCTTCTCTGTATAGTGCGCTTTAGTTTTGCTTTCTTGGTCATGATGAGATGAGCATGCATCCGAAAAATATAGTCTATATTTCATGAGTGCGACAATACTAAAATGCGAAGGAAACTATTTCTGTTTCATAGGCCAAAATGTTAAATTTGAAAGACCTTTCATTTAGGGTGATTCTGAATTCTGAAATAGGAAAATATTATCCTTTCAAAAACAGTCCGAAAATTATTTGTACACGGAGGCGAAGAATATTTATTTTCAAACCGGCTCTGCCTACTATACGTGCATAATTAATTTCACATGTGAATACCCACTTCCACAATGCGATCAGAACCGCTGACTCATAGATGCTACATCCTCGCGAAAGTGTTTTGTTATTGTTATTTGAGTCACTGATAACTTGATGATAATAAGTGAACCTACGTATTCATTACATCAATAGAGAAATATATACCTGATAAACATCATATCTATCCTCAAATTATTTTCGTCTCAATAATAGGGAATCAAAAGTGCGAAAAAACTCATGAGTAATTTTTTTTTTCTGGAAAACCCCTGTACGGTGGCGTGTTGCTTAACCCCGTCCAGTAGAGAGCAGTCAGAGCACTAAAGGCGTTTTCGGAAACCTACTCGGGTTGACTGGATCCCTAACCTGCACGTTCGTTTACCTAACCCGAGTAACATACCCATGTTCGGAAACTTCGGTGTTACTTACTCGATCACTTACTCGGGTTCATGTTTCGCAACCCTGCTCCAAAGCAGGGTCAGCCAGAGTTACTACTTTAGATCATACACTTACTACCACAGAACTACTCACGATTCATGTATTTCTAAGGTCACTTCAGATATTATTTGATTTCATCAATTGAACAAGAAGTGAATAATGTTTAACAGCATTAGTTTAATGATGAAAATACACCAACATCATGAGCAGAAGCAATATACATCATTTCTAGAACAATAACAAAGTGTATCTTTTAAGAGTTTAGTGGTATGTTTTTAAAGATATGGAGAAATTGATCCGAAAATATTGATATCGTATAGCAAACTGAGAAAATTGCATACAGCTGTAAGAAATAAAGAAGTTCTATTCCAAGAGGTACAAAGCTAACTCAATAAAATAGTAACCTGATAAGTTCGTAAACTATAGTATTAGGATAAGTGATCCGACTGATCCATCACGTGACCCGTTCAGATCGAGTCAACAACCCAGAGTAAGTTTCCGAAAACGCCTTAAGAGAGTAAGAGCACCCACTGTTTTCCGTACTCTGAATCACTCGAGTGTTGCCAACGCAGTGTTGCCAGGTGTGGCGCATTTGCGCCAATGTGTCGCTTCCAAAATTAAAATGGCGTGATAATTTCAATTGAATGCGCCTGGCGCGAAAAGTGGCGCTTTGAAATTTGAACTCCGCATCAGCGTATTAGCATAATTAGCTGAAGACCGTAGAATAAAAAACATTAATAATAGGAAGTTGAGTTTTAATTCTTTCAGAGTTTTCGCGGTATTTTATCCTTATTGTTTTTTGGGCTCTCATTTTTCAAATGCAGTGACATTTTGGGGCAAATCATCTGATACTACACAAATATTGAAATATCGATGGAATATTGTATTAATTCTCATATTATTCTTAGAAACGGGAGAATAAAATCTCAAAAAAACCTGGAGTAATATGAATGTTCCAACTCCTTGATTAACCTACAGACAGAATTCAATATCAAGTAGGTATGTTTCGTTTCAAAAATCTATATAATATGTATTGAAAAGGAATATTCTCATGATGAATTGAAAACATAAGAAAATTAAAAAATGGATATACTTATGGAGAAATATATTGAGAATTCGCATGCTCTATGTGATAAAAATATCAATTCTTTCTCGGTTTATTCCACAGAAAACGATACTACTTTCCTGTTGAATAAACCGAGAGAGAATAATTGATATTTTTATTGCATGGATAATGCTAATCCTCAATGTATTTATTTATATGTATATCCATTTCATTCAGTTTTTCATGTCTTACCTCCAATTTCATTTCAATCCCTATATTTTTTATTGTTGCCACTCGATTGTAAACGTCGAGCTTACTCAAGGCTAGAAATATTTGCACTTATTTCAATGCCACCCTGTATATATAGATTTCAGAATCACAGATGTTGAATGAAGCTGATTCTGAGATGAAATTCAACAATCGTGGTCCTAGGAACGCAAAACATTTGGTTTATTTGCTAAAGGGAATTTCACTTTATCAGCATATATATTTAGCTCTCATTGTTGAGTAATTATGGGAGATATCCTTTTTATATTTGAGAAAATCTATAGAGTATCCCGCTTGCTTCTTTATATATAGGTTGCCTGAAGAATAATTTCTTTCCTTCGGAGATATAATCTGGAGAAAGTTTTTTTGTAAACATTTAATAAAAAATATTTCTCTTCATGATATATGAAATCTCACATTTTTGAAAAAAATATTTTTATTATCTACTTGGGGGAAAATTGAAAACCATTTCGAGGAATACGCTGGAGAATTATGAAAATTGGATTGAAAAAATCCTAAAAATATTCCGTCAAATTGGGAACATGGCGAATTCTCGAACATTTCATCATCGGTCTTATATCCAATAGCATTATATTCGAAAGGAAGAAAGCCGCACACGAATATGTGTAGTCAATCAATCAATCAATCAATCAATCAATCAAATCTTTATTCCTTTTGTCGAAAACGTCAACATTTTTTTAAAAATACATAAAACACACAATACAGTAGAAAATAAAATATAACTGTACCGGACAATCCAAGAAATCTTGCACAGTATAAAAAGAATGTTGCACCAAAAATGTTTTGAGGCGCGTTTTGAAAACTTTAAGTGTTGAACTTGATTTAATATTCTCAGATAAATGATTGAAAATACGTGGTCCTATGAAGTTAGGTGCATTTTGGGCTACTTTGTATTATCCAATTTGTGTGTGAATTAGGCCTTTCTGGCGAGTATTCATGTTATGAATGTCTTTATTAAGTTTGAAATAGGTTATGTTGCAATAAATATAACATGCAATCTCAAATATGTATAGTATGTGTGTACCCCCGTGGAAGTAATCTTGGCGGTGCCCAGGCCTATTACCTACGTTCGATTTCAATACATACCTACCTAATAATCCAGAATTTAGAAATAATATTCCATTTTTTTCAAAATGAATCAGGAAAGCAGTAAATCATCCCAGACAGCACTGGATATTCATAGAATATTCTCTAAATATGCTAAAAAGGAGGAGTATATTCCGAATATTCATCGATTATTCCTAGAATATATACATGCCTCTGGAACATCTAAAAGGAATATTCCAAAGTGAATAGTCGGACATGTTCAGGGAATATTCAGGTATGAATCTTCCAGGAATATTCCCAACTGAATATTCTCTGTTGTATATTCATGAAATATACCCACCTGAATATTCTGTGCGGTATATTCATGAAATATAACCAACTGAATATTCTGTGCGGTATATTCATGAAATATTCTCAACTGAATATTCTGTGGTGTATATTCATGAAATATTCCATGAATATTCCTATGTTTCTCAACACATAAATAACATTTATTTCAGAGATGTGAGTATCGAACATCAATTAGATGTAAGGGGATTTTGAAACAAAAAGTGTTTATGATCCGATTTCGAACAATGCTCTCACAAGAACTTGTTATGTATGACATTATTCAATTCGATTACTGGCCTAGTGGTCAAGGCGTTGCTCTGATAGTCTTGAGGTCACGAGTTCGATCCCTACTTGGGTCACTTTTTTTAATTTTAGAATATGTTTATTGGAATATTCCAGGAACATTCAACATAGAATATTCTTTTGGGTATATTCTATGATTATCTGAGGAATTCCCATTCGCATATTTAGAGAATATTCCACAGATATTCCGGAATATTCCAGATTATTTCTAGAATATTCCAATATTCCAAAAGGAATATGATAGGGAGATTCATGGAATATCTGGTGCTGTCTGGGATCTTTCTGAGTGCATGCCACCCATTTGTAATGAGTTAAAACCAAATCGAAGAAATCAAGTAGTAACAAGGTAGCAAGGGCGTAGTTTAGGGTACTTAAATGACACCTCTTACCAGAAAATCTATAGGTATTGTAGGAAGGCTTCTCGACTTCTAGAACAAATTAGTGATAGGTACTCGAACATTCTGATTCATAGAAGTCAAAAATTGTTAAAAGTGGAATTCAAATCGAACCCAAAATATGGCGGTGGCTAGAGACCTAGAGCCTTGACCATACCGGTAGAAGAATTATTCAGTGAAGGCACGGTTGGCAACTTTGCGAGGGTTTTTTAATTTGAGCGCATGCCCTAGCTAGAGTAACGAGAAAACGAGCAGTCTGAAGACGATCTTATCAAAAAGGAAAAAGAGGCGTTTCCAATCGTTCTCTACCGCCAAACGTCGTGCCTACTCGCGTCTACTAAAAATGCTTCTCGGCATGTACGAAACAACTGAAACAAGAGACAGTCGTTGTCATAGCAGCTGGCTACGTACTCCATAGTTTGTTGTGGTGACAACATAACGTGGCAAGCGCGACTCATGTCATTTGATTTGACTTATTGAATATTTGTTATTATATACCGGTTTATCATCGTGGAATGTGAGAAATAGCAATCAAGATGCCAAGTTACCTGATTGGAGGCATTGAAGGGTAAATATTTCACTCATTAAAATTGATGTTTTGTTTTGTAATAGGACATAGGACCAACAGGTTGTCGAATAATGTTCAATGGCCTTTCGAATTATTTTTTTCTATGCATTATGCATTAGTTTCAGACTATTACCTACCTACATACCGCTATACATATCTACGTCCCATTAGTTCATGATAATAGGTACCTATTTACATTTAAGCAGTAGGCATTCAAGATTAAAATCTATTATTTGCTACATGATTGTAATTGGTCCATTTGTTTCTCGAAGGATCAAAGCAGCTATAATTTATCTGAATATAAAATTCTTCTATGAATTCAGAGCACAATCATAATATGCAGTTCTATGATGGCTTTTCAATTTAATATTATAACATATTGAGGTATACCTATGTCACCATATTTCCCACCGTTAAAAGGGTCATCAATAATCGGCATGGATCCTGAATTGGTAAAGGAAGTTGTCACTTAGTCAGTTAGCCTCAAAATAAAGTGGTCACGATCTTTTGTAGGGTTTAACATCAACTAGATTGTTGATTAGTAAATTATGCTGGTCCATTGGCTCGCTTCTAAAGAAAGAGCTCGAGAAAGAGAGCCGATAGGGTAATCAACGGTAATGTCTTCTGAACAACTCCATTCGCTCCAGATGCTTTTTCATGTTTCGATTTCAGAAAAATCCATAAACAACGGAAGAACATCATCCTAGAACTATGAAGACTTTGAGGCGTCTTTAATATTGGTCGCCATCGAACACCTAATCAAGTAATTCTTCAAAAAAATAATAAATGTTTCCTGAACCTCCTATCAAAACGGTTAAATCATCATACTTTCAAAATATCAAGACTATCCACTAGAGTTATACTCAATGTTATTATGTGAAAATGGTGTTTTCAGAATCATAATAAATAACTACCTATTATAATTGATACCATAATCATCATTATGTAGTAATAAGGCAAATCGCCTACTCAAGACGAGTTATCAACAGAAATTATCTTCTGTCAAACTACCAATTTATGTTATAAAGTTTGAGGTAACAAAAGTATAAGTGGTCTGAAAATTAGTTCTGATTAAGAGTGCGTTCAATGTCTCTCCAAAACTTTTAATATGATCAGGAAGAGCTAGGAAGATAACTCAGGTATCTGGAAGACTTTGCTTAAGGAGACTTATTTATGGAAATCAAATTATGAATATTATTTGTATCCAGTTTTTCCACAACCTTTGAAACATGTCATTCCTCGCAATACAGATGAAGAGATAATAGCTATGTTCTCAGATACCAAAGAAACTCAAGGCATAGATTCAAGGGTAAACTAAGTCTTACACATGACACACGTGTGACTTCGTATTGTATATTTGTCACCTCAAGAAGTGTTTCCTTGTATTCATGAGATCCAGCAAAAAACAGATCGTAAACATGTATAATTGGAAGTCGAGAAAGATATCAGATAAGATTAGGAAATACGACATCAGTGAATTCCGAGGTGAAATTATTCTTATATTTGATTTTCTGAAGGAGACATCGAAAAAACATCTATCAATTTGTACGTCAGCCCAGACATCACAAGGTGATTGTGAATGTGTGTGCTGAATGTTCTGAGAATACGTCAAGGTCCTCAGGACTTTTCTCCGAATATACTGGAAACGTCCTCAACATATTCGTAAATTATCTTCGGAATGTTCCCAAGAGAGCACTTCTCCACTATATTCCGAGTATCACCTTAGCATTTTCTGAAGAGTAAGATATGTTTCATGAATGTCATTTCTCCTGCCACTCCTAAATATTCCAATGTCTTCTATTATTTCCGAAATGAACTCAAGTGGAAATCGTTAAAAGTTTTCTGCTGAAATCATCAGTATTTCACAATTACTGCAATGACTATAGTTTGAGTACCTATACCTATAACAAATCCATATCTTCTCATCGTAATACCTTTGCTAATACTGTATGCACATAGTCGATCTGTTGAGATATTACTCAATCATTGAAACTTAATACTTTGTATTTCATCAGATTGATAACTATAATGATGAACAAATCCCACTAAGTAACGAGCTAAATTATTCATACCTATGTTTTCTGAATATAGGATTATCGATAAATCTTATACTTGATATTTTCATCACCCTGATAGGTTGGAGATAACTCATATCACTTATCAGATGGCAATTCTAATTCCTTATTTCGGCGACGTTTTATTGAACAAAATTCACCTGTTGATGACCTTATTAACTCAATATTATTGAATCTGTAAAAAACCTCACATACGATATGATTTCCACATGATTCTTGAAAGCACGTCATGTTTCACTAACTAAGTATAAAGCTCTTTCAAGGAAAATACTCGTACACATTGACTTACCGCTTGCCTTACTTGTATATATTTTTATACGAACTTTAAATATTTGAATAATACCTGCTCGCAGCCTAGCTAATCCTACATTTCGGAAAGTTTGCAAAAAGTCTAGGGAAATTCGACGAATACTTTCCAAATCCTTAAAGGTTCGTCAGTATATATAGAAGAAAATGTTGTGGTTCTTGAGGTATTTTCCATTTATACTATGGATTTCCTCCATTTAAGGTACGAGTCGATTAAACCGAGAAATTAACCCACCACCAAAGAGTAGCCAAAAGTTTAGGAAACATTTTCGTCATAACTACTTGTTTGATTTGAACACTTTTTGTGTTGACAGGCAACACAGCACATGATAACTGCAAACAGGTTTTCACTAGACACGTGGCTGAGCGCACATGGAAAGGCAGCTTTTCGCAAACTGCTTCTTATATTGATGAAATTACACTTTTGGATTCACTCCATTATCTTTCCTATTTCTCCAGAAACACAATTTTAAAGCATAACATTACAGGATTTCCCTTTTCGTGGAAACCAGAACATGAAAAAAATTTGTAAATAAGCACGAGAGTAGCAGACAATGATCTGAGAAGTCATTTCTTCGACTGGTCGCATGGAACTTGTGATCGCAAATGGAAGCATTACAGCTGATAGAAACATATCTGTGATTTTCGAACCACATAATATAGTGTAAGGCTTTTTGTTGATCTTGTTGATTTGAAGATATTGCCAAGTCTCACGTCGCCCGAGTTGTGAGAAAGTATCTAGAGGAAGTCTGTATCGCTACCATGGCATAGCCAGCTCAGAGCCCTGATTGAAATCTCATTGGGAATATCTGGGACATTATTGGGTCAAGATAACAACAGGAACGGAACTTGAATACTATAGAAAACGCAGGGCAGAGACTGATGATTCAAAGGGAAGACGTGGACTTACATGACATTAGGTCTCTTATTTTGGGTATAGGCTGTCTTTGCTAAGAAATTTTTCGTGCCTGCGGCGGAAATACTCGGTACTGACCCTTCCTTCAAATTCTTGTGACTTCGCATTCTGGTTCGTTTTTTCGTTATTCAATTTGGATATCAATTTTCCATTAAATCATGTTACGCTATGAAATGGTGTTTCCATCGAGTTATAGAAAAGATAATCGAGTGAGTCCAAAAAAGAAATGTTGAAAAAAGATAATTGCAATTCCAACTCGATAGTGCAAGAGAACACGCTTTAGTTGCTACACTCGGTATGTCTAAAACAGAAGTGTTTATGCGAATACAGTTTGCACGCCCATGTTCATGCAGAACAAATAATGTCCAAATCGGACAATTACTTTTGACGAAAATGTTTCTTAAACTTTTGGCTACGCTTTGGTTGTGCGTTGATTTCTTGGAGAAGGGTATATCAAATATCCCACAACAATATGATGTCTTCAATCATAAATATCGACTTTTGTTGAAGACACAATCGATTTAATGGGATCAAATGCATAGCCAATGCAAGAATATTCCGGTCCGGCTGATGAATTGGTCATTATAAAGCTGAAAAGAAAAGATTTTTCACAAGATATCAACCAGAAATAACTCCGAAAATATTCAACCACAGAATATTCTCAACGTTTTAAATAAAAGAATACCATACACATTGCACATATTGATCTCTCGCTCATGTTTCTTCAAGAACGTTTTTTTTAATAAACACGAAAGATTCAAACTATGGACGGAATATATTTTATAGGACTAGTCCATTAGCTTTACTAATAATTGAGATTCGTTCAATTGCTTCTTCAGGGGTGCCACCCACTCTCATGCCATCATAATGAATTCAGAGGGAATCATTGTTGGAGATGCGAAGGGTGCAGGAACAAATCATCAACTATTGGGAATGGAACGATGTTGGGAAAGGATAGCTGACCTCATTAACCAGTCTAAAAGCAAAGCTGGGATACCTCTCACTACACCATTACATGGTTTGGTAGGTAATTTGATTCGGCAATTCTTGTCGTTTATATCATATAAATTGTAATTTATTGTGCAAGTTTCATGAGATATTATACAAGCTGATTAGTTAGTTTTTCTGTTTTTGTTTGTTGTCATGTCATACGGCATATCATAGTAACAACGATTATACATATTATGGAATGTTTTCAATTATCTGCGGCCGGCTCTGTACGATGTAGGGACTGCGAAAACTCGTCAACCAACTTTTCCGAGCTGATCACGTGATATGCGCAAGTTCAATTTAGCGTGATACTGATATGAAGCATTGTTCTCCACATTTCGCAAACGGAAAGAGCGCCAAAATTCAGGAGGTGTCGAGCTGGTTCATCATACAGAGTGATCACAAATTGATTCTGATTTAGCAAAACATTTTTTTTTATATATAATGGGGAACCTAACACTGGCCAGTAGGATAATATAAAATAGAACAGTTTGTTTTCAGGGTCTGAGTTTGAGCGGGTGCGAACAAGAAAAAAGTAACCAAGAGCTAGCCAGAGGCCTTCAGCAGAGATACCCAAACCTCTCTGAGAAGGTCATCGTGGCCAGTGACACCGAGGGCTCAGTGGCTGCCACTTCCAACAAGGGGGGAGTCACGTGCATAGCCGGTACCGGGTCGAACACCCTGTTGATTAACCCCGACGGCACCAAGGTGCAGTGCGGAGGTTGGGGGAACCTACTAGGGGATGAAGGGAGTGGTAAGTAGTGGAGCATTGGAATGAAATTAGTACACGACAGAGTTGCCGTTTTAAGTACGATTTTCTAGTACATTTCATACACTTTTAGTACGTTCACAATTGACAATAATCTAGTACAAAAACAAAAGTTTTATAGCCCAAGCTATTATTGCCTACATAGCAATTATTAGGATAAACAATTAATAAATGGGTGCGTTTTTCATTCCAACATTATGTGATGCGGAGGAATCGAAGAAACTATTGGAATGTTGATGAAAATCCATCAAACTGTTGTGATAGAATGCGCACTTTCGAATCGCTTTGTGAGAATCTAGCGAGTTGGAGGAGACTGACATGACAATTGACATGGTCAATATGGTATAGTTGATCTCAATCTTTGATCTATAATCTGTTCTCTTTCATTTCATAATATACTTCTTAGTTTCTTTTATTATATATTTTCTTATTTTCGACTTACTGTTTCATGACCTCCGTTTTTCAGAGGCGTTTTATGTGTTGAATATTATTATTTGAAATTATCATTAATTATTATAAAGTTTTCCATCAAAGGTTTGATTCGTGCAAGTTTCATTTTTCCAATTTAGTACAATTTACTCGAATTTAGTACAACTTCGGAATGACTTCTAGTACAAATTGAAATTCTGAAACGGCAACACTGCTACACGATGAAACGGAAACTATTCTTTGATACTCATGGAGGAAGTATAGTCTTCAAATCTCTAGTGGATGTCACTATTATTCTTATTCTCCGTATAGAAACGAGTAATTCGGGGTACATAATCATAGCTCACGAGAGGGGTAAAATTAATGATTTATAATTGGTTGATAGAGTAATGATATTTCATTGATATCATTTGAGGGCACTTGAGAAAATCCGGAATATTCGTAACTCGGTTGGTAATAGAAATAAACAGAATAGGGGTTTTTATATGAAAAATATTTTATTTACAACCATATAGGTAATATATCGAAGACTGGAACCTTTGGCATGATAATACACTACACTGTTTTACCACTAACCAAACCGATTTTTTAACGCCTCGACACGAGTTTCGCTAACTATGTTAGCATCTTCAGGAGAAGATTAAAGTTTTAATGATATATCATTATTAATTCTCGTATAAATTGCATGAAATTTTGGAACGCTGAATTGATTTTACAAAATAAGTAATAAATGAACATATTTATAGGTACTAATGATATGTATTGAACCAAAAAAGGACAATATTTCATCTGATTAAGATCAAATTCAATTTTTTATATACCTCGGTTATAACAGTTTGCTTCTTATACGTTTAAATTTTTTATTTATGTCTATTGTTGTTAATTTTTACTATTCATTCGTTTTTTATGTCCTCAAATCTTATAAAAACCTATCTAACTGTATTGGATGATATTTGTGAGTATTTTTGAATTAACAATTAGGAATATTATGATTATTTTAGTATGAGAATGTTCGTTTTGTTTGTTCCTATTTTATTGGACATATGTTACTTTTCTGTTTACAAAAGTACATAATATTTCGACGTCATAGGTTTATTTCCTTATTGTTTCTTGGAATACAGCATAAGATCATTAACAGGTATATTGAAATCTACTGAATTTTTGACACGGTATTTACTGATGGAACAAAATTGAACTGGAAATCCTTGTCCGCGTGGAGAGTGACTTTTGACACAACTGTCAGTTGCTATTGTCAAATCAATTGTCCATGAAATCCGATAGATTGCATGTGTGTATAGGACCCTGACGTGAATATAAGTGTTTGAGGTCGACGAGAAAATATGTAATATGGACCTCGGCGAAAAACTGTCTATTGCCTCACCTGATTGCTAGCCTCGGCTATCAATTTGCAGACTCAACTATAATAGACAATGTTTCGTCCTTGGTACATAAATAACTATTTTCTCCAAACGGTATTGATAGGGGCTTGTCTATGACACTTAACAGGCAGCAAAGGTGTACTTTATCTGCCTTGGCAGAAAAAGTTTGTAGTTATGCTACGTTACAAGTAATTTGAAGGAAATTGGTATTCAAGATTGACACTGACATTGGGTGAACACAAAATCATGCAGTTTTCAATAAAAAAATTACGCAAAATTGGTTTTATAACATTTGCATGGAGAACATGAATTTCTTGTCTCGCTTCGCTCGGATATAAACAATATCAGCCGCGGCAGTGAATGTACTACTTTGCTGCCTAGTAATACAAATAATCATCCATTGACATCAAAATTCGAATAGGTGTGTATTATGGAGTTGGCACCTGCTGAATTCGATAACTGTTGTGAGATAAGCCCTTTATCGAATCGGGAATCAGCAAATCATTTTTTACGTTAAACTGATAAGAATCAAATGGATTAACTAGTCATAATACAATAGTTTCTTGTTTGTTTCCAAAGTCGATATTATTCAATCGATTCCAGTAATTTTATTCACATTGTATACAAATTGTAGTCTCGAGTACTTTTTATCTTGATGAACAAATTTTTTCCTCAAAAGTAATTTCACTTGAGCCACAGGATATTGAATTAAATCTGTTATGCATCGAAAAATGATTCATCATTATCTAATTCTGAGAAAATGTTCCCTCTATATTCTATTACATGAGAGATTAATAATTGAGTAATCGCAGAATATATCCCACAATCATATATTGTGATATAAACAGTTCAATGTGTATATAATAATATCGACACATCAATCAACATTTTTGACATAGCTGAGAACCACTTCAATCAGTTCAACCTGCATGCAGTCAATCAATCAATCAATCAATCAAATATAAAATACAATTCGGAATATCTATGGCTAATAGTTGCAGTTATTCAACCTTCAGAAAGTACAACATTCAGTTAGAAACAATTTGAAATTGCATTCTGATATACGGTCACACTTTGACAAAAAATTCCCAAACAAAAAATACGTTTCTTTACTAGCGTGCGGAAAAGTCCTCAATTCAGTGTTGGAAAGAGTCACTCTCCTGCATCACTGCAGAAAAGTGAATTCGTTTAATTTCTGAGAAGTATTCTGACATTAGAATATGTTTTTCGCTATCAGAGAAAATGAAATAAAAAAGCGTCGTTAGGCTATCTGCAAAAGAATCACTTGGGTTATCTACTATTTGCGAAATCTCTCTTCTTTCCAGCTTGGAAAATATCCCACAGAGCCGTGAAGTACTGCTTCGATGACCTGGACAACTTCGAGAAACCCCCATATCCCTCCGAGCGAGTATGGGCCCTAGTCAAGTCCCATTTCCACATCTCTACCCAGGCAGACATCCTCGCCTCCTTCTATCAAAACTTCGACAAAGCCCACATAGCGCACTTAGCCAAAGGTTTGTCCGAACTAGCCAAAGAAGGAGACGCCTTAGCCAAAGAGATTTTCAGAGAAGCAGGCTCTGACTTGGCCAGAGGCATTTCAGCTGTGGCCTCTAAGGCTGCCAACGAGTTGATCCAGCAGGAAGGAGGACTTCATGTTCTGTGCGTGGGTTCGGTTTGGCTGAGCTGGGAGCTTCTGAGGCCAGGGTTCATCAGTTGGCTCAGGGATAACACGGATATCCAGCAGCTGTCTCTCATGAGACTGGAAACTGAAATGGGGGTGGGAGCTACTTATTTGGCTTCGGATAGGTTGGGTTTGCCCTTGGAGAGAGACTATTCCAAGAATTATAGGGTATTCTTCAAGTATCAGAGGGGAGCCTGTAGGGCCAATGGAACATCCTGATGAGGGTGTTGCTATATGTAAATAATCATCATTTTTGTTTCGTTCATTGTAATTGCACAGTGATGTACCTACCTACCTGAATTGCCCATATAGAGATTAATGAAATATGCACTGTCTTGCTTCCATGAATGTTGTTATACATCACATCAGAGATTCCTTCAATGTGTTAGCTCCATTCCAGTGAGAAATATTATCTTATTACGTGTTCTATTTTTATAGAAATAAAGCGATTGTTTTTACTGTTGAATTGAATTTCTCTCCACTACCATCCAATTTTAGAGATGTTCGTATATGTTCTATAAGAAAAGTACCTAGCATTGAAGACATTTTCACAGTTGAATTTGGTTTGATAGTGACTTTGTGATTTCAAAAAACCATTCTCGCCTCCTTCTACCAAAACTTCGACAACGCCCACATAGCGCACTTAGCCAAAGGCTTGTCCGAACTAGCAAAAGAAGGAGACGCCTTGGCCAAAGAGATTTTCAGGGAAGCAGGCTCTGACTTGGCCAGAGGCATTTAGCTGTGGCCTCTAAGGCTGCCAAAGAGTTGATCCAGCAGAAAGGAAGACTTCATGTTCTGTCGTACGTGGGTTCGGTTTGGCTGAGCTGGGAGCTCCTGAGACCAGGGTTCAGCAGTTGGCTCAGGGATAGCACAAATGTCCAGCAGCTGTCTCTCATGAGACTAGAAACTGAAATGGGGGTGGGAGCTGCCTATTTGGCTTCGGATAGATTGGGTTTGCCCTTGGAGAGAGATTATTCCAAGAATTATAGGGTGTTCTATAGGTATCAGAGAGGAGCCTGTAGTGCCAATGGAACATCCTGATGAGGGTGTTAATTGCTATATTTTTTGTGTAATTGCACAGAAATGTCTTATGAGGAAAACACCTATATAGAGATTGATGAAATATGTACTGTCTTGCTTTCATGATTGCTCATGTTATACATCACATCAGAGAGCTCTTCAATTTGTTAGTTTCACACCAGTGAGAAATACTATCTACTAAGTGTTCTATTTTTATAGGAATAAAGCGATTGTTTTTACTGTAAATGATCAATTTTTCTCCACTACCATCCAATTTCACCAAACGAATTCGAGATTTGGGTATGTTCTATAAGGAATATACCTAACTTTGAACACATTTCCACAGTTGAATAGATTTGTTTATACAACACATTCCTTATAGGTAAATTTCAAATTCATACCTTCAGATTGAGGTATCGAAATACCAGCGTGTATATTGCATTTGTTGTGGAATTTTGTGGTGACTCAAAAACATGAAATGAATAACTCAGTGATAATTCATATTATATATTTTGTTCATAGGAGGTAAATTGTTATACCATTATTATTGTCGATGTATAGGCTTTGACATTATTCAATGAAAAATAGATTCATATATACACTGTGTGTCCAAGGAAGTCTTTCATGGGGATCGTTTTTATTTTTTTCTGACGTTATTTAAAGAGATACTTTCTCACTTTATCACTTTTTGAGCTCTATACAAAACAGTGTTGGGGGATTTTCCGTACGATGTTTCATTCAGGAGAAACCATCATCAACTAGACCCTATGATAGACATCGTTGTCTTGGACACACAGTATAACATAAATAAATGGTCTATTTCAATGTTGATATTGAAAAAATTCTTAACACGTTCAAAAAATAATGTTCACTTCATTATTTGTGGTTTCTTTAACATGGGTGGATATTCACATACATACATATACATACACATATTTTTGGAATTTAAATAATACTGATACATTTCGGTACTCACCCATAATTTTCCATCTTCATGTAAATCAATGAATATGTATTTTTTATTATCATTAATAATTTCCCTTTCTCACTCATTACACATTTGTGAAGAAAAATCATAATCAAAGCGACTGATCAGACTTTTCAAGACGAAATTCTAAAATCACGTTTTTATATGGGGTTTATTTTGAGGAGACAAGTAGCCTACTGTTTTTTCGTCCTAAATTAACCTAAAATTTATTTTTAAGGTTATTTAATGCACTCCACTGATGATAGCTACTGGCAGTTTCGATAGTAGTAAGGCATCCTTTTTCACTTCAGTGTTTTTTTGTTAAAATTTTGATCTTTCCCAATGGATATGTCATTCTGATCATGCTAATTCTTTTTCCGAATATAATTTCAAAATATATCTGATCGCAATCAACGTCCACAAAGCTTCCAATGAAATATTTTGGGACGTTACTGATACGTGATGAACTTAATCGCTGTGAAAAAACTTCATGACCTAACCTCACCTTACCTGACCTATAAAGTATTTATTAACAAAATTGTTGTTTATGCTACAAGTTTTGAAAGTGGGGTCGCTCCACTCTCTGATGGAATAATAACATATTTTTGACAAATTCTTCATTATTTTCTGGACAATTGTTACTAGTAGTAGGAGAAATGAAACAGTAAAAACTGGATTGTCACTTGATACTGTCCGTAGGTTGATGAGGAGGTGGTATAAGTATTCATTTTTTGCAGATTCTTTGGAATTTTCTCCTCGTTTCTATGAAGTAAAATATGAAATATACGTGTAGGTAGTGAAGACAAATCAGATATTGTTAATATATTTCTATATTCCTCTTCTCCAAACCTTTTTCGAAACAGAGTGTCACTGGCAAGAAAAGCATATTTCAATTTTAGGCTCTCTGATAGGAAAATGTTTAAACGCAGTGACATTTTGGGGCAAATCTTCTTGTCCTCAATACACGTATATGGAAATTATACTCATATTTTCATTTTATAGAAACGGGAAGATAAAATCCCATCAAAAAATCTGCAATAATGATTTTTCACTCAATAGCTTGTTTTTGAGAGGACAACCAAAACGTACCTTTGAGCCGAACATAGGTTTGATGCATGTTTGACAGATGAACGACCGTAGAGGTGAAAAAAATCTCATCTTTCTTCCACAATTTCTACTGCGTTTGAGTGGAATTTTTTGACATCAGGTCATGCGAACATCAGTTCCGGAAAATCACCCATATTTTATTAAAAATGCAGAATAACCAACAGTTTTGAATGAAAAAGTAACACAACTATATGGAACAAAGGAAATGTTCAACTATTCAACCTCAACAAACCATCAAGGTGATATTCATTAAACCTCCACAATTGTCAAAAGTACACCAACCCAATTGATATTAGAGTGACTGGATGCAATTTGATAAGAGTTCGGACACAGCCAAACTTCTGCCATTTTCTATTTTCTATTTCACAATGGTTTGAATGTTTTTTTTCGATAGTTAGTTTTGTAAATCAATGGAACAACGGATCTTTTAGATTTTCTGTTTGAAAATGGGCCCAAAAGATAATTTCATTCCAATCTGCTATTATAAGAAGTGAATTTGACCTCTCAAAATCTGCCTTCTTCTAATTAATTTTCTATCCAGGCCCTTTCATACATTTCTTCCATAAGGAAATAATGGTTAAGATTTCCCTTGGAGAATTGAATAAATTAAATCGCCATTCCCTCCAGAATTCCCGCAATTCATTACACATTTTCATTTATGCTTTTTCCTCAGAAGTTGAAATTATATTCCAATTCTGGAATTGTCGAATTCAAACAATTTTGAATGAAAAAGCGCGTAACGACTATAATGGTGGTGACACAATGCAAGGTGTGTAACCAAATAAATCTGAACATGAACAAAAACACTAAAAGTTGTCCTTCCTGTGTCCGAACTCTTATCTAATACCATCCAGTGACTGCTCTGATTGATATGATCTAACCAGAAACCTACAGCTTCACAGCCTTCGCTTTTCCGACCACCACAAAGATCTTCTGCAGGAACATCGTGGCGTCATTGGAGCCCTTCTGGAACCACTGAGGCTTCGGCCAGAACACGAACACGTAGTAAACGGGCACCGAAGATAGGATCATCAGCACCCCCATGCCGGTCTCGTAAGGGGTGGCTGCCATCGGCACTGCCGTCACGAAGATGGTGCAGAGGAGGTAGAGAACGGGCCATACTAGGTGGACTCTGATTGGTCGCGGCAGGTCCGGCTGCTTCCATCTCAGCCAGGGCAGGCAAAGAACTGCTACTCCGATACTCAACTAGATAAATTACGAGTACCTATTTAGTCAACCTCCTTGCCGAATTTTGTATCAAAAGTCCAAACCAAAGAAACACTTATACCGGCAGGTAGTGACAGATTTTTGGGCGTGAGTTGATCCAGTATGCCTTGTGAAGGGTATCAATATCTATATATTTTGATTTTTCCACATATTGAGTGTTTCGATACGTTATTCTTTCCGACAGCCAAGCAGCCATCCAAGCGTTGAGCTCCTTCATCATCAACTCAACTGGTTTGGAAATGCCTAGACTAACTCAACAATCTAGGCAGGAACAATACGGTAATCCTCTTCTGGGTGCCGGGACACATCGGAGTGAAGGGAAATGAGCAAGAAGATATTCTGGCACGAAAAGGAGCATCAACGCAACTGATCGAACCAGAACCATTCTGCGGCCTTGGAAATCCTTATTTCCAAGACGAACTGAATGGAGCTAAATAAGCAATAATGAGAGTAACGCACTGGCGAAGACTTCCAGGACTGCGTCAGGCCAGAGATCTCCTCACCCGAGCGAGATCGAAGACACTGATCAATCTCAGCAAAATTAGTCTCAAAGCAATAACGGGCTTCCTGACGGGGCATTTTAGACTCAAAGAACACCTAAGGAAGCTTGGCTTAGAGGAAGACAGCACCTGCAGATTTTGCGGGGAACACCCAGAAACACCTCACCACATCTTACTGATGGCGTGTTTTGCTGTACACCACAAAACATACTGGGTAAAATTAAGTCCGAAAATATGTCACTACGTGCTGGTTTAACTCAGGTCATCGGTTATCGAATGTATCTGGTTCCTAGAACTTATTTCTGAATGTTCCTCAACATTTCGATTGATTATAGACTATGATGTTTGCAGGACAATAAGTTGCTTGTGTCAATTATTAGCAGTTACTCAGCAAATATCAATATATGGAATTGATTTGAGTGATGGAGAAACAATATCGTTAAATCTTCGTTCTACCAATATTTTCCAAGTGATCAAAAATGGATGGGCCAATATTCTTCAGCTATCTCATCTTTGATGGGCCTCGTTCCATGTTTATACCGTCTCTTATTGATTACTACGGGTGATTCAAACTAGGTATAAGGTAGGAATTTCCGGAGGTTATATGCCTCGGGGAACACCTTCCTTGGCAATGAGTTCCAGATCCTCGCTGTTCGTTAGATGAACGAGTCTTTGGAAAGAGATGTTCTGCAGGTCTCCAAAGAGACCACAAAGGGGCCTCAACTCGACGGGAAAATCTCGCGGGGACTGTCAAGGGAGGAACAATTGTTGATATATTTCAGAAGATCCATGAAAATATCTATAAAATAGAGCCAGATTGTCACCTTTTCCTAAATTTGTATGTAATTTGTTTGTATCTGTGTTGTGGACGTAATGATCATCAATTATTAAACTTCAACATTAAGTGTTTGCAGTTTACAGTTCATAACCAACAGTTTTTTCAAATTTCATTAGTTTTTTGAACATCGGAGCTTCATAATAACTATTTTTGAATGCTTACCCAAGTAGCGAATCCCACGTAGTTTATCAATGCGTCAATATCAGATACTGTTAGGTACAATAGTGATAATAATGCCTAGAACAAAAATAAAGATGCAACATGTCTCATTCAACAACGCGATTCATTGATATTGTTGAAGAAAAAATTTCATTCTATGACATAAAAGGTATTCATTATAGGAGAGGCGAAATTGAAAATAGGTATCTTGAATTGCTCGTGTTTTATGATTTCGTAAAAACTGAAAATGTGGAGTGCCTGGTGCTAATAGTTGTGATTTTTTCCTCATTGTTCTTCTTTTATTTCCGAGTTTCAATGAATCGATAATTTAAATGAGAAACGAAATTGAATTCGTTTCAATATAATAGCAACTATAGTACCTACTCAAATACATTGTATTATGTAGGTAACTCTGGAATTCTTTGAGTCTCTATTCTTAAATTCATAAGTGAGTCACTTAACAAATCCCAACATTTTCTGTGTTTCTCGTACAGTTTTCACTATATGTTTTTCAAATGGTGAGGATGGTTGAAAGGTCACTCCCAGGTCGACACTTTTGCAGCATCTTACCAGTTCTTGATTATTAATAAAATAACTGAACTGTTGGACATTTTTCGACAGAGATATAATGATAAAGATGGAAAGCCCTAATTTCGAGTGAACATTTGTATCGATCAATTATTCATTTGATTCAAACATTGATCAATATTAGCTTTCTATGTACTTATAGGGTGAGTTTTTATCAGTTGTTATTCATTGATGTCAAGAATAAATTTGTTGAAAACCCTTTGAAGAATTATTTATCTTTATATCATTATCACTTTTGAAGTTCATTCTCTAATGGGTGTAGAACACAACTTAGGCAACTCCGCCTACAGTTTGTGACAAGATCATTGATGAACAATAGGAATAGAAGTGGGCCCAAGTTAGAACCAACACCTACTCACCATCACTAGCACAGACGGTGTCGGAGTCATCCTCCTAGCTTGTATCATCGTCAACAGCTCAGGCATCTGCCCGTGACAGGCTCCAGCATAAAACAGCCTTGAGGAGGTCAGAAGGATCCCGTTGACGGCCCCGAAGGTCGAAAGGGCCACGAAAACGGGAATGACCCAGGCCATAGGGCCAAATAGTTTGTTAGCGAAAGTGACGGCGACAGCTTTGGAACCGAGGATCTCTACAGGGGACATGGTGGTGTAGAAGGCTATGTTGGTGAGGACGTACACGGCTGTCACTAGGGTGCAGGATATCGCTATGGCTAGGGGTAGATTCCTGAAAAGGGGTGGAATGCGTCAGGTGTTGTTTGATGGATGATTGGGAGGTGTGCTTTACCTGACTGGGTCCTTCAGCTCCTCTATGATGAAGTTCAGATAGTTCCTGTGCAAATAGTTGGTGATTATCAATAGGTTATTGCATCGCTCAGTTCAAAGTCGATTTGGGTTGGTTGGGATAATCTGCGTACCTTCTGATAATTCTCATAGTTCTCAATAACTTCATTAATATATTGTCACGAGTAGAACATACGGTATATCAGTAATTTTGAACCATGAGTATTTCATAAACATCAAGTTAATCAAATCATCCGTTGACATTGAACTATGAATACTGATGACCAAGGAACTCTCATGAGAAACGTGCAAAATCTAAGAAAATGATGTATATAAATATTGGATGTGAGGGTTCCGGAGTTAGTCTGGTCTGGGGCTACTCTTAACTTGTCAAGAACTCTTCGTAATGGTCATTATAGTGTCATTTTCTTTGTTGTTTATTCATATTCGTCGTTGCTACCAATAATGTTTCATGCTTCAATAAATATTGTTATGTTTGAATATAGTATCGTACTTTCAGCTACCCCTAAACTATTAGTGCCTATTTGAATATTACCTCTCGCAAACAATTAAGCCAAGCATTACCCCTTATAAATCGATATGGATGGACTAACAATCTATTTTATCATGGCAATATACAAGATAGCCATGAGCTTGACATACATTTTTGTTACTGAAATGATCGTCAGTGTTCTAGTTGTCAGATATTTCGATACCTCATGAAATTTAAAAGTGGGATGTGAACAAAATTTCAACATTCAAACTGGTCATCCCAGTATGATTCATTTCTTCACAGGACACTTCAAAATCACGTACGCAAATATTGAAATATCTGCCACATTTAATTATAAATCTCAAGATTGAATGGAAATATTCATCACTTGTTAACTGAGCATTTGTTTATTCATTTATTTCAAATACATATTTTGTCATCAACTTGTCATACAGCAGTGTATCCAAAAAAATCTGAATCATAAGAAATTGAAAGGAAACATATGGAGTCCTTAGGAAAGAAAAGTTGAGAGTTGGTGACGTTACAGTTGAAATTTGAAAGAGGAGCCTATTTAGTTAGTCAGCCTGTATATCTCAGAAACTCCTTAAAAATCGAGAGTAGAACTACGTATATCTTTTCCAATATTCAATTGTCCTTCCCGAAAGAATGTTTTATAGAACATCTCCTCTAGACAATTCTCCCGTCTTCCAATTCAATTTTGTTTGATTTCTCTTTGATAGGGAACTGGTGCGGAAATTTCACTCACCATCCATTGTAGGCGAACAGCCCTGAATAAAATGACAATGCCAGAGATGTGACGTCACTCTCAGTATTCAGGAATGTGAAATGTTCTGTGTGACCTAGAAAAATAGAGAAATACTCATAACAATTTTTTAATTAAATATTTATCGCCTCAATCCCCGTTATTTCGAGGGTTCTTTGGACGGTCTTTTATATGAAGAGGCTCACTGAGAAACCACAATATTCACCTTTATAAAGTTGATATCCTCCAGCAGCTATAATGACGAACAATGCTAAAAGCTTGGCGTATGTGAAGATATCTTGTACTGCTGTTGCCCATTTCACATCGTAACAGTTGACAAACGACAGAACACCTGCAAAAAACACCTAGTATATAAATGATGAAGTTTTTATGATGATAAACCATGCACCAGTCAATACCAGAATTGCGAATATCGAAATCTTATAAATGGAAATTGAACGTCGCTCAAGCATATAATTTTGTTTTTGCTTTCAGGGAAAATTGAAATGTCACGAAGATCCTTTGTTGTACCCAAGAACTCCAATTCTCAGGATCAAATAATATTTTATATTATGTGAGGTTTCTTTCAAATCAAGTTAGTACAATAGAAATAAGAACCGGCAAAATCTTTTGAAACCTCCAAAATACTAAAATGATGAAGTTATACATCATCCGTACCATAGATAAAGGATGTGGCTAGGAGAGAAATCATTCATGAAGCCATTACTGAAAGGATTACTATCAGCAATAACCTTTCTTGGGAAAATCACGTGAGATCAATGATTGCTGGAAGTGCATCCCAAAAACTTGGTTTTCTGTTTCAGGCCAGGAGCTATTTCACTTCCAGTTAGCTGCTTATGATCTATAAGGCACAGATCCGACCTGTCCTGCAATACTGTCCAAAATAGGGCAATTCGTCTCGTGGGTGATGCCTCGTTCACAAACTCACTCACTTCCTTGGTACACCGTAGAAAAGTTGGCGATCAGGCTCAGGAGGTGTTCCCCAAGGCATATAACCTCCAGAAATTCAAGAAGAACACCAATTCCTACCTTATTTCCCTTGGTTCTCGCAATGTTTTCTGAACAGGATATCCCTTTTCGTGGGTTCCAGATAATAAAAAAAATATAGTCAGACATTGCAGAATGTTTCATCCATTTTATTTTCTCTGCAATCATTTTGTTTTATTTTCTATGTATACATTTCATTGCCTGTGTTATAACTTCTTATTGCTGGCCGTGATGCAGAGATAGGATTTCTTCGGGAAAAATTGGGATTTATTGGATTGCTAATACCTAAGTCTGTTCCACTGTCGCTGGAGCACATAAATTGTCTTTCTCAGTTGATTTCCCTTGCGACTTATCACGAAAGGCTGAAACACAACACAATCGTCTCGAGGCCAATTATTCACTATCTTGAATGATACCAACCCACGAATATCGCCCAGAGTACTGGGTCCTATCAGTTTAGTGATCAATTTACTTGTATCATAATAAAAAGATCAATTCCAACGGATTTACAGACTCACTATTTTATCACTCACAAGGATCAAGTTGGTTTTCTTGAAATAACAAAACTTACTTGGATAGTATAAGCAAAACTTATGAAACAATTGAGTTCTAATATGATGGCACCAGAGCATAGTATCATTGTATATTACTCTAAATACAATTATAGTATACATAATATACCCCAAGGATCTATCTTGGGTCCGCTTTTATCTCCTTTGTATATATCAGATTTTAATAAATTCCTTGGTAACTGTACAGTGCAGCACTATGGTGATGACACGCGGATTTATTTTTCTTTCACGCCTTCTAGTTTACACTCAACCTCACTTTTCTTATTTCTTCACAGAGGAATCAAAGGATTGAAATAGTTTTTCACAATATTTTGAGATACGAATTGTGTTTTTTTGGGCATTCACGCATACCATCACATTGTTCTGTTATACAATGCACAAAAAATGCAGCAAGAGACGAAGGAATATGATTTTTCAGGTAATAGTGATCTCGCATAGTTGTTTTATTATGAAATTTAATCATTTTTTATTAGAATTCCTTCTGCCACTTCTACAATAAATGCTAATACTGCCATAAAAGTGAAGTTGTCGTTAGCCCAGTCCTCCCCTTTGATTGCAAAAATTTAATCATCTTGCCTTCTCCCAGAAATTTCACGATTATTTCTATCAGCTCCTATTCCAGAAGGAATTCCAATAAGAAAATACCAAAATTTCAAAATGAAAACTATATGTGAGTGACTACAGTACTATTAGATCAGAATGTCTACCTCACCTACCTGAAAAATCGGATTCCTGCGTCTCTCACTGCATTTTTGTGCATTGAATTATTAAATAGCTGAAAAACACGATTTCTATGCCAAAATAATTGTGAAAAACTATTTCAAGCGTTATAAATACAAATAAAAAAAGTGAGGTTATATTTCAATGTTTTGATGTGTTTCACCTCCAGGGTCGGTCCTCTGACAGATGTTGTACGCAATCCATAAGGATCTGCGCATTGTTCATTCCTGAATTACGTCATTTGACACTTTTGACAGGTCGTTGGAGGGCAAACATTGAATTTTGTCATATGAAACCAGAAGTAATGGAATCTTTTTCCTCGGAATCCGAGTTGGATCCCGAACGAATTTCATGATTTTGTTTGGTGAATCTGCCATTATATTACTGTGGATGTGAGCAGATAGCCCTAACCAGCAACTTCTTTTTGATTGATTGATTGATTGTCTTTATTAGCCCAAGAAACATTTCTGTTTATGATAGGGATACATCAATACATATAAGAAAAATAATGATATTCCACGAAAGGGCTTAAGGTCTCCATAATTTTGATTATGAAATCCATGTTTTTCAAACAAAAATACGTAAGTAACAAATACATTCTTTCAAAAACAGAACACGCCGCATGATACGTGCAGAATTACCATCTAATGCTCACATCAAATCCATGGAGAGATCAAAATGAACCTGGTTTGTGGCAAAAATTCGATCAGTATTCACATTCTCTTACATATGCAGCACACAGCCAGCAATATGAAGGTCACGAAAGGGCCGAAGGTCTCCATGATTTTCATCATGAAATCAATGTTTTTCAAACATAAAGCAGAACACGCCGCATGATAAGTACAAAATTACCATCTAAGTTATCCAATACATGGAGAGAACAAAATTTGGTAGGTCTTTTTCGTATGTTCTGGTTCCCACGAGAAGAGATATCCTGTAATGTTCAGAGGACATCGTGAGAACCAAGAGAAATAAGGTAGGAATTGATGTTCTTTTTAAATTTCTGGAGGTTATATGTCTCGGGGAACACTTCCCTTGGTAATGTGTTCCAGAGCCTTGCTGTTCGTTGTATGAACAGATGTTCTGCAGGTCTCCAGAGTGACCGCACGAAGAGGTGCGGTGCGACGGGTTAATCTCGCGGGGACTGCCAAGGGAGGAACAATTGTTGATATTTCAGAAGAGCATCGTCTATGAAAATATCTATAAAATAGAGCCAGATCGCCAACTTTCCTACGGTGTTCCTCAGAAGTGATTGAGTTCGTGAGCGAGGCAAAAACTCGACTAAGTACTATCAATAACCCCATCGTTCTCTTACATATGCAGCACACAGCCAGCAATCTAGCCGCATCGTCAGGCGGGTCGCACTCCGGGAAGAAGGGCTTCATGACATACTGGCTGAAGGTCAAGGCCACGATGGCCTGCGAGCACGGTCGCACGATCATGCACTCGATCCACAGCCTTATGAAGGCCACGAAAGGGCCGAAGGTCTCCATGATGTAGGCATAGTCAGCGCCGCTCTTGCGGATCATCGTGCCAAGCTCGGCGTAGCAGTAGGCTCCGACCTGGAAGAAAAAATTGGTGTTTATACAGCGAATATGATGAAATAAGGAATAAGATAAGAAATTTCAATACACGTAACTGAGATAAAATAAGAAATAAGGAGTGAAATAAGAGTTGGGCAACTTCTAACTTTTTATTTTATTTTGTTTGAAAATGGAAGTACGCATATGCAAATGACAGGTTGACAGTTGAAGTAGGTAAAAGTGGATTATTCAATTGGTCACAACGGTTTCGTGTTCCTCTGACGTGATTGGTCCATGCCTTTAACTCATTTAATATTATTTATTTGTATGAATTGTTCGTCATAATTCTTATTTCTTAAATTATTTTATTATAATCTTAATAATAATAATAAATGTTCTTTATTGGTTAAAACCAAATGGCCATCGACCGAGGTCCTTCAGCCGTTATAATCTTATTTTATGTTACTTGCTGTATAAACCCTATGTCAGAGTAGACGAATCCAATGGTCTATAGGCCTATTATCAATTACAAGGGCTGAGCCAGGTATATGGGCAGGAACTCGGGCAGGAAGGTCGGCTAATTGCTCGTACTTGCTGCTGACTCGAATATATTGTTGACAATTTCCAAAAGCCTTAAGTAAGAACTGTTGTGATTTTTTTATGTTAAGACTGTTTTCTTTGAATTCATACTTTGTTCTCTGAATTCTGTTTTTTTTTAACTCAAGTGATTCTTCTGAACATACCTTTCTCCTTCAAATTCTGATTCGATTCTCTGAATTGAGCTCTTTCCATTTGAACCTGGACTTTTTTCATCGAATTCTGATTCTATTCTTCGAATTCAGATTTTGCTCTTTAAGTTCAGACTCTCTCCTTTGAATCTAGACGTATTTCTCCGAATTCAGACTCTTTTCTATGGAATCAGACATCTTCCTTCGAATTTAGACGTTCTACCTCAGGTTGAGATTTTTTGTATCAATGCAGACTCTTCTCTTCTCCAGATTTTTTTCTGGATTCAGATTTTTACTTAAAATTCACATTCTTTCCATGAACGTAGATTTCTTTCTTTGTATTCCGACTTTTTTCTAAATTCAGATTATTCAATATGAATTCAGAATTTTTTCTTCGAATTAAGCCTTTTTTCTCCCTGAATTCACAGTGTTTCCTCTGAACCTAGACTTCTTCTTCAATTGCTGATTCTTTTTTTTGAATTCAGAATGTTTTCTGCAAACCTAGACTTCTTTCATCGAATTCAATTCTGTTTTGAATCAGACTATTTTCTATGGATTCAGACTTCTGGATTGGATTGGATATTGGATTCATACGTTTTCCGTCGAATCCAGACTCTTGTCATTATTCCTAGACCACATTCATCGAATTCAGACAATCTCTCTAAATTCAGATTCTTTTATTCGAATTGAGTATTTTTTCTCCGAACATAGCCTTCTTTCTTCAAATTCTAACTCTTTCTTTAATCCTAGACTCTTTCTCTCCGAATTCAGACTTGTTTCTGTAAATGCAGACTTCTTCTTCACCCTCTTCTTTGAATTCAGGCTTTTTTCTTCAGACTTTTCCATTTCAATTCAAACTTTTAATTCAAACTCAGGACTTCCTCCTTCGAATTCACACTTTTTACACTGAATTCACACTTTCTACACTGAATGCAGACTTTTAGATTGAATTCAGAGTTTTTTCACTGGAATCCAGACTTATATCTTTGAATCCAGACTCTTTACTATGAATGAATATATTCATCTTGTATATATGTGTATGTAAACAGGGTGTTTCAAAAACAAACGGCAGATATCGCTTGCATTTGAAAGCTACGAACACGATGTATTATGTTCGAGTTATAACTCGAATTGTAGCTAATTTCAAAATATTTGTATCAATGTCCAGTAATAACTCGAAATGAGGCTGATTTCGAGTTATGTTTCAATTTTCGGGAAATTTGTCGAATGTTCCCGAATACAGATAGAGTTATTGCTTCTCGTGCAACCCAACAGATAAAATATAAGGATTGAATGGTTCATTCATGAAGTTCATAGCAGGTGCAGTCGCACAACGTATCTGCTTGAAGCAGGGGTATTTCCGAGGATATTTCCGTTTCTATACACATGAGGAAACCCTCAAGAAACCTGCGAATTTACTATAGAGGACTAAAAAACTATGTAACCTAATCACGAGTATAATCTGTTGATTCATCAATTCATTCATGGGTAGTAGAAAATTGAAGCTGTGATTTTTCTGTGAATATGATTAAATGCGTGGAAATATAGCATTATATCAACTCAACAATTATTATAATAAGATGAATGTCATATAATTTGATCTGATTGATTTAATAGTGCCAAAAAAACTGTGAGAAGCATGATGAAATACATCAGTAAGTATTACATACAATCGTGCATAAAAATGGAGAATTGCGTATCTACATTGGTTTGGCTGTAATTAGATATTTGCCGCAAAATAGCCTTGCAAAAACATTGCATTCCTTATGTGTCACTGAATCCTTCATACTATAATCACATTAATGCATGACTATGTAGAGAAAGTAGAGCTTTTATTTCTGGAGAAAGGATTTTTTGTGAAACTTCTAAAACATCTGAAAATCGATATTTCAGCACAACAAAATTTTCATTTGATATTTATTTCAATGATCCTTCAAACTATCGATTTATTTGTCCCAATAGGATAGTTCTCTTCGTCAGTTTATTTTTTTGGATCTCGATCTCACTCAAATGACAGGAAGACAATCTCACTCACTCTAGAAAGTAGAAGTAGCTGGATATTCTTCTCAGTAGACATGAGGACATTTTTGGATTTGGTCTCTTATAAAACATGTCTTGTTAGTTGTATGAAACAGCTAGAAGGATGGAGATGATTTTATCATAGTCTGACTGCCAATGAAAAGCTGGATGTCCTCCATAAGATGAAAAGATCAGTTCATGATTGAAATCAAAGCTTAAAGAATAAATTGAGAGCTGGATATTCTTCATAGTTCGATTTTGACTAGTTTTGAAACATTTCTTGTTGATGTATGAAGGAGCTGGAAGAATGAAAATGTTTTGAATTTGACTAGTCAATTGTGAGAAGCACCTGGAAACAAGCAGATGCTTCACCTATGGACTGTAAATAAAAAACTTGAGAGTGAACAGGAGACCAATCCAAGTCTCCAAAAGAAAACAGAAGAAGCAATTTTAGGATCTGAATTTGTCTCTTTGTTTTTACGAAATACTTCGGCTACATATCCTACGAGTGAGACATGTGGACAATTTGGAAGTGACTACCTATTGATATAAAACATTTTTTGTTGATTGTAAGAAAAAGCAGGAGAAAAAGATTGAGGCCGATCCCACCAACCATAAAAAAACAGAAGAGGCATCAATTTTAAGATCTGAATCTGATGTCTATGTATATTACTATTGGAGCATTGACTCTACCAGTTCATGATTGGGATCACTGATATAAATATAAATGGTGTAGTTGAAGATTCTTCTCAGCAGACATGTGACCAGGCACACAGAAGACAATCTTAGGACCTGAATTCTTCTATCTAGAAGAACTGTGAATTAAAATGAAATACTATCGGTGTATGGAACACATATAAGTTCATGATTGGAATCAATTCTTGAAAAATATATAAACAGCGGGATACTCTTCCCAATTCGAATTTAACTAGTTTCAAAACATTTCTTGTTAATGTATGAGGCAGCTGGAAGAATGAGGATGATGAATGTCAATGAAAATCTGTATATTCCCGATAGGAAATCATGCGATGCTCGTAATTGAATGAAAAGAAAGGCTGGATATTCTTATCAGGAAACAGAAGGAAGATTTGAATTCGACTACTCAATTGTGAGAAGCAGCTTGAAACAAGGAGATGCTTTGCCCGAGAACTGTCAATAAGAAATTTGGAGGTAAACAGGAGACCAATCTAACTCACCATAAAAAACCGGAAGAAGCAATTGTAGGATCTGAATTTGCCTCTTTGTTGAGAAATAAAATACTTTTGCTGCATATTCTACTAGCAGCTCATAGAAGGATGAAGAAGCTCTGACTAACACTTTGAATGAAAAGCTGGATATTCCTCATAGGCAAAAAGAATCAACCCGATCTCACTCACCATTGAGATCACTGATCAAAATATAAATGGAGAAGCTGAATATTTTTCTCAGGGGACATGTGACCAGACAGACAGAAGGCAATTTTAGGATCTGAATTCTAATATTTAGAGAATATGTGTTTCAAAATGGAATACTATCGGTATATGGAACATATAAAAGTTCATGATTGGAATCAATTCTTGAAAAATGAATCCAGAGATGGATACTCTTACTAGTTCGAATTTGATTAGTTTCAAAACATTTCTTGTCAATGTATGAAGCAGCTGGAAGAATGAAGATGATCTGACTAGTAACCGTAAAAGAAAATCGGGATATTCCCGATAGGAAATCATGTGATGCTCGTAATAAAACACATGAAAGAGCTGGATATTCTTATCAGGAAATTTGAATTTGACTTTTCAATTGTAAGAAGCAGCTGGAAACAAGGAGATGCTTCGCCCGTGAACTGTCAATAAGAAACTTGGGGGCGAACAGAAGACCAATCTAACTCACCATAAAAAACAAAAGAAGCAATTTTAGGATCTGAATGATTTGCTGCATATTCTACTAGCAGCTCATGGAAGGATGGAGATGTTCTGACTAACAATTTGAATGAAAAGCTGGATATTCCTCATAGGTAGAAAGAATCAACCCTTTCTCACTCACCATGGAAAACACCCCCGACACCGTCCACACGATGAGCGACACATTCACGCTGCCGGTGTTCTTCAACACCCCTGAGGGTGACACGAAGATCCCTGACCCGATGATGCTGCCCACGATCACCGTGATGCCGTTGAGGAGGGACATCTTCGGCTTGAGGGCCACCTCCTCCTCCTTGGAGTTCTTCTCGTCGTCGCCGTCCATGGCCAGAGCGGATCCGTGTGGACCAGAACGCCAGAGAAACGCCAGAGAAACGCCAGAGAAACGTAGGATGAAGACCGCGGCGCGTTGGAAGAAGGTCTGGCCTGACAAGCGTCGCGGGGCGGCAGGATACCCCTAAAGCGGCTAGCGACACCGATTCCACTAAGCTTTGAGACTTCCGCATGCGCATAACGTTGACTGTTCGGGGACCGTGTATGAATATGTTTCGCATGTTTACATAAATTACTAAACAATCACTAAGTAGCAATTTTTTGAAATCAAATCACATAATTAGCATGACATATCTCTGATCACTTCAGAATATTGATAAAGGATGAAGATGCCTGCAACGCAGGTGAAATTCTTGTTAAAAACTTCAAATTTCACGTCGAACATTTCCTGATTTTAATATAATGTAATATCTTCTCAATATTAATTCATCTTTTTTCCTGTCACTGAAAAAAATTGTGTGTACGAAATCGTGGAAAGGCCACTATTGTCTATATTTTATTTTTTCTCTGAATTCAGACATACAGATTGTTCCAAAAATTCACGGAGATCACAGGCACGTATTCCTTTGATGAATGTGTGATATGATAAAGTCATTTTATCTTAACAATTGGACAGCGATATATTTGT
The DNA here is from genome assembly GCA_918026855.4 of Phaedon cochleariae. Lineage (NCBI taxonomy): Eukaryota > Metazoa > Arthropoda > Insecta > Coleoptera > Chrysomelidae > Phaedon > Phaedon cochleariae. Next base: position 61,169,399 of record OU896708.1, read on the forward strand.
TTTGTTATTGTTCCCACACTGGTGTATTTATGATTGAAAAGTGAGTTATGGATGTACCAGAATTAGTGCTCATCAATTCCATTACAGCGTTTAACAGTTATACAATGTATTTCAGGAGTTGCACCCTGTATATCACGGAAACAAAATATGCCTTTAGGTTTATTTCATCTGCAAGTAATACACGATAGTGATTTTTTGGAGGTTATACTTTTGGAACACCCTGATCACAAATACACATATTATGACAAGAAATCTGAATTCAGAGAAAAAACGTTCAAATTCAAAAAAATAGTCTCAATTTAGAGAAAAAAGGCTTGATTCAGAGATAAAAGTCTGGATCAGAAAAAAAAAGTCAAAATTCAAAGAGAATAGTCTGAATTCAGAGGAAAAAGTCTGAATTCAGAGAAATAATTTTGAATATAGAGAAACAAGTTGAATTCAGATAAAATTCTGAATTCTGAGATGATGTCAAATACAGAAAACAGTAGCCTTTCTACGATTTCTTACATGGAAAAAATATTATATTTTAGCTCACGGTTTTTTCTATGAGAAAACACAACCTTGAGCAAAAATCTACAACGTTTTTCCCTCGCATAATAAATAACTATTATTTATTATTCCAAATTTTTTGGGATTTTCTCTCCTCGTTTCTATAAAATAAAAATATGAATATTATTTCAATATACGTGTAGTAAGGACAAATCAGATGATTTGCCCCAAAATGTCACTGCGTTTAAAGAATTTTCCTATCAGAGAGCCTAAAAGAAAAATTCACTAGCTTGTCAGTGACAATTTGTATTGAAAAATTTTTTGGAGAAGAGAAATAAAGGTATATAGAAAAAATATCAAATTTTCACTTATCTTTGGACGTTTCGGGACCGATTCTGCTCCCGTTCTCAACATGAAGAGATTTTTTCAATTGCGAAGTCGTATAATATATATATACGACTTCGCAAAAAAAATTTGGAATAATGAATATACCACCTCCTCGATTAACCCAGACAGTATTTAACTATTTTTTATGTTTTATTTTCCTTGATCCCTGAAAAATGTACTGTGGAGGCATTTACTGTTGAGGCCGATAGTGATTGGCTATTTCAAAATCAAGCTCTTGACCGGAAATTCTCAATGTTCGGAAGTCTCAAAGCAAAGTGGAAACTGTGTCGCTAGCCGCCTGTTGAATTTACCCCGTGGGAGCGGTGCGTGCAAGATTTGGTGTGTGCACTCTCCGGTATACCGGGTGAAAACGCAATCGTTTTCCAGGGCGTCATCAATTTGATGAATTGACTCGGCCGTTATTTCATGGAAATCTATAGAAGATGTGAAAAACCTCACAAATAATATCTCCTCGAAATTCTTAATATTACGACTTGTTTCGCTAACACAGTAGATTCTTCAAGTGGAATACTCGTACATAAAAGTAAACTTACAATGACTCATCATTCCACACTTTTTGGGATTTTCTCTCTACGTTTCTATGAAGTTGTCGCTGACAAGAGAATTAATTTTTCTTTTAGGCTTTTCAATAGGAAGATTTTAAAACGAAATGACATTTTAAAGCAAACCATCTCGTTTGTCCTCACTACACGTATATTGGAATAATACTCATATTTTTATTTCATAGAAACGAGTAGAGAAAATCCAAAAAAATCTGGAATAATGAATGTACCATTTCCTCGATTAACCTACAGTCAATATATATCATCGACTTGCTCAACTTTTATATCACAACTTCATGAACTGAAGAATTGAAACTATATACCTGTGGAAAATGTAGAAAATGAAGGATGAAACAATCATTCGGACATTCGTTTTCGAAATGGCGGTGCAGAAGAATTTTTTATGGATGCAATTCTGAATAATTTTCGAAAATGATCTGTCGTCCTATTTCTCGAAATAATTTTTTCTTTTATATTTCACTTGCTATTTCAATTCACTTCGTCATGAATATTTATGAAAATCAAGAGAATCAGAAACTACACAGCTGAATCGATTGTCACATGCAGAATTTACCAAATTTTTTTAGTTATCCCTTGCAATAGATTTTCCCTTATAATCCCCCAGAGTTGATTTTTCTGAAAATCAACAAAATCTTGCAGCAACAAGTGAAATGTTCTGTGTACTAAAGTGAGAGTAATGATTTGATAACTATAATGAGTGTAACGATTTTCTTACCCATTTTCGTATAATTTTTTTTCTAGCTATGTAAGTATGTCCAATTTTCATCTTGATGATTTTGAGTAATTTCCGAAAATAATAAATTGATCTATTATTCAATTAGTTATTTTTGTATCTAGTGCGCGAAATGCTACTTTGATGATCAAGAACTGATTTTTTCAACGAGGCGCATCCGAGCTAAACAAATATTCGAGATGAACAAAGTATTTCGCGCAAGAGTTGCAGAACAACGAACGTCAAAAAATATAGTTCTGAACATTAATATAAAAAATAGTGTTGAACTGGCTTGAAAGGGCTCTCCCTTTCCTCCCTAAGTACGCTCGATGTTCCACGAACATTATAGGAATTTATTTTCATGCGGTCCAAGAGATGAAAAAAATTATTGTTATACATTCAGTAATAAAAGATTTCTTAGATGTTTGCTCGATTGAAGACCATGAAGTTAAAATATAAAAATCTCATATAGTGTACATACAATGCACGAAGTATCTACTTGGCACACAGCTTCGGACATGGTGTCATAGTAACGTGGGAAACTGGAAAACAGTGTCACACTTGTCATTTTTTGAGGTATGTAGAACAAAGTTTTTTCTCTTATTTTCTCTTGTGTCAATTTTTTCTTTGATTCACTCAATATCATGAATATTTCAGTAATCCAAGAACTGAACTGTTTATGAATTATCACCTGCAAAATCATTTGACTAATAATCTCCTTGTAACTGAATTCATGAATATTCTCATAGTTCCTCTCGACCATTTCTCAGACGTTCTCTTGTGAAAAAAATTCTTCGAATTCAAATTTACCTAATGGAAAGGACTGCAGACTAGAAATCACTCACCTTGTTTTCTTCATCTTTTGGAGATTGTGCTTTGAATCTATACTACCAATCAGAAATTCTCAATTTTTCAGAAACGTTTGCTCAGATGTTTTGGGTGTCCTAGTCAGTTACACCTTGAAATACCTATACGAATAGACCTGGCAATGGTATCCGGAAAATTTTTCAAAATTTAAGGGAACAAGACTAATTTTTTCATCTCCAACCTATTGTGAATATGCAAATCTGAAAGAGTTGAGTGCACGCACCAAACGCTTTATACATTTTCATTTTCTCAAAGGCGGTTATGTGACATTATTGTGACCAGAGAATAGAGTCGCAGCTCGCGAATTTAGGCTCTATCGGAACTACTCAAAATGCAGTAAAGGAATTTTCCAACTCTATTCAGAGATGATGTACCCTCTTTACAATCAGGTTTTCATTGAACCACAGCCGACTCTTTGAACCAATTTCCAGAGGTGTACGACGAATATACTTAAACTAAGGTTCGAATTTTTCAGTTTAATATTTTTTGAAAAATTCCGTTTCCATCGTGAATATTCTACTATGTGTATTCTCAAAGTTTATTCTACCCAAAGTGTATGATAATTGATGATTGAAACACAACCTCACTTCTTTATCTGTTTACAGAGGAATCAAAGGATTGAAATAGTTTTTCACAATATTTTGGCGTACAAATCTTGTTTTTTGCGCTATTAATTAATTCAAGCATGCCTTCTCATTGTGCTGTTGTACAATACACAAAAATGCAGCGAGAGACGAACGAATATGATGTTTCAGGTAAACAGTAATCTCACATAGTTTCCATTATGGAATTTCGTCATTTCTTATCGAAATTCCTTACTGCTAATAGATTGAAAATGTCTACAACACACACGATCATATTTCGTCAGCATGTCAGACCAGTCCTCCCGTTTGATTATATGAATTCAATCTTCTTGCATACTTTCAGAAATTTCGCGAGTATTTTTATTAGCTGCTATTGCAGAAGGAATTCCGATGAGAAATAAGAGAAATTACCAAATTTCAAAATGAAAACTATATGTGAGTGACTATAGTATGGGTACTTACTTTCAAATCATAATGTACCAACCGGATTCCTTCGTCTCTCGCTGCATTTTTTGTGCATTGTACAACAGCACAATGTGATGGCATCATGCGCGAATTAATAAATAGCCGAAAAACACGATTCGTATGCCAAAATAATTGTGAAAAACTATTTCAATCATTTGTGAACAAATAAGAAAAGTGAGGTTGTGTCTCAATGTTTCACCTCCAGGGTCGGTTATCTGCCAGTTCTTGCACGCAACCCATGGTGAGATATGAATTTAAGAAGTGTGAAATCCAAATCGAACTTCAATCGCGCCGAAAGAAAGGAGGTAGAAACCAACCATCAGGGCAAACTATGTCTGCCTTTGACACATACAGTCATATCGATATAGTACTTTTTCTTTTTTATGTCACTATCAATACGGTCAGGTTAGGTTAGATCTAGTAGGGTGTATACAGGGTGATTTAAAATTCGATGTAAATATTTCAAGGACGTATTGTTTTGTACCAAAATTAGACTTTTTTCACATAAACATGCGTATCCTAAAATGCACCTCCTCCGAGCTACAGTCTGGCTACAGCCACTGTAAGTTTTGGTTGAACAAAACAAGAGTATCTGAAATTGTGAATATAATAACGGATCAAATGCAAGTATTCCATCACTGCGCGCCTCTGAAACAGCAGTCTCTAATGCGTTCCGACATAGAATCACCTCCGTATGCAAACGTTCAACGGTTTTACCCATTGTGTTCGAAAACGATGTCGTGACGTCCCCTTTCACTGATCACGATTTTCTGGCAAACGGTTAGTTGTATAAAAAACATACGAGTCCGATTTCTTACATTTTTTAATCTTGTATTGCCCACAAAAGTCGCAATTTATCTTCCTAAACAAAAGATTTGTGCCAATAAAAGTGTGGACCTCTCACCAATTTCCCTAAAACTGGGTTCACATTATTTTTGAAGCAAGAAGGAAATGATGTGGCTAACAAGACAGGTGCATGCCTCAGAAGAATTGATCCGTTGTTTCAGTCACAATTTTCGATAATCTTGTTTTTTTACATAATTCACAGTGGCGTTAGCTCGGAGGGGGTGCATTTTACGACGTGTATTATTTTGAGTCCAACGATATGTCCTTGGATCGAATTTAGAAACATTCTATATATTTTCTGACCTTTGCTGATAATATATTTTTTTTGTATTCGTTCACATATAGGACATACACCCTTCAAGCCATTCCAGTGAAATTAAGGAAATTTAAACATTGACGTAGACATCAAGCTCCTTTCTCGCATTTTCTAGATTTTCCAGTGTGGACCTCTTCTGATCCGCCAATGACGATACATGAAATACTAAATGCGCAGCTTTCTGTTGAAATCGGATCAATATTATATGGACCTTCGGCATTCCCGCCCTTAGGTCGTAGTAAAGGAGATTTCCAGCATGTGAGTCACGTGGGTTTTCGCCAGACTGAATGACTAGATTTTGCCCTTGAATTAATTCGAGCTCAATCCCAGAAGGGTGTCTTAAAAACTATGAGGCCTTCAATGATGAGGATTTTATTCGACGGAATCAATTCTTACACACTTCCATTTAAACTTAACAATACACCTTTACAATTTCAATTAGAAATAATTCAAGACGGCGTCTTCAAGATGGTGGAATATTCTCATTTCGATGTTTGATTTGCTCTATAAATAATAGCTTGGTTGATAGGTGATAACCATTTTGTAATATCTTGTCAAACGCCTTGAAGTTCTAATCTTGAATTTTCTGAGGTCGAGAGTCAAGGATTTTCAGCAGAAATTTACGAATTCGAGAGGGGTTACCTCAAGACGGCGTATGGCGTAGATTATTTAATTTCTCGTCAGATTTCCTCTTATTGGATCAAAGTTAGGAGAAAGTTGAGATGCAATCGATGACAAATCTCACACAAAGACAAAAATTATAGAATACAAGATTTTGAAAGTCACTTCTGTGGGTGAATGCACTGATATAGTGAAAATTGTCTTTTTAATGCCATTTGAAGACACAAGTGAATGAAAAATGAGATATTTTAGTAATGAAAGTATCAAAATGTATCATATAATTTTCTTTGGTTTACGTTGTATTTTTACATGAATAGAGTTTCCTATACAAGTTGTTGTACATTTCCTCCATTATCATGAATTCTTCATGCCCACATATTCAAGATATTGCACTATACTTGAATGTCTAGTATATAGAAATAATAGCAGATCCAATATGATTTCTGATGCAATGGTTGTATTTAGTTAGGAAAATTGAGGGGAATTTAGGGGCATTTTGAATAATATAATTGTAATCACAATCTAATGTTATGCTGTTTTTCCCTTTTTCTACAGCTATAACCACGCTATAACAAGAAATTGTTCCTGTTTCACTGACTTCATTGTGTTATTATTTTATAATAAATGTTATTACTCATGAAATGCCATATTTCAAGCAATGACAGCTCTATCTAACAGAGTATAACTTAAGAGAAAATCAGATGGCTACGCTACAACCGAAAAATAAAAAATGTCGCTATTATATCAGTTACAACCGTAGAAAAAGTATATAACTGTTTCTCTCGTAAACTTCTTCTTCATTCGTGAGAAATGACTGACCCCCTGCTACGGTAGGTAGAACACTGCAGAATATGTCGAGTTTTTTTCAGTAAAAAAAGAGTTCGTAACAGCAACCGTTTCGAGATTCAAGGTGTTGAAAAATGGTTGTGAACAAAAATCTAATATTTTTCCCGTATATAATGCACTATTTTTTTCTTTGACAAAAAAATGGACGATTCAATATTGAGATCGACGTTAGAATTGAAGTTTTTATAACAGGAACGACACCTGCGCTGCATCAGGCATCTTCATCATTCTTTTGAAGTAATCTAATATCTGTCAGTCTAATTCTGTGAAATGATTTTAACCCTTCAATGCATGATTTTTTTATTTTTGCGTGAAAAAAATATATGTTTCTCCAGAGGGGATCACTAATGTGCAAAAAATAATTGAAAAATAATTCAAGTTCACTTCAAATTTGGATTGAAAAATCAAACCTCAAAAAAGTTTTCTATGTTTTAAAACTACTCGGTACGAACCGAACTTGCGCCCTAGTCGGATATGAAAACAAAATTCATTCGATGTGTCAGCTTTCAAAACATGCATGAATTCATTACGCCAGAAGTTCCTACTAAATCGTAAAATTTTGTAAAAAACATTTTTTCCTCCGATTGGCAGCAAATATTAATTTTGCTGACACATATCAATCAGCAAAGTATTACTTTTCCTGCCTAGGCAGCAAAGTGGGTACTTTGCTGCCTAGGCAGCAAAGTGGTTACTTTGCTGATTGATATGTATCAGCAAAATTAAAAATCCATAAATCGTTTATAATTTCCTTCATATTTCATCCGAGACTTCTCCGGCAACAAATTCAACTCTATATTTGTTGCCACCTCCCTTATGAATGGAGGTGTAAGTATACTTTCAGGTCGCTATCACTGTCCATTATATAATAATTTCAATATACCGATATTTTCATGAATTGTCAAACCAACAACTGCGATTTCTATCAAATTTTATTTTAATTGAATACTATACAGGAAGAATAAAGAGATTGTGGGAATTGTATTAATTCGCAAATATAATATTCTCCCATATCATTATGAACAATCGGAGAAAAAATTATATGTTCAACTCGGCAGCAAAGTAGATTGACTGCCTTAGCTGGATGAATTCAGCCACGGCAGTCAATCTACTACTTTGCTGCCTAGTTAAACAAATAACTATTTCTGTGACGGGAAAAAAGTTTGAAATGTCATCTCAATTGCCAGGTTTTTTCAACACGTTGTATCTTGAGAACGGGTGCATTACGACGTTTTTTTTTTACTGAGCAAACCCAACTTATTGTGCAGTGTTCTACCTACCCTAGCAAAGGGGTCAGGTTTTTTTGGAACACCTTGTATAACTTCAGCATTTTATATCCCTGATCTCATTAAAATTCATGACATACGTATCATTTTTCAATAATATCATTATTAAATTCACACATATTACATCTTATATAAATAAACATGTCATAAAATTTATAAAAATTTGTTTATTTTCATTGAACTTCCGCGTATATAGAAACTCGTCGCGTTGAGCTTCTAGAGTTAATAAAACGGGTGTTTCCGAAGCCGAAATCGAAACGATAAATGAAACATTCAACATTGCAAGACGAGAGAACAACAAAAATATAAGAAGTGAAAACATTTTCTTTTGAAAGATATATTGAATCTTGAAGTTACTTTTGAACTCATATCATAGAATCAGGACGACATTATGGATAATCAGATACTTTTCTTTTCTGCTTTTTTGTAATTGTAGGAGCCTATATTATTATAATATCTACTGGTGCACTTTAAAATCACCCTGTATAAGGGGCTTTGCATACCGTGAATTGATATCTGTGATCCGAACCCTATTATAATATGTACAGTGTGTCCAGTTTTCGATGCTTTTGCATGATTTCTCAGTTATCTTTGGAGATAGAACCTTGCGGTTTTCGCGGTCCTGTGCCACTTTTTTGTGAAACTCAAGATGCCCTAATCAGATTTTGCAGGACTGTTTCCGTTTATTTGATACAGGGCGATTTTGAAAATTTATATTTGAAGATACGACTCAAACTTATGATTTTTTAAATTGAACACCCTGTATTTTGTAAGCTCATTAAATTCCTTATTTTTTTCCCTTCGAAATGATATATGATGTATGAATATAACATTTTTAAAAATGTTCAAAAATCACTAAAACATTGAATTTTAATAGTAGGTTATGGGTTTTTCGAGGGATTTCCATATAAAGAAATTTACAATTGAAGGAATATTTCCTTTGATTGTTCCATGAAGGGGGAAATTACAATTTCAACACTAATTAACTTGCAATACACAAGACTCAGATACCTGATATCCACAAATATATAGTAATACAAAGTTTACAATGTAGAATAAGCACCTGATTGAATATTTACTAAAACAATTGAATTTCGAAATTATTCAGTGATTTATTCATTGAATTGTTCAAATTGATGTCCATTTTCCATCACAAACTTTCTCAATACATATTAATCATTGAAAGATGTCTTTGTAATTCCTCGAAAACTGCCTCTGTTGTTGCACAAAGTTCTTCAAGTATGTTGGGCCACTCACTGTATACTTCTAATACTTCTTAGTATTAAGAAAGTTTGTCAACTGTATGTTGGGGAAAATGGATATCAATTTGAACATGTCCATGAATGAGTTACTGAATAATTCCGGAATTCAATTATTTCAGTAAATATTTAATCAGGTGCCTATTCTACATTATGAACTTTTTATTACTATTTATTTGTTGCTATCAGGTACCCAAGTTTAGTGTTTTGTTAATTAATAAGTGTTGATATTTGTTTCGACCTCTCCATGGAAAAATTTGAAGAAATATTCCTTCAATTGGAACTTTTTTCATAAGAAAAATCCATAACCAACTATCAAAATTCAATATTTTAGTGATTTTGAGCAATTTTGAAAATTTTATATTCAGTTAAATACTCTCTGTAGGTTATATTATATTATATTCAGTCTTTATATATCATTTTGAAGACAAAAAAATGAGGAATTTAATGAGCTTATGAAATACAGGGTGTTCTATTTAAAAAATCATAAGTTTGAGTCGTATCTACAAAACCATACCCCGAAAAAAAAATTTAAGTGCGCCACTGGATTATGCGTGAAATTTTCTATGCGATAAGATTTCGATTTGACATTTTTGTTGAGGAACTTCGTGGATATAGAGGGGGTCCAAAAAGTATAAATTTTCAAAATCGCCCTGTATCTCATAAACGGAAACAGTCCTGCAAAATCTGATTAGGCCATCTTGAGTGTCACAAAAAAGTGCCACAGGACCGCGGAAACCGCAAGGTTCTATCTCCAAAGATAACTGAGATATCAGGCAAAAGCATCGAAAACTGGACACACTGTACATAATATATGGTTGGTGAATAGTTGACAAAGTTGATGGAATAGGTTATCATTGATAATGATCTGATTACGAAAGGAACCCTGCGGCATTCCTACAATTTCTCATTATCGTCTTACGAGAATACGATAATACCCACAAGGTTTACGAATATTTTTTGTTTAATTATAAGTATGTTTATGTCTTTACCTATATAATTTAGTTTTCTTGAGATTGAGTTTCTCTTGTTTCTTCTTGTACTTTTTGTTTCACAAACATCAGGGTATATCGATACATAGTATTAGAGGGTATCTATAGAGTCCTGGTGGATATAAAAAATGAAGGAAAATTGTTATCGGACATAAAATATTATGATGCAAAAAGTTAAAGTTACATTTTTCAGTCTAGTCGTGTTGAATTCATTCAATTCGGTGAGATGAATTGCACAACAATGAAATATTTGAGTGGTCTATTATTATACGTGGGAGAATATGAGAGAATCAAATTGGGACTTCCTCAAGGATGGTCTTTATACTGCCAAACACGTTCATAATAAAAAATTGGGTTAATTCTTATTGCAATGAAGTCAGAGATATGATTTCATCTGTTTTTCCTTACTGAATGTGTTCGTTGTGTTTTCATTCTATCAATCATTTATTCAGTTCCGGATTTTATAAATGAAAAAAATCATTCAACGGCCACTGTGATTTCATTTGTGTGACTTCGCAATATCAAGACTTCTTTCTCTGTCACACTCATTGAGCATATGGAAACTTAGAACGAGAATATCTGCGTTATATTTTCAAAACCCTATCTCGAATTATTCAAAAGTTACAGTCCTATGGCCGTTTTTTCTCAGTATATTGTATATTTTTTCCATTCTAAATATTTTGCAGTCATTGTTATTGGGAATACCAAGAAAGGACCGACAATTTCTCTCACTAGTCTCACATTTATATTTCTGTCGAGTACAGTTAGCTTATATCGCCACCGTCAAAATTTTTGAATTTCATTGTACCAGAGTATTTCATCCTGATGAAGCTACATGAGTTAGCGAAACATGTCTTGTGATTAAGAATTTTGTGAAAATTTTATCGTTTGTGAAGTTTTTACGTTTGCTATGGATTTCCAAAAATAACATACCTATTATTTATTTATTTATTCATTGCATGTTTACCCACAATAAAGAGAAGATCATAATAGAAAATGTTAATAGTATATATTATTACATTTTATTTATTTATTTATTGCATGTTTACCCACAATAAAGAGCAGATCATAATAGAAAAATGTTAATAGTATATATTTCCAAAGGGCCCTATATAAGGCCCTATTCGTGTGTTGTGTGCCCTATAGAGCCCAGCATATAGTTTAATAAGACGGCCTTTCCTTTCACATGTAACTATATTATAACTAGGTATGTAATATACTATTATTATAGTAATAATGTAAAGTTCATTGAATCATTCACCGACTGTGTTGAATTTCAAATTACACCAAGAGAATCAAATATCAAATATGGGAAATCTGTCTAATTATTGAATTTTATTTTAGTCTTGGGGCTGACAACAAGATTGGAATCAACTATATGTTCGATTATACTGTAGATATCTGGCCCATTAGCTCAGTTGGTTAGAGCGTCGTGTTGTCAGTTGTCATCGAACCGCCGAGGTGGAAGGTTGTGTCGCTCCGTGAGTGTGTGCTAGACAAGGACAGAACGTACGATCTGTCCTTGTCGTGCTTGTGCGCGAGCGAAGTGCGAACCGCCAGCCAGTCTGGTAATTGATCGGAGTGTCGGCTCCGACTTGGAGTATATCTAGTCAAGTCGGACCAAAGACTGAACGGCCAGACTTAGGAGAATTTTGTGTGATACCTGAGTGTATATCTGGCCGGGTCGGACCGTAGTCTGCACGCCCGGCCAGGAAAACCTTCGCCAATCTATGCAGATGGCAACTTAAGCATAGATTAGGCATCAAAGACAATTTTAACCTGTAGTTTTTAAACAATTTTAATATTATTTTAAGTGTGCACGTGATTATTTATTAATTTATTAGACTAACTTATTATAAAACCATAAAAATAACCCCAAAAAAAAAAAAAAAAAATTACTAATTTTAAATATAGTTTTAATTATAATAATAATAGTGAAAAATTGAGAAGGAGAATCCCCCAGATGGAGCCCAGCAACAGGGTGGGGAATCTCTCCCGAAGGAAGGACTGGATCGAGTAGGTCCGACCGAAGGAGAGACCCCTACCCAGAATGCTGGGACACTTAATAGGCCAGAAGAGGCCAACGAACATATCAAAGATCGTCAAACCAAAACCTACGCAACTAGATCAGTAGTAATACGCCGTAACCCTAAAATCCAATACGAGCAAATCCCTAACTACATGAAGGAGAATCTCTTTAAGAGATTACCTGATGAACAAAAAGAGAAAGCATTCCTACTGTTTTATCAGTTGATGGATATACGAGTCGACGACTTTGATTCATGGAAAGACTTCGCGGGAGGAAGAGCACCTCGATACTCGAGACGAAGGAAGCCAAACGCAGAGATCAAAAAGATTGTCCAACAAATCAACAAGCAGATGAGTATGGAAGCCAGGCCAGAAGACTGTCCCAGTAATCTCTGGGAGCTGGCCCACCATACTCATCCAGATGAAACATTGGAGGATAGAGCGATCAGAATCAGAGCAGCGATGCGAGAGAAGAATCTTACGAAAGAGCAGATTGAGAATACGCAGATAGACGTGGAGGACCAAAGGAAAATCGACGAATGGGACACACTGTCACTCGCCTCAAATGCAAGAACAAGCACATCACCAGTACGACCAACAATCGATATTGAGGACCAAGATGAGAGAGACAGGAGGCTAAGGGCAGTGTGTAAGGCCATTTCGGTTTCTCCACCTGCTCGCTCTCCTCCCACATCGCCCTGCTCTGAAACTGAGAGAGAAATAGCTTCGGCTACAGAAAGATCTCTCAACAGCTTCAATTCTGAATCCCTAGAAGGAAGCGAATTTAGAACAGAGAAAGTGAAAACTATAATCCCCACAAGGCAACACGCGTCCACCTCACACAAAGCTGCCTCTAACAACAAAACAACAACAAGACAGCAGACCTCCCCCTTCAGCCTAACACCGAGGTACGTAGTAAGAGAGCCAGAGGAGATGCCAGCCCTGCCGGCCATATACCGCAGCTACTATCTGGACGACGAAACTACCCACGACCAGATAGTAGCAAGCAGAATACAGGCTGCAGAAGACAATCTGCTCAACAATGTGGCCAAACTAACCCCGGAGAAAATGGACATCACATCCCCACCTAGGAGACTGGAGAAAAGACCCAGGGAGCAGTTCGGAGCCCCAGCAGATAATACAAGAAGCAAGAAGGCGAAAAAACCAGAGGATGACGGATTTAGGGTGCCGAGGAAGACCACAAAATGGACGGGGGCTTTCCAAAAGAGGACCGACACCACAGTCCAGAATAGATTTGCAGCTCTCCAAAACACCGAGGAACCGACAACTAGCAGACCACCGCAACCCCCTCTTTCGTCTGACCCACCATCCTCAGACGAAGAGGAGGCATCAACAAAACAATCACAAAGTAAAGCTGTAACATCTAGGAAACCAAAGGCCAAAAACGTGAACTCTCAGCCACCACAAACAAAAAAAGGTGAAAAACCCCCACCCATCATCTTTGACGGCATCCTGAGAGACCGAAAGGAAATCATCCCCCTCATTAAGTCTCTCACAGTGAAAAAATTCTATTTCAAGTATGGAAATGAAAGCACCTTGCTATACACGGAATCTACTGAGGATTTCGAAAATGTCAAAAGAAGGCTCAAGGAAGACGAGGTATCCTTCTATACATATGCCCTCAAGAAGGACAAAACACACGCATTCGTGCTGAGGGGCCTGGACTTTGAGCCTGAGCCCTCCGAGATCATTGAAGAAATGGAACAAGAACATAAAATCAAGGTCAAGGAGGTCTACAGGCTTAACACGCGGTATAGGCCTCTCTACCTGGTAGTAGTAGACCCGATTGTTACTCTTCGGCTACTAAGTGATAAAGTGAGGACTTTATTGTCAGTCAGGATCACTTGGGAGCTGAGGAGGAACAATCGGGCAGTCACACAGTGTAAACGCTGTCAGCTGTGGGGCCACGCCACCAGCAACTGTAATCGAGATTACAAATGTTTGAAATGTGCAGGTGGCCACCCCACGGCTGACTGCAAATTACCCAACCAAGAGCCAGCGAAATGCGCGAACTGTGGTGAAGCCCATCCGGCCAACTACAGTTCGTGCATTAGCTACATAAAGAGGCTGGAAGTCATCAATAAAAATAAAAACAAGCGGCCAGGTGGACAGACCTATACCGCAGCCCCGCCCCCCAGCACGAATGCTTGGGAAAGAAGAAGGATGGAAAGGGAGGCCATGCTAGTAGAACTAGGACAGCAGGAGGATTCCACTGGTGCCCCGGAGCAGAACAGAGAGGCCAGACAGCCCAGTAGAAGAGGAGCGCCTGCACGCCCCACCACAAGCGCGCAGAGAGGACCTGGGGTTGGCAGAGGAATAGAGACGATAACGAGTATCGCCGCAGAGACAGAGCTCCTGGAGCAAAAGGTAAATCTCGCTGAGGTGTTCAGATGCGTGCGGGACCTGAACGACGCGATCGGAGGGGAAACAAACCCTTGGGAGATAGTTGAAATAGTGACCAGGTTCTCTAAGAATATCGGTAACTACAATATTAATGGTACGAATCGGCCTTAAGGTATGTATGATTAACATTAACGGCCTCAATAACAAGATGCCGTCACTTGTTAATTTTATATACCGCCGCAGGTTGGACATTATACTTTTGTCCGAGACCAAGCTCCATCATGATCATGAATTCAGAGTAAGAGGCTTTACCACGGTCAGGGTCGATCGGCCTAATACAGATAGATGGGGGGGAGTAGCCATTCTAATTAAGAACAATATCCCCCACACCGTTGTCCCACAAAGGCAAACCTCAATCGAGCATGCAGGGGTGAGACTGCGGAGTGGGGAGATCATTTTCTCAGTGTACAACAGGCCCAGAAATAAGCTCACTGAACAAGACCTGGAGGCACTGGTTAGTGCTGGCAATAAGGTGATAATCGGGGGCGATTTTAATGCGCGACATGCGGACTGGGGGAACCAGGTCACGAACAACTACAACGGGCGTACGTTGAAGGCATATCTGCAAGCCGCCAATGTCAACCTGGACTTCCCTAACACTCCCACGCACTATCCCGTCAATGGAATGACACCGACAGTTATAGACATAGTGCTGTCCAAAAACATGGTGGACATCTCTGAGCTAGAGGTGGTGGACGAGCTGAGCTCTGACCATCTGCCAGTTTTATTCGAATTCGGACAAAAACCACCTGAAATCATTAAGAAAATATATGATTACAAGAACACAAACTGGCGGATGTTCAGAGCTCAGCTCGACCAAAGAACCACAATTAAAAGTAACATCCTGAAGACAGAGATAAATCAAGAAATGGAAAAGCTCATCTTAAGCATCACGATGGCCAGAGATGCCACCACGCGACTGGTCAGCATTGACTCCAACAAGGATGAACTCCCGGAGGAAGTTCTTGAACTCATAGCAGAAAAGAAGGTCCTGAGGCGTCGCTGGCAACGGCTTAAAACCCCGGAAACCAGAGGCGCCTTCAAAAGAATTTGTAATGAAATTGAAAACCAAATTCGTGAGTTCAGGAACTCCTCCTGGAGAGCCAAGCTGGAGAGTCTGGACCCTCGCGACAATACTCTATGGAAAATGACAAAAAGGTTAAAGAAGAAATTCACACCCATACCTACCCTGGAGTATGGGCGCGAGGAAGCGGTGTCAGATCTGGAGAAGGCGATAGTGCTTGGGAAACACTTTCAAACAATCTCTAAAATTGACAAAAGGCCAATAGGTGCGGTCCAGGAGGACATGGTGGCAACAGCAGAGCAGATAAGATCATCGCCGGACATCCTGCTCCCGCGACAAGCCCTGGGGAAAAGCATTACATCCCCAAAAGAAATCAATGAAATCATTAAGTATATGAACATCAACAAAGCCCCAGGGCCTGATGGACTTGACGTGGTTCTCTTAAAAAACATGTCGCGCAAAGCAATTGTACAACTATATTACATTATAAACGCTATCATCAAATGCCAGCACTACCCAGAATGCCTCAAGACTGGGCTTGTGGTACCTATCCCAAAACAGGGCAAGGACCCTAAGTCCACCAATGGCTACCGCCCCATATCACTGCTTAGCGCCGTGGCCAAGGTCGTGGATAGAGTCCTCTTACGACTCATCACACACCACACTAATAAGCTGGACCTCATACCAAAGGAACAGTTCGGGTTCCGCAAGGGGCACAGCACAGTGTCCCAAGTGGCCCGAATTGTTCACGAGGTTAAAGAGGCCAGCAACAACAACAAGAACACCGTCATGGTCATGATGGACGTAGAGAAGGCATTCGACACCGTCTGGCACGAGGGTCTAATGTCCAAACTGCATAAGGCAAGAATGCCGATTTTTATCATTAAGATTATCGATGCATATATCAGCAACAGGAAAATCCGGGTCAAGGTCAACGAAAGTATATCGGGAGATTTTCCACTCGAGGCAGGTGTTCCGCAGGGGTCGTGCCTTTCACCTCTGTTATATACCCTATACACACATGATTTCCCTGTATTCGAGCGGACGAGTACAGCATTGTATGCCGACGATACGGCAATATATGCTCACTCGGACGACTCGAATATCGCCAGGGCACAGATCCAGATTCATCTGGACAGGGGAATCATACCGTACTTTGACGAGTCAAAGATCTGCATAAACAGCGCAAAGACTGAGGTCATCAATTTCCACAAAAAAGTCAACAACTCCCGACTGAGCAGACCTTTGACCGTGAAAGGGGTTGAGGTGGCAGACACGACCACCGTGAAATACCTGGGAGTCAAATTGGACACCCGTATGAGTCTGAGAAAGAATACGAACTACCTCATCCAGAAAACCCATAATGCCATCAAAAAGATGTACCCCTTGATATCCAGGACCTCAGCTCTCTCGCAGGAGAATAAGGTCCTGGTATACAAGCAGGTCATTAGGCCAGTGATGACATACGCGTGTCCAGTGTTCTGCAGCATCTCACCTACTCATATGAATAGGTTACAGGTGCTGCAGAATAAAGTACTCCGTATTATCACTAATGGTGATAGATACTCTCGGGTGGCAGATCTCCACGAGAGATGTGGTAATTTGCCGAGAATCGACGAATACATCTTGAAAATCTCTAATAGATTTTACAAATACCACATCGCTGGAAGTGACCTTACCCGGAATATGACAACAGTCAGACAACACCATAACATCCATAAAAAACACGGACTGATATATGCATCAACCGATGTTTTTAGGGAGCCTGATAATCTATAGTCGGGAACATCCCCGGGTGCTCGGACATGTCCGAGCCACCGAGGAGACTCTTGACAGCACTATCTCCCAAGCACGAAAATAACATAGTGTCGTAAAAGACACTGAACTCGGTCAGAAGTGCCCATGTGGAAACGCATGCGCACAACTGCCCGAGACAAACAAGAAGGAGGTTTTTTATTTTATTTTTATTTCATTTTTCCTCCAACGACTCAGCAACCCTTTCCACTCTGATCGCGCACGAGCAGCTCCCCCACCCTATGGGTACCACCAGCGAGATTACCTGTATAAAGGGCCTAGCCCTAGGAGATAGGTCACTGCGACGAACACCTCACATATCCTCTCATATTCCTTGGCTAACACCAGCCACCTCTGCGACTGCGGAGGGACGTTCAGTCATACTCACAGATATGGCAAGCCCATTATACACAAATATGTTGATGTTATATGTGTTGTATTGTAAGAACTGTGTCAACGAATAAATGAATTTAAGTTTTTTTTTTTTCGTGCTAATAACGCGAAGGTCGCGGGTTCGATCCCCTCATGGGCCATTATTTTTTTTTCTTTCTCTTGTCAAAATCGTCAGCTAGTAGGTACCTTGTATAAGAATGAAGATCTCGAATCCTTTTTGTATACTTACAGATGTCATTTTTATTTCCTGGAATTTCATTTAAAATAAGTAGAATGTAGAATAGGGATTTCAAGAGGCATTCTAAAGATTCAGATGTTTTTTCTGTGAATACTCAAAGGTTGTACACGATAATAGGTATAGGTACTTACCTATGAGTTCTTTCATCAATCATCATAGATGACTTAGATGAGGTATCAGATCAGGTAACCCATTTGATTATTTTCGTGAATTATCAAAAGTCATCAGTAATCCTGTTTTAAGTAATCCTATTTTATTGATGAATTATAGTATTATTGACAATATTTTTTTAAATTGATCTAATGAAAACACTAGAATCGTTATTCCGTTCTGTTCTTTCATATCAAATTGGATATTGATATGGATATTACCTAAGTAGGTAAGTAGGTAGGAGATCACAGAAAACTCAGTGATAAGAAGATAAAGGCTAATACATGATATTATGATGTTTTGAGCTTTCAATAATTAGACCGATTTTCGAACGAAGCAGTCCAGTCGGTAGAAATGCAATAATATGAACAGCTCATATGCAACCAATATTACAACTACAGGATTTAATGGTTGCTTAGATAACAGCACAACTTTCGCCTAACAGGCAACATAATCAGCCAGAATCAGCGCACTGTATACAAACTCTATTATGTAATATACGGTAATATTAATGTAATATATATGTAGTTCTGAATTCAGCCTTCCATGAAGATTTAAAAAATTGGCTTAAAATGATTTCATTCAGTACTTTACGAAAGCACTGTATATTCTGAGTGTACCTAATGATAATAAACTGTGCTATATATACCAGGGTGGCGAAGAGAACTAGACGACTTCTGCAACCCTTCGATTCGAAGAAAAAACAGAATAACACCAAGATTTTCAGTTGTTTCAATTTGGATGCTCTGTTGGAGTAATTTTTATGCTACTAAAATTTTGAATTCAAAATGGTAGGTACTCATTGATAATAACTGTCCGATTCAAAATATAGGGTATTTCCTTCTTCTAAGTCACTGCATGATGCAAACAGAGGTGGAAGCGATGGGATAGCTTCACTCAGATTGCAGACGACCAGCGGAGGTATATATACCAGATGCCTGCCATGTTTTTTGAAAGACGAAACGTCCGATTTCAAATTTGAAAACTTGTAGGAAAAAAAAGTGGCCATGATAAAGTGTCATTCATTTCGTTTGATTTCTTCAAATAACTTGAAAATAAACATAAAATAGGTTTTATAGGAAATTAAAGGTTTTTTCGTTTATTTACGAAAGTATTCGGAACTTTACAAGTTCCAAAATGGAATATTGTTAGGCATAAAATTGACCAACTTTGCCATAATCTGATCGACCCTGTATTTTGAAGTCCAATAAAACTGTCAAAAACTCTAACCTTAACTGCCTCAATGAACGAACGTCTTGAATTATTCAACTCTTTATTATTTTAACTACCAGCCTATTAATTCTGTGTCACTTCGAATCAAAGCATCCCTGTTTTTGACTTAACTGGTGTCATCCTGATGTTGTGTTCTGTCCTCATCAGCGTCATTGTTGTCAATTGTCATTTGTCGATTGTCATTTTTGATTAGTTAACCTAATTCAACAAATTCAGGCACACATGTTGGTTCATTTTAATATTCGCTTCATATCAAATTATTTCTGAAAACCAAGCTCTTATAGAGCTGTGATCATGTCTGTTCCTTAACAGTTACTCACCCGCACAGGCGCGGTTAAAAATATTCTTTTCACGTTATTTAAGTAATCTTTTTCCACCAAAAATGGTAGGTATGTACATTTAGATTTTCAATCAATACTTAAAACCTAACAGAAGCGTTGTTTCTTCTTACAGATTTTCTTTCTATGAATTTCCTGATGATGAAGGATTAATCCTTCGAAACATGTCCTTCCGTTCTTTCACCTCTCCTGACTCTGTATTTCTTACGGATTACGATATCCCAATGATGCCGATCGAATTTCAGTCACCCTGTCGTACATGTAAAGAAAATAATTCAATCTAATATACTACGCAAAACAATCAAGCGAGAAATCGCTATAATGATGCTAATCTATATCAAATCGATTTGTTCTTATTACAAAATACTGAATTCCACCAGCTCAACAACCATGATGATCATGAAAGTGTAGGTAATTTTCTGCTTAGCAAACACGATATAGATATAGATTATCGTGAAATTATCCAAACAACAAACAAGCCATAACAATAATTATCAAGTAAAAGTTATCAGACTGCACCGGTTTCGATTCTGGTGTTTTGTTTGTCGATTTCTTGTTCTTGTATTGAAAATGAAGGTGATGACTACGAAGTTTACATCGAAGTGCCTGATGAAGATGAATATTTTCATTTTACTTGATTTTTTGGGATTTTCTCCTCATTTCTATAAAATAAAAATATGCTTATTATTTCAATATATTTGTAGTAGGACAAATCAGATGATTTGCCCCAAAATGTCACTATATGTTTAACAAATTCTTTTATCAGGGAGCCTAAAAGAAAGATCCAGTAGCTTGTCAGTGACACTTTGTTTGAAAAAATGTATGAAGGAAATAATTATAGATATATTGAAAAAATATCGAATTTTTACATATCTTTGGCCGTTTCGGGAACGTATCTGCTTCCGTTGTCAACATGAAAATGCAAAATATTTTTCTCTGGAAGTTGTGCTCTGCTTATAGTTTGACCATGTTTGACGCTTCGGCTTCTCAGTGTCATATACTGATGTTGGCATATGAATGAGTGATTTCAGTCTACAAATGAGTTACAGGATGTTTTTATTAATTGACAAATTGATTAAGTAAAGTTCTCAAAAATTAATATAGTCAAAATACCAAATTCGAATACTATGAATTGTATTTCTGAAATTTGATCCAGAAAATAAAATGTATTTTCCTGCATATCGTCATATTAACGATATTGCTATAATCATGTAGTGAAAAGCTTTTTATTTTTTAAGCGTAATCAAATTCGCTTAGGGGAATTTGGGAATTTCAGGAATGATTTCAATTTCGAGATTAATCAGTGTCTGCCAGAATAGGTAAGTATGTAAAATTCCATACGAACGCCACTGGTACACTAACTAATGCCTCTTGGTACATAGTACATATATGCCAAATTTCATTAGAATATCTCGAGTGGTATTACAGATATTAATAAAAAACTGTTGATTTTTGAGAACTTTACCACCCTGTATCTCAAAAGTTATGACGTTTAGGTCATACGTTCATATGAAACTTTCTTCTTAATGGGCCCAAGAATCGCCTCCCCGAATATTGACATCCAATTATGAAACACGCTGTATAGGGGTAGGCGAAGAACAAACCGATCTTCGACATTTTGATTGATACAATAGATATCAACGTTACAAGGTCGATATATAGCAAACAACGAATGAGGTTGAATATTGTAAGCCGAGGCGCAGTCGAGGATTATTACAATCGAAGAAAGTTGTTCAATATTTTTTGTAATCCCGCTGAAAGATTACATTTTGATTATGAGCAGAACAAACCACGTACCTACCTCGTAATCCTACAGAAAAATTCCAGCACCGATCTCGAGATGTTCATAGAATATTCTGAAGAATGATATTTGAGGTGGTTTTAGAATGAATTGTGAGTGCGAGCTCAAAGTTTTTTCTACAACAGATAAGAAGGTATACGAATGGGTTTGCGACTGCGCGTAGGCATTTCATAAAAATAGCGTCTCTCAATCGATATGCAATGTAGCATTCTGTATATTTCAGCTATATTACAATTTATAATCAAATATGTGTTGCAACTCATAAGTTGTAGCTATATTGTTTGTAGTTAGCTTATGTTATTCACAAAATCAATGAAGTATCAATTTCAATGCTACAGTATGTGCACGCTGCCCCAGTCGTTCTTTCTGCCCCAGCTCACTTGTGGAGTGAATGAAGTGGAAAACCATTATTTATTTATTATGTTATGTTTATATGTTTGTACAAGTTGATTTTGGGATTAGTCCATATGATACATTCAATATACGTATATTCTTATTGAAAATTCAGTGATATTCCATATGTAACGTTGCATTGATATTGTTCGTAGTTAATCCATGTCATGTTGTAATTTCAATGAGAATATTATATAGTTGATGCAATATTGCTACTGAAACTAAAATCAAAGGGTCATTTTGTAACTTACAAACAATTTGTCAGTAGGTTTTTCTGGTACATTGTCAACACGAATATAGAAGCAAAATTGATTCAATATTGTATTTTCATATTACGAAAGAAAGCTTTACAATATATTGTGGCAATATTTTGTAACATTACATGTTTAGTGGGCTGAATACCGTTAAGTCAAAATAACAGCATGGGATTACGAAAAGTTATGGAAAATGAAATCATATTGTCACTATATAGGTAGTGTTCATAAATAATGACTACCACTTTATCCATTCGAATGTTGAACACTTGCTTCATTCAACAATGACATTATCTCATATGAAAATTATCATTGTTCAATGATTCTGAGCTGCTCATTTGATTGATGATTTCAATTCAACATCGCTTTGGCGGTGAAAATTCAGGTCATACCTACATAATTACTTGAGAAACGTGATTCATTAGAATATCTACTGTGAAGATTTTTGTTGTGCTCGTCTCGCCTTGATAAAGAAAGTTGTTTGGACGCGTACTATCATTTCCAAAATTGGTTTGGTGAAAGATGATTCTTGCCGGATGACACGTTATAAAGTATCGCCTCAAGAGCTTGCCTGTAGACTAAAATTGTGTTGTTTTCAAAAAATTTACAACATTTTGAATTCACTTTCCACAA
This sequence comes from Phaedon cochleariae, assembly GCA_918026855.4. Classification (NCBI taxonomy): domain Eukaryota; kingdom Metazoa; phylum Arthropoda; class Insecta; order Coleoptera; family Chrysomelidae; genus Phaedon; species Phaedon cochleariae. The sequence continues at coordinate 61,192,353 of OU896708.1, forward strand.
AATTCGTAAACACACTACATATGTTTCGCAAACACAATAGCTTCGTCAGGTGTTATACTGGTACAATGAACTAAACCAAAACCAACCTTGGCTTGCTTAACTTTTATGTATCCTACTTTCCCAACTTGAAGAATTAGTTCCCTGTGGACAGGTTCGATAAACCTTCATTTTCGAAAATTAAGAACAATATCTACATTAAAATACGGTGTACCGAATCAACTTGAAAGGGTTAATAGGGTTAATAGCAAATACATATTATTACCAACTGAGAAAACGAATTCAACAGTGGTGAACTATTGAGGTCTAATTGATCGTTAAGTAAAATGTATAAATTTTCAACATTGTTGATTTCTAATGATTCAAAATGATTGAGTTTCATTCCTTCATTTTCTACAAATTTCATCAATGATTAGACCTCAATATTTCACCACTGTTGAATTTGTTTTCTTAATAGGTGAAAATATGTATTTACTATCAACCCTTTCAAGTTAATCCGGTATACCGTATTTTAATGTAGATATTGTGTCTAATTTCCGAAAACGAAGGTTAATCGAACCTGCCCACAGGCAACTGATCCTTCAAGTTGGGAAAGTATACGATATATAGAAGTTAAGCAAGCCAACGTTGGTTTAGTTCATTGTACCAGTATATCACCTGACGAAGCTACTGTGTTAGCGAAACATGTTGTGTGTTTAAGAACATCGTGGATTTATTTTCGTTTCTGAAGTTTTTACAAATATACAAGAAGCTGAAGAAGTTCATGACTTTTAAATTTATCATTTTATTTTTACTTCTTTCCAGTTTGGCTATCCATAAAAGCAAGTTTTTCAAACCATTCTATAAATTTTTAACTTCTTTTTAGTTCGGTACTCTATATATCTTCAATTTTTCAAACTACTCTTTATTTTTTACTCACTTCCCTTCAGTTTGGCTATCTATGGCGTTTCATCAATACTTCAAAATACTATTTATTACAATAGCTGATACGCGGCACACGTTATTCTGCTGTATAAATTAATTTGTAGAAAATATTTTTCAAGTTAAATATTTATCCACATTTCTATTATTTTGTTATCGACTTTTTTTTGGTTTGACTATCCATAAAATCGTGGTTCATTAGTATTTCAATCTACTATTTTTTAAACTATATACTATCAATTTTCCACTCCTATTCAGTTTCGCCTCGAGTTTAGCTATCCATAAAAGCGTTTTTCGTTATAGTTTTTCTAACAACTATTTATTACGAAGCTCTTTCGCCATATTGGATCCGTCCTCTTGAATTTTCCAATTTTAAGGAATAAAATCATAAACTCCGGCCCCGAAAACCCCAGATACATAATTTGAATAGAATCTGATCATAATAATTACAAAACTCGTCCGCCATATTGAATCCTCCATCCTCAATTTCCTAATTTTGATGGAAGAATCATACTCTCCGACCCCAAAATCTCCCAGATAGTTACGAAACTCGTCCGCTATATTGGATCTGCCATCTTGGATTTCCAAATTTTAATAAAAGAATCATTATCTACGACCTCGAAAACCCTCAGTTACCAATTTTGATAGAATCTGGCCATAAAAACAAAAGTCGTCCGCAATATTGATGCCTATGCATAGAACAGCTTTATATGAGAGATGCTTCTCCTATGCAGTTAAAATATACAATTCTCTCCCACAAGAGCTCAAGAATAAATCAATGTTTCACTTCAAGAAGTCAACAAAATTATTTTTCTTTCGCTGATAAACCGTATTTTAGAATAGATAATAATGTTATACTTATATTTAGTAGATAAGTTAGTTTTATATTCAAGCTACTATGTAGGTAGTTATTTAATTCAAATGTAATATGGTACTCGGTTAAGTAGAACAGCTTTGCTGGACTTCGCCGAGGATATAAAAAATGAAGCCCCTATTATTATTATTATTATTATTATTATTGGATCCACTATCCTGAATTTCCACATTTTGACGGAAGAATCATAATCTCCGACCCCAAAAACTCCCAGATACAAATTTTTAATGCAAGCTGATCATAATTAGAAAACTCCTCCACCATATTGGATCCGCTATCTTGAATTTCCAAATTTTGACGAAAGAATTATAATCTCCGACTCAGAAAACCCCCAGATACCAATTTTGAATAGAATCAGATCATAATTAAAAAACTCATTCGTCATTTTGAATTTCCAATTTCTGACGAATAAATCATAATCTCCGACCCCGAAAACCCCCAGATACCAATCTTGAATAGAATCGCACCGTCGTGACCAGACGTACTCTTTTTATAGTACAAGTACTCTTTTTTGAGGCTGCTGTCATCGTACTCTATCTTTTTCCATTTGGGACGTAAATGTCCTCTTTTTTCGAAGTCGGACCATATTAGATGGTTTATAGTCAAAATTTGTTGATGATAAGTAGGCAAGATGAAAAAACCGATGTCATCTGATGTTCTGTGGTTCTTTCAATCTGAGATTTTGTGATCTGTGCTTTCTGTTCTATGTCCATGGCTCCTGTACCCTGTGTGTTCGTGACATTATGTCACTTTTCACCAACTCTTCTCTTTTTCATTCGTGTTTGGAGCAAAAATATTCTTAGAAAATATTTTGCATTAGGTATCTTTCTTGGTCCAGTTCCACGAGATGTTCTTTAGTTATAGTGTAGACGAAGAGAAATATATTTTAATTTATGTACCTGAATTGTACCTGTTTTACTGAAATCAGTAAATATATTTTCTTTATATTTTTTGTTTTACTTTTTAATTTTTTGACTCATGATATTGGTAAAAATGGGCAGTTGTTTCAAAGGTAGGAGGAAATCTAATTTTCAATTTAAAGGCATTTGACCTTGAGAAATGAAAAAAAATCGCCTGCGGCGCTTTTGATATTTGTTATAATTATTTATAGTGGATATACTCTTTTTTCATTTTCAAAATCTGGTCACCCTAAACGTCGAATAAGTTAAGTACTAGTGACTAGTACTTATTCGACGTATCGTCAAAATGGTGGCCATGACGGTACGTTTGAAATGAGCTCCGAAATTCAACAATTTTGAACAGCGCATACATTAATTATTAACCTAAAAAAAGTATGAGTAAGGTTGTGAAAATTAATTCAGGTCCTTAACGACACAGTGGAGTAATTGCATGCCAATAATTCATTATAAGTCCACTCGCCATTGACGTTTACTGATTTCAAGTTGGGTAGTCGCTATCTTCATCATAGTTGGTATCGATGCACCTGACAAAAATGGAAATTATTGCCCATCCCACCTATAGAGTAGGATCCGAAAAATTGTGAATAACCTGTTTACACACATTCTCATCGTAGTAAATATCTACTTTTACTCGTCCCTCGATCCGGAGGCCAATCGCCGTTTCAATTTCTATTTGTTGACACGATAAATATACGATTTGTTGGCTGCAAACAGCGAAATTGATAATATAAGCTAGTTTATGGTCATTCAGAGTAATCCAATAGCCGATGCCTACTGACGTTAATATGGGAGTCAGATTGCTGAATGTATCAAATCACAATGGAGCTGTACTACACATTTCATATTGATGATTTTTCCATGTATTAAAATGGTATTTGATGCAGTGATTCATGAATAAAAATTATTAGAGAAACTCTCTTTTGATTAGTGAAATTGGCTCATTTCAGAAACGATAGGTTTATTGCTTGCATGAGTTGGATTAAAAACTTGGAAATTGGTATGCTATAGGTAATCGATTATTTCCAGTCTTTCTGAAATATTTTCAGTAGCTATACAGTGTTTTTTCATGTTCTGGTTCTCACGAAAAGGGATATCCTGTAATGTTCAGAGAACATTGTGAGAACGAAGGGAAATAAGGTAAGAATTGGTGTTCTCCTTAAATTTCTGGAGGTTATATGCCTCGGGGAACACCTTCCTTGCCAGAAGCGGCAACAACTGTCTTGTTTCAAATCAAATCCGTTCGAATTTTGAATCGATTCGTTACTTGATGGAAATCCATGGCAAATGTAAAAACTCCACAAACGATAAGATTTCCACAAAATTCTCATGTTTCGCTAACACAGTAGCTTCGTCAGGTAATATACTGGTTCAATGAACTAAACTAACCTTGGCTTGCTCAACTTTTATATATCCTACTTTCCCAACCTCAAGGATTAGCTACCTGTAGACAGGTTCGCTAAACCTTCATTTTCGGAAATTAGGCACAAATATCTACATGAAATTACGGTGTACTGAATAAACTTGAAAGGGTTGATAGCAAATACATATTAAGAGAACGAATTCAACAGTGGTGAACTATTGAGGTCTAATGGGCTTATATTACAAAAACAATTTATTTCATAATTCGATAGAACTCACCCAAACTAGCTCACCACCGCAAACCGTTTCTTGCTGTGAGCTCCCTACGTTTTATAAAAAATTATTGAAATCCCCGATTTTTCGGACCTCTGAAAACGAGGCGGTGATGTGACGTCAAAACCCTAATACTAAAACAAGATTATTCCAGACAGAGATGAACGATTCCTGATTTCTGACAGAGTGAATTAGGGCGAGATCACAGTTGAAAGAATTAATATATCAGTTGCCTCAGTCTCCCTTGGGGGTTTGATATTTTCTTTTAACTATGGCGAGATGAGGTTTCTACGTCATAAGAGGGTCCGTTTTTGAAAGGTTCTATTATTTATGTCCAAAAATAAAACATTCCAGTTAATTTTTCGATCGAATTATGTCGTCAATCATTATTTATGTATAAAAGGATCATTATAAACATGGTTTGAATTGAAAGTTCTACTAAGGTGTACACGCCCATTGATAGTTAAGTAAAATGTCAGAAGTTTTTTCCTGCTATTAAACCGCACTGTGCTGCACTTCTTTGATTTGACGTTTTTAATTGCATAAATTTTGGACAAACAAATGCAGATATTGAAGAACCAAATATTTTGGTTCGTTATGGCGCAACGAAGAATGAATTCAAAGTAACAGGTGGCCAAAAAGCTAGTCAAATTTTGAATTAACTTGGCCGTTACTTGATGGAATCCCAAGGCGAATGTAAAATCTTCACCATCCGTTCGGTCCGATTGGCCTTCTAATTCTGAGTTTAGACAACTTTTCTGTCACAGTGTTCGAGATATGTCGATTTTGTTGAAGATTTTGACTGCCGTGTAGTATTTACGAAATAATTTTTGTCTCGCAGATCTTTCAAAATAAGAGCTCCAAATTGTATACCATATTATGATATGACCGTCAATGTGGCATTGAGAAATTGCTGAAAACTAAAATTTTTCCAAATGCTACTATTTTCAACATCTAACTCAAACCTCCACCGAGTTATTCATGAAAAATCAAGAAATGCTCAGAATAATACATAAACAGGGTGAGTCAAAAATTTGTATCGAGGTTTCTGGTGGTGATAGTTCATTGAAAAATAAGTATAGTTTGATGTATAAACTAATGGCCCCAAATGTATGTAAGGAAGTATGAACTACTTATTCAAATGTTGATTTTCAAAATAGGTTCCTATTTTTACCATGTCTCCACACTCCCCAATAATAAGTGGAGACATAGTAAATGCCCTGTACATCGTTGTTGATGTATGAAAAGAAAGCAGTTGGTTTCATTGAGAACTAGCAAAGTTGTTGATATTCCAAAACGGTTACAATTTAAACATTTCTAGCACCGTAATTAGCAACAAAGTAAGAAGAAATCGTTTTTTTCGCTGTTCGATTTCAAACGCGAAATCATGTCAATGAAAAATAATTGCCCGATAAAAATGCCAACTCGATCTCGTTGCTGGTGAAATGCATCCGCCTCAGGGGCAACACAGAAAATAAGAAGAAAGAAGAAAGAAGAAGAACGAGAGTCGTTATCGCAAAAAAATTAGAAAAGACGGAAAACTTGAGTACCAGTAAAAAGCATCGGACAGTTCAAAAAATAACTTCCATGTCCAATCAGTTGCGATAACTCAATTGTTCTGAACACTGGAATGACTGTCCGCTTGCTTGCCCAAAAATCGGTCCAACTGATGAGATCTAAAATTTACTATAACTATATGGATTAAGGAATTTCATACGCCTAGAAAGTAAACTAGGAATACTTATTATAGTCCAATCATTTGGTAGTTTGGACAGGAAAAAATTGCTAAAGATTTTTTCTCAACGGATCCATATGTTTTTTGGGATGCTAAATCTGAAAATTCAGTTATCGAATTTGCAAAAAATTATGAAGAATCAGAAGTTGTTTTAGTTTTTCTCTCATAACTCCGAAACGACTCGATATAGAAAAATATTAGCTCAGATGAAAATGACAGCAAATGGAATTTACAAAAAAATGAGATGAAAATCAGTTCGCGAACTCATCTGGTTCAGCCGTTAGAGCGCTATGAAGATTGACCATGGTTTTCATGTTATTCAAAATATTCGTATTTCAGACTTTCTGCTTGAAAAGACACTCATGGTTGTACGGTTAAAAATAAATAGACAATCATCCAAAAATTCATTTAGTGCAGTTAGTGAGACTGTTCTTCTGAAACACAAAAGAGATACCTAATAATAAACATCTATATTCAATGTTTGTTGTGACTGGTGATATGTTGGTTATAGATGAACAGAAATATTGATACCTTCAGTTTCATACGAGGTTTCTGGCAATTTCTCAGTAGCCTCCTGCTCGTCATTCCCGATACCAGAACTAGGCAGGACTTCTGAAAAATATCACAGTTACATCGTTTGAGTACCTATTTGTGTTCAAGAAAAAATAGTCAAGCTCTTGAGTTTTCCAAGAAAATATTCACATATGTGAACGATTAATTACTTTCTTCACCATCAGCAAAGTCCTGCACAGCCTCTTCATGCTCATCATCCAGATTGTTGGCATAGTCGGAATACATCTGACTGTTGCTGCAATAGCTCTCACAGCATTTGCAGATTTTGGAACAGAACAACCCGACCTTTCTGCAGCCGCAGTTTCGTTTACAATCTTGTATGCATTTGTAGGCAACAAGATGCAACAGCTTGTCTGGTGCATACGGTTGTATGGTTGTTCTTGGCATCAATCCGCTGTTTGTCAAGTACCATCCCCAGAGCAAAGGGTTTTTGGTGTTGCCAAGCCATGCCTGAACTTGGTGATATACCACAGCTTACCTACTAGCAATATTGAACCTGACTTTACATATTGCTTGTATCGCTCAGTATTGAGTGATGCTCCAGACCTTGTATCACCGTAAAGAGCGACGAGATACTGCTGTCCTGATTGTTGAATGGTCTCGGGATCGCAGACAGTGTTTTTGAAGGCCTTCAGAGTGGTTTCAGAAACAGAATGTTCTGCACTTCACTAAAAGAAGGTACTCTTGTTCCGTGACGATCAGATGTTTCATCATCGAGAAAAATCGATTCAAAAATATTGTTACATCTCAGATATTATGCATTACAATGCAATGAGTCGAAGTAGAAATGGAAAAAAAAATGCACAAAAATTGGAGTAGTTTTTTCATCATCATTTCCCTATTTTTCACGCTTCTATGAGATTGTTTGGTGAAAAGAAAGTAATTTTCTAGCCACTATCATTTGAAAATTGGTAACGTTATGTTCAAGATGTGTGTATCAATATTTTTAAATCAATTTCACTCGAAAATGATACATCTGATCTATGCGGAATGCGAAACAAGAGCACCTTCTTATTGTGAAACGTTCCATAATCCGAGATTACATTATCATAAAAATACAAATACAAAACAGTTTCAGCAACATATTTCAGCAATATTCAGTGTAGTATAAACTCCTGAAGAAACTTTGTAATGGTTCTATGTCCAGCGCATTGGGAATGGAAAGTTTATCATTTTATCAGTGGCGTTTCGTAAATATTCAAGAAATAGCATCTTCAGTAGCTCCCTTTCCCTTTCAGGGTGACCGTAGCTCCCTTATGAGACATTTCTCGACTTATCTTCATTGAAACTTTTCTTCCTATTTTTGGTCGAAGAAGCCGCTGGTGAAGTTTGACAGGCTAATTTCGGGAAACCCTGTATACACACATACATATACTCTATAATACAGGGTGAGTCATGAGGAACTGTACATGCTCCTACTACGAATAGAGGCAGCTGAGGGGAATACCAAATGACCATCAGAAAGTGTCTCCGCCTCTTCTAAAATGATCTATAGGGTGATTTATGGGATATGGCCATAACTTTCCAACAGTTCTTTCGATTCCTTTCATTTTTTCTTGGATTATTATGCTGTCACTCAGCAATCAACTGACGTATTCAGAATCGTGAAAATCCAGGACCGGTCTTGAGAAATTCTGCCAATTTGGTTCATATAAAAAATTTCACTCTGTATGAGGTTTTAGTAAACTGTGATATGGAATTTCTAAAGTTGATGAACAGGCAACCAAAATGAAGTATTTCAAATTTTCCTCACAATTTCATTGAATTTCTTAGAAAATGATTAATTTAAACTACACACGAAACATGGCCAACAAATGTATTAATTTCAAAATTAATACTTCGCAATGCATGAATTTCACGAATAAAAGTGAGGGTAAAATTATTCCTGATTCTTGTTTTTCAACTCCGAACATTTCATGTCACAGTTTATTAAAATCATATACAGGGTGCAATTTTTGGTGATTATTACCATGTACCAAAAATTTACTGAATCCAACCCTGGATATAGATGAATGTTGATTTTCAGTGAACTGAAGAATAGGAAATGATGTTATTCTTGCTTCTATTCGTGAAATTCTAGCGGTGCGAAGTATTCATTTTCAAATTAATACATTTGTTGCGAAAGTTTCACGTGTAGTGAAAATTGATCGTACTCTAAGAAATTCTGTGAAACTCTGAGGAAAATTCGAAATACTTAATTTTGGTTGCCAGTTCATCAACTTTGACAATTCCATATCACAGGTTACTAAAACCATATACAGGGTGTAATTTTTGGTGATTATTACTCTCTGCTAAAAAATTACTGAATCCAACCCTGGAAATAGAAGAATGTTGATTATTGTTGAGCTGAAGAATTGAGAATGATATTATCCCTACTTTCATTCGTGAAATTCATGCGTTGCGAAGTATTAATTTTCAAATTAATACATTTATTGCCCAAGTTTCGTGTGTAGTTTAAATTAATCATTTTTTAAGAAATTCAATGAAATTGTGAGGAAAATTTGAAATACTTCATTTTAGTTGCTTGTTCATCAACTTCAGAAATTCCATATCACAGTTTACTAAAACCTCATACAGGGTGAAATTTTTTATATGGACCAAATTGGCAGAATTTCTCAAGACCGGTCCTGGATTTTCACGATTCTGAATACGTCAGTTGATTTCTGAGTGACAGCATGATAATCCATGAAAAAATGAAAGAAATCGAAAGAACTGTTGGAAAGTTATGATTGAAAGAAGTTTTTGTCATATCTCATTAATCACCCTATAGATTATTTTAGAAGAGGCGGAGACACTTTCTGATGGTCATTTGGTATTCCCCTCAGATGCCTCTATTCGTAGTAGGAGCATGTACAGTTCCTCATGACTCACCCTGTATATTCGATTGGGGGGAAAATTTGTCTTCTCTTCATCAGTATTTAATGACTGTTTGGAATCGATAGTATTTGAGACTGTTCTGAATTTCATTGAACACCCTGTATAAATATAAATGTTGCACCTGCTGTTCGATTATGCCAAATGCAAATGATATTCTTCCAAGCATTTTTGTTAAAAGTTCGAGAGTACCTAGTAGGTAATAGGTATCCATATATTTTTTGAACTAAAACCAAAAAGTGGGTCAGTATGTTGGGTGTGCCGGATCAAACCGAACCCTTCGAAATGGAAAAGAAACGGACACTGTCCCATCTGTAGTGCCCGAAGGCTAAGAGAAATAACATCTCTCACACTTTCTCCGAACAGATATTCTGAAATTCACGGCAGATGACAGATTATCGTGAATCGCTCATTTTGATAAAACCGATTACCCACTTGTTTCTGTAATGTGTGATAATCACACGAAGAAATGCAGATGTGAAGAGAAGACGAAACGAATTATGAAAACAATACAACAAGTTCAAGTTCTATCAAGTTCATTATCATTCATACCAGGTTTATACCGACGATTAGCCAGGACCGGCTCAAGGACCAGCGGATAAGTGGATGCAATGAAAAGATAAACACATAATTCAGCGTGTTCTTCTCCTAATAGTACAGAGAAGTGCACCGTAAACGGCCAGTGTTGTAACTTCCTAATCATTTAAAATCGGATTACGAAAATTGGTGGACATCAGATATACCAAATTGTTCATTCATTGACAAAATAAACTTTATTATATCCCAACTTTCAATTTTTAAATGGGACACCCTGTATTTTATTCCATATTCGGTTTGGAATCATCATGATAAATTCAACGCTATCGGGTCTGTCACACTCTTTGAGCATATGGAAACTTGGAACGCGAATATATTCGTAGTCGTCTGAAATAACTCAATCAATCCCGGTATCGTTGAATTGGCTATGATGATCTCTAAATGATTATGAAATGAAATATAGAGTGTCTCGTTTGAAAATCAAAAGTTGGAGTCGTTTCCGGTGAACCTGGAAGTGATAAAACAAACATTATTTCGTCGATTTTTGAGTGATTTGGTAGACTTGCTACTCACCAATTTTCAAAGTCCGATCTCGAATGATTCAGAAGTTACAGCACTGGCTGGTATTTGAGCATTTATCGGTAGTAATATCCCTTGGACATTAATAATAGGTGATTTTATGACGATCTGAAACTGGTTCTTTCGGCTTCGAGCTGTCACCAAGCAACGAGCTTGAGAAATTTGTGAAAAAATTATGAGGCATTTGTTAATGCCCGGTAAAATATTCGGCGGAGAATAATTTGAAGTTGTCAAAGTCGATCATGTTGTCATAGGGAATGATAATTGCACTGAATGCAGTTATCAACATTTATTTTCAGTAGTAATATTCCTAGGACATTGATAATAGACGAGATAATTTTATGACAACCGAAAGCTCGTTCCTTGGTAACAGAGCTCGAAGCCGAAGACAAGCCGTTGCTAGCTAGAGAAATTTGTCATAAAATCATGAGGCATTTGTCAATGTCCGAGGGATATTCGGCAGAAAATAAGTTGATAGACGAAATAATTTTATGACAATCCAGACCAGAACCTGTACTAGGTATAGCAAGGAAATTACGTCAGCCTTCAATGAATGGGTGGACAAGGCACTAGGAGAATACTGGAGGAATATCACAGGTTGCAGGCAGGCCAAGGAGTTCATGAAGAAGGTCAGGGAGATTCATAAAGGAAATCCAGGTGAAGGAAGCGTAGATATGTGGATAGCAGGGGTTAGCAAAAATGGCTCATCGGGGCCTACTTGCTTGGCTACAGCCTCCTACTACGTCTCATAATATGGCAGCAATCTATTGAAAAATATGGTGAAACCTTAGCCATGGCTCTTGATATTTCCAAGGCATTCGATCTAGTCTGGCACCTCGGACTCCTCGCCAAGCTTCCATCTTATGGCTTGCCTCCCCAGCTATGTTCTCTGCTAGCTAGTTTTCTCTCAAACAGGTCTCCCCATGTAGTGGTCGACGTAGTTCCGCTGGTGTTCCGCAAATCCGCATGGACCAATTCTAGCACCAACAATATTTCTACTCCATATCAACGATTTGTTGAAAGCAACTTCATGTCCAGCACACAGCTTCGCGGATGATAGTACCCTCCATACCGTCTTCTCTTCCAGGGCTCCAATACCAGCCAGGCAAATCAGAAACGAACGAGGGAGAAATGTTGACAACATGAATATGGACTTGGCAACAATACTCAAATGGGGATCCAATAACTTGGTAGATTTCAATGCAAACAAAACACAAGCATGCCTTTTCTCTAGAAAAGCCGATCTCACTGTGCCCAACATAAGCTTGTCAGGAGTAACTATACATTTGAAGACATCCACTCCGATGCTTGGTATTACTATCAGCAATAACCTTCCTTAGAAAAATCACGTGAGATCAATTGCTAAAAGTTCATCCCAAAAACTTGGATTTATGTTTCGGGCCAGGAGCTATTTCACTTCCAGTCAGCTGCTTATGATCTATAAGGCACAGATCCGACCTGTCCTGGAATACTGTTCCCATATTTGGAGTGCAGTACCCAACTATACCCTGAAACTGTTGGATTCTGTCCAAAAAAGGGCAATTCGTCTTGTGAGTGATGCATTGCTCACCAACCCACTCACCCACTCACTTCTTTGGAACACCGTAGAAAAGTTGGCGATCTGGCTCTATTTTATAGATATTTTTATGGACGATGCTCTACTGAAATATCAACAATTGGTCCTCCCTTGGCAGTCTCCGCGAGATTAACCCGTCGAGTTGAGGCTTCGCACCTCGTGGTCACTTTGGAGACCTGCAGAACATCTCTTTCCAAAGACTCGTTCATCCAACGAACAGCAAGGCTCTGGAATACATTGCCAAGGGAGGTGTTCCCAGAGGCATATAACTTCCAGAAATTCAAGAAGAACACCAATTCCTACTTCATTTCCCTTGGTTCTCACGATGTTCTCTGAACATTACAGGATATCCCTTTCCGTGGGAACCTAGTACATAAAAAAAACCTTCTACTACTACACAGTGTCAACCGAGTGGATTTCAGAAATAACTCCGATTGAATCAACACTTGATAAGCAATATCATACCAATATTACTAGAAATTTGATAATACCGTGTACAGTGGTGTCAATTCACACAGTCTTAGTGAGAAATTACACGGATGTGATAATTTAGAGGGTTACTGAAATATCCATTCAAGAGAAACACCAATAGGATGAAAAGTGATTACTTTCGATAGTGGTATTATCCAAGTTATCGCAAAAAATACACTTATTATATGAAATCATCACCTAGTTACACCCTCACCAATCACAAACAAATCAGAACCGTTTATGAATTATGAGATTTGGGGCTAATATAGTTTCCTCATCGTCTTGCATTCTCCCATGTGAATAAATAATGTTGCTTATAATGAAATTACCGGAAATTACCCACTGAAAAACCTGAACTCATTGAAGAATGGATCAACATTGTGTAGGTATATCATCATCCATGAATTCTGGCATCCAGATTGATAGGTGACAATAAGAACGGATGATTTCGTGAAAATAATGCATTAAATAAATTTTAAGCTGATTCATAAATTATATATGATGATTTTTATATTGCGAAGCGATAAAGAGTACTTATATATCGAACCAGATTGAACATAAAATTGAATATCGAAGTAGAAATTTTGTGCACAGAAAAATATTTAGTGAGTTTCTTGATAGATGGTGACACTAGCGCTCTTTCGACGCACGTTTCTCGACAGCCTACAAATAGTATCAGCTCAGAGATGTTTTGTAAGTCACAATTCTCACTACATTGAATCGTTTTATACACTGAATACTAGTGTTAGTATATCAGAGTCGTGTTATTCAACACTCAGATGCATACAAGAAAACACTGATTCTCAGCGTGATAACACTCGATAAGTGTGTTTTCACAGCAGAAAAATATCCGACGAATATTCACATATTATCATAATATCATCAGTAAAAGCAAGAACGCAACAGATACAGTGTCAAAATAATCACCAAATGATTGTACAGTCACCACTCTGGTGTTGAATAACACGAATCGATCAAATCAGCTCTAGATACTCTAGTGTAGTTCTTGACTGTATGTAAGAACGAATGACACCCTATGATGGTGTTAAAAATATCAGAGTTAATTCCTACTAAAATGATCAGGACCTCAGGGGACACCCAAGGGTGTTAGCTGGTGTGAACTGGTGTAATTTTTTTTTCACTGTGTACTACTACTGACTGGCCTTCCGGATCATGGCGATGCGGTGTTATAGATCCGAGCGTTCCCGATCAAACCTTACGCCGGTCCTGTCCCCCGATACCACCAGCCGACCACCATCAACTTCTCCACATCTCTTCTCGCCATTCTTCTTCCTTCCTCCGACCGAAGAAGATGCGCGAAAGCAACGACCGCATCCGGCGCGAACGCGCCTCGCCGTCCAGCCCGCGCCTCGTTTTGCGCAGGGTGGTGGTGCTCTCCGAGGGGCGGCAGTTCCGGGAGGCGGCCGCCGCGCTGCAGAAGCTGGGCCCGGGGGCGGTGGCCGCGGTGGCGGGCGAGCTGCCCCTCGATTTGCTGGCGGACGGGCTGCCCCATTCGGCGCAGCTGCTCGAGACGCTGTTCAACAAGTGAGTGGGCCACAGGTGGTGGGCAACAGGTGGCGGGTTTGAGGTTAGGTTGGGGATGGGTCTGGCTGCACCGTATCCAGTGTTGTTCCATGCTCTAGAATTGGTGTGTACGAAGGATTCGAGGAAATAGAAACGAAAAGGAATATTCTCAGATATATTTATGAACACAAAAAAATGGATATATACAGGGTGTCTGTAAAAGGTTGGGACATGTCTCGGCTGTGGACTCCTGGGATAAAAACAAGTTGATTTCGGCCAACTTACCTACATCCAAAATCGTCTCGTTGAGTTGGTACAAGGCGTTGAAGTTTTTTTGGAAAAAAATAATTTTGCTCATAAAAAGATCGATTTTCATAATTTTTGACATGGCATGTCCTGTGACTGTAAGTCACGTTTTGAGATGTTTTTGATCATCATCAGTGACCTGCGAGTGTTTCAAACAACCATGTTGCCGTACAAATTTGGTGATAACTTTCCAGAGGTCGGACTGGAAACTCCCAGCTTTTTTTCCAGAGGGATATTTCCTTCAGAAATATTTTTTGTAATTATCGAGGTAATTATTAATTTATTACCCTAATGCAGCATCTATTCCATCGAATTATACATGAAAAACGTAGGTTCTGCTATCTTAACGTTAAGCTATCAGAACCAATTCTTAAGTTAATGTTCAATCACAAAACTTTTCATACCATAATTTAGGGCTGATTCCAGGCTTCAATCCTAGCTTATTTTCGTTTTTTTCGCACATTGTTTAACCAGCTAGCAGAAGCAAATCTCGAATAGAAGGAATAAAAGAATATTGAGTACAACATATTTTTAGGCTAATTCAGGGCTCTTCATTGAACCTATCATAAATTTTTTTGCTGATCATTCTCATCAAAAATGTTTCCAAATCTAACATGAACATGACAATACAATAACAAAAATAAATCGAAGAGCAATAAATTCAGCAATAGGGTAATAAATCGGGTAGGTTGTATTTGGCCCAATTTTCGATTCACCAAATTTTTTATTGGCCCAATTTTCGATTCGCCCAATTTTCGATTCGTCCACATCTCCGAATATACCCGAACGATGCGTTGTTGCCATATCTGAATGAAGAATAATTTTGGGCTTATCATAATTAAATATATCAATTTTTTTATACACATAATATGTACATATTTCGATTCGCCCAATTTTAGATTCACCAAATTTTTGATTCGCCTAATTTTCGATTTGCCCCCGATTCGCCCCAAATTCGGTTCACCCACATTTCGATGGACCCAAATTTCGATCGAAAATATTCTTTTCTGCATAAGGAACGAGACTACCTTCTCCAAACTACCTAACCTTAATGTGGCATTATTTGACAACAACGCATCTTTCGGGTATGTTCGGAGACGGTGGGTGAATCGAAAATTAGGTGAATCGAAAATTGGGCGAATCGAAAATTGGGTCATACGAGACGAACCCAATAAAATCAGCCTTGAATTAGCCTCAAATTATATCCGGAGAAAAACTTTATAAATCTAAAGTGGTTCTGCTAGCTTGATGGGGGTCCTTTTCCTCATAATCAATTATATGGTTAATTGGTTCGTGCGATATTACAGTTAAAACAGCCAGTCTCATTGACGACTAATCATCGTTCATTACCACTGCAACAAGAGGCAACTGCTGTCTGCACTACTTATTCTAAGAACATATTCACCGAAAGTACATAGATACATCAAGAACATGAGGTGGAAATATGCTAAATGAATACTTAGGTACTGAAGAATGTATGTTTATGCACTTCAGGGGTTTAAAGTACCTTTATTCCCTATTTTCGGGGGGGAAAAAGTGGTACCTTGAATCCCTAGGGATTCAAAGTGAATTCCATTACGATAAAAGCTGAATTTAGAAATGTATTTTCAAAATGTATGTTGGACTTGTGGCTTTCATCATCGAATATCGAATATCCACAATGACGATGCTTTAAGCTTTTTTGACTTTCCAAGAAATATGCTAGCAGTACCTTTTCTCCTGTACATTTTTCAAAGATCCATTCTTTGCACCATTTGATAAACTCAGATGACTGTTTTTCCTAATATTGTCCTACAGATTTTCTTGGTAATAAATGGCTTTCAGCTTCTTGAGCTGCCTTTTCGATTTGTTCCATCGCGATCAACTTCTTTCAATCGGTGTGGCGTGTTTGACTAATATTTTTTTATTTATTTATGTTTTACCTAGTTACTTGTCATAACACACCAAGATTTTCAGTTGCCAATGACAATCATGATCTGGATCACCATAGTTACTGAGTTCGTTGATATGATACCAATCAGCCCCTTCGATTTTTTTTTATCGCTTGGAGCGCACGAAAGGGAATCCCCATAATGTTCAAAGAACATCGTGCGTTCCTAGGGAGGATAGGGACAGGAGGTAGGTATTGGAATTTTTTTTGAACTTCTGGAGATGATATGTTGTTGGGAATACTTCCACAGGCAATGAATTCCAGAGCCTAGCCGTTCTATGGGTAAAGGAGTCTTGATAAAGTGCTGTTCGACATCTTTCGATATTGACAACGAAAGGATGTGCTGACTGGGCTTGTCTAGTTCGTCTGATTGGTATTGCTAGTGAAGGGATGATAGCAGAGATTTCCGAAGAACATTTCCCGTGGAAGTATCGATAGAAAAGTGAAAGGTCGCCGACCTTTCTACGGTGTTCCAATGATGTCAAAGGGTGAGAGAGTGTGGCGTCACCCACCAGGCGAATGTCTCTTCTCTACCGTTTAGTAGCATTCAAATTTTTTTTCGTTATTTTTCATTTAAGGTTTCACCTATCCTGAAGTGCATAAAATAGTATATTCACCTCGGGACTAAAGTGATTTAAGTTTCTAAAGCTCTCTCGACGAAATATAGCCCAACCAACGGGTGGGCTATAAAATTTTTGCCTAGGCATTTGAAATACCACTTCATTCCCTTGGTGTATAATGTACTATTTCGATATAGTATCTTACTGAGATATATGTTTGAATTTGCATATTTGATCAACATAATAATCAGCTTTCTATCTGAAAAACTGAATAATGAATTCCTGCTTGATTACAAAATCAAAATCGGCATGTCTATGCATTTTAGATTAACATCAAATCATAGAAAATTATATTATGAGAGTGACTTCAAGCTGTTAAAATTTTTCCCATCCATGTAGATTATTTTTTAACTATACCTACCTCAAAAATTATAGATATGCATTTTGTACAGATTTAAATATCCTAATCTCTACAACATTTCACCTTCGACATATTCATCAGGATGATGAATTATTGAAAAAAAACTTGAAAATACCGTTGCCAAAGTCTGACTATATAGTATAATATTATTCAAGAGTTGAGAATCGGCATTTTTTGGTACCTAACAACACTTTCTTATTCCATCAGACTTTTCCTTTTATCCTCTACTGAATTGATGGTACGATGACCTGAAAAACCCATCGGAATATAGCAATTTTTAATCAGAATGAATTTGTCGTATGTGGAAATTAATAATAACTAAAAACATGGAAATACATGCATATAACATTGACGTGATTGGCCTGGTAGATATTTCTCGTGGGTTGATGATTATCTATAGACAAAAAAGTGTGACTGAAAATAACGGGTCAAACTATCTTCCATTCTTTATATTTTCCAAGATATTTTCTGTCCTCGTCTCTATGAATAAGAATATAAGGATATAATTTCAATAGAAATACTAGTAGCAAGGACAAATCAGTTGATTCACATGTCTGTTTGAAACCTGAAAGAGAAATTCAATCAATTGTACCTTAATAGAAAAATATTTGGTGCAGAAGAATTCGGTAGGTACCTTTTGGGACACATGTTTATATAAAGAAAAAGTCTTATTTTGATCCCAACAATATGTCCTTGAAATATTCAAATCGAATTTGAAAATTTTAAAATATCAACCTACCTGTGCGTTCGGAAATGAATCTGCTCTCATTTTCATCATCAAATTAGAAATATTGTCACAATATAATAGATGATTAGTCCATCCATTGTTATGTTCAGTGTTTAAGTGGACTGTATTCAAAATCTTTGATGATAAGAGTTTATTTCGAATTCGGTTTTACAGTTCTTTCTTTTCTAGATTCGATTCTATTTATTTAACAAAAAAACATGACATTCATATGACAACTGTCCTCATGGTTACGTCTGTCTCTGGCACACACGAGCAGAATGATACAGTGCGTTTTCAAGTGGAGAAAACTGATAACAGAAACTTGAACATGGCCCCACGTTGAAAGCACTGCCTTTCAAAAAAAATTCATAGCTGCATCTATGCATTTTCTGTAGATCCTTCAATGGGGAGTGGGCAAATTTTTGAGAATGCCCTCTTTATCACACCTCCTTGTGTTCTGATACTGGCCACACGTGATATTCCATCGCGGCCTGGATGTAAGCCTACTATTCGGCCCAATTGCCATCTCAAAGGTGGAAGGTGATCATCCCGAACTAC
The DNA here is from genome assembly GCA_918026855.4 of Phaedon cochleariae. Taxonomy (NCBI): domain Eukaryota; kingdom Metazoa; phylum Arthropoda; class Insecta; order Coleoptera; family Chrysomelidae; genus Phaedon; species Phaedon cochleariae. The sequence goes on from OU896708.1 coordinate 61,211,068, forward strand.
CACCATCATGCCTACTTTGAGACTATCCTGATTATATTGCCACTTTGATCTTGTTTGAAGTTCAGAAATATAGTCCCTGGACCATCGGGACCAAAAGTGCTGCTGCAGCTGCTGGATATATTGGTATCTTGAGAGACGATTCATTCGGATATCTGTCAAATCTGGGTCTGGCAGGGATGTAGCATTCTTCCCGAGGAGAAAGTGAGAGGGAGTAATGATTTCGAGATCGTCAGGATCAGATGAGAGAGGAATTAGAGGACGTGAATTAATAATGGCCTCAACTTGAGTCAATACCGTATAATATTCCTCAAAGGTCAAAGATGAATTAGCGAGTACTCGCTTTAAATGATACTTAGCGGACTTGACTCCCGCTTCCCATAGTCCTCCAAAATGAGGAGAATGGGGAGGTATGAAATGCCAGGACACTCCTTCGCTTGCGAAAGAATTGACAAGAGTGTCTTCAGCGGTTTGTAAAAATTGCTTCATTTCCTGTAACTCTGAATTTGCGCCTACGAAATTTGAACCATTGTCTGAAAATACATGATTTGGTTTACCGCGACGAGCAACAAAACGCCTGAAAGAAGCTATGAATGAATCAGTTGTGAGATCTGAAACAAGTTCCAGATGGATGGCTTTAGTTGTGAAACAGATAAATAAACTGATATAGCATTTTGTATTTCTGCTCCCACGACCCTTTCTGTCACGTAAGAGAACAGGTCCGGCATAATCAACTCCGGTTGTGAAAAATGGTGTTCTTGGAATGACGCCAGCAGAAGGTAAAGAGCCCATCAGAGGAATAACAGGCTTGGGCTTCATGCGATAACATCGTATACAATTATGTACAGTATGTTTGGCTAGATTTTTTCCAGCTACAGGCCAGAAACGTTCACGAAGAGATGACAACAAAAGCTGCGGACCCGCATGCATCAGTCGAATATGTTCATTTATGAAGATCAGTTTTGTTAATTGATGTTTACATGAGAGAATTACTGGGTGTTTCTTGCTGAAGTTGAAATTTGAATTCTGGATTCTGCCACCTACTCTAATCAAACCATCTTCGTCAATAAAGGGATTTAGGTTTAGGAGGCGACTGTTTGCTTGAATACATTTATCTGTTTTTAGATTTAGCAATTCTTGTGGATATGAATCTTGTTGTGCTAATCGCAACAAGACTTTGAATGATGCGTTGATTTCATTAGGAGTCAATGGGCCCTGACAGGAGTTTTTCCTATCTTTACATTTAGAGACAAATCTGAAACAGTAAGCAAGGGCCCGTTGTAACCTGTTGAGGTTAGAAAATCGTTCAAAAGGAAATATAATTTCTTCTGTTGAAGAAAGTAGTGTAGCTGAAATGGATTTAGCGCACGATATTTTTTCAGCATTGATAATTTCTTGAAGAGGCCATTTCGAAGATGGTTCAGCCAACCAATGTGGGCCTTGCCACCAGAGAGTACAATTACACAAGTTATCAGGATTTATCCCTCTGGTCAAGAGATCAGCTGGATTTTCTTTTGTATTTACATAATACCAACATTTTGGTTCAGTGAGAGATTGAATTTGATTCACTCGATTGGAAACAAATGTTGGAAGAAGTGTCGATGATGCTTTTAGCCAGCAGAGGACCACTGTTGAATCGCACCATAGGTATGTGTCATCAAAATGTAAAGTCATTGATTTCTGTACTTTGTGCACTAATTTTGATAGGACCAAAGCTGCACATAGTTCAAGCTTTGGAACTGTTAGTGCCTTCAAAGGTGCTACCTTTGATTTTGCAATTAACAGAGATACTTGAATACGACCAAATTCATTCACACTTCGTACATATATGCAGGCACCGTAGGCATCTTGGGATGCATCGGTGAAACCATGTAATTCAACATGCTTCGGTGAATTTATTAGGATTTCTCTTTTTATTTGTATTTCGTTCAGATTTGGAAGTAATTGATGATATTTTTGCCAACGGGCTCTGAGATCTTCAGGTAAATCATCATCCCAGCCAATCTTCAGAGACCACAATTTTTGCAAAAATATTTTCGTTATAACGACACATGGGCTCAAAAGACCTAAAGGGTCGAATATTTGGGAAATTATTGATAAAACAGTTCGTTTGGTGACTGTCCTAGGGCTGGAAGGTTTATTGAGATCATACTTAAAGGAATCTGATGTTGGGGACCAACAAAGGCCCAGAGTTTTTGTATGTTCTCTGGACGAAAATTGTCTGATACCTTCACAGACCTCTGGTGAAATCTTTTCGAGTACTTCACCACTATTAGAAGACCATTTTCTGAGACTGAAACATGCTGATTTGAGAATGGAGGATACCTGAGAACAAAGAGTTATTACAGATTCAACAGATTCTCCTCCTGAGAGGAAATCATCCACATAAAAATCTTTAGCTATTGCGTTAGCAGCTACTGGGAAGTCCTTTTCATTTTCGATTGAAAGTTGCTTGAGACAACGAATTGAGAGAAAACTGGATGAAGCTAGCCCGTATGTAACGGTATTAAGGTCGAAAACCTGAAGTTCATCTGTAGGATTTTCCCTCCACAAAATTCGTTGAAGCGAACGTTGTGAAGGGTTCATATGTACCATTCGGTACATTTTTTCTATATCAGCACAGACAACATATTTGTGACTGCGAAATCTTAGAATAATTGATATCAAATCATCCTGTATTGTAGGCCCCACACAGAGAATATGATTCAGGGATACACCTGAGTCTGAGGGTGCTGAGCCATCAAAAACTACTCTTAGTTTAGTAGTTTCACTGTTTTCGTTTAAAACCCCATGATGGGGAAGAAAGTTTGATACCTCGTTGGAAGCACTTATTTTTGACATATGGCCAAGCTGCTCGTATTCCTGTAAGAAATTTATGTACATTTTTCGTAAAAGAGTATTCTTCTGAAGTTTATTTTCAAGAGAATAAAACCTTTTTAATGCTATTGTTTTTGAGTCTCCAAGGGCAGAAGGGTCATTCTTTAGTGGAAAGTCAACACAAAATCGCCCTTCCTCATTTCTCTTGGTTGTTTCATTGAAAAGGTTTTCGCAGAAATGCTCTTCCTGAGAAAGACTCTTTTCTTCATGATAGGGTTCTTCAAGCTCCCAAAAACGAGCTAGTTGATTTTGTATATCCAAATTCATGCTGAGATTGCAATGTACAGTTTTTTGATCAGATATAGATGTAGTTCCCGCAATGAGCCAACCAAAAATGCTATTTTGTAGTGATGGATAACCATGTCCAAGATTCATATACCCTTCACGCAAAATAGAATAAAAAATCTCAGCACCTATCAACATATCAACCTCGGAAGGTTTATGAAATTGAGGGTCAGCTAGTACGATTTCTGAAGGTATATTGAGAGCTTTGGAATTCACAAGTCTATACGGCATATTCCCGCATATTTTTGGGATGACCAGACATGAAATAGACTTTTCATAATCAGTATTCAGCGATTGTATTAAAACATTGCATTTTTCGTTAATATTTGATACGGCTTCATTGATACCAACAATTGAAATGTTTATACTATTTTTAGTAAGATTGAGCTTATTACAAAATTTCTCAGTGATTAAATTGGATTGACTCCCAGAGTCAAGTAGGATACGACAAAAATGAGGTCTGCTATATGAATCCAGAACATGTATAATGGCAGTGGATAAAAGCACCTCACTTTCAAACTCTCTTACGGAATCACAACAAGCTACTAATACATTTGAAACAGAGTTTTGAGATTGATTATATGCTGAATGCGATGGTTTTGGATTTTCTTTACAATCTTCTCGATTTGAAGTGGGTTTATCCGCGTGTAATATCGTGTGATGCTTTCCATCACATTTCTTACAATTTGTTGACCGGCAGTCTGAGATTTCATGATTTCTTCGCAGACAGTTTGCGCACAATTTGAGCTGTTTAACCTTGTCTAACTTGGAAGATAGTTCAAGTCCCAAAAACTTTGGACAATTAGTGATATAATGATCAGATTTGCAGAATACACAACTGATTCTGTAAGTGGCAACCAAGGATTTCTGAGGAGGCTTTGATTTGTAAAAATAGTTCGATTGTTTCTGATTGTGCTTTAATTCACTACGAGAGTCCCCATGATTCAATTCAAGTTTTTCTAACAAATCTGCCTTTCCTCTGATAAAGGATTTGAATTCATCTAATGTAGGCAATTCTCCAGCTAATTTGAAAGATTCCCATTCGCGTTCAGTTTTTTTATCTAACTTCAAAGTTAAAAAATATATTATCAATGTATCCCAATGATCAGTAGGCAAATTCAATTGTTTTAAAGCTCTAATATGCTTTGATACGTTATCTGACATTTTACGAAGATCTGTTGAGGATTCGCTACCTAAATTGGACGTATTGAACAAATATTTCAAATGATTGTGCACTAATAAGCGTTTATTGTCATATCTTTCGCATAACAATTCCCAAGCCATTTCATAATTTTCCGAAGAGAATTCGATTGAATGAATCACTTGCTTAGCCTCACCCTCAAGATGAGCTCTAATATAATGAAATTTTTCAATATTATCTAGATCAGATCTTTTGTGAACAAGTGACATAAATGTGTCGCGGAATTCCAGCCAAGAGTCATAGGTGCCTCTGAAAATGGGCAGTTTTATTTTGGGTAATTGTATATTAGGCATGACTCTGGGCTGTGATAATGTTTGATTAATTTGGGCAGGAATCGCATGATTTGCAGATTTAATTGATAAAATAGATGAGGATTCATCAACATATTCATCGTCAACGGGATTCAGAATATGTTTTTTATTCATGATAATGTCTCTTGCGATCGATATAGTTTTGAAATATATTGATTGAAATTTCTCCCGCTCTGGAAGTTGTTCCTCTAAATCTTCAACCTCGAGTTCAATATCACCCTGTACATTTTCGAATTCAGGTAATAATATGTTTTCTTTTTCAACCCTCATTTCTAGTTCAATGATTGTAGCTCTATCAAGTTCGATATCAGGATCTGAAGCAATTCGCACAATGCTGTCAACATATTTCTTGAAAAGCGTAAGCCTAGCCTTGATTTGGCCTCGTTTTTTGTTTAGTTTTAACAAATCCATTTTTTCAACTAGAAGTAGGTCGAAAAGTTATTCAGTGAATACAATATAAAGAAACCGAAAACAGAAACAGAACAAACAGAGGTTGAATGATGATAAAATGAATGGAACCTCTCACTTTTATGCCTCTTGATATGCTCACGCCACTACGGAGGGGAGTCCCGATATTTGGGAACAAGCCTTTCCACCTGCAGTCGACGTTCCAAATTGATGAGATTTAGTTTTCATCCAAGTTCAGCGCAGGAATTGGACGTTTATGGAAGCTTCTGCTTGATCGTTCACTGTAGATCCCGCTCGATTGGACCATTTAATGTTATGTTCAGTGTTTAAGTGGACTGTATTCAAAATCTTTGATGATAAGAGTTTATTTCGAATTCGGTTTTACAGTTCTTTCTTTTCTAGATTCGATTCTATTTATTTAACAAAAAAACATGACATTCATATGACAACTGTCCTCATGGTTACGTCTGTCTCTGGCACACACGAGCAGAATGATACAGTGCGTTTTCAAGTGGAGAAAACTGATAACAGAAACTTGAACATCCATATCGATTTATAAGAGCGAGAAGTAATATTCAAATAGGCACTAATAGTTCAGGGGTAGCTGAAAATACGAGACTATATTGTGTTTTAATGCTAAGCAATGTGCCATCTGATGGCATATATCACGTGATCATCAAGTGTGATTATTTGGTAGTAGAATCAAAGGTTATAACAATTGTTCATTCAATTATGTGACTGATTATCATATGATTATTCGTTTATACAACCGAATATGGTAGAAACATATCTTCGGAGTTGTTCTGGCAAAATTAATATTTCGACACATCACAGTTGGCGTCAAAAACATATCATTTTTGACAGAATGACAGCGCGGGAAAATGAAGGTTGAAATCCCAATTCAAACATAACAATATTCATTGAAGCATGAAATATCAAGGGTAGCGATGGAAAATATGAATAAACAACAATGAATTTAATGACCTGATAAAAACTTACATTATAATGATGTTTACGACGAGTTCTTGTCAAGTCAAGAGTAGCCCCAGACCAGACTAACTTCGGAACCCTCACATCCAATATTTGTATACATCATTTTATTAGATTTGCACGTTTCTCATGAGAGTTCCTTGAACAGTTCTAATAGTACCTACAATGACAACGGATGATTTGATTAACTTTATGTTCATAAAACGATCATGGTTCGAAATTAGTGATATACCGTATGTTCTCGTCGTGAAAATATTATTATTCACAAATTGTCTTTCGATTTCCCTATTGACACTCAGTGACGGATTACAGGATGTTTTTATTAATTGATCTCAAACTCAAAATTTTCATACACGATTTCAGGAGAGAATATCATGTTATATTTATCTATACCAACTGAACAGGAGGCAATAATTATATTGTCTCCGTTCAGAAGAATGCAAACAGATTCTTCGATTTTTATTTTCCGGTTCTTCTCCCAGGATTTTGATATCATTCCACTTTCTGATAATGTTGTCCTTTTAATAAAATCATCGAGAGACTATATATCGAAAGATGAATAATCAAATCATGTTGATATTTTTAACGAGTTTTTAGTTATGGAGATTATGAGGAGAAAAACCGAACAGCCTGATCTACTTGAATTTAAATCATAATATTATGATAATTTGCATTATTTGTAGGATTTTTCATAATGAAACTGTTGCATTATTATATCTGGCGAATGTATGTGAATGGGAATCTTACACTGTATAAATTATAAATGAATGACCTGGCTTGTTCTGTATAAGTATATCATATTATATGTATATAGAGTTCAAGAATCTAATAACTATCAACTCGTTCAACTTGAACTTGACCCTCTTCCAATTTCCTATTTACACAATATAAAATACAGTGACATATTAAGTATTTGTATCGACACAAAACATATATCATATTCCCTACAGAAAATTGCGAATCCAATAATTTATTGAAAAACTCATAAGTGGAATTCTGTAGAGTATACTTCTCCATCGACATTTAGCATGCGCTTTGAATCGATGATTGTGGTCATTAAAAATCCCTAATCATCCTTGGAGCCTATACGGATGATATTCTGCAATTTTTTTTTTGATAATCAGATTTGCTGGTTGGTTCTCACAAAGATAAACTTTCATAAATTACTTCAGATTTTATTAACTCAGTAACTGAGGGATCATCGTCCCATCAATCTTGAGAGTATGAATAAGTTCATTTTCACATGAAAATAATAATTGCATATGCGGCTCATCCATTCAGAGATTATTGTTATTGTATATTATATCAGATTCTCTCATTAGATAATATTAATGAAAGTTGATAGGCATTTGATAATTTGTCTATATTAAGTAGTAGATACTCGGGTAGATCTATCTACAGGGTAAGTCAGAAATGTGTACCGAGCTTTCTGGAGGTGATAGAACATTGAAAAATAAGTTTAGTTTGATGAAGAAACTGATGGCCCAAAATGAAGGGAGATAATGTCCTTCCAAAGTTGATGAAATTGAAATCATTTTCCCGCATAACTTCTTAACAGTAAAAGCTACCAGATTGGTTTTTCCTGCATAAATGTATGTATGTTGATGAAATTAATTTTTCTGATACACTTCCACATTTCTTATATCTTCATAGAGGGTGTTTTCAGAGGGTGGGTCATGATTTTTTGAAGATAGCAGTTTTCCTCGTATTCTTTTTGGTGGAAAAATAGAAGCATCTGATAGAGCGAAAAAAATCACATAAAAACGATACTCTCATCAAAATACAAAAATTGTGACCGTTTTCGAGATATTTGAGTTCTCGTAGTGACGACATGAACTCAGCAGATAAATTCATCAGTAATAATATTTAAGGAGGCCTCGAAATTCTTGGCCGGACACTCTTCTATTCTTCTAAAATTGGGAACGCGAAGAGCAGGACACATCTCGGCATTTTGAATAATCTGCAATTTTTTGAAATCTCAGTTTGCTAAGCAAAAAAAACTAAACAAGGAACAAAATCGATCATGACCAACACAAACTCAAATATCTCGAAAACGTTTTTTTTTTATTCTGATCATAATACCGTTTTTATTTAATTGCTCTCGCACCATCAAATGCTTTAATTTTTTCATCAGAGTCAAAACAGCTATCATATCAGCTGTCATGTGTCACACTTTCAGTTCCTAGGAGTTAGAAGTAAGAGAATCGTCAAATTCAAGTGCTAACTTTGGAACAAAAATGGATTACTTTTGAGTCGATTGCCGAAAAATGTATTTCATGAACCTACATCTATGCAGAAGATTTCAATCTGGTGACTTTAACCGTTTTGAAGTTATGCGAGAAAATTTCTTGGAACAGATGCAGGGTGATAAGAAATCTGATTCTTTAAACACCCTGTATTTTTCACAATTAAATTCTAGTAGATAGTGAATTAAAAGTTGAGATGAGGACATGTAAGCCGTTTTGATCGATAACGAATAGTTTCGACGCAAAAAAATCCTAAAATTGAAAAATCTCGATTTTGAACACCCTATATCTCTGTAATCATTCCTGCTAGACCCCAAGTGTGAAACATTGATGAAATCAGCTCTTCAAGAAGAATCTAAAAATGCAATGAAATACAGGGTGTTTCATTTGAAATAACAAAGTTGCTCTTTGTTTCTGATAGAAGTGACAACACTGTATCGATGAAAACATTTTAGACGGATAGAGAATGTTCAATTATCAATAAAGCATCTCAATTTTCAGAATGTTCTGTCTTTTCGTTCTCCAGATATTTCTAATGGGCCATCCACCGTGGATCACCCTGTATAATTACACAATATGATAAATCACAATACTCCATCGTTCAGTTTTTATCGAAAGTCTGAAAAAACATTGCAAAAGTGCTTCGTGTGCTTCTAACCTAGCCGTTTTACTATTTGTGTTCGATATATTTCAAAATTGTTTTCTTTGCTGTTTTTTTATTTCTTTGCGATTTTTGTCTCCTACTACCTACTTCATTCATTTCACCAATTTCGTAAACATCCTGTATAAATGTATAAAAACTCATCCTTATCTGAAAGTCATTATATTGGCAGTTGAAAAAACCTCTCATTATCATCAATCGAGAATCATCTGCTAGTCATTATTTGTTTGTAAACTCATCAAAAAAATTACTTTCATTCACCCAAATAACTGGATTGAACTCAACTGCCCACCATCTTTTTATGTGTGTGAATCAAGATAGCCGGTGAAGAAGCCTTAGGCAGTAAATGGAGACTGAATAGCAAACTTGAATGATTAGTCATGAATATTATGGCCTATATTTTTCAATCAGATCATTATATATTTTCTTTTATCAAGCATGTATTAGAGGTAGTTAAACTAAGTAATCTTCGCATTAGCAAAATCACCGTATATACTTTCCTATGAAGAAAGTAGAAACAGTTGAAGTAGTCAAATTTGGCATGGTTATTGAATCTGACTATTTCACTCATCACATAATCTGGCCAATCACAAGCCAGAGACAACGTGTGCTTATCGCGAAAATATGAGCAGTCTTTCAATTCTGATTGGTCTGACAGCGTTCATATTTTCAACGGAAAAATATAATTTGCTGACCAAAATTATTTGAGTATGCTGACAGATTTCAATAATTTTTTTGTTTCAACATGTACTTCTCAATGAGTTCTACATTTCTGAGTATCCAACACTCTGATTGCACTACGACACGGCCAACTATGATAAATTGAAAATGCCTAAAATCAGTTAGTAATATCAGGAATTTTTTCAGCGGAAAACTGACATTTTCAACATGTTGAGAACTCTCTCAAATACATGTGGTCAAATTTTTATGTTGATATCATATACAGGGCGTTATTTATTGTCAATTAATTTTTGATGCTTGAAAATAATGAGAAAAGTATAATTAACATCATGATTTCATTCAGATACCACTCAAAATATTGACAATAAATAACGCCCTGTATATGATGTCAACATGCAAATTTGACCAGACGTATTTGAGGGAGCTCTCAACATGTTGAGAATGTCAGTTTTCCGCTGAAAAAATTCCTGATATTACTAACTGATTTTAGGCATTTTCAATGTATCATAGTTGGCCGTATCGTAGTGCAATCATAGTGTTGGATACTCAGAAATGTAGAACTCATTGAGAAGTACATGTTGAAGTACAAAATTTTCGAAATCTATCAGCGATTGAGAAAATACCAAGGTGGTGCTGCTCAAAGTGGGACACACTGTATAGATTTATAGATGCCACCATTGGGATTATTTCCGATCCACCTCTTCAGAGGGGTAGTTTATTCTTGCTGATTTTCGAAAATCCTTGCTGACCGAGCATTTCTGGTCCGTATTTTTTCATCAAATCAACCCCTGGAGGGGTGGATCGAAATAATTCCACTGGTGGCATCTATATAAATCTATATGAGATATCCGAATATGTAATTTGATGGAAGAATTCGAACCAGAAATGCTCGGTCAGCAAGGATTTTTGAAAAACTGCAAGAATAAACTACCCCTCTGGAAGGATGGATCCAAATAGTTCAACTGGTGGCATCCATAAATCTATATGAGATATTGAAATATGTAATTCGATGGAAAAATACAAACCAGAAATGCTCGGTTAGCAAGGAATTTTGAAAAACTGCAAGAATAAACTACCCCTCTGAAGAGGTGGATCGAAATAATTTCACTAGTGGCATGTATAAATATATATTTGATTCTCAAATATGTAATTTGATGGAAAAACACGAATCAGTTTAGCGCAGTCAGAAAGGATTTTTGAAAAACAGCAAGAATAAACTACCCCGCTGAAGGGTGGATCGGAATAATTCCACTGCGGTGGCATCTATATATCTATATAAAATATTCAAATATGCAATTTGATTAAGAAAAAATTCGAATCAGAAATGCTCGGTCAGCATACTTTAATTTTGGTCAGCAAATTATACACCCCCTTTTCAACGATGTAACCGTGGATAGCAAATCAAAGTCTGAATGTAACCATGGATTGCGAAGCAAAGTCTGTCAGTTTGGCATAAAATAATTATGTTTGTAACTCTGTACTTGTCAGAATAATGAATCACTCATTTATAATAAATGCATTTTATGCTTCGTGAACGTGAAGTAGTCTAGCAAAATACCACTCTGTTTTGAATATCAGCAACTGAATTTATCATCTCGAATATTCAGAACATCGGGATATCACTTTTGAAAATTGTATATATCTATATCTACCTGTTTATTTTTCCAATCAGATGCTTGCCTTCGATTTATTGCAATAAAAAAACCTATTTTTTGCGGTGATCACCCTACTGATGAGAATAATAAGCACCTATAGCTGTAAGAAAGATTGGTAATTATTGTAAATATGCCTGGCTGAAAAGCTGTCCCTTATTACATCAGCGGTATGTTGATAACATAATTATACCGATTTAATATATCAGAGAGTTTTGAAACTTCCATGCCGAATCTTCCGCATGCTTTCTATAGAAGTGTTGGTATAGTTTCAGCTGCGCTTCTCTTATGAAAATTTTCCACTTCTCAAAACTTCCCAAAACATTTTCCGAAAATAATGCACGTCCTGAAAAGAGTATAAGTGAAAATTCGAAAAAATTACCAATATTCTAAGAATTTTCATGTAATTGTTGTCTGCAATTCAATTGGATATTCCCAAAACTTGAGAATTCAAGGCCGAAAATCATCGATTCAACTCATTTTTTAACAAGCAGGACTGCATTCCCATTCAGACTCAGTGCACTTCTAACAGAAATACGAGGCTTATGATATTTCAGCAATTTCACTTATCACACAGAACAGTTCACTGATAACATAATATATTGAATATTCCTACCAAGTACACACATTCATTTTGATCAAAATGTTCCCTCAGGGTTAGTGTACAACTGATCTGTTTATTTTTACGAAATTGACCATACCTAATGCTCACTGTGACTGTACAGGGCTATATTAATGTGAACCCCCCTCTATCTCTTTTGTTTGACAATTATTAAAAAAAAAACTCAGAGCTCATTTTATAAAATTTTTCATACAAATTTCACTCAAATATACAGGGTATACAGAAAAATATATTTTTTTCAAATGGAATGCGCTGTATATTTTGATAGATTTGGATTCCTCAATTCATCCTGATTTCAAATATATGATATAAGGGATTCATATCTATCAAAATATACAGCGCATTCCATTTAAAAAGTATATAAATTTTCTAAATTCCCTGTATATTTGAAGAGATATTGCAACACAGTCACTATGATTGGAACCTATATGAAAAATAATTGTATAAAATCTGTATAATTTTTCTTTGATGTGCAAAGCCAAAGAAGATTAAGAGGGGTTCACATTAATGAAACTAGCCCTGTACCTGTTCACTTGAAAATTTTTTGAACATGCTGTGGGTACCCATGTGCCAGAATTCTCATTTTCTTCACTATGGGTACTGTTGTTCCATGGAATTATAAACCATCAGTAAACTGTTTTCTCGGTGATAACATTTTCAACAACAGCATTGATGAAAATGTGTTCATGCTGTGGTTACAGTGTATCTAAATATGTCATATGTCAAGAAATATCTCTTTGCATGCATGTAAATGTATACCTATAAGATATTGAGGACAACATAAACATATCAATATACCTATATAGTAAAAAAGTGCCAACGTGATTCATGAATGGAAAGTAAATTGTTGTCTTCGACATAGCTAGAATATTTCTTCGGATAAGATACTGGTTTGTAGAGGCTTAGATTTGGCCTCTGGCTCTGACTCAAGTTTGCCTATTGTTCGTATACACTGTCTTCGATCGTCTGCTATAGGCTTTTATTATAGTTTGCGACAATGAATGTTAAAATTTCTTTGTTGAAACCGATGATATTTTCCGAGCAAAAATTTTCCACTGAAAATGTCACACCTAACACTTGTACATTTAGACCAATAATTAAAGGCCTGTATTTGCGTCGATACCATGAAATCTAAACAAATTTCTAGAAATGTTTTCCTTCTACTTGGGAGAAGTAGCATGAAATTACACTGGGAATTTATTACAATTATTGGTGAGATGACATTTACATTTAACTTCAGATGACGTCGAGTTCATTCCATATTTTCGAAAGTTTCTTGTAAGAAAATATATTTCTATCAATTAAGCTGAATGAATCTATAAACAACTGAGAGATTGGGGTATTATCGACTTATTTTTTATTATTTCATTGAACTAAAGTCGTTTGATCATATTTTATTTAACCTAATTGTTATGTTATTTATTGTATAAATAATCAGATATTAATTTGAGACGTTTATTGACTGATTGAGCTACATGCATGTCAAGTATCTACTGACAATTCCCTATCTCCCTAGCAATACATGACGAATACCAGTTATATACAGAGTCTTGATCTATCATCATAACACGCTCTTTTCTGAAGAAATGAAATGATTATTATTTCAACAAACAATATTATGAACACTAAATATTAACACTAAATATTACTAATATCTATAGCTAGTACTAGGCTTGTTAACATCAATTTCGGAAGCGCAAGAAAATCGTGGTGGCTTAACAATTTGCCTACCACTTCTGGTTACCATAACATTCGTATCATTTCCACATTCAGACTCTAGGTCATGTCGTATTGTATTCCCACTAACAGAATGATTATTTCGTTCAATATCAGTTCCAACAGCAGCTGATGGTATGGTTGCATTAGCTTTCATCAGATGTTGTCGATTTCTACAATATTCGGCCCCATCAGGTGTTTTGATAATATATGACCTAGGAGACTGCCCTTCATGAACAACAGTTGCAGGCAACCATGGAGATGATGGCATTTTTTTATACATCACTTCATCATTTTCTCTCAATGGTGGAAGTGATTTTGTATGTTGATCATAATGAGATTTCATTTTGTTAGTATTACTCTCAACTTTACTATTATATTCATCAAAATCAATTACTTTTGGCTTCAAAATATCTTCACTGACAGGAAGTTTCATTCTGAGACAACGAGACATGAGTAATTGAGCAGGAGAAAATCCACAGCTCAGTGCGGAATTTCTATATTGCAATAAGCCTATATAGGGATCTGTTTTCGATTCACGGCATTTATTAAAAATATTTTTCACGATTCCTACCATACGTTCAACTAAACCATTACTTCTTGCATAATTAGGACTTGAAGTATAATGAATAATATCCCATTCCTTGAGAAAATTGTTAAATTCTAATGACGAGAATGGTGGACCATTGTCAGAAATGATAATGGAGGGAATACCGTGTCTTGCAAAGATAGATTTGAGATTAATAATTACTTCTTTGGCAGTAGTTATTTTCATGGAAGTTATTTCGAAATATTTTGAGAAATAATCAACTACAAGCAGATACGTTATATTTTCATAATGAAAAAAATCCACTGCAACTTTCTGCCATGGATAATTTGGAATATCATGAGGCAATAAGGGTTGTTTGGGATTAGCATTTCGAAATTTTAAACAAGAAGTGCACTGCTCAATTTTATTTTTTATATCTACACTAATGTTTGGCCAATATATCGAATCTCGAGATAGTCTTTGACACTTTTCAATACCCAAATGACCCTCATGAATAATATCTAACATCTGGCTACGCAAACTTTCAGGAATCACAAGTCTGTGATTTTTAAAAATCAAACCATCAATCGTATGAATATCGTCACGAACATTGTAATAATTCTTGACCGATGGACTTACTCCACTTTTAGACTTTGGCCAGTCACTGAGACAATAATTTTTTATTATTTGCAAATCTAAATCTTCCAAAGTAGCCTTTTTTATTTCTTCTAGCTTAGTAGGTGAAACTGCTAAATTGGAAACGAAGAAATTCATATGAATACGTAATTCTTCCTCTAACGAATCATCCAGATCAGCTGGTTCAACAGGTGCTCTACTGAGAGTATCTGCTATGAAAAGATTTTTACCAGGAGTGTAAATAACTTCTAAATCATATTGTTGTAAACTCAGCATCATACGTTGAAGCCTCGATGGTACATTCAACAAAGGTTTATCGAACAATACTACCAATGGTTTGTGATCGGTTTCTACAACAACTTTCTGTCCATAGATATACTGATGAAAACGTCGACACCCAAACTGAATTGCAAACAATTCTTTTTCAATTTGCGCATATTTCATTTGACAATCTGTTAATGACTTTGAAGAGAATGCAATTGGGCGATTATTTTGCATTATCACTGCTCCAACTGCAAATTTTGAACTATCAACAGACAACTTTAATGGAAATTTTTGCTCATAATATGTTAGCACAGGTACATGACAGATTATTATTTTCAGCGAGTCATATTCTTTTTGATGTGAATCTGTCCAATGCCAAGCAATATTTTTTTTCAATAATAAACGAAGATTATAAGTTTTATCCGCCAAATTCTGAATGAATGTTCCAAAGTAGTTGACCATACCTAAAAATCTTCTTACTTCTGCAACATTTTGAGGAATAGGTAAATCCAAAATAGCATTAATTTTTTTAGGATCAGGACTCATTCCTTCAGAATTGAATACTTGGCCTAAATACTTCACTTCTGAAGCCTGAAAATTACATTTTTCCGCATTGAATTTCAAATTGACATTTCGAGCTCTTTCTAATACTCTTTTTAATATTTCATTATGCCCTTCAATAGTATCGCTATATATTAAGATATCATCGATGTAAATTGTAACACCTGGTATATCAAGAAATAAATCTGTCATTACCTTGTGGAATATTTCTGGTGCGCATGACACTCCGAACGGAAGACGAAGAAATCTATAACGTCCAAAAGGCGTTCCAAATGTGCACAACTTGGAACTACTTTCATCTAACTTAATCATCCAAAATCCTGACTGAGCATCTAATGTTGAAAAATATTTTGCCCCTTTCAACTTCACACGAATTTCCTCAACAGTTGGTAGTGAGTAATGACAGCGCTTGATCGCCTTGTTCAGATTTCTTGGATCCAAACAAAGTCGAATATTTTTATTTTTCTTTTCAACGATTACGACGGAATTGACCCATTCTGTTGGTTCATCAACTTTAGTTATAACATTTAGAGACATCATTCTTTCAAGTTCAGCTCTCAACTTATCCATCAACATGAATGGAATCTTTCTTGGTGCATTCACGACTGGAATTACATTTTCATTAACTGATATATGGCATTCACCTGGTAGACATCCTAATCCTTTAAACGTATCTTTATATTCATTTACAATCGATTCACTAGAAATATTGTAGATTCTTTTGATCAATCCCAACTCCTTACATGTTGGTAATCCCAGAATTGACTGACAGTCGATATTGGCAATGACAAATTCAACAGATACAGATAAATCATTATTGAAGATACAATCAATTTTTGATGTACCTATAATCGGAATATTTTCACCCGAAAATGATGTTAACTTTACAAAGCTAGACCTAATATCCTTATTCAAATCTAAACCTTCGAAAGTTTTTCTCGAAATAACATTCGCCTCTGCCCCTGTATCTATGTGAAAATTTAGAATTTTTCCCCCAATTGTTACTTGTACCAACCATGCCTCATCGTTTTTTTTTGCATTTTCACGACTTAAAGATCTTATAACTAAAAAATCATCTTGATTGTCATTGATATCTTGATTTTCTTGAACATTATCTACACCTACACATTTGACATTTTTGTTAAAGAAACAACATCTTGTATAATGACCTACCCTTTTACATATACCACAAGTGACACCTTCAGCTGGACATCTCGATCTATGAATTTGGTTACAACGTGTGCAAGTAATATTCTTATTATTAGCAGGCGATCTCATCAGTGGACTCTTTATTGCATCATAATGAGATTGACTCGATGTACCTGCCCGATTCCCTGCCTTGAAATTATTATGGTATTGTGGACTTGAATTGACTCTGCAGACAAATGCTTCTGATTTGGAATCAATTTGCTTCGCTTGAAGTTGAGTAAGCTCCATACTTTTCGCTATTTGCACCGCTTTTTCTTGAGTTAAGTTATCCTCTTGCAACAGCTTCTCTTTAATATATTTATTAGAAGATCTCAAACCGATGATGAATATGTCTCTGATGAGACTGTCTCTCAATGTGTCTAGTTCGCAAGTGAGACTGAGATTTTTGAGAACGGTTACGAACTCATCAATATTCTCATCAGGTCCTTGAACTCTTGTTAAGAAGTTGTGTCTTTCTATTGTCAGATTTGTCTTTGGTTGACAATGGTTCGCAAACTTACTCACTAAGTCATCATACTTGCAGGTATCCATGTCAACATCAAACGAATTGAAAATTGCAAGTGCTTCATTCCCAATGTAGTGAAGAAATATAGCTACTTTCCTAGAATCTTGTTCGTTTTCATATCCACTCGCTCTCAGATATATTTTGAAGTGCTGGTACCATACCTTCCAATTGTGTGAGAGATTGCCATCGATTACCAAAGGTTGAATAGAAGAAGAATTCAGTTTTGTTTTCTTTTCATTTTCTGCTGCAGATGATGATCCTGTAGATGCCTGCTGATGACATTGTTCTTGACTGACTGGCATTTTCGTTTTCTATTGTGTGTTCTTTTTTACTTTCTTGGACTTGCTATTATATTTTCTTGTATTTCTTTACTTCTGACACCATGTTATGTTATTTATTGTATAAATAATCAGATATTAATTTGAGACGTTTATTGACTGATTGAGCTACATGCATGTCAAGTATCTACTGACAATTCCCTATCTCCCTAGCAATACATGACGAATACCAGTTATATACAGAGTCTTGATCTATCATCATAACACTAATAACATTTCGTAAGCAAATTTAATTGATGCCGACTAGTATCCACTTCGAGTTTCATGTGAGATAATATATTTTTACCAGCTTTAGTGAAATGATTTTCTGAAAGACTGAGAAATTGGGCTACTATCGATCTATTTTTTATTTATTTGTGTAACTAAAGTGAATTAACTGTGTTTTATTTAACCTAACAATGTTATGGATATGAATTATTTTAATACTATATACATACTGCCGAGTTCCTTGTTACAAAATATATTTCCACCAACTTTAGGAATGAAATTAATCACAAGAATACTAGTATAAAGTACCACAGCTGCCTTATTAATATTTTGTGTACCCTAACTAAAGCGTTACCATAATCTCGATGGTAACGACTAAAGTCGGTATTTTGTATTTTATTGAGCGTAATCCCATAGTATTTTTTTAAATTTCGGAATGAAAGGACCCCGCACCGCTATAGGGGGGAAATTGGCTTTCGGTGAATTTTCTCGAATTTTGGATATATCGTTATAGAACCTGTGATGCTGATCAGATGTGCCAATTATCAACGCTCTAAATTCAATAGTTTGTATTATACAGGGTGCTGAAGTTCACTTTTTCAAAATTTCGAATGGCCATTGTGAAGTTTCCTTTTTGAATACCAAAATCAAATCGACTACATTTTGTTCGTCCATGTGGCCGGTGAAAATCCACTATAGAGTTCAATGATATCTGCACGTACTCACGATACACAGAGTTGGTCCAAAAATAGCAAATGTTCCAATTATTTTCGAAAAAGTGAGCGGTTGGAATCAATTCATTTTTGTACATTTCGTTGTGTACTAATATCAACATCGAGTCATGATAATTACATCTCTTGTATCCAGACTATATATTATACACAAGATGTTCGAGTTTCCATGAAACCGCACCCGTCCCTGATATCCATATCCATCGAATGATTGGAATCCTGTAAAACTTGGTGAGGAAGTTGATAATTCGTGATGACAATATTTTATGCGATACCTGAATCATACAGGGTGGTTCAAAAAGTAGTAGTGGAGTTTTCTTGGAGTTGACGTACTCAGGATTTCTGTCTTGGTTCTCAATTGCTCTGGAGTACGTTAACTCCAAGGAAACTCCACTACTACTTTCTCAACCACCCTGTATGATTCAGGTATTTGCATAAAATATTGTGATCACGAATTATCAACTTTCTCACGAAGTTTTACGGGATTTCAATAATTCGATGGATATGAATATCAGGACGGGTGCGGTTTCATGGAAACTTGAACATCTTGTGTACAATATGTAGTCTGATTCAAAAAATGCAATCATCATGAATCGATGTTGATATTAGTATACTACGGAATGTCCAAAGATGAATTGATTTCAACCGCCCACTATTTCGGAAATAATTGGAACATTTGCTACTTTTGGACCAACTCTGTATACCGTGAGTACGTGCAGATATCATTTAACTCTATAGTGGATTTTCACCGGCCACATGGACGAACAAAACGTAGTCGATTTGATTTTGGTTTTCGAAAAGGAAACTTCACAATGGCCATTCGAAATTTTGAAAAAGTCAACTTCAGCACCCTGTATAATACAAACTATTGAATTTAAAGCGTTGATAATTGGGACATCTGATCAGCATCACGAGTTCCACGATATATCCAAAATTCGAGAAAATTTACCGAAAGCCAATTTCCCCCCTATTGCGGTGCGGGGTCCTTTCCTTACCGAATCTCACACTAGCTTCAATTAAAAACAGGAAATTCTCTCTGGAACACGAACATTTAGAAAATTCTTCCTCTTCTGTGACTCGAGATATCTTGACACGGTGACCTCTTTCCTTTCAGACTGATTGCGGCAGGTCAAAGGTCGGTGCTGGACGCCGAGCAGGTGGTTTGGCAGCTGGTGAAGCTGCTGGCTTCGCACGACGACCCCACGCTGAAGACGAAGGTGGCTCGGCTGGCGAGGGCGCTACTGGAGTATCACCCGGAATTCCAGGCGTTGATCTCGACGAGGAAGAAGGACCTGGAGCAAGCAGTGCAAGGTGAGAGTTCGTTAGGAAAAATATGAAATATTGTGATATAAACAAACCGAAACCGAAATGTTACCAGCGGCGTTTGATGAAAGATTCAATTCACTGGGTCAGGACAAAGCAATGAGTCAAGTCTCGACTCCAGATAGTATACCGTGCGAGAAAATGAAACAAAAACTTGCTGATACTGCAGGTGAACGTGAACTACGTTGCATGCAAGGTTTTAAGCTCTCTAGCGACTTCATACAATTTCCGCGATAGCTGTTCAGCATTATCATATCCTTCATACAGCAGCAATCTATATTGAAAAATATGGTGAAACCTTTGCCGTGGCACTTCATATCTCCAAGGTTATGGCTTGCCTTCCCAGCTATGTTCTCTGCTAGCTAGTTTTCTCTCAAACAGGTATCTCCATGTAGTGCTCGACGGAGTTTCATCTGACTCTCTTATCATAAATGCTGGTGTTCCGCAAGGATCAATTATAGCACCATCACTATGTCTACTCCATATCAACGATTTGTTGGAAGCAACTTCATGTTCAGTACACAGCTTCGCGGATGATAATACCCTCCATACCGCCTTCTCTTCCAGGGCTCCAATACCATCCAGGCAAATCAGAAGCGAACGAGGGAAAAATGTTGACAATATAAATATGGACTTGGCAACAATTCTAGAATGGGGATCCAATAACTTGGTAGATTTCAATGCAAACAAAATATAATCATGCCTTTTCTCGGGAAAATCACGTGAGATCAATTGCAAAGAGTGCATCCCAAAAACTTGGTTTTCTGTTTCGGGCCAGGAGCTATTTCACTTCCAGTCAGTTGCTTATGATCTATAAGGCACAGATCCGACCTGTCCTGGAATACTGTTCCATATTTGGAGTGCAGCACCCAAACATACCCTGAAACTGTTGGATTCTGTCCAAAAGAGGACAATTCGTCTCGTGGGTGATGCCTCGCTCACAAACTCACTCACTTCTCTGGAACACCATAGACAAGTTGGCGATCTGGCCCTATTTTATAGATATTTCCATGGAAGATGCTCTTCTGAAATATCAACAATTGTTCCTCCATTGGCAGTCCCCGCGAGATTAACCCGTCGAGTTGAGGCTTTGCACTCCTTCGTGGTCACTTTGGAGACCTGCAGAACATCTCTTTCCAAAGACTCGTTTATCCAATGAACAGCGAGACTCTGGAACACACTGCCAAGGGAGGTGTTCCCCAAGGCATATAACCTTCAGAAATTTAAAAAGAACACCAATTCCTACCTTATTTCACTTGGTTCTCACGATGTTCTCTTAACATTACAGGATATCCCTTTTCGTGGGAACAGGAACATTAAAAAAATGCCTGGTGATGATTGGTCAGTCACATGAATATATCACAGTTACTGATATTTCAGGTCCAGGTTTACTCGTTGTATTTCAATTGAATCGGCTTTTACTTGATGAAAATTCATTATAACAATGGGTATACACCGCAGAACTCAAAGACCAGTTCTGTGGTATACACCTAACCTAACCTGAGTAATAATCTCCAGAGATTCACTTTTGCACACGTTTTATTTATTTTATTTCATAAAAAAATAACATCTACCTACCTACAAGGATTACCTATACACCACTTTTGATATTGCCTTATTTAATAATTATTATTAATAGAATAACCGTATATTGAAATGTCATGATATTATCACGCATATGGTGTGTATTCAACGGGTAATTATGAAATTACAGTTGTTACCAAAGAAATAGTGCTTATGGATGGATATCTGCAGTTATTTCATGAGTCATTCGTTTGTTGAAGATATATAGGTATCTTAATCGTAAATATCTTTTTTTTGTCAACATTTCAAACGTCTGGCAACAAATCTGTCTGTAGGTTAATGGCTTGATCGATTATTATTGAGTTGTAGGTATATCATACTCGATATCATACCTTCGATTTGTTATTGTTGTAAATTGTAACTAGTCTAGTATGGTATTCAATTCATTTGAAATGAATCGGCAAAATGAAGATGAACTGGGTATTATCTCATTTTAGAACTCACAAGCAAAATTTTCCTTTATAATTTCAGAATTTCAACATGACACGAAAATCATACGAATGATGAAACACAAGAAATAAAACAATTCCATCTATCTGGATGTATAGGGTATATCCGTATATTTTGTCCCCTACACTCAGCTTCAACTATATGATGTGAAAAAAACTTCGGATTTAAGGAGAGACTTGTACAGTCGTCTTCAGAGAACATGTCGCACATGGACGGTGTCAGCTCTCTTGATCTCCGCTGCAATAAGAGCGTTCATACCGTCCAACCGCGACATGTTCACTGAAGACGAGTGTACATAAAATATTCTAGTTTTTCCTAAATCCTAAATAAAAAATGAGAATATGAGTACGTGCCAGAGCCAGATTCAGGAATCGTAGGTACTTACTTTTATATTGTAATTGTAAATATGATATTAATTGGTATTCTTCAATGGTATGAAACAGAGAACATATACAGTGTGTCCCGCTTCACATGAATTATCTCCGTTAGTAATAATGCGTTTCTTGAAATTTTAGGGGTAATTGCATTTTAGAGAAATGAAGTATTTGGCATAGAAAACAATTGTTATTTAAAATGCGCGTCCGATATAGGGGGGTAAAAAGGCTATAGAATTTTATGAAAAAGGATTATTAGAGGGCTTAGTCCACATTACTTTTATTATCAGATTCACAATCAGCATCCCCAAAAACCGCAAGATTCACATTTTCAAAATTTCAAAACCTGATTTTGGGAGAAAACATATTTTGAGTATTTTTCAATAAGTTCTTTATGTGTAACTGATGGGGTATCAAAATAACGAATTACATTATTTCAGGAAAGGAACGGAGTTGTTTGAAATGCAATAGGATTAGGGCATTTGGTGAAATGAAAAGTTAGAAATGAACAAACTATTAGGAGAAAAATTCTGTTGAAATCAGCTCTAGATATTTGGAAAATATGTATTAAGGAGCTCTCGGGGATGCTGAATCTAATTCTGGTAGGAAAAGTTATCTAATATCAGCCCTAATATCCTTTTCCCTGAAATTCAAGCCTTTTTTACCCCCAACACCGCACGCCAATGGTAAATGAAACGGTTCACACTAGGTATGCCAAATACTTATTTCTTCTATCATTTCAAAATTTCAGGAAAATCGCACAATTAATAGCTGAGATATTTTAGGGTGTATTCATGAAAAGCGGGACACACTGTATAATTTGCATTTGTACAATAGTAAAAAAATATCGATCACCTTTATACCACTTGAATCACGTCTTTCGTCTTCAAATAATTTAGAAAGTGTATAGCATGCACGTTCTGTTTTAATGTTGAACGATAATGTGAGATGAAAATTGCTGTAACATTATCTGCAAAAATGGCTGTAACCGAAGAGGCGAAAGTGACTTTTTCTCTGATAAATTTCAGTGAGAAGGAAAGTGACGTTCTCATAATTATTCATGCATTCAATTATAATATGCACCTATATATTATGACTTGATGTGTTCTAATAGAATGACTTACCTTTAATCATAATTATTTAGAAATGAATCGGCGAGAACAATAATTATTATTTATAAACAATCCTAACACTTAACATTTCTGGATTCTAAATAAGTAGGTATATTCATTGAATTGAGCCTGATGTCGGTATGGTCTTATAAAAAGCACTGTAAGTTGTTAAACCGCCATTTTCAAATGATAATGCTTGTCTGAGAGTTCTGAGACGAATTTTCCATTTGAAACTGAGCTTACTAATTTCTATTTCTACAGTGCCTACGCAGATTTGAAGATTTTATCGTTGTCTATGTACACTCATTTCACAAGACTAATAAGTCTAGTCAAGTTTCAAAACGCCTAGAATTTACTACTGTCGAATCACAATCAATCTCAAACGACTAAATTAGTAATATCTCACAGATAAGTTGTTTATACCAGTAGAAGCAAGCACTATTTGACACATGGGGATATAGCTCAGTGGTAGAGCATTCGACTGCAGATCGAGAGGTCCCCGGTTCAAACCCGGGTGTCCCCTAGTTTTTTTTGTTTTCCTTCTATGACGAAATAATTGTTTTTGGGGATCTCTACATTAAATACAGTTTATCATATATAGAATTATTACCGATACAATGATGGCGCATATACAGACTACACTGAAGTAAATTGGCGAATGATGTCAATGGAAGGTTTCTTGAAATTTCTAAATTATTTAGAGAATCACAACAAAATTTAATATTTCGTTGAATGATATACGTAGTGGCGATCTTTGGTTCCAACAGTTCCTGTCGAAATCTGAGATTCCAATTATTCTAATGAAGTTTCATCGCCTTCATTCGTAGTTTCTTCCAATTGTCGTTTTCTTCACGAAAATACTACAAATTTAACATACACAATTTCACTGTTGTTAATTATACTATGATTTTTATTATTTCATTCGAATGGGAAACTATATTAATCAGTATTCACCATATCAGAATCGTCATTACAGGTGGACTCGGTGGAGTACAATATCAAATAATATCAATAGGATAAGTATTCCCCTATTTTGCTGTTTTTTTTTGAAGGGCTCCCGGAAAAGAGGATGGCAGTCGTCAACTGAGCCTTTCTTCGCATCCTATTCGATTGTATTATGGAAAAACGAAGTTTCAAAGCATTATCCAGAATGAAACACAAATTCCCACCTACAGCAACCCATTCGAATTAAATATATTGGCAAAAATTGTAGTGATTTAATCTCATTAGAGGTAAACTTCACACCTACTTATACAGGGCCCGCAGAACATAAACTTATCGTGAGATTGATAGAAAGAAAATTGGGGAAAATGTATTTTATTTCGATAGACATGCCGTTTTTTATAATTACCTACGACAATCGACACGCGAAGGCCTCAGTTAGCTGACGTCACGAGCTGTTCACTACGAGCCTTCAGGCCTTGTAAGTATCGGTTGAAACGATCGAACATAGTAAAACAAAAGCAATTTTGTGTTATATATATCCGTAGAAAAAATTACATTTCCGTCTCTAACTATTATTTTTACAATGGCAACCATTTTTTGACAAGCAATTTCCGAAAAATGAATTAATTGACGAATCCAACTATACTATTTTTGGATGTATGACAAATTGACATTCATCGTACAGGACGTGACTAATGCCACGCCAAACATTGAATTACATAGGGAAAGATACACTTTCATTAGTATTCGCAGAGATTATACACTCCGCATCTCTGGTATTCGTGTATACGTATCGATGCATTAGCATCACAGTTCAAAAGTAGTTGTTTTTGCACCGTCCCTCCCATCTATCATTGTTGTTCATTTACATGTACATTTGTAGAAATGAATTTGAGATTGTTTGTATTAATAATTCCAGAACTACGTCATTTGACAGGTTGCTGAGGTGCAAACATTGTATTTTGACAAGATTTGTCATATGAAACCAGAATAAGTGGGATCGTTTTCCTTGGAATCCGAGTTGGAACCCGAAAGAATGTCATAATTTTGTTTGGTGGAACTGTTATTATATTGTGGATATGGCAGGGATGGCCAGGGCTATGCTCATCAAAGGTCACCTAACAGATAGTTTGTGTACCCCTCAAGAAACCATGTCAAAATCACGTGTTTTAGAATGGTCAATTCATTTTCTTTTCCGATATTTACTTTCAGGTCTCGGCTGCCACGGTCTCACCCCCGACGTCACTGGCCTGACGCATCTGCACGCAGCCATCAAAACCGAACTCAGCCGCCATATTGATTCCTACAAGAGCGCCCTCCACCGGCTGGACGAGCTAGGACTGCCGTCGACGGACAACAAGAAACCTGTAGACGCGTCGCACCAGCGCCTGCTGGGATTGCGGCTGTCCGAGGTGCAGCAGCGGCTGATCGATAACAAGACGCTGCTCACGATCCTGGACAAGCCGGCGTTGAAACAACTGGACTCCCTGGTTGAGACACTCGCCACCAGGGTGCAGAGCGATAAAGAGGCGCTGTTTTGCGTGTCACAATTGAAAAGGTGTTTTTTCCGTTAGGCTATAGGCAAAGTACTTCCTCTAAACTACACTCACTGGCAAAAAAAACAGCCACTGTTGCAAAACTGGCAAGTGATAGGCCGATTACGTATTAATAATAAATCTCAGGTGTAGGGTGTCGAAACTGAGAGAGGAATAATCAGTGGCGTAACTTCATATTTTGGCACCCCCGGCCAAAATCATTTAGGGCCCCCTCGAGACAAACCTTTTCAGTCAGAAATCCCTTCTTTCCATGAACTCTTAGTTATATTGAATAACCAACGAGCTTCACAATATACGCTTTATTTCCTTTATTGTGAATGACACAACCATTTTCTTGGAATAATTTGCCCAGCATGACTTTTCTGTGAATAATAGAAATCAGAGAGACTCTTCTTTTGGTGAATTTATATCTGGCTGAGACGGGCCATCTTTTTGGTTTTTTTTATCGCTTGGAGCGCACGAAAGGGAATCCCTATAATGTTCAAAGAACATCGTGCGTTCCTAGGGAGGATAGGGACAGGAGGTAGGTATTGGAATTTTTTTTGAACTTTTGGAGATTATATGTTGTCGGGAATACTTCTATGGATGAAGGAGTCTTGGTAAAGTGGTGTTCGACATTTTTATCGTGGTGCT
Source organism: Phaedon cochleariae (assembly GCA_918026855.4). Lineage (NCBI taxonomy): Eukaryota > Metazoa > Arthropoda > Insecta > Coleoptera > Chrysomelidae > Phaedon > Phaedon cochleariae. The sequence goes on from OU896708.1 coordinate 61,237,672, forward strand.
CAATTCTCGCCCACTGAAATTGCCTTTATCACAAGGAAATAATTCTTTAATTAATACATCCAGTGATGAATCATCTGACTCAGTTCCATCTCCAGGAGTTCTCGCATTCAAGTCAAGTATGGGCTCCTCGTGGATTTCAGATAATATAATACTTTTTATGTTCACAATATCTGTACCTACAGTTTCGAATGCAGTAGTAGCAGAAGTCTCGTAAGCTAGTGAATATTTCTTTTAGGCTCTGATAGGAAAACGCAGTTACATTTTGGGGCAAATCATCTGATTTGTCCTCACTATACACGTATATTGAAATAATAATCATATTTTTATTTTATAGAAACGAGGAGAGAAAATCCCAAAAATCTGAAATAATAGTTGATCTTCCATAATGATTGCAGAGTCAACATCCATTCCTGTTTCAATCATCATACTCTGCTACTACTTGATGGACATTCATCATAATATTCAACTGTATTATCCGAAACAGTATAGTAGTATTCGTAAAGAACGTGGTAATCTTGGAAATTTTACATTCTCATCATCTAACTTTTGTTTCCTTCTTTTTTTTTGAAGCACCACTAGTTTTAATCCAGTTCTCCATTTGAAATAATTGGCTTGTATTGCCGATTTCACACATCACCCTGGACCTACACCAAAAAAAACATGCCTACACTATTCGCAGAAATGGAAAAATTATTTCTGTGGCATATTCATGATTAAAAATATTCATGTATCAACCAATTTGGCTGAGTCCTTGCTCTGGTTGGTGGACCCAGGGACCCAGGGCCCCCTCCGAGGAACGGGCTTCCCGCAACCGCAGTGTTTCGCGGTATAATAGTTACGCCACTGGGAATAATCAGTGATTACTTCTGATATTTTGAAGTAAATTTTTATCTGAAAATATCTAAAAAGGACCTGGCACCAATAATCTTAGTATAATATTACTGTCTAAACCAAAAGGTTCGCTTCTTGACTACTCATATACACTATTTCGAACTAAGAAAACAGAATCGGATTACGCAAAGATTAACATGAAGCGAAACTCTCTTTCTTGCAATTTCTTCCACACTAACATCAAGGCTCAACAAAAAAAAACTCTCCTGAGTACCGGACTGAAACACACGCAAATTTAGGACTAGAATATGGATGCAGGCGACATCTATTTTTCGGAAGAAGAGGCAAAAAGTTTGAATGAAAAGATTACTAAGACATTAAAAGTAAAGAGTATCGACATCTTGCCCTGCAACACCACCAGAAGAATTAACAAAATTTTTCGCCCCGTATTCAGGAGACCCCTTTGAGGAGGCCGTAGCTCCCTTAGTAGCCATTTTTCGACTTATGTTAATTGGAACTCTTCTTCCTAATTTTGGTCGAAGAATTGCCCTGCAACACCACCAGAAAAATTAACAGAATTTTTCGCCCTGTATTCAGGAGACCCCTTTGAGGAGGCCGTAGCTCACTCAGTAGCCATTTTTCGACTTATGTTAATTGGAACTCTTCTTCCTAATTTTGGTCGAAGAATTGCCCTGCAACACCACCAGAAAAATTAACAAAATTTTTCGCCCTGTATTCAGGAGACCCCTTTGAGGAGGCCGTAGCTCCCTTAGTAGCCATTTTTCGACTTATGTTAATTGGAACTCTTCTTCCTAATTTTGGTCGAAGAATCTGCTACTGACGTATGGCTTTATCTCTATTCTCTCGGTCCAATATCCGAATCATTATGCACAAAGGTATATAATATGCCATGGACAATCGACGGCATTTGAACAAATGTCAATTTGACACTTCTGTCATCATGAATTAATTGATTTGTATATTGTGTAACTGTTACGAGTAAACAGAAAACAAAATCCCTTGGTGAGGAAGTGCCTGGTTGCCAAGTTGTATCGGGGTCAGTAAAGCTGAAATCAGTTGTGAAAAAAATAATGCTATGGCAACCGTTGTCATGGTAACAGGTAAACAAAATTCAATATTTTATTCACGAATTAAATATTGTAAAGTTTCGGAGCATCGGCTGGGGATAGTCCTGCACGATTCGCTGTTGCGTTCCAATTGACAGTGCTGCTCCTAAAGTGGCGCATGGAGTTAGTAACAAAGCCTACACAGAACACGCAGAAAGATATGATGATGTGGTTGTGAGCATCAGAGAAGAATTAGGACGGTGTATGTAGGTGGGTGTGGAAAACTACCAGCTGAGCGTGAGAGCGGGCCAGCTGCTTAGTAGACCTCGGTCTCGGGGGTTAACGAGGATAGTTAGCAGGCCTACCACTGCGCATATGGTAGTGAGTACATTACTAGTCTACAAAACACAGCTGAAAAACTCTGAAAGAGAGCTGATGGGCGGTGCCTGAAAAGGATGTTAGCCAGCTCTCTTGAGCGAACCACATCAGTCATAGAAAACACTTGGGGTTTGCAAAAAGGTCCCATTGGGGACTAGTTGCTGACGTGGAAACGTCCCATACCAGTACCAGTACCAGTACTCACCACGGGAATCGGAATTTTGTTCACTCGTTACCATGACGATCGTTGCCATGCCAATAGTTTTTCCATAACTGATTTCAGCCAAACTAACCCGATATAACTTGGCAACCACGCATTTCCTCACCACGGGAATCGGGTTTTTGTTTACGCGTTACCATGACAATCGTTGCCAAACGAAACTTGAGCCCGACCTGAAATAGAGAAGTTTTTGAACGAAGCTTCCGATGGAGAGTACTTTTTGATGAAAGTGGCTTTGATAATGGGGATTAGCGGTGCTTGTAGATGCAATGAATTGGTCGATTTGAAAATAGAAAATATTCAGGACAAAGGGAAATATTTTTGCCAGACACTAAAACCAAGAAATCGAGGAGTTTCTTTGAAGAAGGATTTCCAGTCAACCCGATCAATTTGTGTAGAAAATACCTGTCTGTGAGACTGTGAGGCCAAATATACTAGTTCTAACAGGTTTTTTTATTTTTTACAAAAATGGGAGGTGTACCAGCCAGTGTGTGGGAATAAATACGTTGTCGAAGATACCTTCAAGAATTGCAAAGTTTTTGAACTTGAAGGAACCAGCGCTCTACACCGGCCACTGCCTGAGTAGGTCTTCGGCACCTCTTTTGGCCAATGCAGGGGCTATCATGACTACTTTGAAGCGTCACGGAGGATGGCAGTCCTCGATGGTAGCAGAAGGATACCTAGAAGAATCGGTGCATAACAAAATAAAAATTGCAGGAAAATACAAGGTTCTAATGTGTCGGCGTCTTCCAGCATTATCAGCAGCTGAACCGATATGGGAGCATCTGGTTCCAATGAACCAACTAATTTTACAATTACTTCAAACGCGAATAAACCGTTAGCGTTTTCCTTTAATTTCAATATCAATGTGAATCCTGCCTGTAATAGTAGTATATAAATAGAATACTCACTAGTGAGTTATGGATTATAACACACTAGTGTGTTATTTGATAGTTCACTTGTCTAAAATGACATTGATTATGACAGTCATAACTGTCATGTGTTAAATAATGTGATAAAATGACTAATATCATCCGCCTTTCCAGACTCCAGCAGGTGGGCCGCGAGGACGTGCCTGTGGCGGCCATATTGATGTCCTTCTCTAAGGGCTGCAGCGCCCTCTTGGACCTCATGCAGATCCCACACAGCCCCTGTCACAGCGACACGGGATACCACTCGGGAGCGGAACAGGACCAGGACGTTGGGTGAGTCAGGGCAGGGGCGGATCTTCATAGTACCCTCCAATTTATATATAGCGAGAATTCGGAAGTTTTCCTCGAACGAATTATCATAGAATTAATATTCAACTATCTAGTATTACCAACGTAGGTGATCCATAACTTACAGTGGAGGTGATATAAATCAGGAGGGGTGAAAGAACTTACAGTCACAACTCCACCACATAAACTTTTTTTAAATAATGACCAACGGTCATGGATATAAGTAAGGACATGTTTCGAAGGATTTGTCCTTCATCATCAGCAAATGTATCGAAAGAAAATCTGTAAGAAGAAACAATGCTTAGACGAATTCTGCTTGGTCTCAAAACGAATAAGGCTGACGGTCCTGATGGAGTTCCACCCATTATCCTCAAAAAAAGTGCACCAGAATTACCACCGATTCTCTGCAAGTTGTTTACCGTCTCGTACAGGTCGGGTATTTTTCCATCATGCTGAAAGACAGCTAGAGTCCAACCAATCCCCAAAAAAGGGAACAAAAACCTGCCCAACAACCACAGGCCCATTGCCTTGTTATCAGTAATCTCCAAAGTGATGGAGAATGCCATCAATATTAAGCTTATCAAATATCTGGAGAGCTCAGGAATCATCAGTGATAGACAATACGGCTTTCGCCACCGATAAGATCAACTGGAGATCTACGTGTCTACGTCACCTATTTATGGCAAGCTCCATTATTAGAAAAACACGGGGAATCTCTAGCTGTTGCCTTGGACATATCGAAAGAATTCGACCGTCTTTGGACTCCTCCACAAACTACCATCATACGGCTTACCACCTCAGCTATGCAATTTCTTATCGAGTTTTCTTTCAGGCAGATCGCTTCACGTGGTGGTGGACAGTGTATCGTCTGATACCATTGGCATCAATTCCGGCGTTCCACAAGGATCAATTTTGGCACCAACATTATTCCTTCTTCATATCGATGATCTGTTGGGAGTAACAACTTGCCCCATCCACAGCTTTGCAGATGATAAAAGGAATATTGTGTATAATCTACTATTGAATCATTCGTGGTCGAATTTTCAAATTTGTATCCGTCCAAAAAAAAGCCGCCGCTACTGATGCATTAGGGGTAACAAGAGGAAGGAATAGGATTCTGCTAGGGGAATAACGGGACGCTGTGGATTAAGGGGGAGAGGCTGAACTCGGAAATGGATGACATTGCATTTTTAATAATTGAACCTAAATATACCGTTGAGAAGTAAAAGCAGTGATCACTGGCTGTGCTTGTCTCAAACTACCTTTTTGGTACAGAATAAGTTTTGAGGGTTGGGCAGTGAATATCATTGGTGATTGGTATTCAAACTTATTGGTTTTGCTGTAACATTCACGAATTCACTAGTATTGATCAAATCCTTATACTGTGGGTTATATCGTCGGTGGTAACGGTTATATTCATCTGTTCATATTTCATGAAAAATACACACGCAATAGTTTTTTCGTGATTTAACATATTCTACAATCAAGATATCATGTTTTCTATTGGTGTATGATTGAAAATTTGTATGTAAATATTTTGTTTCAATTCAATGGTCGATAGTCTTCCACTCTTTCAATCTCTTTGAATTTCATGCACATATTTATTCAGATTCACCACCTTTATTTCATGAGATCATTTGTCCAAGAGTTTTCCAACATCTTGCAGAAACTAGTGAAACTACTTCTTAAGTATTCTGAAGATGCCTGGGTGATCGATGTTATATGGCTGCTCTAGTTTCATTTCAAACTCCTAGTATAGTCCTAGTGATATATCTATCTATCTGGTTCCTGTCATATTGAACTAAGTATTGAAACAAAGAAAATCATTCATCCCTATTCACTTTTTCCAAAAACCCTATAACTATATGATCGTCTGAATACAAAATTTCCTCGCATTGAAATTTTGTGTCGAATTGATGGGAAACTCAATTTTGCATATTCCTCGGAGTTACATAATAAAGTTGGAACTTGTTTTCAATATTCACTTTTCCAATGAAAAATCGGAAAGCGGACTAAAAAGTTCTTCAACTAATAAAACTCCACCTCGTATAGATTACCACTGAGTAACGAGTTTTCTTTCGCAAAAGTTCAATTCATGAAAGTTCTATGGCAAGGAGACTAGATTGGATGCGGTTCATTTCATTCGTCTGATGAGAAACTCGAAAAGTTATTCATTTCTGCAGTTGCATGAAAAATAGAGATATTTGCGATATTACATAAGATATTATTTGAAGGAAAGTACCAAGTATGGTGAGGATAATTGATTTTGAAGCATCGCTGGTCTATCATTTCTCCTTTAAAGTGCAAATAAACTGACTAAATCGATTCCCAACTAAAGTAAACACCAATTTCCCGATTTTATCACGTACCTACCAATCATCACATAGCAGCAGGCATCAGAAACTACACTAATTCCAGGACATTGTTATATAGATATAGCCCAATCACCTTAGTATCAAATTTGACGAATAGCGGGAATCGAACCCAAAGTTTTAAAAATTGGTGTACATGTTCCCTTTGGCATGACTTTCAACCAAAAAAAAGTCACCAGCTGTACCTGTAGAGCTAACTCCGCCATCTTGAAAAATGTGTGCACTTTTTCAGTTATTCGGTTATATCTCAATATCTGCTGACTTTATCGAGATCAATATGCTCAGGTAAAATGAAGGTAATCGAATTTAGAAAAAAAAAAGGTCCCTACATAAATATTCGTTTAGTGCATGGTTCATCAGTAAATCGTTAAACAATATGCGATATTTGAGAAACTTACTCACAATAATTCTGATATACATAAATTCCATCTACAAGTAACTGTCAGAGAGTCGGCGCCACATTCGAGTATCCTCGCAACAGCGATCGTCCATTACAGAATACCAGTGTTGCCACATATTCAGGTTTTCTCAAGTGAGCCGTCCTGTAACCTAAAGTAGCTCGAAGAGCAAGAGTTTGATGTTGAAATAAATGAATTGTAGCCCCTAAATAACCTCAATCGAATCAGATTTGGAATAATGCTGAGACATCTTGAATGAATATTGAAATAAAATTATTGCTTTCACCATTCATGCAAAAATAGCTGAACTTCATACAGATACAAAAAACGAAGGGTTCAAGGCACAAAGTAAGCAGTGGACTATGCAGATTCGCTAATAATACAGACATCTATTGAAATGTCTTCCTCTACCCAAGTCACCGTTGTTGGAGAAGATGTAGATCTACTTATTCTACCCATAGCTTTGGCTCCAGCAGAACGCAACATTTATTTTGTCAAACCAAAAAGAGGCAATGTAGAGGCAAAAAGGTACTGTTTCCGCGAACTACAAACCAGTACTAAATTACAGAGCATTATTCTTTTCTTACATGCCTTTGGATGTTGTGATACCACATCATGTTTCTTCAGAAAAGGAAACTCGAAATGCTTTAAACTCATGACGGACCAGCCATCATTACGAGAAGTTGCGAAGACTTTCAACAACCCGGAAGCTACGAGTGAAGAACTATCTGCAGCAGGTGAACGATTTGTTCTAGCTCTGTATGGTGCCCATACAACGGAAACATCATTGAACAAGCTCCGGTACAATACGTTCGCTAAATCTGCTACCAACAAGAAAGTAGATCTGGCTTCTCTGCCACCGACGGAAGCAGCTTTGAGGCAGCACTCCTTCAGAGTCAATCACCAGGTACAAAAGTGGTTAGGTAATCAAAAATGTCCTGAGCTTTGGGGGTGGAAGAGGAGTGCTGTTGGTCTGGTACCTGTGCCAACTACCCTACCTGCTGCTCCAGATTCTTTGCTCCAGATAATTTCTTGCAATTGCAAGAAAGGATGCACGGCATCGTTTTTTTCCGTTTCATCCCTTATAAGTAATGAATACGGACGAACCCAAGATGACATGCTTTATTCTCCAGAAATTTAAGAAGAACACCAATCCCTACCTTATTTCCCTTGGTCCTGACGATGCTCTCTGAACATTACAGGATATCCCTTCTCGGGGGAACCAGAACATAAAAAAAAGCGAATACTGATAGGATAAAACGTAATTATGATTTCAGCCAGTCTCGACTTGAATTGAACGATTATAGCTATAAATGCTTTTTTGCAGGTCACCAGGAGTGTATATAACTGAATTATAGTTTGTCCAGTCGGTTTGCAGTAGAATTTCATATTTTGCCTAATCGTTGTGGCGACATAAGTCCAAAAGCGTGGATATTTCGGAAATAATTGCTGAATACTTTTTTACGAGAAATTTTGTTAGCTTCCTTTTACCTTACCACCTTTATCGCGATAAAGTTGACAGTTACCGAGATATACGTGAAAAACTGAAATATTGCACCTATTTTCCAAGATGGCGGCGAAAGCTCTACAGGTACGGGTGGTGACTTTTTTTTGGTAAGATGTAATGCTTAAAGGAACACGTACACCAATTTTCAAAACTTTGGCTCCGATTCCCGCTATTTTTCCTAAGGTGACTGGGCTAATAGACATTATTCAAAATATAGTCCTATTGTTACATATACCCAGACACTTTGATTCACGTGACGTTAATTCATTATTCATAACCTTCCATTACAAATGAACTAATTTTGATCATAAACAAATTAACATAGCTGTATACTAGCTTTCAGAATACGCCAAATCGTATTTGTGTGAGTATATATCGGTGCCCACGTTGTGTGTAGAAGCTATACATAATTATATCCATTGCAATCCCTACTGATATTATAAACGTGAATGTGAGTTTGTTTGTTATGCTTTCACGCCAAAACTACTCAACTGATTACCATGAAATTTTGTATACATATTCTTGAATAAATTAGAAACGACATAGGATACTTTTCATTGAAAAAAAATCACGTATGTTTTTTTACGGAGGGTGAAAAAAAATATTTTGGCAGAAATGATTGTGGGTCAAGAAATTCTATAATCTAGTAACTTGATATCTTATTTACTATTGAATAGAATAGCGTTTATTGACCACATTACATACATGAGTACATTTGAAGTCATTTAAAAATATAACAATGCTCCAAGAGGAACCCTCTATAGAGAATCTGTAGAATTCGTTGAGGGACATATTTTTTATTTGTTTGTCTTTGAACATATTATTTAATTTGTTGTAGAGATTCAGATCAGATTTATTGTTTTGAGTAATACAGATTCTTGAGTACGGAGTCAGTAGATCGTCCGAGTGTTGTAATCATGAAGATTCGAGTGTTTAGATAATTTGGGCAACTTACGGTGGATAAACAATAGTGACTCAAAGATAAACATACATGGTAATGGCAGAATTTCATATTTTTTGAAGAGACTCTGACAATGTGCTCGACTCTGCGCGGCATCAACAATGCGCACAGCTGATTTTTGGATTGCAAATACTTTGAGTGTTGCACTGGAGTTGCCCCACAGAGTTACGCCATATGACAGGTGACTATGAACTAGGGCATAGTATATTGTTCTCATAATTTTATTGTCCCTGATACATAAGCGCAGTTGTCTCATAACAAATAACTGACAGGAAAGTTTTGAGCAAAGACATTTAACGTGGCTTGACCAGTTCAGCCTTGTGTCGAGTGTAATGCCCAACAGTTTCACCGCATCAGACTTCTGAGAGATTGCTAGAGAACAAAACTATCATAATTTTTGAGGTTAGGTGTCATTGTTGTTATTGGAATGTAATAATCTTTGATATTTATTTAAGGGCTTCAACACGAGAGAAGCCGCGGATGAAACCTAAAATTATTAATATCTCTACAAAATGTTTTCAAACGCTGGGCTACGAAACTGATGAATCTTTAAATGGAACATCTTTGTTATTTCAAACATATCACTAGAACTGAATTCCTATTTTCATTCTCTTTCATTTGATATCATATTTCTTATATGAGTGGTCTATATTTCTTGATGCAATATGGAAAATATACAGAATGTATTGAATCTCATCTTATCTTGTCGCCTGGCACCTCGCGTTTAAAAAATATCCTGTAGAGTAAAAAATAATTTTGGATTATTGACCTAACGATATTGTACTATATGTATCATCATAAGAATTTTCTCTGCTATTGAGATATTCAACACAAAGTGGACACCCGTTATAGAATCTGGAACAAGTTTTGTTCAGTGAAAATCTTGCGGACCTGAAAACGGGAAACAAAATCGATATCGTGTTGTCCACATTCAACAACAAACTTCGAAATTCTGGATAGGGTATCACAAAGCAACACAAAGGAAGAATTTTATTCCAGTTAGTTACAGTAACTTTGTTAGAGAAACGTGATGCTCGATCGAGTATCAGTGGGTTCATTATGGGATCGACAAAATGAAGGAGGAAAGTGGATGATACATGATGTGCCTTGGGTCATTCCTCCTCTACGTAATGTTCTTCCATATATAGGATGTTTCAGATTTTTTTCAGGAAATTTTGACAGGCGATAGTCTCGGCGATAGTACTCGGAAGTAAGAGAAATCGCTCGAGCAAGCTCTCCCCATGTTTTCACTCCCTTGAAGTACTAAACTTGGAAGTAAAAGAAATCGATCTAGCAAGCTCTCTCCATTTTTGAACTCCCTTGAATCCCGATTGTATGCCATAAGCCATGACTATTCACATAATCTGACCAATCACAGGTCAGAGGCAACTTGTGTTATCGTGATTATTCCACTCATTGCAAAATACACGTTTTTGATTGGTTGAAATATCTGTGTTGATAATTGAAAACATCATGTTCTCGTTTTTGTATTTCGGCTGTTGATTGGCTACTGGATACCTACAAGTCTGTGTTTTCCAGTTTGTATTTCGCTTCCTCATTGGTAGTTTGATCAAATATAAAACGAAATGACATAGAAAAGACTTAAATGCAGCAGGCTGTCATGGATATGGATGTTTGAAGATTAGAAAATGTTGTCGTAATTTATTGTGTCATTATATTTCATACAACACCTCGTCTTGATTATCGCCCCAATTTTGCCAACACCCTGTATAGGTATTTTTGTTGCAGCTATCACATAATTTGTATGATGTGTTCCCGAACGTTCAAATTATTATAGATTCACTTCCACAGTACCATATTTCATCCTGAACTTTTTACACTTCCATATAGATCACAATATTTTATAGAAAATTTGTCGACAGTAAATATTCAAAACTGGATTAATAGGGACATGTTCAATTTAAAAACCCATTCGGACATTCGCAGAATGGCTTTGGCATGAAAACGTTATGGCTCAACTGGCCATTAAAGTCATTTATATGAAAACTAATTTATATAAAAATGGCTCATAGCGAAGTTTGTCGTGAAAGCTAGCCAGAATTTGATACGATGCAGAGCAATCCAAAAAGTTGATTCTCTTCTGTTATTGATACAAGGTGTCTCAAAATTACCAGTCATGAATCATATTGGAGATCTCTTGTTACACATTTTACATCTTGAAGTTTTCCAAAAATATTTTGTTGCTCCGGTTTTCTCTTTCGATATGATATATGATATATGTTCAATTATAGATTATTGATATTCCAAACAGAATACCCTGTATTTCATAACATTTTAAGATTCTTCCTGAAGAGCTGATTTTATCGATGAATCATACTTGGGGTCTATAGAAAAAGATTACATAGATATAGGGTGTTCAAAATCGAGATTTTTCAACTTTAGGATTTTTTTTGTAGAAAATATTCATTATCGGTCGAAACGACTCACATGTACTATCGGAACAGATATAGGGTGGTTCAAGATTCAGAATTCCGATCATAACTATGCTTAATATAAATTTTCCTCATTGTACGAGAACCGACAAAGAACACTATTTTTTGCAAAATACTCAAATTTGGTCTATTTTTAACTTTCTCTGGCTCATCACCATCATATGTAGGAATTCTCATCTACTTCAACTTTTTATAGGGTGGTCTTTTCGCTAAAATTTATAGTTCCCAAGTTATATACAATAAACTGAAAAAAGTGCGAAAATTTTGCGGTTTCTTGCGAATATCTCGGAACCCAGCATCAGGAAATTTTGTTTGCAAACTTCAGATTTAGATTCATCACCCCTAAAAACATACAAAAACCGCAGAAAAACCGACTACTTGAATTTTTTCACGTGCAAATACCATTTTCATTGGACATTGCGGCAGTGAACAAGTTTGAGTTAGTATTTCAAAATTATGAAATGAAATTTTCCACTGAAACAGGTCCATTGATAATATATCCATCCGATACATTATGAAATTCAGTATACACCACACCACTGCAGAGGAGCACAAATGGATTTAAGTGGAAATGCAGTTTTCGTGGAAATTTTCAGGCCGATGAGCATACATCACACCGACTTTTTCACGTCCCACATTATTTATAAATCTGGCAGTTTCATGTCCTTGCAAACTCTCTTTACAATGAAAACAACACGAAAATACTTTCTCGGAATAGACAATCTGAGCATATAGGATTCATATGTCACAACATGCACCATAATGCATTTTCGACTAATTAGATCCAGTGAAAAAGTGAAACAAAGAAGAAAGAAGTGTTGATACATATCAAAATTCCACCTCTCACGAAAATTTTGATAATCCGACATTCTGAAAAGTAAGTAGTTTCAGTTCATGGTGGATATATGAATGATAGTCTTCGCAAGTGACAAGAAGTCGCTATTAATCACATGTCGAGTTCGAATTTCTCAATTCGATATATTTTTTTATGTTCTGGTTCCCACGAAAAGGGATATCCTGTAAAGTTCAGAGAACATCGTGAGAAACAAGGGAAATAAGGTGGGGATTAGTGTTCTTCTTAAATTTCTGGAGGTTATATGCCTCGGGGAACACCTCCCTTGGCAATGTGTGCCAGAGCCTCGCTGTTCGTTGAATGAACGAGTCTTTGGAAAGAGATGTTCTGCAGGTCTCCGAAGTGACCACGAAGGGGTGCGAAGCCTCAACTCGACGGGTTGATCTCGCGGGGACTGCCAAGGAAGGAACATTTGTTGTTATTTCTGAAGAGCATCGTCCATGAAAATATCTATAAAATAGAGCCAGATCGCCAACTTTTCTACGGTGCTCCAGAGAAGTGAGTGAGTTTGTGAGCGAGGCATCACCCACGAGACGAATTGCCCTTTTTTGGACAGAATCCAACAGTTTCAGGGTATGTTTGGGTGTTGCACTCCAAATATGGGAACAGTATTCCAGGACAGGTCGGATCTGTGCCTCATATAAGCAGCTGACTGGAAGTGAGATAGCTCCTGGCCCGAAACAGAAAAACAAGTTTTTGGGATGCACTTCTAGCAATTGATCTCACGTGATTTTCCCAAGGAAGGTTCTTGCTGATAGTAATACCAAGCATCAAAATGGATGTCTTCGAAGGTATGGTTACTCCTGACAAGCTTATGTTGGTCACAGTAAGATCGGCTTTTCTAGAGAAAAGGCATGCTTGTGTTTTCTTTGCATTGAAATCTACCAAGTTATTGAATCCCCATTCGAGAATTGTTGCCAAGTCCATATTTATGTTGTCAACATTTCTCCCTCGTTCGTTTCTGATTTGCCTGGCTGGTATTGGAGCCCTGGAAGAGAAGGCGGTATGGAGGGTACTATCATCCGCGAAGCTGTGTACTGGACATGAAGTTGCTTTCAACAAATCGTTGATATGGAGTAGAAATAGTATTGGTGCTAGAATTGATCCTTGCGGAACACCAGCATTTATGATGAGAGAGTCAAATGAAACTCCGTCGACCACTACATGGAGAGACCTGTTTGGGAGAAAACTAGCTAGCAGAGAACATAGCTGGGGGGGCAAGCCATAAGATTGAAGCTTGGCGAGGAGGAAAATTTCTATTGATCATAGTTAGACATCGAATTGTCCTAGCTCCTAGCAAGAAACTCTAATAGCATAGGGGACAAGCGAGTTATCACCTGTGATTATAAAGTCGACCCTGCTGATTATAACTCACCTGCGATTATTATAGATATAGAACCTTGTTGCCACTAGCGAGTGCATCTGTATATTGCTATTAGACGATGTTCCTGTAGTAGGTATCTGACTTTGCTACCGCTAGTGATTTCATCTAATAATGGGAGTAGGGCAATGATTTAATCGTAGGTAGAGAACTATATAAGAGCTAATCTCGGTGGGTGAACATATATCTATATGTTGTTGCGACGGAGTGTTGCCCATCTTCTGCACACTTTTTCCCCGTACTGATGAGGGCCGAAAGCCCGAAATACGTGTCTATGGTTAACTCTTCATGAGGGCTATATCCAATAATTTTATCCTTGTATGTAGTAGCCAATAAATTGATACAATATTTCATTTTCTCATCATGAAAGCAAGCTCTGAATTAAGGGCGGCCATTTCTCGTAACGTTACATGTTGAGTACGCTCTGAGTTTTGAGAATGCCAAGAAAAAAAATCTGAAGCAGACATCATTCCATGGAACTTATTTTCATTAGGGTCATCCCAATCAGCTCATGGTTAACGCAGAGATGTATAGAAATTCAACTGGTGGGCTCACTCTTCAATTGTTTCGTCAGACTAACTCTCGATATGGAACAATTGCAAGCGAGTTTTGGACGTGGGGTTCAGGTATTTGCGATAGAGGCGCCATAATCGGAAAATCGTTCAAAACCTTGGTTCTGTGAGGGATGACTCTACTTCCATCATTGTTCTGTGGTCGAATAAATACTGTGCTCAATATTTTCATTCAAATTTCAATTTGAAATAGAAGCAAGAAATCTTTTTTGTAGCCGATTTCAATAAGCTTCACTTCTTTCATGACATGAACCTATTTAAAGCATGAAATCTGATGAATTTCCTCTTTGAATAACCAGAACAAATAATGTATCAACTATTGAAATAGACCAATATCGAAAATCATAATAGGCAGATATGGTAACTGGTACTCACCTTAGAATTCATTCACACCAGTTCACGCTAATATTTCATTCATTATATTTGTAGAACAGAGATTTTCTTTTTTTTATGGTGGATTAGGTATTATACACAAAATTTAGAAACTACGGAACACGTCCCTAACGAACACTTGACCCCAATCTCAGAAATAACCATTTTTTCAGCTCAAGAGTATTTTTGACATATTGACGTTTCGATCCTTTGATCAGGAATCAGTTCACTGCTCTGATCCAAATCATATACGTATCCAAATATTTATCGGTCGGTAATATGTTTCCTGTAAATATGGATTGTAACTAGGATGAGCTTAGCGAGATTTACCCACGTCAAGTATGTTTATCAAAGGTTTATCAGAGTAGGCGCGATCGGGAAACTTGCAAACGACCTTCAATTGGGAGCAAGCGCACCAGTTAAATTTCTATACATCTCTGTTAAAGCTATAGCTTTTTTCATAGTTCATGATCTTTGAAAACAAAAACCTGAAACAGTCTATAGCAATCATACTTACCATATGTAGTAGTCCATGGATTTTGTATTTTCTATCTATCTGCTTTTTTACAGGAAAGATGCGGTTAGCAGATATGAATCCCTTTATCAGCAGAGCAGGCCTAGAGCTATGGAAGCTCTAGATGCCCTTCCAGACCTCAAGCATGCAGCACAACTCAAAGCAAAGATCCTTTTTTCCGTTGTTGTGGTAAGCCATAATTATGTATAGGATGATTCAATTTTTTTTCAAAAAAATTCGGTGGGTTATAGATCCTTGAGAAATATTGAGGGCATACTTTAGTTAATTTAGGCCAAACATGAGTAATCATCTAATATTTTCTATTTCTTGGATTTGTAATGCAGCTTTTGCTAATGCGAAGAACTGAAGAGGCATTATAATAAGACGGGTGTTTAGAAATAGGCCTCCTCCGGTGAAAATAACTACATTCAGTGCAATTATCAATCACTATGACAACACGATCGACTTCGACAACTTCAATTTATTTTCACTTGTAATACCATTAGATGTCAAATTATTTCCGGAAATTTTTTCGAGCTCATCGATATTTTGAAAATTACTTCGAGTCAAAGTCGAAGCATCGTTCGGGTCAACGGCATTCACTAGCGGGAAAGTATGACTTTCCACACTTTTTAGGAAAATTGCTGAATCGCAATTACTAGAAATGCATCCATTAGGTGATTTTTACTATTCAAATACTTGTGGCTTCTGTCACGAAAGAATTAATGTTTATGAAGTCAAAGCCTATATACTGAGATGTTGATGTAAATTGTAAACACCCGATAGAAGCTATATACTATACAGAAAACGTGTTTTTGATTGATGCGAAATAAAATTCTATTCTTTCAGCATGTCAACCTCACATGCTTTTTCCTTTCAAAACGGGATCCTGTCGTGTATTTCCCAGGACGAAACAGGAATAAAAGGGTCTTTCAGTTCACAGCCCTTTTCTCCTGGAGTATGCAATAAAATACGTCTTCTCGAATGTCGTATTTCAAACAAGACATCGGTGAAGGATGGTCTTATTTCAGAAACGAGACTGGCCCTTCAGTGTGTGTGAAATGTGCAGATGAATTCTTCACATTCACATTGGGAGCGACAATTTTTCACGAGAGAAAGAAACTATGCCGAGCACTATTTGAATTTCGTCGAAGAGATAGGATACAGGGTTGGTTGAGTTGGTTAAGTTATGGCGAAGTTGCGCAATTTTATGACTAACAAAATGCCGTTTTGAAATTTGAAAAATTCCGGATACTTCCCAAAGATTTTTGGACGAAACCGAATATTCCTGTTTTCTTTTCAATTTTTTCATGACACTATTTGTATGGATGTAAAAACATAAATAACGCATTCTCTTCGGTACTTTTTCTCTTCTACAAAATGCTGTTTCAAGTATGGCCCTGGATTTGTCATTATGAAATTTAAGATTTTCTGATCTCTTCTGATTTCAACAGTGTATTGCACTTATTCTAATCCATAATAAAAATCTAGTGCCTTATTTCAAAAGCCAGAGTTGATGATGGCAGCTCAAAGACGAAACGCTGGTTTCAAAGTCTGATAACACCATCTAGTAGAACAGAAAAAGTAATAATGAGAATGGGTAATTTGTATTTTTACATCTATTCTGATACAGTAATGAAAAAATAAAATTGAAATTGCGAATATACAGTTTTTTCAAAAAATCTTTGGAATCATTCGGAATTTATAAATTTCAAAACGGCATAAAATTGCGCAACTTTGCCATAATTTAACCGACCCTGTATATCTTACGGTTACCGAGATCCTAATGATGAGGCACGAATTCCAGCCACCCCGTGCATTCTTTATTATTCATATTTCACTAATCCACTTCTCTGATTTGCGGAAGAATATTTTAAATTCCGATTAGAACTGGTGCATTCGCCATTTATTCAAATTCTGTGATCAATTGATATCCTCCATAATATCAAGATTCGCATTATGGAATATGTGCTTCAAACTCGTTTTCATTACGAAAAAATTGAATGAGCAGTCTGTATGTTATGTTTCAGTTATTTCAGATGTCGGAAACAGAAGATAATTAACAATTATTGTAATACGAGTTGATGGTGAAGTAACTTCTTCCGCCAAATATTGAAAATTTGCCAATTCCTACTAATCTAATCTAACTATACAGGGTGTCCAATAATTAGCCTGCCAAATTCCATCAGCGGCTAAATCAACGATCGAGAATAGGAAAAAAGTTCCAATGAAATGAGGCGAAAAATAGGGAACTACGGCCCTTTAATGAAGGCTCCTGAAGATGATATTTCCTGAATATTCGCCATGTGATGAAACGATGAAATTTGTTACAAGAACTAAACTTTCTATACCCAATGCACTGAAAATAAAATCATTCAAAAATTCCATCTGGAAGTGTATAATGTAGCTCAATAAATATTACTCAAACTTTTTTGTATTCTGATTTTTCGACAATTCAATCTCAGATTATGAAAATATACACCATTTACAAAAGGAAATTGGTCCGTATCGATCAGATGTATAATTTTTTAGTGAAATCGATTCAAAAACATTGTTTCATCTCACATATTATGAACTTCACCGTTCAAATAAATGTGGCTATAGAAAAAATCCACTATTTGTTTTTCACCAAACAATGGGCGTGTACACCTTAGTAGAACTTTTAACTCAAGCCATGGTTATAATGATCCTTTTATACATAAATAATGATTGACGACATAATTCGATCGAAATATTAACTGGGATGTTTCATTTTTGAACATAAATAATAGTGCCTTCTGAAAACGGACCCTCTTATGACGTAGAAACCTCATATCGCCATAGTTTAAAGATAGAAAGAGAGAAATACCAATACTGACCAATACTGATATAACAATTCTTTCAACTGTGATCTCGCACTAATTCATCACTCTGTCAGAAATCATGTATCATTCATCTCTGTCTAGAATAGTCTAGTTTCAGTATTAGGGTTTTGACGTCACATCATCGCCTCGTTTTCAGAGGTCCGAAAAATCGGGGATTTCAATAATTCTTTATAAAACGTAGGGAGCTCACAGCAAGAAACGGGTTGCGGTGGTGAGCTAGTTTGGGTGAGTTCTATCGAATTATGAAATGAAATTTTTTCGTGATATAAGTCCATTCTTTAGAGGCACGTAAAATAGGAAGACGATGATGAGAACTCACTCAAATTTTTTTGGATTTTTTCCCATAGCTACTACGATTAATTTCACAATGTTATGCATGACAATCATGTGAGATATATACAACAATATTTTTGAATACATTTCACTCGAAAATGATACATCTGATCGATACGGGACAGAGGCACCTTCTTTCAGTGATGAGGTGTGAATTTCAATGATCCGAGGTAACATTGTCGAAAAATATGAATAGAAAAAAGTTTGAGTAATATTTAATGTAGTTCCACCCTGTATTATACACTCATGAATGAAGTTTTGGAATGATTTCATTTTTACTGCATTTGGCATAGAAGATTTTGTGCTTGTACTAAATCGCATCATTCTATCACATGGCACATGGCGTTTCGGAAATATCATCCTCAGAACACCGCTTTGAGGAGGCCATACACAGTGTTGCAAACACGGCTAATTTACGACTAGAACTGGCCTTTTCAAGAGGTGATCTGGCAGGTAAAAATTGTATCTAGCAGCTAGCGGATAATTTAGCCATTTGAGGAACCTCTAATTATTTTTTCTGGCGTTATATAAATCAGTTTTTAACCGAACAACATTAATCCAGAGTTACCCACCATTCAAAGTAGGTATACCACTTTTGACATTATTAATACACATTATATGGTTTCATATAATGATTCTGCCACTTTTACCACAGAATAGTAGGTGATACTATTACCATATGCGTATTAATAAACAATACGGATCATAACGGGTGCCAGGATGAAGCCAAAAATATGAAACAAATGAATATCCATAAGGATTTGGTGGCATGATACGCATGCGCCATGCGCTATTATAGTAGTCATCAAAGACATACGTTTCAGTGGCCAATGACGTTTACTAGCCTTTCAATCAAAGCAGTATGTGTCTGATCGTTTCAAAACTTTTCCTTAAGGATAGTCATTTGTCTTCAAAAATCGGCTTCATGTTTCGCTATGGAAACAGATAGAGATTATCCGTATTGATTATTAATACGTATATGACTATTACTGACTAAAGAATGACAACTGACAACTGACGACATGATTCAATATTTATTTAATATTTTTTTTATTTATTTCATTCCATCAAAAACCATATTTGCATCCTTATTTTTTTTTCTTTCGCAATTGCATTACCTCGTTGGTCCCAGCACTGGGACCAAACGCCCCATAAGTCGAAACTTGTGCGGGGTTAGGTGAGCATACAAACATCCATGGCCTAACTAGGATTCGAACCTATGTCTCGGTGGGAGTCCCCATACGAACTCAGCGCCTTCAAGCTCTCGACCACCGAGCCGCCTCGGCCTCGAGCCATAACTGAAACATTAACTTCTAACTTCTAAACACTGAAATTGCGTTTTCCATTCGACTGAAATTATTATAGTCTGTGTACACAGTGAAAAAAAAATTACACCAGTTCACACCAGCTAACACAATTGGGTGTCCCCTGAGGTCCTGATCATTTTAGTGGGAATTAACTCTAATATTTTTAACACCATCATAGGGTGTCATTCGTTCTTACATACAGTCAAGAACTACACTAGAGTATCTAGAGCTAATTTGATCGATTCGTGTTATTCAACACCAGAGTGGTGACTGTACAATCATTTGGTGATTATTTTGACACTGTATCTGTTGCGTTTTTACTGATGATATTATGATAATATGTGAATATTTGTCGGATATTCTTCTGTTGTGAAAACACACTTATCGAGTGTTATCACGCTGAGAAGCAGTGTTTTCTTGTATGCATCTGAGTGTAGAATAGCACGACTCTGATATACTAACATTAGTATTCAGTGTATGAAACGATCCAATGTAGTGAGAATTGTGACTTACAAAACATCTCTGAGCTGATACTATTTGTAGGCTGTCGAGAAACGTGCGTCGAAGGAGCGCTAGTGTCACCATCTATCAAGAAATTCACAAAATATTTTTCTGTGCACAAAATTTCTACTTTAATATTCAATTTTATGTTCAATCTGGTTCGATATAATTACTCTATATTGCTTCGCAATATAAAAATCATCATATATAATTATTTATGAATCAGCTTAAAATTTATTTTATGCATTATTTTTACGAAATCATCCGTTCTTATTGTCACCTATCAATCTGGATACCAGAATTCTTGGATAATGATATACCTACACAATGTCAATCCATTCTTCAATGAGTTCAGGTTTTTCAGTGGCTAATTTCATAATCAGCAAACATTATTTATTCACATGGGAGAATGCATGACGATGATGCCCAAATCTCATAATTCATACACGGTTCTGATTTGTTTGTGATTGGTGAGGGTGTAACTAGGTGATGATTTTATATAATAAGTGTATTTTTTGCGTTAACTTGGATGATACCACTATCGAAAGTAATTACTTTTCATCCTGTTGGTGTTTCTCTCGAATGGATAGGTATTTCAGAACCCCTCTAAATTACCACATCCGTGTAATTTTTCACTATGACTGTGTGAATTGACACCACTGTACACGGTATTATCAAATTTCTAATAAAATTGGTATGGAATTGCTAATCAAGTGTTGATTCAATCGGAGTTATTTCTGAAATCCACACGGTTGAAATTACACCCGGAAATTTTTCACTGTGTATACATATATATGCATCATTTAAAATCACTCGTGATGAACAGAGACAAAAAATGCTGGGTGCGGATGAATTCCAGACCATACCAGTGCGACGAGTGGTAAACAGTATGAACTAGGTATTGGAAAAGCTAGAAATGAGCTAGATTTCGAGAAATTCTCGCCTGCGGTGCATTTTTTCATGATCTAACTTTTTTTTAGCGTTTTTCAATGGCACATTGGCGATGAGCCATTTCTCGACTCATGAGTATCGGAACTTGTTGGTGAAGTTTGGCAGACTAATTAGGGGACACCCTTTATAATCCAACGTGAAATCTCTAGGATTCAAATTCTCAACCAATTTCTGTGGGTGGTCTAATAGGATGAGTAGCAACATTAGTAAATCTCGAACGTCGTTCGATTCCTCATGAATAAATATATTGAATACTGGCTGTATCGGGTGGTCACAAAAAAAACGGAAGTTTTTATTTTCCTGGTGGTTTCATCATTTCTCAACCGAATTCGAATTTCTTGGCGTCGTTTCATAGCTGAAGGGCTATAGTATACAGTGGAGTATTCGAAAATTTCATGATGAGCAAAAACAAAATGGCGGATTCTACCAAAGTATTGTTATTTACAAAAACCGCTGGAGATAAAGAGAATCAGATTTTATCCAACCTGTACCGATGTCATCTTAGACTATTTATTTCTGAAGCGAATGAGTACTCGAACATCGAAATCGAACAAATAGTCCAGTAGATACACTCATTTCTTTGCAATTTGTTATGGAGTGAATGTGCTAATCTCATATAAACGATTATTAATATTTTGCTTCAGGCTTCATGAAAATTCAAATGAATTTGGGTTTCTTAGAGTTATTTCGAAGATGAAGAACTGTAGTACACAATGGAACATTTGAAAATCCAATAATTGAAAGAAACAAAATGGTGGAGTATCCAGAATTTTTGTGATTTTCAAAAATCTCTAGCGAATAAAAAAATGTTTATTCTTCCAATCAGGACCGATGCAATTTCAGATCATTGATTTCTAAAAAGAATGAGCACTCGAACTTCCGAATCGAACAATAAGTCCAGGAGAAACACGTTCTTTTTGGCGAAGTGTTATGGAGTGAATGTGCCAATCCGTGTTAAGAATTACTTTTGGTTTGCTTCTGGCTTTATCAGAATTCAATCGAATTTGGATTTCTTAATGCCATTCCATTTATCTTCGAAATGACTCTAGGAAATCTAAATTCGATTGAATTTTCATGAAGCCTGAATTGCAAAGAAATGAGTGTATCTACTGGACTATTTGTTCGATTTCGATGTTCGAGTACTCATTCTCTTCAGAAATGAATAGCCTAAGATGACATCGGTACAGATTGAAAAAAATCTGATTTTATTTTTCTCCAGCGGTTTTTGTAAATGACAATACTTTGGTAAAATCCGCCATTCTGTTTTTGTTTATCATGAAATTTTCAAATATTCCACTGTATACTATAGCCCTTTAGCTATGAAACGACGCCAAGAAATTCGAATTCGGTTGACAAATGATGAAACCACGAGGAAAATAAAAATTTCCGGTTTTTTTGTGACCACCCGATAGATCAATTGAGGAGGTGGAAGATTCATTCCACTTGAAGAAAAACAGGGATCCGCCGCCTCTGAGCACATAACTCAATAATTTGCGTCTCGAAATTTCCAGCAATGCTCACAGACACCATTCCATTCGTAAATTGATTCAGAGTTCTATTCAACAACTTTGCGCCACCCTCGCAGCGAAACTCGATTCCCCAATCCCCCAGACTTCAGTTTTCAATCGAAATACCCCACGATACTGTCAAACTTTCATACTCACACCTGGGACGTAAACTTTGTGTGGAGAACATAAATTTTCCCGCAGAGTCAACCCAGTTCATTTCGAATAGGAGGTAAGGATAGGGGAAATATTGAATCTATATACTTCTCAACAAACATATTAATGTTCTCGATAAACTGTTGATGACTAATGATTGTCTGTCAATTGTATGTCAATATGACGAAGACAGTTCCAAAAACTGTTCCTCCTTTTCCTCCTACCTACTCGTGAATTTTCGTTGCTTTACAGCAGCGTTTGACACTTGTTACACACACAGGTCACTATAACGTCAATTCAACTTGATGAAAATTGACATTAAAGTCATCTTAACAGGGTACGGACAGATCATAGCTGCAGTCTCTTCTGGTGAAATATACACTCAGTTCCAAATAAAGTGACGCACTTGATATTTGACCTATCTTGTTAAAAAAAAAATAGTAGGCCGATTTTTATTTTTTTTTATTTGTTGGTAGGTAAAAAATCAAGAGGTGAAAATTTGTCCAAAGCCTCCTTGATGGTGGTGGAATAACTCGAACCATGATTTATTCTTAATTTTTGACTCACCCTGTGTGTTGATTGAGTAATAGCATAGAAAGTGCTTATACCCTATACGAAAGAGGCTTCTTTTGCGAGCATTTTGTTTTCTTATTCATTGATTCATCGCTAAAATTTCCCGAATTACAGCTTTTTTTGCTGAATCCTTCCAGATTACCAATTTTCTGAATTTATCGAGAAACCATTTTCTAATGAAATAAACTGACACCAATAATTTAAAAAAACATTTTCATTAAACACAAAATTATAAATTGGGATGACTGCTTAATACGTGTATTGCCTCCTCTAGCAACTCTAAGAACTTCTAATCTACGAGGCATACTGGAAATTGAGTTGCTTATCGTTTCCATTGGTATACGATCCCATTCTTCCACTAATGCATCTGCCATTTCTGCGAGACTTTCCGGAGACCTCTCGCGAGAACGTACCCTTCTCCCTAATTCTTTCCACAAATGTTCTATAGGATTCATATCGGGGCTTCTCGCAGGCCATTGTAATGTGGTAATACCAGTAGCTTCTAAGAAGTTTCGCACTATTGCTGCGGTGTGTGGTCGGGTATTATCCTGCATCAATATAAAATTATTGCCCACTAACTCTGCATAAGGTGAGACATACTGCTCTAAAATGCCAATGTAAATTTGGGCATTCATCGACTGCCTCACCGGAAAAATATGAAGGGGTGTCTTTCCATTCATTGAAATCCCTCCCCACACCATAACGGACCCACCATTAAAACTTTCGCATTCTGTTATTGAATTTTGATCAAACCGTTCATCAGTTCTTCTCCACACTCTTTTTCTTCCATCCACCATGTTGAGGCAAAACCTAGACTCATCCGTTAACAAGACATTCGACCATTCAGGAATATTCCACTGTCCATAATTTTCAACAAAATTTCTTCTAGCAGCACGATGTTCGGGCAATAATTTGGGACCTTTTGCAGGTCACCTAGCTTTCAAATCAACTTCTTTTAGACGTCTACATACCGTCTGCTTACTTACTGCAACATCACGAATTTGGCGAAGATCTGGCTGAACATTTACCGCAGTATTTGATCGATTCCGTAAAATCCGCAATCTCAAGAAGCGATCATCTCTTGGAGAAATTTTTCGGGGGCGACCAGAACCGACCCTCCGAGCGGTGTTCGTACTTGCGGATTGCTCTACGAGCAGTTGCTTCATGAACTCCCACTGCACGAGCGGCGTAACGTTTACTACGCCCATCGTTTACTAACGCAACTGATCTTGCTAGTTGTTCAGGATTTATTTGAGGCATTTTATGTAATTTCAATCAATAAAACAAGACACTTAATTAATGACACAACGACAAATGGTCAAATATGGAGGCATACAACAAATTAGTCGCTATGGCAACGGCATTTGTTTTTCTGAAGAAGGTGTGATCCTACCAGAGTACAACCCAATCAACATTGAGTACTCTGATCCTTCAATAAATTTAATTCGTGGGATAAGCGTAAGGTATCAGCAAAAATGCTGTAATTCGGAAAATTTTAGAGATAAATCAATGAATACAAAAACAAAATGCTCGCAAAAGAAGCCTCTTTCGTATAGGGTGTAAGCACTTTGTATACCATTACTCAATTAACACACAGGATGAGTCAAAAATTTTGAATAAATCATGGTTCGAGTTATTCCACCATCATCAAGGAGGCTTTGAAAAAAATGTCACCTCTTTATTTTTTTTTTTAGACAAATGCATTACCTACCAACAAATGAAAAATAATAAAAATCGGCCTATTTTTTTTTTAAGAAGATAGGTCAAATATCAAGTGCGTCACTTTTTTTGGAACTTAGTGTATTAAGCTTCCATTACAATTTATATGTTTCCTACCTCGCAAAAATTATACTGGAGTAGTAAACTCTAAAACTGAAGGATTGTTCATGTACATCTTGGTATAGTTGATTCAGGAATACCATATGGACATTATGTATGATACGCCAATGACCTCATTATAACCTAAAAAACAACAAATGTCAAAAGTCTAGTGTTTATTCCAGAATTGAATGAGGATGGAACTTTATATAACTGATTCACAAACTGTTAAGATGACAAATACGTCAGTTTGCAGTTTGTATCAAGGAACCCTACATTAGGCTATAAGCAAAATGACCCAACTCGAACGATATCGTGGATATAACACCAAACTTTCAACAAAATATCTTTAATGCCTATTCTTTCATAGCTTTATCTTGAGAAGTTATTGTCTCAACTATCCATTGTAGACAAAAACTGAATGCCTTTTTTATAGATATCATAGATAGAGGCCGCAATTTACAAGTTATTCGAGAATGACTTGGAAAAATTACCATCAAACAATCTATTCATGACATTTCCCTTCACTACTACGAACATTTGAGACTACTGGATTTTCCCCCTATTCGACCTATTTTGGCGTTCCATTGATTGCTTTCAAAAGGGTCACTATGTAGATATAAACCCACCCAAGAAGTATAAGTACCCATGTATACTGTAACCACATCGTGATTTCCAGCTGGCCTTCCGCACCTGCAAGTCCCTGCGCGACCACAAGCTCCTGCAGGCCTGTCGCGCGCTGCACGTCGACCCGCGCTGCTCCGCCTCGCTGCCGCTGCGCAGGGAAGCGCTGCGTTGCCTGGCCGCTGCGCAGGAGGCACTGCCCCTCCAGGAGGCCGAGGACCAGGTGATGGGGCTGGTGTGCGAGGCGCTCAAGGAGTACGGCTGCCTGGGGGGATGCCAGGCGTTGAGGAAGTTCGCTGGGGAGGCGGCCAGAGTGGCTTGGGCGCTGGGGTGCCGCATGCCGGCCTACGAACTCGATACAGGTGAAGAGGAAGCCTTCTCGCATACTCAATAATAGTAGATTGTTTTATAAGGATCAAAATTGACAAGCGAATTTTGTATTTGCGAGGCGGAGCGTTTAGCGAAGCCAAGCGGAAGCAAGATTTGCGAGTCAAACAAAGTCACTTTTTATCCGAATGAAACATGCAATTTTTGCTGCAACCGAAACAATTAACTCGAATAAATATGTGAAGTAACCACCAATGCCGTGCCATATGTATCCAATGCAACAAATTGTAGTTAAAATATAAATACAACCACAGAGTGACATATTTGTGTATGGACAAGATGCTCTAATGGCAAATACCGCGCCAGTGCCAGGTATAGGAACAAGACGTGGAAAATGTTAGGTTAGTGAGCATATCAACAATAATAATAGCGATTATTTATTTTTCCCCATACTCCACTGTGTTTGGCTTGATAATCAATGGTATTTAAACAAGATCGTTGTTTAAGACAAAACACTATTGCTGGCCGTGATTATTCAAAAACAAGTTATCCGTCCCGAGAATAACGAATGAAATACAGATCAAGCAAGTATGTGAATTTGAAGGCTTTCCTGATTAAAACAAAAATACTCAACCAAACCCTTGATTATATTCACTAGTGTGAATACTCAAAGACTATACTAAGGTGTATGTATATCTCCAGCATGAGTATGAAATGCCAAATTTGTCGAAATTGCAAACAAATCAGGTATGCGTTCCAACCCAAATAACCAACCAATGTCGTTTATTCTTGATGACCTCTAGTGGACTGTGTAGTACATCCCTTTTAGTTCCTAGGACCTAAAGTTCAACATCAGCACCTAGGAACTAAAGTTCAACTTACTGAATGTGTTGCCTAGCAACATACCTATTTTTGTTTCAGTAATAGAAACGTCAATTCAAGAGCTAATTTTGGTATCAAAATGGACGACTTTTGTGATGGTTGCAGAAAAATAACTATTTTCTCCAAATGACATTCAACGTGTCGTTGTAATGACACTTAAAATGCAGAAAAAGTTCTGTGGTATGCAACGTTCCAAGTAATAATTCAAATCAAATTGGTAATCAAAATTGACACTGACGTTGGATGAACACAAAATGAAATTCAACGAATCTGGAGAAAAAACTATATGTTTCACACGGCAGAAAAGCAGATTTAATGCCTTGGTTGGTTTCCTAGCCTCGGATACGCCTTGGCTATCTATGAAACGCCGGCCGCGGCATTAAATCTTGTGCTTTTCTGCCTAGTAAAACAAGTAACTATTTTCCTGGTGGAAGAACTAGGTATGTAATTATCCCTGGAAGGGGCACCTAAAAATCATACGCATACTAGTGTATATAATCAAGGGTATACGGGTGATTATATACGAGGAAAACACTCGTTGAAGCTATCACAAAAATAATCATTATTCTTACTACTATAATGTTATTGACGATTCAGTAGGTACACATTCATACATATGTGGGCTTTTCTGTGAAGACGTTGTTAATCTCGTTTCTACAATAATACTGGGATAGAGATCTTCCAAGATTCCAAGAATTTATCACTAATGTTTGCTCCCTCAATAATTCCTATTACTTACTTATTTACTTAGCTTGGCTAATTCGATACGAGAAACATACCTACCTACCACCACAGATGTGCTACTACCTACAAGGAGAAAAAATGAGCAATCATATTTTCCATTTTTCCACAGTTCCATATGGCAAGCGCTTAAAATTTTTCGTGCGCATCAATATCTGGGTGATATTTAACAAGAAAATCTCATTGTATCATCATTATTATAATTATTCAACGTAATCACGAGTTCCACTATGTTTACAATATTTATCAATATCATTATCAATATCAATATATTTATTATACTCATGACTGCTTTTGTTTCGTTACAGACTTTCAAACGCCAACAAGGCTGCAACCAGAAAAACACCAGCGGCATCACTCGTCTTCTAGGAATAGTGATATTGTGCGATCATTTTTGTGGCCAGCGCTCTTGCTCCACACTAATTATGTTTATAAAGCGATTGTAGTGACAGATGGCACTTGATATTTCGGCTGATTTGTTGTTGTTAGCTGTTTTCCTTTGATTTCTCGATTATTAAGAAGACAAGCACACAATCACAAAACAAGCAAATCTGTCATCTATCTCACTATCTGCTGAAAAAGTGGGAAGATGAATTTGAATTTGCCTCTTTATTCTTCTTCTTGAAGTTCACTTCTCCCCAGACCAGTGGCGTAGGGTAGGTGTGGTATGCTATACAGAACATTGTTAAAAATGATCGTAGATATATGAAAGATATTATGAATGAACAAAAATAATTATTTTCAATTTTCTAATTGAGAATGAAATCTTCAAAGACATCGAATCAGCTGAAAAAGAATCCTATCGTGTCCCTTCACGTATCAAGCCTTCATTATCTTATTTTGAATTCACATCGTATTAATAATGAAATATTAATATATTTTTATTTTTTGAAATCCAATATTTTCATCATACTTTCGATCATTTCTTCAATTCACAAATATTTATTATATACAAGTATAGAAACATATAGGACATATATGTCATAGATGGATGTACTAGATAGCAGGAAAATTGCAAAATTTTAATCTCAAAAACAATATATCTACAAATGTTTTTCAATACAATGATCATGAAAATTCATAGAAGGACTGAACAGAAATGCACTTCTTCATTATGATTATTCATTATTATGCATATTCCCATAAACCGAATGTCTCTAGTAGTGTTGAAATTACACAAGTTTTCATTATAGATCCTCTATTCTTCTTTGAGATATCCGATGCAAGACGTTTCTTCTCCTAAAGATATTGAGACATCAAATTCCTTTAAATCACTATTAATATATTCGATATCTGGAAAACAAGAACTCATGTTGATGCATATTTTCATTATATTCATTTTTGGGTAAGAAGTCATTCCATGAGCGATGGCATATGTTCTTCGATACCCTCTGTGTATTTTAATCGATGGTTTAATGGTAATGAATTATATCAGAGCTCTCATATTGTATTTGTAATTTATATTTATGTTAAATTTTAGTATAGATATAAAATAGGACCAATAAATGAATGAATCAACATAATGAGTCTCATTATAATATACCAGAACAATAGAATTACTTTACTTCTCAACTTCAATTCAACTTCATGAATTTTCAGCCCTATTGAGTGGTTTAAAAACATATATGGCGCCCATAAGAAAAACAAAAGTTGCATAGTATATCTCTGAAACTGATGAAGATAGAATATTTCTGATGATTTCTACTTCTTTGTCTTGATTAAATACCTAATCACACAAATTTTCATATGTTTTTATCGAATATTAACTGAGAAAATGAATGAAAACAAAATCAGCGATTTTCAGTAATTTCGAAATATAGTAGGAACAGATGATTTTTTTTTCATTTTGTGAAACGGCATATTGAAGAGGTGCAAATTACGCAACTTTTGTCAAATATAACCATTTTTCTATATCTTACCGTTTAGGAGATAGCAATACTGTCCCTATTAATTCGTCCGGACCCTGTATATCCTTCTGCGATTCGTATGGAAGACATGCGCCTGTGGATTAAATTAGGATTATATATTATATTATCGAATGGTTCTTGTTAGGATTGGAACATCTCTGTGATGAAATTAAATGCAGCAGTAATGAAGAGGATACATGTTTTGATCAACTTCGCTGTAATAGAGTTGCCATAAGTCATTGTATATGTTTCAAATAAAAGAGACGATACTTTTTCATGACCATTTGTATTCCGTATTTCTCACGACACTCTGTAACACAAGATGAAAACTTGATAACAGTTATATTACCTGATCATGAAATCTTCAGTTCGGAAACACTCGTATTATCTGGTAATGTCCCACTTTCTAGAAAAATGCTCAAAAACATGATGATATCAAGTTTCACAATCACACCCGTTACCCGTAAAAATTGTACGCCTACCACGCCTATGGTAACGTTTTACGCAAAACCCGCTCTGGTGAAGCAGCGCGCTGTTCATCTCTCTCCAAATCCTTCCGTCCCTGTCACTCATCAAGTCATCACCGAGACCGAAGCTGGCGCATTGTGGATAACGAAAACGCGTGTGCCGTGCCGATCGCTTGTGTAAATTCAGCAGAGAAAGTAGTGGTTTCGTCAGTGCTTTCGACATCAGGGTGCAAAGTGTACGAGGGTTAGATCCAGACACACCCCAAAGTCCTCTCTGGCAGGACGTGGGCTACGGGCTAAGGTATTCTTCGATTTTTAATCCAGTGTGCGTAGATTCGAAATTCGCAGTGATCAAGGGTGCGGAACTGTGAATCGAACAGTCGAATACGATCACCGGTGGCCGAGACAAGTGCATGGGACACCCCTTTCCGGTTGCGAACTTTGTGAATTAATGGAAACGGGTCAATTTCGACCCGAATCGCCGGGTTCACACAACATTCAAGCTGGAACTCATGGAATTAGAAAACATAGTTGCCAATACCGTTTATCTAAAAGCGAGAGAGGGTGAGTTATGGCAAGTTATGAGTTCGACCCAGCAAGGCTAAGGTTAAGGTTACTACTTAAAAACATGCTTTTTCTTGCCTTGTAGGTGGTTCCGATAGTAACAAGGGGAAGAGCAAAAAGTGGAGGAAAATCCTACAGTTTCCACATATCTCGCGGTGTATTGACCTTATCAACAAATTAGGTAAGTATTTTCCATTTTACTATCTGGTAGAAAAACTGGACGTCATCACATCATCCAAAAAAACAACTTGACTGTCTTATAATTGAGGTTAGATTGAACCAAAATACCTATTGTTTATTATTTATTCTGGCCTCTGGCATTGATATTTTCATTACCTACCTATCTAGATATGATATAACATTTACAAAACATAAACTGAGATTGTGTAATGCAGCTGATTAGTTTGATAGTACCTACCTATTATTTACCTACCTAGGTGGGTACAGTAACTCTCAAAGATTATGTCGCGTTGGATTTCTGCCAGGATTTGTACCTATGATGTTGAAAATTGGGTAAAACTGCACTTATCATGTAGTGTGTTTTTTCTCGAAAATTGTAAATGTTACTTACTTACTTATTTATTGAGATATTTCACCATGAAGTTACAAATTTTACCTTCTTTTCCACTTGTCTTTTGGATCGCATTTAGAACAATCAGTCCTTCTTTTTTCATTATTGGACAATAATATATATATCACAATGTACTTCAATGACACATTTCTTTCTATTACCTATATGAGTGAACTAGAAAATAAATATGATTTTCTTGTGATTTATTCATATTTAGTGAAAAGAAGGAAGAATATCATTTAAAACAATGGAATGTGTAATGACATTCAAGAGCAATCTGTTGACATTTGACATCTCGTATTTGTATTGACTTTTGATTAAATGGCCGTCTTCTAAATATGAACAACCCGCCATAAAAATCATATTTCCTGTTGAATTTTCTATATAGAAATGTGTCATTGATTGAAGTACATCATGAGTATATAAAGTGTCCAATGACAAAATGAGAAGAGCAAGTTCTAAATGCATCCAACACAGAGGGAAAAAGAAGGCGAAATTTCGAACTTTTTCTTCAAATATCTCGATAAATAGTGTTCACATTTTCATTATCAAATTCGTGTTTTTCACTTTTCAGACAAAAATACGTAATTACCAAAAAAAATTTTCGAGAAAAAAACCATCGCATGATAAGTGCAGTTTTACCGTCAGTCAGAGAAAAATCGAGAGAAAAATTATGAAAGAGACCTTCTAGATCTAGGGAGACCCTGTATAAATATTTATAGTAGAGGACAGGATTAGATGACTGCATACCCAAAAAGGAAATTCTCAGTTTCATCCTTAAATATTTATAATTATGTAATCTTTTCTGAAGAATTAATAATATCTCGAATAATATTAAGTCCTTGATTAAGTCACCTACCTATACACCTATTGAAGAATTCAAATCCGTTAAGATCTCATTACTCATACTCCAAGTAGGTACCAACCCACTGCAAAAAACATAATAATAGGTACTCACTTCATTATTATTTCAAGGAATCATAAACATGAATATATTAACCAGCATTCAATGATGAACACTGCTTAGAAGAATTGGCTGATAGTATTTTATATAATTTGAAACTCGATACTGGTAGGTTCTGATTATTCTTTCAAATATTTTTTTTTTGTTCATTGGACAATCATTCAACATGTAGGTGAGGTTCTATGTGAGTGGGGCGAATATCGCCCCTCCACTGCTACCCCAGAGGGGCCCGATTCTCGA
The DNA here is from genome assembly GCA_918026855.4 of Phaedon cochleariae. Taxonomy (NCBI): domain Eukaryota; kingdom Metazoa; phylum Arthropoda; class Insecta; order Coleoptera; family Chrysomelidae; genus Phaedon; species Phaedon cochleariae. The sequence goes on from OU896708.1 coordinate 61,270,066, forward strand.
ATCCGTTGGAATTCGTTCCCATGGAAAAAACTCGATATTCCCCATGGAAAGGACCCCGCACGAAAACACGGGAAATTGTCTCTCGGTCGAATTGGCTGTAATTTGACTATGTTGTTGAGGGATGGCTCATCAAAAAAATATGTTAGTTTGAAAAGTTTTGTATGTTTAGTTTCTGAGATATAAGCCTACAAAGTTCGTAAAACCGTCGTATCGGGGTAGGATTGACGAAAAAAAAACTGTTTTTTTCTCGGTTTTTTTAGTATAAATAACACAAAATAAGCTAGAAAATGTATTGATCGGAACTCAAATACATGTCTAGTTATGATCACATGAATTATAGTAAATCAGGGTGTATAGGAGACACGGTCAAAAAATTCATTTTTCAGAAAAAAAAATTCGAGCACTATTCCAAAACCAACAAGTTATATTTTGGTGAGACATTATAGTCTATTGTAGGCTTCGAAAACGTATTTTGATTCTTGATAACTATCTCTGTTCGAAATATGAATTCTTTGAATTTTGTGTTATACCCTGAGTTATACCCCTTTCTGAAAACAATTGAAAGCTTGTTTTTGATCACAAAGAAAGGGATTGATTGATACTGTTGATTGAATGAAAGCTGAGGAAACTCACGAGCGAATTCAGTTGTTCAATATTGCCTTTCGTTTAGATACAGGGTGTGTTAGATTTTGTTGAAAATTATTTAACATGTTTCAATTGAATATCTCGAAAACAGTTCTGTTAATTTGGATTTCATTTCACACACACTATTTTGAATGTTGACTATCATATGCAGAAAGTTTTTCGGGATCCTAGTTCTAGTTGTGTGAAACTGGCTCAGCCAATGCCTCGGCCAATGCTTTGTGTTTTCGAGAACCTATGACAACTTTACTGTCAACATTTGGTGAACAATCATTCCCGATAGCCCGTTCTATGCAGAATAGGATAACGTTAATTTCTCTCTGTAATATACTTGTACGCTTTTTTTTTTGAATGCGACTCTTCGTATTTCCGGAAGTATCACATTGTTGTTGTCACTGTAACTATGGTAGATATGGTTTTGATAAATGCAGATGATGATTACCATATCAGCGAAATATCGGCTGACAGCTATTTGACATGAAATTAGTTGACATTTCTATTTTTGAAAGTTTGGATGATTCGAGGGATAATTGCATCGCAATAAAATATCGAAAACAGCTGCGATAGTGAATTTGAAAATGTCCATACGAAATTTCCAATGTAAAAGTTAATTGGTATAGGTATTCTGTTCAAATTTCAGTATTTGATACAAATGAGAATTAATAAATGAGAAATTCTATTCTACAAAGGAATATAATGTGGAGATGTGTCTATTGATCTGTTATTCTACACGGTAGCCGAAGAAATAGTTTACGCAACATGTCCAAAAACAGTTTTTTTGGACTCGCAGACTTCCAGGACTCGCCTACGGCTCGGCCTAGAATTTTGTCTACTCTACTCGTCCAGAAAAACAGTATTTTCCAGACTTGTTATTTAAATTACTATTTCTTTATATAAACAAAAATAAACGATTATCTGAAAATATATGACATAAATAACAGATCAAATCTTTTGAAAACTAGCATGCAATTATCTGTAGTAACATCCCTAGGACATCGATAATAGACGAGGACCATTTTATGACAATTGAAAGATTTTCATTTGGTAACAGCTCGAAACCGAAGGCTGGTTACCAAGCAAAGAGCTTGAGAAATTTGTCACAAAATTATAAATTATGAGGCATATGAGGCATTTGTCAATGTCCGAGGGATATTCTGCGGATAATAAGTTGTGAAAGTCGATCATGTTGTCATAGTAATTGATAATTGCACTGAAGGCAGTTATCAAAATTCATTTTCATCGATATAAAATAAACTAGTTTTGAGGGAGTTGGAGGGGGGTCCACACTTTTATCGGCCCAAATTTCATGTTCAAAAAGAGAAACTCTGACTTTGAATATCATGATCTTGTGGACCATGAAAAACTGTCAGAATTGTCTCTTGCATTTTTTCCATACAATAACCGTTTGCGAGAAGATCGTAATCAACGAAAGGAAAGTCACTTTTGAGCTTTTAAGTCACGACAACATTTTCGCATACGGATGTCAGAACGCATTTGAGACTGCTATTCCATAGGCGTGCAGTACTGGAATACTTCCACTTGATACGAGACTTGATCCATTATTATGATCACAATTCCAGATAATCTTGTTTTCAAGCCAAATTGCAGTGGCCGTAGCATTCAGGGAGTGCAATTTTGAATCACTGTATACTCGACATCAGGTCAAACTTTCTGCCCTCGATTGTTTCCTGACGAATTCAATTGATTATAATTGTTATGCACACCGCTTTTTCTTTTTTTTTTGTTGCTTCAATCAACTGTAATTACATTTGTCATAATATGAATCGACCCTCATCCAACAACATCAGTTTTCATCGAGGTTTTCATCTCTTCATCGAGTTTGAAAAAAGGACTCAGTATATATGCAATTCTTCCTTTTCGAAATAAAATAATGGATAATCGTTTCCTGATATAGTTTCCTGATTCTTGTGATGTACTTTTGATCACAGGAGACCATAAAACGATGAATCAAACTCAGTTTGTAGCGGTTGATAGGCCATCTAGTCTAGTAGGAGTAGGCGTTATTGAGCAGTACGCATTTTGAAAAAAAAATGAATCGTTTATGTTGGACCGTGTTGGACGGACGAAGTGTGTATGATTGAATTACAGTATTAAATTATTTTCCAACTATTTTCGTATGTAATACAACAAGTATTGATGATTATCGGAATTCAAACCCCTTCGATTTCGAGAAACAAATTATGATGCCTAATACATAATATAATTTGTTTCGATAAAAGAGTAGGGATTTTCGATAATCATCAATGAAACGAGTTGTATTAAATTTGTTAGGATTATTTTACTAATTATTTCATGAATAAAACAATAATTTCATGTCATATTTTCATTCGCAGTCGGTTATGCAACTAACTATAGGTGCCGATACATCGATTGATTCTAGTACATTGACCAGTAACTAGAGACAGGACGCACCAAAACATATTGCCACGCGTCTCGTCTCGTCTCGTCATTGGTCGGAATCGTTTGGAATATTTGATGCGTTCAGTTTCCAGACGCTAGTGTCAAGTTGTGAGAGGTTAGGTTGATATAGAAAATGTTTGTTTAAAATGCCGATCATACTAAAATTCTCCGATAAGAATTAAAATTCAGTGCCAATCACCATTTTGTCTAAAGTTTAGTACTCGGATTAGTATTGAGTGCTATTTATACCTGAATATATGAAAATATTATGACACCCTTCTATTTCTATGTCGATTTGTTTTATATTTAAAAGATCAATTGACTTACCTGTTAAGGAAAATTGATCATAATTATATGAACATTTTCGTCGAAGAATTATAAAAATAACCACTTGTAGTCGTTCCTTTCGACTCTACTAGGTACGAAGTTCAAAGACAAATTTTCAACATCCACCCTGATACCTAACATTCCTGTGCCCAACCGATACCGCCTAGCAGCCGATAGTCATTTCTTGAAAGTATTGCTGGATCGTCAGGGAGGGATCGAATAGGGCGGGAATTTATAATTCTTCGACGAAAATGTTCATATAATTATGATCAATTTTCCTTAACAGGTAAGTCAATTGATCTTTTAATTATATTTCACATTTTCGTCTCGAATTATAAAAATAACCACTTGTAGTTGTTCAAAGAGGTCAGACGATCCAGCCTATGAACGTCTGAGACCTGTGTCTCACAATCTATTGAAATACATATCAAGTATTTCATGTAAATATGCGAATTCACAAAATATGGAGTTATAGTGATTCGAAACAAAGTCTATAGAGAATATCAATAGGTCTGGTTAATAAAATATTGTAATTAACCATATCTAATACTCGCTTGCTTCAATATTCCGTAAAAAAGGAAAACAATTTGAGGACAATAATATCAGTCTTTTAACCTCGACTTCTATATGTAACCCATAACTTAATCATCGTTAACTACTGAGCCAGAAAGAACTCGCAAGGCAAGTGCTTGGGTTATATATCGAGTTATATGTCGTATCGTAATCGTATATATAGTAGTGGTGGCAAGACGAAGTTGAGGTTTCTCTTTCAAAAGAGGGCAATAACAACACTGGCTGATTTCTTGACCAGTCAGTAGTCTTGTCCACTCTATCATTTACCTGTATAATTCCTCTCAGTTTCAAGTTACAGTTACAATTTTTGTAATCGAATCTGAAAAAATTTCTAGAGGATAAAGTCTCCAAAGGTTAATCAGTTATTTTGGTTGTGGAGGTCTATTGCAACTCCCCTTGAAGAGGCTTTCGAGGAGCAGGCTATCGCTTTCGTTCAATCGAAGAATCAGAGATGAAGCCGACTTATATGAATTTATCAGCGAGAATGATATATCTTGTTTATACTGCTGATTTAAGAATTCTAAAATTTTATTGCGAACCGGATCATAAAGATTCTGCTTGTTATCTTGACAATATCTGTATCAAATACTCATCTGTCACCAGGGTAGTTCTTTTTCACAAGGTATGAGTTGATCTGATCCCTCTTGCTCTCTTTCTGATTTTGATTGTCTTGCTCAACCTATAAAGTATAATCGCAAATGGAGGAAACCTAGAAGAAAAAGTGTTTCCTATTGTTGGTGAATATGCATCCACCTTCCAAGAATTAGGGTCTGTGGCTTCCATGACATAAACTTTCTACATTTTGTATTGACTGATGAATCGGTTGAGTATATTTCTGGAGAGCCTAGTTGTTTTAAAATAATATCAAAATATTTTCCTGACAATTCATATTCTGTTTCAATTGAAGTGCAGCGTGATTTGCTGACGGCCTTAGTATCTTGTGCCAAATTCATATATGAAGCAAATATCCAAATCTGTCTATCTTACTACCATTTGAGTAGTCCTCTAGCCAGTGAGAGATAAGTCTGAAAAAATTCGCAACATGAAAACTATTGTTTCTTATCGGCATTCTGTTTCTTGAAACAGATTCTGATCAACAATTGAAGTCGACTAATATTCTAGTGTAAATGTTCATGACATTGTAGCCTCATGGTTGAAGCGTCAGTATTTTATCTGGATCGCCGGTAGATGGGTTCGATTCCCACGACGACCGCAAAAAAAAATTCTGATGGCCTAAGAGAGTATTTGGGATCACACGTTAAAAGGTAAGACCCCCGTCCTTTCTTGCTCGTCCAAGACTTTTGAAGACTTTTGAGGGTTGGTCGTAAAGAGGCAACGGAATTATGGATAAGAACTTTTTTTTTTCTTCGAACATTTTGTTGACTATAATCACCATTAGAATTATTGAAACAGGTATTCCAATATAATTTGCAAATTCCCTGATTTCACAAGTTTTGTTAATTTTCATTTTCTGTGTGAAATTTCTAATTTTGTCAATTCTTTCTCCAGGTAGTGATATTTTCATGTCAGTAGTATCGAATGAAAATCCAAGAAAAGTACACCTCAGGCAAGGAGTGAGATGGTAGACATTAGTTAAAATTAATTTTGATCCCAAAACACTAACAATCTTATAACTGTCCTAGAATTGTTCTGACACTCCATATATACTCTCTCTTGCAATCACTACTATTAATAGTATGTCATCTAGATAAATTATACATGTGACAGGTAGCAACTTTTTTAAATTTTTCCAAGGCAGGATTCATCGACTCAGTAAACACATGTGGTACTATAGAGCGATAGATGTATAGAATGTCAAAGTAAAGAGGCCAAAGGGGCCCATTGGGAGTCAATTAATTGATGATTTTTGTTTTCAAATTTTAAACAGATATTTTCGATCTATCTCCCAAAAGATACAGAATATTAAGCATCTTTCAAGTCTACTTTTGTGAGATAACAATTATTATGTAGAAGCTTCGTCACTACTGTTCGATAATTCTCTAGTATAAAGTATATAATTGTATTGAGGTTTTTCCGGTCTAGTATAAACCAGTGAGTTATATTTGATTTCTTGGCGAGGAAATATGTGGAGAGAAAAGATTCTCCCATGAGGCCAATTATTGAAACTGTATCTATGCTCAGCAGCTTATTTATAGCCTTTCTCATCTCAGCCAAATTTCTCTTCTGTATGGAAGTTATTGGCCAAGACTGTTGGTAAGGTTTCTTGGCAAAATTCGTTTGATAACCCCGCACCTAACTCAAAATGGGAGGATAATTGGTTGAAGCTTTACAATTCCTGATTTGTACAGTAATGGATCCTGTACTGCTGCTCACCTCTGTCGAAATTGTTCCTCTGTTTCGTTTAAAGCCTGAGATGTTGGCGGTTATTAAAGTAAGAGGAAATAACGGCTTCTTGAGCAGATGCGCTCCTATATTCTTCATATCTCGATTGTATTTTACTCATGTAGGCGTACGCCCCGAACAGTAGTTCGTCAATAGGCCCCTCCACGCATACTTTTTGGTGGTGAAGTTGAGATGAAGAATGATCAAATACCTCCGATGTAACGATATGGAGTGGGAGGCATCATCAGCCAAAAGTTTAGTCCCATTGACATATTCCTCAAAATTTCATTGGATTCGTTTGTATTGGCTGCGAATACAATTTATAATTGGGTCTAGCTACTGCAGAAAGACCCATTACTAGCTATTACTGTGAATTGATGAGGAACTCATTCAACAGACTTTTCTGGAAGAACGGATTGTATTTCATCAGGGTTGAGCCTCGCGGAATCATTACCTAACAATCTTTAATCGGAGGATACTTGGTAACCATTTCAGCTCTGGACTCTTGTCGATTCCTTCAGTGAGGGAAACCTTTCCACCCCCTGCAATTTCTTCGTGGATCTCCGGTCCAAAAAGAGGTCTCAGAATCAGGATTTTTTTTTTTCCAGAGAAATAACTCTTCAGGAGGATGAGTTATGTTAATTCTCTATCTGAATCTTGCTGGGGATCCTCATCAGGAAGCTCGACTGGTCGATCCTCACTTTCGAAACAATTATATATGATGCGTGTGTGAGTTGCTCCAGCTACTGCCACTGGTCGTGGAGTCTAGTGTAGAAAAAAAGAGACAAAAAAGTAATTAAGCTCTGTCTACAGTATATATACCTCATATATTGTGAATGTGAGGCTCGGATAAACGGAGGAGTGAGGTTCCCCTCTCCCCCCCCTTTTTTTTAAGTTTGACCCAATCAGGTATATATATATACCGATAAGAAAAATTCTTTTTTTTCACCTGTCAACACGTAGTGACATTAACAGAAACAAGAAACCCACAAGAAACGGTTTATTAATCAGCTGTGCACATATTTAGCTCTTCTCAGGCCAGTCTTGGGCAAGTCTATTGTAGCGGCGCCTCGTATGAGTGCCTGTATTGTATATATGTTAGCGATATTTCCTTATAGCTACGCCATTGTAGCTAGAATGTGGTAAAGATGCTTAGTCAGGAAATGTCAGCAGTCTGAAGTCGAACAGCGTTGAATATTGAAAATACGAATAATTATTATTAGGAATGATTGCCTCTTGTAGTTTACATATTTTTCGTTCTATCCAGCGTTTGCCGGATGTCTATCTATACCAAAAAACCAAACCCTGCATTCAGTTGATAAAACAAGGCCATAGTACCGTAGCGGCGCCTCGTATGAGTGCCTGTATAGTACATTTTTCATTTTATCCAGCGTTTGCCGGATGTCTATAACAAAAAAAAAAACCAAACCCTGCATTCAGTTGATGAACAAGGTCATAGTACCGTAGCGGCGCCTCGTATGAGTGCCTGTATAGTACATTTTTCATTTTATCCAGCGTGTGCCGAATGTCCATAATGAAAAAATCCAAACCCTGCAGTGAGCTGATGAACAAGGCTTTAGCACATTTGCTATAGTAGCGGCGCCTCGTATGAGTGCCTGTATAGTATATTTTTCATTCTATCCAGCGTGTGCCGGATGTCTATAATGGAAAATCCAAATGCTGTCGAATTAAAACTGAACATTCCTATCATGCTTTGTGTGTCCACCATTCCTCAATTTCCAGCTCTGATGTAATTAAGTAATGTGTAGGTACTTACTCGATAAACTCTACTAAATATTTCTTGGCACTCTAATTTTCTTTTTCAATTTGGGTATCTTTCTATAATTTTTCGTTGATTTTTCCACTTTTGCCCATGATAAGGTACACTTTTTATCACTTTACTAAAACTAAAACACCTCTAAATCAACACTTGTCTCTGAAACGTTCATACCCTAGCGGTACGAAAAGAACAATGACTATCGGCTGCTAGGCGGTATCGGTTGGGCACAGGAATGTTAGGTATCAGGGTGGATGTTGAAAATTTGTCTTTGAACTTCGTACCTAGTAGAGTCGAAAGGAACGACTACAAGTGGTTATTTTTATAATTCGAGACGAAAATGTGAAATATAATTGATCAAACTACCAATGAGGAAGCGAAATACGAAATCGAAGCCTTGTATATAGGTATCCAGTAGCCGATCAACATCGCAAATACAGAAACGAAAACATCATGTTTTCGATTATCCACACAGATATTTCAACCAATCAAAAACGTGCCTTTTGAAATGAGTGGAAATTCCCCGATCAGTCAAAAAGGAAAAAGTCCCTGAAGGCATGAAAGTTATCAACGTAGCACAATTTTCCTTTTAATTGCGGCTTTTGTTTTCCTTGTCGTCATAGTTGGCGGTTTCCTGCGAGTTTCCGCATCAGATTGATAGCTGTAGGCTATTTTTTTACGATCTTGCGGTTTCATTTTATCGAAAATCTCGTCGAAAACGCTGTTCTCAAGGCAGAAATCTGGAGATCATTCCACATTTATTGGAAAATTTATGGAGTTACATTTGTGAATCTCTGGTATATTAGTAAGTCCATATTTAAATTTGAGTTGAGAGACTATTAAGGGGGAAAACTCGAAGTGTGACTCCGAATTTTCAATGCAAATCTTATTACTACATGTTTCGACCACTAGGGGCCATTTTCAGGCGTAAAGGTTGGCTACAAAATAAGTCAAAAGGACACATGATGAAGTATCCACATGTGTGACTAACTTTGAGGAGACTCAATTCTATTATAGATGTTTACTTCATTCGAGTGGATGGAATATTAATTTTCCAAAAATTCGTTTCCTCTATTCGTGCTTATACAGGGTGCTTTTCAATAGTGGCTCACTCCCTCGCTCTACCCTATAAATTTTTTGTTTATACAGATAAACAAATGAAATTCGGTGTGTGAGTATAGTACATCAATATGCATTATCTGACGTATTCAATTGTTTTCTGTCCGGTTTGACCGGAAAAGACCAATACCTATTTCCTCATTTCAAATGGGACTCCCGGTATATTTCTCACTTTTTGACATTTAACATCCTGAAATTTTCATTTTTCAATGTTCAATCTAGAGTGCCATGAATGAGTTAAAATATTTGATTTTTAATCATGTTGCCTAGAAAAAATAGTTTCGATGAAGTTTTTCTTTCCATTTGTTTCACAGGTTCATTCAAAATTTACAATATCGTGATTATGTTAACAAAATTTTTTCAAATCGAACAAGGGTGGCTCATTACCATATCTGAAAAGAGTGTTTTGTTACGAACACGTGGATACCACATAATCGATATTTTGAATATCCAGTATCATAATCATATCACTCTAGATTGAAAATTTCAGGATGATAAAAATGTCAAAAAGTGGCAAATGGGGTGTCATTGTACTCACAAAGTTATTATCTATCGAATCGAAGTAAAAATATACCGGTCTTCCCATTTAAAATAAGAAAATGAGGGTCATATCTGGTCAAACCGGAAGTGACCGAGAACAATTGAATACTTCAAATAATGCATATTTATGTACTGTACTCGGTACTATACTTAGACTTCGAATTTCATTTGTTTATTTATATAGAAACAAAAAAGTTATGTGGGTGAGCCACTTGTGAGAAACACCGGTTATAGATGAAAATGTTGAAAATTTATCATAATTATTATGGAAGCTCCACCTGAAACTGAAATATTTGAAGTTTAAGTTAGGATATTTTTTAACCAGCACGGAATGATAATTATTTCCCACGAGAACGAAGTTTGTAGATACAAATCATACGAGTGGGAAATTAGCATTCCGCGCGAGTGATACCCTATACTTTTCCTATGGCTGTAACAGATGCTTGTAGCCATCTGATGATTTTTTCTTAAGTAATGCTCTATTAGACAGACCTGTCATTGCTTGATATTTGACATTTCATGGAAGATTACACTTATTGTGGAATAAACACAATGAAGTCATTGTAGAAAAATAGGTATATATTATACAAGGGAAAAAAAGTAGCAGATTCTAGCCCGAGGTTGTGTTGTCGTAAATTATTAAACAATCACTAAGTTCGCAATTTTTTAAAATCAAATCAAACAATTAGATTGACAGATATTTGATTGCTTCAAAAAATGATGAATATGTCTGAAAAAAGATGCCTGCCACGCAGGTGTAACTCCTGTTAAAACCTTCAAATTTCACGGCGATAATTTTCTGATTTTAATATAATATAATAACATCTCAATATTGATTCGTCCTTTTTCGCGCCATAGAAAAAAATAGTGTATTATACACGAGAAAAATATTAGATTTATAGGCGAGATCATAGGTGTTATAAAAAATAACATCATTGAACGTATTTACCTATACAAAGGATCCAGTTTCGAATGTCCGGTATATAATTAAAATTAATTGCTAGATCAAAGACCGATTTCGTGATGATGGAGTATGCCTGCTTATGGTAACCTCGCGATTTTGGGAATGAGGTCAGATTGCCTCTCATGCGATGGTTTCGATCCAACATCCAACGTTATTTTGGCATTGACAATTTGAATATTGTTAGACGGTGACATTGATGAAAGTTTGGCTGCCTTATTCTGGAGGTAATGAGAACTGAAATTGACTTTTTGAGGACACCTGAACAACATTCAGGGAAATGTTCAGTCACTATGACCACAACCGGTTCTCTGTGCTATGACACAAAAAAAAAAAATTCGAAACATTCCAGACTGAATATTCCTCTGACATTGACAGATGTGTCATAATTTTATGACAAATTTCTCAAGCGCTTTTGTTAGGTACAGCTAGGGTCCCTTGATGTAAATTGACATATTTGTAATTTCAACATCAGGGTATGGACGAATCCTCTGCTCCTCCCACTCTAAAGTGTTTGTGAAACAGTTTATATTTCCATCTTTTTTCATTTCTGGAGATAAACACTAGATTTCTGACATTTGTTGCCTTTTAGTTTATATTGAGTCGTATTGAAGGCATTGGCGTATCATGCGTAATTTTCACATGTAATTTCTCATTCAACTCTACATATTATTATATCCAAATGATGATGATAATTTTCGAGTTTTTGATTTTTCAACTCCAGCATAATCTTTGTGAGGCAGTGACCAAATTTTTCTGGAAGTTTAATACGTTTTACCAAATGGGACTGTTCTTAGGCTGTACCTCGGGCAATACCTATCAACAAATGAATTTTGATTTCAGACTAAGCCATAAGGTTGAGAAATGGTGAAACATTTTATGTAGGTATTCAAACTAATGTGCACATAATATGTCAAGTGTACTGTATATATTTATGTTGGGAATCATATTTGCAGTTTTTCACGAACACTTGATATTTCCTGAATGTAGGTATGCTTTTTTAAATGGTAGGGTATATATATGCCTCTTCTTTTAATCCTCCGTTTTAATCAAAACTGTTTCTACTAAAATGCATTCAAAAATCGTGAAGTGGATAATTATAGGCACAATGAGAGTATAATATGTGTTTTCGTATTAGTTTTACCTCGAATATTTTGCTGTTTTTACCAATTTTTCCCATTCGGTCACCTCACTTTCTATGTTCTAAGTTCATTTGCATTTGATGGAGAGCTGACAAATTCAAATTTGCAATCCAACTGATTGATACAGCCCAACGCAGCACATTATATCCTTCCAAAACAGAATTGAATGATGTCGTATTATAAAATCAAAATAAATATGACATTTTGAATTTTGTAAGATCTTTTTTAACGCCTATGAATGTGACGGGACAGCAATGTCATGTCAGGGACGCCAATACACGAAACCAAAGTCACTAGATGATTAAAAGAGAAAGGAGCTATGACATCCTGACATCTCAAGGATTTTTATGACAATTTTATTAGCAGCGGGATGTCAATTTTATTGTCATAAAATTTTCTCGTACATTCTTGAGCTCCAAGCGACAAAAAAAAACAAATAACTATAAATATTTCAATCAAAGGAAACTTGTATAGATCAATTACTATGCTCGACAGATTCCGCCTCGGATTCCACTAATTGAAAATCGAGCTGAAAATATTCGAACACACATTTTTATAAATCGCGAGATGAATCTATTAAAAACTCATCAGATCTATTGAAGTCGAGATTGAAGTCGTGAAAATATAATATTGAAGGGACAAAAATAACTTCAATCAATAACCCGTTTAACCTGTTAGGTGGAGATAAAAAATGTACATGATGGGAAGAATATATAGGTATATAAAATTATAAAAATGATGCTCACTCAATCAGAACTCTTTTAAACAATTCATTCCACTACTAGTTCAGAACACAACCATTTCTTCAACCTGATGAATTACATTTTGGCTTGATTTTTTCCGACATTTTTTCGCTCCCACTAGTAGATGATGGAAACAATTGACATCATCTATTCTCTCTATCTCTGAACAAGCTCTGAATATGATTCTCATTCGAAATGAAAAGACCAATCACAAGCCAAAGACAACTTGAACTAACGCGAAAACCAACGTTTTCTTTCAATTCTGATTGGTCTATCAGCGTTGGTGTTTTCAACGATGTACTTAACATGTAACGATCGATCGAATCAAAATTTGTTAGTTGGACTAAATGATTATAGCTGTAAAGTCGGCTGTGGATGTCAGAATGGATGATTTTGGTAACAAGCCATTTATAATAAAAGCTTTTTATGCTTCGTGGAATAGTCTAGCAAAATACCACTGTTTTACTGTTGATAATGTCACTCATCTGACAGCTCTAAGGACTTTATGCTCGACTTTATGTGATGGTAGTGAAAAATAGTTATTCATACACAATCATGAAGTGCTCAAAGTTATAACCGAGGTTATAACATACCACTTTGTTAACAATTGAAAAAAAAATCGAGAAAGTTCAGGAGATGCCGTTTTCCCTAAATATTGTGTTATGAAATATTTCGGAACAGCAGAATTTCAGCACTGTAAGAGCATGTTCCGATATTCCCGAACAGTATTGCCCAGTATATTCTTCCGATTTCACTGAAATTGACTAGCAACTTTTCCGCGGATCATTGCAAGCATTTGAATGAATGAAAACACTAGAATCAGGTCATAAAATGCTAATGAGGTGTAGCCTTGGGAAAATCGACATTGTGCCCAAACGTTGAATAGTACATGTGCTTAAACAAAATATACCAACATAGCTCAAGAGTCGTTACGATTTTTTTGGGCCGCGGTGTACCCATGAGTTCATAAAAATTATATTATTATTATTTTCAAATACTTTGGGCATAGATTAATCTATGTTTCGGGACAATGTAAGAATTCGAACTGGATAATCTCACAGAGGCAGTAGACGCATAAACTACCACATGCTGTCACTAATCTACAAAATGCTCTGTTATTCCCACTTTTGATATCTTGAAATATTTCACACTTCACAGCTATGCTTCATTTCTTCATTACTTCAAGTAGTAGTACTAGAGCTTAGTGTTTCTCGTGTTTCTAAATCAGAATCACTATCGGATAGTATTTCTTCAAGCGAGTCTTCAAGGTAATATGATCAATCACTTCATTCATAATTTCAACATGAGTAAAGAAGATAATAATAAGGATGATGAAAATAAAAACAAACAAAACATCGAAAATCGAAAGATCATAGGTTGATGTTATGATTTGCTGCTAGGGTATCAGAAGGTACTGCCAAAATCGTTCCGAAATTAACACATTACCTCCCACCGATATTTTTTTCATATATTCATAGTTTTCTTGTAATAATTAGCCCTTTCTAGTAATACGAACAGAGCAAAATATTGAAAAAAAAATCCTGTCAGGTTTCTGGAAAAAAGTGGTGTACTCAAATGAGTACGATGGGAGCACACGATAATAACTCAAAAGCTTGAATACTACAAAAATATTTTGAGTATTTCAAAATTGCATCACGAAAAACGAACATATTTATGTATTGAGCATTTTCTGCAAATCGCAATCAGAAAGGTAATCATCGAAATAGACAATATGGTCGGAAGGTTCATCAACGCACTGAATAAGAAAATATACTCATATCATTATCGTTTCGTTAAATTCTTCTTCATCTGTTTGAGGTGGACGATGGTTTGTGCATGTTTGAGTGTCTACCTCAGGTGGAATATTAATTATTTCAGGCTCAGGGTTTGCTTCTCCTAATGATTTGAAGCGTTTGCAATTGAAGCATTTCGAAGAAATTTGCTGAACATAATGATCCATTTCGAACCCAGTTCTGAAATATAGTTCAGAAATTTATCACACCATATCTTCCCATTGTACCCAAATGAGTACACCATTGTTTTTTTTTTGGTTATGTGGAAAATAATGGAAAATTAAGTGTCACGATGGTATAAGCAACTCGACACATACATACATACCTGGTCAGCTAATTTACCGAGTCAAATCAAATATTTCAAGGGCAAAAAATAACTCATAGGAGATGAGCACTTGTTTACACAATCTCTTCAGTTGACATGATCTACGCATATGCGCCATATGTGGGATCATCTCGAAATTTCGAGTTTGTTGTACATTGCGGAATACTATCACGACATGATTTTGCTGAAAAATGTCAATAGATGAAGATAGTAGACCATAATTTGCAGTGTACTTAAATGAGTACAGTGGGATTTGATGGGTTAAATGAAAATTCAAGGCTACTGCTACTGTTTTTATAATGTTAGCAATATCGGAACATGACCTATGTGACACTACTGACACTGCCGACAGTTGAATTCGGAACATAGCCTTAGATGTCAACTTAGAGAGTTAGGGACTGGACTGGTCGTCTCAGTAGCCACGCCTTTTGAATATGCAAAATAATATAACGTGGACCTTTTACTAGCCTGTGGTGGATGCATTTCAGCATAATTTTATCTCGTATCGTATTTCATGAAGCATCGTTCTTTATCGCGTTCTCCTCTCGGTTCTCCTATGCATTCAGTACAGAAACTACAGAAAAAGGCGTAGCGTGACGTACGAGTTATGAGTTTTTTGTCCTGGAGTTTATGACCGAGCAGCTCTTGTAATTCACGGTAATTCACTATATTTTCGAGATGAATTGTGGACAAAAAAAGGGAAGAAATCGAGATAAAAATATAGTGGGTTTACCTCGGGGTTAACCATAACGGTAAGTAATGGCATTATTTGTAGATATTCTTAAAATGTTATTTTTTGTCGACCCCTACAAAAAAACACATTTTACGTTCTACACTACACTACACTAACTTTTCGTCCGCTGCTAGTTCTACTAAATTTTCAGCAGATCTCCTGATTTGCATATTGATCTACTGAAACATTTCATAAAATACTGAAAAATATTTTTATCTACAACTATGGAGTCATTCATACATTGCTTACTCCATTTTCGACATTTAATGACTGACATTATTGTGATGAATCGAGTAATAAGAGTAATAATGACAGTAGAATGGCGTAATAATCTGACATCCCATCGTCTTGTCAAATTCAACTAGGTAGGTATTCGTTCTACTAGTTCTGCTAAAGCACACCACTATACTATACTGTTCGTGAAAAACACGCAAATTCAAAAGACTCAACTCATCCTCAACAGTGACTACCATCATGAGTAATCATAACCATAAAATAGGACTTGACAGTTGCAGATTTGCTCACACTATCACAGTAAAGGCCTGTTCGTTTGTGTTCGCTCTACCTGCTAAACTTGATTTTTTTCTATGACTCTCTCTGTTCACATTATGCCATGAACAGAGACAACTATGGAGAAAAAATCAACTTCAGCAAGTTTGTTTAGCAATACAAACGAACAGGCCTTAACAGGCTATTCGAATAGATTAGTACAGACCAATCAGAACCATGGAATTTTATTGTTGATAACTAGCTTCTATAGAGACGGTACTACAATTAATCATCGCGGTGGGGGAACGCTACAGCGGAAGCACAGCAAGTTAATGAATAATCTGCAATAGTTATGATTCATTATACAACTGAAAAGTAAAATGGCATATAATACCTGATGAGATTAACTGATATGTGATTATAAAGTTATATCCAACATTGTTTATCATATTTTCACAATCAAAATTATTGGAATAAGTTATAAGCTGTTCGTTGAATGAAATTTTTGTCGATAAGTTTTCGATGAAATTAATGAGTATTTCAAATCAGATTTAGTGATTTTGTAATATAAACACCTCCGTTTTTTCCGAGGTTTTTTCCAAAGATATATTTTTGAACTCTCAGAGTTGCTTTGATATTTGAATAGTTATCACATGCACTATAAAATGCATGATTTCTGCACGCTCTGTTTGAATTAATTTTACAAAATGAGTGATAAATTTACATATAGGTACTAATGATATGTATACCTAATCCAAAAAAGGACAATACTTTCTCTGATTCAGATCATATTCAATTTTTTATATACCTCTGTTAATAGTCTTTGTTGTTCATTTTCACTATTCATTCCTGTTTTTCTCTTACTCAAATCTTATAAGTACCTATGTCACTGTATTTTGTGATATTTGTGAGTATTTTTGAGTTGGGACCCTCTGTCTCGCGAAAATTTATTTACTCAATTGTATGAAATTGATGTTTAACGTGAATAGTACCAGAAAAAATCCATTACTCATCTAAAACAACCATCTTGAATGTTTACATTTATCAACAATAATATGAATAATAGGTATTATTATTCATCATACTCATCATCTTTCTTTTTCATATCTGTTGAAAAATAACCTAGAAAGTAAAAATACTATTGTGGAAGGCATAAAACAAAAATATTATTTGCCAAATTTTCGTCAAGGTTTGACGAGATCTTGACGTGATATTCGTGATATCTGTGGAAAATCGTATGATTTCCAAGGAATCATCAATATTCGCGGGAGTTTCAAGAGTTTGGTTGATTTCATCAATATATCGCCGAATCGATGCTTATATATGAAGGAGAGTGCCTCAGAATGTCAGAGTGAGATACCCCTCGCAATTTCCTATTTCAATTAAGTATTCCCACCCCCTGAGTCAACCCCTCTGGATCTCAATCTATATATAAAAGCATTCCATATGCTTTTACGTTAAATCTCGATAAATATACAGGGTGTTCCGAAAATATACTGACAAACTCTAAGGAGTGATAGAGGACATCAAAAGAATAGTACTTTACGTAACGAGTCCGGAAAGTGTTTTTTTGGACGAGTAGACAAAATTTTAGGCCGAGCCGTAGGCGATTCCTGGGTGTCCCAAAAAAAATTGTTTTTGGATGTGTTGTGTACACAATTTTTTCGGCAACCATGTAGAATAACAAATCAATGAGACACATTGCCATATTATATTTATTTTTAGAATACAATGTCTGCTTTATTAATTCTTGTATTGCAATTTGAACAGAATACCTATACCTACTAACTGTTACATTGGGAATTTCGTATGGACATTTTCAAACTCACTTTCGATAGTTTATTGCGATAATTGCAACCAAACTTTCATAAATCAAAATACAACTAATTTCATGTCAAATAGCTGTCAGTCGATATTTCGCTGCTATGGTAATCATCATCTGCATTTATCAAAACCATATCTACCAAGATTTTCATAGTTTCAGTGACAACAACGATGTGATACTTTCCGGTCTAGTCCGGAAAAATTATACTTTTCTCATAGAAAAAGCGTCCGTGAAGTGTGCACTCCCGGACGGTTGCCTAAAAACATTTTTGTTCATATGGTATGTCGTCAGAACCAGTGGCGGCTCGTGACTTTCATGACAGAGGAGGCTGAATGATATGAGATTTAATGTGAAAAACAACTCTCTACTCACCCAAATCAATAGCTTTAATGATATTCTGTTCACCAGTTAACCTGAACTTAATACTTGAAGAGATGTGTTCCTGTGATTTGCAGTGTCTATCCAATCCGCGAGGCAAATTTTTCAAATCATTATATCCTAATCGCCCCCAACATGATGACTTATCGGTTGAAAATAATACGCAGTACCAACAAAATAGCTTATTCCTTACCTCAAATCCCGTCGACCAGATATATTTTTTATAATTATCAGTATTGAACGAACGATTTTGTTTGTTACCTGTTACAATCAGATTTTTTAATTCCGGTATCGGACGTTTGTTTTTCACAATCAATTTATTTTCATAAGACAAAGCACTGAATGGGTACACCAAAAATTATTCCACTAAATCACAATCGTTTAAAACACTCATTTTTCAGAAATTCATAGAGCCCCTAACCCTCGCCCTAACCATTAACCTAACATAAACAATGCACTCGCGTTTGTCCGTAATTCGCGAAGCGACACGACAAACACGTGCTATTCGGGCGTATTCGGGCATTTGCATTGCGCGCGTAGGTTTCGAAATGTGACGGAGTCTAGCCTCCTATAGATGTTGCCAAGTTGAATATTTTACGCGTGATTTGCCGAACCATTAACCTAACATAAACATAAACAATGCACTCGCGTTTGTCCGTAATTCGCGAAGCGACACGACAAACACGTGCTATTCGGGCGTATTCGGGCATTTGCATTGCGCGCGTAGGTTGCGAAATGTGACGGAGTCTAGCCTCCTATAGATGTTGCCAAGTTGAATATTTTACGCTTGATTTGCAGACTTCGACGTGTGATGCGTGGGCAAGCACTGTTGCCAATCCAAAGATATTTAACTTGAAACAGGAAAGAAAATCAAAATCCATGTATTTTGATGTCCTTTCAATGAGAAAGTATAGATAATATTAGTTTGAGGAAAATCTCTGAGGAGGCTCAGCCTCCTTTGCCTCCTCTGAGGAGCCGCCACTGGTCAGAACTGCTCTCTTTCAATCCTACTATCATTTGAAATAGAAAAGGACGTGTTTGTAGATTCTTGCTGACAGAAACCGAGAAAAAATCTGACATCATGTCAATGTTGACAAGTGCACTTGTTGTTGTTTGACAATGTTTTTGCGCATGCAAAAGTGTGCAGAGAAGTACTACTTTGCACAATATAATAAGTTCTTACCAGGCTGTTTCTTTGCTCTACAGCTCAAACGGCTCATTTGCGGACATATTATGTGAACTTAAACAAAAATAATCATTTTGATGTTCCCATATGTCACCCCTTGAAGTTTGTCGGCATCTTATCAAAAAGATACAGATAATTTTATATAGATTTAAATACCTCAAAAAAATATTACCGATTCAACACCTAAAAATTCTTTATTTCGCACTAGTGGAAAGCCATCTTCGCTATGGAATACTAGGATGGGGAGCAGCTACAAAAACATACATTCATCTCTTGGAAATCAGTCAAAAACGGTTTCTCAAACTCATTTTTTCAAAAGATCGACGGTACGACTCAGATCAGTTGTATCTAGAAACAAAAATCATGGACATCAGACAACTATACTTTTTCCTCACACTCACGAAATATCATACCACAAAGCATACCTCACAAATAGCTACTCACTCATACCATACACGAAATCGAAATCAACACCTAGAACTTCATATGAGGAAAACATCAACCCAACGTTCTTTCCATTATCTGGCACCGAAATTTTATAATGCACTACCTGGACGGCTTAAAGGAATTATATATCGTCCACAATTCAAAAAGGCCCTGAAAAGTTTCATCCTTGAAAATCCAAGACAACTAGCTCATCAACATTTTGATGATCTAGTTGGCTAAAGAAATATATTCCTGATGGAATAAAAATGTGTACGGCTCAACTGCTCACCTCAATAATGCTATCATTATAGTAGTATAGTAGGCACAGTATTATAAATATTTATAGTATCGATTCTAGTATTTCTGAAGTTTTTGTCTCTTGATTGTTTGTTTATGTCCTTAGTTAGGTACTTTTAATTATCGCTATTTTAAGTTGTAATGAAACGTATTTTAATTTTAATTGCCAATTTCTCATGGATATTTTCATGGACATTTTCTGCGAAAAAAGTGCGATGGCACTTATCGCTCAACAGCTTTATTCATTCACTAATTATATATTTATTTATTATTATCATATCTTTATTATTATCATATTCATTATTCATATATTTTGTTGAATAAAGGTTATTATTATTATTATTATTATTATCTTTTCGGGACATCCTGTATACCTATCTGAAAACCGAGCTGAAAACTAAATAATGAGAGTCGCTCTCCTCGGAACGCAATCATGCAAATAACTTTTCCAACTGCATGGAGAACTCCTTTTGGGAAATAGGAACATATAACGGAAAGTTCTGGCCTTTCCGCTTCTTGAAATGTTCAAGATACACTTAGGGCTCGAGCTATCCGAACGATTCCTCAATTTCCCAGTTTAATTTCGTGAAATGTATGTCGAGAGATACAGAACAAGGAATATGAGAATAAGTTTAATCTTAATCTTACTAATTGATTTTGAGATAACGAAAATAAATGGGACTAGATATAACAGAGATAGGGAGAGATATACAGTGCGTTCATAAAGTGTGGAAACGCTCCATTATCTTACGATATAATTATTTTCAGAGGTAAAACTCGGACAGGTCGATTTTGTATTTCAGTCTTCCATCTTTTTTTACAAAAAAATAATTGTTTCCCCCACCACCTTACAAGATATGACGTCATCGATATTTGTTTTAAATTGAAAGGGTATATTTTTATATCAAAAATTGAAAGCCCATATTTCTCTGAGTTCAACCATACCACATACGTCATATCTTACACTTCAAGTTACAGTATACTGAGTATAAAAGAAACCAGTGTTCATATTTCTCAAATAGTTATTCATAGAATTAATATTGATTTTTATACAGTAGAATTTTTCAGGTACTTTCTAATTTCCTTAACGAATAACTTTTTATTTGGTATTTCCTTAAATGCTTGTGGTATTGAATTATATACATGTATGCACCTATTCATAGGATTATTTAGTGAAACATTTGTTCGAATATTTGGAAGGTATATGTTATTTTGATTTCTTACGTTATAGTTATGTATTTCATTGAGGTTCAAGAAATTTATATTTGTTTTTTGTTTGCGATTTACTATTTTGTATGTGTGTTTACATTGCTCTAAATTTAGGATTTCATTTAGTTTGTTTAATTTTGTTGTTTCGTATACAGTATTCGTTGGTGTTAAGTAGTTGATAGAGAATAATATCTTAATAACCTTGTTTTGCAATCTTTGCATTTCTTGAAATTACGTTTTATTACATGTTCCCCATATTACGATCAGATACCTAAAGATCGACAGAAAGTATGAGTTGTAGATCATGTATTTCACTTCAGTGCTCAGATATTCCCTGCATTTAAATAGTGCTCCAACCATGGGTAACATTTTTTTAGTTATGTGATGTGATCTATGTGGTGCTTCCAGCTCAAATTTTCATCCAATATGAGACCTAAATATCTGAGATTGTTAACCTTTTCTTCTATATTTGTGCCAGTATACGTCAAGACCGTGTCGTCAGCAAATGTAAAATAGCGAGTATTTAATTCAGCAGATTTTAGACTGAGCACGAGTGAAGAATAAAAGAGCGGACCCAAGACGGAACCTTGAGGCACGCCATTTTTTATTTCACGTATGCTGCTTGCATGATTGTCCATGTAGACATACTGTCCTCGGCCGTTTAGGTATGATCTTATCAAGTTATATATCTGACCCCTTAACCCCATCTTCTCTAGTTTCTGCAACAATGTGTCCTGATCAACAACATCAAAGGCTTTCTGAAGGTCGATAAACACTGCTATTACAACTTTTTTTTTGTCCATATTTGAAGAAATCAAGTCAATCAAGTCTACCGTTGCACTTTGGGTATTACTGAGTTAAGGAACACGATGGGCCAAGAACGTCTCAATCATCTGACTTTGAAAAATATAGAGCATGATTTGCTTGAAGAAGTCGATATTGAAAGTGTTATCTCTAAATTTGCCCATATAGGTATATCCAGAGAAGTTTATTTGTAATAGTTTCGTTTTATTTTATTCCATACTTTATAACCTGAAGCAACCCCTTGATAGAATACGCTACAGGCCTCGGGCTGCATTTAAACATTCCGGTATAGGATTCGGCACCTGCTTAAATTCTATTGGCCGATTTTGATTTATCTGACCAATTGAAGGCGGAGTGCCGAAATTCGTACCAGAATGTTGAGCGGTGCTGAAACACAGGTCGGAATGTTGATGAAATGAAAGCTCGAGATAATGTGTACTTAATGAACGCATTTTTCAATAATTTTCATTTATATTCATGATGATTATTTGGTATAAAAGTTTAAAATGAATGATTATATGTAATAAAATGAGATAATAAATTCGAAATAACAATCATTAGAACACTTAATGTCTGTTAATGTCCTAGGTATTCCATGGGACTTAGCGTTTGGTTGATTTCTCGTCACGTTACCTGCCAAACTGCGTCTTCGTCTTCTTCGAATACATTTCATGAGCAAATCAAAAACATAAAATTTTTACCTGTACAAGAATCTTTTAATATTTGTAGGGCCTGATTTGAAACGCCATAATGTAAACGACTGAGCTTCATAATCATTCATCCATTGCACAACTTCTGTTTCATTCTTCATATTGCCCCTATACAAATTTTCTGAAACTTTTATTAATCTTTCCATAATTAGTGATTTATGGTATACTTCACTAATTGATGATTGCACTTAACTATAATAACAAGATTGCAGGTTTGTTGTTAGCATGTGGGAACGACGGTATAATCAAAAAATACGCAGGTTAGGTAAATGCGAGGGTAAATGTAAACAAAAACCGGCAACATTCCGACCTGCTTTTCAGCACCGCTCAACATTCTGGTTCGCCTTTAATTGGTCAGACAAATCAAAATATGCCAATAGAATTTAAGCAGGTGCCGAATCCTATACCGGAATGTTTAAATGCCCCCAGACTGGCTTAATCCGGCACTGGGCAGTCCTGGCTCCCCCGCACTCAAATTGCATCAAACTACCTTCCACGGCAATAAGACCGAGCGGGGTGGCAGCGACTAATGCTCCGAGCGACGGCTGACGAATGAGAACGGCCGGGAGACCGACCAAATTCGCAATTCGAGATACAGATGGCATCGTTGCGACCGGAAAGAAGAGAGCGGGAACTCCGGTTGGGGTCCATAATTGAACGTCTCGCTGTCGCAGACCATCGTTATTTTTGTGGATAAAGGTCATAAAGGTGTTTGTGAATTATCTGGTGAATTCGTTTTCTTCGTACAGGTTTTGGTATAATAAAATACACGTTGGAATAGAAAGACTACAGCAAGGACCATTCACGACCATTCCCTGTCTGAGCACGTTGAGGGGCCAAAAAATTGAAACTGTGAATTGTATGTCAGAGTTTCCAGTTCCAAGCTCGGTTCCAAGTCAAAATTCTCAATTGTTTGTCAGAATTCTAAGACTCGCCTGAGTTGAAATTGTGACTTGGGGGACCTAGTAAATTCGCAATTTGAGTAATATCCTCGTGGGTGAAGGGAACACCGAGGAAAAATTAATGTATAATCTGAGCACGCTCAAGGGCTATTCAAATAATAACATTATGAATTATATGTCAAAGTTTCGTGTTCTAAGTCGAAATTTTCTATCGTATGTCAACATTCTGGCTTGTATTTGTGATCCGATTCTATTCAAAATTAGTATCCGGGGGTTTGTGGGGTCGGAGATTATGATTTTTTCGTCAAAGTTGGAAAATTCAAGA
The DNA here is from genome assembly GCA_918026855.4 of Phaedon cochleariae. NCBI lineage: Eukaryota > Metazoa > Arthropoda > Insecta > Coleoptera > Chrysomelidae > Phaedon > Phaedon cochleariae. Next base: position 61,294,056 of record OU896708.1, read on the forward strand.
TGGCGGATCTAATATGGTGGACGAGTCTTGTAATGATTATCTGATCCGATTTTTATTCAATATTGGTATCTGGGGGTTTTATGAGTCCGAAATTATTATTTTTTATTTGTTAAAATTGGAAAATTCAATATAGCGCATACAATATGGCGGACAGATTTTGTATTTATGATCTAATTCTATGGGATTCTATTTGAAATTAGTATTTAAGAGTTTTCGGGGTCAAAGATTATGATTCTTTCGTCTAAATGAGGTACTTACAGAAAATATAAAAACACTAAATAGAATAATAAAAATGTGTTGATTACGGAGGTGATAATAATTATTTTCTATGTTGTGTATTCATCGACACACTCGTTGTTTTATTTTCGACTTCTTTTTAGTTTGGTATCTACAGGGTATTTCAGGAATTGGGCGATGAACTAAATAAGACAAAATGACACAATAAATCACTGTGCAAAAATTGTTTTGAAAAATTTTCCAAAAATTTGCTCTCCCATCATACTACATCTTTCAACTATTATTGTACGTCTGGCAACATTACAAAAGTCATTGACACTTCCGGTGCTTGTGATCTCGCCGAAAGCAAACGCTTGGGTTAGGCTATTAACCTGATTAATGATTCATAAAAGTTTCAGACAAACTTTGAAGCTCAATATCTTCCAAAATATTTGTTTTATCGACAAAAATGTATTCTTTCATTTCGTTGCTTTTTCTTATCCTATCACCGATTTCATTGATCGCCCCAAGTTCGGAAACAGCCAGTATAAAAGCGTGCTCTATAGTTTTTTAAACTACTATTTATTCCAAAAGATCTTCGAACCTTGGTTTACTGTGCATATTATATATCCATACATCTTCCTGTTCATTCCGTCTACGTATACCTAGCGTAAACAGTATAGGTATATACCGATGACCACGGCAAATTTGAAATTCAAATGAGTCGATTGACGTAGAGAGGAGTGAAATCTTGTTGAACACGATTTTGTCCACATTCCTAGTGTTTACTATCGAGAAAATATCCACTGAGCTGAAGATAATCCCGAGGTAGGGGTACAATATTATTTGTTGAGTAAATACAATAAAATGAATGATAACTATAATAACATTGGATATATTGTGTAGCCGGGTGTTGAAAGTAGCACCTTCATCCCAAATGGCCCCTTTGGATTTTTGTTATCCATATAGGAAATTAACAAAGTTAATACCACAGATACGAAAGCTTTGATGCCGCCTCTGATGTTCAATGGTTCAAAATTCTTTTCCTCAAACATCACCGTATACCTACACTGAGAAAAATGTATCGTTAATTTCTCACAGCACCCTTCGAAATAAAGGGTGGTTAAATTTGAAGGGCCGATGTTGAATGTGAACCACACCTAAACGTCAAGTAGTTTTCTGCATTTAATTTGACATTTCTCTATTTCAGACTATCTCAATTTGAACCATTGAAAGATACACAATCGAGCAACGCGTTGAAGTTATTCAGGCTTATTATGAAAATGGGCGTTAAAATCAAAATGCATATCGTGCACTTCGTGATTTTTTCGGCCAATTTAATCGTCCAAATGTGCGTACAATCGGAAAAATCGTGCAAAAATTTGAACAAACCGGTGCATGCTCGTACAGATCGTACTGCAGAAAATGTTGCTGCTGTTCACGATAGTGTGGCTGAAGAGCCGTCCACCTCAACTCGTCGTCGATGAACATTATGCATAAAGACTTTTATTTACACGCTCACAAGGTGCAATTGACTCAAGAACTAAAGCCTCTTGACCATGCCAAACGTCGTCAATGGTCTGAATGGTGGCAAGAAATGGCAACAGTGGATGATCAATTTTCGAAGAAAATCATCTTCAGTGACGAGGCACATTTTCACGTGGTGGCGATGTGAATTGGCCGTCAAGATCGTGTGATTTGACACCGTTGGACTTCTTTCTTTGAGTCAATTGAAAGACAAGGTGTACGTCGATAAGCCAGCAACAATTGAAGAGTTCAAGGATGCGATAATTCGGCACATTAACGGCATAGAACCTCAATTATGCTTCAGCGTCATCGAAAATTTGGACCATCGGATGGAGGTGTGCCGCCAAGGACGCGGCGGCCATTTGGCCGATATTTTGTTTGTTTGAACCATACCAATATATCCTAATAAAAAGAAATTGCAATAATTTCCCAAATAATTTGTGTTTTATTCAAAATCAACATCGGCCCTTTAAATTTAACCACCCTATACATTGAAAGCACATGCTTGATGCACTATTCGCATAAATGGTAAAAGTATTTTTGTGGCATATTCATAATGAAAAAAATACTCATGTATTGACCAATTTGGCAACACAGATCAATCAGTATGTCGCATCTGGAAGTTGGATGATCTGTGATATTTAATACCACGCGAGTTCTTCAAATTTTATCGATAATTTGACAACTTACCTACTGTTTTCCTCATTCAAAAAAATGTATCTAGTTTCTTTTTCTTACTATAATCACCTGAGAAATTAATCGTTCCAGGGTTGTGCTTTCATTTCAGATCATTGTATATGTAAATGAAAAAATCAGCCTTTCAATAAGACGCTCCTATTTATTCGAAATGAGGTGAACTTTTTTCTATTGATTTCACTTGATTTTTTGGGATTTTCTCTCCTCGTTTCTATTAAATTAAAATATGCGTATTATTTCGATCTATTTGTATAGTGGGACAAATCAGATGATTTGCCCCAAAATGTCACTGCGTTTAACAAATTTCTTTATCAGTGAGCCTACAAATATATTGAAATAATACGCATATTTTCATTTTGTATAGAAACGAGGAGAGATAATCCCAAAAAATCAAGTAAAATGAATGTTCCACCTCCTTGATTAACCTACAGAAAGTATTTTCTATTGATGTTTAGAAGCATTGATAATTAATACTGTGAGGTTAGTCTTCCTCTAAAATAATATCATATAGTTGAATAGAATAAATCAAACTGGTGGTTTTGTGCTGGGTTTTTTACGGTTTTGTAATACTAGATAGTTATCATTATACCAGGCTTGGGTAATATTGCGTCAGAGAGTCCAATTCCTGAATTCCTATGGAGAAACATTAATTATCAACGAATATAAACTGAACAACACATCTTTTCAAATAGAATGATGTTATGTATATCATTACATGTTTCAAGAATTTCATTGAATTTCAACCAACCTACCACTATTCTCTATATCTCTATCCCTTGAAATTTATGCAATAATATCTCCTTATACTCAGACCCTGTTGTCTAATTCATAGTATTCGCTTCGATTCGTTTTTTATTCATGATTCTAGCTATCATAGGTCTCTAGTAAACGAACTGTTGCCCCACCCTGTATAGGTCAAAAGCGAGGTAAGAAGCGAATGTAATTTTACGTTGAAGATATTTCGAAAATCAGCGATTTTTAGGCGTATTTACTGATTTGATTGTTTATTTGTTAATTTTTTCATTTATTCTCATTGTTCACAGAATAAATCCAATATTTGCGAATTCGTTTACAAACTAAGAAATACAGGAATATAAGTAAAGAAGAATAATAATTTACAACTCTTGCCATCGCTATTGCCTAATACAAAAAAATAAGATCTAATCTGCTGAATTGTTGTGTGAGAAATGTCAATTACCATTCGTTAATTCTATCTGAGTTGTCTTGTAATAATTACCAATCATTGGTATCAGAAATTCTGTGGAATATTCTCATATCGTCAGCATATATAGCAAACAATTGTGAGGAGTGAAAGAAATACCGCATCGACGACTCCATTTGAATAATTCGACCTTGACCATTAATTATAGATGATTATAGGTTCATTATCGTGTTTCGGGGATCATTGCATTCTCGGATAACCGTTTCCCCTTTTGTTATGTTGTGTTCGCACTCTGTTTACGCTAAACGCATTTTATTTGCATTCAATACGTCTTGACAATCAATTATTATTGTTCAGCTGATGCTGGCACTATACCTATAATAAATAAAACAATAATCGAACTTGACTCAGCCGTTAAACCAGAAATGAAATGAAGAAAATAGATATTTGCTGAAAAATATCTAGATAGGAACTCGAGAAAAAAGATGATGGTAGTGTGTAGGTATCTGAATGTATTGAATCAATCCAAGGTGGATATTCCGTTTTTTCTTGTTCGAATCACTGATCAAATGGGCTTAGGTACTCATATTACACGTGTCTACATATCTCGTCCGATAAGGAGACGAAATGACAGTAGTTACTGTTATGTCATCGGCTCGCTTATACTGACTTACTTGTGAATAAGAACTCGTCATACACAAAATTACAAAATACGCAATTAATACCAGATATATCATCATCTCTGATTTGTAACGGACTCGTCGTTGATATCTGTTTATTCTGTTCTCCAAAAGCTCATCCCGTTTCGTAAACATAATTATAAATGAGGTTATCCACTATTGATGAACTCATAAGTAAGGAATGTTGGCAAAAGTGATGAATAGATGTAATGAATCTGATTGGTTGTTGTTTTTACATGGGCTTCACCTCGGTTTTCATCGACCAATGGGAATTCTGTGAACAAACAATAAAATTCTAACCTAACCGCCGATAGCGGCTGATGAGGCTGGTGGGCCGAAACAGTACTGACTTGCCGATGCTTACAATTGGGGCAACTCTGTTGTTCCTAGATCTCTCAGTTATCAGATCTAGTTCAACTAACTGCTCTTGTTTGAGTTTTTGTTTTTTATAATAATACGAATTTTATGGTATTGGATAACGATGAGGACATAGATGTAGTGGAAATTCTTCAATACGAACAAAGGACTAAAGCCTCGGCATATATAATCTTTGTCCCTGTGTAATACTGATATTGAATTCCTATCTAAACATGAAGAATCACATAATATTGAACTAAGCACTGCGACTAATCGCTGTTGCCTTCTAAAGTTCTATCATGGTTCATAAAATTCTCGAAAACATTCGTTTGGTGGCTCCTATTTATCCAATTTTTGCATTTCAATCGGGTAACTAGGATTTTATTGGTCAGTTTTCCTTGGACACGGTCTCTCACCAACTCTCGATCTCTTCGCAACTTGACCATCTTCTGTTTCTCTTGAGGATGATGGTTCCTCCACATTTAGAATAATTATTCCTCGATGTTTCATATTCTTGGGGATATTTTGAACTTTGGCAACAATGGTTTTCAACATTCCTCGATGAAAGTGGAAAACCATTTAATGAATGTGTCCACGTTTCGTACATTTCATATGGAACCTGACCCTTCCAACATGATACTATTCAACTATTCATAAGAGCATAAATACTAATAAAATCGCTTCATACATGTATATGTCATACTTACCAGAAATGTCTCCAGCTAACTTCAATTCAATTCAATAACCACCATACGCTATAGCAAACACATAATATATAAGTACTATTCTTGAAAAATACATGGAACAACAAAAGACCGATCAGGGGTAAACCGCAGTGGAATTCTGGTGTTCAAACCACTGGAATTCCTTGGAATTCCGTGGACTTCCTTGGTTTTCCTTGGAATTTCTTGGAATTCCTTGGATTTCCTTAAAATTCCTTGGATTTCCTTGGATTTTCTTGGAATTCTTTGGAATTCTTCGAGTGAAGTGCGATATAATTCTAGTGTACAAACAACTGGAATTCCTTGGAATTCCTTGCATTTCTTTGGAATTCCTTGGATTTCCTTGTAATTTCTTGTATTTCCTCAAAATTCCTTCGATTTCCTTGGAATTCCTTTGGTGAATTGCGGTATATTCCTAGTCTATAAAAAACAACTGGAATTCCTTTGATTTCCATAGAATCCCTTGGAATTCCTTTGATTTCCTTGGGATTCTTTGGATTTCCTTGGAGTTCTTTGAGTGAAGTGCGGTATTATTCTGGTGTACAAACAACTGGAATTTCTTGGAATTCCTTGGATTCCCTTGGATTTCCTTGGATTTTCCTGGAGTTCCTTGGAGTTTCTTGGAATTCCTTGGAGTTTCTTGGAATTCCTTGTGTGAAGTGCGGTATAATTTTGCTGTACAAACAACTGGAATTGCTTGAAATTCCTTGGAATTCCTTGTGAAATTGAAATTTGATGTACAAAATTTTGACCGCGGTTTACCCCTCGCAAAAGACTTAGCGGTGCCCTCACCGATATTCAATAGAATATGACGTCTGGGGTATTTCGATACCCCGCGCGAGAACTGAAGGGTGCTGAAGGGTTAAAACTTAGCCTGATGTCGACAAACCAACCTTTTTAAATTAACATCCAGCCAAAAATTTTATGGCAGATGAATTGCATTTGATATACCGGTGGCCATTGATTTGTGAGGTATCCAATTGAAATTTATATAGCCGAAATAAAATGTCTGCTTTATCCACTTTGGTGTTATGTCAAAGTCGATGTCAAATAGGTGTTGAATGGCCTCCGAAAACCCAATCTGAAACAGCCATACGCATTTCGTAAGCACAGTTAATTAAATATAACGACCGAAACAAAACTAAAAAAACGACTCCAGTTGTCACATGCACGTATAGATCACGTTGCTCCAACACGCTCATAAATTAAACCTCATCCATGTTTCCTCGTGAAACATCTCGAAAACGATCAACAACAACAAAAAAAGTGGAACATGTGATGTCAACCGCGCAAATTGATGAATGCGCTGTTGACGAGCTATCGTTATGCTCGGTTAGTTTTAGTTTCCACAAAATAAACAGAAAATCCCGTAAGATGCTGACTTGCTTGCCATAGATTTTCCGATTGGTACAAACAAACAACGCCAACAGTTCCAGCCTACTTTTATCACGAGGACATATTTCATCAGGAATACCTCCGTTTGACAAGTTTTGTGGAACTGATCATTCGGATTCGTATTGCTCACGATTCGAAGAATAGACCCCCATTATAGCCATAACGAAAAATTAATTGCTCTTCACATTCAGAAAAAATCAATAGAACCTCTCTGGTATCCATATTTTTTTTTTGTAAATTACATTAATAACATAACTATCGACGATGAGCGACGAAATTTCTGTTATGACATTGAATTAGGAATGACTTTTATAAAAAAGTCATCAAAGTCCGACTTTTTGAATTAAGTCAGACTTTTTTGAATTAATTCATTTAAAAAAAAAACAAATTCCATTTACCCAAAGCGAAATAAAAAAAAGAAAAAAAAAACTATGTTTTTATTTCCTTCAGAAATCTTCGAAACATTTTTTCTCGGGGATCTATTATGCATGTCTGACTACTTGAAAGTCGATTTCGACACAAGTCACTTGATCACTGGTATGGCGGTAAATTCAAAAAATTACGATGGCAAAAAGTGGGGTTAGATGGGAAGATGAAGTTATTTTAAAAAAATAAAAAGAGCTATTTTCAGTTTTCTCAAATAATGGCTGGAAACACCATATTATGTGAGCATGAAATTGAATTCTATTCAACTTGTACATCATCAACATCACTACTGTCAGAAAAAAAAAGAAAATTGTAACAGAATTGAAGAATATTCGAAAAAATATAGCTATTTCCAATTCTCCTCCAAAAATTGCTCGAAACTGATTGTTATCTAACCCCACTTTTCGTCACTTTATTTATCACCAAACCAGTGATCATGTGACATGGTGTCAAAATCCATTTTCAAGTTATCGGATATGCATAATGGATCGCCGAGAGAAAAAAATTCGATGCTGTGATAATAAACCTGTTCTCATATGTTATGGACTTTATGGATGATACTTGATACTGTATATATCTGTTAGTAAAAATCTCTGTCATACTTGAAATAACAAAGTCTTGCCAAAATACGATCGAATTTTTTAGTTTAAACTAGTTGAAATCAAAGGTAATATGTAGTGCAATTTGTCTCATTTTTGAAAATTCGAATGAATTCATGACTTTTTAGAAAAAAGTCAATGGAATTAATTCACGAATTAAATCACTGATTTAATTCATATGAATTAATTCATGCCAACCCTGCAATAAATTAGAGGATAACAAACGACAATAGTTGAAAATTCAAGATTCTGAAGTGGGGCCCTGTTAGCTAAATATGTAGAGGAAATTGAAATTAACCCTTGTAGTTTTATTTTTCAATCCAACTTATTCGGTTGCACGTTCTTGAAAATTATCGTATGAAGAAAGAATTTAGTCGCATTTCTGTAGGCGCTAAATAGGCCAGTCATTGGGGATTTTTACCTGGAAAAAAGTCCGGAAGTTTTGAAACTTTGTAGGATTATAGTTTTGGGTGTCCAGAACTAAAATTCACAAAATGCACATTCCGGGACATGCCGCCGGCGCCGCCATCTTGCCAAGATGGCGCTCAAAACGGTTTTTTGAAAATATCTCCAAAACGGTGCGTTTTTAGAAAAAATATGAAGATATAAAAATTTAAGATGAAGAAATGTTCTTAGTATATTTTTGCTGAAGTGAGCCGTTTAGACCCAAGAGCTGATTGAATGACACCATATTCTGTTAATTTCAATAATATCTCCAAATATGTGTATAAATTCATCTTTTATAATGAAACGGGCTATCTAATTGGTTTCTCGTTATATTTATAGCTTGCTGACAGAGGATATTTCCTATAAAATATGTTCCTAGAATATTCTCGCTAGAGTACCCTCGTTAAGGCACAAGTGCCCTTACCAAATTACAAATGTTGCGTTTTTTTCTGTACTGGCGAGTTTCGGAAATAATATGTGTATTAGGGGTCCTCAAATCTGATATTTAACTTTAAAAATATTTATCACGAAACGGTGGATATCCATTATTCAATTAATCAATGAATTCATCAATTAATCCATGTTAATAATTTATGATCAATCAATCAAATCACCCACGAGGCTAAGTACACGGCGCGTTTTTTTAATGTGGTTTCCCCTGTAGTCCTAATCCACTCAGGTACTGACATTATTTTTGGCAAGTGGTAACGACCTGGCTCGTTGATTTCGATATATTCAACGGGGAAACTGGTTACCTCAGCTCCAGAATCGATGTTAATTTTCTTCAACTCGTCGGATTCTTCTTCTGCAGTCGATAAAGAATCATCATGCAGCGAATGGAGGTCTTCTTCATCGGATTCATCCAGTGTCACTTCACAAGTTTTCCCGTTGCAGACACCGCAAATCATCGAACATCGCAATCCTGCTTTCCTGCATCCGCAGGCTCTACCACAAGCCGCCTTGCACTTACAAGATAAAAGAGCAAGTAGTGCTTTGGAAGCAGGATCTTTCAAAGTAGATATTGGAGTGAGGCCAGTTTGTGTTTTCTTCCAACCCCATTCTACAACTACTTTCGGACAACCACGCCATAGTTGAACCTGATAGTACGTTCTCAACGAATGCTGTCGTGCAGCTGCGCTTGTCGGTGGTAAAGATGCCAAATTGAATTTACTTTTTGTTACCGACTTCACGAAACACTGGTATAGATATTTATCAAGATTGGTGTAATTTGTGTCTTTGAATCCATAGAGTGCAAGGAAAAATGTCTCACCGGCAAAGGCAACTTGATCAGGGGTGGCATGTTCATTTTTAAAAACTTTAATATGATCTTGTAACTCTTTATGTTTTTCTAATGTTGTTAGAAACTTCATTTTTCCTTGGTTAAATACGGTCTCGCAATTTTTCCATGTCCGTTTTTCTCGTAAAATTACTGATTGGCAAATTGTGTTCGTTAGAAAAGGTAATTTAGTTGATGAAAATGTTCCTGTGTTTTTACCGTTTATAAAAATATCTCATCTGAAATATATATTTTGTGTATTTACTCATATTGGGATTGAGTGGTAAAGACAAGAAAGCAAAATTTCAAATTTCTATGAATTTATGGGCGGTTTTACAGTACGAGAAGGTACCTATATCTACGGATACATGGTATAGGTACGAAATTTACTCATAACCATCCTGCACCCACATACTTCTGGAGCAAAGTCGCCAGATTCGTCGATAATGCAATTTTTATATCGCCCAAATAATCGCAAGTCACAAATGCAAAATTTTTGTCGCATAATTGATCTAAAAATCGTCCAATATAACGAGGAACAAATTCAATAGCCCGTTTTATTATAAAATATGAATTTATACACATATATGGAGATAGTTAGGGGCAGTTTATAGAAATTAACAGAATATATTGTCATTCAATCAGCTCTTGAGCCTAAACGGCTCTCTTTAGCAGAAATATGCTCAGAACATTTCTTGTAGAAAATGTCTTCACCTTAAATTTTTATGTCGTCATATATTTTCTAAAAACGCACCGTTTTGGAGATATTTTCAAAAAACCGTTTTTGAGCGCCATCTTGGCAAGATGGCGGCGCCGGCGGCATGTCCCGGAATGTGCATTTTGTGAATTTAAGTTCTGAACACCCAAAACTATAATCCTACAAAGTTTCAAAACTTCCGGACTTTTTTCCAGGTAAGCCTTATTTTGGATCCCCAATGACTGAACTAAAAGTCCATTCCAACTTAGGAGACATCATTGGAAACCATAGGGAAGCGTTGACCTTCGCTTTGATTGGCTAATATTGGAGGCAATATCACACCTGCCTAATATCATGACGTATGACGTGACGTGAAGTTTGAAGTCTTCTTTATGTGAAGATGATCACCTCATCACATTTCATTCATTTGTCGTATTATTTATATGTTGCAATAAATCCTGAGAATGAACAAGAACTCAAAGAAATAGAATGGCTATGATTTTGAATTAGCCGCCATATATTTAGTTCTTCAGTGTCAACATTCCTTCAGAGGTAGCGCCACCTATTGTTTTCTTATTTGGAATGTAGTATAGTGGAGTAGCATGAAGCCAAAGCCTGAAAGCACTGAAAGTCCGTCTACTTTTGGGACAAAACACATTGACAGAAGTGTCGAGCTAGTCCTCTAGAGTCTAGAGCTATCCAGGGGGAAATTTCGTTTTCATTGGATCAAGACAGATACGTAGTGCTTACTGGAAAATCTTCCGTCACGCTCGAGAGCTTGGGGTGGAATCCAAAAAGTTGTTTTTCGAAGGAGATGAGAGTGTATCGCGCCAGAGGAAATTGAGGGAGATTTCGAGGGTTCGACGATTGGTATCGAAGTTCGTCCGGGATAAGAAGTGGGATTGTATATAGAGTGAGATGGAGCTGCTGATCTCCTTTAGCGAAATAAAGCCCCACTTGAGTGGCATACAGTATGTCTGACAAGAAACGACACAAACCATACACTGAGGAAAATGTTTATTAATCATAGTTAGAAATCCCAGTTAGTTATCCCATCAAGAAACTCTAATAGCATAGGGGACAAGCGAGTTATCACCTGTGATTATAAAGTCGACTTTGCTGATTATAATCCACCTGCGATTATTTCATAAATCGAACCTTGCTGCCATTGTCGAGTGCATCTGTATATTGCTATCAGACCATGTTTCTGTAGTAGGTATATGACTTTGCTGCAACTTTAAGAGTTGATGTTCAATGCCCCTAGTGAGTGCATCTAATAATTGTTATTGGTATTGGTAGGTTGGATGGTGACAGATGCGCTGCTACCTAATTAGATCTATTGTGCCCCATCTGCTTCAGCTATATCAAGGATTTCTTGTTCACAGCACCCCCCTCAAAATTCAGTTCCTTCAGGAATTTGAGGATTTTGAGGGGATCTAGTTGTGGTATTTCTTCCACAGTCAGTTGGTGTGTTCCCAGTATGTTCAATCTTTTGTGATGTACAGCGCCACACTCCATCAGTATGTGATGGGGTGTTTCTGGTTCTTCCTCACAGAATCTGCAGGTGCCGTCCTCCTGTAAGCCTAGCTTCCATAGGGGTTCTTTGAGTCTGCAATGCCCCGTTAGAAAACCCGTTATTGCTTTGAGACTTCCTTTGCTGAGGTTTATCAGTGTCTCGGTTGAAATTTCCGAGTAGATCTTTAGTCTGCCGCAGTCCTGGAAGTCTTCCCCATTGCCTGGCTCTCAAGGCTACTTCCGCCTTTTCAAGTTCTCCTTGGAAATAGGAATTTCCAAGGCCGCAGAATGGCTCTGGTCCGATCAGTGGCGTTGAGGCCCCTTGTCGTGCCAGAGTGTCTGTTAGTTCATTCTCTTCCACTCCGATATGGCCTGGCACCCAGAGGAGGATCACTTTATTGTTACTGCCTAGCTCAATCAATTTGCTTAGGCATTCCCATACCATCTTCGAGTTGATGTTAGAAGAGCTCAACGCTTTGATGGCTGCTTGGCTATCGGATACAATCGCGATATCCTTCTTCCGGTATTTCGTGTCTAGGTTGAACTGGATGTATCCTTCTATGGCGTGTATTTCCGCTTGAAAACTGCTGGAAAATTGTCCCATCGATTCGAAGTATTTGGTGCAAGGCATCTAATAATAGGAGTAGGGCAATTTTATAATCATAGGTAGGGAACTTTGCAAATCTTGGTGGATGATCATATAGATAGTGGCATGACCTTCTTGCTGTAGTTATTTAGTCATTTTCCAGGATTGTTGTCATAAAAAGGGTAAATTTTTACTGAAATCCCATTTCACTCCCTATAATTTCCATGCACCCTGGTGTTCGGTATGAATAGCTATTTATTGATTCCTCAAGAAAATTTCAGACAAATGATCTTTGAAATTCAATAGATCAATTGATGCACCCACCGAATTCGACAATTTTAAAGTTTCATTGGACCAACAAGGAGGAAATGTTGGATGTGAAATATTAATATGTCGGTCAAAATAGCTTGAATAAAGTCACCTTTATCATTAATATGTGTCCCAAAATGCACCCCATTTTGGCCAATGAAAGTGAGGACTATGAACTATTGTGTTAATGACTTTGAGTTTCTCTCTTTGCATTCCACTTTTGAGTATTTGGCTTTTTCCTAGTTGAATATTAAAAGCTTCTGGAAGAGGTTCTCACGAAATTTAATGTTATGGATATGAAGCTAGTAATGTAGGTTGACAACCTATTTGTACTATTTTGAAAATGAAAATTTCTATTGACATAATTACTAACTCATTTTCGGGCAACCACCCTAAATACAGAGAGGTGCGCGAAATTCGTAGGTATAACCGATGTTAATAATAAATAATTTTTTTCTATCTCTGTTGGCAGGTTATAAAATGTCACTTTTCATAAATTTTCCCGTGGAAAAAAAGCGAGTACTTTTTTCCCGGATATATATCACATATATATATATACATTGTTGATGGCTTTTGTTGTGCTATAGTTCCGAAAAATGAGTCAATAATACCGTCTCCGAGAAAGAACTGCAAGTCCTTTTATCTTCCGTTCGACTTCGCGGTTACGTATATTACTATAGTACTGTACTATACACAACCACTAAATTCGCAAAATTTTCGAAATCAAATCACAGAATTAGACTGACAGAAGTGATATCAGATATTTGAATACTTCAAAAGAATGATAAAGATGCCTACAACGCAGGTGTCCCTATACTGTTAAAAACTTAAAATTTCACGTCGATAATTTTCAGATTTCAAAATAATGTAATATCTTCTCAATATTGATTCGTCCTTTCTTCTGTCACAAAAAAAATGTATTATATACGGTAAAGATATTAGATTTTAGCTCACGGTTGTTTGTCTCACTCCGTTATGTGAAATTTAGCCAATTTCCATTGCAGATATTTTCTCAACAAATCAACATCACTTTTAATTCTTCCAAAACAAAACTGTTGATTATGAAGCTGCACTTTTTCTATCATAACAACCTCGATAAGAACACATGACACTTTTCTAGAAAACACACGAGTGTCTTTTTCATGTAAAAGTGTTTGAAAGTGTTCTCCGTCGTAGAAATTTCAGTGCGAAAGTGCACATTTTTCTTTGTAATCGAGACTTGAAAATGTATTCACATTATGTTGCTACCAACCACAAAATTATGTTAAAAGAATTGTTCCAATATGTATCGGTACTGGCAGATGGAGGAATTGTAAATGCAAACAAAATACGCCTCAACGTATCTCGATCGCTTCTTCCTAAATGTACATATGATTGGCCCTTTCGGTTCTCATCAATTATTCATAATAAAAGAACAAATTCGACCGAGCGCGGGCTATTTTTATGCATGAACTCTCCAGACGTTCGGGAAAACGTAAAATCACAGCGAAGAATATTTCAGGAATTTCAGATGTCGAAATAAAAAATAACGGCCGAATAAAAATAAAATCCACCATATCGTGGGAAGCAAACAAACAAAATAAGGCATTAAAGCGAATGGGGGTAATAAAGCTGCGGATGCTGTATTGGGGCATTTTTCCTGATAGTAGCTAATAAAACGACTTCCTATAGGGAGTTTTGAAGTTTTTTATTCGGTGTCGAGTACGAAAACCAAGAAAATTCCATGAACGGCAATAACACTAACTTCTTTAATCGAGTAGAGTCATTCTTGTTCACAATTACTTCACTGCCGAAAAACTATTTTTTTCGTATTCGTATCGACACTTCTTCGGCGTTTTGGATATGCTTACAGTAGGACCCATTTTATGTTTTTATATTCAGGGTTGGATGAATAAATGAGTTTTATAGAAAAGTCAAAAAGTCAAAAATTTTCGACTTTCTGAAAAGAACAAGAAAAAACAAAATCATGCCTGTTTCCTGACGATAATAGAGGTTTTTTCTGTGACGGGAAAAAAGTTTGACATTTCATCTCTGTTGGCAGGTTATAAAATGTCACTTTTCATGAATTACTTTTTTCCCGTGGGAAAAAGTGAGTAGGTAATTATATCACATATATATATATATATATATATATATATATATAGGTACTAATATAACTTTGTGACTTCCATTGCATTGAACAGGCGGACCGACCTCCACTGTTTCTGATCCTATATATGAAAACATATTTGCATATTTATCAATAGGGGAATATATATTACCAAGTTTTCTAGAGAGGGGTAAGCATTTCTTTTTTTTTATTTATTCATATATATCGTACGAAGTGACTTCCAATTCATATATTCAAATTAATCATAGCTAGGCCGTTATAGACTCCGACCTCTAAGCCAGATATTCGGTGGTCACATCGATGATTCAAAGGAATATAATAGTGTGAATTATCAAGATAATTATTGTGTTGATGAACTTTCTGAGAACTCCGCAAATGTATTTATTTCTAGTTCAGTACTTCATTAAGTTCGAATACCGAATGAATTAGAACTCATAAATAATATATTTATTTCTGAATAAGTACAAACATTACAAAGAATTCATTTAAGACTTCGCATCAAATGCTGTAACATTGATTTCACAACTGTAGGATCTCTAGAAATTCCATTATCTGATCTCGGTGAATGATCCGAATTTACTTTTGAGTAAACTAATTTCCTTCGCAGTCCATCCTGAAATGCAACAAGATGATTTCGATAAATTATTCAGAAATTATTGATGTATTTTCTGAATCTTGAAAGAATCAGCATACTGAATGAAGGATAATATACAGAAGTAGACAGAATCATTTGCTGGTCTATGGGTTGTTTCACTTTTGATCTGCCAAACTTCAAGAGGTCCGCAATCGCTTCGTTTTCCTTTTACAGGGTGTTGATATTAAAAAAATTTTTCTTTTTTTCATTATTCGAAATTTATTTGGGATTTTCTCTCCTCGTTTCTATAAAATGAAAATATGAATATTATTTCAATATACGTGTAGTAGGACAAATCAGATGACTAGCCCCAAATTGTCACTGCGTTTAAAGAATTTTTCTATCAGAGAGCCTAAAAGGAAAATTCACTAGCTTGTCAGTGACAATTTGTATTAAAAAAAGTTTGGAGAAGAGAAATAAAATTTTTGTGTGACAATTGGTGACGTTGGCAATCAAATGAGTTACAGGATGTCTTCATAAATTAATCTTGAATTCACCATTTTCATGTTCAGATTTCAGTAGTGAATACCATGTTCTGTCTATATCAACTGAACAAGAAGCAATGCTATTGCCTTCGTTCAGAAGAATGCAAGCAGATTCCTTGATTTTTCTCTTCTGGTTGTTATCTTCTTTTCCAATGATTTCAATATTATTCCACTCTGCCATATATTGTCCATCTCAATATACTCTGCCATATATTGTCCATCTTAATAATATTGTCACTGCGTTTAAAGAATTTTTCTATCAGAGAGCCTAAAAGGAAAATTCACTAGCTTGTCAGTGACAATTTGTATTAAAAAAAGTTTGGAGAAGAGAAATAAAATTTTTGTGTGACAATTGGTGACGTTGGCAATCAAATGAGTTACAGGATGTCTTCATAAATTAATCTTGAATTCACCATTTTCATGTTCAGATTTCAGTAGTGAATACCATGTTCTGTCTATATCAACTGAACAAGAAGCAATGCTATTGCCTTCGTTCAGAAGAATGCAAGCAGATTCCTTGATTTTTCTCTTCTGGTTGTTATCTTCTTTTCCAATGATTTCAATATTATTCCACTCTGCCATATATTGTCCATCTCAATATACTCTGCCATATATTGTCCATCTTAATAATATTGAAATCATTGGAAAAAAAGATAACAACCAGAAGAGAAAAATCAAGGAATCTGCTTGCACTCTTCTGAACGAAGGTAATAGCATTGCTTCTTGTTCAGTTGATATAGACAGAACATGGTATTCACTACTGAAATCTGAACATGAAAATGGTTAATTCAAGATTGATTAATGAAAACATCCTGTAACTCATTTCATTGCCAACGTCACCAATTGTCACTGAGAACTGGGAAGTTTCAAGACAGATACGATATTGCTATTAAAATGACCATTTTTTATTATGAAAACGGAAGCAGATTTGGTCCCGAAACGTCCAAAGATAAGTGAAAATTCGATATTTCTTCTATTAAACTCTATTTCTCATCTCCAAACTTTTCTCAATACGAATTGTCACTGACAAGCTAGTGAATTTTTCATTTATGCTCTCTGATAGGAAAATTCTTTTAACGCAGTGACATTTTGGGGCGAATCATCTGATTTGTCCTTACTACACGTATATTGAAATAATATTCATATTTTTATTTTATAGAAACGAAAAGAGAAAATCCCAAGAAAATTTGGAATAATGAATGTTCCACCTCCTCGATTAACCTACAGACAGTATCCAATCTTTTTTTCATGAATATTCCGAAAACCCTCATCCCGATTACCTTGTAACTTGGTTGGAAATCTTTTGAAGTAATTCAATCATTTTAATACACTATCATTGCAGAATTGAACTGAAACTGTTATCTATCAAGAACTTCTGAATAATACATATCAAGGTTGAACGAAAAATGGATTGTTCGAATAGCAGAATGATGATGGACATAATAAAATGAAGAAAATGCATCTAGTGTGTTTTTCATCAACGATAGAATATTCGAAACATTTACCCACCTTGTATAATGATTCTCGAGAGTAATTCAATAGTTTCATGAATGATGGTCAAACATATAAACCCCTGGTATAGCGAAATCTAGAAGTTGAAACATTTTCTGAAAGAAAAGCTCCCATTCCAATGTGCTAGAAAGTATATAATAATTTATTTGGATGTTTGACGTAGGTTATTCTGTAAGTTACTAATTCGAAAGCTTGCCGCGCCAAGTTATTTGTTGACATAGGTACAGGAGCGGCAAGCTTTTGAATATGTCACTCACAGAATGAGCTGCGTTACACATCCAGAGAAATTATTCTTCACTTCTTGGCGCATTTCAATAAGAGCTTGTATGTGAGAAGTATTTTTCTCCGACCCCAAAAACTTCCACATACCAATATTGAATCGAATCGGACCATAATCAGAAATCTCCTCTGCCATCTTGGAGCCGCCATTTTGAATATATGAACTTTGACAACAAATTCATAATTTCCGACCCCGAAAACCCCGACATACTTATTTTGAATTGAATCAGACAATAACCACATATCTCGTCGCCATTTTGAATTCATAATAATTTCATTATATTCGAACTTCGGAGACCCTAAGATACTAATTTTAAATCAAATCGGAATATAATCACAAACCACGTCCGCCATCTTGGAGCGGCAATCTTGGATTTATGAATTCTGACAACAAATTCATGATTTACGATCCCAGATACTGATTTTGAATCGAATCGGATCATAATCTTAAATCACGTTCGCCATCTTAGAGACGCCATTTTTAATTCATACATTCTGACAACAAATTCATAATCTTCGACCTCGTGAATCCCACACACTAATTTCGAATCCAGTGAAACAATAACTACAAATATCGTCGCCATATTGGTGCTGCCATTTTGAATTCATGAATTTTGACAATAAATTCATATTCTCGACACCGTACATCCCCAAATCAATTTTGAATCGAATTGATTCATAATAACAAATCTCTCTGCCACAAATATTATAACCGAATTATTTTTATTACTGTTCATTCCACTACGAATCCAGAAAAAGCAGCAACATTCCAGCAGGCAAATTTTCACATAATACTTGATAAGCAATCTCTCAGTTTATATGGAGAATTTTCAATTAACGATACAATATTAGAAAAATGGAAATCATTATTCTAAACAGAATTCGAATATCCAGGCATGGTGATTAGGATTTGATCATATTGATTGTTGAACTTTCACGAGAAATAATTTGATGAAAGGGAGAATAAAAAATCAATTCAGGGATTTACAGCCTCACTTGTGGGTCGTACCTATGCATCATTTTCCTATGAATGCAAACATTTTCAAAAATCTCTGAATACATCGTTATGAACAATATAACCATGTTCCTAGCCACCGAGTGCTAAAAAAAATATCCATAATAAGCCGGGGCAAAAACTAGAAGATAAAAGGTACTCACCTGTTCATGAAGAACCTATAATTCCAATATTAATGAATTGATTCCAACTTACCTCCTTTCGCATCATATAACGCCTTTGCCATATCTACGATTTTCCTACTCTTCTCCATTTTCCGAAATCTCTCAAAACTGAACAAGTCAATAATTTAAACAGATCAGTTCGTCATCGGAGGTCATAAAGTACTGAGACTGAGAGTTTCACCAGAAGCGAAATCAGCGCCCGCGGGAGATATCGGAACTAAAACCATATATTTGGTGATATTCGTAGGTCGGAGTGACCTCCACCGTTAAATTTGAAGATAGACTGGGACAACCATTCTAATTGCTTCTGCTAAAAAAACTACACGATACGTTGTGACCTCCGCTTTCGGAGGTGATAACGTCATATATGAGGTCTTAACGTACACCCAACATACATTTTAGGAGGTCACTTCGTATAGGATATAGGTATATATATATATATATATATATATATATATATATACACTGTTGATGGCTTTTGTTGCGCTATAATTCCGGAAAATGAGTCAATAATACCGTCTCCGAGATAGAACTGCAAGTCCTCTTATCCTCCATACGACTTCGCGGTTACGTATATTACTAAACAACCACTAAATTCGCAATTTTTTAAATCAAATCACAGAATTTGACTGAATGATAAAGATGTCTACGACGCAGGTGTCCTGAAGATTAAAATTTCACGTCGATGATTTTCAGATTCCAAAATAATGTAATATCTCCTCAATATTGATTCTTCCTTCCTTCTGTCACAGAAAAAAATTGTGTATTATACACGGGAAAATTATTAGATTTTGCTTTTGGGTGTATGATAAATTGACATTCATCATACAGGGCGTGGAAATGAATCACGAATCTGCGATTAGAGGTCTATAAAAATCACAAGTTTCCATCGTTCAAGTTGGAACCCCCTGATTGGGTATGAAAGTGTTGAAAAGGAATATTCTCAGATGAATTATGAACATACAAAAATGGATATATATTTATATAAAACAATACATTGAGAATTCGCATTCTCTATGTGATGAGAATATTTACTCTTTTTCAGTTAATTCAATAGAAAACAACTACTTTCCTGGCTATATGCCACGACGAACATTGAATTATATCTATTGAACACACACGATAAGAGTTTGAAAATAAAATATAAAAATTTCTGAAATTGAGAATTTGCATTCTCCTTCAGACAAAAATATGTATATACACACATCATTCTGAATATTCAACAGAAAACAACTACTTTCCTGGCTATTTGCCACGTCGAACATTGAATTATATCTGATGAACATTCAAAAGGGAACATGAAAAATAAAGAATAAAATCCTCCGAAATTGAGAATTGACATTCTTCTTCAAATCGGATGAATAATATGATGAATAATGATCTAGAAATATGACTTACCAATATATTCAGCATTGAATGACAGGAATAGAATGTCAACAAATTTCTCAGATGTCATTTCGTTATAGTTTTACTCGATTTTAGTTGTATTATATAGAGATGAAAATTGTGTATATCATGAAGAATGGCTGTAAGAATAAGTGGACATCATGGTTACTGATGAGGATTCAGAGATCCGAAATGGGTTCATTGCAATAAAGTCATATAACCTGTGTGTGAGAGATAATATTTCCCATATCACTGATATGAATGATTATTTTTGGACGTTTTCAAGCTCATCAAGATCAGAGTTCATGCCAGTATACTTCTCCTATACATTCCAATTTTCATTTCAATGCTGATTATATTGGTAAGTCATATTTCTAGATCATTATTCATCATATTATTCATCCGATTTGAAGAAGAATGTCAATTCTCAATTTCGGAGGATTTTATTCTTTATTTTTTATGTTCCCTTTTGAATGTTCATCAGATATAATTCAATGTTCGACGTGGCAAATAGCCAGGAAAGTAGTTGTTTTCTGTTGAATATTCAGAATGATGTGTGTATATACATATTTTTGTCTGAAGGAGAATGCAAATTCTCAATTTCAGAAATTTTTATATTTTATTTTCAAACTCTTATCGTGTGTGTTCAATAGATATAATTCAATGTTCGTCGTGGCAAATAGCCAGGAAAGTAGTTGTTTTCTATTGAATTAACTGAAAAAGAGTAAATATTCTCATCACATAGAGAATGCGAATTCTCAATGTATTGTTTTATATAAATATATATCCATTTTTGTATGTTCATAATTCATCTGAGAATATTCCTTTTCAACATTATTAGATTTTACTGATTTTAGCTCACGGTTTTTTGTCTCCCTCCGCTACGCATCGGGAGACAACACAACCTGGAACTAAAATCTACTACTTTTTTCCCTTGTATAATAAATACATATTTTTCCCGCCACCGCTGAAATGCTGGGTTGTGATAAGCCCCAAAATGAATCATTCATAATAGGGGCTTATATTTGTGAACTTTCATAACTTTTTCGATACCAGACGTCAAAC
This sequence comes from Phaedon cochleariae, assembly GCA_918026855.4. Lineage (NCBI taxonomy): Eukaryota > Metazoa > Arthropoda > Insecta > Coleoptera > Chrysomelidae > Phaedon > Phaedon cochleariae. The sequence continues at coordinate 61,315,316 of OU896708.1, forward strand.
TTCATAGCTATGGTATAAAACTCCACAATTCCGTCTATGGCATTGGGAAAACCATGTTTCATCTGAAGAGATATGTTTTTCTCCATTTAATCGCACAATATAATTTTCATATCATCCTGTATATACCCCATTTTGAGTTTTTGTATCCGAACAATCTCACATCATAAAAAACTATCCAAACAATGGGGATGATAATTTGGAAATTCTACACGTGTGTAACTTTTTCCATTCGTGCGTAATATGCTTCTTACAACACATATTTACGTAATGTACTATAATTAAGTTAAGTTTCAATGCTACAAGGTTTGAGGGTGTCTGGCAAGGGGTAGACACCATGGTAACGTGTCTGGCAATGATTGACGTGGTTTCTGATATTATCCCGAATAAAATATTTAAAAAATACTCCAAGTTGGTATTCTTAGCACCTTTGCTTCCTCGGCTTCCTGTATAACCTCCCAAAAGCAACATGACCTAAACTTCATATTTGCCCATCGTTCTTACCTGTGTTGGGAGCATGTGCTGAGAAATTTTCAGCTTTTACAAAATAACGAAGGTCTGGCGTTCATGGGATCTTGTCCTATAAATGCCAACGTACCAAATTCAAGTGAAATCTCATAAGTCTTAGCAGTTTGAACTGAGCTAAGATCACCTAATTCGAACTGTTTTGATCTCAGGAATTAATATGTGATATAGGTTTTTGTGAAGACCAGTCAGGTACACACACATATAGGATGTTCCGAGGGGATGTTCCGAGGGGATGTTCCCGAGGGGGTTACCACTAGTCAAAAAGTATTCCAAGCATTACCGCATTTTATGCATTTCGTAAGCATTTCATCCATTTCGTAAGTATTTTATCCATTTCGGAAGCATTTCATCCATTTCGAAATGCATTCAATCCATTTTGAACCATTTTATTCTGACATTTCATTACACGCATTTCCTTAGTGCACAGAAAAAAATATATACTGTATGCAAGAATAGTAGTCTTGACTGAAAGGTAAGTTAGACTCATATATCCGCAAAGACAACTATACTCAATTTGAAATGCACGTTACTCTTATACCGATCTGTACATTTTATTGGTAATGATTAAAAGTGAACTTGACCTAAGTATAGTAATAATTATTCTAAACCTTAACAAAACTCCGATTGAAAGCAAGCCAAATATGATTGAATATAGTATATTCTTTCATCAAATTGATTCTTAGTGTCCCTGGTAAATGATAAATACTTGTCATAAGTATACGAATTATTGATCTTAATTACAATTTCATCTTGAACAAAGAATTAATCAAATCAAAATAACTCAAGATACATTCATATTGAATGATTTTCCACACTTGATGGAAAGCTAAGAAAACTTCAAATAAGTGAACCATTTCTTCATTCTCCAGAGCAAAAATAGGTAGGTATTCTTAATGTAAGGATAGGAAGCATTATTTAAAGACTATGATAAGTCGAGCTCAAAATAGTTTGTATTTGTTTGAATTTCATCTACATTTCATTCAGCTCTAGGGATATTCAGCTCAATATAGAAGTGTTCTTGAAAAAATAATATCCATTCTTAATGAAAGTCTAATCTATCATTGTTTTATAGATAGAGTTCTCTGTATTTCTTCTGCATCGTAATTAGAAGATGCTCAAACATGCACTGACATCTTGCTGCTCGTGCTATCCACCCTGAAACATAATATGAATTTTGTTTTTGTATCTCCAATGATGACGAAGATATTGGACTTCCTCACAGTAACGGGCCACCCTATATACCTACGTATGTAAAGATAAATATCAATATATGTATACATACCGATGATTTTTCTTTCATTTTCCTCCATTTTTCTCCATTCTTCAAGGAACATCATTCGTTTTCCTATACTAGGAATTAATTCTTTAATCAAATCTTCGGATAGCATTGATATATTGTTTTCCGTTATTTCATGTTCTAGAAAAAGCAACGAACTTGTATCGAAAATCGTAATATGTATTTGATTGACATTTTTGCAGTAGAAAATATAGTGGCAAGGCATGAAAAAATGTTGATGGATCTTATAAGCTACCTTGTACCTGTACTTAGCCTGGGTACCAGGCCACACAGGCTACAAGGGCAACGAAGAGGCTGACTCACTAGCCCGAGAAGGAGCAAGATGTGCTCCTATTGGTCCAGAACCTTTCTGTGGTATAGCGAAAGCGCTGCAAAGAACAAATAACAGCACTTGGATGAAGAAGCAGTCTCGAGAATGGTGGAACAAGGCGCCGGGAATGAGACAGGCCAAAGAGTTCATTAAAGAACCATTGCCAAAATTCACGGAGTACCTACTAAGCCAGAATAGGAGAACAACAAGGATCTTGGTTGGGCTCCTGACAGGGCACTGTAGACTCAACAAACACATGAACAACATCGGATTGGCGGACACAACCATATGCAGGTTTTGCCAAGAAGATGAGGAAACCTCAGCACACATACTGTGCTACTGCGAAGGCCTGACTAGGCTAAGGTTTTCGACGATAGGGGAGGAAAAACCACAGCCCTCTCAATATATGGAGGACCTGAGGTCTGGCCTATGGAGTCTAGTAATAAGGATGGGTTTAGACAAGGAACTCTAACAGAACATGAGGGCACACACAATAGATCTGTAAAGGTCGCAGTGGAGAGGCTCCTAGTAGCACATGAGCCCCATATCAATCTAATCTAATCTATAAGTTACCTTTCCTGTCAATCTGCATATTGATATTGTAATTTTTGCATGATAATTGAGTATCATAAATCGAGTGACCGTACTATGAATATTATAATTATAACCAGGTATGACAAAACTAACAATATTATCTAGTAACTTGCTGATGAGCAAATTTGATTATCCTAAAAGTCTGGATAGATACCTGGCCAATCATTATGAATAATTTAAGAAACATTTTTAGTTTTTCAATTTGCGAACTAACACATGCCACAGAATTTGATGCAACGCTTATACCTGGGTATAATGATGACCAGGCACCATCAGCTCACTGGTCGCCATGTTTTTTTTTTTTCATAAGCAACTTTCAGGTTAATAATTTATTCTTACCGTTGAATACTGGAATGAATTCTTCCAGTTTCCATTCTCGTAAGAGCTCCTTCATATTTTTCATCACTTCCATTGCCATAAACGACAAAATCACCGGCAAAACTAAATAGGTGTTTGTTGTTCAGTCTTCCTTTTTGCCGCTTATTGCTTCACAAAAACTCAACTGTCCCGACTTCCCGAGTCTCGTCCTCGACCGATGCAAGATAGGACAAGACGCGACCTGCACTACCCCCTCACGAATTTTTCATGGTCTACCTTGAAGTTTAGCTAGTCTGTGATCCAAGTATATGACATTGAGATCAAGAGTAGCGTATTCTTGGGTGAAATTGTAACTAATATTCATGAGATTTATTTGATTCTAACCATAACAATAGCTATTCTTGATAGAATGAACGGAACTTCTCGATGAAGAGTATGTTCCTTACAATCAAGAATGCATATCTTGGTTCGAAGAATGCATTTATTTCAAATCAATGTTGACATAAAAGCAAATTAACGATAGAATCTATTGACGCAAGTTTTGAATTTTTTTAGAAAAAAATTAATTAATTTTGAAATGTACTTTATATCTGTTCTTGTTTTCAGACAAGTTATTTTGTTGGATTGAGAATGAAAAATGTCCAAGAAAATGTATCCTAATCTTGATGATCAAGAGTATCTGTCTTTTTATAATGAGAGTAGTATATTCTTCTCTCAATAGAGATATTTTCAATTCGAATGTAAAAACACTTATTTTGAGAATGTTTTTTCAAGACTAACTTTATACTCAAATGTAAACTAGCATTTTTTTCTGTGTGGTAACCCCCTCGGGTGTTCCATTGAGAATGGGAAAGTTGGTAATTGTTTGTTAGCTTCCCAATATTCATTGGTTTCATCTGGTAGCATTTCCTGACTGTTTTGAACAAACCCTACAACTCGGAAGTTTTTCCTTCTACATACAACAGTAAACCCTGTAGAAGCCATTCAGATATAGGTACAGAATGACGCTGAACGTATACGTATCTACTGTCGTATAAAAGGCAAAAAAATCCGTCTACTACTCTGAAATTTCCTGAGCCAATGACCAGCTAGTAGTAGCCGGCATCCAATTGGCTTTCTAAAGTTCCGAACACCGACAAAAGAAAACTCGAAGCCGTAGAATTCCATCTGGGCAACTTCCGAATTGGCTGCACACGGAAACTTCGGGGTGAAAAAGTTGGGACGTTGCAGGAGTTATTGCCGTGGAGGATGTTAAAATCATCGCTCGCAGGGACCCTTCTGACTCGCTGAATCTTTCTATCGGGAGCGGTGGACGGGAAGAATCGATTATTGGACTTTATGTGGTCAACTCGGCAGAGAGAGAGAGAATTTACGGGTGTATAAATCCAATCGCAAAGAAGAGATCACAAGGGCGTACTGAAGATTTTCTTGAATAAATGCAAAAAGCTCAGTCATTTTTTTATGTTCTGGTTCCCACGAAAAGGGATATCCTGTAACGTTTAGAGAACATCGTGAGAACCAAAGGAAATAAGGTAGGAATTGGTGTTCTTTTTGAATTTCTGGAGGTTATATGCCTCGCAATGTGTTCCAGAGCGTCGCTGTTCGTTGGATGAACGAGTCTTTGGAAAGAGATGTTCTACAGGTCTCCAAAGTGACCACGAAGGGGTGCGAAGCCTCGACTCGACGGGTTAATCTCGTGGGGACTGCCAAGGGAGGTACAATTGTTGATATTTCAGAAGAGCATTGTCCATCAAAATATCTATGAAATAGAGCCAGATCGCCAACCTTTCTACGGTGTTCCAGAGAAGTGAGTGAGTTTGTGAGCGAGGCATCACCCACGAGACGAATTGCCCTTTTTTGACAGAATCCAACAGTTTCAGGGTTTGTTTGGATGCTGCACTCCAAATATGGGAACAGTATTCCCGAGCAGGTCGGATCTGTGCCTTATAGATCATAAGCAGCTGACTGGAAGTGAAATAGCTCCTGGCCTGAAACAGAAAACCAAGTTTTTGGGATGCACTTTTCGCAATTGATCTCACGTGATTTTCCCAAAAAAGGTTATTGCTGATAGTAATACCAAGCATCGAAATGGAAGAAAGGTATGGTTAGTCCTGACATGCTTATGTTTGGCACAGTGAGATCGGCTTTTCTAGAGAAAAGGCATGCTTGTGTTTTGTTTGCATTGAAATCTACCAAGTTATTGGATCTCCATTCGAGAATTGTTGCCAAGGCCATATTTATATATAAATTATTATTATTATTAAATTATTATTATTATTATTATTATTATTATGTTGTCAAAATGTCTTCCTCGTTCGTTTCTGATTTGCCTGGCTGGTATCGGAGCCCTGGAAGAGAAGGCAGTATGGAGGGTACTATCATCCGCGAAGCTGTGTACTGGACATGAAGTTGCTTCCAACAAATCCTTGATATGGAGTAGAAATAGTGTTGTAGAATTGATCCTTGCGGAACACAGCATTTATGGAAAGAGAGTCAGATCAAACTCCGTCGACTACTACATGGAGAGACCTGTTTAAGAGAAAACTAGCTAGCAGAGAACATAGCTGGGAGGCTTGTCATAAGATGGAAGCTTAGCGAGGAGTCCGTGGTGCCGGACTCGATCGAATGCTTTGGAGATGTCAAGTGCCACGGCTAAGGTTTCACCATATTTTCCAATAGATTGCTGCCATATATGTGAGACGTAAGCGAACAGGTCACCAGTTGATCTCTGATGACAGAAGCCATATTGTCTATCGTTGATAATACCTGAATGTTCCAGGTATTTCATGAGCTCGATGTTGAAAGCTTTCTCCATGATCTTTGAAATAATAGATAGCAGTGCGATCGGTCTGTGGTTGCTATATAGGTAGGGTCTTTTTGCCTTTTTTAGGAACTGGTTGTACTCTTGCAATTTTCCAGCAGGACGGAAATATCTCCAATTTGTATGAGTAGTTGAACAACTTGCGCAAAACTGTTGGCTTTCTCCTGGACAGTTGTGGCTAGTGTTCCATCTTCCTTGGTTAGAGGAGGAAACGAGCTGGAAGTGAAGTTTCTTCCTACAGCTTCAGCATTTCCACACAATGGTAGATTTCGGGAGAAAAACAACTACTTTCCTGGCAAATGCCACGCAGAACATTGAATTATATCTTCCCGAAATCTATGCATCGACTCGAATAAACGAATACTGATACTAGTGATCCTTTCCTAGGCCACGCTAGACACCTACAGACCGGTTTCGAGTTCTTTGACTCTCGTCAGTGCAAAGCAGTCTCCAGCCAGCAGTCCTATGACCGCCGACTAAGCGTAGCCTAGCCAAACAAAAAACAGATCAATGGCATTTAGGAAAGAATCACTTATATCAGTATTTCTGAGAATCAGACAGTTTTCTTTATAATAAAAATAACTACTAAACAACCGCAAAGTTCACAATTTTTAAATCAAATCACAGAATCAAATTGATTGAAGGGGTAGCTGTAAGTCCAACAGCCAACCAGTTTGAAACTTCAATCATTGGGTATTATACTGATAACACTGCATAGTCTCCGATAATTTACACTGAACTGTCAAAACAAAACTATAAATAAACATATAGGTATGTGTCATGACTGATTCATTAATATAATTATCACTGGACTGAATAAAAACTATACCATTCATAAACAATAACATTCCTAGGTTATAGTTCAAAACTAGTTAGATTCACCTGCGTTAATGATTCTCTTTTTATTCTCATTTTATATCATACACATCACCTTACCATACGATCAATCATAATAAATGTTTGTAGGATTACTTTTACTCGTGAAAATGTGTTTCTTTCTCAAATTAGTGAAAAATTTTATTTGAAGTAAAATCATTCAAACAAACCGAATTTGATGAAACCAATTGTCCTACGGACTAGTGATTATCAATCGGTTTGTTTTCATATTTTTGCCAAATGAAAACGTTTTCGTAGGAAATAAAAAAACTATCGATAATATTTGAAGGACTCGTGGTATTACCTTCGATAATTTTTGGCCTTCAATATATTGTAATATTTGTTTGTTGAGAGATTTTCTTGAATCCTGTTATGTTTTCGATTTGCAGCTTCTTCTTGGGGTTTGGATTCGGTTTCATAAGTAATTTCAAAAGATTACTTAGAAAAACGTTTCGCCCATGGCCATGGGCTTTGTCAATGTATTAATATTCAATGAATCTGTAATAGTTATTTATGTATTAAGGGAATTATGAGGGCCTTAATTACCGATGGCAAAGTTTGCGTCCCGAGGGCCTCTGGCCCGAGGGACAGCAATTGCCAGAGGTTATTAAGGCTCTATAATTCCCGTGAAACATAGATAATTTTATTTCTGACTGATTTCATTCATTAGATACCTTCCCGATTGGAAGTTAGACATGTTTTTCCGTATAGTTTCAATGTCATCAGAACGTCAGATGATGATCTTGACTACCGCGAATAGGAGATTCCTTATTGCTACGTTATTGCGTGGTTGTTGCTATGCATTTCTTATTTAATTTTAGCTAGAGGGAATTATAGCATCTATAACATCCCAAGGGAGTTATGACCCTCATTATAGATATCGTAACTATGACGATACAAGCTTATAATGTCACTGTCAGAAATAAATATATTTAATATTGTTTCAATGTCGAAACGTCACTTTTTTCCGTCACAGAATGAAATAGGGAATTATACTCGGGAAAACATTATATCTTAGCTCTAGGTTTTATTCTGGGTTGGGCCACCAGGATTCTGGTCCCTCCTTGTGATACGCCTTTGGAGAGGATGTTCCAGCTCCAGCTACTCTTTTTGTTATCTACGACATTATTTCATTCCCTTTTCTTTTGAAAAGCCTTTTATAGCATCCGACGAGGTATCCTAAGACTCATTCTTTCCCATGACGCTTTTTTATCCCGCCGCACATTCATATCCATTTTCCTAACACAGGAAAGAGCTCTGGGTTTGAATATGTTCAACATAGAATGTTGTTTCTTCCATCCATCCGTTGTTGTACATTCCGGGATTATAATAAGTCCGGAAAATACAAAATATATCAAGTGTTAGTGTAACAGAAAATATATTCAAAAGCAAATTGAAAAAAAAGTCATCCATTTATTTAATACGTAAATTTCCAAATCTGTAGTATGTAGTAATCTAATAAGTTTATCGTTTAAGTGTTTAGTATTTGGTTTAGTACGTGTGATTTTATCTTAGTATTGTGCTATGACCATTCCTATACAATATTTCTTTTGAAAATAGAACCTATAACGAATCATTTGTATTTTGAATGATTCATTAAATTTGTCTCACAGATTAGCCATTCGGTCATTTTCTTTATGATTGTTTGTAAAATCCCAATGTTTTCCCTTGTTCTAGTTCTTTTCCAAATAATAATTTCATCACGGTTTTATTTTATTCTAATTAATTATCCCAGTTTCTTTTTTTCAAAATTTTATTGCTACTGGTACTCATAAGTGAGGGTTTAGTTTCCAATGGGAACTTTTTGAGAGATGGCTAACACCCTTGTCAGCTCTCTTTCAGAGTTTTTCGGTTGTGTTAAAGCCCCTCTAGGTAGCTGGCCTGCATTCACGCTCAGCTTTTAGTTTTTCACCTACATACACCGTCTTACTTCTCCTCTGATGTTCACAACCACATCATCATCATTTCGTCCTATGTGTTCTGTGTAGACTTTGTTACTAACTCCATGCGCCATTTCAGGAGGAGCTCAATGTTTAGCTTCACGACCAATTCCTACATTGACAGGAAGATATTGTTGGAAGATTCAAAATGACACGAAAGAAAAAAGTATATTTATCAGATCTACCAACTCTGACCTCACGTTTCAGAAGCGCCATCTGATGGACCATAAATAATCTTAGCTCTCATTGGAACGCAACAGTGAATCGTATAAGATTATCCCCAGCCGATGCTCCGAAACCTTACAATATTTATTTCGTAAATTAGATATTAGAAAATTTCCTTGGCCTGGCTGGGATTCGAACCCACAACCTCGCGGTCCACTGCGCCAATCCCGTCACTTCACAAGATTATGTTTTAACTTCGTTCATCATCATTATTGTCACGCGGAGTAAATCGAAGCCATCATTCTGGGTATGTTTTTTTGGGGTTCATCAAATATTTCAAATTCAAATTGGAAACTAAATGTGCTGAAGCCTTCTTTCACACTGAAAACCTTGTGAACTGTTTTTTTAAATATGTTTTATTCCCCTAACCTATAAGCCTGATATTGATTCCTGATTTGGCGGACACAAGAAGTCACAAAATTCTGGGAATGACCTCCGACATAATGCCTCCAGCAGTTACCTATGACCTGCCTTACACCGTCCATATCCCGAATAGAGGTTACTGGTTCCTCGGAAAGGAGGAACTATTAATAGCAGACAACTGTTGGTTCACAGATGGTTCAAAAACATCCACGGGCTCTGGTGCAGGTGTATACGGTCGCAGACCTAGGACAGATATATCAACCAGTCTTAGATTCTATGTAACCGTATTTCAGACGAAAATTCAAGCCATTGATGTGTGTTTAGATAGATTGGAGGAAACCAACCTCACACATGAAACAATAAAAATAGCCTCGGATAGCCAAGCGGTTCTGAAAATACATAGCTCAAACCGAGCAACGTCTAGAATAGTATATAGAACTGTTGAATTCCCCCCGCGATTGGAAGACTCAATAAATTAGTTCTGGTCTGGATTCCTGGCCACTCTGGTATGGAAGGTAAAGAAACGGCAGAATCCCTTGCAGAGGAGGCTGCCGCAAGTAGTTTGACCAGAACCTGCCACTTGGTCTGTATCCAGAGTTTCAGATCTCTGGCAGAATCTACCAGGATTGGCTCATTCCAACGCATTCATACATTCAGAATGTTCCAAATAAATTAGAATACAGCAGGGATGACCTATGCTCTCTAACAGGTCTTCCGACAGACCACTGTCGTCTAAATTGTCACGAGTCGAACATACAGTATATTAGTAATTTCGAACCATGAGGGTTTCATAAACATAAAGTTAATCAAATCATCCGTTGACATTGAACTATGAAAACTGACCAAGGAACTCTCATGAGAAACGTGCAAATCTGATCGTGATATTGTGGAGGCGCCGGGCTCACGATATTGTAGATGGTTAGTCCATGCATATCGATTTATAAGAGGTTTGCTTGGCCTAATAGATTCCGAGAGGTAATATTCAAATAGGCACTAAAAGTTGATAGTACGAGACTATATTCAAAGATTACAATATTTATTAAATCATGAAACATTATGGGTAGCAATGACAAATATGAATCAACAACAATGAATATAAAGACCTAATAACAACTTACATTATAATGACCATTACGAAGAGCTCTTGTCAAGTAGCCCCAGACCATTAACTTCGGAACCCTCATATCCAATATTTATATACATCATTTTATTATATTTGCACGTTTCTCATGAGAGTTCCTTGGTCAGTTTTCATAGTTCAACGTCAACGGATGATTTGATTAACTTCATGTTTATAAAACCCACATGGTTCGAAATTAATAATATACTGTATGTTCTACTCGCGACAATTTAGACGACAGTGGCCTGTAAGGAGGCCTGTTAGAGAGCATAGGTCATCCCTGCTGTATTCTAATTTATTTGGAACATTCTGGATGTATAAATGCCTTGGAATGAGCCAGTCCTGGTAGATTCTGCCAGAGATCTGAAACTCTGCATACAGTCCAAGTGTTCAGTATATGTTTGGCAAGACTTGGTGAAATGCCAATGGCAGGTTCTGGTCAAAATACTTGCGGCAGCCTCTTCTGCAAGGGATTCTGCCGTTTCTTCACCTTCCATACCAGAGTGGCCAGGAATTCAGACCAGAAAGAATTTATTGAGTCTTCCAATCGCGAAGAGTCTTTGACAGTTCTTTACCATTCTAGACGTTGCTCGGTTTCAGCTATGTGTTTTCAGAACCACTTGGTTATCCGAGAATATTTTTATTGTTTCATGTGTGAGGTTGGTTTCCTCCAATCTCTCTACGCACACATTGAATTTCCGTCGAAGATACGGTTGCATAGAACCCAAGACTGGTTGATATCTCTGTCCTAGGTCTGGGACCGTATACAACTGCACCACAGCCTGTGGGTGTTTTTGCACCATCTGTGAATCAACAGTTGTCAGCTCTTATAGTAGTTCCTCCTTTCGGAGGAACCAGTAATCTCTATTCGGGATAAGGACGGTGTAAGGCATAGGTAACTGCTGGAGGCATAATTTCGGAGGTCATTCCCAGAATGCTGTGACTTTCACATGTTAAGGCCCGGGCTGTCGGGCTGTCGTCTCTGCCTTGAAGATGATGAAACAGCAGAGCATATACTTTGTGCCTGCCCCGCCGCGATTTTCGCTCATTGGCAGGTTTTCACACTCGCCCTCGGACCTGAATGATCACTCACCAAGTGAACTAATTGGCTTCATCAAGAAGCTGGATCTATTTGGTGAAATATACATTGGTGTTAGCCATAATACACTCTTAAAGGTCGCAGTGGGGCTGAATAGACCCACTCACTGGTTAGCTAACCTAACCTTATTAACTTATTCTCGACTTCTTCCAGATGTCCGATACGAGTACGTGGTGGACCAGCAGCCGATCGGCCAGCTGCTGTTCGAGCTGTGGTGCGAGCAGAAGGGCCCTGCCTACCATCGCTGCCTCAAGTTCCTCGATGCCGCCCGACGGTACGAGGTGGAGACGGACGAGCGCCGCCTCGAGCTGGCCAACACCATCAAGGCCGAGTTCATTCGGGGGCGGGACGGCGAGGACGGCATCTCCTTGCCGGAGGTCAGTAAATTGTGAATTTCGTCATCAGAATCTCTGGGCATTCGTCACAAATCCTCGAAATTCCTTTAAATTCCTCAGAATTCTTCGAAATTCCTCGATATTCCTCTCAATCCGTTGAAATGCGTTGAAATTCCTCAAAATTCTTCACAATTCCTCAAAATTCCTCTTGAAATGTTTCACCATTTTTTGTTGAAATGGGCCATAATTTCTTGAAAGAAATTTCGCAATTCTATAATCCTTCAAATTCCCTCAGAATTTATCGAAGGAATTTTGAATTCCTCAAAATAATCCGAATCATTTTCATTTTTCCAAATTTTCTCACATGTTATCGAAACTCCTCAGTCCTCAAAAAATCTTCACAATTCCTCAAAATTCTTCTTGAAATGTTTCATCATTTTTTAAAATTATTAAAAACTCCTCTTGTTTCCTAAGAATTCTTCCAGACTCCTCAACATTTCCCGCAATTTCCTCGAAATCTCGAAATTTATCACAATTTCTCAGAATTCTCTTAAATATCTTTGAATTTCTCACAGTTCCTCGAAATTCCATGAATTTCACAAAATGTATTCAAATTCCTCAAAATTATGCACAATCCTTCCAAATTCCTTATAATTGCTCGAAATCCTTGAAAATTCTTTACAATATATATATCCTGAAACTCCACAAAATGTATCGAATTTCCCGAGGAATTTCCTCAAAATTCCTCACTGTTCCTCGAAATTATTAAGTTTCCTTAAAAATTTTCGGAAACCAAAATCCTTTACAACTCTTTTTAATAACTCACAATACCTGAACATTGTTCATAATCCTCGAAACTTGAATTTACACAATTCCTCTGAATTCCTCACGGCTCAAAATTTTAAATAGTTCCTCACAGCTTCTCGAAATGCCTTGAATTCCAAAAAATAATTCCCATTTCCCAAAAATTCACCAAAATTCTTCAGTTAATCAAAATTCCTCGAAATTTTTCAATTCCTCACAACTCCTTGTAACTCTCCTCAAATTTTTTTCGAGATTCCTCAAAATTCGCTAAAAATTTTTCGAAATTTTTCACAATTTCGATTTCCCAATATACATGGTGTTTTTGAAATAAGTGCACATATTCAGCACATTAATATGATACAGTCTAGGGAATATTTCCATGATATCAGATTTTTTCTAATTCTTATAATTAACGAAAAATTTCATCCCAAAAATTGAACAAAATACGAGAAAAAAATCAAGTACGCCACTTTGAAACAATTTAAATGATTGAACTCCGCGTGATTGTGCCTACCGCATGGAAATTTGAACAGAGGTGACGTCAGATTTGCTACACTGTAGAACTTTGTGTGGAAAAAGGAATCTAACCTCAAATTTTATTGTGATCCCTTATTTACACGTCGAGCTTTCTCAGTTTGAAATATTGGCACTTATTTCAATGCCACCCTGTATTTCCAAGTTTCCTCGAAATTCCTTGCAGTTCTTGAACATTCTTCAATCACAAAATTCATAAAAATGTGTATATTCCTCACAAATTTTCCAAATTCTTCACAACTCGAAATTCCTCACAATTTGTTGCAATTACTCAAAACTTCTAGAAATTTCTCACAATCCCTCAAATGTTCCTCACAGTCCGTCGAAATTTAATGAACTTCCAAAGAATGCCTTGAGTTCCACAAAAATTGACGAATACCACAAAGTTCATCAAAATCTTTCACAATTTCTCCATATTCTGAATAATTATCCCCGATTGAAATTCCTCACAATTCGGAGAAACATCTCACAATTCCTATTTGCTAAAAATTCCCAAAGACTCCTAGAATTCCTCTGAATTCCTCACGACTCAAAATTTTGAAAAGTTCCTCACAGTTCCTCGAAATTCCATGAATCCCACAAAATCCCCCGAAATTCCCCTCAGTTCCTCGAAATTCCTCAGAAAAAGAACAAAATAGCAACCTCACATATCGTTTCTTCTTCTTTTTCTAGGTCGGCTTCGCTCTGCCCGCCTGTTCTGCCCTCACCAACGGTCACAAGGACCTGTTCGCGCCTTGCGTCGACGCCGTCAAGCGGACGCTGGCCGGCGCCCCCTTCAAGCAGTTCACCGGCTCCATGTACTTCCACCGGTACCTGCAGTGGAAGTGGCTTGAGGCGCAGCCGGTCACCTACAAGACGTTCCGCATGTACAGGGTGTTGGGCAAGGGCGGCTTCGGCGAGGTGTGCGCTTGTCAGGTGAGAAACGTTTTTACACCGCGATCAAACACGCATTAAGGTATTTAATCGCGAATGGTGGTGATAATAACAAACACTTGTACATTTGCTGGTGAGTGTCCATCACAGAACTCAGAGTTCTATGGTGCCCATACCATATAACGATGAATTGACACCGTGATTCATTCATAGATCATTAAAACCTATACGCGTACAATCCTAAACGCCATACACGGAGAAAGGCATGAAATCGCTAATGGTGGGGTTAACAGGTGAGAAAAAAGGCATCAAAATCTTCAGACCGTTCGTTCAACCCTATAAGCTACAAGCCCAAAAGCGAAAGCTCTTCACTAACCTCTTCCTAGATATCAGGACTTTCAGTATGTTCAATTGTTCACTCTCTAAATACCTCAAACGGAGTCCTCACACTATATAACAATAAAGAGACACCGAGATTCATTGCTGGGTCATTGAAAAGTATAGGCCAACAATCCTCAAGGCCGACCGGCCGAACACGGATGAAGGGATGAAATCGCGAATGGTGGGGATAGTAACAGACACTTGTGCATTTGCGGGTGACGGTGAATTGACACCGCGATTCTATCATAGATCATTAAAACCTATACGCGTACAATCATAAACGCTAAACACGGAGAAAGGCATGAAATCGCGAATGGTGGGAATAACAGGTGAGAAAAAAGGCATCAAAATCTTCAGACCGTTCGCTCAAACCTATGAGCTACAAGCCCAACAGCGAAAGCTTACTACCCTCCTCCTCTGGCTCACATCCTAGATATCAGGACTTTCAGTATGTTCACTCTCTAAATACCCCAAATGGACTCCTCAAACTATATAACAATAAAGAGACACCGCGATTCATTCCTGGATCATTGAAAAGTATAGGCCAACAATCCTTAAGGCCGAACACGGATAGATGAATGAAATCGCGAATGGTGGGGATAATAACAGACACTTGTAAATTTGCGGGTGAGTGCTCAGCCTAAATAACAATAATATACACCGCGATTCATTCTTAGATCATTAAAAAAGTATCAAACACGGATAAAGGAATGAAATCGCGAATGGTGGGGATAACTAAGTGGACGACATAATCACGAAGACACCGCGCGATTCATTCATAAATCAATGAAAATTATACAGCAATCGGGAATGCCAAACACGGATGAAGGAATGAAATCGCGAATGGTGGGGACAATAACATACACTTGTACATTTGCGAGTGCTTGGACAAAATTAAAATATAGATAGACACTGCGATTCATTCATAGATCATTTGCAGTTCTTTGAAGTATTGAGGCGCTCATTTAGCCCTAACTAAATTGAAATTATCAGATCGAGTTGTAACGGTCTGAGGAGTTTGGTGGGTTCACTGATAGAAACGCTGATGGTTCGGGAGACTATTTATTTGCTTCAAGTTCACCAAAACCTCTTGGTTGAGCGAAAAGTCAAAAACTTGAATATGAAATGCAGTAATGAGCCCCAGGACAGTGTATCACTTAATATAAAAGGCGAGGGGTAATCCACTCTCTCGTACACGATTGGGCAAACTGGACGTAGGATTGGACCGATATTATCGAATATTATAAATACGAGTTTGGACATATGCATTGTGAGAATAGGAATATTGGCCTGAGATTGGACGGATTACATCGGGATTGGACACCAAGTGAACACATATTCGACATAGTGGTTGACCTTTCGATGAAAGGTGATGCAATTACACAAATTAGTAAAGAAAACTAGGTATAAATAACATGTGCCCTGAAAGGTCGACCAAAAAATAGTATATAAGAGTTTTACCCACCTAAATATAAAATGCAGACACAGGCCAAGATGTTCCAAAGGAACATTGGGCACATGAAAAACCAAAAACCAACAAATATGGGTTCGATGGACGTAGATGTTCAAATTATAGTTCTCAAGGTAGTAGTATACAGTATGATGCAAATGTATGGAATAAATTCATTATTTAAGAAATGGGCGACATTTGGAGAAATTCCAAAAACACGTGAGTTTTAATTTTTGAAACCTCATCTCATGACATTCATATGAGAGATGTTACGTCACCGGTGTTGCAGTAATGACGTAATGGACGGTTTTTTCAAATACAAACAGGGGTCATGTGACACCTCGTTTGAAAGGTCTACTGATCGTCTATCCAATAGTCAAAATTTTGCAAAAGGAGATTAAAATTAAAGTGGATTATCATTTGGTTAACTGAATCTTGCAGAGATCTTCTACTGAGAATTGAACATCGAAGGGTCGTCTAGTTGAAAAAATACATCGATAAAAAAGTTCTGAACTCTACTTTTTGGATTTTTTTCGGAAGTCGTCTTGTTTTGAAATGAATTTATTCCATACATTTGCATCATACTGTATGTATACGAATACGTACATTCACATCTTCATACTTTTCAAGTAGAGAGAAAAAATGATCAATTATTCAAGAATAGTTATCGATTTCGTTAAAATCCGAGAATGGAAAAGATGTATATTATCATGAAAGCCTTAGAATGGTTATGAATGAGGATATATGATATATCACTTCTTACCCTTCGTATGTTTCAGCGAATCAAGGAAAAAAGAATGATGATTAGTTCTGATCAAGAAGCTGATTTCCTCCTCTCAGGGGGACAAAAAATTGGGTTGACTATTGGTAAAACATCGTGTATAGTAAAATGTATAGATTCATTTGTAAGCAAAATTGATACATACCTTTATTTATGAGAAGAGAAATGAGAAAACATCATGTCGTGAGTAGGACTCTCCGAACTCGCATTGCTGCGTTGCCAATTCTCTCAAGCACATATTTTAATAGATCGCATTATTCGGATAATGCATTAAAAACTTGATAAAAATATGGAATGGAATTTCGCATTCGCTTCTATACTGGGCGAGCTATAGAAAGAAAGAGAGGTCGCTTGCTGAATACTAACTAACAAGCCCATAAAAATGTCAGAGATGCGCTCACTGCGACCTGGAATACGTGTTCACTTCAAACGGTATTTCTGGCACGTTTTTCATATTTTTCGCGAATAATATTTCCCCGCGCATATGGAAAAGCTATTATGTAAAACGAGCGACTGTTTGAAATTTTCATATGGTAACAATTCGTACCTAGGTAGGAATTTCCATTTTTACGTTATAAAATGTCGAAATTTGTATTCAGAAGATTGTGTCAAAAACTGGAGATTACTTCTCCTTTTGCTAGTATGTGATAAAAGTAATTGAATATTTATTTGACTCGTCGGGGGAATATTATATTCATACAACTGAGGATACCCATGATTTATTTTTTTCAATCTTCTGGATCTCACGGGCCAACACTCCCTCTTGTTTTGAAAAAAAAATAAGTAGTGACTCGAAAATTAGTGATAACAAACTGTACCTTAGAATAATAAATACGTGAAGGACTTTTTTCATCTTGTTCAGCTACCGACCCGGTGAAAATCCAACTAAGACTTTTAGTTTGACCGTCAGTAGAGTGTTTAGTCCGGTTCTCGGTCCATAGGAGGCATGCTGTTATTGGCGGAGAATAACCTTGGGGTGGGATATATTCTTATTTGTAGCCCTGACAGGGAGATTGAAACAATGTAAATTTCCATTCATGAGTGCAACAAATAAACTTAGTTCACAACATGATGACAACCAATCAATCAGAACAGAATTGGTAACTTCACACAAGTAATTTTTGGAATAATTGATCATTTGATTATTATGTGCTCTTGGAATGAGGATGTTGTCGGGATAGATAGATGATATTTGGGCTCGTGAATGTGTATGTACCATTTTCTCAAGAACATCTGGTATAGTAGAAGCATTCTTCACAATAGAGTATTGTCACCTGTGTGAATTTTAATTTAATTTAATTATTATTTCTGCCCCTTTGGTGATTTTGTTGAACTTGTAGAAATTATTCGAGAAAATGTGTATGCATTTTTGTGCTTCAGGAGAAGATTAAAACTGATTTAATCTTCTCCTGAAGATGCTAACATAGTTAGCGAAACACGTGTCGAGGCGTTTAAAAAATCGGTTTGGTTAGTGGTAAAACAGTGTAGTGTACCGAGTGAATGTTTTCGAAAAATAAACATTATATCTAAAATAGTCTGTCAATTCGTGCACATATTTTACTGTTATATTCGTTGTCATCGATTCTTCGATTTTTGTGAGGAATATCTTCTGATTGGATCGATTTTTCTCAGTTTTCGAAGTTGAATATGGCTTATAGAATTCGTATACGGTGTTACATTTGTTAAACATCTTTTTCTGCAAGACAAATGGCACAATTGAGTGGTGAATTGAATTATAGCATTACTCATTCAAAGAGATTCATGTATTTTGTCCAATAAACTGATTAATATAGGTTTCACCGACTTTTTTACATTAAATGAATTATTGTCAAGATTCTTGATGGCATCCTGTAATCGACATTTCAATTATTTGGAGTAGGTACGTACCACATGAAGTGAAGCTTGCAGTTTGGTCTTCAACTAATTCACAAAATATCTGCCCTTGACTACTCATAAGAAATGATACATTTGATGGGTTGTAGCTCGATAAATACTAATAGAATATAAGATTAGTCGAAATATTTTATGATTCCACTGACGAAATATAAAATAAGGGGCATTCATTTCACAAAAACATAAAATATCCAGAGCTAGAAAGTATTATCTGTTCAAGTAAAATGGAAATGGAATTGATAAATCAAACTTGAAATATCAAGTATTGCATGATACGCAATAGCACATAGCTTCGCTCATATAATCAAATTATTAATTTCCTTTTTCTTCATTTATTCAATGAACTTCAATTCTCAACACGGATTGTATGTCTTTTCTATTTGATTTATGAAAATTCAAGATTATTATACGAAACATAGTTCACCGTCAAGATATTAGGCATCACCCTGTTATCAATATTTCAGTTGATCGAATTACTCTTCAAATGAACTTAATATTGAGGTTGAGATTCTATCAACAAGTCGTTTTTTGAAGCTTATAGGGCACAAATTCACTTAGAAAAATATGTTTGTTCTACCACCCTCAAAGCCACACAATCCAACATTTGACTGTTGTTCGAAAACTAGTTATATGTTGGGCCCATGAGAGCTTTTGATCAGGTCAGGATATCACAAACTACAACGTACTATGATTCCAGTCGATTTGATCGGGACCCAAAAACCCTGATTTACGAAAGATATGAAAGCTAAAGCTATACTCGAGATTGTTTTGCTCAAGATGAACAATGAGGTACACAACAATAATGAACAAAGAACAAAGCAATCAATAGCCCATACGTTAGTTATATTAGACAACGGTAGAGGGCGTATTACTAAGCAAGATTCGCCTGTAGCTAGTGCTGGAAAAACAAAATGTTCCTGCGAAGATGAACTCTTAGTGGCCTTGTCCTCTCTGAAATGACGGCGAGTCTCAATTCCCATCTTTCCTAATAATGTTTGTTCCCCGAGGAGATGGAGTTCGTCCCTCGTTTGCGCGCAATTTTCTTTATTAACTGTCCGAACTTCCCCCAACCAACTTCCTAACCTCGTTTGGTTTGCCGGCGTCCCCTGGCGGCGGCCTCTACTTTGTATCACATTAAAAATTCATCAGCCCTGCCCTGTTCGTCCGACGAATGGAGAGCTCGCTCACGAGGCCTTGAAAACGAATGCCCTCTGCTTCTACCCACCCCCTCCCCATTGTATCTTCGCGGATAATTCGACGAGCGTCTAGGCATACCGACAAATCTTTGAGATCTCAAGGTTGTCAGAAGGTTATAAGGTAAGGTAGGGAAGGAAAATATCGTTTCTGCATGAAAAAGAAAACTAATTTTAACCTAACTTTGCCTAAATGAACCTTTTTTCTGAAATAGTAGATTGTTTTATTAGGATCGAAAGTGCCACTTTGTTTGACAAGCGAATTTTGCAAAATTTACGAGTCAAAGAAAGTCACTTTTGATCCGAATGAAACATGCTATTTTTTCTGCAACCGAAACAATTAACTCGAATAAATACCGCACCAGTGCCAGGTATAGGAACAAGACGTGGAAAATGTTAGGTTAGTGAGCATATCAACAATAATAATAGCGATTATTTATTTTTCTCCATACTCCACTGTGTTTGGCTTGATAATCAAATGTAGATAAACAATATCGTTGTTTGAGACAAAAAACTATTGCTGGCCGTGATTATTCGAAAACAAGTTACTCATCCCGAGAATAACAATGAAATACATATCAAGCAAGTATGTGAATCCTGAAGACTTTCCTGACCAAAACAAAAATACTCAACTATACCCCCGATTATATACACTAGTGTGAATACTCAAAGACTATACTGAGGTGTATTTATATCTCCAGCATGGGTATGAAATGCCAAATCTGTCGAAATCGGAAACAAATCAGTTACGCGTCCCAGCCCAAATAACCAACCATAATAATGTCGATTATTCTTAATGACCTCTAGTACATCCTTTTTAGTTCCAAGAAGCTAAAGTTCAACTTTAGCTCCTAGGAGTTAAATGTGTTGCCTAGCAACATACCTATTTTTGTGTCATGGACTTCTTTTGTGTCGGTTGCAGAAAAAGTATATTTTTCGAAAAATTACTTGCTGTAAGTAGTTTATGGGAAAAAAATCAAGACATTCGAGTGTGATTTTTTTACTTTCTCTTGTTTTTTGTTTCGTTTTCTATTGGCAAGTGATTATCTAGGAACTTGTAAATTTTTTAGTTTTTTCATCGTATCGTTTTTATCTTCATCTATCGATAATCTTCTGTTTTTCAATATATCTTCATGGTACCCTATGGGTCGTTCAAATTTTTTTTTTCATATTTTTTACTTTATTTCCTGTACTATTGGGTTTACAGAAAAAAATTTGGGTAATAATTCATAGGAAATGTTCCAGTGGATAACTTTGCACTTCTGATAATTTTCGATTTTTTCATTTGTTTTCGATATATATTGAATTGAAAGGATTTCAAATGTTGATGTTTCGATTTCCATTAGTTTTTTCATTTTCCGATGGATGCACGAAAAAATGGTGAAATAATAATTTGTTGCTTCATCAAAGAGGCATACGGTGCATTTTTCAAATTTGTATTTAGTCTATTGGTTCAGGAGATATGTCGTTTTGAAGCGAACTGTGTGTTTCGGAAAATCTCCTTGAAAAACCCACTTAGAATTTCCTGACCCTGCTCGATTTGAATAGGCTTCGTCTCTCCCTGAGTTTAAAAAAAAATGATATCGATCGGACCACTTTTGCGATTTGTAGAGTGGCCACAAGAAACTTCCGGTGAAAAATCGAAGAAACCCGGAAAAACCACCTTAGAGTTTTCCGATTTCCTTCATATTTCAATGACATGATATTGTTTTCAGTACAATAAGATGGCAAAATTTCAAGTCGATATGTCAAAGGGTTCCGGAGATATATCGATTTATGATTACCACAGAGTACAGACAGACAGACAGACAGACCACACACAAAAACCAAAGTTGCTCAAAATTCGATGGGGACCATTTTCTCCAAAGTAACTATATCTCTATCTCGCTTAGTTTCCGAGATAGCATTTTTGGCAAGGCCGTAGTATACTCCACTATGTATGGCGTCGTATAATAACATGAACGAGAAGAACATCCAGCTTTATGGATGGATATGGATATGCATGGATATGCACTTGGGCGCGTCCTAAATTTTGCTGCATCAGCTGGACACTTTTTCCTCCCTAATTGAAAAGCTGAATTTTATTTTTCGTTCAACCCATTGTTCCTACTATCAGTTCACCAAATTGTAGCTTTTGCGATATCAGATATAAATACTTTCCTCATTAAACACCGCACGCTGTCCATGCAGTTATTATACTAACTCACCTTTTGAATTCAAAGAGTTGTAGTGAATATTTACACATTTGAATATTTATACATAACGTAAACAGTAGATTTTGTAGAATACATTTTCTTTTATGTGGGGGTATCCGTGGGTATCCCAAATGCGCTGGCCGCTGGCAGATATCTGATACCGCAGAAGCTGAAATTTGGTAAACTAATAGTTAAAAACTTCGATGTTAAAATAATGGGTTAAATGAAAAAAACATTCAGCTTTACTTTTAGTGAGGGAAAAGTGTCCAACTCCATAATCATGCACAGCGTCTTTCACTGCATCAGATGGACATTTTTCTCCCACTAAATGAAAAGCTGAATGTTCTCGTTATGTTATCAATTTAACTATTTGTTTACCAAATTTCAACTTTTGCGGTATCATTTTAATCGGCGCATTTATTTAAATTCGGCTGGATACGTTTTTTGATCTATTCGTATCATTGTCAACATGTTAACAAAGTTTCAGCTCTTGCGGTATTAGTTTTTTTTTATTATTATTTTACATGTGTCAGTGGATGCTGCAATTGCACCCCCCGGAACTGTGCCAGCTAGAGGTCCATTCCGTTACTAGTTATGCCAAATATAGCTTAGTAAGAATTTTCAGCTTTTGTGAAATGGCTAAATTCAAACGGTCGCTGGCTCCCAGACCATTTGTGATGTCTTCTTTAAGCTGTTGGAGGACTGCTACAAAGAACTCACTCACCCTGTACAGTCGATTCAAAAATGGCCAGGTGGATGAAATTACTTTTTGTCAACTAATAATAATAATAATAACTTCATTAAAAATGGGCAACTGAGCAAATTGCTTATATTACAAAAAATATATATTCAATTACAATTTTTACAATAATTATTTCTTTGACATTAGCTTTGTGTAGAGTGTAGAAGGAATCATGAAGAGCAGTCTGTCAAATAATAATAATAATAATAATAATAATAACTTCATTGAAAATGGGAAACTGAGCAAATTGCTAATATTACAAAAAATATATATATCCAATTACAATTTTTACAATAATTATTTCTTTGACATTAGCTATGTGTAGAGTGTAGAAGGAATGATGAAGAACAGTCTGTTAGAAATATTGCAATCTTAAGGCATTTTGTGTATTGTAGAAAGTAGGAAGGGTCAGTCCAAGAAGTTGTCTGTGTTCTAATTTCCATCAATCGAAGATTTAGTTTTGGCAGTATTCAACATAGTGATGATGTAATGAAATGGAATAAAACGTTGAAAGTGGCGCCAATTTTATTTACATTCCACATTTAACACCTTTGTAACAAGTTCGTCATTTGAAAAATAAATGTATGTAAAATATTTGTTCTGTTACTCGAAGCATAACATTTAATTGGACTTTAAGGCCCTCCGCACACGGGTCGATCGGCGACATGGGCGACGCGATTGCAATGACGTCACAATTTCTGCATTCGTACGATTCAAGAGACGGGAGTGTGTGTCATCCGCATATGGGTCGACGTTTTGTGTAGTCGACTCGTGTCTTAGTCACTCTATTTTTTGCAACTTCAAAAAGAAAGTTTTCGCTAAAAATGAACAGTTCCAGTGACGAGGAAGACATATTCATGTTTTCGTGGCACCGGCAGATCAGGAGAAGAAGACAATGAAGTCTATGGGTACGGATGCACCCATTGCACGAAATTTTCACACTCGACTTTTTGCTGCTGCAAGTGAAATGCAAGAGAGTGACACAAAATTTTTGACATTTTAAAGAATGTCGAAGGAATCATATATTGATCTAGTGGAAACTCTTGCTCCAGCCATAAATTATATGGATACAAATATGAGGGAATGTGTCAGCGCAGAAGAACGCATACTAATAACATTGATGTAAGATTCATATATTTCAAAAAATCAAACAGTTCCTAAATTTGAGAGTATACATTGGAAACATAAGTTCTAGTTACTGAAAGTAAATAACTTGAGGTACGTAACACAAATATTCACAATGATTGAAAAATTATTGACCAACTTTCTCCATTGAGACGCAAGATTCACTCGATCAAACTGCTTCCTTGCTAATCGCGTGAGACTGAAAACGAGGAGATCTTAAATCGTACGTTTCTAGACGACCACTAAACATCTAAACGACCCGTGTGCGGGATCCAGATGCTTTGCTTAGGAAGTCGAGTAGAGGGGAGACCGTCGTACGATTCGAATCGCGTCGCCCATGTCGCCGATCGACCCGTGTGCGGAGGGCCTTAGTTACACTTTTGGCGAAAAGTGTATCAATTCAATCACACAAAATGATCTGAGTGCATATTGTCCGAACTGCCCAACAAAAATGCATACCTTGACAATATAATATGTTTACTTGTATTCTCGTTAATGTAAATTTGAATAGAATACTAATTTGTGCGTCACAGACGAAATATGTACATAGTTCCGCTGATCTGTGTGTTAATGAGTGAATTATATCTCTGCGGTAATTAGGTGACAAATGAGAGTCAGTGGATCGGCTCTAATTCGAATAATTCGATTGCGCAATTACGAGGATAGATAACGGGAAGTTATATGATTTACGAATGTGTTCCGTGTAATAATCGTGGATTGAATATTATGCCGCCATACGATGATGACACGGTATAGCCTAGCTATACTGGAAAATATTAATGGATTATTGAAGCGCGAATGAGAAATAATGAGAATTTCAACAAGCTATGAGTTATGATAATGGGGGTGTTGTACAGACTAGTCAAATTTACGCCTATTGTATGCTAGGAGCTATTTCACTTCCAGTCAGCTGCTTATGATCTATAAGGCACAGATCTGACCTGTCCTGGAATACTGTTCCCATATTTGGAGTGCATCACCCAAACATACCCTGAAACTGTTGGATTCTGTCCAAAACAGGGCAATTCGTCTCGTGGGTGATGCCTCGCTCACAAACTCACCGTAGAAAAGTTGGCGATCTGACTCTATTTTATGGATATATTCATGGACGATGCTCTTCTGAAATATCAACAATTGTTCCTTCCTTGGCAGTCCCCGCGAGATTACCCCGTCGAGTTGAGGCTTCGCACCCCTTCGTGATCACTTTGGAGACTTGCAGAACATTTCTTTCTAAAGACTCGTTCACCATTTTGCACAGTTTCAGGTAACACCCTGTGGCGATTTTATGTGAAGAATCTTATGTTTTAAAGCAAAATAATCAAAAACTAATGAAAAAAACTGATTTCAACAAGGTAAAAAAACTTGTCCACAAAGAAAAATGGGAGGCAATACTGAATTCTCGTGATGTTCAACTTACTTATAACATGTTCATTGACAAAATTCAAAGCTTAGTAAACTCTTGTACGAAAACTATTAAAATTAAAACTTGTAATAGAAAACTCAAGCCCTGGATTACCGACGAACTAATTACTGCAATTAATATAGAAATAATCTGAACAATCTACTAAGACAGACGAAGAATGAATATTACAAATTGCAAATCCAAGAAGCCGGAAATAATTACAGGAAAATTTGGGAAATAATAAATTGCGCCTCGAATTCTAAATCTACGAATAAAGATCTGGGTACTATAAAAATAATGAGCAAAGACAACATTGAATTGACAAATAATAAAGAAAAAGCCGACGCTTTCAATGGCTATTTTGTGGATATAGGAAATGAGATGGCATCAAAGATAGAAAAAAATAGCGATAACCCCGCATTGAACAGAATCGTGCCTAAACAGAATGTACTATCTTCGATATTTCTGAAACCCGTTACTAACAATGAAGTGATCACGGAAATTGGAACTTTGAAAAACAACACTTCAGCTGGACCAGATGGCATATCAGTTAAATTGCTGAAACTTATTCATAGTGACATTACCCAACCTCTGACTCACATTATAAATTTATCATTTGCAAATGGTGTAATCCCAAGTCAATGGAAAGAAACTATAGTTACTCCCATACATAAAGCAGGGGACTATAAAAGTACGAGTAATTACAGACCAATATCTTTGATCAGTAACTTTGCGAAAGTTTTTGAAAAATGTCTCAAAAATAGGCTAGTGAACTTTTTTGATGTACATGATGTACTAACAGATAGACAGTTCGGTTTCAGAAAAAATGTTAGCACAGAAAATGCGGTATTAGATCTTATTCAACAGATAGTGGTTAATTTGGACAAATCAAAAAAATGCATGGCAGTATTTCTTGACTTAGCCAAAGCCTTTGATACTGTTGCGCATGATGTATTATTGCAAAGGCTTAATAGTGTTGGTATACGAGGTCCTGCATTAAATCTTTTACAGTCATATTTGACAGATAGGGTGCAAAGAGTAAAAGTTGATGATTCATTGAGTAATCCTGTCAAAGTTACTTGCGGAGTACCACAGGGAACAGTTCTGGGTCCCATACTGTTTCTTGTATATATTAATCAAATTGCAAATTTGAAAGAATTTCAAGGCCACCTCATATCATATGCAGACGATACAGCTATTGT
This sequence comes from Phaedon cochleariae, assembly GCA_918026855.4. Lineage (NCBI taxonomy): Eukaryota > Metazoa > Arthropoda > Insecta > Coleoptera > Chrysomelidae > Phaedon > Phaedon cochleariae. Next base: position 61,341,714 of record OU896708.1, read on the forward strand.
ATTCAGTGCAGATTCATGGAATGGTCTTCATGAGAAAGCTGAGAAGAGTATGACCTCCATGTATCTATGGCTCAATTACAGTTTGCTCAGTCTAAACTTTCAAAAGAGTAAATTCATCACTTTTAGTTTGAATACATTGGATCAGACAGAAAAAAATATTTTGAAGATACATAAAATCACATGTGACCCACGGAGTTGTGGCTGTCCCATCATCGAAAAAATTTGTAAAATTAAATATTTGGGGATCATCGTAGATCAATTTCTAAGGTGGGATGAGCATGCAGCTTACATAAATAAAAAACTCAGACAACTAATTCATAAATTTTATTTGCTACGTGACATTCTCAACCGGAAAAACTTGCTGTTGATTTATAATTCACTAGCTGAATCCCTTTTGAGGTACTGTATTGTGATTTGGGGGGGACTAAGTAATAATGCACAACGAAATTTGCAAACGACACAAAATAGTCTCTTGAAAATTTGTATGAAAAAAACTAGACTGCATCCAACAGTTTTATTATATGAGGAGGCTAGAACTTTCAATATCAAAAAACTTTTCATCTACCAATCTTTACTATACATGCATTCAATAACAGAACCAAAAGTCAATACTAACAAACACCATCTAACGAGATCTGTGGTCAACAAGTCTATAGACGTACCTCTATTTGCAAAAAGTCATGCACAAAGATTCATTTTTTATTTAGGTCCGAAGTTGTACAACATGCTACCAGTTCAACTGAAAAATACCAAAAGTAAATTCAGATTTAAAAAAGAAATAAAAATACTTATCAGAGCTAATAAAATCAAATTGGAAGTAATGGCATGATGGTGATAATGGTAGTAGTGGCATTGAGTATGGCAATGATGATTAATTGAGTATGGCAATGATGATAATGAAATAAAATACTTATTTATACCATTGAAACAGATATTTCGCAGTAATTAATTTAATCACTTTAAATCACTTACCCGTTAGTAATAGTATTAGTAATAGTATTAGTGATTTAATGAACAGTTTTATTTCCGAATAAATCCATATTACTTCTTGTATTGTCATGTATCCAGTTATACATTAAACTTATACGTTGATTGACCACTTATTCTAGTTGGCTCCATAGTAAATAGTAAATATTGAAAGTGATAATGTAAATATTTATGTATATAGATGAGTATAATAATGATATTTTTCACGTCCTTCGATTGCTAGAGAAATACATAATACAAGCATATCAGTGCTTAGATGTTTTCCTATCAGTTGAGGGACACAACAATAATTTTATAATTTATCTTTATTCCCATTATACACTTATACTTATAAGTAATCATATAATATGAAAAATGTGAAACTAGCATCTGAATAAATAAATAAAAAAAAAATAAAAATTACGAGATTATGGCTGAAGGAATGGGCTAGCGAATAGTGTGATTCGAATTCAAATCGTTCAAATCAGAAAAAAGTTATTCATATTTCAACAGAGGCAACAATGCAGTATATGATTGACCTCTTAATGGCCCCGAACCCTTCTGTGGTATTGCGAAAGCTATACAAAAGACTAGTATCAAATCATGGATGCAAACCAAATCTCAAGAATGGTGGAACAACTCGCCAGGAATGAGACAGGCTAAAGAGTTTATTAAAAAACCATCGCCAACATATATCTACTAAGCCAGAAACGAAGTTCAACTAGAATACTAGTGGGACTTCTCACAGGGCATTGTAGGCTCAACAAACACATGAGTACGATAGGTCTGACTGAAGAACTGCTGTGCAGGTTCTGTCAAGAAGAGGAAGAAACAGCAGTACACATACTTTGCCACTGTGAGGGCTTGTCAAGACTAAGGTTCCTTACGCTGGGTGAGGAAAAACCAGGAGCCCAGAGATACACAGGAGATCTGAAAGCTAGCCTATGGAGTCTCATAGAGAAGGCGGGGCTAGCCGAAGAACTCTAATCGATTTTGAGGGCAGACACAATAGATCTGAAAAGGTCGCAGTGTGGAGGCAGATAGCCCGAAGGCCCCATTCCATCTAAAAATCTAAGACCTCTTCGTGTATTAATTCAAACGTAGATCCGAACGTGGATTGGCTAAAATTACTCATTGATATTGGTTGAAACAACGGAAACATCACATTTTGACATGTGAAAAAAATAGTCCTTGTTAATTTCTGAAATAGATACCAAACAGGTATTTTACAAGCTACTCGAACTCCTGTTACTAAAATGGTAATTTTTTAAAAATCAGCTCATCTTTGAAATCAAACAGAAGAAAATATCGTCAAAAAGGCAGTAACGTTGGGCTGCAACCCATGAATATAAACCGTGATGATTAGACATACGATCACCTACGCAACCAATAAATCTTGAGATGAATTATTCTCTGCATGACAGAAGAAAAGAGCACCAATATCGAATCGGATATCAGCACTTGAAGTCATCCTAGATCTCACACCTATCTACATCTTGGAAAGAAAAGCTATCTTGTTAGGTCGTACTAGGTTCGTCAAAGCTCGACAATGAAGAACGCATAAGGTGGAGGCATGAGTACTTTTTTCATATTGTCGCAACTCAGGTGGTTCTAGCAGGTTGAGAACAAACAGTGCATCCACCATGTGTCGCAACTCTGAAAGTCGACCCTCCTATGGGTCGTAACTTAGCTACTCACTTGTCCTTTGGACTTGATGAGCGGTTTTTGTTCATTTCATCAACCAACCATATTTATCCCCAAATAAGGAGTCCAGGTTAGCATTGCAGGTTAGCAGAGAGAAACCATAGTGAATTGCCAAACAAAACACGACACAAAATAATTCAGAGAGAACACATGAAAAAATAGTACTTACATTATGACGGCTAGCAGGGAGCTGAGCAGCAGGATCGAAGTCGGGGAGACGACGAACATTTTGACAACAAATCGTGAATTACTATCTCAATTTCTAATAAATCAAATACCTACCGGGTATGTAATGAATGACGAATAAAATGAATTCGAGTTATTGAATCATGAGTGAATTAATAATTAATAATGCCATGCCTTATCGATTCGGGAACTATTTATATTTGGAATCGATGATAGGTGTGCACTTTTCCGCAATGAGAATGGCCGTTACCTGGCGGTATTGCTTACCTCGGAAGTTTCGCATGGTAAGCGGTTTACAAATATTACAGGAACTAAAGTCTCTGAACTCCGCTGATCGAAGCGAAAGTACACTGTACTGGATGTTTCAATTTGGAGAAGTTAATTCATGATTAAAGATCTTGTAATGAACGAGAGTTTGAGAGATGTTATTCCATAGGCATTTGTACTTCTTGACAATTTGTAATACCGCAAGTGATACTATTTTGCTGGAAATATTCGGCCATTGTTACGACAGCTTGTTGCCTAATAATTGTTCATCAAAACTTTCGAGCCGCAGGCGACAAGTTTTGGAACAATGTCATGAGCTAAATTAAAGCAGCTAGCTGGAGTTTGTCAATCGACGGATATTCCCAGGAAAAATAGCATCACGAGTTGTATTCGTATCACTATTTCATGATAGAGACAATTGTCAGAAATGTCAGAAATTTTTTGCTGAAAAACGAGTCCGATAAATTTTAGTCAACAAAAAATATCGCTATAATACAGAAGAAATCGTGAATATGGTTGATTTTGATTGGTTCTCGAGAACAAGAATGGAATAGTCATTATAAATATCCCACAGAAATAGTATTAATTTCTGGGAATACCGTGGTCTTATCCAAGTTACCGAATGTTGATCCCTCTAACATCAAAGCTTTCGCATCACTGTATGGTTGGGTGGTCTGTGGTTCTGCTGTGAAAAACCAGAGACGCTCGCACATTCTATTGAATAGCTATCCTGTTTCCTCAGATCGTTGCCAGAGTTAGGCCAAGGGGCTGCTATGAAAAGAAGGAACTAATAAGCATTATAGACAGCTTATTCTCATCGATCTCAACCAGTCTTGAACTTTCGTATCAGTGCAAATATTGAAAGAACTTGAGTGGCAATTTCAGTACGAAAACAAATCAACTCAGTTTATGAGATATGCTAGTGACGACCTCGTAATGACTATTGTCTGCATCTTAGTCTGCATGTTACGCTGGACAGAAGACAGACGTCACATCTAACATCTAACAAATCAGGGCTCTGAGCTAACGCTATAGTAATTGGGGGTTCTGTGAACTTTCCAGACCTGTTAAAACATTGTGCTGTTTCTATTCAGAAAATGAATGATTTCGCTGTTAATCTCTTGTTTTACGACAACATTTTATTGTTGCTCGAATTTCACTACAGTTTAATATCCAGGAAGAGCAATAATCGAGGTAATAACGTTTTTACGTCCTGTGTCCTGTATCTTGCAAAGCTATTATCAAGAGTAGGGTATTTTATAAATAGGTGTTGAGCCATAAAGCCATTTAATTTCGTTTATTCTGTTTATTTCGGTAGTAGCTTGTAGTTGGTACTTTCTGAGTGAAAATAGAAATTAAGATAATGATGATGATACATACAGGGTGGTCCAACGAAAACTTTACACCCCGATTTTAGATTTTCGTCGATTTCTGATTCGAGGGAGAACGACTTGTCTGCTTTCTACATCCCCGTAACTTCAACCCCCTGCCAGGGGGAAGTACAACCCTGGATTTTGAATAGAGATGAAGAGTATTGCGATACCTCATTTTGAAGATTTCATCTAGTACTATCCGACTAATGGGGAAGACCACTGATTTTTTAAAACGACATTATCGTGAACTCTATACTAAAAAACTACCAGTGAATTAATTTTGAATTTTTTCATTCATGCTAAGACGATGAAAAAAATAAATTAGTATATGTCCATTTCAAAACACACAATTCCTGCGCCATTTGAAATTTCATCAATTCATTGGTGTGACTGGTGCGACGTCTTAGTCCCAACACGCCTATTGTCCTTGAACTGACCAATTACACTGCAACACTGCAGAATGACGAGGTATCAGAGAGAGATAGCTATAGTTCGGGACTAATACGTCACGACTCCACCATCATATTCGGCTGTTTGAAATATCGAATGAAATAATTATGCTGATTTCAAAACGATATAGATTCGATTCCCTTCAACTTCAACTCATAATATTGATTGTACATAAAATATAAATCATGATTCGTCGATTGAAAGAGGTTTGCACGGATTTCTTCCCTCAGTGGTCTTCCCCATTCCGCGCCAAAATTTTCATCGATAACGAAATGAGATATACAATATTCAAAAAGTTTGTGAACGAACTATCTGTTTGATACACCTCAATTCATCGTGAATATTCAACAATCGATTCCATCATCAAATTTTCCGACAAGTCTAAAAATATCCAATCATGTGATCAGTGTAGGAAGTCTATGAAGCAAGATCTCATTGAACAGGTATTTTATAGTGTTCAAGAGTATTTTGAAAAAAATGTGGATGGCATATAGTATGAAAGTAGGTATTTGTTGCTCAAACTATTATTTACTTATAGTCATCGTGAATAGTCTCTGGGATTGTGAAAAAAAAAAGGATTATGATTATGACTATGAATGGTTTTCATTCATTTTTCAAATGATTGTATTTATTCATATGTTACTAATTTTATTCATTATGTTGTACTGTGACTCTTCGTTCATCTACACTGTACGTTATATGTTTTTATATTTCTGTTGTCTTTCTTAATTTATGTTTCCTTCTATATTTCTGAATATAAGAGAGCAACAGAACAAATGAAGACAAGAATTTTATCTATTTCTTCAAATATATAGTGTTAATTGTTCGAATATTATAGGTATGTCGACTTCATACTGACGTAATATTTTTACTTTCACTTACTTATTTAATATGGCTTTGTCTACGAGATTTTCATCTTTCGACAATAAACTATATTATATTGATTTGATTTGAAATAGGAGGGTCGGATAGTACTGAAGTGAGTCTTCTCGAATGATATAGTTTTGGTCTAAGGAATATGTGTTATGAAGGTTATTGTGAAGACTTTTTAGGGACACTCTGTATATTTTTGTAGATTCAAGACTCATTTCTGTTACATAAAAAATAGGTCATATATGAAGATTTTATCTTACCCTGGTGGAAGTCGAACTTCCAATTTGACGACCTTGAACGAAAAACAGTCGCCTGCGACGCATTTTTCAATAATATCTAGAGGTCTGGGGAATTTTGTTCTGACCCTCCGTGAGAAAAATTCCTGCGGGCGACCATGAAAAAGATCGACGAAGTTATGAAAGTGGTTTCTCAGTAAAGGCATTAAAGGTCTAAAGTTGCATGTTACATTTTCGACTCTTCGTAATTATTTCTATCAATACACAATATACTCTCATAATAGTCCATTAGGAATGAATTTTCGATAACGCTTCCGTCTGGCAGCCTTGTTGCACCAGAAATACTTTGATATGACGTAAAGCAGTCGATAAGATTTCACTTCTCATTAGCTTAATGACACTAAACCCACTCGTTCAACTACACAAGTGAGATGGAATTTTATATTTTTACATTTCACATCGGTTTCGAAGATAACTGGAATGATCCATTAGATATATAAGCAGTGGCGTAATTGAAGTGTATGTACAAATAATGCTGTACCAGAGACAGTTTTTGAAGGATGTGAGGAAGTTGTGTACCATAACCTCAAGACATTTTTAAAGGAACAGAGCCAATAATTGATTGTGAAAAATCAAATTTATTATTATTGAATCTGTTATTATACACCAAAAGCTAAGGCCTCGATAGTAAAAAAAAGGTCCACAGGGCCTGGACCCCCCCCCCTCCCCAGAGCTGTCTGAAAAACCGAAACAATCTGGTGGACAATTCTAATAATGAAAAAACATCGGAGGTTACCTAATAGAGAGTTGAAGTAAACACTTTTATTTATTTATTTATTTCAACGGTTATACCATTTGTATAAAAGAAATAATAACAATAGATGAATAATAATAATAGGAGCAATGAAAATTACACTCATAGAAAAATAGCACTTAAGTTATACTCATTACATTAACCATGTATTCAAAATAATTTTCACAACATTAGTTTTGAATTTTTTTTAGACTGCCACAGAATAGGTCACAATGATTTTGAAGAGCAACATAATTCCTTTGAAGCCTTGAAATAGTGATAACCCTTGCGATATGAATATGTTCTCAAGAACCTTTTCTGAATTCGTTCTAAACTATCAATAAATGATGGAACCATACTCTAGTGAAGGTCTGACCAAATGGCAATAAAATGAACTAAGTGTTGCAGGAGAGAATTGTTTACTGTTCCTAGTAATGAAACCTAAGTTCCTTGAAGCAGTGTTCACTACCTTAGCAATATAACTTCTGAAAGTTAGTTTAACATCAAATATTATGTCTAACTCCTTTATCTCATTGACTCTTTTCAATATAGAATTATTTATTCTATAAGCGTTCTCAATATAATCATGACCCATTGAAAAACTGATACAAAAACACTTTGAAATATTGAGGTCCAAATAATTAACCCTAGACCAAACATTGAAGTTTTTCAAATCAGATTGCAGCAGATCAATATCCATAATCATGATGCTGAATTTCTTTAAATATTTTGAAGTCATCTGCATATAACGTAAAAACAGAGTGGAAAATATATTTGCTAATATCGTTGACAGACAAATTGAAAAGTAACGGTCCACAATGAGAGCCTTGAGGAACTCCTGACAATACTGGAATCACGTTAGATAAAAAACTTTTGATTCTCACGCATTGTTGACGACCAACTAAGAAACTCTCAATCCATGCTACCAAACCCAGATTCATACCCATATCCCTGAGTTTTGCTAATACTATACGTATACCTCCACGTAGACGTTAACGTACGAAAAATGACGTTTACGTATTGTCTTTAAATTGAGTTGAAGTCGTCACTTTGGTCGTCATTGTCATCGTAACTCAAAAATACATAATGTTTTCGGTCTGTATTGTTGATTTTTGGTTGTTTATTTAGATCTGAACATAAATTTATCTTGAAATGAGACAGTTTGGTTAACGTACGTTGATATTTAAGGTATACGTGAAAGTACGTGAGATAACGTACCGTAAGCCAACTACCAACACGAACGTGAATAATTGAAAAATGCGCATGCGAAGCTGTCAATTTCTACGTTTACGTTAACGGTCATGACAACATTTCAACTCTCTACTGTCATTGGAAACGTACGATAACTATGTAGTTTTGGAGAGATGGGGAAAATAAGAAAAAAACATCAATATTTTGTGGTCATTCCTCACGATTTTAACATGTATACAATATTATAGTTTTTTTATTGAAACATCCATATACAGGGTGATTCAAAATTTGGGTCAAAATAGAACTTTTTCTTCATATAAACATGTGCATTAAAATGCACACCCTCCTAACTACAGCCACTGCAAAGTTGGGTATAATGAAAGATTATCTAAAATTGTGACTAAAATGACGGATCGCATCTTTTCACTCTCACGGGAGGTAATTAAAAGGTTTGTGTCCTCAAATGAGGAAGCAAACGCTTGCTTTCGATTCAGTGAGTAGATAAAAAAAATTATCCCTTTGCTCATTGCCCTAGTAGAACAATTTCAGCCCTCCCTGGAAATTTCTTCGGAGACGCCCATGACTACTAGATCATAGAGTAGCATACATGAAATCATGAAGGGCCTATGACTTCTTTTTACACTTGTTTGAGTAAATATACTTGATTAAGTATAACCATTTGATTCCATTTCATTGCGGATATTTTCGAAGCGTAGTTTGTAGGAAGTGAAATGATATCTTACGATAAAATCGATGTTATTTTTAGCGCAGTACAGACAAGTGAGAAAAAACACTCTCTGCTCTCATGAATGTGACCACTTAGAAATAGACATTTAACAACCATTTGGACCTAATTTCGACCACAGTGGTTTGGCTTTTTACTTTTTTCAATAACTTCTGCTGTGGAAGATCATTTACGGAACTAGGGAAAATAGAATTAATGCATAAATTCAAATGGTTGAGAAACGCGACAATTCTCGCCTATACCTGAGGTCCGGGGGGGTTAGGAAGAGATAGCAGTGGGCGGTTACAAAACAGTCATAAATCAACAAGCATCCTTTTTAGAAAAGGACAACTCACCCGGTTCGTCAATTAGTCGGGGTGATTACCGCGTCCGAATATTTATTTATATTGCCAATAATCTGCCTAAGCAGATTCCTAGCGAAATGTATTCTACCTATATTCATCGGGTAATCCGGTCATAGAATCTAACTTGATAACACCTTGATTGTGTTATATTATCCTTGGTTATATCCATTACGTTTACATAATTATGTTATGAAGATTTACGACACTCTTCATTGGTCGAGAGGTGTGGAAAAATTAGGATTTTAAAAGCCTCAAGCCATAGCGCTGCTTTTGAAAATCCGATCTTGAAAAACCAAGAAGCAAACGAAATGACTCATCAGATACTATGAGTAGGCTTTAATCATTATTTTCTTGAATTTCAACTGTATCGTCAGTTAAAGTTAACTTTTCTGTTATATTATACAGGGTGATTTACGTAGGCGCAAATATCATCGACCAAATCGTGCGTATTTGTGAGAATGTAGAGCAACGGCTCTTGACGTCGTGTAAAGACATCTATCGTTATTTCGAGCTGCTTTTTTTGTGTGCTTTGTTGACAGATAGATCTAGGTTGGATACTATTTGGAAATTGGTTATTTCATGTACACGTATTATTTTTTTATTTGCCAAATTGACTAATTTTGAGCACTTTTCGAGAACGTTTTTTCCACTCTTTCTTTAAAAATTTCGAAAAATGAGATAGTATTCAACCTAGCTTGGTCCTTTGGCTAGAGCATGAATCGAAAAAATTCTGAAAATATTTAATGGTTTCGAAATGGGAAGTCTAGACTCTAGAGCGAGAGCGCTGAATTTGTTATTTTGTGCGGCTCATTGCTCACTCTTTAGTGATGCTGATCTATTAGACAGAGTTGATGTCATTGCTTGAAATTTTATATTTTATGAGAGATGAGAATTTGTGAAATAATAACAAAATGAAGTCATTGTGATATCAAACATAGTAAAACGAAAGCAATTTTGTGTTATAGCCGTCAAAAAAAATCAGTATGTTGGTTCTTTGAAAAGCATTTGATACTATGTTGCTTTGAGCACAGCTGAAGTGGAATATAAAACAGCAGCAGCAGTAGCGCAAGAACTTGTGAATTGAGAGGTATATTGTGTGAGGTCAAGAACATGGTACGGTGCTCTTTATAGAAACGGGTTGAACTCGATGATATGCGGCAACATTTCATCAAATGCCTGCATTGTTAAAAATGTTATGATGTGGATTAAGTTAGCACAAATTGAAATATTGTTGATTATTTCACCAATTCCTCATTGGAAGAGAAAATTTTGAAATTCAGTTTCAGCTGAGAATATTACAAAATAGGCGATTTCCTCGATTCATAGTACAGAGCTTTGATTTCAAAACTTACCACTTAGCCTTATGATGTGCGATGATAACAATTATGGAAAAAAATAGGTTGATTCAGATATTGAGGAGGAAATAAAATACTAGTATCTATTGAATGCTATGATCATCCCTTCAAACCCCCGCCACCTCTACTTTATAAAATTCCAAATGGCAACTTGAGATACATCAAATTGAGGCGGAAACAAAAACCAATCCGACCAGATGAATAATAATTTATTTCAATGATTCATGTTGGTGATCAACAAAAGTTAGAGAGAGCGAGTGATCTTTGACAGAGGTATTTGAAGCAATTATTCGAAAATATGCTTCAATATTTGATGCTCAATAGTACAGCCTATTCTAGAATTCTTGAAACATTTTTTGAAACGTTTTCCCATTTATTTGTCTACTTTTCGAGAAATATATCAGTTTGAGTACATCCATATTCTCTGGCTGAGTTTTATTAACCATTGTTTCCACATGTGACTCCACAAAAATTGATCTGAGGATACCTTCAATGAAAATTGACAAAATGTTTGGCTGTAATAACTGACCTAATATAACTTAATTTAATGATTATGTCCCGATATTTATGGATCGAATACTAAGATAGTTTTCCATCTGGTTGGTTATTATTGCTAGACTTTGAATTTTATATATCTCGAAGTAGGGGGTGCCATTTGGAATTCCAAAATAGGGGTGTCTGGGTGAAGAGAATGAACATAACATTCGACCGATACTGATATTTTTCTTCCCCCTTGATATCCTACGTCCGGCTACGTCTTTTTGTCGACACATGTAATTTTGTTTTTTCTTCCTTACGATAATCACCTGCCCTGGGTTTTATAGGCGGCATTTTCAATACTTATAGTCACAAACACAAAAACATTTCCACACCAAATACAAAGTTCAACGTTTCTGCATAAAGCGGATCAAACTACTGACATGACGAAAATATTCAACATTGATTCATTTTACCTGGATTCGTAAACATTCAAAGGATGTTGAACATTTTTATAATGTCATCAATCATTAATGACCTACCACTATTATATTACACTCGCACTAAATACAAAATTGTAAAACCTACAAATTTCAGAAGCTCAAGCTCTCTATTCCATTGACCATAAACGTATACCTGCATCCTGCATCACCCTGCATCTCAGGATGTTACGCCGTGTAAAAAACAACCCGTTCGGGGAACCACCTATACGTATTCTATTATTGTAGACGATTTTTTGCGTTTAGCGAAATTATGGGCACTTGAGGCAATGAACTCGCGTGAAATTACGCATCAGATTATTCAATAGATTTCACTTAATTGACGAACGAACTATAAAATGATACTTCTCAAAATGTATGAAGAATAAATTATTTTTGTCTCAAAGTAATCAATACCTACTAGTTTATTTTTGAAATTTCATGAATTTATATAGGTTATTTTTAAATTTCATTATTTCTATATTTCATCAAATCACCCGAACTAAGGCTATATCGACTGCCATGTTCTTCTGATATAACTTTCACCAGAGGGCGCAAATATCATCGTGAACTTATGCCTATTTTTGAGGTTGCAGAGGATTGGCTCCTGACGCTTTGTGAAGAAACCAAGCCACATTATGATTTGATTTTTTTTCTGTAGCATATTGAAGGTTCATTCTAGGGCGGATACTATCTGAAAATCTTGAACAAGCAGTATAAATATTTTTTTTTCGTCAGCTAATAATGCTATATTCAAATACATTTTTGAGACTTTTTTTTTTCGAATTTTGAAAAATGAGATAGTATCCGCCCTAATTTGAACCTTTGTCTATATGATGGCGTTTAAAAATGTACTATATGCCAAACTGTGTTCCCATAAAGCGTCAGGAGCGAGAGCGCTGTATTCATCATTTTTCCAGTCCTATTGCCCACTCTTAACAACCTGTATTTCGTTAACTGTGCAAATGGTGACATCATAATCCTCAGTCATTGTGCCCTGTAATAATAATAATAGAACTTTATTATTATATTCACAATATTATAACAATACTACTTGTACAATGCACTTGCAATACACTTACATTGAGCACATAAAATTGTTGATATAATAACAAGGTAAGGATGATTAAATAAGATAATAATAATAACAATTATTACAATAAAGTTGAGTATAATACGATAATTACAATTAGATATACTTGTTTCGTTCAACAAAATGTTTAACAAGTCACAATATGGTACTAAAACAAAAAAATACAATATTATTAATCAAAATTAACATACATACTAAGATAACGACCTAGTACATAAAAATACTATTACTGATCACAGCTATTCGAACATTTTTAACGAATAAATTTTTCCACTTTGTAGGAAATGTTTCCTTTTTTTTTTTTTTTTTTGAAAAATGTGATGTTTGTAAATGATTTTATCCTTTCAGGAAGAGAGTTATTAAGTTTAGGATCGACGTAGAGATGAGAATTGTGGGTAAAATATAATGATTTTTTGACGTGTAGAATATTGATGGACAGTAAGTGATGCACTATGTTTATTTCCATGATATTTGATACTAGATTACTAGAACATAGAAAATACATTTGCCTTATATCTAAGGAATGATGGAAGTAAGATATGGTGTAATTACTGATGCGCTTTTGCTTTTGTTTCAGAAATTTTAGTCCACCTCTCCAGAACAGTGTGAGAGCAATGGTTCCGTCGATCTTCTAATAGATGGCGACATTGCACAATTATGATATCTGTCAGTTTTGAAATTGTCGCAGATTTTTCGAATTCAGATTTGAATAATCCCACTGGTACATAATTATGTTTCGTGTACCTAAAATGCCATTTTCCATTTTATTTCCACTCGTCACAGCAGCAATAGCAGCATCACCATCTAGCGGGAAAATTTAGATTCAACGTCTCGCTCGTTGTGACGTAGAGAAATCATATTAGACGGTCGAGTGACTTTTCTTAAATTTTCAATACGTAATAATGGCCGAATGCGCGCACCATATCTTACTTCCATCATAATCTAAGGTTTGAGTCTCTGCATAGAGATTATCTGAAGGATATCCACCTGTGAAGCGTTCTCACTCAAATATCGCAAGACCCTGTAGATAGACAGCTCAGCTTAGCTTTCAACGATGCGCTGACTGATTTTCTGAAAAATTAAATTCCGCCAGGGCCATTTATCAGCTCTTCCGACACCCTAGGTACATCTAGTGAATAATTAAATCCTTAGGGATATATTCTAATTAAGCTGAAAGCTCACCAATCGACGTGTTCTGAACGCTCTGTGAATAATGAAAGTTTAGTTGAGGAAAATGCGCTACTTGTTCGAATTTATCGGCCGTTGGGATGACAATACGTAATTAATCGCTGTTCGAAGGGAATTGATCGATCAGTACTCACAAACACCATTAATAATGAAGGAATACTAATCCGAGTTTTTTCTGATTTTTTTTTTCCATCGACTTCGTATTAACCAGATAAATTAATGTATATGAAATGGATCGTTAATGACCCCTATTAACGATCAATTGTTTGTCTCGAACGATTGTGGTGGAAGGCAACCAGGCAACCAAACCATTATTACGGAAGCCGGTGCATGTGAAAGATTAGAGCCTAGCTACAGCACCACTACACGGGAAATATTGCCACGGTGGCAAGTCGAGAGCATATAAAATTGTTTTGTAGTTTGTTTTGCCAGAAGCGTGGTGGTAATTATAGTAGAGTTCCTTCTTTCGAGCGAAAAGACCGAGTTCGATCCCTACTCCAGCTGATCTTTTTTTTTTTTCGAAGTAAATTAATCGAAAAAATACTATGGAGTCAGCAAATGATCCGTTCGAAACGAGTTCATTGCTACATCGGATTAAGAAAACTTGTATGTTGTTTCAAAGATATATTCTCATCAAAATGATCATTGTTTGATCAAATCAACGAAATGTTTATAGTTGAATCAACATCGACATTATTTTGGATCGGCATAATTAGTTTTTGAGAAAATCATATATTTTGTTGATGGAATTGATATCATAATGTTGATTCAATTAGACCACATTCTTGATTCGAACAAGCTGCTTCTATGGAATAATCATGTATCTGGTTGATTCAACAGAAAATGGCTCAGTCCAACAAAAATAACTCAAGCATAAATAATTTGTTGATGCAACAAATCCTTTTTTTCCGTGTATACTTTCGACTGTTTTTATTATTTTGTGTAACTAAAGTAAGTTATAATTGTGTTTTGTTTCACCTGACAATGGTATGTTATGGATATGAATTTCATTAATATTACATACTGTCGAGTTCTTGTAACAAAATATATTTCGACCAATTTAAGTGGAATGAAGTTAGTCAAGAATGATTGTTTGCCTTATTGATATTTTCTACTAAAGTCGGTATTTTGCATTTTATCTAGCGTACCTATTCACATTTCAGTACTTCTAAATGATATTTCGGTGTGACATTTTCTTGCCGAATACCCACTCGCTTCAATAAAAAATCGGATATTTTAGAACATTTAGAGATAAATTCCATCAAAAATTGAAGCTCTTGTGGTATTATAAGTGATAATAATGAACGCCATGTCCTTCATTCGAGATATATATCTATCCAGCAGAAGAGCTTAGCCCGTGTTCTCTGTGGTTCTCTCTCGCAATCGATAAGCATCATCCAACTTCCAACTGTGTCTGCTGCTGTGCCTTTATGCTCTTAGATGCGGAAGTTCAAGGATCTTCATCCTTGTAACGGCGTATCAGAACCATAGGCGTACCAGAATATTACGGTCAAAAATTCTTCCGGTAGATGGAATCCTCAGTAGTTGCGGTGTTCAAACAAAAATAACGAAGCTGTGTTATGTACTAGCGTCGAAGTTTATTTTATATCATAGAAATGAGTTCACATTGTAACCTTTTGGTCGAACCCACTGGGCAAAAAATCATGCCAGTCTCATCACATTCTTGTAACCTTGATGACATGTTACATTATGATATAGGGCACAATGAAGTATTCAGTTCCTCCCAGTTGAATGTCTTTCAGCATAACAAAATCATTTTTAGGTTACACAAAGTTCATTGGGGGTGTATAATTTGCTGACCAAAATTAAATTATGCTGACCGAGCATTTCTGATTCGAATTTTCTCTTCAAATAGCATATTTGAATATCTTATATAGATATATAGATGCCACTAGTGGAATTATTTCGATCCACCTTTTCACGGGGGTAGTTTATTCTTGCAGTTTTTGAAAAATCCTTGATGACCGAGCATTTCTGGTTTGTATTTTTCAATCAAATTACATATTTGAATATCACAAATATATTTATACATGCCACTAGTGGAAATATTTCGATCAACCCTTTCAGAGGGGTAGTTTATTCTTGCAGTTTTTCAAAAATTCTTGCTGACCGAGCATTTCTGGTTCGTAATTTCCCATCAAATTTCATATTTGTATATCTCATATAGATTTATAGATGCCACTAGTGGAATTTTTGCGATCCACCCCTTCAGGAGGTGATTTGATGGAAAAATGCGCACCAGAAATGCTGTCAGCAAGGATTTTTGAAAAACAGACAGAATAAACTACCCCTCTGATAATTGACACTTTTCGAGACTTCGAGACAGTAGGTTATTGCCTTGCTGGTTCTAAGGAAAATATGAATTACAAAATAAATTTGAAAAAAATCCAAACAAAGGCTATCGCCTCACGTCATTAAACATGAATTTATCATTGCATGATCTCAAACCACAGAATCACCGAAATCATCATGAACTCTGGAACCCACCTCGATAATCACCACCGTTGCAAAACTTTCAATTAACAATTATATCAAACACTGAACGAAACATAGAAAATAACAGCACAATGCAATGCAAGCACTTTCGATCCAAAATAGCGAATAGTTCTGTGTAATCCTTGTCTTTAATGAATAACATAAGTTTTACGCTTCAGATGCGCTATTAGTGCCCTGAAAGATACAAAACGGAACAATTACAGCTTTTTTTTTTTATTTCTGTTCACACTTTCGTTGAGGTTGAACGTGAAACATATCTGTTACTTATCCGATTCGAAAACAGCGTCGTTAATGTGAGCGACACATAGTTCATTATAAAGACGTAACACTAAATACGAAACAAGTTAGTGGCAAGAAGAACGTTTCAGTATCGTTATATACTGGGACGTTCGAATTGCACATGATGTATTCGTCATTGTTACGTGTTTATTGAAAGTAACCATTGTTACTTCGAAAATAACGTCAGCAAACATCTTTTTCATGTTTTTTATCCAGTGGGAAGGAATTACCTTCTAATTACTTGGTGCAGGCAGGCAGGAACTATGAAGTTGAAATTGACTAAAGGCCTAACAAAGACAAACACAACACAACAATTTTAGTATTGGACTCTTTATGCCTTTTGGCTTAGATACTGTTAATGTTAACAGCTCTAGAAATAACATTGCTAAGTGCTTTCATTTGCAATATCTTCTGTCGAGTCAAACCATGCATGCTTCTTTCAATTCGACTTTTGGAGGAGCCAGATTTCTTGCAACGCCTACGCCTTATACAATCCCACATTATTTTTAGTACCAATACTGCAAAATTCAATCAAAATATTTATTCAAGATCTTAAAATACACTTACACTTCTCTCAGTGGAATCGGATAAGCGTGTCTAAATGTAATGAATAAATTAAATGATAATGTCGGAAGAATAATTATTATGTTGCACTTTTGGTGGTCCGTATAAATAGAACGATTTGATATTTTATTGCTGCCGAATCGATGTTATTAAAATCTATGAGCGTGCACCGAATTTATTTATCGGAAACGATAAATCAGTCAATCAAATCTTTTGTTGGACAATAGCTATTTTCATAGCATGCTTATTGCGAATGTATAAGAATACTGAATAGACAGGGTGTCAGCCTGTTGCACCAGGATGAGCCGATTTAAGTGGAATAACCTAAAGGAGTAAGTCAAATTATCACAAAAAAGGTATTTGTGTAAAGTCCTGCGGTTGTGAAGAATACTTGGTAAGACCCGGTAAAATTGGCCAAGGAAGCTAAAAAACGTTTGATCAAACTTCAAATCGGAACTTTGATTGAGTATACTAGTACTAATGAGAGGACGAAGACATTCTTGACATTGAGAATGGCCCGTTTATTAGATAGAATGATATATACAGTGTGACCCACTTCTAATGGAACCACCCCTGTATCTTACGTAATCGTTGGGTAAGGATCCTGAAATTTACTGGAGCGAGAGATATACCAAAAATGCACTCTATGACCAAGTGGGGTCATCTTCGTGATATACACTGCTCGCCAACAGCCATGAAACTACCCCAATTTCCGGAAAACGATATTATAAGTCAAAATAGGTCGAAAATCACTTCAGATTCGGAATCAGGACGCCCAATACACTAACTGTTCATATTTTTCCTGGAAAATTTCTAGTTCTGAAAAATTTTCGCACTTTTTTCGGAAGCACCCCCGTATATTACGTAATTGACTTCATCGTTGGACTTTCTCTTCCTCCTGCATATTTCAGAACCCTACCTCAATAATTACGTGAGATACGGGGGAGCTTCCATGAGAAGTGAGACAAAATTTAATTTTTCTGAACTGAAAATAAAAAGATACAGGGGTGGTTCCATTAGAAGTGGGTCACACTGTATAAAAAAGGTAACTTTGTTTAGGAAATTTTCTCATGATAGATATTTTACATTGTTTTGTTTTTCGCCAAATGTTCGATATTGACTATTATGAGCCCCCCTTATTGGAATATTGTATGAGTGCCCAAGTGTGTTTATATGTATGAACTATCATTAAACAGTTGTTGAACATTTATTTTAAACTTCGTAGAAGATATTCGACCATTAGTATTTTTCTCATCATCAGTTTTCGTATAATTCGTAAAAGTTGTGTGTTACTATAAGAATCACTAGGTATATTCTTATAAGGCATCGCGAGGGGGCTTCCTCCCCCCTCCCCTGAATCCGCTTCTGTCCAGCTTTATGTGAAAAATGTCCTACTATCGCATTTAAAGCCCGCCTCTGTTTTTAATGACCCTATGCATTTAAATAACCCTCATTTCGTACATTTCTGTACGTTTAATTTTCGTCTGCGACTAAAAACGTTTGAAAAATGCTAAAAAATATAATGGTTTCCACCAGGGAGCACAAAGAATATCGAATAGGGAATAGGTAGCTACAAAAACTACCCACTTCTCAACTAAACTACTTACCAGATGAAGTGGGACAGCCAAAAAATTGACGAATTTTGATGAGCTATAACTCGAATATTTCTCGGCCGATGTTGGATTTCCAACCAAAGGTATTAGAAAGCGTCATCTTTGTGCTATACGTCATTGGCGTCGGGTTTTCATTTTTGCGATTCGTTCTCTTTGTACAGAGTGTGAATTAAGAGTCGGAAAAATTTCAGATTTTTGTCCAATAATTTGGGAAATGTGAGGGACCCTAGAATTTTTTTTAGGATGTTGGGTGAATGGTTGGTCCGATACCTCGAGACGTCTTTGAAATTTTTTTTATAAATTGCGTTGCTATGGAAAAATCGCCATTTTATGAAATTCCATTTTTATTTCGAAATGTGCGGCATCTTAGTTGAACAATGACAACCAATATCAAAAATGCAACAAAGGATATTTCTACTGGAGATGATTAACACCAGTGGCGCGCAAGAAGGGGTTTATGATATTTAGAAACGAGAAAGTCGTTTGTTTTGGAAAAATCCAACTGTTTTTGATCGATACAGTTGGACGTGTTGTACCCTTAATTAGCATGATGTTGACAAATTCAGAGGCGTGCAGAAAAGGGGCTTATAATATTAAGAAAAGAAAAAAACGTTTTTATTGTAATAAAAACAACAGATTTATTGACCGTTACAATAAAAAAGTTGCCATAGTAATCCATTGACGTATTAAAGAGGATCCATCATTCAAAGCGATTCAAGAAGTTTGAGATGGCATCATTTTTAATGATTTTATCAAGTGTTGTTCTTTGTTCGCCCAGTAAAAAGGGAGTACCCAGCTTTCAGGGAGTTAAAAATCAATAATTTCGTAACTTTTTCAACATCAATTTAGTGTCTGTATAGGTAATGATTTGCCCCGAAATGTCACTGCGTTTGAAAATTTAGAGCCTAACAGATTGTATGTACCTTTAACTAGAGGATAATTCATGTTGATTTTGAACGTTTACCAGGAACCTCAATGATTTCCAATGATTGTTCTTTCTTGTTCTTGTTCTAAAATTGTTCTTATCCATCATTCGGTTCCCCCCTTACGAGCATCCCTCAGAAGTCTTCAAGAGACTTGTGCTTGCAAGGAATGACGGGAGTCTTACCTTTTAACGTGTGATCCCAAACACTTTCTTAGGCCATCAGAAAATTTTCTGCGGGCGTGGTGGGAACCAAACCCACCTACCGGCAATCCAACATGGATAGAACATATGACAATGTTGCCACTTCTCAGAATTTGTTCGACATATTCGTAAGAAATAGTTATAACGCTGTTGCCAATCAAATTTTTTTTTATGAAATTTTGCAATTATCTTCATTGCAGAATGCTGAATCCAGTGGTAGAGTCGAATATGTTTGAGAAACACATAGTATACCCTGAAAATTAGAATCATAATTTGCAAATTTGTGGAATCGAATACCTTTTGATAATCTTTCTGCCCCAAAACAGGAAAATTAAATATTTTGTTGAATTTTAAAAAATGTATAACCAACTCAACGATATTATTATGGAAGGCAAAGGATTGGCAACTTCAAATGAAATTTTGAATATTTGTGGCCTTGAGGGCTGTGAAATATCATTTGAAGATGGAAACCATTTGAGGAAGGATCAGAAATGTATATGTATAATTCTTGATAATGATAACTTAGCAGCGTTGGATCGGCTTCCTCCTTTCAGTTCTTCGTACTGTATTAGCGAAACTGTTCATCGTTCGTGAAGTTTTCTCAAATTTACTTAGGATTTCCATTCAAAATCCAATGAGGAAGATCTCTTTTAATCAATGAATCATGATTTACATTTGATGTACAATCAATATTATAATTTGAAGTTGAAGGGAATCGAATCTATAGCGTTTTGAAATCAACATATTACCCCATTCGATATTTCAAAAGCCGCAGATATGAAGTTGGAGCCGTGACGTATTAGTCCCGAACTGTTGCTATCTCTCTCTGATACCTTGCCATTCTGCAGTGTTGCAGTGTGATTGGTCAGCTCAAGGACAATGGGCGTGTACACCTTACTAAAACTTTTAACTCAAACCATGTTTATAATGATCCTTTTATACATAAATAACGATTGACGACATAATTTGATCGAAAAATTATCTGGAATGTTTTATTTTTGGACATAAATAATAGTACCTTCTGAAAACGTACCCTCTTATAAAAAATACCAAACGCCCGACGGAGACTGAGGCAACTGATATATTAATTCTTTCAACTGTGATCTCGCGCTAATTCGATCTGTCAGAAATCATGTATCATTCATCTTTGTCTGGAAGGGTCTTGTTTCAGTATTAGGGTTTTGACGTCACATCATCGCCTCGTTTTCAGAGGTCCGAAAAATCGGGGATATCAATAATTTTTTATAAAACGTAGGGAGCTCACAGCAAAAAACGGTTTGCGGTGGTGAGCTAGTTTGGGTGAGCTCTATCGAATTATGAAATACATTTTTTTTGTGATATAAGCCCATTGGCGTGTTGTGACTAATACCAACGAATTTTGTTCGAATTTGTGTATGGGATGGGAATGGTTGCAGAGCAATATAACACACACTAAGTGATCGATTATTTTCTTTTTCAACTTCACAAACGATAATATTTCTGGTACTGTGTTACTGTGTTAGCAACGCTGTGAGTCTGACCGGAGATATGGTTTTTTTCTGCAGAAATTCTGGTCTACTTTGAAATTTCGTTAACACCAATGGGCATGTTTTTGTACCATCCCTTTGCATTTCCATTTTTCCAAAACGTATTTGGTGTTGAAAACAATATATCTGAAGAAATATGCTTGTTTCGTTTTTTAAGGAGCATTTTCAACAATCTTAGAGGACACACGTTCGGATTTTCTTTATTTGTAGTCAATCACTTACTCTTACTGCACCTTTTATCTCCACCTTGAGATGTTTTAGAAAAGACTGTGTTGTACTTCACTGCCTGTCAATGTCCCATTATTGGATTTTTCGGCTTTGAAATAATAAATTCTACACTGCGCACTTTCACCACCTCTCCAGGCGAATTCAAAAGAATTCAAAAGCGACAATATAAAACAGTTTTTTTTTAAGTCCCATTGTGTATTTTCATCCCACTGCTCTGCCATTTTATAACTTCTTCTTTACTTAATGGTATAGAACTTTGTCCTCATTTATCTAAATTGCTCTGCAGTTGCTTGCATTCAGCATTTTTAGCGTTTATAGCGGCTTGAAATGTCACATCTTTGAATGGGTCAAACACAATCTTATAATCCATATTATATTTTTCTTGCATAATTTTGGCTACAGTATTCCACATTGTTTTTACTACGTACCTACTCCTTGTAGTCATTTCCGTCTGATTTCCTCATATAATACGCCCAATCTGCCAATATGCTTGAGATTTCTCAGATTTCTGGCTGCGATAGCGAGATGGTTGCTCTCAAAAGAGTGTATACAATTGCTATTCAATAATAAATTGAATTTATGTGACATGAAATAACTAAAAAAAAAAAGATGTCGTCGCCGAGGGGCTAGAACCATCGACCTTCGTAACTTCGCGCAACAACACTATCAGTTGCGCTACATCATCTGGTAATTATATAATTCACAATAACTTGAGTGATTGAAGAAGATTACTTTTAAAAGGAATTTGAATTCTAGTATTGTTGTGTCAGACCGTCAACAAATATGCAAACTTTTTAAATTACACATGAAACGTCCAGCCAGCATAAAATTTTCTCGCCTTTCGTACAAAATGTCTCACTAACGCGAATTATAAGTAAATAATATAAAGTAGGAACTTAGGTTATTGTCTCAGATTTGAATCCAAAGCAATCTTGACCAGACACGCTGATAAACGAGGTTTGTTGGTCACCTGTGGGTCAATTCGGCTTATGTATTGGTAGAGCAAGTCCGATAAAATTTAATAAACAAACAATATCGCTAGAATACATAAGAAACCGTGAAAATAGTCGATTCTGATTGGTTCTCGAGATCAAGAGTGGAATAATCAGATGAAATCAAGGTGAAAAATTGTCTTGTTTCGATGTTCTTATTCCTCTTCTAGGTCAGAGCGACGGGCAAGATGTACGCGTGCAAGAAGCTGGAGAAGAAGCGCATCAAGAAGCGCAAGGGCGAGCCGATGGTGCTCATCGAGAAGCAGATCTTGCAGAAGATCAACTCGCGCTTCGTGGTGAACCTAGCGTACGCCTACGAGACCAAGGACGCCCTCTGTCTGGTACTAACGATCATGAACGGCGGCGATCTCAAGTTCCACATCTACAACATGGGCGGCGAACCCGGTTTGGACCTGGTGCGGGCAAGGTTCTATGCAGCGGAGGTGATATGCGGGCTGGACCACCTTCATCAACAGGTCTGTGTGAGATAGACAAGAGTTCCTAAATGTACTTGACACTGCTGTTTTGACTCTCTTATCATGAATGCTGGTGTTCTGCAAGGATCAATTCTAGCACCAACACTATTTCTACTCCATATCAACGATTTGTTGGAAGCAACTTCATGTCGAGTACACAGCTTCGCGGATGATCGTACCGTCCATATCGCCTTCTCTTCCAGGGCTCCAATACCAGCCAGGCAAATCAGAAACGGACGAGGGAGAAATGTCGACAACATAAATAACTTGGTAGATTTCAATGCGAACAAAACACAAGCATGCCTTTTCTCTAGAGAAGCCGATCTCACTGTGCCGAACATAAGCATGTCAGGACTAACCATACCTTTGAAGACATCCATTTCGATGCTTGGTATTACTATCAGCAATAACCTTACTTGGGAAAATCACGTGAGATCAATTGCGAAAAGTGCATCCCAAAAACTTGGTTTTCTGTTTCGGGCCAGGAGCTATTTCACTTCCAGTCAGCTGCTTATGATCTATAAGGCACAGATCCGACCTGTCCTGGAATACTGTTCCCATATCTGGAGTGCAGCACCCAAACATGCTCTGAAACTGTTGTATTCGTCTCGTGGGTGATGCCGCGCTCACAAACTCACTCACTTCTCTGGAACACCGCAGAAAAGTTGGCAATCTGGCTCTATTTTATAGATATTTTCATTGACGATGCTCTTCTGAAATATAAAAAATTGTTCCTTCCTTGGCAGTCCCTGCGAGATTAACCCGTCGAGTTGAGGCTTCGCACCCCTTCGTTGTCACTTTGGAGACCTGCAGAACATCTCTTTCTAAAGACTCGTTCATCCAACGAACAGCGAGGCTCTGGAACACATTGCCATAAGAGGTGTTCCCCGAGGCATATAACCTCCAGAAATTTAAGAAGAACACCAATTCCTACCTTATTTCCCTTGGTTCTCACGATGTTCTCTGAACATTACAGGATATTCCTTTTCGTGGGAACCAGAACATAAAAATAATGGGCATCTTATTTTAAACTGATGCAATTGGCAACACTGTGTATGTATTATTAAATATTATAGTTTGATATTTTTTTGCAGGGCATTGTATATAGAGACTGTAAGCCAGAAAATATTCTATTGGATGATGCAGGTCACGTGCGGATCTCGGACTTAGGATTAGCTGTAGATATACCAGAAGGAGAATCTGTGAGGGGTCGAGTTGGTACTGTAGGATATATGGGTAAATACTCAACTATACAGTGTCTTTTTACAAACTTCGTGACATAGTATGAAACACTCTCAATAACATATTTTATTTCGAAATTTGACATGACATGGGCGTTGAGTTTTTCTTGAAGAAAAATGAAAATTGACCTGCTCGGTCAGTTAGTAGCAGCTTTTAGCTCCAGGTTGTGTTGTCTCTTGACGCGGAGCGGAGGGAGACTAAGAACCTGGAGCTAAAATTTAATATTTTTCCAGTGTATAATACACTATTTTTTTCTGTGACAGGAAAATGGACGAATCAATATTGAGAAGATATTACATTATATCGAAATCAGAAAATTATCGACGTGAAAGAAGTTTTTAACAGTTTTGGGCTATAACTCAAATTCAAGGAAACATTTTTGGTGGCAAACCTCAGATTCGTAATCAGCATCTTGAAAAAACATACTATATCTAAAACGCATAACTACTCCAAAATTTGTTTTTAAGAAACCACCTGATATCTGGACTATTCCGTCTTCCCTCATTATCGACAGAGAAAAGCGGTGGATATCGACACCCATCATTCCCTCGAGGGAATCTTTCTCTGGATTCAAAAATAATAATAATAGCTATTTATATATCAAGGAAGCAAAGGTATCCATTTCCTCCCGCGTGTGAAGTTTGATGCCGTTGATGTAAACACACATGGGAGGAAATGGACCTTTGCTCCCAAGATATATAGATTATTTTATCCACGAACGCATATTTGAGAGCGTCGTTTTGAAAATTGTGCTTCAAGTGGTCTCGAGTCTCGATCCAAATCAATGTGTTACATGATCTAAGGTTACAGACAGTATTTGACAGTTGACACTTCTGTCACATTGAATTTGTTTATTCGCGGAAATCAATGTTACCAGGTGACGCTCGGTTTTCATCGTTCCATGTCAAAGCCACGTCAAAACTGGGGGAAAACAAACTCAATCCTCACTCAATCCCATTAGAGCCATTAGCTTGTGTACTGTGTACTAATAAGAGTGATAAGTTTTCAAATGTCTTGACATTAATTGTCAATATTCGATCGAAAACGCTAATAATGCCTGTTGTAGATGTTCTTTTGGCAGATATTTTGCTCTATTTAGATGAAAAAAGCCGACCAGTAGTGGAAGGAGAAGCAGTTCTCCGTGCTAATCATGTGATTTTGTGTGAGGCAGAAGACTTTAACAAAGGTTTTTGCACTTTTTCTACAAACTCCGGCGATGAAATCTTCCCCACATGAAGTAAAATTGAAGTTGCGGTCCAGAGGAACTCCTGTAGAACAATGGATTTGTATTTTTTCCTGCAAAGCAGGACAATCTGGGTATTGCAAACATGGTAGCTGTTGTTTTATATGTCAATTGATGTGCTCGTCATAATTATTTTGAATTGTTTGAACTATCTCCAATTCTTCACCCGTTCACTGTTCACTAAACTAATAAAAATGTAATAATGTAAAAAAATTAACCAACTCGACCATCATCACCACCAACAGTGCCAACACTTTATGTCAATGACAAGTTTGACTACAGCTTCATCAAGCTGAATGCAATGTAGTCTATGCACTTTATCCATAGACAACAGTTTGTTTTCCCCCAGTTTGAAGTTCGTATTATGTAACCTAGATGTCGCGCACTTCGTGAATCTCGCGAATAATATGAGGAAGTGTATGAGATCATTGGAGTTCATGAAATTGTTATTTGTTTTATAGTAGTGATGAGGAGACTGATTAGGTACTTGGGTAGCACAGATCTCATACGAATAATATCTCTAGTCCTTAAATCAAGGAGCAAACGCCTACTTTCAATTCAGTGAGTAGGAAAAAGTTATTAACAATCCGTGTGCCCCTACCAGCGCCCGAGGTGATCGACAACGAGCGCTACACCTACAGCCCCGACTGGTTCAGCTTCGGCTGCCTCCTCTACGAGATGATCGAGGGCCAGGCCCCATTCCGCGCTCGGAAGGAGAAGGTGAAGCGCGA
This sequence comes from Phaedon cochleariae, assembly GCA_918026855.4. Lineage (NCBI taxonomy): Eukaryota > Metazoa > Arthropoda > Insecta > Coleoptera > Chrysomelidae > Phaedon > Phaedon cochleariae. The sequence continues at coordinate 61,367,971 of OU896708.1, forward strand.
AGAGGTGGACAGACGCGTCAAGGCGGACCAGGAGCGCTACTCGAGCAAGTTCGGCGAGGAGGCGAAGGCGCTGTGTCAGCAGCTGCTGGCGAAGCGGCCGCAGCTGCGGCTGGGCGGGCAGGCGGGCCGTAGTGGGGCGGCCGCGGTCAAGCAGCACGCGTTCTTCCACGGGCAGATCAATTGGAGGCGGCTGGAGGCGGGCATGATCGACCCGCCCTTCGTGCCTGACGTGAGTTATATGAATTGTGACGAATTAACAATTGAATTGAGGATCTTTGAACGCGCTGATTGGTTCATTTAGATAACTCGAACAGTCAGCACCTCAGATTCCTAATTCGATTGTCCATTGAATTATTCTTTCAGGCTCTCTAATAGTGAAATTCTCAAATGCAGTCTCATTTTGGGGCAAATCACCTGATTTGTTAGATCAAAATAGAAATAAGCGAAAGTAGCGTGACGTTCTACACCATATGTGTCACTCACTGTTGATTGAATGTTTCTTTTCTAGGATCTCTAATAATGAAGATGAAAGTCCAAATTCCCAGATAAATATGATGATGAATTTGTATCGGAATTTTTAGATTGTACTATATGGAAACAAAAACGAAGTTCCTATCACAACACTCAGTTTGTAGTTTTTTTGTCACTCAGGCTGAATCAATCGCGGGAAAGTACTTCCTACCTTTAACAGTTAAAATCTGCACTATTCCAGGGAATCTAGGTTCCAGGGATGCTCCAGCAGTTGAATTTGTTATGCGAACGCGGTACACCGTAAAACGTGGCTTTTTAATCACTATTATAGATTTTTGATCGATTCATCAATCGGGCAGTGCTCGATTCTGCTGTCTTCGCTCGTCGCGTCTCTCTGTTTCCTTTCTTCTCTGCAGGGGTCGCTGTCCACAGGATCGGAAGTAACTCTCAAGAACGCGAAACGGCGGTAAAATTCAAAAGGTATTCTTTGTGCATTATATAGGGGGAATATTAACTATCTATATAATATTATAAAGACTACAAACTAAACTAAGACAAGAATGGGGAAAACGTTTTTGAACATCTAAATTGTCATCTGCCTTGATCACCGCTCCAATAAGAGTGCTCATACCGTCCAACTGCGACATGTTCGCTGAAGTCGAATGTACGCGAAGGACTTGCTCGTCATAGAACAATTCTCGACAGTGGAAGGTGTCTCGCGCCTATCTCTGTTTCCTTTCTTTTCCGCAGGGTTCGCTGTCCACAGGATCGGAAGTAACTTTCATGAACGCGAAATGGCGGTAAAATTTAAAAGGGATTCTTTGTGCATTATATAGGAGGTATATTAATTACAGATGTATCATGAAGACTATACAAACTGAACTAAGACAAAAATAAGGGTTAAAACGTTCTTGAACATCTAGATTGTAGATGGAAATAAAATCGAGATTCTTCTTTCCAGCCCTACGCAGTATAAGCGAACTACGTGCTCGACATCGAACAATTCTTGACAGTAAAAGGTGTCTCGCGTCAATTTCTGTTTCTTCTCCGCAGGGGTCGCTGTCCACAGACTCAGAAGTAACTTTCATGAACGCGAAATGGTGGTAAAATTCATAAGGCATGCTTTGTGCATTATATAGGGGGTATATTAATCACCTATAATTTAAAAATAAACTATACAAACTGAACTGATACAGAAAGAAGGGTGAAACGTTATTGAACATCTAGACTGTAGATGGAAATAAATTCGATATTCTTCTTTCCAGCCCTACGCAGTATAAGCGAACTTCGTGCTCGACATCGGAACAATTCTCGACAGTAAAATGTGTCTCGCGTCTATTTCTGTTCCTTTCTTCCCCGCAGGGATCGCTGTCCACAGACTCGGAAGTAACTTTCATGAACGCGAAATGGTGGTAAAATTCATAAGGCATGCTTTGTGCATTATATAGGGGGTATATTAATTACCTATAATTTAAAAAATATATATATACAGGCTGATTTTAAAATGAGTGCATATATTCAAGACATATATATGAGAGAGTCTAACAAAAATTACTGAAATATTTGATTTTTCCTAAGTCTTCACATTAACGAAAAATTTCATTTTGAAAATTGAACATAAAATGCTTCGAAATTCGAGTACGCCACTGGGGAGCAAATGAAATCTGCGGAATCCCAGACAATCCTCAATTCGTCATTCACTAATGTCAAATCAAGACAGTGATGCCAGATTGTTTCAGAGACGAATATCCTGATAAAAATTTGTCACAGAATGAATATGAATTGGAATAGGTTATGGAAACTAATAGAGGTGAATGTAATATGTACAGAAGCCTTATTTTTCAAAGTTTACTGAGAGAACTGTGGGGTGATTATCTCCATGGATCACGAGAGACGGAGAGAAACATGAGGGGAATGATAGAACGTCCCCCTTCCTTCAATTCGAAAATAAGGCCCCAGCAGGTAGATACAAAATTAGCAGACAATAAATAGGTACACAACATACACAAAGTTGAAAATCGACTCACCTAGTAGATTTTCTCATACCTGCTCGAACAGCAAAACTCCCGAGAGCAAACAAATACTAATATCGAGTCCATCATATTATCTGTCAACATCATTTCTCAGAACAGTAGTATCTGTGACCATAGATTTCCTCTTTGCTGTGACCTTTGACAGTACTAACTAGGATTGTTCGCGTTCTATTCATGTTCTATTACTATTTCACGAAGATTGTTACGATATTACGATTTGTCATGAATCTATTACTATTTGCTATTAGCACCAAAATATGTTCCAATACTAAAAAATCTGTTTCTGTGCTCAGCGGATAATTATGTTCCGTTCTATGTTCTATATTCATGTCAAAACTGTGATTAGTGCGATAGGGTTTGACAAGAATGACATTCCGAATGTCAAATGTCAGATTTTTCGAGTCTATTACCTTTTGATACAAATCTGATACCTTTTTCCAAGGAAATCTATTACGAAAAAATCAGACCCAGGAACAACACTGACTAGTAAATGTAAAGTTTTGTTTCTGACAATTGGCTTGGAATATGACGATGCATTTCTCAAACATTGAGCTGAATGATATGGTTCTTATGTCGGGTCGTTATTGTGCGGGGCCCATGAGACTCCTCGAAGCAAATTGTAGCGATGCAAGGAGGTGGAATAAGGGTCTAAAGGATTTTTCAGTAAAAGAACTTCCAACCGTGAGGTGTTAAGCTATACGCTATTTGAGCTTATGTGTAGAAATCATGGGTGAGTCCATTTTAATGTTTTTGTATTATCTTTCTGAAATTAAAGACCAGGGTTAACTTCTCCCCCATGTACATTTTCTCGATTATACATTTTATTTAATATCTCCTAATTTTCATGTAGAGTGGCAACGTCGCTTCGTTCATCACGGTCGACTGCGGATCGCAAACGATAGTTGTGACAGAAGTAGAAATCTGGGCGGAAAAAGGGTATTTTGCCCCAAATCTATTTTGATCCTAATAATATTTTTAATAGTGCTATTCGGTAGAATACCTCAAGCTTTCTTAATGTTTAAAATATATGCACTTATTTTAAAATCAGCCTGTATACACACTGAACTAATACAAAAAGAATGGTGAAACGTTATTGAACATCTTGATTGTAGACGGAATTAAAATCGAAATTCTTCTTTCCAGCCCCACGCAGTGTACGCGAAGGACGTGCTCGACATCGAACAATTCTCGACGGTGAAAGGTGTGAACATAGACGAGAGTGACGTGACGTTCTACACCAAGTTCAACACGGGGTGCGTGTCGATACCGTGGCAGACGGAGATGATCGAGACGGACTGCTTCCGGCAGCTGAACTCGTTCGGCCCGAATTACTCCAGGACGCCCGATCTGGTGCTGCAGCCGGTGGAGATCTGCGAGAACGAGGGATGTTTTCCTTTTAGGCGGAAGGTGAGCGAAATTGTTCAATTCAATGGGCGTGTACACCTTAGTAGAACTTTTAACTCAAACCATGTTTATAATGACCCTTTTATGCATAAATAATGATTGGCGACATAATTCGATCGAAAAATTAACTGGAATGTTTTATTTTTGGACATAAATTATAGTACCTTCTGAAAACGGACCCTCTTATGACGTAAAAACCTCATCTCGCCATAGTTAAAAGAAAATACCAAACGCCCGACGGAGACTGAGGCAACTGAAATATTAATTCTTTCAACTGTGATCTGCGCTAATTCACTCTGTCAGAAATCATGTATCATTCATCTCTGTCTGGAATAGTATTGTTTCAGTATTAGGGTTTTGACGTCACATCATCGCCTCGTTTTCAGCGGTCCGGGGAATTCAATAATTTTTTATAAAACGTAGGGAGCTCACAGCAAGAAACGGTTTGCGGTGGTGAGCTAGTTTGGGTGAGTTCTATCGAATTATGAAATAATTTTTTTGTGATATAAGCCCATTCCAGACCGCATTCTCTAATAACACAACTCGATCCAATAGACGTCCTATGGACATCCTCCTCTGGACATCTCGGACATCCATAGGACATCCAGTTTGTATTCACTGGATGACGTATGTACATCCATAGGATATCGCGTTTCCAACTTTCAGCTATCCATGTGGTATCCGTCATGGACATCTACAGTGTCATTCATAAAGTCGGCATCATGGGAAAAACTTTTATCAATGACTTATTTTGAAATTCGAGTTGGACGTTAAGTTTTGCTTCAAAAAAGATGAAAAATGGCCTACTCAATCGGGGACACGTGACTCGCAACATGTCAAAAGTGAAATTTTTTCAAATTAATCGCTGAAAGTAGGCTCATTTGTTCGAATATCGAAAAAGTTTACTTGAAAAAGTTGTTTCTCTTTCAATTTTACACATGCTTCTCGAATTCGATTTTTCTATTGCAACTTTTAGATTTAAATTTTTTTTTTAATTTTTCGAAATTTCTGTAATATTTGAAGAATTGTTAATTCCACGAAACTACTTCATACCAGTAGCTTTTTCATGCTATACTTACTTTCAATTACTTATCATCACTGATTATGGACAGAAACATGATTTTCTTCAGAAAATGATAATACCCGGTTCCAAATTCTGTTAAGTATGTTTGATGCAAAGTTGATATATCGTCAAGCATTTAGAAACGAAATTCATTCAAACTGATCTTTTCAGTACTGAAAAAATAAATTCAAATGAATTTCGTTTCTAAATGCTTGACTCGAACATAACAGCATTTTGATGTTATGTTTGCATCAAACATAACAGAATTTTGAAGCGGAGATTATCATTTTCTGAAGAAAATCATATTTTTGTCGATAATTAGTGATAATTAGTGATTGAAAGTTAGTAGCATGATGAAGCTACTGGTATGAAGTAGTTATATCGAATTTACAATTTTTTTAATATTACAGAAATTTTGAAAATTTTTAAAAAATATCGAAATCTAAAAAATGTAATAGAAAGATAAAATCCGAGTCACATATGTAAAATTGAAATAGAAACAACTTTTTCAAGTAAACTTTTTCGATATTCGAATAAATAAGCCTACTTTCAGCGATTAATTTGAAAAAATGTCACTTTTGACATGTAGCGAAAGTCACGTGACCCCGATTGAGTAGGCCATTTTTCATCTTTTTTGAAGCAAACCCTGACGTCCAACTCGAATTTCAAAATAAGTCATTATTAAAAGTTTTTCCCATATGATGCTGACTTTATGAATGACACTGTATATGGTATCCGTCATGCGGACATCTATATGGTATCCGTTATGGACATCCATATGGTATCTGTCATGGACATCCATATGGTTACTTTTATAGGATGTCTAAGATCTATGCATTCATAATATATGGGAATAAGATTTGATCAATAAATAGAATCTATTATGTTCCTGATTGTTGAATTTATTGTAGATGTGATTATATTCAAGAACACCCTATATAATGTTTCACTTTCAGATTTTGTAAGGAGCTATTTCAGCTATGCCTGAATCGAATAGACTAGAACCAGTTTCGAAAAAAAATTACCTAACAAATCTGTTTTGTAAATCGACATTAATTGGTGAATGGAGAAAGGAAAAAAACTGACAAAAACCTAAACCCATTCAAATTTACTTAATCAGAAAAAAAAATCTGATCAATTAAAATGAAACAAAATAGATGAAGTCACAAGTTCACAGCATTATGTACTAGAACTTGCTACAGCCAGCACAATCATTACCAAAAAAATGCTGAAAAGAAGGTACCATTTCAATCATATGCAAACTTAGCGACGAAACATCCGAAACATCCACATGAATAGGACAGCTTACCTTCATGTTCTGACTCCAACAGACATTTGATATACCAAGCAACATACAACTGACATATTTGATTGTCCACAATATTGCGCTACTGAGACTACCAACCTTGCGTTAGACTGGATAGGAATACTTATTTTTATTCCATTTGGCGATATCTTCTTCTCTATCGATGTTGAAATGGGCGTGTACACCTTAGTAGAACTCCCAACTCAAACCATGTTTATAATGATCCTTTTATACATAAATAATGATTGACGACATAATTCGATCGAAAAATGTACTGGAATGTTATATTTTTGGACATAAATAATAGTACCTTCTGAAAACGGACCCTCTTATGACGTAGAAACCTCATCTCGCCATAGTTAAAAGAAAATACCAAACGCCCGACGGAGACTCAGGCAACTGATATATTAATTCTTTCAACTGTGATCTCGCGCTAATTCACTCTGTCAAAAATCATGTATCATTCATCTCTGTCTGGAATAGTCTTGTTTCAGTATTAGGGTTATGACGTCACATCTTCGCCTCGTCCGAAAAATCGAGGATTTCAATAATTTTTTTATAAAACGTAGGGAGTTCACAGCAAGAAACGGTTTGCGGTGGTGAGATAGTTTGGGTGAATTCTATCGAATTATGAAATAAAATTCTTTTGTGATATAAGCCCATTGCATGTAAAGTTTCACATTGAACTTTTACTACATAAGAATGATAAAGTTCAACCATAACTTGAGCTCATTTATTTGTTCACATAGGCCACATAATTTATACAGAAAATGTTCGAAAAAAATAGGCCTTAGCCTCCAGGACTAGCAGGGCAAATTTTTTGAATTCTTGACTTTGACATAGACCTCATGCTCTCTATAGTAACGCCAACTGGGGAGATGAAAATATTAGCCCTCTGCCCTCATTCTTTGAATATAAATGAATATCAATATGACAAGATTCATATGGTTCCTTGCAGACTTCCAGGATTCACTTCTACTTATTTCAAGGTTATTTTATCAACTTACTTTGTCAAGGAGTTCTTACATCTTTAGACAATATAGCATATATTCTCTCTCTCTCTCTCTCTCTCTTGTCCAAAAAAACAGTATTCTCCGGACTTGTTACGAAACCCACCATCGCAAACCGCTGAACAAGAATAATGTCAAACATCTGAGGCGATCCATCTTACAGTGGAGTGAAGGCGGACAAAATTCTTACAGTCGACTCCACCAAAGCTATACTTTATTGTAAGCAATCTTACAGGGACATGTTTCGAAGGTTTAAAGCTTCATCATCAGCATCATTGTTACATAGGAGTACTGTTCTGGAGGAAAAAAGTTATGTTTACATATAATTCATATTAGTGAAAATGTTATAAAAAAAAAATATAAAAAGGTTAAATGGGGACCGCAATTATTGCGGAACCCCTTTGTTAGGGAACTTTGAATAACATGGTAATAAGTATTTGGAGAAAATCGACAAAATTATTATCTTTTCATGCCAAACTCTCAAAAGAGTTTGGCATGAGAGTTTGGCATGAAAAGATAATAATTTTGTCGATTTTCTCCAAATACTTATTACCATGTTATTTAAAGTTCCCTAACAAACGGGTTCCGCAATAATTGCGGTCCCCATTTAACCTTTTCATAATTTTTTTTTTATAACATTTTCACTAATATGAATTATATGTAAACATAACTTTTTTCCTCCAGAACAGTACTCCTATGTAACAATAATGCTGATGATGAAGCTTTATAGCTTCAAAACATGTCCCTGTAAGATTGCTTACAATAAAGTATAGCTTTGGTGGAGTCGACTGTAAGAATTTTGTCCTGTCCAAGAATAATGTCATTCTCGAGTCTAATCCTCTTTCGTTTCACAGAAAAAACAACTCCCTCGGACCAGACCGATCCCGATCAGCCCCAGCCTGCTCAGCAAAGTGACGACGTCCACGGAGAGATGATGCCCGCGAATCGCCCCCGCGTTCTTCTGTCCGCAATGCGTCGCGGCCCGAGCCCGTCTTTCCCCGCCTCGCGAATGAGGAAGGCCCGTCGCTGCTCGGAAAACTCGAACGAAAAGTAATCTCCTTGGTTGTGGTCCGGGAGACGGTGTAGAAAAAGCGGCTTATTGTGGCAAAGTTAGTGAGGGAAAAGCATATACGTATTAATAAACAATACGGATCATAACGGGTGCCAGGATGAAGCCAAAAATATGAAACAAATGAATATCCATAAGGATTTGGTGGCATGATACGCATGCGCTATTATAGTGGTCATCAAAGACATGCGTTTCGGTGGACAATGACGTTTACTAGCCTTTCAATCAAAGCAGTATGTGTCTGATCGTTTCAAAAGGTCATGACATTCTGTTGTTTTTGTTTACGTTTCGCGGACATGTTTATTAGCGATTTTTCATCATATCAATTATGGTTCATTTATGCTATTCCTGATTTTTAAATTGAAAAGCGAGTACCTACTTAGGCAATGGGATAATGAAAATGGGATGAACATATCATAGGGAAACCAAATGCAAGTATTAGCATTTGATATTCTCAAGGGTAATTTTGTAACACTTCATCATTTGAAAAACGTTCCTACCAAGATAATAAAGACCTGTGGACAAAAATAAATAAATGATTCCATTCTTTCAGAATTTATATTTTCACTAGCATGTCCTGTATCATTCATAATCATTAAATCATCCTGAAATAATGAATTATATCCCGAAAATCCTAATGATAAAACATAAACATAGTCCATAAATGTCATGTCACTCATGTCAAAATATTCAAAATAATGAGTTAGGTTAGAATGAATGAGAATGATTGTCATTTGAACTTGCGTATTTGATCACGCGCAGTATCTCACTTTTCCTTATGGATAATCATTTGTCTTCAAAAATCGGCTTCATGTTTCGCTATGGAAACAGATAGAGATTATCCGTATTGATTATTAATACGTATATGGGGAAAAGGTGCCAGTTTCATCCATGGTGGAAATATAATATGGTGTGCTATTCACCTATCTTGAATTCGGCACGGCGACTCGGGCGACTTGATAACTACTAGCGATTGTTTTAGTCGCAGTGACGTATACGAAGATGCGTCGTAGCACACATGAGTAGATTGTAGATTAAAAATATGATTGTAATACAGTGTGTCCCACTTACCATGCTCACCATGAGTATCTTTTTAACGGTGAGAGATACGAGGTCGGTTAAATGACACCAAATGTGGAGTTTGTCAAGGCCAACTATAATGTGAAAAAATATTTTGATGAAATCTATTCGTTTTTGTTTTATACGCAAAAAACAGATTATGATCATTTTCATGTCTCCTCCGTAACTTCTTTATTTTTGAAGATATTCAAATAGGAATTTCACATTCTCATGGCAGTTTTTCAAAGTGATTTCAAAAAAAATATGAAATTTATACCAACTCTTCTAGAATTTGAAATATCGCCAGCACCAACTTTAGTTTTTCAAATGTAGGTCATAGCTCACTATGACTTAGTTACAAATTCCTTTTTTTTCTCTTACAGATGATTTGTCGCAGTAATAGTTTTGTGTTGATAACAACGGAGTTATCGTCATTTATACAAAAACAAAAATTGATTGGGAAGCCGCCATCTTGAATTTATAAATTTTAACAAGAAAATCATGATCTCCGACCTCAAAAACCCCCACTTACCAATTTTGAATGGAATCGGACCAAATCTTGTCCGCCATTTTGAAGCAGCCATTTTTTTTAATTTCAACAAATATTCCATATTGTATTGTCACCGAAATTATAAACACCTGCCAAATTTCAAGTTAATCGGAGTAATGGAATTTTCGTGGAAATTAAAAAAAATGGCTACTCCAAGATGGCGGACAAGATTTGGTCCGATTCCATTCAAAATTGGTGAGTGGAGGTTTTTGAGGTCGGAGATCATGATTTTCTTGTTAAAATTTATAAATTCAAGATGGCGGCTTCCCAATCAATTTTTGTTTTTGTATAAATGACGATAACTCCGTTGTTATCAACACAAAACTATTACTGCGACATATCATTTGTAAGAGGGAAAAAAAGTTATTTTTAACTAAGTCATAGTGAGCTTTGACCTACATTTGAAAAACTAAAGTATGTGCTGATATCTCAAATTCTAGAAGAGTCCGTAAAAATTTCATATTTTTTTCGAAATCACTCATAAATAAAGAAGTTACGGAGGAGACATGAAAATGATCAAAATCTGTTTTTTGCGTATTGAACAAAAACGAATAGATTTTATCAAAATATTTTTTCACATTATAGTTGGCCTTGACAAACTCCACATTTGGTGTTATTTAACCGACCTCGTATCTCTCACCATCAAAAGATACCCATGGTGAGCATGGTAAGTGGGACACACTGTATATCATATACCGAATCATAATATCCAGAAAAAAATAATACTTTGTATTCGAAATAAAAAATTCGGATGCTCTTTCGGTCAAACCAGAAGTGTTGGTCTGATACTGGCGAAATTATACAGATTAGGTCCATTGGGGTTCAGATTTCAAAACTGTTCAGGAATCGTTAGAATCGTTCTTCCACTGCTGTTTAAGAACGGTTAACTCATTATGAAAACCCAAACGCGGCAGAAGAGAACCTGCGAGAATTTGCGAAAAAATCACCGTTTTTATATCAAATCTAAAAAATTCATTTTATGGAAATGTCAGGTGTAAGGAAGAAAACAGAATTTTAGGAAAATTTAATGGTAAGTAAACTATTCCATCACATCAATTGTAGCTAGATTTTCAACATGTTGTCCCTTGTACATGCATGAATTTCGACACCCACCTGAAATGTTCAATGAATTGTGTATCTGAATAAAATGGCAGAGTCTCCTGAACATTTTTCGGTTGGTTTAACGAAAATTCAGGAATTATCAATTAGGACAATATCTTCAGCAAATTCAGCAAGAAACTCTTCACCACGCTTACTGAACATAATATTGAGAAAATATTGAAGAGAGCAATGAACAGCAGAATAAACAAAAATTATTATATACACTTCCTTCTTCAATTAAAAACGTTGTGATATGTGACTAACTGAAAACTAAATGAAAATGAGCATGCGCCAAAAATAATCCAAGAACGGTTCAGCTCGAGAGCAGGTACTGGTTTCGGATAGTCCCAGGACGATTCTGAAAAAACCCGAACCCGTAAAGAGTCTGTCCTTATTCACAAAATTAGAACGCGATCGACTCTACCGCACAAACTCCTGACAGTTATAGAACAGTAATTGTTCAAACCCGAATGAACCTGTATGAAATCAAACCGATGTACCAAATTTGAAACATCCATACAAAATGGGAAAAAATTACATTTACATCTATAAAATGACAAGTTCAATGACAAATCAAATGATTCTGGTGGTGGAATCGAGCAAATAAAACGCATCTTCTGATAAAAATGGCTCGTCCTCCATAAAATAAAATCAACGATTCTCCCAGAACCTTTTTGGACCCACCAGGTCTCATCAGCCGCTCTCGGTCTGCTGACAACTGGGACAACTCTACGCTTCGGGTATATCACCCATTTCGAAGACGCAGGGTATGGCAGGAAGTTATAGTCATGTTGTAGCCATCTAGTGGCAAAGCTCTAAGGTAGGATCCAGAAATCGCGACACACACTGTGTGGCGCTGCCATCTATAGTCACACGTACAGAACCTTACGTCTATACGCTACAGAGTGGTACTACAAGTAACCCACTCTGCTGACAGATGGCACTACCTGACATACTTGAGTGGATATTTCCACCGCCTATTCAACTGCTACATCTTATAACTAAGAGATCTAGGATGAACAGAGTTGTCCCAATAGCGAGACAGTACTACTACTACTACTGTCTCGCTCCTGCTGACAATTGGAGCAACTCTGTTCATCCTAGATCTCTTTGTTATGAGATCTTACAGTTGATTAGGTGGTGGAAATATCCACTCATGTATGTCAGGTAGTGCCATCTGTGAGCAGAGTGGGTTACTTGTAGTACCACTCTGTAGCGTATAGACGTAAGGGTCTGTACGTGTGACTATAGATGGCAGCGCCACACAGTGTGTGTCGCGATTTCTGGATCCTACCTTAGAGCTTTGCCACTAGATGGCTACAACATGACTATAACTCCATGTTATACCCTGCCTTTTTAATCTTCATTCAATATAATACAAATATTTCATTTCATAAGGAATGATGGATTATTCGAACGACGTAAGCGCTTGTCACCACAAAATGTATTCAACTTATACATCACCATTAAAACCGTTTGATCGATTATAGGAGGCTGCAAATTTTATTTCGTAAAATTACCTAGTGGTGAAGTGGACATTTTTAAACTACATATTTTCATTGATGAAAGGGTTTGGTGCCTTATCTGCGATAACTTTGCAACATATGCCACTTGAACAACATTGCTCCCGGACTATTGCAAAAATTTTACCGTAAAAAAATTGAATGATCGCCGCAAATATGACCTAGTTCCAGTCTAAGATCCGAACTAAGGTCGACCTTCACCTTTAGTATGTTGAAATTCAAAAAAAAAAATGTTTGCCTGAAAAAATTCTATAATTATTAATTGAAGATTCAAAAATCACTTCTTTTTATTCCTACCTATGTGTTTAATGGAAAAATTTTACATCAACCGTAAGTACAAAGCCTATAGGATATGCAAACGTAGGATTGCCTATATTTTTCCTGGTCCAACTATAGGGTTAGATATAAACAGTTAAGTTGGTCCTAGTTATCTTCACCTACTAGGGTTGCCTGCTAAAAGTCTGTCCTGAGATTCTACTTCGACGAAGAAAAAGACAGAGCCTTGTTAAAAAAATAGTCGTGATCACTAAAGTAGCACTTCACGCACTGGATACAAAAATGACTATTTCAATTACCAAAAGAAAGAACAAACACGTGTTGTCAATATCAATACAATGTTTAAGGCTGTTAACTGCTCCAATCATTTTTTATTGCATGAACTACTAACATGTCATTGGTAGAAATAAAATGAAGTTATTTTTGAATTGTTAATCAATTATAGCCTTGCCAGGATTTTTTCAGCACATACACTTCTTGGAGATATGCAAGTACCAGAACATTCTCTTCTTCACTTTCGTCTACATTTCGCATATATTTTCAATGAAGAATTCTGATACAAACGAATATTGTTTGGATAATTCTGGTACAAAATTTGAAAATAACAGTTGACAGTTAATTCAATTGATCGCCAGATATGTCTCAAATTACTGAAGCTGTGTTTAATGAACTGTGTTGCCATGGTAATGTGTTTAAGAAATCGTGTTGCCATGGTAACATGTTTGATGTTTTGAATGAATCACAGATCGACAATCCGTGATTAACCGATCATTTATCGTGGTATATGTCCGTACGCCAAATTCCGTTTTAGTTGTGTGAGAGAAAAAATGAATTTTATCCATTAGACGGGTGAAGATCGATACTATTTCGGATCCTCAACTATTCCGTTACTTTGCTCACGTCAACAACTGCTAAAAATCACCCGAAAACTTCACTCAATGTTGCCATGACTGATTAATATTTTTTTTGTTATACAAGGTGTCCTGAAGTTGAATTGCAATATTTCGCCAGTAAGAAAGTAGGACATGGAATATTTCGTTCTAGAGATACAGGGTATTGGATGTGATGTTCTGCATTCCTTTTTTCTTATCATCTTTCTTGTGGTGGTCATTTTTTGTGGTGGTCATTTTTTGTGGCGGTCCTTTTTTTTGAGATAACGGGCCATTATCGTACAAATTATCGAGTAGTTTCCGAGGGCAAGGAAATGATTCAACATCCTCTTGAAAACGTGCAAGATTTTGAAAATTATTTCATATCTGCCATTATGTAAAATTGAATACGTTTCAAGATTTCCAATTTTGATCATCAATGAGATGGTTGGGAGTTCAGTTGATATTGATTAACATAACTCATCTCAAATCGAATTGGAAGCAATTTGAGTATATTTTTCTCGGACCTGCCAATTTCCCAGAAAACTTTGAGGTTTTATAGGTAAGCCATGTTATTTGTCAAAAACAAGAACAAGAAACTTTTTTTTCTTCAATATTCCATATCAAAAGGACCCGCACAAATCAAATGCAATTTTGATTTCTGTCAATTTACCTGAAATTTAGGGGTGAATGTAGTTCGAAGTGTGCTGAACAAAAGTCTCCATGGGGTCAAACGATTTCTTTCCATAGATAGTAATGAAATATAGCTCAACTAATCAGCAAACTTCCTGAATTCCTGAATCCTTTAGTCAAGTGTTTTCTATACGTAGCATCAGAGGATTCACGAGAGCTTAGCACGAAAACTACTCATAGAAATCGTTTGACTCCATGGAGACTTTCGTTCAGCACACTTTGAACTACTTTCTCCCAAAATTTCAGTTAATTGACAGAAATCAAAATAGCATTTGATTCGTGCGGGGTCCTTTTTGGAGGACTCCTAATAATTTAATGAAAGATATTGAAGTTTTCTTCAAAATCTTGCATAAGTGCATGCACAACACAACAGAACTGTCACGGTAAATGATTTTTTTTTCACATTTTCTAGAAATACCAAATGATTTTTTATAAATTATATTTTTTAATGTGATTTTATATACTTAAATACCTCTTTTTACAAAGTGAGATTATTTTAGGGGTCATCTACTGTGATGGGACAACATTATTAGTTACTGGTTAGGATATCTAAAAACAAGAATAACGTTGTAACGTGTGCCAGTTGTCTTTGCTCAATCTAAACATTTTGTATGTATGTATTTTTTGTATCGAACTTTTCTTGTATATTTTGGATGAGGAATCTCAGAAAATGTGGGTTAGATTGCGAAAAGACACTGACTGTACAGTGAATGTTTTTCATTCCACTATCACATTTTCTGTAAACAAAAATATCTAGAATTGATGTACTTGAAAAAAGACCATTATATTATTTGAATATGAACACAGCATTTCAGTTCCTCCAATATTGCTGAGTAAAAACAGTGAAAATAGAGAAAAACTCGGAACATTAAAGTATTTGATAGGTCGAAATATTTTATCTTTTCATCTTCAGTAAACTAGATGAAAAGAAAATCCCTAGAAAATACTTGATACTTGTAAATAGTCAGAAAGCACTTGACCTTGAAAAAATATTATAAGAGATTTTTTTTCACATTGGCAAACCACAGAGTCAGGATGGATCATTATTCTTCATATCAAAAAAAGTTACTTCATATTATAAATTGAATTAGACTTTTTTTTTACTTTGCATCAGAAACAACTAGTTACTCTGTTATTTCCTGTATTTTACAGTTACTTCATATTATAAGTTGAATTATAGACCTTTTTTTGATTTTGTAGTCAAGTGAAGCATACCTAAACAGTATACAGGGTGATCCACGGTGAATGGCCTAGAAGTATCTGGAGAACGGAAAGACAGAACTTTCTGAGAATTGGGAGCTTTGATGATTGAACATTCTCTATCCGTCTATAATATTTTCATCGATACAGTGTTGTCACTTCTATCAGAAACAGCAAGCAACTTCGTTATTTCAAATGGAGCACCCTGTATATTATTGCATTTTCAGATTCTTCCTGAAGAGCTGATTTCATCGATGCATCACACTTGGGGTCTAGCAGGAGTGATTACAGAGATATAGGGTGTTCAAAATAGAGATTTTTCAATTTTAGGAATTTTTTGTGTCAAAACTTCATTATCGATCAAAACGGCTTACATGTCCCTTTCCTTTCGATTCACTATCTACTGACATTCAATTAGAGCAGATACAGGGTGATCAGAATTCTGAATCTTGAAGCACCCTGTATTTTTTCCAATTAAATTCCAGTAGATAGTAAATCAAAAGTTGAGATTGGGACATGTAAGCCGTTTTGATCGATAATGAATAGGTTCGACACAAAAGAATCCTAAAATTGAAAAATCTCGATTTTGAACACCCTATATCTCTGTAATTATTCCTGCTAGACCCCAAGTGTGATACATTGATGAAATTAGATTTTTAAGAAGAATCCAAAAATGCAATAAAATACAGGAAATAACAGAGTAACTAGTTGTTTCTGATGGAAGTGACAATACTGTATCGATGAAAATATTTTAGACGGATAGAGAATGTTGAATTATCAAGGCATCCCAATTTTCAGAATGTTTTGTCTTTTCGTTCTCCAGATACTTCTAATAGGCCATCCACCGTGGATCACCCTGTATAAAAAAATCATCAATTTTCATATGGTGGTAGAAAATAGTCATGTAATGTTCTTTTTGTAATTTTATTCTTCTGAAAACCGAAACACAATATAATATAATATATAAAAATATATAAAAATATATAAAGAAGCTCAAAACAGGCATATTGCTAACAGTTACAAGTATTTATTCGACAGATGCGAGTGTATTATGTAATTGAATGTGTCTCTTTAAACATTCACAATTCACAACTCTAACGGAAAGTTGAAACTACCCGGTGGACAGTTGTAGGAATCTATGACAATTCAGTTCCAAATCATTATTCAACTGTTACTAGACTGTGTTTTAGACATATGCAAGTTTAAGGCAGTAGTTGCAAGTGTCTTGAACAGTTGTGTCTATTAGACAATTACACGCACCACTGCCTGGAAACTATCTGAGACGATTATTTTAGCTATTGGGCAGTTAACAAGAGCAATAATGTCAATTATACAGTTGAGAGTGAATTAGGAAGTTGCAAGTGTTCATATTAAACACAGTTACAAGTGTATTAGGCTCTTGAAAATTTCTTGCGATCTAATAGACATTCACAAGTGAATCAGACGTTTGCAAATGTCTATCAGATAGTTCCAAATATCTATTGACAAGAAAGTGTATTAGACAGTTGGAAATGTCTGTTAGATAGTTAAAATCGTGTTTTAGACGTCTGCAAGTGTTTCATAAAACAGATGCAACTGTCACTTAGTTGAAAATATCTACAGATAAATTTGCAAATCTATTAGACGATTGCAATTGTCTGTTAGATAGTTGCAATTGTGTTCTAGGTACCTATAAGTGTGAGTATAGAACATTTTCTGCAAGTGTCTTTGAACAAACTTGCAAGTGTATCCATCTGCAAAGGTAGTTGCAAATGTCCACAAGAGATTCAAGTGTCTGATAGACACAGTTGCAAGTGTCAATAGATAAAGTCATGAGGCAGACAAGTGTCAATTCAAAAGTACTGTTTCAGACATCTCCATTTGTATTATGAAATAATTGCAAATGTCAATTAATTAGACATCCATAGAGGTGCGTATATCTCTACTTTGAAATTGGGAACCAACTCTCCATAAGTCGTAACTATCTAATACACAGTTGCTAATATCGATTAGACATTTGCAAGTGTTGATAATGATAGTTGAAACTGTAGTTGTGAGTGTCTAGACAGTTGCAAGTGTATGAGACAGTTGCAAGTGTATAAGACAGTTGCAAGTGTATAAGACAGTTGCGAGTGTTTGTCCAACAGGCAGTTGCAAGTGAGTCAGGGGGTTCCAAGTAACTGTTAGACAGTTGAAATTATTAAATCGGCAATTGTAACTATTACTAGACAGTCACAAGTGTTCTTGGCAGTTACAGATGTCTATCAGACAGTTTTAACTGAAGAGAAAGAATCCTTATGGTCGTTGAACGACACAATTAGTGACCGTCGCATACGTCTCTGAATAGTAAAAATCGCAAACGGCCGCGTTATTCTCAAAACTCATTTCCGGTACTTTGAATTCGGGATTGACGGCAACTTTCATCGTGTATTTACCAGGGTCCAAATCGGAGATGTCCACCCACTGGCAGTCGACGGTGTACTTGTATATGTCCGAACAATTGACTGAAATGCCTTGGTCGCCGTAATTGGCGCAGGCGAATACCGGTTTCACTCCCGGCATGCACTGGTTGTCTTCCAGACAGAAGGAGGCTTTGTGGCCCTCCGCTACCCTTTGGCCGGTGCTGTTGTAGATGTTGAACGTGGCGAATACTTCCATGCTGTGGTAGTGCCTGATGAAGAATAAAGGGTTGTCAAGAACATTTTGATCTCGAATAATAGCCCAGCAAACATGAATAGGTGGTAAATAGCCAGGTCATAGCCGTCAGCAGCGGATATGTGTCGGCAGCGGCAAACCGATATCGGCGAAATGTAAGAATGACATCGGTTGTGCCGCCACGGCTTATTTATTATGTTTTTTTGTCATCCATCTCGAAATTGACCGTTTTAGATATGTCTTAATCGCTCCGCTGTCGATCTGACGCTGGAGACTAACTCCATAAACAAATATTGTAGCACAGTTTAGGGAATGTATGAATATTCTCAAAACTGTGAATGGAGTACCACAATGATATATTTCCAGAATCCTTATGCATTTTTAATGGTTGTTCCCAGCCATATATCTACTATTTCTATACCATATCTCAACAGAAATGGGACCAAAATGAGAGGTACTTTTTTTATCTATAAGGACGGAAAGTGAAGGATGGAAACTGATGACGTGAGGATCAGATTCAAAGTTAGGTTAGGTTCGTAAATAATTATTTGATCATAATAAAATATTAAAATCATCGATTGTTGATAATACCACAGTATAATATCACAGTATAATACCGTCAACTTCGATTTATTCCTTTATAATGTGGTTAAAATATGGCAAAGCATAATGTCAGTAACTTTAAGGAACAGGAAAGAGCCATTGCAGATTATAATGAAATAAACTGTGATAATGGTTTCATTCAGTTCGATAGAATCTCGAAACTCACACCCTTTGGTCCAACATTATTGCTTCAGATCTTGGTATTGAATATTGAATATAGGCCATGGTTAACCTAGGTATATGTATTCTTTTTAAATGTGGTGAAAGTGATCTACTCAAATCTGTTTAGCCTGATAGGAGTAATAGGACTACACTACACTACTTGTCATTTACTAATTCAAACTTGGTTTACTTTTAGGAAATTCCCATTATACTATGCTTGTTGCTGGGTGATTGATAACTCCATTGATAATATATGAGATAAATGATGGGACTGAAGCTCCATTGTCACACTCATGTTGAACCAACCATTACCTACAAAGCTTTGGATTTTATCAAATGTTATCATGTTTTTTTATTAAAAGGTGAAATAGCCTTAACTAGTACCGTTCTACCTATGCATCAGATAAGATATTATTATCAAAAGCTTTCTCCTAAATCTTAACTTCAGTTCTATGATTTTTAGTTTCAGGTCTACCTACTTATTTGCAAGCCCAAGATTTTTAAAATTCAAACTTACCCGTGGAAAGAGGATTTCTTTCTATTCTTCACCCGCAAATACTGCATTTCGTTCCACTAGACATGGTTTAAAAAGTTCAGTCCATGAAAAATTTATGAAAACACAAACACTAAATAATTGTATATCTAAAAACCCAAATATTAGAGTTTCAATCACTATCAATCACATACGACCTAAAACCAATTTGAAAATTTGAAATTCGTAGCCATATTGGTTTAACAAGTTTCGTATTATTTTTTTCCTACGTCGGCTCAACGCCTATTGGTCGATTCCGTTACCTATAGAGACGGAAGTTGGTCCCGCTTTGAGGACAGCTATGCTTCATATAATTGCTATGGTGATATAATCTCATTTTTAAAGATTTATTTCGGAAAAGAACTCAACAAAAATCAAAATTAGGTACCTAGTGAACAGTTAGAATTCTAAAGTCAGACTAGCTATAAAATGTGAAATAATATCCAAGTTAATACGCAAAGTCAGCATCTTGGCATCGTTGTCATGAAAACTCTCGGAATCCGTAACGGCGGTGGCTTCAGATATCGCTGAATAATGGTGGAAAACATAAAATGTCCTGCTGTGTAATGAACTATGGGAATTCTGAAGAGAATGGATTTCATTTATTTAATTTTCAAAGGAAATATCGACCATTTTCTTATGGAAGGAATGTATGAAACGGCCTGGATGGAATATCAATTTGAAGATAAGCAAACTTTTTTTTGTATCGCTTGGAGCACACGAAAGGTATATATCAAAATTCACTTCTTATAACAGCAGATAAGAATGAAATCGAGAATGATACTATATCTGCTGTTCCATTCATTTATCAAAAACACTATTTAAAAAAAAACTATCATTATCACACGAAATGCAAAACAAAATTACCATAGAGAAAGAGGAATTGATTGCAAAACTACGTGATGAAATTGAAAATTTGAGAAGGAAATAGAGGAAATCAAGTAAATTGCAACGTGATATATTATTGAATGGCGTTTTCGATACCGACCGAACTGGCTTTAAGTAAATGCATGTGCGTCTATTTTGTCATTATATATAAATTGAAGTGGGCGTTTCTATCCTAATTCTATTTTCCATCTACGGCTATGATTGATTTGACAGAAAATCTAACCTCTATATTCATATCTGACAATCAGGTGCTTATAGGGAAATTGAAAAGACAAAGAGCAGAATATATGTGATCATGATGAAATATCCACCTTTTATGTAATCTACTAATACCATCCAAGACAAAGAAGTTGAATTATCCTGATACATGAAAACAAAATAATATTTGAAAATAACCAAAAATTGCTTGAAATTTGACAGTGACAGAGGGGTGGGGAGCACGGTGAAGCAGCGGGTCTCTAAGCACTAACAAAGAGAACGCGTTCCTGCATATTCTGGGGTGCGTTCAAGATTAACGTCGTCGGGCAGGTTGTTGATGCGTTGGAGTGTAACCGACTTTTTTTTCGAACGCATTCCGTGTGTCATGTGGTCGATGGTTGTGTCTTGTGTCAGTGTCAGCGCTGTTACAGTCAGCACTGCCAGACAATGTTCAAGTTGATGTAAAATTGGGGTTAACTCGAGGACAAAAGCAAAAAGCGGCAAAAAGTTAAATATCTTTGAGATAAAATGGAGGAATCCAGTATTTGCATTTGGTACTATCAGAATTAGATGTTGGATTTCGACGGATCCGAGTAGCTCCGGTGCTACCCACACAGTCAAATAGAAAGTGGCTATAGGTGCAGTCGTAGGAACATTTTTTTTTTTTCAGTGTCTCAACTGACGAAATGCGTTTGTAAAGACTATATGTACTCACATATGGCACATGTGCCACTCCCAAAGGTGCTTCGGCACGGCCGGCCGGAAGTCGGCCGTGCCCGCGTTGAAGATCTTGGCGGTGAAGCGCAACAGCCTTCGGGTTTCCAGGTGCCACGCGGGATTGTCCTTCTGCACTTCATAAGCAGTGGAGGCGACGCAGTTCTCCTCCATGGCGCATTGCAGGAAGAACATGGGCTGGTCCTGCAGGTGGGCGGTCCGCATCAGCTCCACGTGGTCGATGATCAGGTCGGCTGCACAAAAGGAATTCGTTTATTGAAAGACATATTCGAAAAATAGAAAACAGGTTAATCTTTGGAAGAAGTCCATGGTAACTCAAAGTGGAGTGGTGTAGTGCATACATAGTGGAAGGAGAAGATGGTGTGCTCAACAAAAAGCTCAAACTCGTCTTGTTCTGCGCATGACGTCAGCTGGGATATAACTGTCATTGAAATTATTTGTTTTCGTGATTGATGTCCTTCAGATATTATATAAGTACCTACTAAAATTGAATGAAATAATTTCGAAATGCCTACTTTTGTTTTGTTTCTGGTTATGGAAATTCCAACTAACATACAAAAGGCACAGATATTGAATTTTTCTGCCTTTCCAAGAATGGAGACCTAATGAAACGATGGGAGCTTGCTGCCGACAGAATATGAACCCAAATAATGGTACCTACCTTATATTCGTTATATCCTCATTCCCAATTATTCACATATCATATTATCATCACATTCATATTACAGCACGTATTTCTTCAAATCATTTCCATGCAAAATGTTTCCAAACAAGTGCGAAAGTACGGTTCTTGAATTACTCACCTCCAAAAAATCACAAATATTTGAAACAATAATAAGATGCCATTCCTACAGATCATCTTCCGAATATCAAGTCAGAAATAACTCTTAATTTCTCACAAAATATAAATTGCAGCAAAGATTTGAATAACAAAACGGCAAAAATTGATACTCCTGCTCTGTTGTCGATGTCGGAGCTGAGATGTGGGACAGCATGTGACGCAACGCATATGCATATTCAATGCATACGCGACCACGTGCTGTCCCAAAGTTATCGTGGTCGGACTATAACTGCTGAATTTTAATCTGTCAGAATCGACACAGTTGTGGATCATTCAGATGGGATTGGCAATGCATGATAATTCGTATTTATTTGCTATTTGCGATTGCGAATTACCTCAAGATCACAATTTCCAGAATCAATGAAATAGTGAAATCAAAGGAATAGGAACCTGTTTATATAAACTGAATTATTTCTAAACAGATCGAGAAACTTATAGAAATTTCAATAAACATGATTGAATTCATTGCGCACGCCCATGGCAACGGTATCTGTCTGTGTGCAGCTGATATTGGTATCCCAGATGACGTCACATAATATGTAGGCACACCTTCTCCTTCCACTATGAGTGCATAGATGAAAACCCAGTCATCTCCACAACATTTATTAGAATGATCAGTGTGAACAGGGGAATATGCTCCATGCGATGATTGTCACTGTAGAATGATATTAAATTATGTTATAAATTTATCGGTTAAGGCGGGTTCATATTTCACAAGGGCCCACGCGCCCTTGAATTACCCAAAGGTGATAATTAAACTTAAAAAGTTTGATGAGGCATCAAAATTAACCTGATAACAAAGAACATGCATGATTCGTTCACTAATCAAGATCTTGATAAAATGTGAGGATGGAGTTACGAGGAGTTACAAAATTCAAGATATAGGGGTTTCCGCATATGCTCCCGTTTCCCTGATTTTCCTAAAATGTCCTCAGACTTTTGTGATCACCTGTGGTAGAATATTGGTTAACTTGATTTATTCATTCAATATATCCAATGAAAAATAACAGAGGAATGGAATTATGATTCAATTAGTCTCTTTGAATTAAAAATCTCTTTATTAGTAGGTACTGATGATCGCTGGCAAAACGTCAATCGTCGTATGAATGCGTCATGATTGTCAGTATTTGCTGTATTCTAATGATTCAATTGAAAATAAAAAACTATTACTATTCCCCATGAGTAAATATCCATTACCGATTGAGTTGGTGCAGGAGACAGCAGCCATATCCTTGCTGGGACACCTCCCTGTAGAACTTTTGTCGTGTTGGCATTGTGATAGAGTGAGTTCATTGCCAATGCATTTAATGCCTGCTGGGCTGTTTGCTGTCAGATTTCCACCGAAGAAGTCTGTTTGCATTGCATCACTGGCATATCCTTTGAAAAAATATATCAACATGTTAGTCTGGGGGATATACGGGTGACACAGAAGACATGTAACAGCCTGTAGTTTTTTATTTGAAGAGATAAAAATTTGAAATTCACAAGGGTTATATTTTCCATGATAGCGCTTCACTTGAACCCAAAGACAATTTTCTTCAACCACCTGTTCCATCGGAAGTAGACCAAATTTTTTTTTTCAAATTGCACCCTGTATATTTCTGTAGCCTATTTTGTTTGCCTCGAAATTCTCTATTCAACTATGTATCACAATTTGGATATTCGTACATTAGTACTTAGACGATATTATCAGATTATTTTACATACCCTAATCGGTCCCCGAAGATTGTCAATATTATCATCCATTTGGATACATGAAACTGAACTAATTGTAATCTTTGATGTATCTTCCTCCTAATATCGTGAGTTATTTTTGGATGATTTTTTTAAACAATTAAATTTGAACCGATTTGGGTATGGAAAATATTCTGATGATATCGTCTTAATGATCTTTGGATTTCTAAGCCTATCACATTACATCTGTTTACTACGAGTTACGCATATTTTTCTTGAAAGTCAATCTCTAATTCCAAAATCCGACGTTACAGTGTTGATGTGCTGTGTATGTTACGATTTCAAGACTTTTTGTGTTTCACTTGATTTCCAGTGTTTTCTAAAAATTCACCATTCAAACCCCAAATTGGTGTATTTCGACAGTAAGTTAAGTTATACATCTTACAAATACAAATACAAATTGGGGAGTGGTGTAGTCATCGTAGGTTATTCAACTAAATTATTGCGAAAAAACGTTTTTTTCTTTCTTTCAATTCCAATGAATGATGGATCAAAATTAGGTGAGTATCTAAGGTACTACGAATATTTGGTATTAAACTTGAAAGATTAGACCCGAACATTTTCTAATGGGTATAATAGTGTTTGTTATTGTAGTAAAATTGCCTTGCCCCTCCCTTAACCTACTCGACTGGTAAATAAGTGTGAAAATTGACGCACAATTTACAGCGTTGCCATTTTTTTAAGCCATCTCTTCCTAACTCATTTGAAACTTTGGAGCTATTGGCGATAGAAAATTACACGACGCCCCACCTGACGGTAACAAATTGAACACTTCTTAGCGGTTTGTTTTGATATTACCAATGAGCATAGAGGAAAGACGAAATTGAACCAATCAAAACAAAGTAAACAGACCGCTTTGACAGCTTTCAACAACTCCGATAGGTGGCATACGCTCATTTTCTATCACATATTTCAGTTTTATGTGTCCCCTCTTTTTATATGTCTATGACATATACCGACCAATTATATACAATCTTTCTCAATTCAGAAATGATTATTAAGATTTCGCTAAAAACTGTAGAGTCGAAAGACATAATAAAATTATTTTTTCCTGGATTTCGAAGATTATTCAATACAATAGCTTTGGGATATTGCATACACTGTGTTCAAGATAAGGATGTCTATCATGAAGATAGTTTTTATTTTTTTCTGACGTCATTCAAAGACATATGAAAACAAAAGACACTTCTTTATTGCCACTTTTCAAGCTCTACAAAACAGCGTTGAGTGATTTTCCGTACGTAGTTTCGTTTCGGAGAAACCATCATCAACTTTATCCCATGAAAGAAATCCTTAACTTAGACACCCCACCCCGTATATATTACCTAAGTTGAGAGTTTTGCAGACGACTAAAGCTTCAAAAAGAGACCACCCATCACCACATATCGGCTGCCATTCACCATCTTCAGTTTTTATTTCCACCCTTCCTTCCGTTTTTATTCTACCATTTGATAGTCGTACTCTCATATTTCTTGGTAACTGAACCCTAAAAGAAAAAAGAATATCGGAAATTCTGTTATGTTTAGATGCAATTTCTCGTCTGGTTATGATTATTTTTTTACCCGAAACTTTCTGAGACTATACCGGGTGTCAACGAATCTATTAGACAAGTCATAACTTCTAGACCATTAGGTGTATCAACATGAGATTTGGTATAGATTAATGGTATGTGAAGAGGAAATTTTTCTCACATATTTTGCACTTTCCGGTCGCTTCCGGTTTCACCGGAAATGGCTCCGGTTCTAGATTTTTAAATGGAACACCCTGTATATTGTAAAATTTTTGGATTCCTGAGACAATTCTAGATGAGAATGTGACATTTTCGAAAGTTTTTATGCCTACTCAATTTTTGAGTCACTTTTGAAATTACATCTAGGTGGCCATGATCCGAAGTAAACTAATCTAAGGACCTCAGGTGATATCAGAAAATTACAATCGTGAAGTTTCAGTGACAAGTATGACAGATATGAATAAGACAAGTTGGCAAAATTACATTTTCGTGTCTAACTATTATTTTTCAAATGGCGACCATATTTTGACAAGCACTTTCCGAAAAAAGGATAGTTTGACGAATCTAACGATAATTATATTTATTTGCGATTGGATTACAAATAAGAACATAAATTAAATATTACTTACGAAAATACTTCATAATAATGTATTTACTTTACTACCGGAAAGTGAAAAATATGTGAAAACTCTCCTCTTCACATACCATTGATCTATACCAAATCTCATTTTGATACACCTAATGGTCTAGAAGTTATGACTTGTCTAATAGATTCGTTGACACCCGGTATATAAAATAAATATATAATATAAATCCTGTTATTAGGGCCTTCTGGCCCTGTTTGTATTTCTTCTACAATAAATAAATAAAATTACCTTTTACTACAGGCATTTTTTTTAAAATATTTTTGAACCGCAATAGCAGGTATATTTTTTGGAAGGAAATGTCCTTTATTTTGGTTAATTTCAAATTCTATATTCTCACAATCACTCAGCATACTGTATGATGTGAACCTTATAAAGCCTATGTTTCAAATTTGTTCTGAATATCTGGCAAACTAAGAGCTGTAAAGAAAAAATATAAAAAATCTTGAAATTTCAACTCTGTAGATCGGGAACGAATCGTTGATGTTTTTGGAAAAAAAATGCTTATTTCGACCTGAAAATATAATATTATTGATACTGAATTTTGAAACAACAAATTAGAAACAATGAAGCAATTATTATTTCAGTTTTTGTTCAACGAAAAAACATTATCGTTTCAAGAATTCATATCATGAATGAATAATAATATAATATTATAGTGATGAAGTCACTTTCAAATCTTCCTGCTTAATTGAACATTTTCAACTCATTCATTCTGTAGGTATATACTAATTTTGAAATCACCTCCTATGGTACCTACTCAAAAGATAACCAGTACCTATCTACTCACATGGACTTCATAGTTGTTTCCACAGTTTTGAAACTCTCTTTTTTCGTTTCTTCTGGCTCACTGCAGATGACACCAGCAGCTTCAGTTGAGGTGCAGTCATTCTGTCCCCATCCATCAAAACGACACTCTGAAATTTCCGACTCAGATCCCTCACAGTAGATATTGTCCATCCAAAATTTCCCTTCAAAACAGCAATATTATAGATCAGGTTATAAAAATCAGTATCCATTTTTTGTGTAGATATTTTTGTTTGATAATTCACATTTATTGAGACACAACCATTCGAAAATATGATGAAAATTTGACGATTTTCCTTCATCTTTCATGATGGCAAAATTCAGCCTAATGGTTGAGAACTGACAGTCCCAGATAGTTACAGAATGATATACTTATTGAAGTTCTTGAGTAATCTCAAGAGATGTATTGAGAGCACCTACATCAATTCATCACATGAAAAACATAGTTTTCCCTACATGTCTCTGTCAAAATTTTTGACCATTATTGTCTGCTTAAGCTGGAAAAAAAAGTCTAGTGAGCCAGTACTTACAGCTCACTAGATTTTTTCCCCATATTTAGCAGACAATGTTTATGACAATCTTTTATTTTTCCCGAATATGTTCCTGTGATAAATGTTCTCATATTGTGGGAGAAATGTTTGGAAATATAATTTTTCTACGGCTACAACACAAAATTGCTCTTGTCTTACTGTTTTCGATATTTCGATACATCAATATGTCATCAATTTTATTTCTGTGTCTGATGTCATAATGACTCCATAGTGTTATCATTTCACGGACTGTCTTTCCGAGCTCGTTAAATAATATACTATTCGTTTTCCTATGAGTATAAGCTGTGTAAATTTTCGATCAATTTTATGAACTTACGGAACAATTTTTTTGAAAAAATCACAAATGTACCCCCTTTATTATACTATCGTGTAAGCATATTAATGAGATAATAAGTTAATTTTGAATGAAAGCTTTAGATTCTTACTTCTAGCAGGTCCAAAATATGAATTGACTGTCGGCTGGGCACTCTTTTCCGGATAGCCGAGTTGTTTGCAGATTATTCTCGCTTCAGTGACGTCCCATTCATCATCACAAATCGGGCCCCAGGTTCCGTCATGGAGAATCAACACATTTCCTAAATATAAGCAAAATTACAAAGCGGTACACGGATTCAGGTACACTCCATATATTTTCCCTAAAAAGAAATTACCACCCCATATACAGCGTGTCTCACTTTAAACGGCCCCCCCTCTATATCTCAGTTATTAGTCATGCGATTCCAACCAAATTTGGTGTGGTATGAATAACCATCAATATGATGAGTTTTACAGAGATGCACATTATTTTGGACAGTGCCGTGCGTTTTTATTGAACTAAAAAGGGGTCGATTTTTTATAAAATCATATTAGGCATTTTTTTACAGGAAATCTAACCTCATATTATTGTTCCTCATGCTTTCAAACCTCCATATGCAAAAAATCATCTGATTCCGAATTAACAGGATTGGCTTAATTTTTTTCATTTTCAGTCTCGAATAAATAGTGACTTGAAAATCAGGTAGGTGGAAAATCATGATTTGGATGAAAAAACGAGTTATACTTTTTTATGTTGAACTCACCGTTTCCGAGTAAATAATTATTACGCTCGCAAAAATTCTGTTTAGATGTGCTTGTTTTTCTGAAACCCTTCATATAGGCATCTTATGAAAACCCACAACATATGGGGGTTTGAAACCATGAAGAACAATATTACGAGGTCAGATTTCCTGTGAAAAAATGCCTAATATGGTTTAATAAAAAACTGCAATGACCCCTATTCATTGCAATAAAAATGCACGGCACTGTCTAAAATGATGTTTGACTTTGGAGAACTGGTCATATTGATGATTATTCATACCGATACAAATTTGGTAAAGATCGCACGACTGATAGCTGAGATATAGAGGGGGGGCCGTTTGAAATGAGACACACTGTAGTATATTGCTATATCGACCTCGATCGAGGTCCTTATTCAGTCCAAATAAGTGCACTGAACGGTGTCTTCTGTGCAGGCTTTGTTACTAGCTCCGTATATGCCCTCTAGGCAGTGCCGGATTAAGCCAGCGCGGTGCCTGTAGCAAATTGTATCACGGGGCCCTTATTGGTTTGCTTTAGGTTATCAAGTTTAGAGCATTGAATAAAATAAAACGAAACTATTACAAATTAACTTCTCTGGATATACCTATATGGGCAAATTTAGAGATAACACTTTCAATATCGACTTCTTCAAGCAAATCATGCTCTATATTTATCAAAGTGAGATGATTGAAACGTTCTTGGCCCATCGTGTTCCTTAACTCATTTTTAATACGTTTTTATACTGAAAAAAACGTTCGCCACTATAGTTAGCGACCATGAGATACACGTAAGTTCGCTATAGGCAATTTCTATGTTTGGGAAACATGATTCTAAAGAATTATTCAATGAGAGTGTATAAAATTGTAGTTCCAGAGGCTCCTGTTTGGTGCTCTGAATGACAGAACCCACATTCGTTTTGAGCAGCTCAACGCTTCCAAATCATCTGTGTGAGCACTGACCATTATTGATGATTCTTCCAAAATCTCTTCCGCTGTGGAAATACTCCAAAAACACTAGTAATTTTATTAAATGCTTTCAAACGTTTAGTTGAAGCAGACAGTACGTTTTCAATAATGGAAATGAATACCTGAACTTCAAAACGTTGTCCGGGTGTTTTATTTTCAACAAAGTCGTCGAGTGTAGTGGAGAACCGCTAAAATGGTCGTACTCTGTATATCGCTTGATTCGTCCTTATGTTTATTGCTGATAGTATTCTTCACAGTCGTACAGATCTGATGCATTTTTTTTACAGTACTGTTAATTTGAACCCGATAGTGAATCTTGCAGGATTATCCCCAGACGATGCTCAGAAACTTTACAATATTCAATTCGAGCATGAATTGTTGAGAAAGATTACTTGTCTTGGCTGAGATTTACTGCGCCCAATTCCGTCACACCCACCCCATATATAGGGTGGTTCATTAAGGTTGGGAAATCTCTGAATTACAGAGAGTAAAGACTGAATTATTAAGATTTAGCCTACAAACCTGCCAAGGATAATGCTGCTGGTTCAAACCAGGGTGTTCTAGGGGGAAATTTTATTTTGAAATTTCTCAATAACTTCGTAAGTTTTAACAGAATGAACATAAAATCTTGTAGTTTTATGTTTTCTGACATGAAGAATACGAATAGTGGCATTCTGTTACTTCGGTAAATTACATATCATATCTTATTTGTCTATTGAATATGATGATCAAAATAAGTAAAAAATCTGAAAGCCAGTTCAATTTCACATGGGTTAAGTGGAAGAACAACTCATTTAGTAGTTAACGAAGTGACAGTGGAGGAAAGACAGTAATCAATGATGATTATCACTAACAACGTCAACAACAAAATTAATTCCAAAATAAATGTTCCACCAAAGTTAGGAAAACATTTAAAATAAAGTAGTCCTTTGAACACCCTGTATCTGCAACAGTTTTATAAAGCATGTTGGGTCGACTCTGTAGGAAGTTCAGAGATTGCCCATTCTTAATGAATCTCTTTCACTTATGTTTGCCTTCGGCAGAGATCTATAGAGTGTACCTGATTGTAGTGGTGGTTATCCTGAATAAACAAGAATTTAGAAATAGTTAATTTATTCTTATATAGATGTACTAAAATTCACAATAAAATTAATTGTATTGGGCAGAATTGGAAATAGAAAAAATCTCTTCTCACCTTCATTTTCACCTCTCCCTCCCACCAATTTAATCCCGCCTTCCTGTTTTTTCAACCTTTTCAGGTGTTTTTTGATCAACAGCGCCCTTTTTCTTTTTGTCTCCTCAGGGCTCTCGCAAACCACACTCAACAATAATGAAAAAAATACCGCGTAAATGAGAAATGTCATAGGTGCAGCCATGTTCAATGATATGTTGAGACTAAGCAGCGAAATTATGGCATGATCTAGTTCTCACAGATGTGAACCATTTTTTTCTTGTCTGATATCCAGGCAAAGATGATATAATTATTGATGACCTTATTATTTATTTCCTAATGGTATTATTTACAATCAGGAATGTTGTATCATATTTCTATCTGATATACGATTTGCATTCAGGAATTTTAAAGAAATCTGGCGAAAATCATGTTTAGAAAAAGCCTAATTTGAAGAGGAATAATTATTGAGGTGTCAATGTATATACAAATTAGACTAAAGGACAACTATTTTATTCTCTTCAACTTCAAGCATTACTATTTTCCAAGAATTATAAACCAGTTATATCGTTTCAACGATTCCTAAATATGTTAGTTTTGATATCGTTTCTTCGATATAACCATATTTATGTTGTTTCTGATTTATAAAACATGAAAAAAAGATAGGAAAATGAAACAGGAATTTTAGTGAATCCCATACTAGAACTCAGATAGAGATTACCTTGAATGAGTATATTATTTTCAACCAGAATTCGAAACCACAAAAAGAAATCCTACTCAAAAAAAGGATCATCTTGGTAATGGAATCGATCAAGTGGCCATTTATGATTTTTGATTATTGATAGGACATTGAACCTTGTTCATTTTCTTGAATATTGAATCAGCATCAGAATAAACCAAAACAAATATTCTATCTCATTTTTCTGTGTGCACTTGATTATGCAAGCTTTTTTGCATGTTATTTCGAGTTCAAATTGAATCTAGTCCAGAACCAAGTATTTTATTGATGTCAAACAAGACAATTGATTTGTGTTGTAATATGTGAACATAATTCATTCCTCCAGAACAGTGCTTCTATGTAACTAAAAGCTGACGATGAAGCTTAGGAGCTTCGAAACATGTCCCATAATTTCGTAATTTCAAAGTCTAGTTTTGGTAGAGTAGACTGGAAGAATTTCGTCCTGTCCTATTACATAATTACAAATCGTGTCAGTTTTAACAGAATAATCCTTCGGCTTCGCTGTCGGATTATTTCAACTGTCAAACTGACACTCTTTTTGATTATGCAACAAGTTATCGATGTTTAACGCGAATATTTTGAAGTACTTAGTATAACTAGGTACTGAAAATACTATGTTTTATTTCCTGGTCTCAACTTCATGGTAGAAACTTGAAAGACAAAAGTATGTATAGAAATCTAATAAAAATATGATTGATATGAATCCATAGCCTGTCAAGAAATTCAAGGCAAATAAAGAAAATACATGTATATTTGAAAAATACTTTATCAAAACTCTGAACTAGTCAAAGCTAAATATAAATTAACTATAAACTCTGAATATCCAAATTTAAAGCTCTAGAACCTGGAAGTCATCAACATCATAAAAAATTTCCCTAAATGTAGCGAATCTCAAACTTACTTTGGCAAAGAAGGAACTGCATCAACTACTTTTGTACCATAGTATCTCAGATAATAAGAAATAATTGAAAACATTATAACAAAACTTGATAACATTGTGACTGCTCAGACTGAAGTCACATTCACCGTCTCGACTCTGGTAATAGGCTCCATTACTTTGACAGTGATACTTTTCTCTGTGTCAGGGTTGATCTTCAACTCCTGTATCAACTCGATCACACTGTTGATGGCATCTGAACCGTCTTCCGCTTTAGAGGCGACTTCATTCTCGTTCTTCGGGTTCTTTTTGGAATAATGCAAGAAACAGAAGCCTCTGCTACCCTTCCAAGTGATATTTCTCGGTTTTATACCCTTTTCAGTCAGGGCATTCTTCAAATCACGGACCCTGACGCTTCTCTGAATGTTACCGACTCTGAGAGAGTAATAATTGTTCGGTCTCTTCCTTTTTCTGAGCTTGTTCTGCGGTGATACGTTCTCCACATTTTCGGCGTTTTCCTTATTTTCTTTGGGTCCATTTCGTTCGGATTTTGCTGAAGAAGCAGATCTAGATTTGATTCTTTGATCTTTTTGTGAGCCCGCTTTCTTATTGGTTCTGTCACTCAAAGGTTTCGGCTTGGATTTGCTTCTGTAATATCTCGGATAGTATCGTGGGAAGTAAACTTTTTCTTCTGGGTCGTATTCTTTCAAAGTGGTATCTTTTCCTTCACTGAAAACAATGGAATAGTTCCTTCAACGCCTCCCGATGTAGTTTACGAAAAAATGTTATGAATGTGTTTCAATAGATATTTCGCATCGTCAATATAATATTAATCTTATGTCAAAAGAAATAGCTTTTTCATCTCTTGAAAACCACATCGAATTAACAAAAAATATTCATGAATGGGTGTCGAATTCAAATGTTCGAACATAATTGGGTTTTAGTTAGAATAAAACTTGTCAACATTCATGAATGTAGAAACATGGCAGTGTTGAGATACTGTATGCACGACCGGGCGTAAAGTAACACTTTACTGCCCAGTTTTGCGGATGGTATTAGTTAGAAGATAGATAATAGTTCGGACACAGCTGAACTTCTGTCTTTACCTATATTCCATATTACAATGGTTTGTGTGAATAAAAGAATAAGACATATATTCTGCTCTTTGTCTTTTCAATTTCCCTAATAGCGCCTGATTGTCAGATACGATTTTAGAGGTTAGGTTTTCTTTCACCATGATAATTTTGTTCTGCATTTCCTGTGATGATAATGATGGATTTTTTAAATGTTCTGTTTTGTAAATGGATGGAAGGATGGAATAGTAAATTCTCCCAAACGAATCTTAAAATGTCCTGTTTGAAGATGGGTCTGAAAAATAGTTTCATTCTGATATGCTACTATAAGAAATGAGTTTTAATGTATGTTTCAATTGATCTCTGGATCAATTTTCCATCCAGGCCGATTCATTCCTTTCTCATTAAGAGAATGGTTGATATTTCCTTTGGAAAATTGAATAAATGAAAGCCATTCTCTTCAGAATCCCCAAAATTCATCTTAATGCAGGACATTTTCATTCATGCTTTTTTCTCAATAGTTTATGAAATATTTCAATTCTGACGTTCATAAAATTTTTTGTCAATTTCAAACAATTTTGAATGAAAAAGCGCAGGACGACTATGATGCTCTTGTCACAATGCGAGGTGTGTAACTTAATAAATCTAAACATTTAATAGTATATTACAAGTGTTATACACGTCCTTTTAGTAACGAGTAGTTTAAGCACGAGCGGAGCAGAGCGAGTGTTTAATAAACGAGTGACTAGAAG
Source organism: Phaedon cochleariae (assembly GCA_918026855.4). Classification (NCBI taxonomy): domain Eukaryota; kingdom Metazoa; phylum Arthropoda; class Insecta; order Coleoptera; family Chrysomelidae; genus Phaedon; species Phaedon cochleariae. The sequence continues at coordinate 61,402,070 of OU896708.1, forward strand.
AGTTTATAAACGCGTTACATACTATGATTTTTCTACGAACTCCGAAAATTACACTAACATACCTGCAATTCCTGCTAACCTACAAAATAATTCGAAAGGAATGGGAATTGAGAACATAATACATGCAACTGCATGCAACCAGCGAGACACGTATAAGTAATATTGGTTGTAGATGTGTCGAGTCCATTGCTTACTAACCTTTGTTTCACGTTTATTGTCATGCTTAGCGCAGAATAAATAAATTGTTCTCAAAGATGGATGCTTCATTTTTACACTTCTTGGAGATATGCAAGTACCAGAACATTCTCTTCGATTTCACTTTTCGTCTACTTTTACAGTTGTCATTTCTGTGTCCGAACTCTTATCTTGCTAATACCACCCAGTGACTCAACTCTCTCCTATGAAACTGTGGACATTACTTTGAATGACATACCTCTCGTGTTTTTTCTTCAGTTCACTCAATACAGTCTTTGTCTCAACTTGTCGCAGAGTAAGATGATTCCAGAATATGCCCTCTGGTTTTGATAAATCATGTTTAACTTCGATTATTTGGGTGGGGGTTATGATAAAATCAATTGGTACATCATATTCCTTGAAGATGTCTTTGGGTAACTCATCAAATACCTGTGAGAGAAATTGTCTTTCAAAATATCGACTATTCTTGAGTGGTTTTGATTCTCAATGGAACCAAGCAGATTATTTTGAATTTTTTATTCACAATGCCAAATCACAAATTATTGTATTTCGGGACATAGCTGCATATGAGTCGTTAATCTATGTACCTATGAACCGGTTCTCAGTTTCTGTATACAGGGAGGTTCAGAAGTAATTTTTTTTCGGGGACTGAAACTCCGTTTTTTTTAATGGAACACCCTGTATATTATTACTTATTCGGAAAGTTGAGACATTTTACCATTTAATTGTGTATTTATGTCATGAATTCGTCTTCACATATACCGGGTGATCAAGATTCTGAATTCTGCACGACCCAGTATTTGTTTCAATTAAATGTCAGTAGATAGTTGATCAAAAGTTGAGATAGGGACATGTGAGCCGTTTTGACCAATAATGAATAGTTTCGACAAAAAAAATTCCTAAAGTTGAAAAATGTCGATTTTTCACACCCTATATCTCTGTAATCATTTCCGCTACACCCCAAGTGTGATACATCGATGAAATCAGCTCTTCAGAGATAATCTGAAAATGCAATAAAATACAGGGTGTTCCATTAAAAATAACAAAGTTGTTGCTACTTTTCGATAGAAGCGGCAACGCCGCAGAGCTGAAAATATTTTAGATCGATAGACCAAGAGCAACTACGTGAGTAACCAAAATTTCAGAATGATCCTATGTCCCGTTCTCCATAAACGTCTAACGTACCATCGACCGTGAGTTACCCTGTATAACCTGACGAAGCTACTGTGTTAGCGAAACATGTTGTGTGTTTAAGAAGTTTGTGGAAATCTTATGGATTTCCATCAAGTAACGGTCGAGTCAATTCGAAAAATAGATGGGGTATTCCATTTGAAATATCGAAGTAGCTACTACTTTCTGATATAAGCGGCAACACTGTTTTGATGGAAATATTTTAGACGGATAGAGCATACTTTTGTTTATCTACGCCAACAAATTTTCGGAATTATCTGTCGTTCGGTTCTCCAGATACTTTTAATGTTTCATCCACCATGAAACACCGTGTATTGATCATAGAAATTATATATGATTTCTATGGTATTAATGAGGAGTGCCACATATCTTACAGTTGGAGAGACGTCTGTAAATTTTCGTCAACTGATAACGAAATGTTATAATACGTTCCAAGAGCATGTGAAACAATTGAACTTCATCGAACGGCACTATTTCCTGAGCAAAATGATTGAAAATTCGCGATTTGATAAGGAGATAAGAATTTTGCCATCCGATACCAATTGAATGGTAGATCTCAAAAACCTACCTACCAGCGATTTATTTGTTGCCATTATTCCTTACATACTTCCGTCATGTGATAATATGTTGAAACAAAAACAAATTAAAGGGAATAATGTCCCCTTTGCGAATATCCAAACCCACCGCGATTCAAACTGATCTAAGTTAGTGACAGAGCGTCAATATTTCCGAGAGTATATCGCCCCTGTCGAAAGATAATATCCGATGGACCAGTATAAAACCAACGTAGTGCTCTTGGACTACTAATGGTGGATGGAGGAAATCAAGACGAAATAAATTTTATAAAATTGCCATCCCCATAACGCCACTGTTTACAAGTATACATTTGAAAAAAAAAACTTCAACACCCTGTATCTTGGAAACAATGCATTTCCGGACCTTCATTTATGGGACCTTTTTTTCAGAGAATTATCTGAGGCATCACCCCCTTGAATATAGTCGCGTATTTTATAAACACCCTGTATATGAAGCAATACATTGAGAAATCGCATTCTCTTTATGATGAATATATCAACTCTATCGGTCTATACAACAGAAAACAACTATTTTCCTGGCTATATGCCACGACAAACATTGAACACACACGATAAGAATCTAAAAATAAAATCTTCAATATTCGACAGAAAATAACTACTTTCCTGGTAGGCATTGAATGTCAACAAATAATAGTCAGATGTGAGTCCATTATAGTTGTATACCATATCACTGATACGACTTTTTTTGAAAATTTCAAGCCCATCATGATCAGAGTTTATACAAGTACACTTCTCCTATACATTTCAATTTTCATTTCAAATACTGAATAAATTGGTGTTATATTTAAAAAAATATATAAATCGTCGTGGAATATAGCCAGGAAAGTAGTTGTTTTCTGTTGAATATACCGATAAAGAGTTGATAAAGTCATCACAAAGAGAATGCGAATTTTCATTGTATTTCTTTATATGTATACATAATATATCAATTTTCTCATATTCATAAAATATCTGAGGATATTCCTTTTCAATACTTTCATACATTCCAATCAAGGGGTTCAAACTTGAACAATGGAAACTTGTTATATTTATAGCCCTCTAATCGCAGATTGGTAGTTTTCTTTCCACGGCCTGTATATTTGTCATACATCGAAACTTTTTATTGGATTTTCAATTTTGATCTGGCAGATAATTCTTAAAATAAAACTGAAATCATGTAAGTTGGTTTCTTGCACATTTCTGTAATTTTGATCTGGCAGATAATTCTTATAAATAATAAAACTGAAATCATGTTAGTAAGTTTCTTGCACATTTCTGTTGAGTGTGAGTTGACAGGAAAAAGAAAACACATGATAATTTTTTCCAAAATAAATGACTTTTAAATCAATCGAACTGGAGCACTAATGTGTTATCTGAAACCTAAATAGATAGCAATTGTCGTAACTTTGTTTTATATATTGAAATCACCTTCAAGTATCCCAACTTGAACACTGATAAAATCTGAAATGAACTAACAATAATATTATACTAAAATCAGAAAATCTTTGCTATAAGTAAAATGGTTTCACTAATAAAGTATGAGTATAAAAATGGTTAATTTCAGGATAAATTGAAAAAAACCCTGTAACTCACACATTTTTAATTTAATTTCTGTCACGAAGAACTGTCAAAAGCGAAAACGATAAAATCAACTCTAGGACAAATTGTCCATATTCATGTTGAAAACGGTAGCAGATTCGTTCCCGAAACGTCCAACTTTTCAAACCAGGTGTCACTGACTATGGATTAAATTTCTCCTCAAGGTTTCTAATAGGGAAATTTCAAGTGCAGTGACGATTTGAGGCAAATCATCCAAATTCTCCTTACTACCAGTATATTGGAATACTTTTTTTATAGAGAAAAATGTATAGTTTTTCATTTTCCAAAATCGGATGAGAACTGGTACCTAGTTACAGCCCATGTCATTTTTATAAGAATCAGTAATAGAAATTGTTTGTTACTGTTACTGAACTCAATTTTTTATGAGAAGTGCACTATATGTTCAGAAATCTTAAGATTGTCTCTCAGTCACTTACAAAGGATTCAAAAATCAGAATGCTAGAATCTCACACATTTGAAATTTTGACCAGAAGATAAAAGATGCATATACGTGTGAAACATATCACATGAATCAATTTTTTTTTAAAAATTACTAAATTGGGAATCAAACGAGATAACATCAACAAATGAGAATTACTACTTATTCAAAACTGAATTTCAAATTATTTTCTCGAACCAAGAAATACTCAAACGCCCAGCCAAGAACTCAATAAGCTGTTACAACATTATGACTTCTTGGTATTGGCAATATTCAACAATTCAACATTATGTGACAGGCTTACAATGATCTTATTAATGATATAAGTAACTATAGTTCATATTAGTCAGTTTATAAAAAAGTGGATAATAACTTCATGCTTAATTTATCCAACTATAATAGTTCACCGATATTTTGAAGGGGAATCACACAATGGGTAGGCTGACTTGTGATTGTTTTATCAGAATGATAGCTATATCCTGAGCTTTATCCATATCTTAATTATTATAAAGGTTTCTATTTGAAGAATAGAATGATATCATTTTTTTCTACTAAACAAATATGTAGTATCACATTTATATATTATGGAATACCATTCCAATGGATAAACAGAAATGTGATTTGAAATATCTTCTTGATATGGAAATAATCAACCACTGACCCAATCATTATTCATACAGGGAGGGCCAAATGTTGTCTCCTGATATTTCTGTGCCTGATAGTTATTTGAAAATGGCTTGGTTTATCAATATGAGACAGGAGTGTTTTTTAATTGATAATAATGTCAAGATAATATTTCCATGAAAATTTTCAAATATATTAAAAAAATAAGAAGGTTAGGGGTGAAATACCATAAAATATACAACTGGAAAAAGGTATGATAAGCAACTGGATCTAGAAAATCATTATTTGAATTAGGAATATGAATTCAATATTTCAAAATCTGTTAGAAGAATCTAAAAAAACTGATAATTATCCCTATTTTCAGAAATAAGTTTATAGCAAAGAGTAATTTTGTTTTTCAGGTTGATTGGTAATTATCAGACATTTGTCATGATTTTCCAAGTAATTTTCATCATGAGCAAGCTAATTCCTCAATCAATTATCAATACATTTTTCCGCATTTTTCAATACTTTGTCTTTTGTTATCTTGTTATTGATTGATAATGGATATTGGTTAATGTCAAAATATCATTATTGAGTAGTTTTCATGATGAAAATAGATGAGACCAAAAATATATTTGGAATTTAATTGGAAAGAGTAAACAAACTAAAGTTGATAATTGAAATTGGTAGGTGAAAAGTTATTTCACAGATGATAAGATATTGGGTAAGATAATAGGTGAAAAAGAAGAAAATAAAATGATGATAACAACAAGAATTATCAAATTCCTCAATAATTGAGAAATCTTCTTGAATTTTATGAAAATCTTATCATTTGTGAACTAATTCTCTACATTTCTATGGTTGGGTCCTCTATAAGCAAAATCATAGAAATTTGGGTCCACCATTTTGTTCAGACATGACCTGCTAAATTGAACATAAAATACTTTATGAGAGCCGGGAAATTAGATAAGAACTTGGGTACCTGTGAGTCATGAACAATGGTGACTATCACAACTTGATCATTAATAGCCTTCATCTCCTTGAACAAAGCAAACTCCATATCTGCATACCCTGCACCTTTTCCAATTCTATAACCATCTTTTGAAACAGCAACGCTACCCAATACTAGCAGATCAATCTTAATCTCATCCTTGACATTATCAACTTCTTTTCCTGTATGTTCTATACCCCATCGAGAAACTATCAGTTTGGTATCATGTTTGCTATCCAGTTCAAGTTTTTTTATCAAACCTCTTCCAAGGCCTGGGCAGGGCACATACAAGTCTTTTTGATTCTCCAGCACAAGAGCCCTAGCCGATTCTAAGGGTTTATCGGGGCTTACTTCTACGGATTTTGCTGATTTGAAAACATCTAACTGCAACAGTTTAGCAGAGGCTTCCTCTACTCCTATGAAATTCGGAATTCTTCCAAAAGGTGTAGGGAATTTTACTAGTTTTTCTTTCCAAAGTTGTCCCCATACGTTTTTTCTTATAGAATATTTGGACTCTACTTGAATAGAGAATTTCTGTTAAATTTGAAAATAGAATAGATGAAATTGCTTACCCATTTTTGGTATTGATGGCTCCACTTTGGGAGTTTCTGGTTCTTGGGAATCGGTCATTCTTCTAATAATCAACCAGCTAATTATGAACGTTGAATGAGAATGTTATCAATCTGACACTTCAGTTATCTGGATTGTCGATCAAGTATACTCCCACCAAATTGTTCTGTACTTTTTTCTTGTTTTTTTTTCAGTCGTACATGGATACTGTGTAAAGTGTACAGGGCAGTGAGAATTTTCAAGGTCAACAACCAAGAACTTCATGATAAAATAATTATATTTCAAAAAAGTTAAAAATAAGACATTCTTATCATATAAAAAAGCCACTAGGTGCCACTAGTAAACTACAGTCCAGCTTCAAAGGTTAGAGCATGGTTAGAGTTAGAACAATCTGAATAATATGACATAGGCGCACCGGAGGGTAGGTATCCATGGGTGTCAGGGTCATGGCACAAGTTAAACCTCAAACCTGAATTCTTTTTTTTTTTATCAACTAGACAGTCATTTGATATTCTTGCTAATTTGTTTCGCTAACGTTTCTAGCACATGGATAGCTGAATATTATTAACATAAAAATTGTAATTCAGTCGAAAAAACAGACAGAGTGTCCGATATTATCTTCCATAACTTCTCCAACAACGGTTTTTCAGGGCCAGAAATAATGTTCAATCTCCGATAATAGCAAAGAAAGTTTATGGAAACGTCGTTCTAAAAGGAAGATTCAGCTCTTTGAAAGTGTGATGATGATGGTTGGAAAAATGCTTTTTTCTCCAAATGGTATACAGCAAATAGGTGGCTTTTCTATGACCATTAACAGGCAGCAAAGGTGTACTTTCTCTGCCTAGGCAAAAAAAGAAATTTAAATCAGATAATTGGTGATCAAAATTGACAATGACATTTGGTGAAAAAAAAAATGATGGAGTTACCCACAAGAAAAAAATGTTCACTGAAATTCGTATTTTGCTATGGTGATTCATCAAAAAAAAACAATTTGGTTGGTTACAAACATTACTCATGTGGAATTTTCATTACAAAATAACACAAAATTAGTTTTATAGTATTTGGAGAAAAAAATATGTTTCACATGGCAGAAAAGAAGATTCAATGCCTTGACTGGTTATAAGCCTCGGCTATCAAACACCATCAGCCGCGTCATTAAATCTTGTCCTTTTCTGCCTAGTGAAACAAATTAATATTTTATGATAAATAAAATGAAATGTTACTTCCTTTCTTATTTTTATATTGTAACAAAAAAAATGTAAACCACATTCTAAACAATTTGAACACATCTACAGATTAAAATATGGATTCATGGTCTATTTATGTTTAACCAAATTCAGTATCAATAAAAACTCATTTTGTACATTCACATTATTAATGCATACCATACAGGGTGTCCCTAAAAGGTCTGTACAAAATCCCAGCAGATATCCCTGAGGTTGAAATAATAAGCGGATTTAAAGTAGGTATATATCTTAGGTACGTCAGTCTGATATTGCTCCGTTTCAAATATACAGGGTGGTTATTTTAAAAAATAACAATGTGATACATACTGGGTGATACTGACTCATGGTATACCCCCCTTTTCTCCTTTGTTTTTCTAGGTATATTTCTGTAATTTGGAACATCGAATATTCTCACTAGAGGGCAGTTTCTCACACTTTGGGAAATTTTATTCATCTTCTGGTTTTCCTGGAAATTACCTCAACTCTCGATTTTCAAATGGAACACCCTGTATTTTATTCCATAATCGGTAAAAGATTATTATAACGAATTCAACAAAACCAGGTTTGATTGTGTTATTCGGAATGATTAGGTAGACATTCGCGTTCGAAGTTTCCATAAGATCAATGAGTGCGAGAGAGAAAGAAGTTTCGATACTGCGCCGTCACACCCATTATGAGCTAACAGAAACTTCGAACGTGAATATATTTGTAATCTTTTGAAACAACCCAATCGAACCCGGTATTATTGAATTCGTTATAATAATCTCTGATGACCGATTATGGAATGAAACACAGGGAGTTCCATTTGAAAATCGAAAGTTGATGTAATTTATAGGAGAACCGAAAGGTGAGAAAGTGCCCTCTAGTGAGTATATATTCGATGTTTCAAATTTCAGAAATAAAGCTAGAAACCCAAAGGAGAAAAAGGGCTTATACCATAATCCTGTGTCACCTGGTATACACTACTATAATAAAGTATTTAAAAAAATACATTTTGAACTGGTAATTTATTACTGTCAAAATTACAACCACAAAGATCACAGCAAACATTTTTTATTCAAAATAATTTGAATATTCCATTGGGGCATCCAACATAAAAAAAAAACAAAATAGTTCAAAAATGGCTCACTCCAGTGGATTTTTACAGACGTACATGTTTTGCTGGAAAATTATTTCCTTAAAAAGTCAAAAAACTACACTGAGAAAAAAGTTACGGCCATTCAAACCCTAAGAGCATTGGTAAATGCTCTCTAATGGCAATAGTTAAAAGGTGTCCCTATTAGGGTTCCACATCCCTAAAAACCCCAGGCTATGGAAGTAATTTGTTGAAAAATGTTCATACATTTTAAAAAATTCTATTTTATTTTTCAACTTTACCACCATGTATCTCTCTCTTATTTGACTTCAGGAATAAGAACTAAGATTTTGTACAGATATTTTAGGAACACCCTGCACATATATAGTTTAAGTACCAATCAGCATTCAGTTCTATCACAATAAAAGTCAATAGGTACAAAGTTACATGGAATTCTTGGGGACAAAAGCATGATTGTATATCAGGTCAAAAAAATGTTTCAACATAAGTTATCTTATAGTTTGAGACATATGGAGAGGTGTGAGCATCAACCCAAAGGCAGCATCCTTAAGATTGGCTCCACGTAAATTTGCTTCATGTAGATCACTTCCAGACAAATCACAATTCTGAAAATGAAATAATAAGAAGGAAATGTTCACATTGAAATGCTTATGTATGAGTATTCACCTCTAAATCAGCACCTGCCAGAACAGCAGCTCTCAAATCACAGTTCTTCAGATTGGCATTCTTCAAAGTGGCAACTCTCAAATTGACACAGCCCATGTCACTTCCTTCAAGAATAGCCCCTTTCAAGTTAACACTCTCCAAATTGGCTCTGCTCCCACCTGGATCTTTGAAATTGCAAGTTTTCATGGACACACCTTCCAAATTTGCACATAAACCTTTCACCCCTAGAATAACTCAATACAAATTCTTTCATCCTGTATCATTCAATCAAGCATAATAGCATAAAACATTGGTTTTAGTCCAATAAATAAAGGGAAAAAGTTAACATTAATTACGCACTATTTTCATCTTCCGGTTGGAAGTAGCTTTTGGTACCTCATTGAACATGAGACAAAGTTTGACTGGAAAACGCGTGCGATGGCGGAGAAAATGGCCCCAAAAGACCAGAAAGATAGGTTTTCAGCCTATATCTCCTAAAATATGGCAGTTAAGATTTTCGGTTCAGATAAAAATTGAAGTTCAGTTAATTTTCTACAAAAATGGTCCTTATCATTTTTCTCGAAAATTTGCCCGGTTTCGAGAAAAACGGCACGAAGCGCACCTCGAATAATGAGCTTCTGTGTTGTATGCCGGAGAGCACAGTCCGTGTATTTACACATCGGCGGGGGGACAAATTATTCAATAACTTTGTTAAAAATGCATATTTTCTCATGATTCAAAGTTCATGTGAAAGAGGAATTCTGCTGCTATCATACCCTGTGAATTGAGTCACGCTTGACTCTTTTGGCCATATCGGAACATGGGTCAAACTTTCTGCTCCCGGTCAATTTTGACCTCGCCAGGAATTTGTTCCTATTTTTTTTGTATTGCACTAATTTACTCAAAATGTTCTTGATTATGGGTCCTCATAAGGTCCTTTGTCATCCCTGAAATTTGTATACCCTAATTTTTTTTTTTATTTTCATTCAATCTTCATTTATTGAATCCCAATTTTTTGCTGTTTTTGAAGCGTGGGGAAATTTTGTGAACAACCATCAATTAAAAATTTATACATGATCCGATTGGTTTCTATGATACATCATTTGAAAGCTAAGAAGATCTACTTTTCGATTGTGCAATTACTTTTTTAGACGAAGTCGTCCATTTTTCAATAAAATTAGAAAAAGCGGGGTCAAGGAAAAAACCTCGGAAAAAACGCACTTTTTTTTTCGGTGGATTTTTTCTCCGTGCTCTTTATTTCTAATATTTTAACACCTTAACTAGTGTAACGGGGGAATTCCCACCTTTCCATCGATGTTTATAAGTCATACCTTTGATATCCCGGGAAAAAAACAGTATATCTAAATGTACACGCTATAATTTATTACTTTCGTTCCTCCGTCGTTGGCCGCGTGTGTGCTCTACGTGGCGCTCGGGTCGTCTGCTACAAACCATGCAGCCACGCAGGGTATGATAGCAGCAGAATTCCTCTTTCACATGAACTTTGAATCATGAGAAAATATGCATTTTTAACAAAGTTATTGAATAATTTGTCCCCCCGCCGATGTGTAAATACACGGACTGTGCTCTCCAGCATACAGCACAGAAGCTCATTATTCGAGGTGCGCTTCGTGCCGTTTTTCTCGAAAACGGGCAAATTTCCGAGAAAAATGATGAGAACCATTTTTGTAGAAAATTAACTGAACATCAATTTTTATCTGAACCGAAAATCTCTAACTGCCATATTTTAGGAGATATTGGCTGAAAACCTATTTTCATGGTCTTTTGGGGCCATTTTCTCCGCCATCGCACGCGTTTTCCAGTCAAACTTTGTCTCATGTTTAATGAGGTACCAAAAGCTACTTCCAACCGGAAGATGAAAATAGTGTGTAATTAATGTTAACTTTGCCTTTTTTTCCTCCATTTATTGGACTATTTTGAGACTTTCAATTAGGTTAGGTAGAAAATATCTGATAGTCTTACCTAAAAGTTGTGCATTATCCATATTAGCATGAGACAAATCTGCTCTTTCAAGACAACACCAACTCATATTTGACCCTGTCAATTTACAACCTTGCAAATTAGCATACTTGAAATTGATGTGCCTCAAATCCAACCTACTTAGATCAGCACCTGATAAATTCACACCCTGAAACCTCAGTTCAGCAGTATAAGGACACTTGATTAGTGCATCTATCACATCTCTACGGGTCAAAGGCAAACTGTCTCTAGGCGTCTTCTCTTTGGTTATTATTTGTTCAAGCATAGGAATGATTGAATCTATGCCAAAAAAACGAGCTTCTTCTAAAATGCCCTCAGGGTTGACATTCAAGTCATAGACTAACTGTCCACAACGTAAATAATTCAAAATTGGTTCAAAGTATGTAGGGCTCCTGTCTATTAGATAAGCTCCATCCACATCTAAGCTACTTGGTGTGAACAAGTAACCCTCACCACCTTCAGAAAACATTCTAGCCAGCATACTAGTAGGTTCATTGGCTGTCAATGTTCTTTTAGAAGTTGTGAAATGTTTCCCTCCAACATTTAGAGTAACCCATTCAGAATGTGTATCTTCACAGGTTTTCATAAAATCCTTTCCATCTGAAACATACAGTGTATCTTTGTTGCGAATATAGGAGATGTCTCTGATCTCTGATCCATCATTGAGGAACAATCTTTGGGCTTCAATGTTGAATTTACAGGAAGCATTCTGCAGTAGTACATCTAAGCTCTGGGGAAGTTGAAACACCTGTAAAGTAAAGGAACATTATCATTTCACGATTCCCAAATAGAAATATGTTTACCACTCCACTAGAGTTGGAGCCATTCATGTGTAATGTCACATACTTTACACTCATAATACTAATTATGCTCAAATTAGAACATCAAAATGTATTAACTAATATTTACAAAAGACTAATCAATCATCCTTTTAGTAACACTGCCACTAACTACCATGATCTCGATCACGATTATATTAAAAATTAAAATTGGAATTCATCATTCAGCAGAACCACCATGACCATGATTTGAATAAAAATAAACAATAATATCACTTCTGACAGTTCTGACTTCTGACATTTCAGTCATTACATTAACATTAACATGACAGTCATGACACATCCACAGATCCAAGGCTATTCAACTCTATGTTGCCTCATATTGACCTGGCCTGACGTCACTGTTTCCCCATCGTCTTTTGTCGAACGGCAAAATGAAAATGGCGGAGGTGAAAAACAAAACAAACAAATTTAGCATTGTGCAATCAAGTGAATATTGATAAATTTTGAAGTTTTCCAATATGTTTTTGTATCCAAGAGATTGTTCACTGTTTTCCCAAAACATGCAGCAAGTACAAAAGACTGAAGACAGAAATCTAGAAAGATATGTTCCTCAGTGCTCCTGTTGTACAGACACATTACAGAAACTCAGTCAAATTCTTATTGCAATACCACTCCATTAGGACTGATTACTGTTGGCATTAATAAGGATATGGAGGTTGAACTACTGATAAAGCATTTTTTAATAAAGAAAATGTTATTGGGAAGTCTGAACCTAATGATGAAATCATGGTGGATAAGGGCATGCTGACAAGGGATGTGAAGAAATATCTTGAAATTGATTAGGCCATCATTTCTGAGAAACAAGAAACAATTAACTAAAGAGGATTTCCTTCTGGATAAATTGAATGATTCTAACTCACTGGTTTTATTTCAGTATCAATTTGGAACATATTATTGTTTGAAAATGCAATAATAAAAAAATGAATTAATAAAGAAGTCATCACAATTCATTCCATTTTATTAATGCAATAAAAGTGCAACATAATGGAAATATCTTTGAGATATCTTCCTCATAACATTAACACAAAATGTATCACAAAAAAACTGGAATCTTTATGTAAGTTTTGGAGGAAGAAGAATCATACAAGAGAATTAGTTTCTTTCAAGTTCATTAGGGACATTTTAGGGCCATTATTCCCAACTGAATTTATCCATAATAAGTGTGTCTCTCTTCCAACTTCACATTTTTTATACCATCTCCTATCAAGAAATGGCATTGTTCCACAAAATGTTCTGAACCTTTACCTAAAATTTTGAGAAAATAATTCAAGCTGAATGTAATACACATTATTTAACAAACCTCTATGTAAGGACCTCAGTAAGGACACTTATTTCAATTATTTCCATGGTCTTCCTTCCTGAAAAATGATTTCATATTGAGAAAATCCTAACCATGGAAAATATTGGGACACAAATTTGTTTGCATGATTTGAAATTCAATATCATTTTCAATGAACATTTTGAAAGAGCTTTGGATTCATATTCAACTCCATGCTGAACAAATTTATTTGAAAAATCCTTTGGAAAGAAGAAGTTGATTGCCTTTCTTCCCAAGACTCCTTGCTACATGTAAAAATGAAGTAGCAAGTATAAGTAAAATTTAATAAACTCACCAGTGTTCCTGAGTACCATGCAATAGCTAGTTGTTTACATTGAGTTCATTGGCTTCCAAACAAAATAGACTGATATACCCTGTAAAATTATTCAATTATATAAAGGAAGAATGATTTTAGGGGGTCATCACTTTCCTTCTTTTAATAAGCAGGTAGCAGAACTATTGAAATAATGGTTTGGCTGTATAATAGATCATTGATTGATCTACTCTCTTTTTTCAATTTTCACCACTTCTGTTTGTTATATATGCAGCTTCACATATTCCAAGTCTTCATTCCTGAAATTTCATGTATTTTTTACCTGTGTGTGTGATAGATCAAAAGTGCACCTTCCTACCTGTCAATATAAGTCCCTATAAAATGTGTATACAAAACCGTGACATGCCTGCTTCACAGGGACATTCACATTGCCACAGCTCATCATTTTCCTTTGGAATTATCTGAATCTCATGTGGAGGCTGCCAAACAGGCATTTCATAACATTTGTTTGTTCTATATCCACTCTTGACTCCACACAATAATATTATGATATTTATGATGTGACCAGCCTTGAATAATACTACACCATATTATTATACAACCTCTCACACTCTTTCAAAGATATCTTCAGTCTTCTTGTCACCCTGTTTTCAACTAAAGTCTAAAATTCGCGATTCTTTCGAATTCAAATTCAAAAATTTTTTCAATTCATTTGACAGTGACACAAACGAAATCTACAATCACGTGGTGGGGAAACACTGACGTCACGCCCCTCCGCGCACCCCCGCACCATAATGCTATAGGTCGCGTGCAAGAACTGTCAGATGACCGACCCTGGAGGCAAAACATATTTGTTTACAAGTGATCGAAATAGTTTTCCACAATTATTTTGGCATATGAATCGTATTTTTCCGCTATTCATCAATTCGCTAATGCCATCACATTGTGCTGTTGTAAAATGCACAAAAACTGCAGCGGAAGATGAAGAAATCCGGATGGTAAATTATGATTCAAAAGTAAGTACCTACTATAGTCACTCACATAGTTTTCATTTTTGAAATTTGGTTATTTCTCTGATTTCTCATCGGAGTTCCTTCTGCAATAGGATCAGCTGATAGAAATATACCTGAAATTTCTAGAATAATGCAAGAAGATCGGATTCATGCAATCAATCGGTAGGACTAGAGTCCCTGTATATAACTTAGACAAGAGTCCGGACACAGCTATACTTCTGTCCTTTTCTGTTTTCAAAAAATGCATTGATGATTGAATAAAGGAATAAGACATATATATCGAGCACTGTCTTCTCAATTCCCCTAGTATCAATGATTGTCAGAAACCCTTTTGAGGGTTAGATTATTTGTCAAACCGTTCATAGCCGTAGGTAGAAGTGAGAAATAGGGCTATTCTAACTAAAAAAATTGTTCTAAAATTGTTCTATCCGTCATTCGGAACTAGAATAACTATTAGATTTTTGAATAATGAACAACAGGGTGTTCAAATTTCGAATCGATAATTTTCATAATCAATTCCTGAGATGGCTATTGCAAATTTTTGTCATCAGATATTTCTTCACTTCATTAGATATAAGAAAGATAATTTAAGTGTTCTACGTGGTATCACATATAGCCAAGAAAATATAGTTGTTTTTCGTTGGGATATAAAAAAATAGAAGATATATAATTGTTTCAATATAATTTTCTCCGATTCTCTCAATTTAATAACACTCATCAGAAATAAAAGTGACAAAATCAAAACAACAATATATTCGATAGTGAGTGCTTTATTAATTGTGTTTTCTACCTCTTCCTGCAGTCTACATTCACCTGTACATTTCGAATTTGATCTGAATTGATAACACCGTGGACTGATGATATAGCACATTGCAGTTTCCCTAAATCTTCTAGTTTTGATTCGAGTTTTGATTTCAAACTTTCAATTTCTTTCCGCATCATCTCATTCTCATTTTCTTTCTCTGTGAACGTATCATTCAGTAATTCCAATACGATGACGACGGGACTCTTTTTTTGAACGTCTCTATTTCATAAATTGACGGCACAGCAGACATTTTCAATTTGAAATCCATCAGCTTGAAAAAATCTCTATCAAAATGGGCCTGAAATTCATCCTTTTTGTACTGTTTTCACAAGTCAATTTGAATATTTACCTCACATATTTCGGATTTCTTGAAATTAATTTTCCATTCTGGACGTTTCATTGCATTCTTCCATGACATTGTCTTTGAAGGATCATTCGGAGAATTGAATAACTTGAATCTCTTTTCTAATGAATTATCGCAATAATGTACGCAGCAGGACATTGAAATAATTTGAAATGGTAAATTTTGGCGGTCGTAAAATTTTAAAGTGACAGTGACAGGCATTCGGAATAATTAAAAAAAGCGGGCGGGACGACTATGGTGTTTCGTCACATTGTCAGGTGGGCAAACCAAATGGAACAAAATATTAAAAACCCCAACGGCTGTCATTTTTGTGTCCGGACTCGTAGGGTCTGACATGCTGACGATCGTGTGTGTTGTAGACATTTTCAATCTATTAACAGCATTAGCTTGTATTGCAGAAGTGGCAGAAGGCAGAAGGAATTTTAATAAGGAATGACAACATTTCATAATGCTAACTATGTGAGATTACTATTTACCTGAAAAATCATATTCCCTAGTCTCTTGCTGCATTTTTTGTGCATTGTACAACAGCACAATGCGAAGGCATGCATGAATTAATGAATAACGCAAGAAACACGATTCGTATGCCAAAATATTGTGAAAAACTATTTCAACCTTTTGATTTCTCTGTAACCAAATAAAAAAGTGAGGTTGTGTTTCAATATTTCACAGAAGAATGAGGTTGTGTTTCAATAATTCACAGAAGAATGAGGTTGTGTTTCAATATTTTGCCTCCAGGGTCGGTCTTCGTGCACGCGACCTATAGGTCGCGTGCAAGAACTGTCAGATGACCGACCCTGGAGGCAAAACATATTTGTTTACAAGTGATCGAAATAGTTTTCCACAATTATTTTGGCATATGAATCGTATTTTTCCGCTATTCATCAATTCGCTAATGCCATCACACTGTGCTATTGTAAAATGCACAAAAACTGCAGCGGAAGATGAAGAAATACGGATGGTACATTATGATTCAAAAGTAAGTACCTACTATAGTCACTCACATAGTTTTCATTTTTGAAATTTGGGTATTTCTCTGATTTCTCATCGGAATTCCTTCTGCAATATGATCAGCTAATAGAAATATACCTGAAATTTCTAGAATAATGCAAGAAGATTGGATTCATGCAATCAATCGGTAGGACTGGTCTGACATGCTGATGATCGTCTGTGTTGTAGACATTTTCAATCTATTAGCAGCATTAGCTTGTATTGCAGAAGTGGCAGAAGGCAGAAGGAATTTTAATAAGGAATGACAACATTTCATAATGCTAACTATGTGAGATTACTATTCACCTGAAAAATCATATTCCCTAGTCTCTTGCTGCATTTTTTGTGCATTGTACAACAGCACAATGCGAAGGCATGCTTGAATTAATGAATAACGCAAGAAACACGATTCGTATGCCAAAATATTGTGAAAAACTATTTCAACCTTTTGATTCCTCTGTAACCAAATAAAAAAGTGAGGTTGTGTTTCAATAATTCACAGAAGAATGAGGTTGTGTTTCAATATTTTGCCTCCAGGGTCGGTCTTCGTGCACGCGACCTATACTATGAGGTAACCTTATAGAAGTTAATAGACCTTGCCACAGATCGATAAAGATAATGACATATTAACAATTATGGCCGTGTCGGGCTGGACACCTGCTGTCAAATATGAGAAGATAGAAGAAAAAGACAAGATGAAAGTCTAGAGACTTCTTATTCAGAGGTCACAAATGGCTAAAGACGTGGATGTTTAGATTCATAAGAAAAGAACAGTCTGAACATTGTGACATTGATGTTCTTCTTACCTTTTTCGTCCATATTTCCATCGTGATTTGAACTAAAAGGTAGTTAGCCAGTAGCATAACATTTTCAAAAATGATTATTTCATTATATGATATACTACTTATTAATATTATTAATAATTTTTGTCAGATCAACGTTCAATGTTCAATTATCATGACAAACTTGAACTTGATATGAATGAACTGAAGAAAAAGTCATCCTCTTTTAAATCGGCAAGGTGAGATCTGAGATGTCAATTCTTGACTTCTTGAGTAAACAAAACAAGTCTCATCTTCGTCTAGAATGGATGTTTATATTGGCTGGAAAAAGAAAAATGTAGAAATTTCATTGCGGAAATAAAATATCCCATTATAAAACCAGAATAATGGTTAATGAAACGATTGACGTAAATAAAGACGATGATGTAAGAGACGTTTAATTAAATTTGTCAAAATTCTATAAATAGGTGATTTTTCCTGTGCCACAGTTCCACAGTTGATGAAAAATATGGCACTAAAATCCTGGAAGTGATCAATAGTCATCTTTCAGAGTGCCTGCGCGTTTGGCTTTTATGAAAATTGAATATAATTCTCAGGAAAGTCATGCCTATTATTCGAAAATGATTTGTTTTCGGTTTTATTTCAGTTCCTGAAATGAGTGCTCAGTGTAGTTGTAGTGAAAATATATTGAATACCCAACATGTACTACTTAAAAATAGTAGTTTATTTTTGAGCAAATGCAAGTGAATTTATCTTGGAGCTAGTCCTTCTCTTAATTAGAATTTAGAATTTAGTTGTAATTATGGATTCAACAACAATACCTGTTTTACTAGTCACAGCAAATGTTGGATCAATATTTGAAGATGTAAGTAGAATTATCTTTGGTTACTAGTTCATAATAGTTGTATGATTTTAGCCAACTGAAATGCTTAAAATGTGGACTGAAGAATTCCTTTCTACAGTATCAAAACTGGATCCTAAATTCATAGCTTTACATTGCCAAGAAGTAGGAGGAAAGAATTATGAACTCAGTATGAAACATGTAGAACATTTTGTCAAATTACTGATGGCAAGTAATGAATTACGCTTATTTGATAAAATCAGGGTATTCCTAGATGAAGATTACAGTTCTGCTGAACATTTCACAGTAAGATTAATCACAGCTAGTGACTCCCAAAGTGTTATTTAATCAATGTGGTATATTCCAGGCTTTGGGAAATTTATATTTTGTACACCATTCCTTAGAAAATATTTTGATATGGGATTTCAAAAATTCAGTTTTCCTTCCAGTGCAGGGTAAGGAAATTCACTCTGGCAACATTGAGGCTGTCATTACCAAAGAAAAAGCCAAGTTTCCACAAGACTTTTTTCCAGAAGTGAGTTATTTGTGTGTTGTATCTGGTAGGTATTATAACATGAACCCCTGATATAAAATCACTTTTGCAATTTCAGTGCAAATGGTCTAGGAAAGGATTCATGCGCACTAGATGGTCTTTGAATGGTAGTGTGGTTGACTTGGTGAATATCCATTTATTCCATGATGCTTCCAATTTCATTGCAATGGAAAAGTATCCTTCTGTGTATTGCAAAAACAGAAGACGAGCTTTACAGCATACTCTGCAGAGATTCCACAATGACATCTATGGTAGGGCACCATATATTCTATTTGGAGACTTCAATTTTCGCCCTGATACTGATGGAGTTGTGAAGGTTAGAAATAGCTATTGACAATTAGTAATCACTCTTTGATAACAATTTATCTTGAAGAAATTGACTAGTGGACTGAAAACTACAAGGATTCAAAACAATAAGAATAATGAATATAGTAAAATCCAGTTTAGCACTGAGGATAGCCAATTGGTATTGACTGTTGGAAAGAAAGAATTCAACCATTTGGATCACCAGACAGTTTTCTTGAATGGGATGGAATGGGTGAGTCTAATATATTTGAATTGAATCAATAATTGAAATTCCCAAACATGTATTAATCACTGGGATTATGTTGTAGAATATTTAAATCAAACAAATAAAATGTGGTACTTTATGTTCAGGAGCCAACTGAAAATTGTACCTATGTGAAATAAACTCAATCTGAATATTCTTCTCTCAAACAATAATCAATTTTTTTTTTCAATTAATAATCTGAGCCAAAATGACAAAACTTTAATTTTTTCAAAAGGTCAGTTGGCATAACATGCATTTTATGATGAATGGCATATGGTCAAAATACTATGTAAAATTATAATGCTGTATTTTTATGATGAATCACCTTAACATGTTATAGTAGTTCAGATCAGTGACAGTGAATCATTGTACTGTTTTGTTATCTGCATTGTGATAACAATATAATAATAATACTTCTTTATCTACAGCTGTGTTTCCTGTAAGGGTTTTCAGGAAATTAGTGTCAAAGATTTTTTAGGAAGAACATGAAATACTACCATTATCACATAGATAATACCTAGTGTCACAATATGAGTAACAACCCATAGAAAGAAATGTTGTTTTGTTTTGTATTCTGATGTTCCCTTCTTCAGAAATAAGACATGAAATTCCAATATTACAATATATTATTCAAAAATATATGATTCATTATTAGTATTCTTACTTCACCATTCTTTTTGAAATGCTACTTTAGGGTAAAAGTTCTTACAAAATTGTTTCTAATTATAATTGAGAGTAAAACACATTTTGCACTAATATTAATTATAACAATAAATAAATAAGATACTGAGGAATTTATCGAAATCACAGCAGTGTGGATATAGTTTAGAATACAGTTATTCTTGAGAACACTACATATAATCCAAAAAACGTTGGCTTTTACCCTTTTACTCTTTTACTTTTCTTGTAGTGGGATATGGCATTATAATCACTGTCAATAGTTGAGCATGGGACTCATGGGAGATTATCAACATATAAGCAAATTAATTATATTTGAATAGCCAAGTTGAAATTTGTGTCAAGTTTGCTACAATTGCCAGTCTATAATTGCCTCTATCACTGGCGGACATAAATTTGATTCTTTGAGGTAAAATGAAACAATTGTTATTATCCTAATTGGCGTGGAGAGTTTTTTCCTCATGAATCTGTCACCAGCATTAAGAGAACTGAAAGATATTTGATCATTTTAGCATATTTATTTCTGTCAGAAATCAATGAGATCCAATATTCTGTGGTATTAGCTAGGAAAGTAGTTGTTTTTTCTTATATATTTTGAAATTGTTTTCCATATTTCTTGAAACAGTATGTACACACAAATAATCTTCAGTAACAACCTTGATTATTTTTACTAACAATATGAACCATCCTTATTAGAGCAATGAAGCCAGAAATTGTATTCAGTATCTATGAGTGACAAGGTGAACAACTTTTTGTTGAGTAGCAAAGGGTAGAGATGAGAATATATTCAAATTTTGTTTTTAACGTCGCATCGGGGCCGGATTGAAATATTTCCATTTTAAAGTCTTCAGAATATCAATGTTAATTATTTTCCTTCAGATTCAGAAAGAAGGATATACCCATATAGTTCAGCAACTTGCTCCCCTGGTGAATAATATTTTTGGCTTGTTAGTGTAGACATTGCCAATTTAAGGGTAGAGCTAGTTAGTAGGCTATAGGTAGGTATGATATTATCTATTCATTGGAAAAAACTTAGTTTCCTATACCGTAGAGATACATGAACTAGGACCAAGCTGTTCATTTTTTATTCCTAACCTAACAATTTTTCATGTTGTTAGTTTGTAAATGAAAATTTCTCATTAATTGAAAATCGTGGTTGAAACATATCAAGTATGAAAATCATCTACCCACCTATACTCAAATGAGTACAAAGATCGTTAACTGGCAAGTATCCTCAGAGCCCTCATGTTCAGATCATAGGCATAATATACGATTTGATATGAGGAGAGGACACCCACCAATAGTACAATTTCCTGATCCTAAGTGCACAGACTGGAATGGGTACTGTGAATCTCTCCAGAAGCACAAACACAGAATGAACGTGTGGCAACCACCATTTTAACGCCTTTACCAACTCAGAACATATCGATTTCAGACAAATCTCACCTAATTCAACCATAGACTTTGTAAAAACGATGTGGATTGTACAATGAACTGTAACCTCTAGGGGTGAGCTCTTACACTGGGGGACGAAAAACCGAGAGCCCAAAGATACACAAGGGATCTGAAAGCTAGCCTATGCAGTCTCATAGAGAAGGCGGGCCTAGCCAAAGCACACTAAACGATTTTGAGGACAATAGGATCTGAAAAGATCGTAGTCTGGAGGCAAATAGCCCAAAGGCCCCATTCTAATGTCATCTTATCTTTCCTAAGCTCAAGTCGTTCGACAAGGAGGTGGATGGCTTCGAAGACACTCTCACTGAGTACCCCGTTACCTTCTGCCTCTCCTACCCCTTTTTGCATAAAAACATCTAAAAACAGACTCCGAATATATTCTGCATTACCGATCTCTGCCCTTCGCTACTCAACAAAAAGTAGTTAGTTAGATCATCTAACTAATACCATCCAGTGACTCTACTATAAAGTAGGTCGTTTGACGGGTTATGTAGACTATTATTAGGGTTATGGGGATCAGCCGAGGTTGTTAAAAAATAAGGCCTGGTAAGTCTATCAAATTCTATCTCCAGAAAAACCTGTCAGAATTTACAACAAATCATAACATGTCCCCTTATAGAAAAAAACCGAGTGGACGGTGTTCGTGTTGCATATAGTCCATAATGACGATCGAGTCGTCTCCAGAGTACCCCTTTTCCGATGATTAACAATCTCGAAATCCCTGCTTGCAGACTGTCGGGGGCGCGTACTATCCTTCCTGAGCGAGAGGATTGTGTGCGTCCTATCTTGATTGGTTCCTGAATAGGCATTAAAGTATCTTGCCTGATCTCCGGGCGACTCATCGACAATAACTTATCACCATTGACATGGCGTGTGGTCATGCTTGACGGTGGTCGAGTTTGTAACTGTCCCAAGCGCAGCAGTTTCGTCAACCTGTCACATTTTCAAATCTGGTTTTCTGCAGTTGATGTGCGCTGGATGTCCATATTCGATCAGTGGCACAGTATACACCAACAGCAAACGTTCTGACACTAAGTGAAATTACTGTTTTCCATATACTGTGTCATTGGTCTGATCATTGACACAGTATACACCCTTACGGGTATTGATTCGTAGATGTTTGCTGCTGTTATGATATCGACCTTGGTATTTGTATGTTAGAGCTCTGAAATATTTTGCTCTGGCTATTGCTTTTCTTTTCATCAGTGCAGTAAGGGATTGAAGTTAATTTTTAAGCCATAGTCTAGACTAGATTAATTCCAAGATATTTGAATGAGGTACTCGGCCATATTGTCAGTATGAATTGTTCTAAAATTGTTCTATCCGTCATTCGGTTGCCCCTATACGAGCAACCCTCAGAAGTCTTCGAGAGTCTTGTGCGAGCAAGGAATGACGGGGGCCTCACCTTTTAACGTGTGATCCCAAACACTTCCTTGGGCCACCAAGCGAATACGGATTAGAATAGTGACACTCTGTCCGCACGGCTTCCTGGCCCCCAATTGATGGCATGCAATCCGCAGCGGCCGAAAGGGCTATAAAGGGTTACGAAAAAGTGAAGGAAATTGTATGCCGATGTGAAGAATTTAAGTTTCAGTAACAAAAACACTCCGGAAAAATTGGCATGCATAAAAAGAACGTCATCTGTCACCATCTCCTGGTCTGTACTGTTAGTGTTGTCTTCGAGAGTCTTGTGCGAGCAAGGAATGACGGGGGCCTCACCTTTTAACGTGTGATCCCAAACACTTCCTTGGGCCACCAAGCGAATGCGGATTAGAATATTGACACTCTGTCCGCACGGCTACCTGGCCCCCAATTGATGGCATGCAATCCGCAGCGGCCGAAAGGGCTATAAAGGGTGACGAAAAAGTGAAGGAAATTGTATGCCGATGTGAAGAATTTGAGTTTCAGTAACAAAAACACTCCGGAAAAATTGGCATTCATAAAAAGAACGTCATCTGTCACCATCTCCTGGTCTGTATTGTTAGTATAAATAATCAAGGATATTTTCTGTTTCCCGCAGCTAAAGTCGTTCGACAAGGAGCTGGAGGCTTTCGAAGACACCCTCACCGAGTACCCCGTGACCTTCTGCCCGTCCTACCCGTTCGAAGAGAAGGTCTCGCACCCGACCAGCTACATGCCGACGAGGTGCCCCGGCTGGTGCGACAGGGTGCTGCTCAGCAAGCAGGCCGAGCAGCTGGTAGCGGAGGACCGCAAGGTGGACTACGGCTTGATGGGGGTCGGCGCGTGTATGGGGGACCACAAGGTGAGTCTTTGGTCCTTGTGCGGGGGAAAAATAAATAATAGTAAATTGCAAATAGAGAGAAACTCAAAGTCATTACCACAATAGTTAGTAGTCATAAAATGAACGAAAATAAGGAGAGAAAAACAACTCCTTTCCTGGCTATATGCCACGAAGAACATTGGATTACTCCTTCCGAAATCTATGCAATAAATGGGAATAGGAAGGAAACACTAAAGGGCGCCGTACATTATGCTATTTCTCGGCAAGTTTGAGGCAATGCAATTATCTCGCAATTTTCTCAATTTATTATTAGTCGCCGTACATTGACATATTTCTGTCATGATTTCTTGTTCATATTCACTATTTTCAGGTTTTTTGAGCCTTCAATGTACTTTTTGAGGTTATTTGGTGTTTCAGGCCACGTTATGGAGAAAATTTATATTTTATCAAGATGCTACGATGAATATTACTTGAAATTTTACTAAACTTGCCTTGAAATTGCAGGAAAAATAGGACTGGTTCTATTACGAAACTTGCCGTGAAATATCATAGACGCATGCGCATTGTTCGATTCAAAATTGCATTGCATCGAACTTGCTGGTAAATAGCATAATGTACGGCGCCCTTTAGACTGTTTCTGTAATAATACAGGGTGCAGTAAATTCTGAATACAAATTCTCATTCAGAAAATGGATGAAAAACTGGCTCCTGTCATACGGACTTTAGTGGTCTGTGTATCTTGTGACTTCCAATGTGGTGACTGGGGTTCAATCCTTGCGAGGAGTCAATTTTTTTCTCACTCAATTTTTCAAAAATATACTTTTTAGGAAAAAGATTGATTTAGGACAAGTTAGGTTGAAAGCACTTTCCTTATTCATGCAGAAGAGATATTTTCCTCCTTAAAATTATCTTATGTCTTATTAATTTTTCAAAAATATACCTTTTGGGCAAAAGGTCGAAAGCACTTTCCTTTTTCATGCAGAAAAGTTATTTATCTTCCTCATATTACCTTATAAGTCTTATAAACACGAATGACCTTCTGATAACCTTGAGGTTTGAAAGATTCGCTGGTATAGCTAGACGCTTGTGTGTCCTTCAACTACCTGTCAAATGACGTAATTTTGGAATGACTAATATGGTGATGTTTTTTCAAACATGTAAAAATCTTGGTTGCCATTGCTGTTGATTTTTGTGATGGACGATATAAATATGTAAGCAGGTATGTTCAGTTTGGCACCTAAGGCAAAAATAACAATAAAAATTTGCCAGAAAAATGTTTCTCATCATTCCAGCTACAAAAAAATAGTACTTGCAGTGAATCTGGAGTTCACTGGACAAATACTACATAACCTGTTTCGCTGTGAGATTCATTTCAATGTGGGTTTATTGAATTCCCAACCCATCTGCTTTTTGATATATTGCGACACTCAGGAAGTCTAGTTTTGTAGTAAAAAAAAACAATGACCATGTCCATATTTTACAAAACATGAAACTTGTTTATGGATACCAAGTACAATAAATAATAGAATGATCTGAACATTATTTGGTGACTGGTGAGAATATGGTGAAGTTAGAAGTTTGTTTTCTTATTGTTATATTTCCACGTCATCAAGAGCTACTGTGTTTGAAAGGGTCGATTTTCATTATTGAACAAAAAATATTTGTGATGATTTAAAATCCTGAATGATTGCATAAAATGCGACATAATTATGAATAGGTTTTTATTAATGTTGAAAAACATCCATTTCTCACTAATTTTTGTTCTCATCTTCTATTTGTGGTATGCAGCCAGTTTTTCTGAACTTCCACATGACAGTTTCTGAAATATAAGGTACCTATTGTGTGATTTTTTAGTAGTTAGATATTGACGAATTATTTCATGTAGTTCTCGCTAGCATATCATCATCATGTTGGCATTGACACATTATTATTATAGTGGAGTATCGAGTATACAGAAGGCTAAAATATTGTGTTCTGGTATTATTTTGTAGAAAACAGAGTGGGTGCATTATTTTGATTGATAGGTGCATTAGTTTTTTTTTTCACTTTCTGAAAATGTTTCTTATGATATTTTGGACAAGTTTGAGATCATCAGAGAAATGCAGAATTACTTGTTATGGTTTTTATAATTTCATATCCTAAACTCTTTATACTCACAGGGGATGCACTTTGGAACATAGGTATGTTGACTTGCACTGTTTAACTTGAAATAAACAAATTAATTGGATCCGGAGTTGTTCGTCATTTTGACCTTGTATGATCGTGTAGGTATGTCCTTAAAATATATAAAAATGAATCACCCTATACACCGGGTGGCAACGAGAACAGAATCGCCCCTGTAATTCTTAAGTGATTCAAGATAACAATTTGACCTACTCAAATGTGATTTAAATCTGTTGATGCCATTATGGTATTATATAAATATCCCAATAGAGTAACATAATAACATAGCGTCAAGACAATCTCAATATTTTAGATTTGTCGACATTTTCGAAGAGCTTTTTGAGTACATAATATGGAAAATCGGTCAACGGATGGTCAACGGGTTCAAAATTCGGAGGGTGTTGCGAGTTGAAATATTACGGCCTTAGAAGTGATTTTTTTTTAAGCGTTACAGAGGTGGCCCGGTTTTTGTGTCCACCCGGTATTTTGTCCTAGACAAACAATCACCCTATATTCCACCCCCTGATTTTTCAGCCGGTATACCTGAGGCTGGACCTGAAGCAGAACGCAGGTACCCTAGTTTGTTGTGATCACGCACCTTTCGCTTGCTTGCCTGAAAAATGCCAGTGTTGCCACACGTTCGCTTCCGTCGAAATAAACGTCATAGACATGAGCGACTGCAAAACCAACTTCTCGGACGCATCACCCATCGATGCGAAACTGTTGCACGAACCCATAACCAGGGAGATGCTAACGCACGACCCTTACACCCCTGAAAGCGTAGATTCGCACTTGCACTCGCCCGTTCCCGAGTTGACCCGCGCCCCAGGGCAGGAAAAAGAAGAAGAAGAAGAGGAGGCGCGAAGGGGCTCGGTGTCGCCTGCGCAGCTCAAAAGCCGGCTAGAGGGTGTGTTGCGCGAGCTTGACCCACCCAAAGCGATGAAACGGTCCACGTCGGAGAAGGTGGTCTTGGCGGGGTCTGAGGGCGGCTTTTTCAGGGACAGGGCGTTGTCCGAGGTGCCCAAGGGCGTCCACGCGAAGCTTATCTCGACCGACAGCGTGGGCTCATTGCACAGGTTGCAGAGCCACCACAGCTCATCTGACGAAGACTGGTTCGAGTTTGAGGAGTCTGAAACAAAATGCATCGACTGTTCGCAGGAGATTGTCAAGGAGGGTGTGACGGATGTTGCTGTTTATAAGGGGAAGGTGGAGAAAAAGAAGAATAAGAGGAAGAAAAAGCACTGTAGGCTTTGCGATGAGTTGAAGTGTTGCAGTTGCGCTATTGTATAGTAAGATTCTCACTCGCACCTCTAGTGACAGAATCTGAAGCATTCTGAGAACGACACTTTTGTCAGCTGTCGAGCGAGAATTTGGTGCTACTTTTTATTCCGTCTCACTACAAGCAATGACGTAGTATGACTGTTGGCAGTTGTCAAAAAATGGAATTAGATTGACGAAAAATGAAACTGTTTCAAAGTGGAAGATAGTAAATTTAGTAGAGATTTTTATCGTAAGGTTCACGAGTTTATGATTCTTTCAAGTAAGACCGGTTTCATATCTTCATTCCCAGATAAAATTAATTCTATGGATCTCAGAGAGATTTCTCCAAGCACCACAATCACTGCACCAAATATGCGTTGCTTCATTTAATTCATTTTCTTGATTTTTGAATCTAGTATTATGATATTGAAATTATTCGGAGCCCGAATATATAAATATGTCCATTTTCTCATGCGAGGTCATGACATTCCGCGTTTTATTTGTAAGCGTCATTCTGTTCCCGCCGCCGTTACCAGAAATAAACAAATAAAACACAAATATGTTTTGCGATGTAACTTTCATTAGTTGTGTCAATGGAGCACTGTTAGTGACGTCATATGACGTAAAATTGTCGGCTATTGATCAGCTGATGGGGAGACAAGCATAAACATTTTCCGTAAGGCTACATGCAACTTTCTTGCACATTTCCCGGTATAATACAATACCTGGCGCATTTATTTATTGACATGTTTATTAATTCATGCATTGTGAATACTGTGAGAAAAGTGAATGAGTTCAATGAAGAGTTCTAATTGGTTTATTTGTCCATTTAAAATTATTGGAATCACTTGAAGTTTAGTGATTATACACTCAGTTTACAACAACGTATACACATTTTTCTCCCAGAGCAACAAAATCACCAAAGGTTCAGAGAGCATAATATCATAATTCACACAAAGCTATGTTTGTAACTATTATTGACATCATATAGGTTGATGGATTGATGATGAATCAATTTCTGACTGAAATTAGCAATAGGTATAGCAAATAGCTCTGTGTATTTAGCACTTTGCCAAGTTAGTTTTAATACCTTTCTGATGATGGTCAACTGGATAGAATTTGCCTGTAACACCTTTACTTCAACCAACACTGTTGCTGGATATAGCTTAGCGGCTCATTTGGAATGCAACTTTTATTTCTTTATTTTTTCAAATTATTCATCTGAATTTGTAATCGTATAGGCCCATACCCAGATATAATATCTAATTTTTTATCAGAACCTACACCTAATAACGATGAATTGAAAGCTAATCAAGTTGTTAAGTGTTATTTTAAGTTTCGTACTAGGACAGTTTTCAAATTGTGCCACTAGACGCGCATTTGTAATCTTTACGTCGCCAATGAAACGGTCGACGTCAGAGAACGTGACCTTGGATCGGGAAACGACGTCTTTGAGGACAGGGCGATGTCTGATGTCCACGTCAATCTCATCTGCTCATCTTCTATGAGTTGGAAGAGTCTGAAACGAATTGCATTGATTATCCGCTGAAGATGGTCATGGAGGGTATAAGGAATGTTGCTGTTTATTGGGAGAACCAGAAGAAATTGATACAATACTGTAGCTTGGCAAAGATTTGAAGTGTTCCGCTACAGTATAGAAACTAGAAAAAGGTGGCAACTGAACCGCTCGCCTAAAGTGATCAAAGCACTGACAAACTATTATCTAGACCGCTAATGTCATAAGAAAAAAGCTATATGCCACTCACAAGATCGAACTGGAGAATATGAATCATCAGCATTTTTAGGCCCGTATTTTTAGTCGTTTTCTCAAGAACTCCTCAAGTATTCCTCATCTTCTGAGGATTCCTTGAGGACACCTCAGTACTTGACTTATTTTATAGATCACCCTTGAGTTACCCTTCTAAAGGTATACAGTTCGATCTCCTGAATAGATGAACTTTTGTCTTATGTCGGTGCATGGCTGAGGTTGCAGAGCCACCTCTGATGAAGACTGGTTCGAATTTGATGGGTCTGCTGTCTATAGGGACGAGCAGTCGAAGAAGAAAACGCACTGTAGGCTTGGCGAAGATTGGATGTGTTGCGCTATAGTGTGATTTGTGGTTGTTGTCGTAGTGATATGTTATTTTTTTGATTCTGTGACTGCTGTAGTATAAGTGTTTGCTTGCAGTTTTGGCACCGTAGTAGAGATTTCACGATAAGACAACGGAATAAGCGTCCAAAATGGGTAATGTTTGAAATTCAGTAATTTTTTATATTCAGGGTGTTAGTGAAAGGGTGCGACAAACTCAGGGGTGCTTCGTTGTATATTTTAGAAAATAAAGTTCATATAAACATGTGTCTTAACTTGCTCCGTTTTTGAGATACAGGATGTTGAAGTCGGAAGTATTCTTTGTTCTTCTTATGACCCCTTCTCTGTATGAGCTTTCATGGTGCCAAATTCAGTATGGTTGAACACTGAAAAAGTATGAAAATTTTGAAATGATCCTTATTGAGGATATTTATTATTCTCAATGGGTGTCTTGAGAGCACCTACATCAAAATTTTGAGTCAACTTGAATTTTTAATGTTACCTCAAAGTTATTATTTCAATTGTTCAATCTTATAAAAATATGCAACTCAGAAAATCCAGTGTCGTACAATGATATTCACCATAAATATCGATAAATTAACCCACTGTGACAACACTGGAAATATTATTTTGTTACTATTAACAAAACCACCAAGTTTCATTCAAATTGATTAAAATTAGGGCACGTCGGCACGTGTTTGTATGAACTGTATTTCCTAAAATATCACAAAGAATCATCCCCTGATGTTTGTCGCACTTATTCACTTATATCCTGTATAATACAATCCAGTTCCACAACTTGTATGGAAAGTGTGTAGAAGAATATACTTAGGTATATTGATATGTAATTCCAACTGTTCCATTCTTTTTTAAAGACAGGTGACTATCAGTTGAATTTCTCTTCTAGGTTTTCTAATTGTGAAATTTTGAACGCAGTGACATTTTGGGTCAAATCGGACGATTTGTTCTTCCTTGAAGTACATTGAAATGATACTAACGTTTTCATTTATAGATAGAAGGAAAGGAAATCTCAATAGTTTATGAAAAAGTAATGATAACCCTGTTTGAAAATAGGTACCATTATCTTATCGTGAAAGAATCGACGTTTTCTTTTCGTTTTTTTTTTCTGTAGAGTTGTTGCACTATACATTTTATTATGACAAATTAAAATTTCAATATTTTATTCGGCTCAGGATTGAATACGACTGAGAGCGACAGTGTGAAGCAAATTGAAGATGCCATGCAACATTCGACTGTGACGCGATACATTTACATACAAAATATCGATAACCCAGTGAAAATTTTTAGGGAAACCGCAGTGTAACCTGTAGCGGCCAGTATCTATATACTCTACTCTTTTAACCCTCGGACGGGCGCGCCTCAAATGAAAACATGGACGGGCGCGCGGCACACTGAGTGCTCCAGTTGTATATATTGTGAACTATTGATATGTTGAACTACTTTTATGTTTTTTGTTCCATATTCAAATTAAAATAACGTTGAAAATGAAAAATGGAACGAATTAGGTCCAACATTTAATGGGGTTATATATAAAAAAATTAGTCAGTATCCTCGTTAGGTGATTCGGTTTGTCTGAGACATTTTGGGTAACTAGTTTCAACAATAGAAGGAGCCATGCACCCAAAAGCCTAACATATATCGCATCTTACAGTAGTGTTCTTATTTCTGGATCTACCACACGTGACACAACGCCATTTTCTCTTCAGGCCAGGTTCTGATTCAATTGCAACTTCTTCGTTTTTGCGTGGCAGAATTATTCGGTATATACTGGATAAAGCTGCAACGACCCCGTAAGGCTCATAGTTTTTCATCTATCGTTACATATGACCCAAGGGAATAAATTTTTTTACAATTTGTAGCTAATTTTTCAAAAATTGTTCTGATTGCAGCCAATTTGTCAGTTTGCTTTCGATGTTCCCTGCTGTCACGATCATCGAATCCGAATGCAACGTAACAAGAATAGAAATCTTTCATAGCACAAAACTGGCCTTGTGATTCCAAATCCACTCTCAGGGTTCCACATATCTTCAAAATTGCAATGATTGTTTCTTTTAGCGCCTATGAAATACGATAATCCAAGTAGGGCTGAAATCCCATTCCTTGTAGTATTTCTAGCATCACGAGCTCTCTGGTATTTCAATGTTGCTCTTTCGATATCTATGTAGAGATTGGTGAACTCCACAATTTCCTCAATCATGAATGAGTCAAGAATCAATTCCAATGCAAAAATTTCGGATGAGATTCCTCTGACGACTTGTTTTGGTCCGGGAGGAACTTTCAACAAATTTTTGTTTTTCACTTTGGAAATGGTTGACACATTCGTTTTGTACCATTTGGTGGCTTTGTCTTCGGCCAAAACAAAATTAGTATCTCTAGCTATTGCATCCTCCGTTTCTGATTCCAAATTCTAATTCTCCGTGCAATATTGTTCAGAATACGAATCATGATCACTATGAGCCACAATTTCCTCATCTTGAAATACGTCTTCATCTTCAATAGGTAGTTCATCGCCTGAAGATTTTCCTAAGATATCGATTTCTTCTCACAGTTCTTCATCTGTTGAGTATTTTCTGGCCCTACAATAATGAAAGATAAAATAATAATATGATTCATAATGCTATAATATTATATTATACAACAGAAAAATCACAGATATAACATCGGTATAACAAGAACAATTTATGAATATATAAATAAAAGTACTCACATGACCAAGCGCGCGGTGCACTCAGTGCGCCAATTCGAGCAGATATGAGAAAATGAGATCGGAAACACACACAAGCTCTAGTAAAGTGTACACAACCATCTCGATCTGAGCACAATCACCTATTACTGGAATACCTGGAGCGTTGGCGATGTCAAAAAATTATATACAGTTTGGCAGGCAGAAACGCCCCGCTGGCGCACTCCGTCCGCCAGCGCGCCCGCTCAAGGGTTAATTCCATATTTTGTAAACATATGTGCACTGATATCTATAATTCAAATTATGGATTCGGAATTTGGAATTTGTGCACTGATAACTCATTCAAATTGTGACTTCGATATTTATTGTGAAGGAGAAAATATATGGGAAACATAATAAACCCCTCACAGATTAGTTTGAGAGAGCCTAACAATGTTTAAGGTTACATCATCATCAATTTTCATCGTAAAAGTAAAAAAATATATATATACAGATTGATTCGTTGGTTTACTTAGAAAAGTTTATTATTTTGAGGCTGAATATTTATTTGTGATGAGATATATTTCACAGTTGAATACTGTCTCTAGGTTAATATTTCTAATGATTATAGAAACGAGGAAAGAAAGTTGAAAAAAAGAAATAATGCCATTTTATTTATAATGTCATCTCCTCAGAGAAAAGTTCGGAGAAAAAATTACTCATTTTCTGTTACTCCGCCATATTTTGAAAATGCAATATTTTCATAGATTAATATTCAGGTTCAAAAACATTTTCTAATTCAAGCAATTCTATCTT
Organism: Phaedon cochleariae; assembly: GCA_918026855.4. NCBI lineage: Eukaryota > Metazoa > Arthropoda > Insecta > Coleoptera > Chrysomelidae > Phaedon > Phaedon cochleariae. Next base: position 61,434,922 of record OU896708.1, read on the forward strand.
ACGATATTCTACTGATGAGAAAGATGAAAAAAAGATTTTAAATGATTTTTATATTAGTGGAAATGTTTTATTATTTCTACTTATATAGCCATTATTTTGCACCTTTTAAAATAAAGATTTGAACTAAATGTATTAACTGATTCCAAATTGGCATAGTCTACAGGGTGGGCTACCAGTAACGCCTCGGTCTCTAGAAGGCTAACCACTTATCTAACATAGGCTACCATTTCAAATTATTTCGAAACATACAGGGTGTCCCCAAAAACCATAAAACACTGAAGTTAAACTTTTTTCTATCGAACACCCTATATATTATTTCATTTTGAGATTCTCCCCGATGAGCTGATTTCAACGACCCATCATACTTGGGGTCTAGCAGTTATAATTACTGAAATATAGGGTGTGAAAAATCGAGATTTTCCAAGTTCAAGAATTTTTTGTGTCGAAACTATTCATAATTGGTCAAAACGGCTTACATGTCCCTATCTCAAATTTTGATTAACTATCTACTGATATTTAATTGGGACATATACCATATACCGGGTGATCAAGATTCTGAATTCTGCACCACCCTGTATTTGTTTCAATTAAATGTCAGTAGATAGTTGATCAAAAGTTGAGATAGGGACATGTGAGCCGTTTTGACCAATTATGAATGGTTTAGACACAAAAAATTCTTGAACTTGGAAAATCTCGATTTCTCACACCCTATATTTCAGTAATTATAACTGCTAGACCCCAAGTATGATGGATTGTTGAAATCAGCTCACCAGGGAGAATCTCAAAATGAAATAATATATAGGGTGTTCGATTGAAAAAAGTTCAACTTCAGTGTTGTATGATTTTTGGGGACATCCTGTATGTTTCAAAATAATTTCAAATGGTAGCCTATGTTGACATGCAACTTCCTAGAGAGGAAGAATTCCAAGAAGATAAGTGGTTAGCCTTCTAGAGACCGAGGCGTTACTGGTGGCCCACCCTGTATATATTTTTACTTTCATGAAAATGTGTTGAAATCAGTTTTGCATTTCACAATTATTTTCATAAATACTGAAAAAATGTTTCACCACTTGTACTCTTACTTTTTACTCCTTATAATCAAGGTATGTATTTGGGACTTACTGTACTTCTTATTTCCTGTCATGCTTTCTCTAGTGATATGAGCTAATTTTTTTCCAAAGTTCAGGTACAATCGCCGAAATTTTAATTTTTGCTACAAATCCACATCACTAAGTATCTCAAAGAGTTTTTAGAATGCTATTTTTATACCGTGTTTGTTTGTTTAGAGAAACGTCTACTTAATTTGAATACCCATTAATATTTTTTTCAAGATCTGATCACGAAAATATTTGATATTTGGATGTGGCATCCAAAAACGTGAATTGAAGATATTTTTTTCGAAAAGACAATGTAGATTCATACAATACCCGGATAATATTTATATTTATACTAATACCATTGATAATGACTTAGTTTTCATTTCATGAAGATGGGCATTTTGTGAATTTACTACTCATTTCTTATCTCCTAAGGTACAAATGTTTTTTGACTGAATAATTTGCTTGCATTTTGACATCATCTTGTATAGTTTCAAAATTGTCTTTGGCTGTGTCTACTTTCAAAACAAAATGGTCTTGCCAGAAGTAAATATTTATTTGAAGTTGAAATTAGGACAAGGTGATCATTTAAAATTTACAGTTTTCTGTAATCCTAATATGTAACATGAAAACCCACACATATTTTAATTTGGTTTGTAACTGAAATTTGAAACGGTCACCCTGTGCAAACTGTTCCACTATATTTTGACAAAAGGTTGAAGGAAAACGTTGTTGACAGTTTTATGTAAGTATAATATTCTTCAGATTGGTACTAGTGAAGTGAAACATTATTGCCCTTGTAGGTCATTGCTCATCAATAATTTTGTTAATTTAAGACCGATTTGATAATTGGTGTGTGAATTCGAAGAATCTGACACAAATTTGAAATTTCAAGAAAATTCGCCAGCCATTCAAAGTATAATAGTATACAGAGTTACACATATAGTCCAATAAATAAAGGGAAAAAGTTAACATCAATTACGCACTATTTTCATCTTCCGGTTGGAAGTAGCTTTTGGTACCTCATTAAACTTGAGACAAAGTTTGACTGGAAAACGCGTGCGATGGCGGAGAAAATGGCCCCAAAAGACCAGAAAGATAGGTTTTCAGCCTATATCTCCTAAAATATGGCAGTTAGAGATTTTCGGTTCAGATAAAAATTGAAGTTCAGTTAATTTTCGACAAAAATGGTCCTTATCATTTTTCTCGAAAATTTGCCCGGTTTCGAGAAAAACGGCACGAAGCGCACCTCGAATAATGAGCTTCTGTGTTGTATGCCAAAGAGCACAGTCCGTGTATTTACACATCGGCGGGGGGACAAATTATTCAATAACTTTGTTGAAAATGCATATTTTCTCATTCAAAGTTTATGTGAAAGAGGAATTCTGCTTCTATCATACCCTGTGAATTGAGTCACGCTTGACTCTATTGGCCATATCGGAACATGGGTCAAACTTTCTGCTCCCGGTTAATTTTGACCTCGCCAGGAATTTGTTCCAATTTTTTTTGTATTGCACTAATTTACTCAAAATTCTCTTGATTATGGGTCCTCATAAGGTCCTTCGTCATCCCTGAAATTTATATACCCTAATTTTTTTTAATTTTCATTTAATCTTTATTTATTGAATCCCAATTTTTTGCTGTTTTTGGAGCGCGGGGAAATGTTGTGAACAACCATCAATTAAAAATTTATACATGATCCGATTAGTTTCTTTAATACATCATTTGAAAGCTAAGAAGATCTACTTTTCGATTGTGCAATTACTTCGTTAGACGAAGTCGTCCATTTTTCAATAAAATTAGAAAAAGCGGGGTCGAGGAAAAAACGCACTTTTTTTTCGGTGGTTTTTTTCTCCGTGCTATTTATTTCTAACATTTTAACACCTTAACTAGTGTAACGGGGGAATTCAAACCTTTCCATCGATGTATTTGAAATTGAAATTTATTGAATTGAAATCGCATTACATGGTGAAAATCAGATAACAAATATACATATACATACCCATATATTAGTTAGATATTATTAATTTCTTCCATATCCTAGACGCATGACCTAAGTGCTTGAGGCACTTGCTTTGTTCTGCATCTAGGATTGTCGAAATGGTATTGTGTGCCTACATGGTGTGAGTGGACATGGAAATTCGTATCTATCATACAATTGTACAGTCTTGTACTAGTTCACATTATTATCGAACCCTCACAAGATCCTGGAGGCTAACCTAAATGCTTGAAGCATTTGTTTTGTTCTGTCTTCAGGATTGTCAGGATTGCTGTAGTACTATGTGTGGTTTGAGAAAAGATATTTATAATAATAAGTGTAGGTCGGGAGTTAGAGGTTGAGAGCTGGATGGGTTATTTTTTTTTTCAAAATATTTTTATCAATGTAGTGTAGTGTGTGTAGTGTATATAAGTCATACCTTTGATATCCCGGGAAGAAACCAGTATATCTAAATGTACACGCTATAATTTATTACTTTCGTTCCTCCGTCGTTCGCCGCGTATGTGCTCTACGTGGCGCTCGGGTTGTCTGCTACAAACCATGCGGCCGCGCAGGTTATGATGATAGCAGCAGAATTCATCTTTCACATGAACTTTGAATCATGAGAAAATATGCATTTTTAACAAAGTTATTGAATAATTTGTGCCGTTTTTCTCGAAACCGGGCAAATTCTCGAGAAAAATGAGAAGGATCATTTTTGTAGAAAATTAACTGAACTTCAATTTTTATCTGAACCGAAAATCTCTAACTGCCATATTTTAGGAGATATTGGCTGAAAACCTATTTTTTTCTGTGACGGGAAAAAAGTTTGGCATTTCATCTCTGTTGGCAGGTTATAAAATGTCACTTTTCATAAATTACTTTTTTCCCGTGGGAAAAGAGTGAGTACTTCTTTCCCGGATATATATCACATATATATACTCTGTTAATGGCTTTTGTTGTGCTATAGTTCCGAAAAATGCGTCAATAATACCGTCTCCGAGAAAGAACTGCAAGTCCTTTTATCTTCCATTCGACTTCGCGATTTCGTATATTACTAAACAACTACTGAATTCGCAATTTTTCAGAATCAAATCACAGAATTGAACTGACAGAAGTGACATCAGATATTTGATTACTTCAAAATAATGATAAAGATGTCTATAAAACGCAGGTGTCCCTACTGTTAAAAACTTGAAATTTCACGTCGATAATTTTCAGATTTCGAAATAATGTAATATCTTCTCAATATTGATTCGTCCTTCCTTCTGTCACAGAAAAAAATAGTGTATTATACACGGGAAAAATATTAGATTTTAGCTCACGGTTTTTTGTCTCCCTCCGCTACGCGTCGGGAGACAACACAACCTGGAGCTAAAATCTACTACTTTTTTCCCTTGTATAATAAATAACTATTCCTGGTCTTTTGGGGCCATTTTCTCCGCCATCGCACGCGTTTTCCCGTCAAACTTTGTCTCATGTTTAATGAGGTACCAAAAGCTACTTCCAACCGGAAGATGAAAATAGTGCGTAATTAACGTTAACTTTGCCTTTTTTTCCTCCTTAATTTATTGGACTTATAATATAACGTGGATTTTTAATCTAACTTCACACAATCTATGTAGTGGTTACCCCCTTTAATTTCTAATTTCATTATCAAGTAAATTTCTATTCCTTACATTCTCACGTGTCAATTGTCACAGAAACTTCATGTTTATAGAAGATACATTAAAGGGTTTCGGTTTTAGAAAAAAGAGGAATTTTTGTATGTTGAAAACAAGTTTTGCCTGAAAATTAGAACTTTTCTCTGAAACCCTTGTATATTTCACATTAATAAAGTTATTTTTTCAAATCAAAATAAGAAATTTGAGTACCTCAATGTAGCTTGATAACAAAATAAGAATATACAGGGTGTCAAAACAAGATTTTGAGTAGATCGATAATTTTGACGGTGAGTGCAAAATGAATTGATTATGTTTTAACACCATTTTATGTCTCCATAATTTTTTCAATTCAATTCTCTTATCATTCGACCCATTCTCAAGAAGAGAATAATTATACTGAACTAACCCTACAGTTTTGATTCTAGCTCCCAATTAGAGTTTAGTCAAAATATAGTACATCAGTTTGTACTCCTTTGGTTAAACATATATTTATTATTTGAAGCCATTTTGTATGAAACAAAGGTGGATTCATGCAATTGCACACAATTATGCTGGATCTGAGGGGAGAAATGTGAACTTGATTAGAGGTTATATCTTATCTATTGGGTAAACATAAAGTGAGTTGTCTGAATCCAGCTCATGTTTTTCCATGTTATTTCAATGTATTTATAGATGTTTTATATTATTCTGTATGTTGAAAGTTGATGTTTTCCCTGATTATTGATATTCCTCGAGTATATATTATAATGTTAGATGTTTTGTGTATATGCGTGTGCTGTAAGATTTTAGTACTGATGTACTCAACATACTGGAAATGTACTTCCTTCTAAAAACCACAGAACCATAAAATAATGTACTAGTCAACTATACTTAAAAAGTCTTTATTTTTATTTACAAATCACATTTTATAATTTAAATCTGAAATATATAAAATTTTTGGAAATATTCAATGTGTATGTTTCTTACTTTTGAAAATACAGGGTGAGTCATTAGTGTGGCAAAGTGAGATAACGGCTTTACTGTTTGAGATAGATGAACAAAAATTTCAAAGATGATCTAGGATCATGAGCAGCACATTTCCAAATTATTTCGCTTTATACAAGGTGACTCAGAAATGCGTGGCGTATCAAAGTTATACTTTTTCTTATGGGACACCCTATATTTCATTGCATTTTCGCATTCTCCTTTGTGAGCTGATTTCATCAATGCATCACACTTGGGGTCTAGCAAGAATGATTACAGAGATAAAGGGTATTCAAAATTAAGATTTTTCAATTTTAGGATTTCTTTGCGTCGAAACTATTCATTATTGGTCAAAACGGCTTCCATGTCCCTATCATAACTCTTGATTTACTATCTACTGACATTTAATTGGAACAAATACAAGGGTGATCAGAATGCTGAATCTTGAACCACCCTGTTTGTTTCAATTAAATGTCAGTAGATAGTAAATCAAAAGTTGGAATAGGAACATGGAAGCCGTTTTGACCAATAATGAATAGTTTCGACGCTAAAGAATCCTAAAGTTGAAAAATCTCGATTTTGAACACCCTATATCTCTGTAATCATTCTAGCTAGACCCCAAGTGTGATGCATTGATGAAATCAGCTCACAAAGGAGAATGCGAAAATGCAATGAAATACAGGGTGTCCCTCATGAAAAAGTATAACTTTGATACGCCACGCATTTCTGAGTCACCCTTTATAAAGCAAAATAATTTGGAAATGTACTGCTCATGATCCTAGAACATCTCTGAAATTTTTGTCTATCTATCTCAAAGAGTAAAGCCGTTATTTCACTTTGCCACACTAATGACTCACCCTGTATAAATAATATTCCAACTGCTACCACTCTTTTCAATATAATAGCAGTTGACCTAATTTGCTGAAATATTCTTTGGCAGTCTAATATATTTCAGTCCTTCAAGTTATTTCAGATGCTCCTTTGAGAGTATACAAATGTATATACATACAGTGCCCAGGGAGGAGTTTTGAAAATGTACTGTCATGAGTAATGCAAAAACCACCAAAATTCCAGTTTTTCACAAAAAATAGAAATAATCGGTATGTAGAGTCCGACCACGATAACTTTGGGACAGCACGTGGTCGCGTATGCATTGAATATGCATATGCGTTGCGTCACATGCTGTCCCAAAGTTAACGTGGTCGGACTCTATCTCAAACATCATTGAAAAAAATTACTACAATTAAGAAATTGAGTACACCTCCGAAAAATAACAGCTACATGTACATGAGCTCTTGCCAAATGAGCCTAGGTCTGGGCAAAGATTAATCACACAATCATCCTGATCCTGTTGATGATTGAGTAGTCTATTTTTTTGCCCATAATTATGATCAAATTTTTGGTATAATGTGGACCAATCAACAATATTCTGATAAATTTTTCAGTTTATTTTTTGCTCAGGTCTCTGGATTTCAATCACATGTACTATGTGAGTAGTACACATAAAAAAAGCACAATACTGTTTTCAATAAATAGAAATTAGCCATACCATACAATTGTCATCTCTCTATTTAATCATTAAATACAATTATTAATCAACTTGGTAGGACCAACTTATTCCATATTGATTTATGTTCAAATATTTAGGAAAATGGCCATTTGTTTTGTAGCTGTTTTTCAGTATAATTAATTGAACAAATATGATCATAAGAAAATTCTTGGTGTTTTAGAATATCAGTTTCTTCATCAATATACAGGGTGTTTCAGTTTTTTGTAGCAGGACTTCAACAGCTTGAAGAAGACATTTTTATAAGATGAAAATCTCATACAAACATATATGCGTGGAAGCTTCGTTTCCGATTTACAGGGTGTCAAAGTTTCATATTTTTTATATGTTTTTTGAATTTTCTACTACAATTTTCGGAATAATTGATCGAAATTTAGTACACCTAATACACTTCAAAAACTCAATATTTGAGGCTATTGAGCGTTCTTGAATACCTACAGGGTGATAGACTATCAGGGGTCGTACCCAATTTAACCCTGAAGGAATTTTTTTGCGTGCCGTCTCTGCTTTCAATGACACATAGATTCACATTGTCTTTTCAATTTGGAAACTTTTTGCCCCTATGTAAATTTTTCGAAAACTGTATGGATCTCGAGATTCAATGCCAAAAATAAATTACTTGTAATAAAACCGTTATTTCTCAAACACTTATTTGACATTTCTCAAACATTTTATTGGAAAATAGAATGACAGAAAGCTTCCATACCAAATGAAATTCAGTTGCAAAATTAGATTGAATTTTTTGAACACCATTATAATCAAAACTAGAAAAAACAAAGAAAAAATGTTTTTATTTTGAAAAAACTTCTCTAACTGAATTGCAAAATCTGAAATTGTATTGTAGAAAATTCTAGGACACCCTGTATAACTGAAACTGGCTAAACTTTCGATATCAGGGACTGTGCGCTATACATCATTAGACTGTTGCTTCTGATGGTTGAGGTGTTGTGAGTTTTAATAATTTAATGTCATAAACGGCAATTCTAATTTTATCAGTACCCTTAGAAGTGGTTCGGACTCTACTTTTATTTATCTCGAAAACCATACAGTTTTCGAAAAACATACATAGGGGCAAAAAATTTCCAAATTGCAGAGACAATCTGATTCTATGTCCCATTGAAAGCAGAGGCGGCACGCAAAAAAGTTCTACAGGGTTAAATTGGGTATGACCCCTGAAAGTCTATCACCCTGTAGGTATTCAAAAACGCTCAATAGCCTCAAATATTGAGTTTTTGAAGTGTATTAGGTGTACCAAATTTCAATCAATTATTCCGAAAATTGTAGGAGAAAATTAAAAAAAAAAAAACATAAAAAATATCTGAAACTTTGACACCCTGTAAATCGGAAACGAAGCTCCCACGCATATATGTTTGTTAGAGATTTTCTTGAAAAAATGTCTTCTTCAGGCTGTTAAAGTCCTGCTACAAAAAACTGAAACACCCTGTATAATGAAGCAAATATACATTATCAGTCATAAGTAATGATGAATAATACAAAGAACTAGCTCACAATAAATATTCTATATATCCATCATGAAAATATTGTATTTTGGTTACTGACCTTATCACCACAAGTATCACATAATACAAAAAAAAACAAGAGTAAAAAGAAAGAACTGAAGATTTAACAAGTGTTGTGAAACAATAATGAAAACCCATTATAAACAATATCTATTGAGGTAAAACATGAGCATTCCAAGATTTATTTTCAAATCCAAACCTGAAGCAAAAAGAAACAACTCATCCAGTCATCCATTACCTCACACAAACACAATTTGAACAGACTTTTCAGTAGAATCTTTTTCTACTTTTTTCTTGCTGTTTCTGGTAAAACATAATGCCAATTACAATGCAAGCCACAATGGCAATACTTCCCAGCAGCATCAGCAAAAATATCTTGATACCTGAAAGGTTAGATGGCTTGGGATCTTCTACATGGTCCCTTGGTGCTTCAAAATATGATGCTGATGGCACTATGTGTGATCTGTCTTCTGCACCTTCATTCTGAAATTATGGAACAAATAGGCAGTTGGAAAATTTCATAATCCTCAAGCATTATGTTGTTTGTCAAGTGAATTAGGGGAAATATCATAAAATCTATCTCACCTCTTCAGGAAGGTCTAATTCAAACAACCTCACAGACATGATGTCATGGTTGTCTGAGAGGTCCCCAGTAGTAGCAGATATTCCAATGTGATAACCAGTAGGAAGTCTTACACCTTGAACTTTGAAACATTCCTTCCAAGCTGCTTTATTCTCAATATCAGTGGACACTAAAGAAAAAAATCAGTTTTTTTTTCTTTTATAACACAGACTTATACATATTATGTCCTGATATCTACCTGTCAGAGTATCCTTTTCATATCTGATTGATATGTGGGTATCATAATTCAAATTACGAAACTTTGCCTCACAACCAGCTAACTGGGTATGGGTGCCATCTCTATCATGATCATAGGACAGAGAACCATTATTTATCATAGCAGAGATATAGGGATGTTGATGCTACAAAACAATATTTGATAACATACATTTTGATTGTTAGTGTAGTAAGTTATGTACAAGTAGCCTTTTCAATATTTACATTGTGTGGTCCATTGTGGTTACTGTAAGTATCCAAGATGATAGCAAGTCCTTGGAAGAAGTCCACACTTCCAAACACAGGACCAGCTATTGAGTGGTTTTTGGCATACCAAATTGCAAAACCATCTCCAAACAAGTCTTTTCCTTTTCCATGAACTTTGAAATGGACTTGCAAATCCCAGTTGTGACTTGATACTGGCTAAAAATATTAATCATCATAATTCATGGTTTTTTAATGCACAACAATGATTATCAAACCAATGTATTCCAGATAGCCCCACTTCTACTTTGAGTATCATCAACCAATCTAATATAGTTAGGGGTGACTATTGTATTCCCAGTAAATTGCCAGAAAGGAATATCAAGGCCGGAACCTTTAGATAGAATATAGAAATATCAATATGAAAATTTTTCGCTCATGAATTATTAAGTATACTTACCATAATAGGGCTTCACTAGAGAATGCTCTCTTTTCATGAAATCTTTAGTATTCCATTGTGCTTCAACGACAATACATAAAAGCGAAATTATGGCAATGAGAATACATTTTTCAAAAAGCATTTTCCTTTGAATTATAAATATTCTACTATTTTTCACTACCTTTAAAAATTTTTTCAGACGAGATGACTATGTGACGTTACTGATGTTTGTGTCGTTCTTCTTCTTCTTCTTCTTCTTTTGTGTTTCTTGGATTTCTGACTTCCTAGGGTGCTATGGTGCTAATTTCACCAGATCCGGTAGGGACATTCTGATTGTTTTCTGTTCTCTGCTGTTTGTTTCATTTCCTTCTCCATGCATTTGATGAGGAAGCATTTCTTTCCCATTGGTCTTTAACCGTTCTACTCTCATGGCAAACCAGCAGTACTACAAGTAGTACTAGTCCGTCCAAGGACGACTAGTTAGTCTACCCAATCCCGTCAGAGTCTAGATATTTAGCCGTCATTGGTCTACCACTCAACGACGTAGTATCCACTACCACTAGAGGCACTAGACTCAATACAACGCAACTTTATAGGACACAACATTCATAGTACACAACATTAATCAACAAATCAAAAATTACCTGATGACAGTTGACACATGTCAGTTCCGATGAGTTTTAAATATTCATAATAATATTCAAATTAATCACAAATAGAATATTGTGGGACTGATTACCCTGGTGCTCAAAGATTTAACAAAGTCATAAATAGTTTTCCAAGGAATAGAAAAACGATTTCACAATGTTTCAGGAATCTAAAGATTTGATAATTAAAAATTTTGTGACTCTCATGAAAAAGTGCAATGTAGATGTCCTGGTACCACTGATGTTGGACAAAGGAGTCTTCACTGAGAAAGAAATAAACGAAATATTCTCCGTTAGTAAAATTCGTTAATTTGTCGCCAGTACTACTAACAAAGCTTTTTGTAATCTATTTTTTAGACAAATGATGCTAGACAGAACAAAAGAGTTTTCTTTTTCAATATTCAGAAAAAGGATCAAGTGGTTTTCAAAATCTTTTTGGAAAGCCTGATAGAGACAAATCAGAAACAAATTGCTGATCTATTTCTGAGGCCATCAAGAACAGGTCCAGGAATACCTAATTAATTATAAAAATACTCTAGTTCAATCATCTTTGTTTTATTTTCAGGGGCCAGTGTTTTTAAAGATGCTGTTTACAATGAAGACTCTGGGGATCTGCCCAATTTGGAACTACAAAATCACAATCTACATGTTGATCCTAGTACTACTCCTTTGAATGTTCAAGTTACATGTTCTAAAAATTTTTTTGACACTTATGAACACAACCATAACTTGGAGTTCTATAAGTCCAGGTCTATAAACAGGGGCAGAGCTGTCATAATTAATAATTACAGATTCTCCCAAAACCATCCATATAGAAATGGTGCAGAAGTTGACAGTCAGAACTTGGAGGAACTATTCTATCAAATGGGAGGATGGGACTTTGTCAAACATGAGAATAAAACTGCCAGAGTATGTATTATTATTTTTTCATTCATTTGTTCATGATACACATTTTATTTCAAAGTCCTATTGAATGAAAATTCAGCTGCAAATCCAGTAGCTATTTTTGTTTCAAATTTGAATTTCTAAATCCAAATAGTTCATCTCATCTTACATTTTTAAGGAAATGCAAACAATCTTATATGAATTTCGTGACTGCCCCAATAATAAAGATTATGATGCTTTCTTCATCATTATTATGAGCCATGGAACTGAAAATTCAAATGATACAGTCATTTATGGAATAGATGAAGGTCAACTGGATTCAACTGATGTACAGAACACTTTTTCTAATGAAAATTGTCAGTCCATGAGAGGAAAGCCAAAAGTTTTCATCTTGCCTATGTGCAGGTAAATATTCTTATAGGTGTCAATGTAATTGTATGTCTGCAATAATTTATCAAGAAAATAAATATTTATGTATTTGATTATCAGCCAGAAAATTTGTCATCCACATTAATTTTAGTCAAAGTTGTCTAGGCATACATTTTCACAATGCCTTCATGTCAAAAGTAACTATAAAAGTTTTTCTTTCAGCTCTGAACTATCACAATTTTATTACCTTCCTAAATCTCAAAAGTTTTTCTTCCCACTCTCACTATCACAATTTCTGAAACTTAGACCACCCAAGCACGAAACACAAAACTGTGTATAATATGAAAAACTCAGAAAATGATTCAGAATATTGTACAGAATTCAAAAACTTCTATCCCTTCAGAGGTTGAAAAAACACTCTTATTATCAAAAAGTTAAGTTTATCCAGTAAATGCTTATAGTAGGGGAGCTCATGCAGAGATTTTGGGATTTACTGGAGTATGGAACAATATCATAGGGGGGGTCACCTTGCACCTTGTGAAGTACTCCTACCATTGATTGATTGATTGATTGATTGATTAATAGCAGAATGATCAGTCAGGGTTTGAAGCCCAAAACACTGCAGCCTTTGGGCCTATTGTATTCCTGATCATGCTGTTGACTTAGGTGAACAGGTTCGCTACCTTGATGAGGTTTAGCAGCCTCTTCACCAAATCATTCTTTGAAAATGCCTCTTGAGAGTTTACTGCTCCCAGAAGGTTGTATCTACACTCCTACCATACCTGGGCTCTTTATATGGTGTTGAACTTCTAGGGCAGCTGATCAGATTAGTAAAAAAAATCAATCATTAAAAAAACTCCAGCACATCAGATTTAGGCAAGGTAAGTTAATTACATGCAGAAAAGTGTGCATTTCAATAAACTTGAGATTTGAGCCTGACATAAGGAAAGAGGAGAGTCACAAAGTTGCAAAATGAACGTCACTTGGACAGTCTCCAGAGTCATTAATTTTTTAATTTTGGAAGGAATTATTCACGGATCAGGAGAATATCATAATCTGCTAATATGCACAAGCCTAAGTAGCAACTATCATTGTTCTTATCCATCATTCAGTTGTCCCCTTAGGAGCAACCCTCATAAGTCTTCAAGAGAAGGGTGTCTTACCTTTTACCTTCTTAGGCCATCAGAAAAATGTCTGTGGTCGTTGTGGGAATTGAACCCACCTACCTGTAATCCAACGTGGATAGAATACTGACGCTTCAACCACGAGGCTACGCTGGCCACTGTCCCCATATATTGCTGTAGCTGTAGTCAAACTTGTCAATGACATAAAGTGTTGGCACTGTTGGTAGTTGAGTTGGTCAATTTTTTTACATCATTACATTTTTATTAGTTAAGTGAACAGTGAACAGGTGAAGAATTGGAGATAGTTCAAACAATTCATACTAATTATGACGAGCAAATTCATTGACATATAAAAGAACAGCTACAACATGTTTACAATACCCAGATTGTCCTGCTTTGGATGAACAAATACAAATCCATTGTTCTACAGGAGTTCCTACTTCATGTGTAGAAGATTTCATCGCTAAAGTTTTTAGACAAAGTGCAAAAATGTACCTTTTGTTGAAGTCTTCTGCCTCACACAAAATCACATGATTAGCATGGAGAACTGCTTCTCCTCCCACTAGTGGTCGGCTTTTTCCATCTAAATAGAGCAAAATATCTGCCAAAAGAACATCTACAACAGGCATTACTAGCGTTTTCGATCGAATATTGACAATTAATGTCAAGAAATTTAAAAATCACTCTTATCAGTACACAGTACACAAGCTAATGGCACTAATGGGATTGAGTGAGGATTGAGTTTGTTTTCCCCCAGTTTTGACGTGGCTTTGACATGGAACGATGAAAAGCGAGCGCCACCTGGTGACATTGATTCCCGCGAATAGCACAGATTACCCAACGTCCTAAGTTGAAACCTAAGCTTCCCGCCAGAGCCGAATTTATATGCGCATGTCCGAAAAAGTGACAATCGACAATAAGATTGCACTTGTTTTGATCTATTGTACTTGAATATGTGAAAATATATAGGGTGTTCCATTTGAAGAAACGAGGTTGCCGGCATTTCCAGAAACACCGGAAGTCCGCCATACAGGATTGTTAGGTGATCAAATCCGAAATGGTTGCTTATACAGGGTGGGTCAAAGTCGATGGCACCTTAGACGTTTACGGAGAACGGGACATAAGATCATTCTGAAAATTTGGTTACTCAAGTAATTGCTCTTGATCTATCGATCTAAAATATTTTCAGCTCTGCGGCGTTGCCGCTTCTATCGAAAAGTAGCAACAACTTTGTTATTTTAAATGGAACACCCTGTATTTTATCGCATTTTCAGATTTTCTCTGAAGAGCTGATTTCATCGATGTATCACACTTGGGGTCTAGCGGAAATGATTACAGAGACATAGGGTGTGAAAAATCGACATTTTTCAACTTTAGGAATTTTTTTTGTCGAAACTATTCATTATTGGTCAAAACGGCTCACATGTCCCTATCCCAACTTATGATCAACTATCTACTGATATTTAGTTGAAACAAATACAGGGTGGTGCAGAATTCAGATTCTTGATCACCCGGTATATGTCCCAATTAAATATCAGTAGATAGTTAATCAAAAGTTGAGATAGGGACATGTAAACCGTTTTGACCAATAATGAATAGTTTCGACAAAAAAAATTCCTTAAGTTGAAAAATGTCGATTTTTCACACCCTATATCACTGTAATCATTTCCGCTAGACCCCAAATGTGATATATCGATGAAATCAGCTCTTCAGAGAGAATCTGAAGATGCAATAAAATACAGGGTGTTCCATTTAAAATAACAAAGTTGTTGCTACTTTTCGATAGAAGCGGCAACGCCGCAGAGCTGAAAATATTTTAGATCGATAGATCAAGAGCAATGACTTGAGTAACCGAATTTTCAGAATGATCTTATGTCCCGTTCTCCGTAAACGTCTAAGGTGCCATCTACCGTGACCCACCCTGTATAATATAGCTGTACAATTTCCGAAAAATCCGTTTACGGATGCAAAAGTTACAGGGGGCGGCCCAATACCCAATGTTGTACCCTTTATGTCTACATGAGATTTTCATATCAAAATTGTAGATACTTTGAGCTGTTGAAGTCGTGCTACTAGAATCTGACGCACCCTGTATATATCATAATTTAGTTATTACATTCATAGCATTCAGTAAACGAAAAAAATCCGACTGTCAGATAAAGGAAATTCCTCTACATAATTGTCAGTTTATGGGTCAATACAACAAGGATATCAAGATGAACCGTCTATATAATAATCTGACGCACTGGAGTATTTCAAGTACACAATTTTTTTTGTCATTGAATAATAGTTATTTATGTATCAAGGGCGTAAAGTAGGCGTTTATGGCCTGTGGCGTGAAGGCCATAAACGCATTTCACGCACGAGATACATACAAAATTTTATGCACTAGTGGTTTATTTTATGACTCATAAGTAATGACTATAGATTTCGATGAACTAATATTCCCCAGAATTTAATTTGTTACGTATAAATTCAGTAATCAAGAGAAGCGTAATGTTCATGGATGATTTACATATGAAAATTATCGTACGAATATTGCAATTATCGTAATAGTAAAACTCTTTCAGCTCTAGAAGAGATTCATTGTTCAGAATTGTACAATATGCATACCCAGTATATAAACCTAACTTATTTTGATGTTGTCAATCAATCTGATGGTTGTTGTCTATAGCAATACATCCAATAAACGAGCTGAATTGTCATTCTTTGATTGAAAAGTAAAATTAGTGATAATAATAATAGCGAGACTATGGAATCGGATGAAGAAGAAGTTTACGATATACCGCTGGATATATCAGAATCTAGGAATATTTTGTTTTTTGTTGTTGTCATAGGTTTTCCATAAATTGATATGTGGATATAAGGTGACTGAGAACAGCGGGCGGTAAAGTGTACTTTACGGCCCGTGGGCCATAATGAGCCCGCGGGCGGTAAAGTGCGACTTAACGCCCGCAAAACCGGGCGGTAAAGTGCACTTTACGGCCCGCTAGTGCATAAAATTAGTTATGACTTTTGGTCGCGTCCAAATCGTCAGTCTTTTGAATATCAGCTACTTGAGGGTTCACTTGACATCCCTTTTCAATATCTGACGAACTGGAATAGTTTTTTTTTACCTATTTGCCCCCTTCGTACGGCCACCCCCACCGTGTTAACCGGCAGATTGATATTTTTCGGTTATCAGAAACACCTGGGTGGAATTAATACACTATTAATATCTGAAGTGCCCCAGTATGTCTTTGTGACTGTTTTTTTTTTACATTTTTAGAAACCTGTACACGCTTTTCCCACCAGTGAAAGGGCATACCTCATTCAAACTTTTTTCTCTTTAGCATCTTCTTAATCTAGTAGGTCCCCATGGCACTCGAGTAAATACCCATTTCGCCTCTTTGCCTCCTCTACTATCAGGTTTTCCCAAATTTAATTTTTTCATCTCCAAAACCAATTCATACCTGCAGAACATTGAATTATTTTGACTTTTTCTAGGGGAGCAAGAATTGACATTGCCACAAATGTTGAAAATAAACAAAATACAACTGAACATGATTCTATACCTAACAAGTCCAACACTTCTACTTCCATAACTGTTAGAAAACGTTCTACTGAAGATATGTTGGTTGGTTATTCCACATTGCAAGGTATGTACGGAGAAATATTCCGATATTTTCAATTGTTCATTTATTCTGGAATCCACTTTCCTCTGTGAGAACAGAAAAAAAACAAAAATATGATTCTTGGTTTGAAATATGGAAAAATCTATTGTCTGTTGGTAGGAACAGGGTTTTATCCAAGTTATTTTTCACTAATAGCAAAAATGATATGCAGAAGTTGAATAATATCCTCTTTGAATGCGTTTTCATGACCATTTCATGGATTCTACAGGATACTATATATTTTCTCTAATACTGATAATATATTTGCTGATTCTAGAGAATTAAAAACTCACTTACAATGCTGTTCGTTACTTTGCTGTATTGTTTTTCTCTCTTCTATACATTTTGGGCAAATCATCTGATTTCTACTTACTAGAAATATTCACGATAAAGTACGCCACCTATCGGAGTTCTTGAAAGCTGTCAAAGCGGCATGTTTACTTTGTTTTCATTGATTCACATTTGTTTTTTGTTTATGCTCTTTGCTCACATAAGGTCACTTCATCAAAAGAAACCGCTCAGAAGTGTTCAGGTTGTTGCCGTCAGGTAGAGCGACGTGTTATTTTCTATTGGGAATATCTAAATAATACTAGTATTTTCATTCATAGAGCTATAGAGGGGAGCAAATCACATAAATATAATTAATTCAATAATATTTTTAAAATATATTTTTCGGCTAAAATCGGTGGAGTCACTAGCAGATTCAGTGAGTATTGACCAAGGATGGTCCATCCTGCCCTTAACCTCAAAATTTGTTTTGAACTTTCATGAAATATTTTAATAAAATACTTTGGAAAAATATTGGTATGACTGCTACACGTGGAACAGGGAACAGTCTAGAGCTTTCAATACAGAATTTTGCACCAATTTTGTTTTCCAAAAGAGGAATTTCTGCCTGTTAGATTTAGACAGTAAATTAATCTGATGGGCTCTACCGGAATTATAACAGAACATTTCCACTGACTCTATACACACTGATGAATATCTACAAAAACATAATTGTTTTAAACTATGTTGTTGAAGGTTCAACTGCGATTCCAGCATTATTAAGAATAATTCAAAGTTGAATCTGAAGAAATTCTTATACATCTTCTATCTGCCAGACAATATTAAATCATTATGGAATGAAATGAAATCTTAGATATCCGTCAATCTGTCATTATTATTCATTGACTTGTATACGTGCACCAATGGAGGACTTTGCTCCAAGTTGCAAACTTAATAACCTCTACCAATGTAGAAGCAACATTATGGAAGTTTTATTACACACATGGCTTTATGTTGGTGAAACCTGATTGTAGCAGTATACTCAGCTCACTAATTGAATTCATTCAGAAGAAAAATTAATTTTTGTGAACTCCAGTTCTGAAATATGTCATATCGTCATAAATTTTATTACTTGTCACATTTTTGTTACATAGGTATTTAAGATTATTTTATTTATCTCCTTATCATTCTTTGGTAAAGAAATTTTATAGTTGCAGTGGGAAGTAGGAATATATTTCATTTGAGTGCTAAAAATCGATCCAGAGTAAGAACAAAATAAAGAGTTTCAAACCTTTTCCTGAAATCAAAAATAACCCAAGGAATTGTCTTCAAGTGGATGAAACCATAGCTGTATGGAAACGAAGAAATCGCAGTCGATATCATGAATAAAACCACTAATAAAGGGTGGGCCATCTATTGGTCCGATTTTGAACAGCCAGTCGATAATGGCGCTGTCAACTTTGGCGCCATAAGTTGTTGATTCTAGGTTAGTTCTAACCTTCCGCTGAACTAATATGGATCGGTTTTCTTTGGACCAACGCTTTGAAATTCTGAAAACTTATTTTGAATGTGATTTTGTCATGAGTGAACAACCGTGTGATTAGCCGTTTCGGCGATGTCCACTGGCCTGCTCGCAGCTGCGATTTGACGCCGCTGGACTTTTTTCTGTGGGGGTGGGGTACATTGAAGAGTAATGTTTATGCCGACAATCCCCAAACAATTGATCACTTGAAACAGAATATTCGTGCCGAAATTTCCCAAATTGACCAGGAAACAGTAAACAAAGTGCTTAAAAATTGGTGTTCCAGGATGGCCTACTGCCGAGCCAGCCGTGGCCAACATTTCAATGAAATCATTTTCCATACTTAAACGGAAGAAACACTGTAGCAAGTAAAGCGAAATTCGTTGCAAAAAAATCAGCTTTTGTTTATTTAATGATCTACTCAAAATCGGACCAATAGATGGCCCACCCTTTATATCTATGAACTATGTAATAATGAGCATTTTCCTAAAAGAACAAAACCATAGGGGAATTGAATCATTCAATAAATACACTGCTCACCTTGGATTAAAACTGGTCAAAGTTTCCATTAATAGAGATTCAAATAGCAACACTGTAAACCCTTATTCATCGCATATGGCATCATGCCATTACCAACTTTGTTTTTCTATGACACACTTCAAGAGGTTCACAAACAATCCAACATACTCAGAACTCATAGTGATATTCATGATGTTGTCGAAGAGGTTCTTCCAAATCAAGCTCCACATCTGATGGAGCTGGAAACCTCTTGAATGGCGATAGGCTTTGGGAGCTGAGCCGCCGTTGCAGGAACGATGATGCCGGCGGTGGTCTGCGCTGACCGTTCTGAGATACATCCATCATATCTGAACGGCAATATTAATACGCGATGATTGAAAGACTAGAATGATAACTCTCAAACACGACTTTTATTCAATCGGAATCGGATGTCGAGTCACACTTGACGTTCCCGAATCTCATCATATACGGGGTGGTGACACCTCGCAGCGGTCAGTGTGCGACATCCACAACATGGCGCCCAACGTGGGGCTGAGCCGCCATTGCAGGAACGATGATGCCGGCGGTGGTCTGTGCTGACCGTACTGAGATACATCCATCATATCTGAACGGCAATATTAATACGCGATGATTGAAAGACTAGAATGATAACTCTCAAACACGACTTTTATTCAATCGGAATCGGATGTCAGTCACACTTGACGTTCCCGAATCTCATCATATACGGGGTGGTGACACCTCGCAGCGGTCAGTGTGCGACATCCACAACATGGCGCCCAACGTGGGGCTGAGCCGCCATTGCAGGAACGATGATGCCGGCGGTGGTCTGTGCTGACCGTACTGAGATACATCCATATCTGAACGGCAATATTAATACGCGATGATTGAAAGACTAGAATGATAACTCTCAAACACGACTTTTATTCAATCGGAATCGGATGTCAGTCACACTTGACGTTCCCGAATCATATACGGGGTGGTGACACCTCGCAGAGGTCAGTCTGCGACAATGACCATGACACAAGACATGCGATGAAGATAATTATGTAATCCTCGGTTTAGACTTACTGTATCTCAGAAAAACTCTTTGGATTACAGCATTCACAATATAATGATAATAATAAAGCGGCTTTATTATTGATTCTTCAAAATGTTTACGTACTCCATTACAACCAAACATCGAGTTTTTAGAGGGTATACAAACTACTTTGATAGTAAAAAATACAGGAATACAATAGTTATTCATTATAGTACAAGGGAAAAAAGGAGTAGATTTTAGCTCCAGGTTGTGGAAGGTGAAAAAATTAACATTTCTAATCAAGAAAATTACAGTGTATTTGGGACATGACTAGGTATGTATTTACCAAATTTCGTGAAAAAATATTTTTTGTTGCGAAAGAGATAAAAAACCAAAAACTTGGTTTCGAGTTTTTCACATGAATTTTGAGGTTATATGGAAAAAGTGTGAATATAAAAGTTAGAGATCTTTTAATGACCTACAACTTTACCATTCAACTTTTTTCTCCGGAAATCGAGATAAACCGTTTTTTACCATTGAAAACTCACCCTACCCCGACCCTAGATCGCCCGTAATTCATTTTCCCTCTTATCTTTGTTATATTCTCTCTATTTTCCAATAGATTTTACCGTTTTCAAAGGCTTCAGCACTGGTCTAGAAGCAGAATGGTATTTATAATAAAAATTTAATCCATACTGTCTTTAAAAAAACGTGTATCATCTCTTAAAAAGTGGTTATCGACGTGAATAAAAAATGTTGGTGTTAAGAAGGGATCACACTTCAATACAGAACATAATAAAGCTAGGTTTAACCACCCACCTTTGCCACAGGGTGTTGAGAAGTTGAGGGTGAAAGGGTAACCTTTGTTTTCCTTGTATAATGATCAAGCCATCAGCTTCTCTTAGAAAGTGATATTCAGGCTAACATGCCGAAACATGAATATACGATTTGGTCGAAATTTCACCAAAATCGGACAAGAATAGGCGAGTGGACAATTTTTTTTTCTCAAAAAGAATTCTCACTCAAATACCTTTCGATTTCATATTTTTTTTAGAATGTTTCAGTCGATTTCTAGATGCTAAAATCATCAATATTGCCACGGCAATTTTCAAACGGATAGAATCTTACCGCAAGTAAAAACTGATGTACGATTTCGTAAGTAGGGGAAGACCATAGCATAGTTGCCATGTGTTGAAATATGATTGGGAACTTGTGAAATATTAGTTATTCGAACATTAATGAATTTTCAAAGATGTATTGGTAATATTCCTATTTAGCAATACGAAATCAATCTCTCAAAATGTTCCCTTATGATTTGTGGCTTATTGCTTATAATACAGTTGTGTAAATAGTAATTATATTGAATCATACTAGAGGTCATTTGAAGCGGTGAACGTGACAACACCGCGCACGCGACTGGTTGTTACCCCCGATACTTCGGGGGTAACAGACTGGTGGGCGGGGTCTTGTCCCTTCTCAGCATTCAGTACAATGTTGTCAAGTCTCCAACATTTACATGAAATTTTGTTATGGAGTATTGGTTGCTCAAAAGAGTCAGGCTGTGTCAAGTCTGTGGTTCGACCGGGCACATACGTTCAGTATAAAGTCTGACCATCAGTCTGACCAACCAGCTGTTTGGTAATATTGGTTTCAAACCTGCCCACAAAGTTACCACATTAATTTCTAATGGAAGTCCAGTAGTCAGACATTGGCCATTCTGGTATCACCACTGTGGTCGGACGAATGACTTGACACAGCCTCAATAATGAACTATTATAACATGGGTTCCTCCTATTATATTTGATTCAACGACATGACTCTTACATCTTTTTGATAACTTGATTATAATTGGTGATTTGACAACCTCGCCTCGTGAGTGGGAATGGAAAATTATCTGACCAATAACGAAACAGCATTAGAAGCTGACGTCACCATTTATTCGACGTATCGCCAAATAGTGTCCATGACGGTACATTTGAAATGAGCTCCGAAATTTAACAATTTCGAACAACGCATACACTCATTATTTACATGCAAAAAGTGTGAGAAGTGTTGAAAAATAGTATAGTATGTAACAAGTGTTATAAACGTCCTTTTAACGAGTAGTTTAAGCACGAGCGGAGCAGAGCGGAGCGAGTGTTTAATAAACGAATGTCTAGAAGAGTTTATAAACGCGTTACATACTATGATTTTTTTACGAACTCCGAAAGTTATATCAACATACCTGCAATTCCTGCAAACCTACAAAATAATTCGAAAGGAATGGGAATTGAGATTTGAGAACATAATACATGCAACTGCATGCAACCAGCGAGACACGTATAAGTGCTATTGGTTGTAGATGTGTCCAGTCCATTGCTTACTAACCATTGTTTCACGTTTATTGCCATGCTTAGCACAGAATAAATAAATTGTTCTCAAAGATGGATGCTTCATTTTTACACTTCTTGGAGATATGCAAGTACCAGAACATTCTCTTGGATTTCACTTTCGTCTACTTTTCGCATATATTTTTAATGAAGAATTCTGATACAAAAGAATATTGTTTGAATGATTCTGATACAAAATTCGAAAATAACAGTTGACAGTTAATACAATTGACAGGCCAGACATGTCTCAAATTACTGAAGCTGTGTTTAATGAACTGCGTTGCCATGGTAATGTGTTTAAGAAATCGTGTTGCCATGGTAACGTGTTTAATATTTTGAATAAATCACAGATCGACAATCCGTGATTAATCGATCATTTAGCGTGGTACATATCCGTACGATAAATGCCATTTTAGTTATGTGAGTAGAAAAAAATTAATTTATTCATTCTGTGCTAAGCATGGCAATAAACGTGAAACAAAGGTTAGTAAGCAATGAACTGGACACATATCTACAACCAATATCACTTATACGTGTCTCGCTGGTTGCATGCAGTTGCATGTATTATGTTCTCAATTCCCATTCCTTTCGAATTATTTTGTAGGTTAGCAGGAATTGCAGGTAGTTAATGTAATTTTCAGAGTTCGTAGAAAAATCATAGTATGTAACGCGTTTATAAACTCTTCTAGACACTCGTTTATTAAACACTCGCTCCGCTCTGCTCCGCTCGTGCTTAAACTACTCGTTACTAAAAGGACGTTTATAACACTTGTTACATAATATACTATTAGGACCCTAACGACACTGTAGTAATTGAATGCCAATAATTCATTATAAGTCCACTTGCCCAATGAAATAGTTAACAGGCCGAACAGTTTGGCAAAATTTTTGGGTGGCCTGTTTTTTTTGCATTGCAGATATTTGTTTGACCCAAGAGTTCCTGTTTCCAGGTTTCAAAGCCCATAGGGACACGAACAGGGGATCGTGGTACATCGAATTCCTCTGTGACGTGTTCATGAAACACGCACACAATACTTCGGTCGACGAACTCCTGATGATGATCGACCAGAGACTGAGATACAGGGCATCCGAGGATTGTGGCATGCAAACGGCCGAACACAGAAACAAGGGGTTCAAAAAGCTGTACCTGCATCCGGGGATTTATTTCGAAGGTAATGCCTTGAAGAATTTTTGAGAGTGAGATTATGCCATCTCGGATGCAATATTCACAGATTAAGTAGGTTAAGTAGGTTAAGTAAAAAAAAATCAACATTGTGCAAGATTATTGTAACAATCAAATTTCTAATATATTCTACTGCCTGATTTGGTTTGGTTGAGGATATTAGGATCAAAACTTATCTAGGGTGATTCAGAATTCGATGTAAATATTTCAAGGGCATATTGTTAGGATCAAAATAGGACTTTCTTCATACACAGCTACTGTAATTTAGTAAAAAAAAAGGTGTGACTGAAATAACAGATCAAATCTTCTGAAATTTTACATGCCTCTGTCTTTTTAGACATTTTCTTCTTGCTTCCAAATGATGTAGTTTTGGGGGAGTTGGAGGGGGTCCACACTCTAATTGGCCCAATTTTTATGTTTCAAAAGAGAAACTCTTACTTTGAATGGCATCTTGTGGGCCTTTAAAAAATTTAAGAATTCGGTCTCTAGCATTTTTTCATACAACTAACCGTTTGCCAGAAGGGGAAGACACATCATTTTCAAAGGCAGTGGGTTAAATGCTTCATGATCGTATGTCGGAACGCATTTGACTCTGCAATTTCAGAGGCATACAGTACTGATGGAATACTTACACTTGATCCGGTTGTTATCACAATTTCAGATAATCTTTTTTTTTACTCAACTTACAGTGGCTGTAGCTCTCAGAGGGTTTATTTAAGGACAAATGTTTACATGGTGAAAGTCCTATTTTGATCCCAACAATAGGCCCTTAAAATATTTACATCGAATTTTGAATTCCCCTGTACATATGTGTATCCTCTACGTATCGGTGAATCATTATCACCCTGAGGGGGCAGAAGGACCATCTAGCCTTCATAGCCATCTATTGGCTTAAGTGCAAGGCGTATAGGTAGATTCATCAATCATACCTTGCGACTAAGTCGTGCATATAGACCCCTACGTCTATATGCTTACAGAAAAGACATCCATGTCAGATTCTGTAGACTATCGCAACACCTGTAATTCTCAAAGTGGTTTAATGTTCCACTAACAGATGGTGATAAACCTAGAATCTCAAGACTAAGAGATTCTAGGGAAATTTCGACTTGTTTGATATATGGAGGTACCCTTCGTGAATCGATTGCCAGCTGGCCAGTGCAACTGATGAGACTTATGGCAAGTCGAAACAGTCTGTCTTGCATCAGCTGACAATCGATTCACGAAATTTCCCTAGAATCTCTTAGCTTAGTCTTGAGGTTCTAGGTTTATCACCATCTGTTAGTGGAACATTAAACCACTTTGAGAATTACAGGTGTTGCGATAGTCTACAGAATCTGACATGGATGTCTTTTCTGTAAGCATATAGACGTAGGGGTCTATATGCACGACTTAGTCGCAAGGTATGATTGATGAATCTACCTATACACCTTGCACTTAAGCCACTAGATCGCTATGAAGGCTAGATCGTCCTTCTTCCCCCTCAGGGCTTCGACCATTATCATCTTTGTGACTTCTTGTTCATCTCATTTCAGAGTTCCTAGTAGTATAGTTTATGCCAAGTCAGTTGAACAGATCATCAAACGAATGTCAGATCGCGCTGCCGCACTCTTTGAACTTTCAAAGGGACCGACGGCTTGTGGTGATGTGTTTTTCCAACTGACTGCATAAACTATAACAATAACGTCAAAGATTTTTAATTGATTTTTTTTTTAGTTTCTTTCAACCCTAACCAAATCAAACACTCAAATGATAGTATATTCATTCATAATGATATTTTTATAGTATTTCTACAATTCTTATAAAATCTCTGAGCATATTTGTGTTTGAAATAATGGTATATTCATGATAAT
Organism: Phaedon cochleariae; assembly: GCA_918026855.4. Classification (NCBI taxonomy): domain Eukaryota; kingdom Metazoa; phylum Arthropoda; class Insecta; order Coleoptera; family Chrysomelidae; genus Phaedon; species Phaedon cochleariae. The sequence continues at coordinate 61,460,598 of OU896708.1, forward strand.
TATATTTTTATAGTATTTTTATAATCCCTATGAAAACTGACCATATTTTTGTTATCAAATATATTCTTTAATCACTACTCTGATGTTATTTTCATTTCCCAGTTTGATTTTACAATACCTTGAGAAACGGCAACGCAAAATTTCTGATATGGAATTTAGAGAAAAAACTGCGAAATAATCAATGTTCCTGTACTTTTTTCGGAAAACTGCTATCCTTTTGTTGTGAAAAAGTCAAGTCAATCATTCTTTTAATTGTGGTAATGCCGTCAAGAATTTTTATGAGCGAGATATTGTCAACTGGGATGCAATATTGAAGTTTCGGTGACATCAAACGCAATTTTCAAGCCATTTTTTCTGAGATTTTTCATTATTATAGTGTTAATTATGTGAAAAATAATCCAAGAAAAGTGTACGCTCTCAGAATACCACAAAGAGGATTTTGGAAGAATAATCGAAAGATTTTATCGAAATAATTTGACATGACATCTAAAAAGAAAAAAAAATTGTCAAAGTCAGAAGAAATCAAAATTTCCAGTACGAATTCCACACAAGAAAATTCAGATGAAGAAAGCTTCTATCTACCATCGAAATACCCAGAAGATGAAAAGTTTGCACAATACAGAAAACAATTCTATATCTCCACACAAGATGAAAGAGAAGCAGGAAGCTCAGAAAGACATCAAGACGACGACCATGAAGATTCTATTGCTAATTTGAGCAAAAATGGTGAAATTTGTTCCATTTGTTCAGCACATTTCAACAGAAAATCATATTCTATCCAATGCACAGTTTGTGAGAATTGGATTTGCCTTAATTGTTCCAAATTATCAAGGAAAGAAATCAATGAAATCAAGAAATTTAAATCTAAATGGGTATGTAATAAGTGTCTCATCAAGAAAACAGAGAATGATACAAAAAGTATAGTTGAAAGTAAAGAAGCAGGAAAAAACTCGCTAGAAGAAATTTTACATGGAATAAATACTAAAATAGAATACATAATAAAGAAAATTGAAAAACTAGAAGATATTTTGGAAAGAGATGAGAACGTTGCAACAAAACTGAAAGAAATTGATGATAAACTAATAAAACTTTTCGAAACGAAATTGCCCGACATGAATAAAAATAAAACATATGCTGAAATGGTCAGTGGAGCCACAGTGAAAGAACCAGTCCTTCAACAAAATATACCTTCATTAATAATAAGACCCAAAAAAACTCAAACTAGTAAACTCACTAAAGAAGAAATACATAAGAAAATAAATCCTGTGAAAGCCAAAGCATCGATTAAAAGTGTGAGGGAACTAAAAAATGGAGGAATCATTATAAAGACAAACAGTAATGAAGAAATAGCAAGAATGAAAGATTTGAGTGAAAAAGAATTGGGTCCTGATTATACTGTACATATCACAAAAATGAATCGACCTAGGATGGTATTCATAGGACTCCAAAGGGAATACACAGATGAAGAACTCCAGGATGAATTGAGAGTACTTAGGCATATTGACGTGGATGATAAATTATACGTAAAATATACCAGACAGTCAAAATTTTCAAAAAAATACATTGCTTATGTTGAAACTTCAGGACAAACTTTAAAAAAATTGGTTGATAAGGAAATATGTATTGGATGGAATAAATGCAAAATTAAGGAAGATATCAATATAAGGTACTGTTACCGATGCTGTGGCTATGGACATAAAACGGCAGAGTGTAACCGCAATAAAGTTTGCGCTTTTTGTGCTGGTGAACATGACGTTAAAAACTGCGATAAATCTACTCCGTGTTGCACAAACTGTAAAATGGCACACATTAAATTTGGAAAAGAAAATCATTATATACATGAAGCTAATACTATCCAGTGTCCTATTTATCTCAACAGAATCAAAATTGCCAGAGAACAAATCGATTATATAAACTAATCTGAATCTGATGAATAATCAAATAGATAGAAAAATAAAAATATTATATATGAACGCAAGATCTATGAAGACGAAAATGGATGAAATTGATATAATAGTAGCTGACCAAGATATCAATGTAATTGTAATTAGCGAAACATGGGTGAGGAGAGAAGAAGAAAAATACTATAATTTCAAAAATTTCCATTCTATTTATGCAAGTAGGGAAAAGAGAGGGGGAGGATTGGGAATCTTTATCCATGAGAATTTGGAATTTGAGATACTTGATAAAATGGAACAGGAATTATCTTATCTGGCAGTAAGATTAAGCACTATCAACTTTGTTATAAGTGGAATATATCGACCACCATCCTTCAGGAAAGAGAGTTTTTATAATATCATCGATCAAAAATTGGAAAATTTGGGTAAATTAAAATGTAAAAGCTTATTACTGGGTGACGTAAATATTGATATTTCAAAGCAGAATGATAATGATACAAAAAGACTCATGGACATATATTCATCAAACAGCTTCGATTTATGCAACAAACATGTTTCAACAAGAGTCAGTAACAATACAACCAGTCTGATTGACCATGTCATCACAAATTCGAGCGAAAACATTGAAATATGTCTGAAAGACTCACCAATTAGTGATCACAAAATTCAGATTGTGAATCTTCCATTAAAAAGTAACATCAAAAAAACAAAATTCAAAAGAATAGATTTACAGAAAATTAAAGTTGATATGCTGAAGAATGAACTCTTGAAAATGCCTATAAACACATATAAAGACCCTAACATAATCTATGAAAAAATTCTCGATGTATTTGAAAATTGCTCCTATACTACAACTTTGAAAATAAAAGAAGATTCGAAACCTTGGTTTGATGAAACATTAGTTAAATTAATTAAATTACGTGACAAATATTTTCAAATGAAGAAAGAAAAAAATGGTGAATCAACTGCTGCTGAATTATATCAACATTATAACAAACTGGTCAAAAAAACCATCAGGGAAAAAAAACAGGATTACTATAAACAAAATTTGACTAATGGAGACCAAAAATCTATGTGGAACACCATAAATTCCATAATGCATAATAAAGTGAAAGAACCCAATAAGGATGTTGAATTTATTAAGAAGAATGACAAGAAAATATTCAACCCCAACGAAATATGCGAAGAATTTAATGAACATTTCATAAACGTTGGACCAAAATTAGCAGCAAAGATTCCTATTTCATTTAAAATGGGAATTGACAAATTAAGTTCAAATTCAATGTACTTAAAACCAACAGATGATGAAGAAATTGAAGATATCATAAACTCCTTAAATTCAAGAAAATCTCCAGGTTTTGATAACATTAGTGTAAGCATTGTAAAGACTGTTAAATATGAAATATCATCGATCATTTCAAAATTGATAAATTTATCTTTTTTATCAGGGATTATACCTGAAAAAATGAAAATAGCGAAAGTTAAACCAATTTATAAAAGTGGATCAAAGGATGATATGGAGAATTATAGACCTATTTCCTTACTACCAATCATTTCAAAAATAATGGAAAAAACAATGAATAACAGACTGCATGATTATTTAGAGGCAACAGAATATCTTTACAACCATCAATATGGCTTTCGCAAATCTTGTGACACAGAGTCAGCTGTTTTGGATGTTGTGACAGAATTTCAAATGCAACTAGATGCTAATAAGATGTGTGGACTTCTGTCAATAGATCTTCGCAAGGCATTTGATACTGTGAATCATGAAATTCTCCTCAATTTGTTATACCAACTTGGCATAAGAGGTATAGTTCATAAATGGTTTCAAAATTATTTGAGTGGTAGAAAGCAATTTGTTTATCAAGGAACAGTTTCAAGTACAGCTAATGACATTATATGTGGAGTACCACAAGGGTCAATCTTAGGCCCTGTTTTATTTTTGATATATATCAACTCGATTGTTAACATCCAATTGAAAGGAAAAGTTTACATGTTCGCTGATGACACTACATTGATTTATTCCGCAGACTCAATCCAACAAATCAGAAATGCAATTGAAAGTGACTTGATTATTTTATCTTCATGGTTGTCCTATAATAAATTGAGTATAAATTACAGCAAATCAGCATTCATGTATATCTCTAAACGACGCCTCTCAAGTGAACTAAAATTTGATATCAAATTTAATAATGAAATCATCAAATATTCCACAGCCATCAAATTCCTTGGGATATTCCTTGATGAACATTTGTCATGGTCCAAACATATTGAATCGATCAGAAAGAAAATATCTCCAGTAATCGGAGTACTCTACAGGATCAGACACCAAATCACTTTGAAATACTTGAAATGTATATATTTTTCCTTGGTTTATTCAAAATTACAATACTTGATTTCAGTTTGGGGTACAGCTAGATTATCAATCATGAAGCCAATCAAAATCCTTCAAAACAAAGTTATTAAATGTATATACAAACTAGATTACTTGGAACCAACAAGAAATCTTTATAAACCTAGGCAATTGTTAGATATAAACTCCATTTACAAATTCAAAATATTGAATTTCATCCATTCCGTCAAATATAATTATAAACATTCAAATCTGAATTTTGAAGTCAATAGTCATAAACACGAACACATAACCAGACAAAAAGATATGTTAACTCGCATCAAAATTAAATCAGATATCGGTAAAAGATCTATTTTATACAATGGAACAATTCTCTATAATGAATTACCTGCCAGACTAAAGAAAAAATTAAGTGTTGAAAAATTCAAAAAAGAACTGAAAAAATACTTATGTCTTTGATTCTCTCCATGTCATCCTGAATCAATTCAAGAAATTATATTCAACAGTCTCTAGAAGAAACAACATTATATGTATTATGTATATGATTTAAAAATGATTATCTGATTATCTAATTTTTGTTTTTTTTTTTTAGTTGCTCTTTCATAATTTTCCCTGCTATAAACATGTATGTTTCTTGGGAATAATAATAAAGATAATATTCGTAGATTAACTAAGTTGAATCAAAATAATGAACATTGGGCAAGTTCATTCTAGTAATTAGATTTGTTATACAGGGTGTTTCAGTTTTTTGTAGCAGGACTTTGACAGCTTGAAGAAGACATTTTTTCAAGATGAATATCTCAGACAAACATATATGCGTGGGAGCTTCGTTTCCGATTTACAGGTTGTCAAAGTTTCAGATTTTTTTTATGTTTTTTGAATTTTCTCCTACAATTTTCGGAATAATTGATTGAAATTTGGTACACCTAATACACTTCAAAAAATCAATATTTGAGGCTATTGAGCGTTTTCGAATACCTACAGGGTGATAGACTTTCAGGTGTCGTACCCAATTTAACCCTGTAGAACTTTTTTGCGTGCCGCCTCTGCTTTCAATGGGACATAGATTCAGATTGTCTGCAATTTGGAAACTTTTTGCCCCTATGTATGTTTTTCGAAAACTGTATGGATTCCGAGATAAATAAAAGTCACTTCTAAGGGTACCTACTGATAAAATTAGAATTGCCGTTCACGAGATTAAATTATTAAAACTCACAACACCTCAACCGTCAGAAGCGACAGTCTAGCGATGTATAGCGCCTAGACCGTGTGTCATACAGTCCCTGATATCGAAAGTTTAACCAGTTTCAGTTATACAGGGTGTCCTAGAATTTTCTACAATACAATTTCAGATTTTGCAATCCAGTTAGAGAAGTTTTTTCAAAATAAAAACATTTTTTCTTTGTTTTTCCTAGTTTAAATTATTTATTATTTGGTATGGAAGCTTTCGGTCATTCTATTTTCCAATAAAATGTTCGAGAAATGTCAAATAAGTGTGTTTGAGAAATAACGGTTTTATAACAAGTAATTTATTTTTGGCATTTATCTCGAGATCCATACAGTTTTCGAAAAATTTACATAGAGGCAAAAATTTTCCAAATTGAAAGGACAATCTGAATCTATGTCCCATTGAAAGCAGAGACCGCACGCAAAAAAGTTCTACAGGGTTAAATTGGGTACGACCCCTGAAAGTCTATCACCCTGTAGGTATTCGAAAACGCTCAACAGCCTCAAATATTAAGTTCTTGAAGTGTATTAGGTGTTTAAAATTTCGATCAATTATTCCGGAAATTGTAGGAGAACATTCAAAAAACATAAAAAAAATCTGAAACTTTGACACCCTGTAAATCGGAAATGAAGCTTCCACGCATATATGTTTGTATGAGATTTTCATTTTGAAAAAATGTCTTCTTCAAGCTGTTGAAGTCCTGCTACAAAAAACTGAAACACCCTGTATATTCTACTGCCTGATTTGGTTTGATTGAGAATGTGCAAATCAAAACTTTTTTATTTATCCTAATGTATGTAACGATAAATGATTATCATCTATTTTTTTTGTTCATCTGATTTTGGAGCTTCTCTATAGTATTAACATCATCAATTTATATATAGTTTCTTTACCTCACCAAATATGTTTGTTATTATTTTCGTTATACTTTTATAGTATTTTTAAATTGTTTATAAAAACTGAGCATTTTTCCGTTATCAAATATATTGAGTAATTACTAAGCAAGTGAAAAGACAAAAAAGTGGTTGAATATATTTACAAAAAAAAAAACGAGTAAAAGTAAAATAAGAATGTTTTACATAAAAGATGTATTTCTTATTATTTACATGAAACTATTCTAAAATTCTGTTTGTATTAGATCTTTCATATACCTCTAGATTATTGCAGTCGCCTCTAAAACCTGAAATGAAAACTATAGTTATTCAAATATGACATTCATTATTTGGAATAACTCAAGAGACTTTGAGATATGGAAGTCAAGTTGATTAATGGAGAAGACAAATCTATGAAAATTATCCCAATATATCAAGCTTTGCATTTTAGATATACTCAAAATATGTTGATATATCATTTAAAAAAAAATCACTTCCTAAAAAAAAACTTCCTAAAAAAATTAATCTAGACCTTCTGTATTTTTGATTACCAATATTTAAGCCTTTTGCCAAAACAGCGACGATTTTATGTATATTCATAGTAGGAAAAATCGAGTTCGTTTTTGAATATCATAATTCATCATTTCATAGTTACAAACAAATCATGTATACAATTTTTGACTTCAGATGACCACCATGATGCTCCTTACACTTTTAAATACATATTATTTTTCTTCAAAACGTCAAAAAATGCCAAGGTTCACGCATTGATAACAATTTGCTAAGTGACACTTTTTTTCCTTACCACGTCGCCATGTACGAAGTAGTGCGCGAAATAAAACGATGCCTCGCGCATTGTATGTAAACTATATGAGATTCTTGTTCTTAAACTTTATGGTCCTTAATCCAGCAAATATCCAAGAGATCATTTATTTCTAAATGTTTAACAATAATTGAGGCCGTTTAAGCCGGTTCCACACTCACATTACTTCTTTACAACTCAATTTTTTGACGTTTGTAGAAAAAATGTTATTTGCAACTGGTGCGCAAAATACTTTAACTATTTTTTTAACTCGGCTGTGCCTTGTGAAAAAATTCAGTTCTCGATTACCAAAGTAGCATTTCGCGCACCAGATATAAAAATAACTATTATTTTGAACGAGAATTTGGATGACCTACCTACTGGTATAAGATACCACCTAGCTATCATATTTTCTGTAATTTCTACCAATTCTGGCATTTAGTTCATCTCAACAATCCTAGGAAACATTTCTGTTGGGTTCACACCTGAAATCAAGGATTTTTTTTCGAAAAACCTGTACCAACCTTATCTTATGAAATCTGATAAGAATTGAGTATCAATTTTCTTCAACTCCAATGGTGATTCACCATAAATGTCCCCCCCCCCTCTAGCTCACTTATTTTTGAACTATTTCAAAAATTTGAAAGATAATCTAAAATGATTTTTCAGAATTTTTTTTCCTGTTGCATCAGAAAATACAGGGTGCTCGGAACAAACTATCTACAGAGTATTAATTGATTTTTTCAAATGGAACACCCTGTATTCAATTATTTTTTCAGAGTCTTCCTAAAGAGCTGATTTCATCAATGTATCACACTTGGGGTCTAGCGGGAATGATTACAGAGATATAGGGTGTTCAAAATCGAGATTTTTCAACTTTAGGATTTTTTTGTGCCGAAACTATTCATTATCGGATGATTATTGGTCAAAACGGCTTCAATGTCCTCATCTCAACTCTTGATTTACTATCTAGTGACATTTAATTGGAACATTTACAGGGTGGTTCAGATTCAGAATTCTGATCACCCTGTATCTGTTCCAATTATTAAATGTCAGTAGATAGTAAATCAAAAGTTGAAATACGGACATGATCGCCGTTTTGACCGATAATGAATAGTTTCGTCACAAAAAAATCCTAAAGTTGAAAAATCTCGATTTTGAACACCCTATATCTCTGTAATCATTCCCGCTAGACCCCAAGTGTGATACATTGATCAAATCAGCTCTTCAGGGAAAATTTAAAAATACGATGAAAAATAGGGTGGTCCATTTAAAAAAATCAAATAGTACCCTGTAGATCGTTTGTTCCGAGCACCCTGTATTTTCTGATCTAGCGAAAAAAAACTTTATCGAGAATCATTCAAGATGATATTTCAAATTCTGCAATCGGTTGAAAAATATCTGAGATAGAGGGGGGGGACATTTATGGTGAATCACCCTGTACAAAGTAATTTTTGTAAATGTGTATTTTTGAAAAGTGGCTATACATATACTATGGAATACTTTTTTTGGCAATAATTTTGTGTTTCTATGAAAACATTTCCAAAGCGTTGAGTTTGTGATGATGAATCATCCTCAGGCACTGAAATCAGTCTTTTTATACCTAGTTCAAAAATATAACTTGTTCTTTATAAGAAAAAGTTCTATTTTTGAACTAGTTGGAGGATGACTGATTTCAGTGTGGATCAATCAAACACAAATGCTTTAGGAATATTTTCATGAAAACAAAGAATTTTTGCTAAAATCACACTTTTAGCCACTTCACAAAAATGCACACCTTACCTTGTAACTCTGAAACGAAGATAAACTGATCGAAGAAAGTTGAGATATTGTGTTTTTGCTATATGAATCGAAATTCGGATTCCCCTATGCCGGGTGACACAGGAGACTTGTAACATCCTGTAGTTTTTTTATTTGAAGAGATAAAAATTAGAAATTCACAAGGATAATATTATGGATGATGACACTTCCCTTGAACCCAATGACAATTTTCTTTAACCACCTGTTTGATCGCAAGTACACCCAACTTTTTTTTTTCAAATGGCATCCTGTATATTTCTGTAGCCTTTCTTATTCGCCTCAAAATTCTCTATTCAACTATGTATCATAATTTGATAAGTGGAATGATACTGAAAATACACTAATGTAGACTTATGAACAGAAGTATTAGGACGATACATCAATTTATTACAACAATTTCAGTTTCATGTATCCAAATGGATGATCATATTATGCTATATGGAAAAGATGAAAGACAACTAGTTTCTTTACAAGTAGCCAAATGAAAAAAAACTGAGTTTCTATCTTAGTTTTCTCAATATCGTGAGTTATATTTTCGGATGATTTCTTTAAACTCAATGAAATTATTGGCAATCTTCTGGGACCGATTAGGGTATGAAAAATATTCTGAAAATATCGTCTAGAGTAATGATCTTGGGATTTCTAAGCCTATCAAGCATCGAAATGTCATTATTGTATTCGGGCCACAACCAATAACTTGATGTATTTCAATAAAATGCAATTTAACAGCCAATTAATGAACGAATATCAAATTGTGATACATAGTTGAATAGAGAATTTCAAGACGAATAGGAAAGGAATAGTGTTCTTCAGGCACATACAGGGTGTTATTTAAGTGTCTAGCCAAATTTCAAGGAGCGGTTATTTGGGTGATTGACGAAAAATTCATATACACATAGGTCGTGAAATGCTTCGTTTTCAATATACAGGGTGTTGAAGTTGGAAGTATTGATTGTTGTTTTTCATTATTACCCTGTATGAGCTTTCATAATGACAAAATTTAGTCTGGTTGGTGACAGAAAAAGTCTCAAAATCTTAGAATGATACTCATTGGGGTTATTTGATAATCCCAATCGTTGATTCGAGGGCACATTAAGATTTGGAGACAAACAAATATTCCATCATTTCCTCAGAAACTAAGTGTAATCTGATAAAAATATATCGAACGTGGAAAAAACTATACGACGTAGATACCTTATTATTTACCATAAATATTGAAAAGGTAACCCACTGCGACGCCACTGGAATCCAATTATACCAAAAAAAGCTTCTTGATACTGTTCATTAAAATTTTAAAACAGAATTTTGAGTAATTAATGAAATACGATTTTTCTTGAAAACGAAGCATTCCTGAATCTGTTTATGTAAACTTTTCATCTTAGAATCACCCAAATAATCACCTCTAGGAGTTTGGTCAGATACTTGAATAACACCCTGTATATTATGAAAATATTTCCAATTTACAGCTTACGAGGAGAGACAATCTCAGAATATCTAATTGAAATTGATGTATCCGAAGTTTTTTGCAAATAATCGATATTATATCATACAGTGCGTTCATAAAGTGTGGAAACGCTCCATTATCTTACGATATAATTATTTTCAGAGGTAAAGCTCGGACAGGTCGATTTTGTATTTCAGTCTTCCATCTTTTTTTACAAAAAAATATTTTTTTCCCCCACCACCTTACAAGATATGACGTCATCGATATTTTTTTTAAATTGAAAGGGTATATTTTTATATCAAAAATTGAAAGCCCATATTTTTCTGAGTTCAACCATACCACATACGTCATATCTTACACTTCAAGTTACAGTATACTGAGTATAAAAGAAACCAGTGTTCATATTTCTCAACATTCATTTAATTATTTATTTGCAATGAAAATATCATGAGAAGTAGTGAAAATAAACAAATAACAAATCTACAGCAAATGCTCGAACTACTGAGTAATTCTCAGGTTTCCATTGCAAAATAAATAATTAAATAAAATAAACAAATAACAAATCTACAGCAAATGCTCGAACTACTGAGTAATTCTCAGGTTTCCATTGCAAAATAAATAATTAAATGAATGTTGAGAAATATGAACACTGGTTTCTTTTATACTCAGTATACTGTAACTTGAAGTGTAAGATATGACGTATGTGGTATGGTTGAACTCATAAAAATATGGGCTTTCAATTTTTGATATAAAAATATACCCTTTCAATTTAAAAAAAATATCGATGACGTCATATCTTGTAAGGTGGTGGGGGAAAAAATTATTTTTTTGTAAAAAAAGATGGAAGACTGAAATACAAAATCGACCTGTCCGAGCTTTACCTCTGAAAATAATTATATCGTAAGATAATTGAGCGTTTCCACACTTTATGAACGCACTGTATACTGCATGTAGTAGAAAAAAAAATTAAAGAACGTACGAACATTGCTTGCATGCCCTGCTTCTATACGTTGGCTGGCTAGTCTTATAAGTTCAACAAAAATTGTTGCTATTCTTCTCCATTCATTTATATGCTGACTCTGAAAATTAAAAATAATGCATACAGGCTGGAATCACAGTAATTGCATAACATCGTTATTTAATTTAATTCGTTCATTGTGTTAATCTTCTTTTATTATAATTTGTGAAAATAAAGTACCTAATTTATAACTCATCATTAAAATTTCAAAAACAACTTTTGTATTTTCGCCCACTACCTATATCAATTTGAAGCAACGATTCGTGATACATTTTTGGAATCAGCTGAACGAGGAAAATCCGGAAAAAAATAATGGGGTTGCATTTCAGAAATAACTACTTATAACGTCATCACACGAAGGTAGTTCACCCTGTATATCAGATTATAATTTCAAAAAATAGTAAATTGAAATTAAAAATTGACATGTTTCAACAATTTTATACCTACTCTACTTTATGGACGCTCTGTATTTCTGTATATACCTACATAACCATATACATTCACTGGGAAGTATTTGTAAATAGAAATAATGCTCATCTATAAATATTCTCTGAAAGAAACCTAAATTACCATTGTTACAGAGCTTTTCTTAAAAATAGAAAATTTCATTACCCTGTGAACTAAATTATTTAGTTAGATAACTTTTAGATAAGATTCTATCTTAGAAGAATTTTTTCTATCAGTAAAACTATACAGTGTGTCCCACTTTTAAACGGCCCTCCTCTATATTACAGCTATTAGTCATGCGATTCGTACCAAATTCGGACCGCTATGAATAACTATCGATATGATCAGTTCTTTACATCCTTTTAATACAGTGATGTGCATTTTTATAGAAATATAAAGGATTTCATTTTTGATGAAATCATATAAGGATTTTTTCGCAGGAAAACTAACTTATATTATTGTTCCTCATGCTTTTGAACTCTCATATGCAAAAATCACTCCATTCCGAATTAACAATATTGACTTTTTTTTCAGTCGATGCCTTAAAATAATAATGAATTTCAATTTACTACCAATTTTGAAACGTTAGCTCTGTTGGCAGAAAATGATGATTTGGAAGAAAGAACAAGATAAAGGAATACTTGCTTTTGTTGAACTCACCGTTTCCGAGTGAATATTCATTTACTTTCGCAAAAATTGCCGGTGTTTGGATGTGCCCTATTCATAAAAAACATATGAAAATTTATATATGGGTGTTTGAAACCATCACAAAATATATTATGAGGTCAGTTTTCCCGTCAATAAAATCCTGATATGATTTCATTGAAAATTGACCACTTTTCATTTAAATAAAAACTACCGCACTGTCCAAAATGAAGCTCGTCTCTGAACAAAAAAATCATATTGATGTTTCATTCATAGGTTACAGTCCAAATAGCTGAGATGAGGGGCCATTTTGAAGTGAGTATTGAATAATTTCTGCTAACTGCGACTAAATATGATATACGGGGTGGGGTGTTTCGAGTGTCGACCGGAAACGATAAGGCTTATTCACCTCTGTTGATCCGTATAGGTTGAATATCGAGACACCCTGTACATTTTACCTGTATGTTGAAGAAGAATGGTAACATGGAAATGGGCAAGGTATTCCCTCGTAATTCATCGGCAGGTGAAACTTTTATCACAGTATCCAGAAGATTTAAGAGGATTGAAACTAGCTGGAAATGTCTGTCAGATAATTCCTGTTTCATCAGGCCTAGAACATCTGTGGCTACTATTTCGACAGGCACGTGTCCGTTATCATCTAAAAAATAATACTTTTACCCTACCCACTTTTGAAAATCTGGAAATATTTCAAAAATGTCTGATAACATTCAAATTTGGAAGTTCATAAACATGTTTGTTTTTTTTGGTTGCCTCTGTATATTTTGCATGAGAGTCGATCATGAGGTTTTAACAAATAATGTTTCCTAGTTCGAAATAATTTGTTGTTGAATAATACTCTCACGGCCTATTTTATTTCTCATTTATATGAACTATATTGCAAAGGACCCCGCACGAAAACTCGGGAAATTGGCTCTCGGTCGAATTGGCTGAAATTTTACTATGTTGTTGTGGGATGGATCATTAGAAAAATATGTGAGTTTAAAAAGTTTTGTATGTTTATTCGTATCGTGGTACGATTGACAAAGAAAAAAACTTGTTTTTTAGTATAAATGAAACAAAATAAGCTAGAAAATGTATTGATCAGAACTCATAAACATGTCTAATTATAATCACATAAATTATAGTGAATCAGGGTGTATACGAGGCACGGTCAAAAAATTCATTTTTCGGAAAAAAAATTCGAGCACTATTCCAAAACCACCAAGTTATATTTTGGTGGGACATTATAGTTTTAGTCTATTGTAGGCTTCGAAAACGTATTTTTGATTCTTTATAACTATCTCTGTTCGAAATATTAATTTTTAGAATTTTGTGTTGTACCCCTTTTTGAAAACAATTGACAGCTTGCTTTTGAACACAAAGAAAGGGATTGATTATTGATTGATACTGTTGATTGAATGAATGCTGAGGAATAACTCACTAGTGAATTCAGTTTTTCAATATTGCCTCTCATTTAGATACAGGGTGTGTTAGATTTTGTCGAAGATTATTTAACATGTTTCAATTGAATATCTCGAAAACAGTTCCGTCAATTTGGATCTCATTTTACTCACACTATTTTGAATATGTTGACTAACATAATATATGCGAAAAAAAATTTTATGTTTCGTTTCTGAGATATCAATTTTTGAGTTTACAGGTATTATAGGGATGCATATCTCAGAAACGAAACATAAAAAATTGAAAAACTTTTTGCATATGATAGTCAACATATTCAAAACTATCAATTATAAAGCCTGTCGAAACTCTGCAAAATAACATTATCATATGTATATACAAATTAAATTATTGGGAATCTACTAAGAACCTTTACAGGAGGAGAAATAGTTATTATAGATATACATTCACTATATAAATTCAAATTATTATCATTCATTCATTTAGTTAATGATTGTCATAAGCATTCAAATTTAGTTTTCCAAATTAATACTAGTCAACTGTTAGTGTTTTTGAATGTTTGGATTTATCAAGTTACACACCTTGCATTTTTACAACAGCATCATAGTCGCGAGTATATATTATGTGCTGTTCATGAAAAAATCTTCCTAAATATCACTCGACCATGACAAACTAGTATTTTGATACATTTGAGCTCGACCATATGAACAATAGTAATCATAGAATAGCTCCCTCGAGATATTATGGTCATTAATGTCCATATGGTCCCCTAAAATTGCCAAAATATAAGGTACTTTCAATAGAATTATGAAGAAAATAATAGTCGGCTATTAGTATGGTCTTGGGATTTTACCTAAAATAATTTTCATCACATTCTCAATGAATGAAGGGCTTACCTAAAACCAATGATTGTATGGAATGTGGTATCAAAGGTTGTGACAGTCTGGTCAAAAAAGTGTACAGAGCTTGAGAGGCTTCTAATCTCCACCCAGAATCCAACAAATTTCTGAGATGTCTCAAATTGCCTTTCTCTATGGCCAATACAATTTCGAGAACTATGCCCCTCTGAAGGGCTGTTTCGCCTCTGAATATCCATCCTTGGCCTATGATCTGGACATCTGAATTCCACCAAAAAACATTATACATACAAATGATATGTACAGTGTGGATACAAACTATGGAATACAAAAATGGGAACAAAGTATTTTTAGACTATAAAAATTAATAAATAAGATAAGATCGATATGAGTTATTCACATACACAAGGCGTTTCATGAAATTTGAGCAAGCTACGGATCTAAATAGGACACGAGATGGTGGTAATCACCCTTCAAAGAAAAGGGACAAAAGGCCGCGTCTTCCGAAATAAATATTTACGTAACTAGTTTGGAAACACAATATTGCATTTCCTAAC
Source organism: Phaedon cochleariae (assembly GCA_918026855.4). NCBI lineage: Eukaryota > Metazoa > Arthropoda > Insecta > Coleoptera > Chrysomelidae > Phaedon > Phaedon cochleariae. The sequence goes on from OU896708.1 coordinate 61,475,941, forward strand.
GTGTTACGTACAATATTTCTTCTAATTTTGGCGAGAAAATTTTGTGGGTACAATATTTTGTGTGTCTGTTTGAAATTTCCTTTATACGACAAAATAACACGTTTCACAATAGGATTTTAGATGACACAATGAACATTACATCACCAAGTCATGAAACATTTTAGTTTATGTAACTGGTTATTCCTTTTTTCGAAAAATGTATTTTTTTTCGGTGTTATTGAATTTGAAATAATTTTGTTCACAATTGACAGGCAAACTTCCCGATATTGATCAGATTGATAATTTCAATTAATTGTATTTAAAACTCTGTGAGTACAATATTTCGTGTGTCAGTTTGAAGTTTCCTTCATACGACAGAATATCACGTTTCACAACAGGATTTTGAATGACACAATGAATATTCCCCAATAGCACACAACGTCCTAGGGATGTCCCTATTTGGTACAATTCAAGTCCTAATGTCCTGGACCAAAAATAAGTGTCCTTGGGACGTCCCATCCCGTACATCTCATGGAATGTCCGAACAAGGACGTCCACGGAATGTCCCAGCAGGTACATCATTTCAAATGTCCTAGAAATAGCATCCCCCTTAGACGTCCCACGTGGTACATAATGTAGAATTTCCATGAAAGGACGTCCTTGGCATGTCCCTGATGGGATATGATTTTAAACCTTCCTTTAGGGACATCCATCGGATGTCCCGAGTAGTACATATTCTGGCATGACTTCAGATCTTATATAATGTCCCTTCTAGACAACTATGAAACGTCCCTGATGGTACATTCCTTCAAATATCTCTGCACAGACGCCCTCAATATTTCCAGGATCGTATAACAATCGAAATGTCCCTTAGGGACATTCTTCGAATGTCCCTTAGGTATATCCGTCGGATGTCCCAATTGGTACATGAACTGTACTCTTCCAATGTCCTAGAAATAACGTCCTACAGACGTCCCAGTCGGACTTTCAATATGTTGTCCCTGCGAGGACGTTAACTTACACCTCGCCGACGAATGATTGCTCGTAGGCTATAAATACTCCCCGTCAATGTCTTTCACGTAAGTCCATTGGACATCCTTGGGAAACATTTTCATCAGGATCTATTGGGGACCTTCTACGGATCATCAACTCAACTGGATGTCCTCATCAGTTATGCAAGATCTGCTCCTAGAGGGACCCAGAAAAGTTCAAATTCAAGAATAATTCGTACGGCCCTGGGACATCCTATGGACATCCAATTGATATCCCTCAGCGTTGCTGATAGGTTGTCCTACGGATGTCCTAAAGATGTCCTTCGTAGTGCTTGATGAGGAATACTGTAGGATTTAGGTATTTGATAGTTGTCCCAGGGACATCCCTCAAGGACGTCCACAGTTGGTCCTCAAATGGGTCCAAATTCGAACGTCCTATAAACGTCCTGAATGTCCCGACAGGACGTCCTAAGGATATCCATGGGATATAGTTGTGTTATTAGGGTTATACACATCAACAAGTTATGAAACATTTTACTTTACGCAACTGGTTATTCCCTGTAAAATTTAGGAAAACATTTTTTTTTCGGTTTCAGGGGCATAACAAACACAGTGCATTTTTTTCAGAGATGAAAATAACACTCCAGTACAGGGTTCTCCATTGAAGAGGCCCAACCCTATATTCAAGATATGTTTCCCCGAGAAAAAAAAACTTATGCGGAAGTTGAATGCCGCAATGAGGCCTTCTCACGGCATTTATCAAAATTTTCAGAGGGTGATTCCAAAAAGCCTGACTAAATTTTTTTTTTCAAATGGAGCACTCTATTTTTTATATCATTTGGAAATCTATTGAATTTTTGTGATCACAAAAAATATACAACGTGTCTCCCTTTAAACGGCTATTAGTCATATGATTTTTACCAAATTAGAACTCGTATGACCAACCAATAATATGATCAGTTTTTCATAGACAAACATTATTATGGAGAGTGCCGTGCCTTTTTATTGAAATAAATAGGTCGCGATTTTTCATAAAATCACATTAGTCATTTTTTCTACAGGAAGACTAAGCCCGTAATATTGTTCTTCATGGTTTTGAACACCCATTTGTGAATTTTCGTATAATTTCCACGTTGGGTTTCAAAAAAACAGGCACATCTGAACAACATTTCTGCGATGTTCAATAATTATTCACTAATTTTGATATATTTCCATGACTTAATGTGTCCTATACACATTCTGAAGATTGCCCACAATTTTTGAAACACCCAATATGTCTTCACTGGAATTTGTCAATTGTTCAACATTTTTCGTGCGCTCCAAAAGATAAAAAAAAAACATGCAGAGGGTATGGAAATGAATAACTTTGTCATGTACTTACTTACTTGACCTTAAAGCAGTGACAACTTCTCTTACAGCTTCCAAACTATCATCTGATATGATATCTGTTTCACTGAAGCAACCAAAATTTGGAAATTTGAAATACGAAATGAGCAGTCTGAACCTACAAGACATAATGTTTCGAATTATATTCAAATATAGCCAATATTTAGGTAAAAAGACATTTTTTATATGGACTTTTCTTCATAATCTAGCTCAATTTAGAAGCCCTTCATTTGTACTTTCAGTTATGATAATTGCATTGTTTGATAATAGGTGTGTTAATTCTGCGTAGGTAGGTGGTAGGTATTTCATGAAGAATCGTCCCTTTTTAATGCTGATTTGGATGATGAAAAACTCAGAGCAAGCGAACTTAATTTCCAGTTGTTTCATGAAGAAAAAAGGGAATAAAATAACTATAGATGGTACAAAAAACAATGTTGAAAAAAGGAATATTCTCAGATAAATTATGAACATACAAAAATGGATATATATTTATATGAAGCAATACATTTAGAATTCGCATTCTCTATGTGATGACAATATCTACTCTTTTTCAGTTTATTCAATAGAAAACAACTACTTTCCTGGCTATGTGCCACGACGAACATTGAATTATATCTATTGAACACACACGATAAGAGTTTGAAAATAAAATATAATATACTGAAAAAGAGTAGATATTCTCATCACATAGAGAATGCGAATTCTAAATGTATTGCTTCATATAAATATATATCCAATTTTGTATGTTCATAATTTATCTGAGAATATTCCTTTTCAACACTTTCATACCCAATCAGGGGGTTCAAACTTGAACGATGGAAACTTGTGATTTTTATAGACCTCTAATCGCAGATTCGTGATAGAGTCTCAATTCAGAATTTCTTTCCACGCCCTGTATGATGAATGTCAATTCATCATACACCCAAAAACAAAAAACAATCCTTAAAAAACATGACAAATTGTGGAAATGTCATTGAAAAACAAGGTTTTATATCGATTTATGTTCACTAGGCATGTTTCACATTTTTTGACTCCGATCTTGAATTTTTGTTGAATATTTACAAATCACCCTATACTGGGTGAGAGAAATTCGACTAGATGCACGGGGACCTCGGAAACGGCGAGGTTTACAGAGAGGGTTAAATATGAAGGCAAAGTTGCGCAATTTTATACCTAACGAAATGAAATTGGAATTTGAAAAATTCCGAATACTTCCGAAGTTTCGAAAAAAAAACGAATATTCACTATTTCATTTTTATTTTTTTCTAACTATTCTCTCTCATTCTCATCACTATTTTTTCTTTTTACTTGATTATTTGGGATTTTCGAGATCAATTAATGAAAACATCCTATAACTCATTTGTATATTAACATCATCATTCATCCATACGCCAATATCACTATGACATGATATGATAAAAAATCCAGGGCAGCATATGAAGAAACAAAGTTAATTGATGATGGAAGCTCGAAGACGAAACATCGGTTAGACAGTCTGATAACACCATCTTGTAGGACATAAAAAGTAGCAATGAGAATTTTTAATTTGTTTTGCTACATGTATTGAATGAGAGTGAGAAATAAATAAAAATGAAATCGCGAATAATCGGTATTTCAAAAATTCAAATTCAAGTATTCGGAATTATTCAAGTTTCAAAATGGCATTTTGTTAGTCATAAATTTTCGCCACTTTTCCACCATTTAACCTTCTTTTTATATAGCTCTTATCGTTTCCGAGATCCCCAATCCCCATGCATCTACATGCATTTAACTCACCCGGTATGTTGTGGTTTTCAATGCTGCAATTTTCAATTACCCAATTCCTCAACCTATTAAGCTCATTATTTAATTTCAAAGAAACGAGATTATTAACGAAATGTTATTGAAACAATAGGCATGCACATGCAAGTGTCAGCAGAAAACAAATTCCAAGGCGACAATGACACTAAAAACAAAAGCAAGGTGTGAAAAATGTTGCTAACTAATGAAAATGGAAATATCAAAGCAGTCTCACTTTTGGGAAAATAGGTTACAACAATTAATTTGCATCAGGATTTTTAGAACATTGACAATTCTATTGAACTGTAGTTTTTCCATCTTCAGCACAATTATTTTTGGAAATAGCTGTGAAAATGATTTCCTCTGATGATGATGATGATGAAGAATAATTTCGAACAGAATTACATGACAATTATGTTTTTTCTGTGACGGGAAAAAAGTTTGATATTTCATCTCTGTTGACAGGTTATAAAATGTCACTTTTCATAAATTACTTTTTTCCACGTGAAAAAAGTGACAACTTTTTTCCCGGATAAATATCACATATATATACACTGTTGATGGCTTTTGTTGTGCTATATAGTTCCGAAAAATAAGGCAATAACACCGTTTCCGAGAAAGAACTGCAAGTCCTTTTATCTTCCATTCGACTTCGCGGTTACGTATAATAGTACTAAACAACCACTAAATCCGCAATTTTTCAAAATCGAATCACAGAATTAGACTGGCAGATATGTGATTACTTCAAAAGAATGATAAAGATGCCTGCTAAAAACTTCGTCGATTATTTTCTGATTTTAACATAATGTAATATCTTCTCAATATTGATTCGTCCTTCCTATCACAGAAAAAAATAGTGTATTATACACGAGAAAAATATCAGATTTTAGCTCATGGTTTTTTGTCTTTCTCCGCTACTCGTCGGGAGGCCAGCCTGGAGCTAAAATCTACTACTTATGTCCCCTGTTTCATAAATAATTATTTAAATAAAACCAGTACCTACCTAACTCGAATTTGAAACCTAATTTCGCATTTGGTTTTCTCTTGATCCTTTCATCTCATTTGGATGATTTTGAACTATCTATAGAGGTTGATTTTTAAGTAGATTACGAAAGCGTAGAAAGAAAGGCCACTGTTGTGTTTATTTTATTTTATTTCTTCATTCAGACTTTTTTCTCTGAATTCAGACTTTTCTCTGAATTCAGACTTTTTTCTATGAATTCAGACTTTAAAACCTGAATTCAGACTTTTTTGTCTGAATTCAGACTCATACTACACACACTATATACCTAGTGTAACAGGATCATGGTACACCAAACCATTTTGATGAACTTAAATTGGTGATATACAGTGTGACCCACTTCTAATGGAACCACCCCTGTATCTTACGTAATCGTTGGGTAAGGATCCTGAAATTTTGCTGGAGCGAGAGATATACCAAAAATGCACTCTATGACCAAGTGGGGTCATCTTCAGTGATATACACTGCTCGCCAACAGCCATGAAACTACCCCAATTTCCGGAAAATGATATTAGGAGTCAAAATAGGTCGAAAATCACTTCAGATTTGGAATCAGGACGCCGAATTTACTAACTATTCAAATTTTTCCTGGAAAATTTTCAGTTCGGAAAAATGAAATTTTGTCGCATTTTTTATGGAAGCACCCCCGTATCTCACGTAATTATTGAGGTAGGGTTCTGAAATTTGCCGGAGGAAGAGAAAGTCCAAAGATAAAGTCAATTACGTGAGATACGGGGTGCTTCCATAAAAAATGCGACAAAATTTCATTTTTCCGAACTGAAAATTTTCCAGGAAAAATTTGAATAATTAGTAAATTGGGCGTCTTGATTCCAAATCTGAAGTGATTTTCGACCTATTTTGACTCCTAATATCATTTTCCGGAAATTGGGGTAGTTTCATGGCTGTTGGCGAGCAGTGTATATCACTGAAGATGACCCTACTTGGTCATAGAGTGCATTTTTGGTATATCTCGCTCCAGCAAATTTCAGGATCCTTACCCAACGATTACGTAAGATACAGAGGGGTGATTCCATTAGAAGTTGGTCACACTGTATCAAGAAATTTTACTTTTTTGACAGGATTCAATTTTTTTAGCTTCACACCTGACAATATTAGTACATCAGACTCGTTCAGGATAGTCATGGCACACTCAAATGGAAAATCGAAAATAAAATTAAAATCAATATTGACGTTTGAAATGTGACTTATATGGTATCATTTGATTCAGAAAATGTTCTATTTGAAATTCGAAAGTTATATTACTACTTCCGGTCGGACACCCTGTATAATCGAAATCATTTTCCTGGTATATGCGTCCTATGATACAATTGAAATCTGCAAAATATCAAAATCTTGACTCAACTGATAACTGAGCTATAGAAGACGGGAGGTGAGATGCAAGACACTGTATAAACTATACTCTCGCTTTTTATATATATGGTATAAATATATTTTGATAAGCCCAACATCATTCATTATAGACGTTTTGACGTACTAATATAATAATAAAATTAATCATCAACCCCATAGAGACTAAATGACATATAGAAGTACTTACTGAAATCTGTGTATTACCCTCGGTATTGTATTACCTAATGTGAATGTGTATTCAATGCATTCGATGCAAACAGTCTGAATTCAGAGAAAATAGTCTGAATTTAGGCTTTAAAGTCTGAATTCAGAGAAAAAAGTTTCAATTCAGAGAAAAAAGTTTGAATTCAGAGCAAAAAGTCTGAATTCAGACTTTAAAGTCTGAATAAAGAAATAAAATAAAATACACACAACAGTGGCCTTCCTACGCTTTCCTAGTAGGTAACGATGTTGTGGTGGAGACTTTTATTCAGTGCCCTTTTCACAAGCATACTATATATAGTTATTCATACAGCAAGGTGTACATTGATTTTTTTTCAGTCATTTTTGAATTTACGATTGAAGGTTATCTGGCAGTTTTTGTTCAGAATCGAATTCTGTATCAATTAAGAATATGTTATACTCGGTGTCCAATTTAAGAAAAAAGTACCTTTTGACATGAAAATAAAAAGAAATCGTCGATAGCTCAGTCATTTTTGAATTTAGGATAAAAGCTTATAGGACTGATCTTCAGAATCGAATATCCTATCGATTGGGAATATTGTATACTGGGTGTCCCATTCAAAATATTGAACTTTTTGACATAACTCGTGAACATGATGTTCGATTTGTTTTTCGAATTCATCATCGTAATCAGCGGAAAAAAGTCTACTAGTTTGCCCATTTAACCGACTATGTAGCTCCAATAATAACCAAGTTAGCAATAGTGCCGAGTTAAGTTTGAAAACCCTGTATATTTCCAACTTATAGTTCTGTGTAACTGGAATATGGACCTATTGTCACTATGAAAGCACTTATTTTCAATTCTATTAAAATCTAGTAGCTTTATGACCATGACAGCAATATTATGACATGTCGTTATGGATAAATAACTACTAGATTTGAGTGCCATTCTAGTATAGTTCATAAAACGACGAAAACTTCCTAGATAAAAAATAGTATATTTCCCACGAGAATGAAGTTCGCCTACGGCTCATGCTGCAATCATTCGAGTGAAAAATTTGCATTCCGTGCGAGTTAAACACTATAATTTTTCTACGGCTGTAACAGATAACAGCGGCATTTTTGATTTCTTCGTCTTGTAGCCATCTGATTTCCTGTCAAGTAATGCTCATCTATTTGACAGAGCTGTCATTGCTTGAATTTTTGCATTACATGAGCGATGAGATTTTCTTGAAATAATAACACAATGGAGTCATTGTGATATCAGAAACGGAAATAAAATTGATGACATACAAAGTACCTCATTGATGTATCGAACACAGTAAAACAAGAGCAATTTTATGTTATAGCCGTAGAAAAAAACACATTTTACTTCCTCCTCCTGGAAAAGGAGTAATTAATGGTAGGTTCTGAAGCTACTGGTGGATAAAGGTTTTTCTACGGCTATAACAAAAAATTGCTTTTGTTTTACTGTGTTCTATAAATCAATGAAGTACTTTGTATGTAAATAATATTTTCCAGCACTTGCTATAGAACCTACCATTATTTACTCCTTTTGAAGGCGTAAAGTGGGTTTTTACTACCAAAGTAGTTTTCGTCATTTCATAAACCACTATAGACAATAAAGACATAGCCTGTTATAATTAACTCGAATTCACTGTTCTGATGAGATATTCACAGGAATGGCTCTCGAATCTATATTAGATATTTATCAATAACTATACTTGTCGAATGCTGTCATGGTATCTAGATTTTAAATTAAATTGAAAAGAAGTACTTTCATAGTGACATGAGTCCACATTTCAGTTTCAGAGAACTAAATATAATAATTGAAATATATTGTTAGTGGTGAAAATAATCTTATATACACCTTGTTGCCATGGTGAAGAATATTATTACCAGGGGAACTCGGATGAAGCCTCGGGATATAATCTTGGTCCATGGGTAATAATAATAATGACATTCTTAATTACCTTGGTGAAAAATAACTATTATATACGTATCTGATATCACAATGACTTCATTTATATCAGAAAATCTCATCTTCCATGGAATGTCAAATTTCAAGCAAAGCCGAAGAAATGAAAAATTTCGCTTTTTTCTGTTACAGACATAGGAATAGTATAGTGTATAACTCGCACGGAATGCTAATTTCCCACTCGTATGATTTTAATTACGTGCTCGTTAAACAATATACTATTTCTTTATTGTTCAACAATGAATATTTTTCTGATGACAGTTCTGTTCAATTAGGGTTGAAGGGTCAAACAATCATGATGAACAGCATAAGTGAAATCACTATAATAATGTAACTGTGAATATTATAGAAAAATAAATTTCCATTTCAAAAATTTCCAAATATATGAATATACAGGGTGGTCTAAAGAAAACTCCGATTTCAGGGCTTTAAAATAAAAATCTGGAAAAACGCTCGTGAATATTCAACAACCGATTTGAACGGTTGATACATTGTTAAATCCAACAGATATATTTTGTGCATCCACAAACTTTTTTGTGACAATGAAAATACTTTTTGAATCCTACTCTAATGAGAACAATATTTTCGAGGTGAATTTGACATTGCCCCTTCCACTATTTTCCCTCTCGTTTCGTTATCAATAAACATTTTGACGTGAAATTAGAGGGTCCGATAGTACTCGATTAAATCTTCAAAATGAGGTATCGCAATACCCCCTCAACTCTTTTCAAAGCCCGGGGGTTGTGCTTCCCCCTGGTAGGGGGTTGAAGTTCGTTCCCCTTCGAATCAGAAATCGACAGGTGCGAGCGTTCTTCGGGTTTTCCATTTTAAAGCCCTAAAATCGGGGTGTTAAGTTCTCGTTGGACCGCCATACTGAGTTACTCAATATGTAATTGAAATGTCAATTAAAATGGAGATCTTGAATGACACTGAATTGGAATTTCAGGTTAATTTCATTGTTAAAATCATTTCGCTATTATATATTATACATGATGAAGCCGTAGTGTATAACTCGAACGAAATGCTAATTTCCCACTCGGTTGATTTGCAGCATGAGACATAGGCTCAAAAACTGTTGAGCATGGTTCAACAATTTTTTGCAATAACACGAAAAATAAGAAGGACATTAAAAAAATACAAGGCAGAAAGTTATGTAAAGAAATGATGATGATTCTCTATTGGTTTTAATTCATCAGTGGCATCCCAATGGATAATTTAGAAAGATTATATTCAGTATAGCTTCGACGGATTCTTCAATGTGAGCTAATTATACTCCACTTAATATCAGATCGATAGCAGTTGTTTCACCAGAGAAAAATAATCCAAAATCAGAAATATAAGCGAACATCGAAAATCAGTTTCTCCACGACAATATAAAAAGATCTTGAACTTCAAAGTTCACCTGAAACTTTTGGAAAATCATTGATAAGAAGTTAATAGGGAAGACCGAGCGTTTAGTTTAAAAACACCGGAATGTGCCGGAATCATCAAACCCTTCGCAATTTTGCCGAACGTTGAATAACATTTTATTTCTCGCTCCAAATTCGCAGACCCTGTATACAAATTTTGAATTTTGATGTGAAAACAGCGCACCAGAAGAAACACAAATGATTTCTAATTTTTAATTTGCATGGAAGAGACCATCAGCCAAAGAAAATAAACCTGAAAGTTCCAAAGGGAATGCTCTGTATATTATAATTACTTTTTTGAAAGGAATTGTCATGAAATATTTCAATACAAATCTGAAACAATAATTTTGGATTTTCATAATGCTGCCTTTCTTCGCATGATATCCTATGTTTACCCGTTTTTGTATAATACTTATTATCGTAGTAGGGCCCAATTCGACCAGTCGCTCCGTTTTTTGTGTTATAAACCAAAAATAATGTAATGAAATAATTCAAGGAGATATCCTCAGAATGCTTGAATCAATCAATTTTAGTTTTGAAAGTAACCCGTTTCAGAAACAAAATAGGTGTATTGTTTAAATGGTTTGAGGAACACTATATACAAACTGGTAATTTTTTGTTTTTCAAATGAAATATTTAATGCTTAGCTGAATTTGTCATTTTTTTCTGATTCTAATGGTGTATGACGTTGATATCAAGTTGATATTAGAGTAGCCATCATTGAATAAAATGTGTAGACAAAAATCATCAAAATTATCGAGTATGGTATGAGTAAGAGTATGAAAAATAAAGAAATCATTTCTTGTAGGGATATTTTGATCAAGCGCTATTTTTTTTAAATGCCTACTAAAGACGTACGCAGATGAATAACAAGAATAATTCTTTTTTAGACAAATTATGACGTTATACCCTGAATTTTTGTCAATAGCAAGTTGACTCAAATGATATTCTGATGCCAAATATGTACTATTACTTGAAGACCACCCTGTATATCGAGTTGACATTTTGAGTATCCATTTAATCCACCGAAAATAATTTCATGAACTTGAACTTTGCTAAGTTCAAAACACTCCCGTTGCATAACAATTCCCAAGAAATCACGTTCCATCAATACTACATGAAAACAACCTTCAATCAAGTCATTCTACCAAGTATATAGGTGAAAAAACATGCGTCTCGCGCCAGTACACTTAAAAAAAATGGGCACTCTCAAGTCCCTAATCTGCCTGTCCACTTTAATGTGGACCCCCGTATTCCTTTACAACACGAAAAGAAATATCGCTCAGCAACAATGCAACTCAGATGTCTGCCAATACTTCGAGAACCCCAATCTCCAAGCATTCCTCCAGAGCAGGTTTGCCTCCACCCCAGTGAGCCTGAGAAGTCAACTGTTCGATGACGAAGAGCCCAAACCAGATTCCCTGCTCAAGCACTTCAACGTCGGATATCTCAACGTCGATCGTCCAATCTCCTCCATAGACGATTTCCTCGGCATGAATTCAGAGGAACTGGGAATGCCACAAAGTAGAAGCCCCATTAAGCAGACTTCCCAAAAGAATTCAGCAGTCTGGAACCTGGATGACGTCAAAAATTTGGCCGCCCCGAAAGTCCTTCCAGACATAGTGCTGGATCCAGAGGGTCCACAAGCCGACATCCAGCAGCAAGCGCAGCCAGATTCGTTGCTGGATGAGGCGGAGAAAGAGATGGGCAGATTCGTTGTGACTGATCCACCTCCGAAGCCTAAAAAACGAGCTCCAAGGAGAAGGGTACCCTCAACTTTGAATGTCCCCTCCTTCGTTGTCGATGAAGTCATTCGCACAACAGAAACGCCCCAGAATTTCATGGAGGAACTGCAGAAGATCAAGATGAACGCGATGGCAGAACAGCAAGCTGCTCCCAGCTTAATTCCAGATGATTTCAATGATAGCTTGGAGAATCCCATGACTCAAGTCGGTAAGATAGAAGAAAGTCGTGAGCAACTCAACCATCCTCAAATTGAACACAGTCCACCACAAATTGTACACTACCCCCCTCAAAATGTATATAGTTCTCGTCAGATTGTGCATGGTCCTCCTGAAGTGATAGAAAGTCCTAGAAAATCAGTAGTGACTCCTAATGATGCAGCACTTGTGGAACAGTTCTTGGACATTATCAGAAAATATGTGGAATCCAACCCTCACATGTTGAAAGATTATCAGAAAATCGCTGATCAGCAATCAAACAAGAAGCCTGAGAAAACTCACGGCATAAGTAAACAATCTTCCGGTGACCTTGTAGAATCTTCTACAGTACGTCCAGTGAGTACCGGAAATTTTCCAAAACCAACTAAGACTAAATCACTGAAAGGAGACTCAGAACTCAAAGAAGAAATAAAATCTGAAAGTACTACAACCACTACTAAGAGTAAAATGAAGAAAAATTCAACTAGAGGACTTAACTCTTCTGAGGCTGTCATTTCAGAACTTGTTTCTGAGAAGATGGGTGTATCCAAAAGGGAGAAAAAAATGCCTGAAATACAAAATGGAAATGAGTTATAACATGAAACAAAAATGGGAGATTGAAAAAATGTCAGTGAATAATTTCAAAGAGAAATAGAAGGAGCCCTCCTGATAAATCGAAGCCAAGAGGTTATTTGTCAATTTTTGATAATTGTACATAGTTGAATTCTAACGAAATAATCATTGACTTGAAATATGAAGAATTGGTTCAAAAACTCAGGTAACATTTTGAAACTCGAATGTCTAGACATTGTCTAGTATGACAACGGTATAAAACATGCTGAAATCATTTTCATTATTATTATTTTAAGCATTGATCGATCACTAAAACGGTGGTATTTACTCAAGTAGATTCAGAATGATACCTGAAAATACATTTCTAAATCCTAAGCATTTTTGACACTAACTTTATTTTTTGACTGAACAATTCAGTATGTTCGATGTGTAAATTCATGAATATTTCTTTAGTGTGTAGGATGATTTTATACTAATTTAAATGAATACATTTTTTTACACTGTTTCTGACTTATTATTCGAATGAATTGCTGTAAATACAGAATAATTTGAAAAAACTGAAACTAAACAAAAGCAATTCAAAAAATGATACAGGGGCTTACTATGTTACAGGGTGGGCCAAAGATAGAAAACTCAAAGGTGAAAACCCCATATCGATATCTATCTTTATTTTAGAGTTACAAGGTGTTTTTCAAAAATGTAAATTTTTGAAAAGTGGCTTTTGTTGTCAAAAATTATTTGTTTTCATGAAAACATTTTCAAAGCATTGTGTTTGTCATGGAACCAGTCACCGTATACCTAGTTGCAAAATAAAACTTTTTTTTTCAAGAAGAACAAGTAATATTCTTGAACAAGATATAGGATTCCGATTTCAGTGCCTTTAGAACAATTTTCATCAAAAATTCAATGCTTTGCAGTTATTTTCATAAGAACAGACGATTTTTGCCAAAAAAATATCTGTGGCCACTTTTCAGGAATGCCAATTTTCGTAAAACACCTTGTTATTCCGAAACGAAGACAGATATCGGATTTGCGGATTTCATCACCCTGTACACATACAAAGAATATAATTTTTTTAAAATGAGTCATGAGAGTGATGAAATGAAATATAAAAATTATATAATGACATACTCAAGTGTCTGAGCTCAGTTTTCTAGTGAAAAGATAATTTCTGATTACACGTACAGGGTGATTCACCATAAATGTCCCCCCCTTAGCTCAGTTATTTTTGAACCGATTTTAGAATTTGAAATATCATCTTGAATGATTTTCGATAAAGTTTTTTTCCGCTAGATCAGAAAATACAGGGTGCTCGGAACAAACGATCTACAGGGTACTATTTGATTTTTTTAAATAGAACACCCTATTTTTCATTGTATTTTTAGATTCTCCCTGAAGAGCTGATTTGATCAATGCATCACAATTGGGGTCTAGCGAGACTGATTACAGAGATATAGGGTGTTCAAAATCGAGATTTTCAACTTTAGGATTTTTTTTGTGACGAAACTATTCATTATCGGTCACGCGGTTTTCATGGCCGTATCTCAACTTTTTATTTACTATCTACTGACATTCAATAATTGGAACAGATACAGGGTGACCAGAATTCTGAATCTTGAACCACCCTGTAAATGTTCCAATTAAATTTCACTAGATAGTAAATCGAAAGTTGGGATGGGAACATAAAAGCCGTTTTGACCAATAATGAATAGTTTCGGCACAAAAAAATCCTAAAGTTGAAAAATCTCGATTTTGAACACCCTATATCTCTGTAATCATTCCCGCTAAACCCCAAGTGTGATACATTGATGAAATCAGCTCTTCAGGAAGAATCTAAAAATGCAATAAAATACAGGGTGTTCCATTTAAAAAAATCAATTAGTACTCTGTAGATCGTTTGTTCCGAGCACCCTGTATTTTCTGATGCGATAGGAAAAAAAATTCAGAAAAATCATTTTAGATTATCTTTCAAATTTTTAAAATGGTTCAAAAATAAGTGAGCTAGTGGGACATTTATGGTGAATCACCCTGTACCTACTGAATAAATTCATTTTTAGCCAAACTAACCATTCCTGAGGAATTTTCTGAAAAACGATTTTTGGAATCTCCATGGAGAGCTCCATTCAAAATGATATTATACATAGGGTTTGTAAACAGTGCTCTTGTGATGTAGTGGGATTAATTAATTCTGAGAAATCTCCTAAAATAGGTCGATTTTCATTTTCAATTTGCAACATTTATGAGGAAAAATTGAATATACAGGGTGAGTTGTAATGTCTGCGACAAATATAACACCCTATATACAGGGTGACCTAGGGTTAAACCGCCAAACGTTTAGGATCAGTTTTTTAGGCAAAATAAGACTCTTTGTTCCTATCAGCATGTGTCCTTTTTTGTACAACCGCTTACCAAAGTAGCCCCTCACGCTTTCATATCTAAACGCAAAATTGACGTTTTTCGTGAAATGTAATTTTCTCGCAGCTTTATACAAAATAGCTATTGAATTTTTTCAAAAAATCAAGGGATACAAAAAAATCTGACAAAAATATTGTGTTTCTGAAAATTTAATTTGAAAAATAAACATACAAATAAAACAGTTGCGTACATTGATTTATTCTAATAATAGATATATTACCCTCTGGAACGCTGCTGGAGATAATAATTTTATTCTAAGTAAACAGTGCACAGGAGCCACTTATAACCTCAAATGAGCATGCCAAGTTTTATCAAAATCAGCCCAAAGGTTTTTGAGTAATTAATGAAAAACTGATTTTTTCTAAAAACTTTGACACCCTATATTTCTAAAATGAAACAAGTTAGAACACATGCTTATCGGATGAAAAAGTCTTATTTTTGCCTAAAAAACTGATCCTAAACGTTTGGCGGTTCAACCCTGGGTCACTCTGTATATTATTTTACTTTTGAAATATCCATGAGAAGATGAATTCAAAAATAAGTCGCATACAGGATAGGTATACAGTGCGTCCGTTAAATGAAGTGTTTTCGTAAAGTAGTGGATAAATTCGTGAAAAAATAAAGAAAACATATTTGGAAAGAACGCTCAGTGCCGCCGAATTTCATGTTTGTTGAGGCACTCTTTCAAATTCAATTAATACATACAAAATAATATTCATGTAGGAGAAATTACGTCATCTGTATTTTACGATAGCATTGAATATGGCGGGCGTACTATACAAACCTTATGTGTAATATATCCTTGAATTCAGCCTTCCATGCATCACCCTGTATATTCAAATTTTCCTCAAAAATGTGGAAACTGAGAATAAAAAATAACCTGTTTCAGGAGATTTCTCATAAATAGATAGTTTGGCTAAAAATGAATTAATTTAGTACTTTGGTACATATTTGCTATTTGAAAGTGAATGGCGAAATCAAATTTGGGAGGTTCTGAATTTTTTGTGATTAGGTTTCACAGTGAACGATGAAAAATTTTTATCATATAGAAAACATTTTTTTTGTAACGGGAAATTTTTTTTAAATTTCATTTATGTTGACATGTTGATGAAATGTTACTTTTCATAAATCACTTTTTTCCCACAGTAATTA
The DNA here is from genome assembly GCA_918026855.4 of Phaedon cochleariae. Classification (NCBI taxonomy): domain Eukaryota; kingdom Metazoa; phylum Arthropoda; class Insecta; order Coleoptera; family Chrysomelidae; genus Phaedon; species Phaedon cochleariae. The sequence goes on from OU896708.1 coordinate 61,492,098, forward strand.
GACTGGCAGATATTTGATTACTTCGAAAGAATGATAAAGATTGCAGGCAGGTGTCATTCCTGTTGAAAACTTAAAATTTCACGTCGATAATTTTCTGATTTTGATATAATATATCTTCTCAATATTGATTCGTCTTTCTTCCTGTCACAGAAAAAATAAGTGTATTATACACGGGAAAAATATTAGATTTTAGCTCACCGTTTTTTGTCTCCCTTCGCTTTTCCGTTGTATAATAAATGACTATTATCATCGATTTCTCAGAACTTTTTGTTCATGAAAAAATTTTGTGACTTCCTTCAATATCCAGGAAACAGGGCAAAAACAATGTAATATCTTTTCAGAAAGTAAATTAATATGAAAAATTGAAGGATTGAAGCATTTCTCATGGTTTCAGAGAAAACCTCTCTATAAATATCACCGAATTCGAAATATATTTGTGCAGTCTTTGAAAATTCCAGAAATTTCACTACAAAAATATAACGACTATGAAAATTTATTCTAAATACTTAGTTCAATTGGGGAAATACTTTTTTTGATTTTATATTCGGAAATGAAATCTGGCAGGTAGGCAAGTTTTAATTTTATCGAGTTTAATTTTTCAGAAGTTTCGAGCAAATGAACAAACTTTATTCAGGAATATGTTATTTTTTTAAATCAATAATAAATGCATCCTTTTTAGTTGCCAAAAGTTCATGACTTCATTTGAAGATAATGAGAAACTATTTTCGAATAACGAATAACGTTACTATACTAATACATGTTTTAATTGTTATGATAAAAGAATTTTAATCACAAATTCCTTCATAATTCTGAGAAAGAAATATCTAGATGGATTGACCGATTATAGGATCATTAGGGAATTATTCACAAAGATTCCATAAAAACCGATGAAAATTCAATGTCGCCAAAAATCATAAAACGCTTGGTGATATTCAATAATCGACCTTTACTCATTAACTAATCCCCGCGAGAAACCAAAAGTATAACGCTGAATTGCAACTCTTGCAATATTTGTGTACCTATATAATGTCGGCACGTTCAACACCAATCATTCACTCCTCTAGTCACCAAAGACGAGCAACATGCGAGTCTCATTCGTCGCCCTCAGCATCTTGCTGGTCTGCGCAGCACAGATCTCAGCTGCCGAAATCAAAGACAAACTCATCGACGCCAAAAGCCTGAAACCAGAAAGTATAGAAAAAGCAGCAGCCGACCACACCGAACTCCAAGAACTAGACATCAAAGACCTAGACGACGACAAAGAAAAAGACGAGGAAATCAAGAGGAAGAAGAAGTCAGCAACAACCACATTCTGCGTGGAGATCCGTCCCAGCGGGGACCAAAAACCCTTCCAAGTGTGCGAGCCAGGTTATGCACCGCCTAGCCAGCCCAACTACCCCTCAACTCCATACCAGGCAGCCCAGGCCCAGCAGAAACCCGCAGCTGCTTACTCAGCTCCTGTAAAAACCTATGCAGCCAGCCCCGCTTCTCCAGCAAAACCGTACACCCCACACAACAGCTACAGTACCTACAGATCCAGCGATGACATGGAGGCAGAAGAAAGGGATGACATGAGAATGAATCAAGACTCAGACGAAGAAGAAGAAGATACCAACATGCGTTCAGCCTACGACACGCCTCACTATAGCCATGGATATGGTTCCCCACATGCCAGCTACGGTGCAGCTGCATCCAAGAAGGGCCATAGCCACAACGGCCTAGTAATCACTTGCCAACCCAACCTAGCTGGCTACGCTCATGGAATACCGACCTATGGCCACCCCTCTGCTGTGCCGAGCTACAACTACAGAGCTGCGAGCGGTAGATACGGCAGGCCCTACCAGCCATACAAACCACAGCAACAGCCTTATGGCAGCTACCAGCACGTTTCCAAACCTGTCAACAAACCAGCGTACAGCCCGGCACCATCATACTCAGCACCAGCAGCCCCAGCCTACTCTGCCCCGTCGTACTCTGCACCAGCAGCCTCCGAATACTCTCCACAGCCTGCATACCCTCAACCTCATGCCACTTATGCAGCATACAAACAACCAGCATATCCTTCTGCGGGGTACAAAGCTCCAGCTGCACCGATGTACTATCAAAAACCCGCTCCAGCTTATCCACAAACTTACGCTGCGCCAGCTAAGCCACAACCATACGAGGCCCCAGCTTATCCACAAACTTACGCAGCTCCAGCTAAGCCACAGTCATACGAAGCCCCAGCTTATCCACAAGCTTACGCAGCCCCAGCTAAGCCCCAATCATACGAAGCCCCAGCTTATCCACAAGCTTACGCAGCCCCAGCTAAGCCACAATCATACGAAGCTCCAGCTTATGCAGCTCCATCTTATGAAGCACCGGCTCACCCTCCATCTTACAAGCCACAATCATACGAAGCCCCAGCTTACCCAGCCCCAGCTAAGCCACAAACTTATGCAGCTCCATCTTATGCAGCACCTGCTAAACCACAATCTTACGCAGCTCCAGCTAAGCCAGAACCATACCAAGCTCCCGCTAAGCCACAATCATACGAAGCCCCAGCGTACCAAGCTCCAGCTTATGCAGCACCTGCTCCATCTTACTCTGCTCCAGCTAAGCCACAACCTTACGCAGCACCAGCAAAGCCACCAACTTACTCAGCTCCAGCTAAGCCACAAACTTACGAAGCGCCTGCTTACCAAGCACCAGCACAGCCTGCTTACACAGCCCCAGCTTACCACGCAGCTCCAGCATACCAAGCCCCGGCACCTGCAGCTCCAGCATATCAAGCACCTGCAGCTCCAGCATATCAAGCACCTGCAGCTCCAGCATATCAAGCACCTGCAGCTCCAGCGTACCCCCAGCCATCAACTCCTTATTCTGCTCCTGCAGCTCCTTCTTATGTGGCTCCTGCTACCTACAGAGATGCTGAAGCGCAAGATGAGCAGCAGGTGGCTGCTGCCGATGACAAGAGCGAGAAGGAGAACCAAACCTTGAAGAAGATGGAGGAGATTTCGGAACAGAGGGCAGCTGGAGGTAGATGGGGCACTGAAATGGGCTCTGACAGCAAGGATGCCAAGAAGGATGAGGCGATGAAGGCGACAGGAAATTGGAGGGCGGCCGGTGGACCTTGGGGTGCTGAAGATGAGGCGAGAGGGATGAAGAAGGATGAGCACATGAATGGAAGCGATAAGGCTAGGGAGAACGAAGTCGACGAGACCATGTAGATAGTTTTAGGGATACTTGTTTTTACTTTTGTACATTTTTGTAGGAATTATTTATTGGTGAATAAAAAGAATGGAAAATAATTTTCTGTTTGAGTTTTCTTTTTCAGGTTTTGAATATCGAGAAATTATGAAAACTTTGAAAAATCATCTGATAATTTATAATGATTATCCTAAAGAAGTATTCCAATTTCCTTTCCTATTTAAAAAAGTTGAATCTGAAAACAGCTTGCAATAAAGTTGACTGAAATAGTTATGAAAGCTTCCAAAACGATTCCTGAATAATATAATTTCTTCCAAATTAGAAGTATTCCATTTCCCCTTTTTTTCATGCAGAAAGCAGAATCTACTGGAAGTACTGGAACAGTTAATATTTGAATTTTAAACAAACAATAAGAATATATAGACATTCAACTCACCTTGATAAGCAGTGTCCCATTGAGTTCACCACATTTTCAATTTCGAAAAATAACTTTCACTAGTATAAAAACCTGTCAAAAAGGCAGACACACACTGACATTTACGTTTCGAAGTCAACTATACAGGGCTAATAAAAAGTATGGAAGCAGTCAGATATCATAGGTTAAATTTGTTTGGGTACTTACGTATTTTTGTCTGAAAACACGAATTTGATAATAAAAATGTGAACAAACCATTATTTATTGAGATAGATATTTCACTATAAAGTTACAAATTTCACATTTTTTTCCGCCTGTCTTTTCGATCGCATTTAGAACAATTAACCCTTCTTTTTTCATCATTGGACAATTTATATGTCACAATGTACTTCAATGACACATTTTTTCTATATGAAAGTCAACTAGAAAAATGATTTTCTTGCGATTAATCCATATTTAGTGAAAAGAAGAAAGAATATCATTTAAAATAATGTCGTGTGTAATTCAAAAGTAATCTGTTGACATTTGACATCTCGTATTTGGATTGATTATTGATTAAATGGCCTTGAAGTACATCATGAGTATATCAAGTGTCCAATGACAAAATGAGAAGAGCAAGTATAGCTGTAAATGCATCCAAGACAGGGGGAAAAAGAAGGCGAAATTTCGAACTTTTTCTTGAAATATCTCGATAAATAGTGGTTTGTTCACATTTTCGTTATCAAATTCGTGTTTCTCAGGCAAAGTTTAGCACAAGTATGAGGAATTGAAAACAAATAATGGTTCTTTTCAAAATCGTGTTTTCATCTGTTTGGTAACATAAGTTGATATATTGGTGGTAAATACTAAGTACAAGAACCAACATAATATAAATGAATTAGTTGGATTTCAAGATTGCAAATAAATAAAAATAGAAATATATAAAATGAAAAGAACGTTAACAATGGTAGAGGGTATAATCTATTGCTCTTCTCTCGCCTTTAGAAGAATATTAGGAAACTTTATGTATGACTATGAGTAAGATTATAATTGTAATCGCAGAAAATCACATTTTTTGAGATGATTGAATTCTAAGAAAAAGCAACGAATAACGTCGTCAGAGAAAGGCATTTTGAAGTTATGGGCTGCGGTGTATTCCAGAACTTCAAATAATACATCATTGCAATAATTAACCTATGAAATGACTGATTTTCGCCAGATTTTTCCTACGCACTTCATTCTCCATGTTTAATTTTTGAAAATCAGGGACATACACATTGTGACGTCACAAGTCTGTTCGATTTGGCAGCATTGCTGCTTTCTGTGAATCATGTCACATAGATGAATCGATTATTGCGTAATACGTGAAGTTTCCACGGACGTTTTCTAGGCATTTTTCTCAATCCAATTCAAAGTTTAAACGAATAGACTTTTCAATTTTCAAAATTTCTGAATTGTTTATATAATTTATACTTATATTATAAAGAGGAAAGGTTTGATTGTTTGTTTGTTTGTATATGTATTGAATAGGCTCCGAAACTACTGATGAAAATTGGTGGGGAGGTAGCTTAGAACCAGGAGAAGGTTATAGGATATCCCGGTACCATTAGGAAATTCAAGATGGCGGATCTAATATATCGGACGTGTTTTGTAATTATGGTCCGATTCTTTTCAAAATTGGTATCTGGAGGTTTTCGATGTCGGAGATTATGATTTATTCGTCAGAATTTGAAAATTCGGGCAGATTTTGGAAATTCAAGATGGCGGAACCAATATGGCGGACGAGTTTTGTAATTATAATCCGATTCTTTTCAAAATTGGTACCTAAGGATTTTCGTTATCGGGGATTATGATTTCCTCGTCAAAATTAACAAATTCAAGATGGCGGATCCAAAATGGCGGATTTTGTAATTAGGATCCGATTTCATTCAAATTTGGTATCTGGTGGTTCTTGGGATCGGAGATTATGATTCTTTCGTCAAAATTAGGAAATTCAAGATCGCGGACCCAATATGGCGGACGAGTATTGTAATTATGACCTCACTCACTTCAAAATTGTTATCTGGGTGTTTTCGTGGTCGGAGATTATGATTTTTTTGTCAAAATTCGGAAAGGGCAGGATTTGGAAATCAAGGACGGTAGAACCAATATACCGGGCGCGTTTCGTAATTATATATACCGATTCTATTCAAAACTTGTAAGTGGGCGTTTTCGGGATTAAAGCGAGTTTTGTAATTATGTTCCGATTCTATTAAAAATTTTCATCTGGGGTTTTAGGAGAAGGATATTATGATTCTTTCGTTAAAATTGGGAAATTCAAGTTAACTAAAAAGAAGTTGAAATAAATGGTAGATTGAAAAACTAAAGAAACAAGCTTTTATAGAAAGCGAAACTAAAAAGAAGTAGAAAATGAAATAATAATAGTGTCTTGATGAATATTGAACTGAAAAAATATAATAATGCATACAGTGTGTCCCACTTACCATGCTCACCATGGGTATCTTTTCAACGGTGAGAGATACGAGGTCGGTTAAATGACACCAAATGTGGAGTTTGTCAAGGCCAACTATAATGTGGAAAAATATTTTGATAAAATCTACTTTTTTGTTTTATACGCAAAAAACAGATTTTGATCATTTTCATGTCTCCTCCGTAACTTTTTTATTTATGAAGATATTCAAATAGGAATTTCACATTCTCATGGCAGTTTTTCAAAGTGATTTCGAAAAAAATATGAAATTTATACCAACTCTTCTAGAATTTGAGATATCAGCACCAACTTTAGTTTTTCAAATGTAGGTCATAGCTCACTATGACTTAATTACAAATAACTTTTTTTTCTCTTACAGATGATATGTCGCAGTAATAGTTTTGTGTTGATAACAACGGAGTTATCGTCATTTATACAAAAACAAAAAAATCATTTGGAAGTCGCCATCTCGAATTTATAAATTTTAACAAGAAAATCATGATCTCCGACCGTTAAAAAGATACCCATGGTGAGCATGGTAAGTGGGACACACTGTATAGCAAAACAACGTTTGCGAGGTCTGCTGGTATATAATATAATAAGAATTTATACAAAAAATTCTCTGTACAATTTTTGCACCATGACGAAAACGATGAAATTAGTCTTCTCACTTACACTAAAAAAAAGATTTGTTGAGAGCTACTTCTCTATTGAGCCATTTTTGAACATTAGCACTGAATGTGCTCGAGATTTAGTTATCAAAAATTGAGATTCAAATTCCATTTGGAATTTGTCAAAAGCACAAGTGACTTTTCTGATAAACAAGGTGAATAAGGTAGGACACTAACCCATACCATTGTTGACGTGATTTTCTCATTTTCTCTTCCCCAAGAAATTAACGCACTACCAAAAATTATGGTGCTGTGTTAATTTTTTTTGGGAAGTGTAGTTTCTCATATAAAACAGTTCAACGTTCAATAAAAATATAAAACCCAATTAATAACAATGGAATAAAACACTAAATCACACCTGATAAGCTTTCGCCAATCTAAGGCAGTATACCATTCAAATGAATTAATTAAATAATAAATACCTATTCTACCTGAATAGTTCAAATATGAACATAAAATTATTCAAACAAAACTAAGTAATCGCACCCAAGTCAAGGTTCTCATTCGAAATTATATTGGAGCTAGGAATGATGAAAGTATTAACATGCTATGGTAGGAGGATGGTAAACTCATTCTTCAAATGCCAAAAATTGTTGACACTCCAAACGTCAATAGGCGATGTTGAAGTTTGACATCGTCATCACATATTCTGCTAACCAGCAAGGCTGCAAAGGTGTTGAAGTTGGAAGTAGTAATTGTTTTTATTTGCAACAACAAGCTTCTTCATGTTTTGGATAGAAGTGTGAACTTTGCTTAACACAATTATTTGAGTCACGTGAATATCTTCTTTTTGAGAAGCGATACAAGTGTTTTGAGAAAATATGTTTTTTTTAATATCCATTATCAATAGAGAAAGAAACCCAAAGTCGTCTCCACAATATTTAATTTATAATCTAGCAGTCAATCCTGCTTCATTGGTAGATACATGTTTCGGCCATTCAAATGGCCATCTTCAGTCAAAAGAATACAACAAAGTGCATGTGGAAATACTTCAATGCATCATGAAGGCGAAAAAATTATTTTGTTATTACTAAATCATTATTTATTATTTAAATTTGATAAAATGGATGTATGAGGAATTTTTTCGCCTTCATGATGCATTGAAGTATTTCCACATGCACTTTGTTGTATTCTTTTGACTGAAGATGGCCATTTGAATGGCCGAAACATGTATCTACCAATGAAGCAGGATTGACTGCTAGATTATAAATTAAATATTGTGGAGACGACTTTGGGTTTCTTTCTCTATTGATATCATTCCACTCCACTTTGAGCATGGACTACTACAGAAGATTCTTTAATATCCATTATTTCTTAACAATAATTTAGAACCATTCTCCAACTTTCTGCTTCGTCATGTTTTGGATTTGAATGTGATCCCTTTCCGTCCCTTCTTAAAATCATGGTTCTTGATTCACGTCAATATCTTCTTTTCAAGAGAAAACACACGGGATCTAGGGAAGTTTTTTATTTTCAATTTAAAATAACAATAATTTGGAACCTATCGAGGATGTTTGGGTTGCACTGCAGAGGCATTCACCCTTCACGGAGAATTTGGGGCAATTCCTCAAGATTGCCTGACAGATTTGATCAATTAGATGCCACAGCGATTGAACGTTGTAATTCAATTAGTAATCAATTTTCTATATGTGAAGCGTCAAAAAACGGGTGGAAAGAAGTGATATCAATGTTTACATGATTTTTTAGAATAAGACCCTTCACTGGATATACACGGCAGTAATACGCCCAACACTTACGTACGGGTCCATTGTATGGTGGACCAGTACCAATAAGGGCAAGACCAACAGAGGACTGTATAAAGTCCAGCGACTGGCCTGCCTGGGAATAACAGGGTGCTCTGAGAACGACGCCTACCAGGGCTCTTGAAGTTCTGTTAAGTCTGCCGTCTCTACACCTGTTCATACAACACGAAGCCATGAGAACTGCTTATCGACTCAACGGTGCAAACCAGTGGGTCGGAACAGAAGGAATAAGGCAAAGGAAAACTGTCCCATCCTCATGATGAGAAGGGATAATACCTTGCCAATTCTGAACTTCAACAAAGCCCCAAACACTGTCATCCCTACGAGGGAAGAATGAAATGACACAACACCTGGCGTGCCTCCTCCTAATGAGTCAATCTGGTACACGGATGGCTCAAAATTTGGGGGCAGTTCAGGTGCAGGGGTATACAATGAAGGATCAGGGAAATAAATTTTAGTTCCTTTAGGCGAATATGCCTCAATGTTCCAGGCAGAAGTACTTGCAATACTCACCTGTGTCCAAGAAAACATAATTATGAGAGGTCGTAGACCAATCACTATATGCTCGGACAGCAAAGCTGCAATACTGGCTTTGCAATCCAATAGGATCACATCCAATTTGGTGTCCGAGTGCAGAAAAGCCTTGGAAAACCTGGCAAAATCAAGAAAAGTAAGCCTCATGTGGGTCCCGGGACATTCGGGAATACCCGGAAACGAGAAGGCAGACAGACTGGCAAAGATCGGTTCAGGACGGACCTCGGTCGGACCGGAACCAATCTTGGGAATACCAAATAGCCTGGCAATGTCCTCTACAGAGGAACAGCTGCAAAAGCAATTCCTCAAAATATGGCAGGACACACCAGGAATGAGACAATCGAAGCTCCACATAAAGGAACCTTCGAAGAGGCTCGCAAAAGAGGTTTTATTCCTAAACAGGCGAAACCCAAAAATGGTAGTGGGGCTCCTAACGGGGCACAACCACCTCAATAGGCACCTAGAGCTTATTGGGATCAAGGATGACCCCCTTTGCAGATGGTGCCTGGAAGATGACGAAACGTCATCACATGTCCTCACTGAGTGTCCAGCACTGACGCATCATGATTTTGAGGCCAGAGGACGTAAAAGAGATTCAGCTGAGGATGCTGCTGAACTTCTCCAAGGCAGTCGGCATACCCAGCTGAATGTCGTAACATGTGGGCGCACAATGGGCCCGAATAAGGAGGCCCACGTGCAGGGGGTTCACCCGCCCACCAGTGCTTCGAAGAGGAAGAAGAAGAAGGAGAATGCAAATTCTCTACCTCAGAAGATTTTGTTTTCAAATTCTTATCGTGTGTCTTCAATAGATGTAATTCAATATTCCTCGTGGCATATAGCCAGGAGAATAGTTATTTTCTGTTGAATAAACCGAGAAAGAATTAATATTTTCATCACATAGAGAATGCGAATTCTCAATGTATTTCTCTATATATATATATATCCATGTTTTTGTGTTCATAAATATATCTGAGAATATTCATTTTCAATAACAAAATTCTCATTGAAATGTCAAGTTTACTTCATCAAAAAAAAGCTCTCGTGTTTATAAGTGACTCGCAAAACAACATATGAACCACACGTTAAGAAATTATAATTTATGGTTCGTTAGTACTGACTTTGGTTTCGACCTTACAAAGAAATAAAGATAACTTGTAAAATGGAAAAAATATTGTATATCGCTCGGTATTTCCGTCAGTAATACTCCCATGAGATGATCATAACTTGGCCTCTGATTATAAGTGATACAAATTTTTGAGTGCAAATGAAAATGAAAATGCCCCGTTTCCGCAGTTTGTGGAAAGGATATAGAATAAAATAGAAGGTACAACATAGTGTAAAAAACCACAAATGGATTATGAACAAAATTGATGATTATTTCTAGTCAACTTCTAGATATTTCGATAACTCTTCAGCAAAACTCGAGTCTATAAAATGGAGAAGCTTTGGAATTATTATAAAGATTCCCATGCGCTAAAATAAACTTACAGATTGTGAAGGTTCCTGAAAGAATATTAGGATTTACAGGGCTATATGAAATATGAGATTCCTGGACTTGGGTGTTCATCACAGACTAATTTTTTTTCTAAGTACCTACCTAGCGATTCTGGATCTACAATAATTTCCATGTTCGTCACGAAACGCTGTCTTTGTATTCCTGATTGTCAGCGCACTGAAGTTTCTCCAAAGCAGCTTTTGGTATGCAATACTCAGTTTTGTAATCTGAAAACAAAATTGATGTTTGAATATTGTTCCCGGATATTTGTGAGAGCACTTTATTTTTCAGTCATACATAATCTATAAGTTTTTGGCATAAAAAAAATTACATTGGCTAAACTATTATTGTATAAAAGTAAATATCCATCAATCAACTTTATTATTCCCAAGAAACAACATTTTGATTATAGCAGGGAAGATGGTGAATATACAAGGTGATTCTAAAATAGGTGGTCAAACTTTGGAAGTATTTATATAGAGTGAGTGAAATAATTACGAAAACCTCGGTAAAATTTTCTTCTGAAGTGCCCCCCAAGAAAGATACAGCCCCTCAAAGGGGGGCATCGGAGAATGATTTTGTACTATTATCTCCAACACCTTGTATGATGAAAATCTAAAATTTTGTTTATCCACTAACTATTCAGTGCCGGTTCGAATGGAGTTAAAATCACCTCAGAATTGAATACAGGGGTGTGTCAAAACAGGGAGGTAGGGGGTAAAAATAACTTTTTTGTTCATCGCAATTTCAGTTTTTTTACATGAAATTATGAAATCTCAGGGCTATCATCATAGAAAATGAGCTCTTGTTGAATCTCGATAAACTGAACCATTAGCGAATAAAATTTATTTTTCCAAGATTTCATTTAAGTTACAATTTTGGTATGCACTTAAGTTTAATTATCTAGTTCAAATTTTGCAACTGAATTTTTACCTACTTCTAATCGTCTGATCAACTTGGAATCTGGCAGATGACAGTTGACAACGCGTTATGGACTTTTTGATAGAAAAAATATGGCGGCTCCAATGTGGCTGACCAGATTTGTGACTATGATTCGATTCAAATTTGGTTTGTAAGGGTTTTTGGGGTTGGAAATTCTGAATTCGTTGTCGGAATTGATGAATTAAAAATAGACGACCAGTTTCGTGATTATGGTGTGATCCTATTGAAGGCACTAAAATAAAAAATATTGTTGAAAACAAGCTTTTTTTATTTTTGGGTGTATGATAAATTGACATTCATCATACATGACGTGGAAAAAAATGCGAATTCTCAATGTATTGCTTCATATTAATATATATCCATTTTTGTATGTAGATTTCATAATTTCATGTCAAAAAACTGAAATTGCGATGAACAAAAAAGTTGGGGTTATTTTTACCCCCTACCTCCCTATTTTGACAAACCCCTGTATTTTATTTTGAAGTGATTTCAACTCCATTCGAACCAGCACTGAATAATAAGTGAATAGACAAAATTTCAGATCTTCATTATACAAGGTGTTGGAGATAATAATACGAAATCATTCTCCGAGGCCCCCCTTTCAGGGGCTGTATCTTTCTTGGGGGTCACTTCAGAAAAAAATATTACAGAGGTTTTCGTAACTATTTCACCCACTCTATATGCTCCCAAAGTTTGACCACCTATTTTAGAATCACCTTGTATAAATATATTCAACAAAATAAAAGAGACAGTAAAATAAGACACACTCATGAATCAAGTTATTTGGTAGTGAATTGTATTGTATCATTCCATTGTGATAAATGGATTTTTTACCAATATCTGATTTCATTTTCTTGACGGAAAAATGATCTGCTTGTCTAGTTGTATGGTTGTGGTGACTACTATTAATTTGAATTGCTATAGTGAATCTATATTTAATAACTCTCTTCTTTTGTAAAGGTTTTTAGTAGTTTCCAAATAATTTATTCTCTATATACATTTGATAATTTTATTTCGAAGAGTTTTGAGAGGCTTCATAACTGATAGTTTTGTTGATCCCCATACAGAAATCAAATAGTCAAGTTTAGAATAGATCAAGAAGAAGTATATCGATTTCAGACATTTTATAGAAACTTGATTCCGTACCCTAAAAAGTATACCTATTATTGGAGATATTTAGGTATTTCAATATGTTTTGACCATGACAAATTTTGATTCATGTACAGCCCAAGAAACTTAATATTATTTGAATATTTGATGACTTCATTATTACATGCGATTGGAAATTTGAAATTATTATTATATCTTGATTTTTTTGAGATGAACATAAATGTTGATTTCCTATAATTTATACACAATTTATAACATGATAACCATGATAATAAAATTTTCAAATCACTTGGAATTATAAGATTTATATGTATAGAGCTGGCTAACAAAGCTGTTTCACAGGTATTATGAACATTATATCATCTTGATTCTTGATTGATGAGCAGATAAGATAACCTCGAATAAAAACTGCTAGAATCCCAAACTGAGTGCAGTTTCCGCAGAGTAAAATGTTGATAAAGGTGAGTTGATCCTTATTTCAAACTAATAAGAACAATATAGGTAACAAACATGAGATATCACGCAACAACTTATTTGAGGAAATTATTAGAATCATTCTAGGTCTCACTTTGGAACGTAGAAATTAACAATGGCCAATAAAAGCTTTGAGGAATTTCTGTATGATATTGAAAGCTATATTTTATGTTTGCATATTGAGAACAATCCACATTTTCTGACACACCGCATATTTTAGATTTAAGAACATGCAGTACTTTTTTTGAAGAATAACTTTTTTCCTAAAATGAATAATAAGAAAGTATTTTTCCATATGGTTCCAATTTAGTGAGACATACATATCCCCCTAATGACGATACTGGAAATAACATCAGCTGAATAACACTACTAATTCTCATCTATATTACTTGTTGTTCACTAGTAGAATATTTTGAATTTCCATGCACAGGGCGAGCGAACTTGATTTAGACAATTTCTGAAAACAGGTTCCTAAATGGCTGCGAGTAAGGGTCCATTTTGAATAAAATTTACATATTTTTCCATATTTAGTGACAATTCAGACATTTTCGAAGATTTCTTTTGAAAATCTGTTAATCGGTGGTATTCTTTAACATTTCAATCTTCTTCACTTATTTTATGGGTAGATTGTAGATGGGTCGTATAGGCTGGGAGACCTCTCGATCACTGCGACCTAGATCTATTGTGATTACCCCTATCTAGTTTTGGTCCTCCAACCCTAGACTTCTGATGAAGCCTACGATTTTCCTGACGGTTGACTTTTCCACTTCAGCAGGGGTGAGATAGACCTGTTCTAGGTGGTTCAGCCTTTGGCGGACTAATACTTCACATGAGCAAAGTATGTGTTCCGCGGTTTCGGTCGCATTGTTACAAAAGCGGCAAGTGTCAGTGTCCGCCAGACCCATCTTTTTGAGGTGGTACCTCAGAGGGCCGTGTCCTGTGAGAAAGCCTGTGATAAGCTTTAGCTCTGGTTTGCTGAGGCTGAGTAGCTCTTTGGCTCGGTTCTGCGAATGGTTGATGAACCTTTTCGCTTGTCGTTGACCTGGAGTTGCTCTCCAGTAGGAGGACTTTTCAATTTCTTCCCATTTCCCGAGTTCTCCCTTTAGGTGACATTTACTTATCCCACAAAAAGGCTCAGGACCAAAAAGTGCAGATGCTGCACCTTTTTTTGCAAGGCGATCAGCTGCCTCATTTCCTTTGATTCCTTCATGCCCTGGAACCCACATAAGTGTGACTTTGTTGCCCTTTCCCAGTTGCATGAGTGTTTCAAAGCAGTCCCACGTAATCTTTGATGTGAAAACAAATGATTTTAGGGCTTTCAGTGCTGCTTGGCTGAAATTTAGCATGTAAAAGGGCGAAGATGAGAGTCGGAATTTATATGTTGAGAATTTTTGAAACTCTTTGAAAAGAAAACGAAAACATTTTAGGCTATCTTTTCAAAGGCTTGAATCATGACAAATTGCGAATTTTTATATATATAATTTTAAGAATAGCTTATGACTTTTTGATGGAAGAACTGTCAAAATACAAAAACGAGAAGCATTATTTTCCATTATTTTGTTGAAAGCGGTAGTAGATCCGTTTTCCAAAACGTCCAAAGATTGATGAAAGTTTATCATTTTCAATAAATCTATAACCTTTTTCTTCAAAAATTTTTCAAACAGTGTGTCACTGACTTTCGATTGAAATTATCTCTTAGGTTTCTAATGGAAAAATTGTAAGCACAGTGACATTTGGGGCAACTAATTCGATATGTCACTACTACAGATACATTGAAATAATACTAATGTTTAAGATTTTTTTTAATAGTTATTTTTGAATATGCGTTTCCAAAATAAAAATCGATTGTCATCAATACTGTTTCCAAATATGGCAAAATGATCGAATTTGGATTGAAATGGACCAGCCGAGTTTTACTCACCCTGTACAATCACAAATCATTGTTTTCAGGGTTGTTTCGTAGAGCAAAACCAGGTTTGATCAGTTATGAATGGTTGACAACAGTTTCGATCACAAGCAGAGGGAGGATAATGGAGGACAAGCAGAAATAGAATGACAAAAATTGGACCGTTAATAAAGCAATGTTAGGTACTTGATTACTTATGATAACTGGGTCATTAGTTTTCTCAATGTATCAATAATTTTGTTACTTTGTATTTGCTTTGTATGTGTATTAATAAAGATTCCCAATATCCCTATCTTTCCCACCCAATATGATAGTAGAACCAGGCAGAAATTAGAGAACTAACAGTTTTCAAGATATCCCTATGAGTGATTTCGGATTGATTTTGTTCATACAGTGTGTATATCAGCCAAATGGAATAAATTCGATAATGAATAAACGGGGGAGGGCGGGGGGCATGTTGGAAAAATAGCTCAGACATGTCGATTGATGTTTTTAGAAGCGCTTTTCTTTCAACAAAAACTTTCCCTACAGGCTGTGTCATGTTACATCGGCCAATACCAACTTTCTTATTTCGAAGCAATACTCTGTATTTCATTCAATTTTTATTCTTCAGAAAATTCTAGACAAATTACATCTACAATGTCCTATACTCATCTTGAAATATTTTGGAGGTAAGTGATCGAAATTTGGAATGACCCATCAACTTGGTAAAAGTCACGTTTTGACATGAATATGTTTTATTTCCCACTTCCGGTTTCACTGGAAGTGGTAATTACTTTCGATTTTCAAATGAAACACCTTGTATGTCATTGCATTTTCGAATTATGCATCATTTTTTGAATTCAATAATACCACATAAGTGACATTTCAAACTTCGATATTGATTTTAATTTTATTTTTTTATTTCCAATCTGATTGTGCCATTACTATTCTGATAGAGTCTGATATGTACACATATTGACAGGTAAAATGCTGAAAAGAATGGAATACTGTCAAAAATGTGAAATTTCTTGATGCCGGTTGTGGGACTATATGAAAGTACATTGTTTTGAAATGGTTCAGTTGCTTGTGTGTATTTATTTCGATTTTTTATAGTGATTTGAGCAAAGAAAACTGTTTATTTGTGATTCGAGGAAGCTTTTCAGCAAATATTCGTTCAATATAAAGTATGCATGAGATTCGAAAAATATAAATGCCACATTTGAGATTACGTTAGTTTGCATTTCAATCCTATTTAGTCGAAAAATAAATAGGTATTGCTAATCAGGTGGAGTGAATATGCTGCGTTCACAAAGTAGGTATTTGAGATGTATGTATTGTAGTCTTCTTACTTACTCCTTACATGTGGTTATGAAAGAGAAAAAGTCCTCAAAGCTGAATGTATCTGCAAATAATTGATCTACATACCTAGTAGGAAGAATTGAACATATCTGCTTTGTTTTTGAGTGAGGATTTCATTTTTTCAAATTCCTACTGTTACTTTTCACTTCTGGAAATAGAATGCAACTGAATTAAATCACAAAGTTTAGAGACCATCTTTGAATTATACACTGATTGAAATTATCATTGTCTGTGAAATACAGTAAGAAAACTTTCATGAATAACATGTGAAACGGAGCAATGATGATTTAAGATACTCTAGTGAATAATTCGAACTCGAAAAATATCACAATGACCACTAAACTTTCGATAAAAGGCATGGAAACTTGAATGTAAACAAATATTCAATGTACTTTCCATTAGTTACTTGAATATCCGCAAGAGGGCGTATCGCTTATTTCAAATCGCCTATTGAATTAATTTCAGTTAAATGTATACGACTTATAAGACTGATAACTACTGGCATGCAGTCAGACAACAATTTGCAAATGGTTCTGAAAATAGTCAATATTTCCAAAACATCAGTTGAAGATATGTTCAGAACATTATACATGAAATACGTCTAGAATTTTATGAAGGATTCAAAAATAGGATTGCATTTCAAATAAGAAAGTTGGTATTGGCCGTTACATGACACACCCTGTATAAAAACGTTTTATTGGAAAAGATGCGCTTCAAAAAATATCAATCGACATGTCCGAGCGTTTTTTTCGAAAACGCCCCGTATACTCATCATCGAATTTATTAAATTTGGCTGATACACACTGTATATTCGAACCGTGAAAAATTTACGGATGTTTTCAGAGATGAAACAAAACAACATATAGCAGAACTTCGCAAAATACACCATCCCACCTAAAATCATCTATAGAGAGTGTTCCTAAATTGCATATACAGGGTGATTCAATAGTGTGTCCTTCTCCGATATTAGCAAAACCGTCAGATATATAGAAAAAATTCGACTACAATAGTTATAAGGTTTCATGAGAACTATCACCTCAAATTATTTTTATGTCTATAGGGTGTTCGAATTCCAAGATATCGCAAGATGATGGATTTTTCAAATGGGACACCCTATATATTATTGCATTCTTTGGTTCTCCCTGAAGAGCTGATTTCACCAATGCATCACACTTGGGGTCTAGCAGAAATGATTACAGAGATATAGAGTGATCTAAATCGCGATTTTTCAACTTTAGAATTTTTTTGTGTCGAAACTATCCATTAACTGACATTAAATTGGAACCAATACAGGGTGGTTCAAACTTCAAGAATTCTGATCACCCTGTATCTGTCCCAATTATATGTCAGTAGATAGTAAGTAAAAAGTTAATATAGGCACATGTGGGCTGTTTCGACCAATGATGAATAGTTTCGACACAAAAAAATCCTAAATCTGAAAAATCTCGATTTTGAATATCCTCTAGACCGTGGGGAGAACCTAAAAATGCAATAATATATAGGATGTCCTTTTTGAGAAATTCATCATCAGCCGATATCTTGGAATTTGAGCACCCTATAGGTATGAAAATAAATTAGGGTTATAGTTCTCATGAAACCCTATAACTGTTCTATTTGCATTTTTTTTTATATATCTGACGGTTCAGCCAATATCGAAGAAGAACACACTATTGACTCATCCTGTATGTACATTATGGAAGGTTGACCTACTTTTTGACTAAAAGTTCTGTCCAAATTTGATTCGCTTTGAAGAAAGAGGGTGTTGAAATAATACTGTTTTGAAAAAATTCAATTAGTAGAGAACCGCCCAAATGAAAATTCCAAGATATTCCTGTAAATCATGGAAAATTTAGAGAATTAATCAATAGCGTGAGTGAGCTGATGCCAAATCTAGTGGCACCGCCAGGTGTTGCCAATTTAAATTGAAAAAATGTCATCCAAACTTCAAGAAACAATTGAAAATTATTCGTTGGGAAACCCCAATTCAAATTTGAGAAAACTACAAATTCATTCCTTACCTGCTTTTGACCATTGTTGTCAAGTTTACCAAAGAGTTTTATCAGGAAAGCTCAACAATCAATAATTGGAAAATTTCCAATCCACCAATTTCATCTTTTTATTCCGGATTAAATCAGTGAACTTAGTTTGGAATTAAACTCTGTTGTAAATTTTGACATTCTTACCCCTTCAAAAATAGTTATTTAACCAACTAGTGTATTAATGCGGGTGATAAATGATCGAGATGTTTTAATGTGCGAGCGAAGCGAGCGCGTTAAAGTTCGAGATCATTAATCGCCTCTATGTACGAGCTGGTTACAAAATTTTTCCGTCGACTATATTTTTTATTTCTCCTGCAATGAAAAAAATTGGTTCGCGAATTCATCATTCATCCGGAAACTACTAAGAATCACCCAGTAGCCTTGTTACTGACATTAGTGACATTTGTCGAAATGATCAACATTGAAAATAAATTCCTTGTGTTAGAAAACAGGGATCAAAATCGTTTCAGAAACTTGGGAAATGCGAACCCGTTAACGGAAAAAAATCTTCAATGAAATCCATATTTTCGATTTAAATGCAGATTCCGTAAGTTATAGCATAAACAATGAATGCAGGCGGTGTATGTTTGGTTGCCTATAAAACAATCGTGCATTAATATGTTAATATACAAATCGTTAATTAATAGGGGTCATCATTAATGAACGATTTCATAAACATTAAACTTAGTCGTTAATACGAGGTCGACGGAAAAGGTAGGTCATTGTAACTTTCCACTAGTTTGATAAGCAGAATAATTGAGTTCAAAATCGCAAAATTTTCTATAATTCATCCTGAACTAATCAAAAGTTAATAAACCCCATGGCCCATATTTTTTTTTTGAACTTCGGATTAAGGGCAAAAGATGAAAATGATTTGCAACGATGATATCTCATTATGTTTAATATAATAGACATATTTGTGTTCAATAAACTACCACAACTACTACATTTATTTCTTCTTTGAGATTTTGCTACTCCAAGAATGTCATATATGTACAGCGTCACACACTTTGTATTCGAATATTTAAATTGAATAAACATGAAAGTTGTCTAGCTGAATAATTTATCTGAATTGAATATCCAATTGAGTCATTGACTTTTGCCCTTTGAAATCAAACCAATAAAAGCTCTCGATGAACAATAGTTATTGACACGAAAGATAAGGTCAGTTATTACAGATAATAAGCATTTTGACTGTTCTTAAACAATGGCAGCTTTTCGAGATTCACGTGCTCTGAAATGAAAGAAAAAACATACTGAATTTATACTCATGAAAAATTATTATTTCTGAAACAACAATAGGAACGATTCATTTCAATTTGATCAGCAACAAAAACCCTGATGGCAACTGTTCTGTTCGTTTTCCATATTATTCTCATGGAAATATGTTGGTGATGATTTTTATTTGATCTAGAGCAATTGATTTTCTACCTACCAGTATTTATCAATACAAGTTTCTGAAATTATCAATATCAATAATCAATATTGTAAGGAAATAATTCAACAGATCTTCAAAACCCTGTTGCCAGGCAATAGACAGGAGAACCAAAACTGTTGCGCTCAAATTCAACATGGCTGCTCAGGTGACGTATGGAGTCAAGTAACAACACAGAACACAAGGGCTAAAGTTCGATGACCATAAGCTTATGAAATAATAATTTATTATTCAGTGTAAATAGTGCATTGGGTATGATGATAATAATGATTATAACAGTGTAAGTTTATTCAAAACTTTTACAAAATATAAGATTAAAATATAAATCAAAGCGGTTTCTAGTGTCATAAAATCGCTTTCTGCGTTCAATAGCAATAATATTTGTCAAACATCTAGAAAATAAGTGAGTAAAGTTGGAATTATTTTTTGATTAACAAGTTTTATACTACAGCAAAATAACGGAAAGTTTGATGAATTTAGAAATTCACTCTCGAATATTTTATTCCCAAACATCAATAATATAGCATATACATAAAGACAGTATTCCAGAGTTGTAGCAACAGACAGAAGTCTAGGGGAGAATGCGCACAACCACTTTTTTTTCTGTGCTTCCAAGATACAGGGTTCAAGTTTTTTACAAATGTGACATTTTGATTGAAAGCTCATGAACGTTATAGCCGATTCCGATATAATGTTGACCAATTAGATTTGATTCTGACCTAGTAGGCTGTTTTTCAACACAAAAAATATTCACCTATAGATTTGTGCGGTTTTTATCATTTATTCAAATGAAACCACTAAAAATACGAAATTTTGGTCCCTTGACATTTCTGATTGTTTCGCTTCGTTTTAGAGGAAAAAGACAATATAGTTCCAACAGAGTTTTTAAATTAATATCTGGCAACAAAATTACAATGAATGTTCAACAGACTGACTATCCATTGTTTTCATATACACGCTGGTTTACTGTGGATAGCACATTAGACGTTCTGGAGAACGCAACGCAGGATTATACTGAAAATTTCACACCAAACATTTTCCATCAATTTAAAGCCTGTATTTCGTATCGTTACCATAACAACTAAACAAATTTCTTGGAAATTTTCTCCTCCTCCTTGGGGGACGGAGCATGAAATTACACTGGAAATTTTTTGACGTTTATAGGTCAAATGACATTTACATTCAACTTCAGATTATTTCGAGTTCTTTCTATAAGTCAATGAATAAAAATCGTTCATCAACAGTTTACCATGTAATATTATGCAGGTATACTTGCAAATTCGAAATTTACTAAAACATATGTTGTTACTATACATTAGTTCTTACATTTCGTCACAAACAACCATCAACATGTACATTTTCTTACCGAATACCACTTTAGTTTCTCGAACACGAATATTTAGAAAATTCTTCCTCGTCTTCGACTCGTGATATTATAAGTGAAAATTTGGTTTCTTGGATAATTAGTCGTGTTCTATCCACCTAAAATATTCTTAACACTGCGACGTTGCCGCTTATATTGAAAAGTAGCAACATCTTTGATTTTTTGAATGGGACACCGTATACAGCGTGTCTCACTTCAAACGGCCCCCCCCTCTATATCTCAGTTATTAGTCATGCGATTCCAACCAAATTTGGTGTGGTTTGAATAATCATCAATATGATCAGTTTTACAGAGATCCACATTATGGGGGGTCGATTCTTCATAAAATCATATTAGGCATTTTTTTACAGGAAATCTAACCCCATATTATTGTTCCTCATGCTTCAGAAACTCCATATGCAAAAAATCATCTAATTCCGAATTAACAGGATTGGCTTCATTTTTTTCATTTTCAGTCTCGCATAAATAGTGACTTCAAATCAACTACGAATTTTGGAACGTTTAATGGCTCCGGTAGGTGGAGAATCATGATTTGGAAGGAAAAACGAGTTATAGTTTTTTATGTTGAACTCACCGTTTCCCAGTAAATAATTATTACCTTCGCAAAGATGCTGTTTAGATGTGCCTGTTTTTCTGAAACCTTTCATAGGCATCTTATGAAAATCCACATATGTGGGTTCGAAACCATGAAGAATAATATTATGAGGTCAGTTTTCCTGTGGAAAAATGCCTGATATGATTTAATAAAAAACTGACCCCAATTCATTTTAATAAAAATGCACGGCGCTGTCTAAAATGATGTTCGTCTCTGAAGAACTTGATCATATTATTGATTATTCATACCGATACAAATTTGGTAAAGATCGCACGACTGATAGCTGAGATATAGAGGGGGGGCCGTTTGAAATGAGACACGCTGTATATCATTCCGTTTTCATATTCTTCCTAAAGGGCTGATTTCATCGATGTATCACACTTTAATCAGTGGTCGAGCACTGATTAAGTTGAATAAGTCGATTTGATGTGACATCTAAAGTTGATTGGCCTTTGTGCAACCGATTTTTAAGTTAAATAGTCATTATTATAAGTGATAGTACATGAAAAATTGAGATACGGACATCCAAACCGTTTTGACCAATTATGAATAGTTTCGACACAAAAAAATCTTAAAGTTGAAAAATCTCGATTGTTCACACCCTATATCTCTGTAATTGTCACTGCTAGACCCCAAGTGTTATGGGACAATGAAATCAGCTCTTCAGGAAGAAACTGAAAACGGAATAATATACAGGGTGTCCCATTTAAAAAATCAAAGTTGTTGCTATTTTTCAATATAAGCGGAGAATATTTTAGGTCGATAGAGCACAACAAATCATCCAAGGCACCAAATTTTCAGAATACTCCCAAGTTATGTGCCTTCCACCGTGAATCAGCCTGTATAAATACATATTTATGGATAATTCCAGAGCATTTTTCTTCCTTAAAAAGTTCAGTGACGTGCCGAGGAATGTTAGCGTATTTCTCCTTGAGAACGAAGCAGTAAAGTCAAGAGACACGAATGTTCTATTAACTTAAGGAAAAGGAACTAGGACCGTCTTCTTTTTCATGGGAGATTTACCTTGTAACTTCAAGAAATACTGAAAGGCAACGTGGACTACGCACAGCGCTAACGAAGCAAAACCGAAGTATCGGAAGGTTAGGGCTCCGCCAAAACTCCTGTAACTCAGTCCGGCTAAGGCACTTCCTGAAGACACGCCAATCCCTTCGAATACTGCACCGATTACACCCTAGAAACGACATAGTATCATCAGTATATCTATATCAGTATTTTCAAAGTCAAAGTATGTATTCGTCTAATCGAATTGAAACATCTGAAAAAATCATGTAGAGGGAATTTGTTGGTCTCCAATTCACATTGTGGTCATACTATTTACTTTTTACTTTCAAAGTTTCCTGTATTCGTGCACGCGCTCTCAACTATCTTGGGTTGATTTCCCTATACACATTGAATCATTGAAATTGAATTGCAAAAAAAATACAAGCTGTCCCATGAAATGTTTCCCGAAGATTCTACTTTTTCGAGATACAGGTTTAGAAACAAACACCAACTTTATTCAACACTGGCTGTATAACAAAACCTAATTGTTTTTAGACTAGTTAATTTTGTATCTAGTGCACGAAATGTTACTTTGGCGAACGAGAACTGATTTTTTTAAAGAGGCGCAGCGATTCGAGCACGAGTTGCAAACACCATTTCTTCTACAAACAAATGATTGCTTGGATTCTTGATTGATTGAGGACCTTAAGAGTTAAAATACAAAAATCTCATATAGTTTACATGCATTGTGCGAAATACAGTGTGGAGACTTTAACTGGAAAAATTCGTTAGCGGGGAGGTGAATATTTTCTTTAAAATTGCTCGACATATGTTAACAATCTAATGTATTTACCTACCTCTTGCAAGCAATATCGAGCATATATCCCTCCAGGGGTAGATGAAACTACCCTCAACATGATTTTTTCAAATGTGATCCTATAGCTTGTGACCCCTCATTAGAGAGCTGGTGAACAGAGGAATCCAACGTACTACTCAAATTTTTGTTTTTCAAACGTAATGTTAAAAATTCAATATTTTTTATCAATCAATCATTCAATCGCTCAAAATGTGTGTTGAACAATTGATGGCAAATTATTGCTACAAATGCTATCTGCTATTGTATTCCAGTGTTATTATGGAACCGCTAAAAGAAATTCAGTTTTATTGCCGTATTCACAGTTCGAAATGTTATTGCAAACTGGTGGAAATGCCCTATATCACTTTCACTAAAAGTCGAAATTTTTATGAAAATACGTTGAAAATATATTGAACTTCGAAATTACATTTTGATTATATGTGACCCCCAAACGTACTGCAAACTGAAATATAATCATTACGCCGGATTCCTCTTTCAACGAGCTTTCCAAAGAGGGGTCGCAAGCCATAGAGTTGCATTTGAAATAAACGTGTTGGGGTTGATTCTAGCTACCCCAGAAGGGTTAAATTCTTCATATTGCTTGCCAAATGTAGGTAAACACATTCGAACGTTGACGTGTTTCGCGAATTTTCAGAAAAATCATTCACTCCCCCAGTAGAGAAATTATTCCAGTTGAAGTCTCCACCCTGTATGTATCTCGCAGACTATTGTATATCGCACACTATTTCGCGCACGGTGTCGTTAGGAATATTTGATGAAATTCTACTAATAACAACAAAAGAATAAGTATTTCGCTATTGCATAAAAACGTACCAGATTTCAAGAAATTCTAAAATATATATTTTCATAACCTGTTTTTCAAACTGATTCATTATATCTCGAAAACTACGAATCTTTGGAAATTTCAGAACTAATTTTATTATTGATCCACCCTGTACATTGATTTCGAGTTCAGTTCCTTGACATTTAATTGAAACAAATTATAAATTTTGATTTTTTGACCACCTTGTATCAATTTCAATTGAACACCAATTGATAGTGAGTGAAAAGTTGAGATAGGGACATGTAAACCGTTTTGACGAATAATGAACAGTTTCGACAGAAAAAATTCCTGAACTTGGAAAATCTCGATTTTGCACACCCTATATGTCAGTAACTTTCACTGCTAGACTCTAAGTATGATGGTTCGTTGAAATCAGATCTTCCAATGAAAAAAACATAGCTTTGATGTGCTGTGACCTTACCTTACCTTGTGTATTTCAAAGAAATTTTGTAATGTGAAGCTCGGTTATTACTTCAATTTTGATACATGAATTTTTTTGGTATCTCTCAAAACAACAGAGAAATCGAACTCTGGAGTCTTAGTTGGCCACCCTGTACTGTTGCCTGAAATTACTGTGGAGATAGACAGCAAACAAACACATGGTTATTATTATTAGGTTCTTAAATTTTTAATCCCCACAGATAATGAGAACACAAAAAATCGGGTAACAAAGACCGTTAGATAAGATTAGGAATTGAATTTATCATCAACACAAAAACGAGACACAACCACATTAAATACCATTTAATCCCACTTAAATGTGTCATTCCCCTTTATTCTAATAATTCTCACGTTATTTCATCGTCTTTCAAAAACTTTTCTGGAATAATTTTCACGATTTTTCTAAATAAAAGCTCACCTTATTTTCTCTATACCAACAAAATACAGCGCAGCTAAAAAAAAAAAGTTTTTCAAATGATATGACCTATATATCATTTTTCTTGATTCGATGAATATAAATCAAATATAGTTTTTAATTCAGCTTGACGGACTTCATCAAATTATGAAAAAATATAAATAATTTCATTTGAAAAAAAATTCTGGGCCACCCTGTATTTTGTTGATAAAAAGAAAAATGGAGCACAGATTCAAAGAACTCGTGGAAAAATATTCCAGAAGAGTCTTTGATTTAACAAAATATGTTGAGAATAATGAGGACATAGGGGGTGATACTGACACAAGTGGGACACCGTGTACAGTATTTACTTATCTTCAGCTGTCAAACTATACCTTATTATGGTTATCATTTTTGGAGTATAATTCATTTTTTACCGATACAAAACTACCTATTATACTCTAATAAGACACTGTACTTCAAATAAACTTGATTATTTTTTTACATGTCAAAATGTGACGTTTTCCTTGTTTCAACCAATATCAATGCGTGATTCTAGCCAATCATTCGGAATCATACTGATAATTTGTTAGTATCAAATTACCGCGATGACTTATTCACGTTTGGATCTTCCTTCAAATGGATACAAAAAGGGACCCATAGACTGCGATGTTGATAGGCTGTTTTGTTCGACTAACAAGTCTGTTCGAACAAAAATTGCGCACAACCGAAGTGTGTGGCTGTAAAATGTTCGTTTTCGCTGGCCACACACTTTAGTTTTGTGTCTTTTTTGTTCGAACAGACTTGTTCGACGAACAAAACGGCCTACCAACAACGCAGTCTATGGGGCACCTTTAGAGAATTAGCATTGACTTGACTTGGTTGTCAAGGTAACGCAGCTATTTGTCTCAATGTAAACATTTCGAATTCAGAACCGACGCCATTGTTAAGTATCAGTCAGACTTCGTATTTTGTGATTTTCTCTAACGTTTAAACGAGTTGGTATAGGTTCGGAAAAACTTTACAATTATTATTAGTCATTAACAGAAACCGACATGAGCACGAGATTTGGTCAAAGCTCGGCTGATTCAATACATTTAGCTGTCGAACAAGCAACACCAATCAACACCACAAAAAGCAAGAATACGATATGGAAACAGTTTTTGGAGTTCTGCCTTGAACGTAATTATGAGTTGACTGCAACAACCGAGATGAAACAAATCGCATCAATTATGGAGGACTGGGCATATAACATGCGAAAAAAAAATGGAGAAAACTACAAAGAATCTGTTGTCAAAACTTTGTGGAATGTCACCGCAAAACTTATCCAGGAAAAATATTTCAGGGAGTATAATAGAAACATTGATCCGTTCACTGATATTGAATTTAAGACCGCGCGAGATGCGCGGAATTGCAAACGTCGAGAACTTCAACATATTCCTGAAAAAAGAAAAGCATCTTCTGTTGCTCTCAAGAAAGAAGAAATAGAAAAAATGATAGCAGCATGGGACGAAAATACTCCAAATGGCTTACAAAGGAAGTTTTATCATACTGCTAGCTACGAATTGGCTTGGAGAGGCGGAGAAGCGACAAAAGCATTAGTACAGTATTTTAGAGAAGAAATGGATCATTATGGAAATCAAACTGGAAGGATAGAATATAATCCAATAATTTCTAAAACAGCACAAGGAGGATCGCACAGGTTATCTGATAGCAAATTTTTAACGCCAAATGAAAATGAGACTGAAAAATGTCCAGTACGTCTCTTTCGGAAGTTAATGTCGAAAAGAAGTGCAAATATTCAAATTGATCGTTTATTTTTAACACCTAATCCAAATTGGCAGCAACCTTTGTCTAAGGGGTGGTACAAAAATCTTCCGGTAGGACAAAATGAAATAGCAAAATGGACAAAACAAGCGGCCCGAAAGATTGGCTTGGATCCTAGCAAAATCAAGGTTACAAACCATTCACATCGTTCTTCTGCTGTGACACAACTCGCTAAAAGTGGAGTAAGTGAGCAGCAGTTGTTGAAGATAACTGGACATTCATCTGCAAGCTCCATCAAACCCTATCTTCAACTTGACAAAGAGCATCACGCAAGCATGATAAACAACTTGAGAGGAAACACTGTTTCGACCTCTTCATCTCAAGGAAATTGTACAATAACATACAATAATTGCACCATTACAAACGTAAATTGTAAACATTCTTGATTGTTTGATATATAATTATTTGATATATAATTGTTTGATATATAATTGTTTGATATATAATTGTTTGATATATAATTGTATGATAAATGATTGTTCAATAAATAATTGTTTAATAAACATATTCTGGGGCATTTTGCGAAATAGTAAAAAAAATAATCACGCCGAATTACATTCGTGTTGGTTATTTTTTTAAATAATTTTAACTAGATTTAGCACTCGTCTTTGTTGCTATTGAGAAATCCCACTCGTGGACTTCGTCCACTCGTGAAATTTCTATAGCAACAAAGATTCGTGCATCTAGTTAAAATTATCAAAAAATTACCACCACTTGTGTAATTACTGTTGATAATTTATAATTTTCTAGCAGTGAATAATTATTCCTGAAAATGCTTTATACTCATCAGAACTTGATTTATTTTTTCATATTTTCCCCAAAAAGAACGAATTACTCAAAACGTTGAGAAATTGCATCAATATTTCTTCAAATGTTCAACTCCATACACAGATGATATGAATAAATTTTTTTCAATGCCTCTACAGAACTTTGTTAGCTACAATGAAATTCAGAGGTAATCACTACTTTACACAAATTACATAAGATAAGGAAATATATTCCAAGGGTATAATAAATATTATGTGGATTTGATGAGCATTTAATCTTACAAGATAGGCATGAAGAACTTTCCTACCAAATATTTGATCGAGGATTAGTCCGAGATTTTCAAAGGTTTATATCAACTCTCTTTCACCATAACACCTTGTATTTTTTCACATATTTTGATATATCGTTGTTAGGCCAGACATAAGTTATAAAGGATATTGCAATAATCGATATTTTTAAGGAACTTGAGCACCTTATATCTCGAAAATGAATCGTTCTCGGACATATGTATATATGAACTTCTTTCCTTATTTTGACCCAAAAAATATGACCTCGAAGTTTCATTCACAACATTCAATGAACATTCTCAAACCTTCAGCAGCAAACTTTATCATACTTCTGATGTCTTTCGGGTGACCACTGGCGGCCATTTTGGAAAATGGCCACCACGACAGCCAGGGGGCAGTTGGCCGATGGCTCTACATTCAAATTTGTTCATATTATATCGGTCTATTATTGTTTATCAAAACTATCGAGCTGTCGGCTGTAGGCGTAGTAGACGAGACGTTTCAGACCAATGACATGAGCGAAATTTAGGCAACAAACTGGAGTATGTCAATCGACGAATATTTCCAGGAAAAATAGAACCATGGTTTGTGTTTGTATGACTATTACATGATTGAATCATACAATCAATGTTCATACACAAATCCATGCCGTCAAAACTAAACACTGATTATATTTGACCTTATGAATGTCAAAAATATTAGCGCCGAAAAACGAGGTTGGTTGGTCACCTGTGGGTCAAATCGGCTTCTGTATTAGTAGGAGAGCCGGCAGCAAATTTTGACTTTCATCTGATAATGAAATGTGTATGTTCCAAAGACACGTAAAAACATTGAATTTCATCGAATGGCACCTGTGCCAATCACTATCCTGAGCAAAATGATTGAGAAATGTAACTTTCCTATGCAGTATTTTACCCTTAATTTTACGATTTGATAACGAGATGAGAATTATGCCATCCGATACCAATTGAATGGTAGATCTCAAAAACCTACCTGATTCACCCCTTAGCCAAATCCACGGCACATCGATGTATTTGTTGATGTTATTCCGAACATACTTCTGTCATGTGATAACGAGTTGAAACAAAAAGCAAATGAAAGGGGATAATGTCCCATTTACGAATATCCGAACGTGCCGCGATTCAAACAGCTACAAGCATACGAATCCACATGTCGAGTTTCAACAGATATAATGTGATATTCGACGTGGCAAATAGCCAGGTAAGTAGTTGTTTTCTGTTAAATATTCAAAATGATGTTGTGTGCAAATATATATTTTTATCTAAAAGAGAATGCAAATTCTCAACTTCAGAAGATTTCGAATTCTTATCGTGTGTGTTCAATAGATATAATTCAATGTTGGTCGTGGCATATAGTAAATAAGTAGTTGTTTTCTGTTGAATAAACCGGGAAATAATTGATATTTTCATCACATAGAGAATGCGAATTCTCAATGTATTTCTTTATATGTATATCCATTTTTTAATTAACAGCTACAAGCATACGAATCCACATGTTGAGTTTCAACAGATATAATGCAATATTCGACGTGGCAAATAGCCAGGAAAGTAGTTGTTTTCTGTCAAATATTCAAAATGATGTTGTGTGCAAATATATATTTTTATCTAAAGGAGAATGCAAATTCTCAACCTCAGAAGATTTCGAATTCTTATCGTGTGTGTTCAATAGATATAATTCAATGTTCGTCGTGGCATATAGTAAGTAAGTAGTTGTTTTCTGTTGAATAAACCGGAAAATAATTGATATTTTCATCACATAGAGAATGCGAATTCTCAATGTATTTCTTTATATGTATATCCATTTTAAGTAGTTGTTTTCTGTTGAATAAACCGGGAAATAATTGATATTTTCATCACATAGAGAATGCGAATTCTCAATGTATTTCTTTATATGTATATCCATTTTTTAATTAACAGCTACAAGCATACGAATCCACATGTTGAGTTTCATCAGATATAATGCAATATTCGACGTGGCAAATAGCCAGGAAAGTAGTTGTTTTCTGTTAAATATTCAAAATGATGTTGTGTGCAAATATATATTTTTATCTGAAGGAGAATGCAAATTCTCAACTTCAGAAGATTTCGAATTCTTATCGTGTGTGTTCAATAGATATTATTCAATGTTCGTCGTGGCATATAGACAGGAAAGTAGTTGTTTTCTGTTGAATAAACCGGGAAATAATTGATATTTGACGAAGCTACTGTGTTAGCGAAACATGTCGTGTGTTTAAGAATTTTGTGGAAATCTTATCGTTTGTGAAGTTTTTACATATGTTTCACTAACGCATGAGCTTCGTCAGGAGATATACTGCTACAATGAACTAAACCAACCTTGGCTTGCTCAACTTTTATATATCCTACTCTCCCAACTTGAAGGATTAGTTACCCATGGACAGGTTCGATAAACCTTCATTTTCGGAAATCAGGCACAATATCTACATTAAAATACAGTGTACCGGATTAATTTGAAAGGGTTGATAGCATAGCTACTGAGAAAACAAATTCAACAGTATTGAACTATTGAGGTCTAATTGATCGTTAACTAAAATGTTTCAGTTTGTTGATTTCTAATGATTCAAAATGATTGGGTTTCATTCCTTTATTTTCTAGGTGTAGAATTCCGAAATTATCATCGAAACTATGGTATTCTTCTAATATATGGTTGGCATATGTTGAATTTGTTTTCTTTTTCAAAAAATTCATCTTATGTTCATGAATGCGCTGATTAAGCGTACGACCTGTCTGACCGATATATACCTTAGGACAAGATCCACAGTTGAGTTTGTATACTCATGATTTTTCGAATTTAGAAGTTTTGTCATTATACCTTTGCTACATTTAAGTCCTGATTATATAGAAATGATGCTATTTTTCAGTTGATGATCCGAAATAGGTTTAAGTTCTATAATTTTGATAATTATTATTGATGATAGGATGAACTTCTTGAATAGCTTCATTATGAAGGTTTTTAGAGAGAATACTGTCGATCAAATTAACGTTGTATCCGTTGTTGACTGCAATCTGTACAACGGAAAACATTTTCAATAAAAAACTGTCACATACAAGGTACTGCGGTTTGGCCCTAGATATGATAAACATGGTGCATCCTGTTTTGTCAATTGTCATACTCAAAAATTATCTTAACTTTATAATTTTATTGTATTAGTGAGTGCTTTTGTTCATATTTTTATTATATACCTAGGAACGCACGATGTTCTCTGAACATTATAGGGATTCCCTTTCGTGCGCTTCAAGCGATAAAAAAAAATTCTCGAAACAAGTGTTTGGTCATTTATCGAGTAACTAGATCATTTATTGACTTCCATTTGTTCTATTTATGAATTTATTTATTCTCTTGTTAATAAATTATATTATTATTATTATTATTATCCTTATTCATCCATGTCAAAATGACTAACGCCATTGTGAAATGGCGTTTTCTGTAATGGAGTTGATTTTTCACACTATTTTTTTTATTTTCTTCTTGTGTGATGAAAATCTATTTGATTTCAATTTGAACACCAATTTACTAACCTGCATGGTTGCTTCCGTTCCAGGTGGGGCCACAATACTTGCATAGGAGTATAGGCAAGCAAAGGCAAGTCCGATTGTGATTCCATTCAAGAGTTCTATTGGTAAGAAATACCATGGATTCGCTATCACCGAATACAGGATGAATCTGATACCGATGGCAAGTAATACCAGAGACATGGTATTTTCGTGGCCGATTTTATTCATTATTCTACCAGACAGGAAGAAAAATGGGGCTTCTCCTGCAAAAAAAGGAAATGGTCAAGAATGAACTATGTCATGGGTTCCTCCTATTATGTTTTATCCAACGAACGGGACTTTAACATCTTTTTGATAACCTGATTTCAATTGGTGACTTGACAACCTTGCTTCATGAGTGTAAATGGAAGATTTTCTGACCAATAACGAAACAGCATAATAACTGTAACTGAATGCCAATAATTCATTATCAGTTCACTCGCCCTTTGTCAGAACCTGGACTCGGGAGTAGCAAAACAGATGAGTAATAACCAGGTGTCTGTTCTGCTCCTGCCAAGGCCGGGTTGCGATTTTACTAAATATAAACTATTGCAGCACAAGACACGCCCCCTACTACGGCATTGCAAAATATAATCGAGCCCAGCACAATCCTGCAAAATCTAATCTTTGACAGCACAACGTAGCTGATTCATATAAATAAATCGATTGAAAAAGTAGCACATACCACGTTATATCTCATCTTCAAAGTACTTTACTTAGGCAAAACTCAGAGACTATTTATCCTCAACGAACTAACCTATCCCTGATTGCAATATTTTTGAGGAAGGAAAACCGAATGGAGTGTAGAAACACATTGATTAATAATATATTTCAAAAGTTGAGTTCTTCAACAAAATTGAATAAAATGAGACTGTTTATCCTAAACGCACTAACCTATTTGACTTCAAATATTTTATGAAAAAGGAAAACCAGAATGAAGTAAAAAACATTGGTGAAAAAAAAAAGTTGCAAAAAAAAGTTCGAGTTCACAGCGATTCGAACCATGAACCTTCAGACTGAGAGTCGACAGCGCTAACCAGTAGACCATTTGGGTGTATGAATTTACTGCGTACAAGAGATTGACAACGAGAAAGCTTCAGTTCTTGCGTTGGAGCACAGTATGAGATATGACGTATTATGGTGGGCGTGGTTTGTGCTAGCGTGCAGTATATTTAGGAAAATCGCGGCCGGGTTCTAACAAATAGTTGGCAGCATAAGTTTTTCTGTCTTCGTTATTAATGAACTACCGGTGGAAAAAAATCAGCTTTTATCATTGTCACTTTTTTTTCACTTCATTAGGTCTTGTTCAACAAAACTGGTGGTAGGAGGTGATTTTTTTTTCCGATATGTCATTAAACGATTGGTAAAGTTTCAGCTTTTATCATATTTTTCATTTAATCGTTTTTTTTAACAACATTGATAAGCTGCTGATAAGCGTTGTCCCACGATTGAGGTGAATATGTTATTACCACAGATAAAAAAATGAACCAAGCTTCATCAAATAAGACATCGAAAAATATCGCTGATGGCGGACAATTTTTCTTCTATCACTTCCAGTTTCACAGGAAATGACTCCAACTTTTGATTTTCAAATGGAACAACCTGTATTTCATTCCATGATCGGTTAGAACTTATCATAACGAATTCAACGATACCGGGTTTGATAGGGTTACTTCAAACGATTTCGAAGATATTCGCGTTCTAGTTTCCGTTTATTCAATGAGTGTGACGAAGAAAGAAGTTGCGATATTGCACACAACTCAAAACTACTAGATGAAAACATGAAATAGACACAGAACGAGAAAGAAGAGAGAAAGAGATGCTGGATCTAGAGTTAGCTCTTCTAAGATTTGGCGATGTGTACTAGCTACTGACCTTACCCCTGAATGAGAATGACGACGTTTACCGTGGACGACACGCCCCTTGTGATCTAATACACCATTTTCTTACCTGCCAGCGATTGAATGGCCTGCACCAATCCCTCGAGAGTTTTGACGTAAGCTTGAGATTCGCAGCCACCTTGAGCAGCCAGATCTTCGATGAGCCAAAAGAGGAATTGCCACATGAGACCGGTGCACATTCCAACGAATATACACCAAACTAGATAGGAAATGATTCGGATGTTGAGCAACAAGGTTCCCACGTCTCTGATAATGTTCGATGATCCTTCTACTTGTGTATACTAAAAACACAAGACTGAATAGTGACCAGATTCATGCCTGATACCACGAAAATATCCGCTTGTGTTAGATAGATTTGTTCGTTTGGAAATTTTCGAGGACTCATTTTATTCTTCACTATTTATTCATAAGCTGCGGAAAGTAGGCTGTGCAAAACATTTTTAAATTCTGACAGTTCATTATCACCAGTCTAATATAATTGGTTACATTAAGTTATAGCGTTAGTGATTATAGGAACTGTCAGATTTTTTGCACAGCTTACTTCACCGCAGCTCATGAATGGGGAAGACCACTGAGAAAAGAAATCCGTGCAAACCTCTTTCAATCGACGAATCATGATTTACGTTTGATGTACAATCAATATTATGAGTTGAAGTTGAAGGGAATCGAATCTATATCGTTTTGAAATCAGCATATTTCATTCGATATTTCTAACGACAGCCAAATATGATGGTGGAGTCGTGACGTATTAGTCCCGAACTGTAGCTATCTCTCTCTGATACCTCATCATTCTGCAGTGTTGCAGTGTGATTGGTCAGTTCAAGGACAATAGGCGTGTTGGGAATAAGACGTCGCACCAGTCACACCAATGAAATGACAAAATTTCAAATGGCGCAGGAATTGTGTGTTTTGAAATGGACATATTTTAATTTATTATTTTCATCGTCTTAGCATGAATGACAAAATTCAAAATTAATTAACTGGTAGTTTTTCAGTATAGAGTTCACGATAATGTCATTTTAAGAAATCAGTGGTCTCCCCCATTGATAGCGAAGAATTAAATGACCCCTCAAGAATTTCTAAAATCATTTACAAGTTATTCTGTCAAACGAAAAAATCTATCGATAGTTGACCAAATCTGACTCTAATGATGTTGATCTCTGAAGACTCATTTTTTGCTCAAGATGGAACTGAGTATTTCAGAAAATAACAATTAACCATCTGTCAAATCGAATGCGCGCTCGTAAAAAGTTGGTAACTTTATTCGTTTTTCCCTGCTCTTTTCCAATATCAAAACAGATCTACAAAATTTTGACATACAAAGTGTTGTTTTTTAAATGAAAGAAATTTTCTGGTTTCCCTCAGTACGGACCTGGATTCTGATCCCAATTTTCATATAGTTTCGATGGGTAATATAGGTGAAATATTTCTACCTAGTATTGATAGATTATACGAAGTTGTTCGGAAGTCATGACCAGATGAAGATTTTACCAAAATCAAGTTAACGTCCTATATCTAAGTTATAAAATACGGTAGACACATCCTTGAATTCGATGAAAAGCCTTAAAATATGCAAAGCCGGATTAAGCAATAAAAGAGTAATTGTTTTCCATATAAAATCATAAAATTTCTGGGTCAATAATTTTTTGCGAAACCAACTAAATTATTTTAACATATAAAAAGAGAAGTTTGTGTAAACATAATATGTCCGCAAGTTATTCATTCTGAGATGCAGAGTGTCAAATTTTGATTGTTATTTCGGTTTTTTTTGTGAATGAAATCCAAAATAATAGTGATATTCGAGTGAGATACCAAATTTCATTCTAATATCATGTTTATTTCTGAATTTTCTCACGTTAAGAGGGAATTATTAATGAATTACTATTTTGTCAGTCATCATAAAGTTCGAAATATTGAAGAATCCAAAAACTGTCCTCCGTATAAAAAAAACAATAAATAGGACTTTTATCTATCATTTTGAATTAGTCTCATTATTCAACGAAACTGACAGATGACATGACATTTGTCGAACGTCAATCGTCGCTTTACCTTGAAAATATTAAATCAGTATACTGATAGGATCGATGTATTTTTTATCATCGAGCATATTTTTTTCCAAACATGAGAGTTCGTTTCAATCTCTGTATTGACAAATGATCTATCTCATTATTTGATAATTGAGGGAGACCACTGATTTTTTAAAAGGACATCATCGTGAGCTCTATAGCAAAGAACTAACAGTAAATATAATTTTGAATTGAGAAATAAACGAAAACGATTTTGCATATTTTCCCTTTTTTCGGATATCTCAGGAAGTAATTGAAATTTTTCCAATTTCAAAGCGGCATTTTGTTGAACATGAAATGGTGCTACTTTACACTATTTTGACCTACTCTGTATCTCTTAAGGTTACCGAGATCTCCATACTTGTAACACCCTCTGTATATTATTCAATTTTTTGAATCTCTATTGGAAGCTGGATTCAAAAATATATCACACATAGGATTTCTAAAAAGTGCGCCCATTAACTTAGAGTAACTGAAAAATTCGCAAAAAAATAAAGAAATAATTTCTGAAAAGAAAGCTTGAAGCTGTCGAAGTTTATTATTATTTGGGCTTCCTTTCGAATTTATTAATTTTCTCTATATTTTGAGAGAGCACTGAATTTAACGGACGCACTGTATACAAACCCTGTGTATGTTTGAATTCAGCTTTCCATGGAGATTTCAAAAATCGAATAATATATAAGGTGTTCCATTTGAAATAATTGACGCGGACATGATAATTCCAACGTGGATCGCCCTGTTTATTTAATTTCCCCATATGAATGTGGCAAATTGAAATTAAAAGTACCTAGATCTATTTCAAGAGATTTTTCAGAAATTGAAAGTTTGACTGTAAATTAGTTATTCAGTACTTTACGAAAGCACTGTATGTCTGTCTGGCTACCGAGGAAACATCTTCTACATAGTTGTAACTCAAGTAACATGTATTAAATTCAGCAAAATATTGTTTCACCTCAGATATTATGTAGAACATTGCAATGATTCGTAGTTGAAATGGAAAAAAGAACACCAAAATTGAAGTCGTTTTTTCATCATCATTTTCCTATTTTTCGCGCTTTTATGAGATTTTTTGGTGAAAAGAAAATAGTTGATTTGTTTATTGCCACTATGATATGACAATTGACAATGTTATGCATAAGATGTGAGTGTATCAATATTTTGAAATCGATTTCACTCGGAAATGATACTTTCTCGACTCAAGTTCATTAAAACTTTTCTTCCTATTTTTGGTAGAAAAAGCCGCTGGTGAAGTTTGGCAGGCTGATTCGGGACACCCTGTATAATGTAGCGCTCTGTACTGCACATGTGTTCGGAAATACACATCCCGGATATTTTCTGCTGAACTCAATGATAGATTCACCCTTTACCATCTCAAACATTTTCAGCATTTAATTCATGACTAGCATATTCATCATGAATTCGTACATATTGGTGTAAAATTAGGTTATCTGAATACATATGCTGTGCAACCTTATCTTGGTCAAATTGTATATGGATAAGCGAAATAATGGTCATAAATTATGTCGTTTTGAATGCATCAATATCATTCATATTGATGGCTGAACTAGAAATTGTAAACCTACCATGATAAGAAATCTAAAGGTAATGTTTCGCTTCAATATACAGGGTGTCTCAAAAAAACCTAACCCCCTTGATAGGGTAGGTAGAACATAGCAAAATTAGTTGGGTTTGCTCTGTGAAAAAAATGTCTTAACGGCATCCGTGTTGAAAATAGTATATTGTGCAACAAGTGGGAAAAGTTCAACTTTTCTCACGAGTGTGGAAGTTTGTGGCACGAGCCTGAAAGGCGAGTGCCGCAAACACACGAGTGAGGAAAGTACTTTTCCCCACATGTTGCACACTATACTTTTTCTACGACTGCACATATTCAAAGAACAATGTAACTCAATTTTTATTTTTTATGGGTTATAGCAGAACTAAAATAACATAACATAATAACAAGTTTCCTACCTCTTAACAGTTGAATTATTCATTTGAAATTATAGTTAATTGTGAAATTCTTACAATTTTGTATGGTCAAACCAGGAAAGTCATTGTTTTTGAGTAAATTTTCTGTTATATTAATTGTAGAAGTAGAAGTTGAAGGTTGATTATTTATGTACAGTGGTGCATTTTCTGTCTCCATTTCAGTGAATAGTTCTACTGGTTTTTCAATAGAGTCGACGATTTTATTTGCAACGTCCATTTTATTTTTAATAGAGTCTCCGACGTATCCTTCTGCCACGGTACTGGATTGCCATCCTCCATGGCGCTTTAAGGTTAATATGTCACCTCCTGCATTTACTAAAATTGTTGCCGAAGAACGTCTGAAGCAGTGTCCTGTATATAAATGGGGATTTTCCAATTTTAAAAAAATTGCAATTCTCTTTGCCATACTACCAAATTTGTTGATGCCGACTACTTGTCTAGTACATTTTCCGTTCTGGTAATTCAAGAAGAAACGTTTTTCTGCCAAATCATTCGGTCGAAGAGCGGCATATTTTTTATATATATTATAAAATTCCCCCGTTACAGTGAAAGTTCTTGGCTTCTTTGTTTTGGTGTTATCTAATTTCACCAACAAAGCCGAATTTAGATCCTCTAAATCATCGACTTTTAATTTCCACAGTTCATCTCTACGACATGCCCCTGCTACGCCAATAGCCACTGCAACCTACAAATAAAAATATCAGGATGTAAAATCATTTATATAATTAAAAAAATATATCATCCCTGGCCGGGTATTGAACCCCGGGCCGCTAGTATCCTAAGCGGAAGCACTACCACTACACCACGGAGTAGTTATTAAAATATTTATTCATAGGCATATACTCATCTTCCACA
The DNA here is from genome assembly GCA_918026855.4 of Phaedon cochleariae. Classification (NCBI taxonomy): domain Eukaryota; kingdom Metazoa; phylum Arthropoda; class Insecta; order Coleoptera; family Chrysomelidae; genus Phaedon; species Phaedon cochleariae. Next base: position 61,530,642 of record OU896708.1, read on the forward strand.
ATATGAAATTGACTTTTTGAAGATTATCTAATTATTTTTACCTACTGAATACACCCACTAACTATAAAAAGCTGTTAATTCGAGGAAAAAAGCGGAAGAAATTCGAAAAATAGTTCAATTTAAATAATAAACCCACCTTTATTAGTAGATATTCCTTGTTTGGAGCTTCTTTTAAAAATCTCTGCAATTGGTCGGCTGTTAATATGTTTGATTTCTTTGGGAAGTAATTGTCAGACTTTCTTTTCAAAAATGCACGTAATTTTTGATACGTGGATATATCAATGTTATGTTTAATACTGATGGTACTTTTCAACATCGAATATTGTGACCAAAGTGTTGACGCCTTCAAAGTTTTCGACATTTCTTCGAAGTATAAGTACCAAAAGTACACTTTCCGAAAACGATTTTATTTTCGTATTTCTTCTCCATTCCATGAATTTCCCATATGCCAATTCATACTTCTTTCGGGAAATTTCCGGCAACAAATCTAATGTTACTTTTGCCGCTTGTTCCAATATTTCTGGTGGAGTATTGTCAAAATCGTCACTGCTTTCATAAGTTTCCATATTATTTACCTATCACTGGTACAAATATGTATATTATGTCTTACTAATATTCAATGAAATTGCGATTTTTTATCGAAACACGATTGATAACTACCTCAAAAATTGAAATAAATTCTGTTGACAGTTGTTCGTGACAACAGCGGCCAACTAAGTTTTTGTCGATTTTAGTTGATTCTCCATATAAAAGGTAGGTACCTACTATGCGTGGTGTTGGCAAAGTGCTGTGAGAAATAATATTTCTCACAGGTATGAGCAATTCGTGGTTTTGAAATTGAGTAAGCCATGAGAATTACGCTACTTTTCATAGCAGTCGTAGAAAAAATTATTTTTTCACACATTTTTCACGATTATTCCGAAACTACTGGCAACATTGTGATGAAATTTTAGTCGCGTTTTTTTGTGTTTCTCTGGTGTGAGAATTGTGTGGAAATGAATAAAACGGCAAAAAATGAAGAATGACATTGCTGTGTTGAATACCTTGTGACAACCACAAACAATAATCAAACTGACATACCTTATCATCAATAAAGATATCAATATTCAATTTGGATCCTTGAATTGGATTGATTATACATATCAAATAATAATTCTGGTACATGGGCTGTGGGGTACGTGAGTATTACTACTATAACTGATCAATAATCAATAATCATTCCCTAGAAATTGGTGTTATTCGATATTTGATAGTATCAATGGAGCCAGCAATAAAGAATATTGTAGTAAGTTATGCAGTTAGCACTATTTTGAATATGGAAATGGAAAGTGCATTGAAATGTATATTCGCTGGAGAAGATGATAGCGACATTCTTCATGAAATAATGGATTCGTAAGATGACATAATTAAATCCAGGATAATGAATGTTCCATTCTGTTTTTTTTTAGAATGTGTAATGAAGAAGTCCCGAAAAGTGAAAATTTTTATGAAATTGTTATACCAAGATTTAATACAAAAACCTTCCAGAGCCATTTCAGAATGACTCCTGAATGTTTCCATTTCATTCTCAACAAACTTGAGAATACTGATGAGTTTCGGAAAACAGAACATGAACAGTTTGGAGGTAGAGAAAGAATCAATACTGAGAAAACGTTGTTGGTAGCAGTCTGGTGTTTAGCCAACCCAGAATCATATAGGTCAGTTGGAGATCGCTTCAATATTACGAAATATTCTGTTCATCACCTGATACATACAGTAGTGCAAGCTGTGAATAAATATTTATGTCATATATTTATCAGATGGCCAACAAATATCGAAAAGAATGTTATTGCTGAACATTACTCGAAATATGGACTGAAAAAAGTGATAGGAGCAATAGATGGTTGTCATATACCCATAAAAAAGCCCCAAGATGATGGTACATACTATTTCAATAGAAAAAAATTCTACTCAGTTATTCTTCAAGGTGTATGTAAGGATAACCTCATGTTTACAGATGTTGATGTCAGATGGCCTGGAAGTGTGCATGATGCACGTGTATTCAGGACTTCAGATTTATTTACTGTAGGCCATAGACTTTGTGCTCCAGATTACTATTTGATAGGAGATTCAGCCTACCCATCAAATAATTGGCTGTTAACACCTTACAAAAATAATGGTAATCTGATACAATGTCAAAAGACTTTCAATAAAGTATTATCAAAAACCAGGGTGAAGATTGAACATTCATTCGGGTTGCTTAAAGGACGGTTTCGCCGAATCAAAGAATTATTAGACATGAAATACATGCATAACATCAACAGCACAATAGTTGCATGCTGTGTTCTCCACAATATTTGCTTGTTCAAAGGTGATGAAGACATTCGGCAATATATCAGAGATGGGACTGATGGAAGTGATATCAATGATAGTGAAGATAATGAAATTCATTATGGTAATTATTTCATGGAGGATAATGATGGCATTCTCTTTCGAAACACAGTGGCTCAAGATCTACTCCATAGCATCCAACATCAACTTGTCTGAAAGTTGATCTTCGGTATCCAAAGGCTGATATGATACAGTTATATGAGGAAATGTTTATTATTCATTGTAATTTAATTGTTTTCTAGATAGTTCATTAAAAACAGACAATTATTAGAATTAAGGAGTTTCTCTTTTTGTATTTCATAACAGAGTGAACAATATCAGATACAAAAACTAAACATATTCCAAATAATAACTTGGTAAATGAAAAAAAAAAATATAAGTAATCTGCTTTTACTTTGAAAAGAAAAATATGCAGGATTTCAGTTTGTTATGGATTATTCATTATCTTTTTGTAGGATTTTCATCAGACCCTCTATCAGTGATTTATTTTCATTATGATGTCTCTCAATCATCTCCAATCTGGCTTCTTCCCTCCTTTGGACGTCTTCTTTATACATTTCCAGCCTTTTAAGCATTTCCTGCCTTGGGGTACTTTTAATAACTTTGCGTTTCTTGCTTATATTATTCCCAATAGTCTCATCCACGTTTGTTCCCAAAGATTCTCTTCCACCTATAATATTTTCTTCATTATCATGGGGTATTGGTGCAAGTGAGCGACTTGAACAAGGTGCAATTTGATTCACATATGGCTTATCTGCTAAAAACTCTGACATTAGGTCGAAATATTCCCAGTGTTTCAAACTGTTTCCACTGCTGTTATTGTGGTCATTAACTTCTTTATATTTATTGATCAATGTTTTCATTCTATTCATACATTGTTCACCTGTTAACATGTAACCATTTACATTCAGTTCTTGCGCTATCACAGAGTATATATCAGCCTTCTTATATTTTGGGTTTTCAAGTAATGTTTTTTTATTGTTATATTTTTCAATCAATGAAAGGGTTTCATTCTTAGACCAAATATGTGCTTTTTTTTGAGTTAACTGTTCAGGAACAATTTGAGATATATTGTTGGCTGGAGCAATCTCAATTGATTGTTCAGACCCAAGAGCAGAATCAGGAGTATTGGTTGAAGATGTACTACTATTTATAGGTTTAACTAACCCTTGCAGATATAGTTCATAGTGGTTTCTGGCAACTTCATCAACGAAATCTTGATCTGCAATATACAATGAATTCCTCAGTTGAAGTGTAATTCCAAGAATAATAACAAGATGAATGAAAAACTGAAAATGAATATAGTTACTCACCATTTGAAATTCTATCATGTTCCACTGAATTTAAAAAAACTGAAAACGTCAGTCCAGAATCATAATGAGTTATATAAACATTTTTTCTCTTTTGATGGTTCATCTTTTCATCAGTAGAAGTACCTATTCCGTATCGTATCACTTTTTCTTAAAGGTTTTGATCACAACAAAATTATTCTGATGTCTGTCAGATATCTTTTTTTGTCAAACATTCCAATCATTCCACCACACATTCGATGTTATGAGTCCGAATGGCCAGTTGCACCAGTATGATGAAAAATTCCACAGAATTTTCAATAAAACGGCCATTCTGTCCCACTGGTGACACTAGCAATGTCAATAAAACGCAAGCTTTGTATGGATATTTCTTGAAATCTGACACATCGCATGAATTTGTTTTTATATCTGACTCTCATAGAGGGCGCTAGCTACACGGTTCGTACCGAGTAGTTTTGAACATAACTTTTTTGAGGTTAGATTTTTCAATCCAAATATGATATGAACTTGAACATCATTCAATTCTACACCAAAAAGGTACTCCTGGTGAAACTCGATACTATGTCCCGTTTTAGGAATATTCCGATTTGAAAATAATGGAGTAGTAATGATGCTGGTATTAAAAAATGAATTTTATTGAGTTCAATTACCTATTTATTTAGGTTCAAAAACAATAAAATTATTCTTGTGCTGAAGTTATTGATGGAACAAAAAATCATAAGTAGAGATATTTGACTAGAAACATGAAATATTGAATCAGTTAGAGTAAGTGTTCAAAATGTCCTACGTTTCGAGGAATACACGATTCTATATTATTTTTTTAAGAATGTATTATTCTTCTGAACAGTTGAGGATCAGCTGTTAGGTCATTCAAGTGATGTTCAATTATGTCTCCCAACTCTTGACGTGAATTTACCTATGTAGCATAGACTTTCTGCTCAAGATACAACAAAACTGTGTAATCCATGTTCTTAGTCAATCTGTTTCGATGTTATTCTTGTGATTCATTGTTAAATCAATGAGTTTTGCATCAGAAATGTATTGTTGTTTTCGGTTTTCAATAAATAGGTGATAATTTTTCATAATACTCACTCTAATACATAGCTTCATACCAGCAACAGTTACCACTTCATCATTTTCAAATCGAAATATTCCGAAAACGGAACACATTATCGAGTTTTATTCAGATTATCTTTTTGGCGTGAAATTGAATGATGTTCAAGTTCACATCGAATTTGGATTGAAAAATCTAACCTCAAAGAAGTTATGTTCAAAACTACTCAGTACGAGCCGTGTTACTAGCGCCCTCTATGATAGTCAGATATAAAAACAAATGCATGCGATATGTCAGATTCCAAGAAACATCCATACAAAATTCCATCACAATGTTACCAGTAGTTTCAACATAATCGTGAAAAATGTGTAAAAAAAATATTGTTTCAACACCTTGTATCTTGAAAACGGATGACGTTACGACATTTTTTTACTGAGCAAACCCAACTTATTTTGCAATGTTCTACCTACCCTAGCAAGGGAGTTCGGTTTTTTTGAAACACCCTGTATATACCCGGTATAACAGGTTGTCAGGTTACCTTGCACTTAATTGTGTCTCCTTTTGTCTGAATGAGTTAACATATCCATAAAATTTAGATAAGCAATGGGGAATGTAAACCACATCCATAAATTATCTAATCATTTCGATTGAAATGTAATACTGATTCATTAACAATGGAAGCAGATTCGTTCCTGAAACGTCCAAAGTAAAATTTTTCATTTTTCAATATAGCATTATTCACACTTTTAAAACAATATGTACAGGGTGGGTCAAATTGGTCACTTTTGAAATTCCTGTTCTCCAAATAGAAAGAAGAAAACTGATGTCGGTGCCTCAATTTCCATGATAAATGATTTGGAAATGTTTTTATGGAAACGAAGAATTTTTGACAAAAATATGAGTTTCAGCCACTTTTTGAAAATTCATATTTTCGAAAAACTACTTGTAACTGTGAAACGAAGATAGATATCGATATGCAGTTTGAGTTTGTAATGTGAATTGATCAACAGGCATTAGTTTTTTTCTATCTAGTACGGGAATAGGACTTTCCCTTCAAAAGTGTCCAATTTTTGGCTCATCCTGTACAAACAAGGACAGAGAAGACCATGTTCAACTATCATTGAATATCCGGCGATATTGCAGAAGTCATGTATACTTCCGGAGCTTCGGGCCTGGCTGAAAGCTAACCCTTGGGTTTGACTATTGACCTGTGATCAATGATTTCAGGGCAAACTTTCAAGTTCAGCATCTCCTAAGATATTTTTTATTTTGACAGAATTGTACTTCATTTCATCTTGTTTTTTTCATATTCTATTACCCTTTTCATTTGATCACTCCCATTTCTGGAACACTCTGTATAAATAAATAGGAACATTTTATGGTCAAATAAGATAACATTCTCCTTATGACATTCATAGAAGGATTATAGTGATATACTGTCTGTAGATTAATCGAGGAGTTGTAACATTCATTTTACTTTATTATTTGGAATTTTCTCTCCTCGTTTCTACAAAATAAAAATATGAGTATTATTCCATTATACAGTGTGACCCACTTCTAATGGAAACACCCCTGTATACCAAAAATGCACTCTATGAGCAAGTGGGGTCATCTTCAGTGATATACACTACTCGCCAACAGTCATGGAACCACCCTAATTTCCGGAAAATGATATACGGAGTCAAGATAGGTCAAAAATCACTTCAGATTCGGAATCAGGACGCCCAATTCACTAAATATTCATATTTTTCTTGGAAAATTTTCAGTTTTGAAAAATTAAGTTTTGTCGCACTTTTTACGGAAGCACCTCTGTATCTTACATAATTGATCTTTGGACTTTACCTTCCTCCTGCAGATTTCAGAACCCTACCTCAATAATTACGTGAGATACGGGGGTGCTTCCATGAGAGGTGAGACAAAATTTAATTTTTCTGAACTGCAAATTTCCTAGGAAAACTATGAATAGTGAATTGGGCGTTCTGATTCCGAATCCGAAGTGATTTTCAACCTATTTCAACTAATATCATTTTCTGGAAATTGGGGTGATTCCATATGGCTGTTGGAAGCAGTGCATATCACTGAAGATGACCCCACTTGGTCATAGGGAGTATTTTTGGAATATCTCTCGCTCCAGCAAAGGACCCCGCACGAAAACACGGGAAATTGGCTCTCGGTCGAATTGGCTGAAATTTTACTATATTGTTGTGCGATGGCTCATTAGAAAAATATGTGAGTTTGAAAAGTTTTGTATGTTTACTTTCTGAGATATAAGCCGACAAAGTTCGTAAAAACGTCGTATCGGGGTAGGATTGACAAAGAAAAAAAAAATGTCTTTTTAGTATAAATGAAACAAAATAAGCTAGAAAATGTAATGATCGGAACTCATAAACATGTCTAGTTGAAAACAGTTCCGTTAATTTGGATCTCATTTTACTCACACTATTTTGAATATGTTGACTATCATATACAAAAAATTTTTCAATTTTTTATGTTTCGTTTCTGAGATATGAATCCCTATAATACCTGTAATACTGTAAACTCAAAAGTTGATATCTCAGAAACGAAACATAAAAAATTGAAAAACTTTTTGCAAATGAGTCAACATATTCGAAATAGTGTGAGTGAAATGAGATCCAAATTGACGGAACTGTTTTCAAGATATTCAATTGAAACATGTTAAATAATCTTCAACAAAATCTAACACACCCTGTATCTAAATGGAAGGCAATATTGAACAACTGAATTCGCTAGTGAGTTACCTCAGCTTTTATTCAATCAACAGTATCAATCCCTTTCTTTGTGATTAAAAACAAGCTGTCAATTGTTTTCAAAAAGGGGGAATTTTGTGTTAATTCAAAAAATTCATATTTCGAACAGAGATAGTTATCAAGAATCAAAATACGTTTTCGAAGCTTACAATAGACTAAAACTATTATGTCCTACCAAAATATAACTTGTTGGTTTTGGAATAGAGCTCGATTTTCTCCGAAGAATGAATTTTTTGACCGTGCCTCGTATACACCCTGATTCACTATAATTTATGTGATCACAACTAGACATGGTTATGAGTTCCGATCATTACATTTTCTAGCTTATTTTGTTTCATTTATACTGAAAAGACAGTTTTTTTCTTTGTCAATCCTACCCGACGTTTTTACGAACTTTGTCGGCTTATATCTCAGAAACTAAACATACAAAACTTTTTAAACTCACATATTTTTTTAATGGGCCATCCTACAACAACATAGTAAAATTTCAGCCAATTCGACCGAGAGCCAATTTCCCGTGTTTTCGTGCGGGGTCTTCAGGATCCTTACCCAACGATTACGTAAGATACAGGGGTGTTTCCATTAGAAATGGGTCACACTGTAAGTGTAGTAGGACAAATCAGATGATTTGCCTCAAAATGTCACTGCGTTCAACAAATTTTTCTATCAGGAAGCCTAAAAGAAAAATCGAATAGCTTGTCAGTGGCACTTTGTTTGGAAAAAAGTTTGAAGAGAAGAAATATAGATATATTGACAAGATATCGAATTTTTACTCAGCTTTACTTTGAACATGGTATTCACTACTGAAAACTGAACATGAAAATGGTAGATTCAAGATCAATGGGCTTATATCACAAAAAATTTTCATTTCATAATTCGATAGAACTCGACCAAACTAGCTCACCACCGCAAACCGTTTCTTGCTGTGAGCTCCCTACGTTTTATAAAAAATTATTGGAATCCCCGATTTTTTGGACCGAGGCGATGATGTGACGTCAAAACCCTAATACTGAAACAAAACTATTCCAGACAGAGATGAATGATACATGATTTCTGACAGAGTGAATTAGCGCGAGATAACAGTTGAAAGAATTAATATATCAGTTGCTTCAGTCTCCGTCGGGCGTTTGGTATTTTCTTTTAACTATGGCGAGATGAGGTTTCTACGTCGTAAGAGGGTCCGTTTTCAGAAGGTACTATTATTTATGTCCAAAAATAAAACATTTCAGTTAATTTTTCGATCGAATTATGTCGTCAATCATTATTTATGTATGAAAGGATCATTATAAACATGGTTTGAGTTAAAAGTTCTACTAAGGTGTACACGCCCATCGATGAAAACATCCTGTAACTCATTTGTATGTACTAACATTATCACTCATCAGTATGACACTGTCAAACTAGAACAGAATCGGAGAAGAATATTTTACTTTTTCATGTTGAGAACGGGAGCAGATTCGTTCCCGAAACGTTCAAAGCTAAGTGAAAATTCGATATCTTTTCAATATATCTATATTTTTCCCTTCAAACTTTTTTCCAAACAAACTGTCACTGACAAGCTATTGGATTTTTCTTTTAGACTACCTGATAGAAAAATTTGTTAAACGCAGTGACATTTTGGGGCAAATCATCTGATTTGTCCTACTACACATACCTATATTATTGAAATAATACTCATATTTTTATTTTGTAGAAACGAGGAGAGAAAATCCCAAATAATCAAGTAATATATACCGGGTGACACAGGAGACATGTAACAGCCTGTAGTTTTTTCATTTGAAGAGATAAAAAATTGAAATTCCGTAGGGTTATATAATCGATGATGGCGCTTCCCTTGAACCCAATGACAATTTTCTTCAACCACCTGTAAGTAGACCAAACTTTTTTTTTTTCAAATGGCACCCTGTATATTTCTGTAGCCCATCTTATTCGCCTTAAAATTCTCTATTCAACTATGTATCACAATTTTATATTCGTTTATTAACTGGCTGTTGAACTGCATTTTATTGAAATACATGAGGTTGGATGTGGCCCCAATACAACATTTCGATTTTAATCTCTTCAAATGAAAAAACTAACGGCTGTTACATGTCTGCTGTGTCACCCGATATAATAATATATTCGCATGGGCAATTTGATCTAATCAAAGAATCAATTCTACAAAAACTCACCATCAATCTAGAAGACACTATGAAATCTAGGACAATGAATATGGTGGCCAAATAGAAAGCAGCAGAGTAATCTTTCTCAGCTTTGCCCTCGCTAAGAGCATCTATGAGAATACCAGTTATAGCTGCCACTGATCCCCATCCAAGAGCTCCGAATAATCGTTGATATCCATATTTACTTGGTTTGTCACCTAAAAGAATACACCCAGTATAGAAAATAATAAGCTGGAAAGTTCCATTCACTCTCCCTCTCTTTAATTTTTCATCTCTCTATCTACCTTTTCTCTCTTCCTCTTTTTCTCTTTTTGCTTTTGTTTCGGTATGTTTACAAGGTGTCCCAGAACAACGTACCATGAATTCTACAGGGTGATCTAGACCAAAATAGGCCGATTGAAATCAATTTACCTCTATACGAAAATGCATCGTAGAGTCGTCATTTTATCGCCCTCGATAAGACCTCGATAATCCCGGTGAAACGGTGAAACTTTTCGAAAATTATCACATTTTCAGATATCACCCTACCCTGTAGGTCTTCATGTCGAAAAAGTGGAATAACAAAATCAGAATCTTGAAAGAAATTGAAAATTAGTTGATCCAATCCAAAGTTTTTGCTTGTCTCGCTTCAAATATGGGTCAGTTTATGTTTTGCGGATAGAATAAAAAATTAAATTATTGAGAGATTTATCCAGTTAGGAAATTGAAATGAAGTATCATCCAACTATGAGTATCCCGGAATTACATACATAGATTTCAACCACAAATACTGCAGTAGGAAATATGGAACATTGAAGCTCACCTAACAACTGGAAGCAAATAGCATCCCCTATGCTAACTGCTATGGCCTGTCCAACCCAACCCACCATCATAAGGATCAGAAACGTCCAAAACTGGTACAAACTATAGGTTTCATCGTCTTTCAATGCGGGCTTCGTTATTATATCATTCATATAATAGTCATTGCATTCGATGGAACAAAATGTAGTAATGCTTTGGTTAACTGGGCAAGCTGATTCTATGAGAGAACCATCTGTTAGTGTGATATTGTTTATCTCAAAGGTAACTTGTTTTTTTTTCTGGGTTATTCGGGATTTCGGTACTTCGATATTGAAATAAACTAGATTTGGAAATCCAGGTCCACAATACTGAATCAGGTTCCATTCATTACAAAGTGAGTTTGCTAAATTTTTATTAACATCACAGCCCATCTGAAAAGCAATTTGAAATTTAAATCAATAGAAAAATGACTCCGAATAATTTTTGTGTTATTCACAATTTTATCTCCATAGGAGATCTGGTTTCTGGAATGATCAAGAGTATGAGTTAATCAAACAATATTATAGAAAATGCCACAGCAGTATTGAAACTAACGAGGTTTCTAAAGGCAGGCCGCAGGGATAGGATGTCGAAAAAACTAGCTCAAATCGAATAAGGAATGGAAATACTATGAATCCAACTATCTGAACTATTTAATCATGACCAGATTTTTTTCATGCATTAAGAAAATAGAATTCGAGTCCGAATGGAATGGATATATGTATTTCACGTCCGGATAATTTTACTTGAGAACTTATCATCGCTTTTCCTGTATCGAAAAGGGAGATAGGTGTGAAAGGAGAAGGAAATAGGATTGGGTTGGGTTGGCCGGAATCCCCACCCCACGATACCAGTTGAGGTTTAAAAGAATAAAAATCTGGTCTCATGGAAATATTCGTTAGATTGTATCAAATCCATGTGCGGTATTTATTTATTCATTCATTTATTTCAAAAACACCTCGTATTTTTGTGGCCTGCCTTTGAGAATCTCCGTTGTTGCTGAATATACAGGGTGTCCCTAAACGGCCTGTACAAAATTTCAGCACATATTCCTAAGATCAAAATAAGCTGATTCAAAGCAACTTACCTCAGACCAAAATTGTTCCGTTTCCGAGATACGGAGTGGTAAAGTTGAAAACTAAAAATCGAATTTTTCAAGATTTATGAACATTTTTAATGCATTACTCCAACAATCGGTAACCAGGAGTTTTTTTGGGGTACACAATAAGCCGAAAACGGACATCTTTTCACTGTGGCCAATAGAGAGCTAACTTTCATCTCAGTGTAGTTTCATACTTTTTCTGTTGGAGATACAATTTTCTGAACATATTTGAGCAAAAAAGGTACTCTTGTCAAAATCTGCTAAAGTAAGCCGTTTTCAAGATATTTGTTCGATGCCGCACTGGAATATTTAAATTGTTTAGAATAAAAAATGTTCGCTGTTATCTTCGTGGTTGTAAGTTGGTCAGTGACTTACCAATACGAAGAAGGACTTTTCAAAATACTCTTCTGGAGTGTATTTATTGATTTTTATTTTTTTACTTCACCACCCTGTAACTCGAAAACAGCAATTTCGGACTAAGGTAAGGTGCTTTGAATCGGCATATCTCGGGAATATGATGCGCTACGATTTTGTACAGATCTTTCAGGGACACCCTGTATTCACGTTGCTCTTTTCACACTGGTACATTATGTTTATTTCTGACAGTGACATTATAAGCTTATATCGTCATAGTTACGATATCTATTATGAGGGTCATAACTCCCTTGGGATGTTATAGATGCTATAATTCCCTCTAACTAAAATTAAATAAGAAATGCATAGCAACAACCACGTAGTAACGTGTAGCAATAAGGAATCTCCTATTCGCGGTAGTCAAGATCATCATCTGACATTCTGATGACATTGAAACTATACGGAAAAACATGTCTAACTTCCAATCGGGAAGGTATCTAATGAATGAAATCAGTCAGAAATAAAATTATCTATGTATCACGGGAATTACTGAGCCTCAATAACCTCAGGCAATTGCTGTCCCTCGGGCCAGAGGCCCTCGGGACGCAAACTTTGCCATCGGTAATTAAGGCCCTCATAATTCCCTTAATACATAAATAACTATTATGTATCACTTACTTTGCATGATCCGATGGTATCATCATGAGACACATCACAATCACTCAACTGCTGTGTCGCATTTGCCACAATGATAGGAGTATCATTTTGACAAGAGAACAAGCCCTTTCTCTCGATCTCCAATTTGGGCACAAAAAATATGGCAAGAAATGCAGCAGCTGTCAATAATTGTGACATGAGAAACAACAGTTTTTGGCATCTGAATTTATCGGCTATCATGCCAAAAATCGGTTTTGCCAACATTCCACTGATTGGCAAGATTGTATAAATGAATCCCACAACAACGCTGGAGAATCCTAGCTGTCTGGCGTATGAAGAAAAATAGGAAACTAGGGCACCAGTACCTTCAAAGGAAAATTAAAACATGCTTGGAATAATTTCAATGGTTAACATTTCAGTGAAGAGGAGACGACTGAAGGAGTAAAAGTGGAGGTAAAAGTATACTGGGATTTTCGTGGACATTTTTGTTAGGTCAAATATGGGTCAAATCAATTAAGGTAGCCTCGAGGCGGTACCTATAAGGATTCCACACACAGGGTGTTGGGTGTTTAATCAATAATTTTCATGCACTAATATTCTAATCTTATATTTGTAAATAAAAATACCTACTGTATATTTTCCTATATCTTTTTTATGACTGTCTCTGCCCCGGCCGCATTAGCCACCCTGTATTCATTTTAAAATAACCGTTTTGTTTTGCCGCCATTATTCGGTAAATGAGTTTTTTATGTAGAGTTATGCGCGATTTTACTGGCATAAGGTCAGTCTGTTTGTAATCTTTGTAGATAATGCATCTCACAATCATATGCAATGAACCTCAGACGAATAAAAGAAATAAACAGATTCCGAAAATACAATCCACTCATTTAATTTCGCCTTCACATAAGGCAAGTACACATACTCAACACCTACCTATGAAGATTTTTTTAAGATGCTTGGATAATGAGATAGCTCAAATCTAAATATAAACATACACACAGAAAATAACTCTGACAAGAGTATAGGTTACAGGAAGTTGAAAAAAAATCAGATATTTTAAAATTATTCATTATTCCTGATCCATATTGGATAATAGTTATTTATACACAAAGGTCATCCATATAAGGTCATCAAGAATATTCAGTATTACCATCCGAGGGGTAGGTATGAGTTCCTGTGGTGATATATTATTCTTCACTACCAAGGTGTATATTGATTTTTTTTCGCCTACCCCTATATATGATTATGAATTATATCAACCCTGAAAATGTGAAGGAAGGTAATAAGTTAAATGTCATCTCTTGGGCTTCTAAACTCATAACAATAACCTCAAAAAGTACATTGAAGGCTCAAAAACCTGAAAATAGTGAATATGAACAAGAAAATATGACGGCGACATGCAATAAATTGAGAAAATTGCGATAAAATTGCATTGCCTCAAACTTGCCGAGAAATAGCCTAATGTACGGCGCCCTTTACAAAGGTATAGTATATGCCATGGGGTGAGATCCATGGGGCATGGACATGATACGGGCATGGCATGGACAGTTAACGGCATTTGAACGTTAAGTCAATAGGTTTGTTCGCGTTCAAAAATAAACAGTCCGAAACCATCCGAAGCATGCGCAGTTCCACGGAACTTCAAAAATTCGTCCTGTTCTGTGAAATTGCGCATGCTCCTGATTGTTTCAGACTTTTGAACGCGAACAAACCTAATGTGACACTTCTGCCATCATGAATTAATTAATTTGTGTATTGTGTAACTGCATTTGAAAATTTTGATAAGAAGTAAGTTCGATTAGAATATGAAGAAGTATAATATGATATCATTGGAATTCAAAAAGTATAATAATATTATTGTTATTTGTTTTATAATAGTGATAAAGAAACTGATTACTTAGATTGCAAAGATTTTATATAAATCGACGCCAAAGGGTGCTGAAGCCAATTTATTTTACCTCCCACGATATTTTTGTCCTCCCGAGGGAGTAAATTGATAACTTTGTTTCCTCAATTGAGGGAGCAAACGCCTACCTTCGATTCAGTGAGTATATAAAAGTACTTATTTTTAGTTCTGATTAAAATCTAGTAGCCATGACCATGGCAGCTTATGACAATTGATAAATAGTAAATACCTACTAGGTAGATTCGACTCATGTGAAGTTTGCGCCGTTTTTTTAAATTTTTTTTTTGGATTCTAAGTAGATTTGATGGAGTTCCAGTGTTCCTGAATGAAATTTCGAATAGTTTCAACAAATCATCCAGGGCCTACTCCCTGAATCGTCTAACTTCACACAGCGGCACAGCGCCATTTATTTCTAGAAAATGAGTTCTGATATATTTTTGTATTATAAAGAATTCCAGAGTTCTAGGCATATTTCATTAATAGTTCTGTTGAACTAAGCAAAATGATTGAATAATTCTTGGTGAAATACTAATCCCGAGACAAATCCCTTCTCTTACATGTATTGACGAAAAAGCTTTTGACGAAAAAGGAATTAAATAATTAGAAAACATAAAATCTGAAAATAAATCAGTTATAAAATTTTATTGTGTTTTTGAAAGAAATCTGCAAATACATATTGAATAAAAAATTAATTTTCAAGAACAGAACAGTATTTTATTTCCTTGAATTATTCAATAATTTACTTTAGTTCCTCAGAAATATTGATGAAATAGGTTGAGGACTCCAGAACTCTCCATAATACAATGAAAAAATATATCAGAACTCATTTTCTCTAGAAAAAAAAGCACAGCATGAAGTTGGTGCTCAAAATTAATTTTTTCCATTCACATCTACGATTTGCTGGAACTATTCAAAATTTGAGTCAAGAAATCTAGAGCTCCATCAAATCTACTCAGAACTAAAAAGTTGACTATTGTCTTTATTGACTAGTATTTCATAAAATGACAAAAACTACCTATCTTGGTAGTAAAAACAAACTTGAAGTCTTGAAAAGTAGTAAATAATGGTAGGTTCAATATAGAGCTAGTGGTGGAAAAACAATATAAGTGATTTAAAGTGCACAAACTCATAAAAAAGGGAAAAATAATAAAGTATTTGTGTGATCCAAAACACATCCATATAGGACTTGATGGTTTGATATAGGGGATGTGGAACGTCCTGGATTCAAATGGAGTTTAAACCCAGTAGATGAACTTTTATATCTTAATCAGATTATATTTGGTATCCATATTCAAAAAAATAATATTATGGCTAAAAGCTCTGATGAAAGCATGTTCCCAAAATTTCTAGTCATGCCACCTGCTACTATTTTACTGAATGAATGTTGCCTAAAAATCAAGAGGAATCTAGCCATTCGTTGGCCTTTATTATATTTGTAAGTATACCTATTACATAAATGAAGCAAATCAATCAAATGAATGTGATAAGGATATTGTTCAACAAAAAAATAAAATTACCAGCATTCCAAAGGAAATAATGAGCCTTCATTGGCACCAACTGCTTATTCACTACAATTTTCTTCATGTTGAGGAGGATATAAACCTCTGATGAAAATCACATTAATTTGAATTTTCTTTTAGATTATGGGAAAAACCAAATATCAAAACGCTACTGTACAATGCTGTACACTCGGGTTTCTCATAATTAATAACAATAACCCTAATCTAATAACTCATCTCGTAAGTCATAACAAAATTTTGTAACACGTTTTTTACGTTCACGCAAAAAAAAAATTATCTTTGAATTTCACTAATTTCACTTTTAGGACTCACGGGCTCACTTCTCATGTCATAATATTGAATGAGTGAAGTGAAGTGAGTGATTTAGTGATCGTGAGGTGAGCACAAGTGAGGAAGTGAGTGGTGAAGGTGAAGGTATCTAACTAATACCATCCAGTGACTCTAGACTCTAGTGATAAGGTGAACTCACTACTCGGTGAAGTCGTCGAGTTATGAGATAGCTTTGACTTTATGGCCATTATCATCCTGTTTGTGGTCTATTACATCTTGAGCCTATGTGCTCTGCTCTCTAGAACAATGGTTTCGGCGATCTTCTAATAGATGGCGACTTTGCAGAATCCTTTACAAATAATCATCAGCTCTACAACCTTGAATTGTATCTATCAATTTTCAAATTACCGCTGATTTTTCGAATTTCGAGTGAAATTAACCCACCCTTACATATATGTTCCGCGTTCTTTAAATGGCATAGGCCCTTTCATTTTCCCTCTTCACACTCGGCACAGCAGCAACAAGGTTGGTAGAAGTGATTATTACTATACAAATTATCATCAGTTCTACCAACCTTGAGCAGCAACAGCAGCATCACCATCTAGCGGAAAAGGGTAGATCCAACCTTTCGCTCCATGTGACGTAGAGAAATCATAGTAGGTGGTCAAGTGGTTTTTCTTAAGTTTTCAAATGTAAAAATGGCCTAGTACGCGCACCATTTACTGGATTCTACTAAATTTTTCAAAAACTTTTTTTATACCACTCAACGCTCAACTAATACAGTTTCCACTCATTGCACTAATCAAACTTTTTCAGCACTGAATCAAGTACCCACAGAATATAGATAAACACTAGCATAATTTCAATTCAGTTGTAAACTTATCCTGAATTCATGCATGAGTCAACTAGGTCCTAACTTGAGAAAAATGAGTGACAATTGGTTGAATTGGTTATTAATTTCAGATATAAATTCTGAATGTAGCTACCAGTCACATTCTCTGATTCTTAAAGTTGGTGACAGTATTAATTACATTAGGATACTAGGAATATTACTCATGATATGTTTGAATATACTCAGTAGCATACTCCACAATCATTTAAATTTTAGGTTTAGTAAAAACTACATTATTGTCAACGCCCCCAATATATATTCATTTCATTTTCTTCAACTTCAACAAATGGTTCCTTAAAGCTATTTGCTTATCTTTAAAACTCCTCTTTACCTTAACCCTCACCTTATGCCTGATCATTTGAAAGTTCTTCTTCTTACTCTTTTCTCTATTGGTTTTTGAACAATGTTCATTCACCCTTCCATCTTTGTAGCCGAACTTTTCTCTGTCTGTTTGACCTTTTTTAACACTTTCCATTCTTGTTTGTTTATCATGCTTCCTCTTCTTATAGATATTCTCTATATCACTCAATTTCACTAGTTCAGAAGGTGCTTCCACTGGGGTTTCTTCAATTTTCCTTTTTAGTCCCTTTTTGGTACTAAAGACTTGCTTTCTGACATTTGCCATGTCTATACGTTTGAAATCTTCATCAGTCAACAGCCTCTCCAGACTTATTTTCTGTGCGTTTTCTTTCTTTTGTTTCAGATTCTCCAATTTACGCTTTCCTTTCAACACAGGTTTCTTGGGCTCGTCTTTCTTTTCTTCTGATACATTCTCGGTTTCTCCGGTTTCCTCATTATCTTTGTCTTTCTGGTCATCATTCTCCTCTTTGTCACTTTCGGCTTCCTCTTCTAGATCTTCATCATCTTCACTCAAATCCTCTCCTATATCATCATCTGAATGTTGAACATCAACCCATTGGTCGTCATCCGATCCAGAATCAGAGTTTATCTCAATGTCTCCATTATATTTTTCCTCCAATAAAACCTCTGCTCCTGGCACATAATCTTTGGCATTCAGTTTTCCATAATTTATGGATTCTAGTTCCTCAGAAGCCTCTGTGGGTCTGCCTCTATCTTTTTTGTGCAACAGCTCAGGCCTTGTCGTTCGGAACAACTGTATCAGTGATCTGGACGCCATCATAACAGATCGATCTTTGTAGTTTTTGTATAATGCAAGGTCTTGCAACAAGTCATCCTCCATTGCTAGAGGGCATCTAGCACAGATTTCTTTGACAGCATTCAAGCCGATAGCTATTACATCTGAAGAGTTACGTTCGGTGATGAAGTTGTTTGCCAAGGTCTTCAAAACAGGCTCGATAACGTCGGGTGGAACAAGTTCATGGCTGGCTTGGGCTGCGAATTGTAGAATTCTTGTGACTTCACGTTGGTGCGGTTGCATGAAACGTTGAATGTAGGAATAGAAGTTGAAGAGGAATAGATCATGGAGTCCTATCAACCGAGATATGACGTCTAATGTCATTAGTTTTACTTCAAAACGTTTGTTTGTTGTTTCCAGTTGTTTGAATAATTTTTCTGCAAGACCTAAAATACGGAAAATATTGATCAGCATCTGAAAATATCCATGAATATGATCTGAATCATCATAAAAATATATTAAGTTATCACCCTGTATCATCAAATGTAATAGAACAAGTCTATAAAATCCTATGGTGATTATAACTAATTTGGTTTGTTTCAATGCTTTTACCTCAACTAAAATAGTTTCAGTGAAGAAAATAGAAGAACATCTGATCAAATTTGGAGAACAAGTTTATCATCAATCAAAATGGTGAAGGTAATAGCCTAGCTTCTCAAGTAAGCAGTGTGGAGCACTTGGATGGGTGACCATTCAAGTAAACGCCGTGTGAGCCCGCGCATCTGTACTTGTAGTGAAATAGCATTTCATAGCTACACCTACAGCTACCATATCAAAGAGCACAAGAAATGGTAGGGATATGCCGTCCTTCGGAGAGGACGTTAAGACGGAGATCCCGAGGCCATGGATGTTGAACTTGAGATCCCTACCCTACCTCTGGTTGGAACTCCAGAGGATTTGGCAAAATTTCCGGTTGGGGGTAGTGTGTGCTCACCGCCGTCGGTGATTAGCCTCAGTAGCAGAAAAATGGCCGACGTTAAAGAAACAAGAAAAAAAAATCATCAATCAAATTGGTGATATGTATGTTGCATACATTTGCAGGGACAGGTGACTTACAGGAGATTTTAGTTTTGTGGTACATACAATCATCCAGACAATTCAGGATAGAAAATATCACTACCCCCCCCCCCCCTGACGGCAGCAACTTGGACACTTCTGAGTGGTTTGTTTTGATGATATGACCAATGGGCACAAACAAAAAACAATTGTGATCCAATGAAAACAAAGTAAACATGCCGCTTTGACAGCTTCCAAGAACTCCGATAGGTGGCGTATGCTTGCTTATTTTCTATAGGGAATCATCAAACATTTTTTAGGGACATTATGTTGAATGACAATTAAAAAATGTATTTACATTGATGATTGATTGTTACACATAAAGATGTGTTACACAAGGAAATTAATTTCAACTGCTCACTATGTAAAGTTCAATGAGGAACAGTTCTGTTTAACCAGTATAATGAATGACTGGCCAGAATCTTGAATTTCTATTGTTTGAAATTACTAGAATGATAGATTTTGATCTTGATTTTGACATAATGTGATAATATAATCACAATAATTAGTAGGTAGATGAGGATTCCAAACCTTGAGGATCATGTATCAAATGTATGGCAGAAAAGTTGAAGGTTGGGGCAGCAGACTTTTTCTTATAAGCCTTTGAAGCCAATTTCTTAACTTTGTCCAACTGTTTTTCTCTTTTCCGTGTCTTCTTATTCACTTTATTTGCCATTGCAACTTCTTTTGGATTGACTTCATCATCAGAATCAGAATCATCTGAGTCTTTTTCATTTGGATCCTTACCCAAGAAGAATTTCAATGATGCAACCATAACCTAGAGAAAATAGTTAAATAGACTACTTAGTAGATCCATTTATACATACAGGTGGTCCAGGTTTTCCTACATTTATTTTGAGAGGTGATACAGAATAGCCTGGAGGATAGCAAAATACAGGGAATTTTCTTAAAATATCCCAACAAAAATTAACATAACTTTTATCATTTCATATCTGAGGAAATACAAAAGTGATACTTTTAAAAATGAATAGGGCATCACTGGATATTTGTGAAAAACTCTAAATCCACTAAATCACTTACTTACCAACTGAAATTTGAAGAAGAAAAAATGAAAATTAATTTTTGTGAATGAATATTTTTACCTAGTTTTTGGTTGTGCAAAATATCTCAAGATTGTTTTCTCCCAGGTTTCCTCCCATCTACTGAAGATCTAAAAATTTCATAATGATGGAAAAAGCAAGGGAAAAGTAAAGACCTTGGACCACTTGTGATAGTAAGGATACTAATTAATCAGGTTTATCAAAATATGAGCCTAAATCAAGGCCAAAGCTGTACCAGGAACTATGGCAAATTACTTATACAATGAATAATTGCTTTAATGAGATTATTAAATTAAGTATATATACACTATACACTCCATATTTATGGAGTACTGAGTTCAGTACCTATATTTTGTGGAGGGGCAAAATTAATTTAAACATATTTACCTTAGTTACTTTTGAAAAACATCCTGTTGAAATAACATTAACTGTTTTGGCATCATTCCAAACATTTTTCTTGTATAATTCAATCATTATATCCACAGACATTTTTGCTGCTTTGGAGTTCGAATCTTTCAACATTGTGAACATAAAGTTCTGAAGTGTTGTATTCAGCTTGGCATTTTTATGCTTAGAGTTCAAATTTTTTATATCTGTAATAATGTGGTTTTCTAAAAATGACCTCAATGCCTTATCTTGACACCTCAAAAGTTGAAAAAACAGCTCTAACAGATCAGTGGGAGAAAGAAGATTTTTATTCCTTAGTAGAATTAGGGCTCTACAAAATGTCATTCTCATATTGTTCTCCAAAACTGTGTTATGCTTCTGAAGAAGGGTGATTAATTGCTGAGGAAAGTTCTCCAATTCCTTTGGATAACATTGAGCTACTTGAGCCATGAACATAACCATATCATCTAGAGTCTTATGGGGTTGTTTCGGGTCAAGATTGAAAACTTCCAATGTGTTTTCAAAATGTTTCAACTGTTGCATGAATTCTTCATGGTAGGAAGCTGGATCCCTTTTTATCAGATTTTGAAGCTGCGGGAGATTTGTTGGTAACTGATTGTTATGTTTGCGAACCATACTTGAAACTGAAACTCACTGAGAAAGTTTTAGAGTGGGTTTATACAGCGAATAAGATAAAATAAGGAATAAGATAAGAAAGTTCAACATACGTATTATAATGGAAACGTTTATACATGAACTAAGATAAAATAAGAAATAAGGAATAAAATAAGAGTTGACCAACTTTTAACTTTTTATTTTATTTTATTCGAAAATCGATGTGCGCATGTGCAATTTCAATCGGACACGCCCATTTAAAAACGACACTTGTCATATAACCTCAAATTCTTTGTTTTGTTTTGTACGCTGATGGTTGTATATTGTATTTCAAATTGAAGCATTCAAAACACGTTAATAAAAATGTTTGATGGTGGATAAGATCTTCGCCGTTCTCCGGTCTGCACAAAAAAAACAAATTCTAACTCCCAACTGAAGTTGACATTGACGATTGACATAAGTGCATAAGTCATTGCCAAAATAATGTGCAATGATTGGTTTATTTTTATTTTATTTTATTTATCTGTATAAACGGTACACCAATATCCTTATTCCTTATTTTATTTTATTCTAATTCTTATCTTATCTTATTTCCTGTATAAACCCGCTCTTATACTTTAAAAATAAATACTTTCATGAATAAATATTTTGACTTCAGAAAAGTTAGGTTAGACGTATAAAGAGCACATGGGAACATGGGACATGACGCACTAAATGACGCATGACTTCTACATATTTAGCCGTCATTGATCTAGAGACTTTAGTTTTGTCCACGATTGTCTACTGGCATCCCTGACATTGCTGTCACGTCACGTCCATGGGCGCTACAGAAAATCATTCAAAATTTTAATTATGTACAGGGTATTTATTACTTGTTGAGGAAAATCATATTATGAGGATCGAGTTTTGTAATTATGGTCCGATTCTATTCAAAATTGGTATCTGGGGGTTTTCGGGGTAGGAGATAATGATTGTTTCGTGAAAATTGTAAAATTCTAATTCAGGATGACGGATCGAATATGATGGCGAAGACATTTCTAATTATGATCTATAATTCTATTAAAGTTTGGTATCTGGGGGTTTTCGGGGTCGAACTTCATGATTTTTTGTCAAAATTGGGATATTCAAGATGGCGGATCCAATATCGGCGAACGAGCTTTTTAATAAATAGTTGTTTGAAAAATCAATTAAACACGCGTTCGTAGATACTTAGTCGAATTGAGGAGAAGTAGAACATAAATAGTAGTTTAAAAAACTGAAGAGATAGATTGCCGAGCTGAAAACGAGTATAAAATGAATATAGTATCTTGAGAAACTAAAGAAACACGCTTTTATGAATAGCCGAACTGAAACGAATAAGTAGAAAATGAAATAAATAACTTGTGCTGGTAAATATTTAACTGAAAGAATATTTTCTAGAAATATTGTGCATAGCGCAAAAACAACGTTTGCCAAGTCAGCTATAGTAATCTAGTAATGATATTTATTATTCGTTCCCAATACTCTCTGAATATTGTTGAAAAAAGAAAATATTGACACTGTAAAATGACTTCTGAATGTTAATGATTGTGAAATTCAAGAAAATAAAAACATTTTACGATTGAATAAGGATATTATTTACTGAATACGATATTTTCCTATTCTCTTTTGAAAAAAATTGCGACAAAGTTCACTAGCTGACCAGTCAGTACTGTCAGTAGATCCACTGACTCTGGTGAAAAGTTGTGTTCCGAAATATAAAATCATAAATACAGTGCTGTAATTCGGAACACGTTTTCATCAGTGATCAGCAGCAGTTGATCAGCTGGTGAAATTTGTCAGTTGTCATTGATCTGGCAGATGCTCCTGCTTGAGCTAAATAAATAACAGGCATTTTCTGATATCAAAATGATATTATTAATGTATTTTTTGATGAGCCAAGACTCAATGTTTGGAAAACAACGGAAATGAATGTGTCATTCCTTTCACCTCAAAAATAATGACAGTTCACTGAAGCCACACTACCTTTTGATAGTCAGCAATTTCAGCAGAATGTTGGGTCGAAATATTTGGAAAGAATAGTATATCTGCTCACGAGTATCTGTCACTTTCAGTCAATTTTTTTGATTTCGGAATGAAAATTCAGCAGATTCAGTACTGTCAGTTGAATTCGGAATATAGCCACTGACAGAACTGATCATTTGAATTCGAAATAATATAGCCATAGTACTTCTAGTTCCAATTATGAAGAAGAAATGAAGCATAGCTGTGAAATATTTGACATCAAAAGTGGGAATAACAAACCATCTTGTGGATTATATTATAGTGACAGTTTCAGTGTCCACTGGCCACTGTAAGATCTCCCAGTGCGACTTCATACATTTTCTCAAAGTATTTCAATATAATATATAATTTTCATCGACATACCTAACCATGCAAACGCTCAACCTGCACAGAATCTTTTAACGTTGCTAGTAAATTTCAGCAAAATCGGAACGTTTAAATATACTGGGCAGTACTGTTCGGGAATATCGGAACAAGCTCACTATTTTCGGAATTCATTCGTATCGCTCGTTGTTGTCAATTGTCAATTTTCATGTTTCGTTTTTTAATAAATGTCAAAAATGAAGATGGCCGACGGTTCTACAATTTTGCGAAGAAATAGACCTGGTGTTAAAGCTAAAGTAAGTTGAGATTATGTATTTTCATGAATATTTGGATTCACACTTCTATCTATAAAATATTGACAAGTATTTTCTCATTAGGCGCCTTCCATAAAATTGTCCATCTTTCATATAGGGCTTAAGCTGTGTATCATTGTATCCTCGATTGTATCATTACAGGACTTCAGTCGTTGGCCAGATGAACCTTTCGAAGAAATGGATAGCACACTTGCTGTTCAACAGTATATCCAACAGCTCATTCGTAAAGATCCCAATAATATTGACTTGATATTGAAAATGCCTGATTCCCAAGATGAGGGTGTTTGGAAATATGAACATTTAAGGTATGATATTATATTGAGGACAAATGATCACAATTTTCGTTTTTTGTAAACATTGCTTCAATTTCTATTAGTCATGAACCAAAATTCTGCCTAACCTGTTTACTAAAATAGTTTTCTTCAACAGACAGTTTTGTATGGAACTAAATGGACTTGCAGTCAGGTTGCAAGGAGAATGTCATCCTGAAACATGCACACAAATGACAGCTACTGAGCAATGGATTTTCCTTTGTGCTGCACACAAAACTCCAAAAGAATGTCCTGCTATTGACTACACCAGACACACTCTGGATGGGGCTGCTTGCCTTCTAAACAGCAATAAATATTTTCCCAGCAGGTAAGTCCTGAGGTTTCAATTTTGGTGACTATTTTTTATAACAGGCAGTATGGGTAGAAAAAATCCCAGCCATCTGCATTAGCTGAAGATGAACCTACATAGGTTCAAAACATGGCCTTAAATAGGCGAGAACACAATAGCACGAATTCAGTTCAAATGTGCATAATAAATAAATATAACATTGAAATAATGTGTACCAGTAGTTTTTCCAACAATAAATGCTGTCATTATCCAAAGAACGCGTTTGCAAAACCATACAAATTTGTGGACCATTCAAAAAACCAATAATGGCGGATACGTGATGACGTAACAAGTATTGGCGTGCATTTGGCAACGCTGTACTGTACCTTCAAAATATTCTACATATTTCCTAACCTAAGAAACCGAACTCCAAAACATCAGAGTTTTTCTTGGATTTTTCATTTGCTTAATATTTTCTTGTGTAATCAAAATATTCAAATCATTGTGACTATTATTGTGACATAGTCTGATGGTTCATGTTTATTGATTGGAGATATGAAGCCAGTATTCGAAAAAGCAATCACAATCTTCCAGTAGTTGATTCAACCAGGGTTTTTGAATTCTGCAAGTTAAAAAAAACTGGCATGAGCTGTTTCATAAAGGTGAAGATTAGTCCAGAACATAAAGTTCGTCCTAAACCATAAAGGGTTGAGGCTGAGGTTCATGAAGCTGAAGAAACTGTAGTCTGGATTGTGCAGTTTCAAAAGGTAAAAGGTACATAAATTCTTGACTTTTTTATAAACTATATTCTTTTATATTCTTAGGTAGATGTAAACACAGTGTGGCTTTCTTATTATGGTTACATGGAAGATCAGAAGAACCCTCTGTACCTTCTATGGAGTGTTACTGAAAAGTGTCCAACTCAGTGTCCAAACTACCAAATTTTTGAGCTTCCTATCAACATTCATGCCACTTGTAGAATTAGCACCAAAACAAGTTCCTACCCTCCCAGTGGTTCCATCAAAATTTCTTGAAGTAGTTTTTCAAGTAGATGGAAAACATGGAAGCCAAGGATGTTTTTGAAAGAGTTTGATTCTGATTCATAAGCTAATTATTTTGTCCAGAAAACATTCATCCAATTTGTCTCCTAGGGGATTCCAAGACTTCGTTCATCAGAATATCAGTGACAGTGATTGTGAATTGGTGCAAGATATAAAAGTGAATCAAAACGAATCATCATTATCAGCATGGTTTGAAGTTTGCTATGGAAGAATTACTGCTTCAAAGTGCACAAAGTGCAAGACATTCGAAGGTACATTATATGAGCAGGAGAATTTTGAGAATAATGGTAGTTTTCAGTTACTTGAAGTGTGATATGACCCTATATTCCTTTAGAAAATTATAAAAGATGCTGAAAATTTGTGGCAAACTGTTAATTCCACCCATTTAATAAAATTATAAAATAACAGTACTACAGTAGTTTTTTTCTTCTCTTATTTCAAAATTGGACTTATTTAGAGCTCACCAGTGTCTTATAAATAACATATTTCATCATACACAACTTTGAAATCCCTTCTCATATTGATCATACACTATATCTTCACAAACTGGAGATGGTAGGTATATGAAATTCATGTTTACTTCTTGTCGAACAACCTAGTTCATTCATATTTTATTGTCAGTGGAATATTGGTAAGAAAGATGAATACCTATCATAACACCAAAAAAGTAATGAATGTAGTAAGAAA
This sequence comes from Phaedon cochleariae, assembly GCA_918026855.4. Classification (NCBI taxonomy): domain Eukaryota; kingdom Metazoa; phylum Arthropoda; class Insecta; order Coleoptera; family Chrysomelidae; genus Phaedon; species Phaedon cochleariae. Next base: position 61,557,130 of record OU896708.1, read on the forward strand.
AAAATCCAGTAAGTATAAACCAAGAGAGCACTGGCATATCTAGAAATGATGGTAGATGCAACATCAATTCTCAATGCAAAAAACAAAATCATACAAGCCAAAATTACTAGATAGGTATTGCCACTATTTCATGTAGAGAAAATTTGTCAAAAATGTAAAGGAATAGGTCTCGGAATAGGTAGTACACAAAAATTATCAAAATGAAGCAAGAATGCTCAAGAATGTTGGTTGAAATTTTCATTTATTGTCCACTTTATGCAGTAGATATAATTAGAACAGTTAAATATTAATAGATATATTTCATTTCTAGAATGAATATAGATGTAGAACATGGAAATATTATATCAATATCTTGTCCAGATCATCACAAAGTTTTCAAGAAAACAAATAAACTTAATCATGATGGTAAAAATCACAAACATATTTGTATATCAATCAGCAACAGTCCTGAGTCATTTTATCACAATATGTTATGGGACTGTCAATTTGGTTCTGGTTCATAGTATTTGATGTCAGTCTCTTCCATGACAGGTTACTTTTCAGGTTCTTCAAGAAAACTTTCTTCAACTGAAACACTCACTGGTACTTCCAAGAATTTTCCTCAAGGAGAGTCAATATGATTTGAGGAAAGTTCCATTTTATCTCATCTCCCAAATTCTCAAGGGATTATTGAGATCTCCTTTTCCGTGCTGAAGATGAAAGCTAGGATTTTGATGGGTCTTTTCTCAGTTTATTTGGACGTTTAATGAATATGGAATCACATCTTCAGGCATATAAACTCTAGATCCAATGAGTTTTAATTCCACCCAGTTCAACATGTCATATTCAAGCTAGAACAAAATGAGTATGATCAATCCATATTGAAGAAAAAATTCTACTCACATCAAAACGATCCTCACAGCAAAATATATCATTTGATTCCAGGTATTATGGTTTATCCATATACTTTGTTCAGTGTTGATTAAGCAGGATGGAACCAAGTTTGTGGCATTTCCTTACAGCCACTGCCATCCCAGGAATGTGAATAAACGTTGATGAGAAAAAATAAATAATTCGATGGCACGAATAAAAATAATATTGGCCGACAAAAATAAATAAACAATAAAATAAAATAACTGACAGTAGTGACAGATGAACGAATTGTCAACTGTCCACACAGTCAAAAGTCCAGAAGATATCAAGCGACGTTGCCGGATCACCGTCTAATACTTGTCACGTCACATTAACGCGCGATATTCCAGCTCGTTTGAACGGGATCAATACTTTGCAAATTTTTTGTGGAAAAACTACTTCGAATAAAAATCTGAAAAAAATTCCTGAGACTTTTATCGTCATACTAAAGGCCATGGTATTTTTTCCAGAAATTCGTGTTCTCGCCTATTGTTTAAGATTATCATTGAAGATTGTGGAGATGACTAGGAGTTTTTCTACTACTACTCCACTTTACCAGGGACTTCTATTACATATCTACTTATATATAATTGGTTGAAATATACATACAGTTGATTAAGGAAGGTCATCAATGTTTTTGCACTTGTTCTCTATAATCTGAAATTTTCCTTTGATTCATGCTTATCAAATGTAATATCTACAAAATTATTTCAGGGTCAGCATCAAGGAATCATCAGTAGCCAAATTAGGTTCAGTATGTAGACGTGTATATAGAATTTTCTCTCATGCCTACTTCCATCATAGGTCCATTTTTGACGAGTTTGAAATGGAGACATGTTTATGTAAAAGATTTACACAGTTTGTAACAAAATACAATCTAATGTCCAAAGACAATCTTATTGTACCTATTTTAGAGGAAGAAAACACATCTGGTGAATCAGAGGCATAAATTATGGCTCAAATTCTCATGATGAATATTATTTCTCATAATTTCTCATTGTAAAAATCTTTTCAAGAAATACTCATATACCAGTGATTCAGAAATTCAGAATATTAATTCGATTGATAAGGTAATAATATATGACATGAAACCAAAATTTTTTCAATGGTTTCTTAATTCAAGTAAAGTTATACAATGGAGAATTACAACACACATATCATCAATGACAATTCTTCACTTATAAGAATTAATTACACTAAAATCATAAGAACATTTGAACATTTAGTACCTATATCTTTATAAATACAATAACAAATTTTCCAAGAGAAAAGCCTAGATATGATGTTCATATTTGTTCAAAAACATCACTAGTATATTAGTGTTTCTATGGTCTAGTCACTCAACAATAAAAAAACATTGGCAGTGTGCAGTGTACTGTTGAGTTCAAATAGGAAGGGAAGCTGTTCAGCAAAGTTTTTATGCTTATAAGTATTCTAATTTAATATTATGAAATCTGTAGCATAGATTAACGACTAATCTCCAACCCCAAAAACCACCAAATACCAATTTCGAATAGAATCGGTCCATAATTACAAAACTCGTCTGCCATATTGGTTCCGCCATATTTGATTTTTTAAATTTTTTTTCTACCTAAACCATCCCTGAACTATAACGAAATAAACAAAAAAAATATCCAAATCAGTGGAGCAGTTTACGATTTTATCGAGGACATACAGACAGATAGACAGACAAACATTCATTTTCATAGAGAAGATGCAGAATAATTATTTTTATTCTGATCTGATTTTTTATCCAAGAATGGTAATAGGAGTGAATGCCACATTCTGGCAACGCTGTAACGTATAACCGGTTTCGAGCGTGTACGGCGCTATAAATAGACCACAGACTGTCTGGACCTCGGATGAATTATTCGCACCAAGGATACTGGAGACATCTGTGTATGTTCTGTTTCACTAATTTCAGTGTTGACCAAATCTCCATTCACAGTGTATATCTAAGGGAGTCGTTAATCTATGTCTGTAGTAATCCTAGTCAATATTCCAAGATAGAGGGAAATGGAAATAAAAATTGAAAATAATTCAACCTCAGCAGGAATAATTTAGGGTTTCTGCAGAAAAATAAATTTATGTGGAATTTTTGGCAGATTCCATCTGAATTTCAGAAAATTCATAAGCATGAAAACTTCAAGCTCTGATCTTGATCCACAGCATTGTTGGTAAAATAGGTGATAGATTTAAATAAATGAATTAGAAAGTGTAATTTTCCTATAGAAATTGTGCATGGAGTACTCATATCTAGTTAACAAAAAGTAAATATCAAAAATTTATTTGGTGATAATGTTTGTCCTAGATGCTAAAATGAGAAAGAATACAATCAACAACTATGATGAATCAGTGGTATTTAATTTATACTGCAAAATACTCAAGGTAATATTTTTTGGGCCAAAATCGGAAAAAAATCATGTAAACATAATGTTCAGAAAAGATTCATTTTCGAGATACAGGGTGCTCAAGTTCTTTAAAAAAATCAATTTTTTATTAATTTCTAAAATATGCCCTAACCAATATTGATAAAATTCACAATGTCTGTTGAAATTACAATGAGGTAATTTTTGGACCTAATACAGTTGATGAAGTATTATCAGGGGCATGTGCACCAGGCAAGTACAATAGGTTTTTGCACAAAAAATATCACCCACTAGGTTTTTTTCAAATCTGCAATTATTTTGATTGGAACAACTCAAAATACATCTTTTTTGGCTCTTTAGTTCTGGGTTTTAGGATTACAAACAAAAACCAAACATATGCATGTGAACCTGATGAGAGAAAAACTGTAATAATCAAAATCTAGTTGCCAGTTGACAAATCTTTCAAGTAACCATGGTGAAACAAGAACTAATGTACCTACCAATGTCAATTTGGAAATTAACGAAAAATTGTTAAAAAAAAACTCGAGCACCCTGTATCTCGGAAACGAATTGTTTTGGGACATATGTTTACATGAACTTTTTTCTTATTTTGACCGAAAAAATACATGGAAGTTTTGTTCAATATTGATGAATCACCCTGTATACAGAAATATGTACAATAGCAGTACAAAGGCTTGCTATTGTTTATATAGAATGTTGATATATTATTACCATAACTCTATAGTCAGTACACCATTTTTTATGGATCATTAAAAAGTTCAGGCATTATTTCCATATAAAAAATGACATCTTCAGCAGCTTTCCAGAATTACATTCATTTTTATAATTTAAGATTCAATGTTGATGAATGGTAGGGCTTTGTAGACCTTGGGAGAATAATGGTGACTTAGATCAGCAAATTTCCATTTGCAAAAATAATCATATATATTTGGAATTTGAATATATGTCTTTGATATACCATATCTGGTATAATTAATTGTTCATGATATGAACAAGCTTAAGTGTTTTTGTTGTATTTTGTATTTATTATCTACTTTTTCAAATTAAAAACTTATTTTTATATTTTGAAATGCTTTCTTTATTTTGAGAGAAAAAGAAAACTCTAGAAAACTAGTCTTCAATTAGACATGTAGATGTATCTATTTCTTTGACAATATTGTAAAATGATGTAAACAAAAACTGTAATATGAGTGGATATAATGAATTATTTAGTTATTGAAACTAATTCAACATTTATATTGTTGATGAACATTAAATTCTTTTAACAAATTAATAAAGCTTGAGAAGCATTTTGCATTATACTGTTTTCATTGGCAGTACAGCTTTGCTCACTGTTGATTTGACTGAGTCAAGTCAAACATCTAGGTTTCCACTTACCCTAGGATTTTCCTCATGGATAGGGTGTGTCAATTTTAAAGAATTTCATTTTTATCACCCATTAACTCGAATTTTAAATTTATTTAACTATTTCAACCACAAAAAAATCCATGAGGGTAGCAAAATTCTTATCTGATGAGATGAAATTGATGTGTCAATACCTTATTGCTATACTTGAATATAAATGCATGTTTTAGTAGAAGATCCGAACCTAAATCGACCTTCACCGAGCTGATAATAGAACGAAATATATTTTATCATGAATTTAGTATATTAGAAAACATATTAAAAATGGGTTGGCTAAAAAAATCCTGGGCAGACTATTTTTAATTATTTTTCGAAAAATTATTTTTAATTAAATGTTGCAACATCAGGATAATAAAAAAATTGTGTCCTGACTGAAAGTATAAAACGTATAGAATGTGCAGCCGTTGGGTTGTTTACTATTTACCTGGGCGAACTACTGGGTTGTCAGGTAAACACAGGTATATCGATGCCAGTTACTTTCACTGGATTGGATAATTAAAAAAAATTTATATTATCATAAGCGCTGTTTAATTGCGAACACGTTGATATAGGGTTGTCTGCGAAAATTCCGGTCCTATTAGGGGTTTGCGAATTTTAAAGATTTTAATTTCAACGCGCGTGGAAGTGTGTGACAGAGAGATCCGAGGTAAGTATACTGTGTAATAATAAAGGACCCAACATCGCAGTCGCTTGTGATGGGACCCTGAATAGTAGAAAGTGCGCATGCTCGGTGTGTAAACTATGGAGGGTAGAGGTACCTCTACTACCCTTCATATAGTAAACAGTGCGTGTTATTTTGGAGCAACTGATATTTCAGTAGCAAAAGAAATAATTAATTAATTACATAATAATTAAATATATTTAATATAATACTAATATATAAAAATAATATTATATCAATATATTGCGTTATAACCATAATGATATATCTATAATCTATAATAGACAATAAAAATATCAAATACTTACTTTGAAATTTTTTTGCTCTTTCTGGAAATAGAAACAAAGTGGACCGCCAAAAATTTAAATTAAGAAATAACAAAAAAGATAGACTAGACATCTTGTATTACGATTTAAAATTTTATTAAAAAACAGTATAAGAAATACAAAAATAATATTAATGAAAAATAAATTCTAATAAATATTTTCTATTCAATATCTGATTCATCAGAAGTATCATTTTGACTCTCGAATTCGTCTGATTCATTAGATTCTTCCTCATTTGCTTCCATTTCGACAATGTCCTGGATTTTCAAAGGAGTTTGATCTCCGATAAAACCTGTTGGTTTTAAGAAATCATCAAAATGCCAATCATAGTTTTCAGGATTTGACTTCGCACACTTCGCACACTTCATACTATTCAGGGTCCCATCACAAGCGACTGCGACGTTGGGTCCTTTATTATTACACAGTATACTTACCTCGGATCTCTCTGTCACACACTTCCACGCGCGTTGAAATTAAAATCTTCAAAATTCGCAAACCCCTAATAGGACCGGAATTTTCGCAGACAACCCTATATCAACGTATTCGCAATTAAACAGCGCTTATGATGATATAATTTTTTTTAAATTATCCAATCCAGTGAAAGTAACTGGCATCGATATACCTGTGTTTACCTGACAACCCAGTAGTTTGCCCAGGTAAATAGTAGACAACCCAACGGCTGCACATTCTATACGTTTTATACATTTAATTAAAAATAATTTTTCGAAAAATAATTAAAAATAGTCTGCCCAGGATTTTTTTAGCCAACCCATTTTTCGTCTTCTTAACTCACACAAGTCTCTGACTTTCGAGGGTTGCTTTGCAACTAAGCTGGCGGTTAAAAACACTTTTAAACACTTTTTTTTTAATATGTTTTCTAATATACTAAATTCATGATAAAATATATTTCGTTCTATTATCAGCTCGGTGAAGGTCGATTTAGGTTCGGATCTTAGACTATTTGGACACTTGATGCTTTCTGCCATTCTGCACTAAAAGTGTAATAGTTCTTGAAGAAGTTCTGTGTTTGTTTTTCTACAATTTGTTTCAATTGCTTGGTATTTCAATGCAATAAAAACCTTTTTTAATGAAAATAATCATAATTTTCAATTTTTGTGGTGAAACTTCACAAATCCAGACATAAATATTTGGTAACAAAAAAGTGAAAGATAATATACCTACACCATGAATTTCGTCTACATTTTTGTATTCAGCATGAAAAGAATAAGATAAACATGCAAAATGTCATCATTATATCTCAAACCATATTGAAAATAATAAAAAACTTGTATTTTTTTCTAGCGTCTAATTGATTTTTTGAGTAGTAATAATAATTGTGCTCATTATTCAATTATTCATTTTACTATTCACACAAAAAACATGTAAAATTTTTAAAAGGAGAATGCTTATCCAAACATTTGCGAAAGGTTGCAGAAGGTATATATATATATATATATAGGTGTAAACGGTATATTGTTGAGCCCGTCATATGAACGGGGCGCTCTTGAGCCCACCCTTTCCTGTGTAGTTAGAAGAGTATATATCAGGACAATTATATCTTCTCATCTTTGTCTCTCATGGGACACTTAGAGGGGAAAGGATTTCAAACATTTAAATATTTTTATATATTTTTCGCACGTTGTTGAGCCATTTATACTTTCACTACGTAGTGGAGCCCAATTATATACGAATTTATATGAACCGTTCCTAGTGTGTCCCGACAGTGTTGCCATGTTTTGTTGATATTAATACATATGAGTATTATATAAACCGTACTCTAATGAGCCTCAGAGGTAAAATCATGGTCGCAATGATAGGACAGGAATTGCGGAAATGCAAATATGTGAGTTGATATTGTATATTATTTTGCTAGCATAATCTTCCAATATATTTTTTTCAATTCTAGAGTCGAGTAAAGAAGAATGGAATTGAAGACCAAGTTGGTGTCCGTATGCAACTGGTTGGAAATATGTAGTGAGAATAAATTAGTTAGGTAAATGATGTATACTTTCAGGGTTGACCCCTGCTTATCAACAATACATATCTAATCAACGGCTCATTTCATCAACACCCTACTCATCAACGACTCAACTTATCAAGGACCTAACTCATCAACACACCCATTTAATCAGCACCCACCTCGTCAACAATCCATTTCATCAACTTCCTATAACTTGAACTAAATAACGAACCACACTCATTGACCCAACTGACCAGCTCAACCGTTTCATCACCTCCAATTACCTAATGACGTTCAAAGTGATACCCCATTTTTATATCATATTTAATAACCATCTAACAATTACATCAGATCATTCACAGCCAAAAATTCTTACCTACAATTTCCGTTTGTTTTGTAAGTGTCTCAATATTCAAAAGGTATAGAGGAGAATCTAGACTGATTTATGTGATATTTGTCAAAAAATTTACGTTAATACTGATGTAAAAGGATAACAGTGGTATGCAGATGGTGTGGAAGATAATAATTGATAGTTTGATACTCTGATGAGTTAGGTGTTGATGAGTTGAATAAGTTTTGTCAGTTGATGAGTCGAGTGAGTTGGGGTCGATGATGAGGTAGATCGTTGATGAACTGGGTCTTTCATGAGTTCAGTCGTTGATGAGTTTGGTCATTGATGAGTTGACCGTTGATGAGTTTTGTCGGTTGATGAGTGAGGTGAATTGTTCATGAAACGGGTCGTTGAATAGTTGGGTCGTTGATGAGTAGAGTCCTTATTTCGAAAGAGCGAGATGAGTTGAGTCATTAATGAGTTAACCGTTGACAAAATGAGTCTTTGATGAGCTAGATCGTTGATGAGTTGACCGTGGATAAATTGAAACATTGATGGATTGAATTGTTGTTGAGTTGGGTCGTTGATGAGTTGACCGTTGATACTTTGAGTCGTTGATCAGTTGACCGTTGATCAAATGAGTCGTTGATGAGTGAGGTCTTTGATGATTTGACTCGTTGATGAGTCGAACGTCAATAAAATGAGTAATTTATAAGTTAGATCATCAATTATTCGACTTTTTGAGGAGCTGGCCCTATAGTGAGTTGACCGTTGAACAGATGAGATGAGTTTATCTGGAGGATCGTTATCAGTTGATGAAATGGGTGTTGATGAGTTGGTCTGTTGATGATTTGGGTCGGTTGATTGTTAGGTCATTGATGAAGTGGATCGTCGATGAGTTGTGTTGTTGATGAATTGGCCGTTGATGCGTTGAGTCTTTGATGTGTTGATCGTCAAGTCGTTGATGAATTGAATCATTGATGAGTTATATTGTTGATTAGTTGGGTGGTTAGTAAATTGCGTCATTGATGAAATATGTCATTGATGATTTGAATTGTTGACGATTTCTTTGTTGATCATTTCAGTCGATGATGAGTTGAATCGTTAATGGGTTGACCGTTGATGAGTTATATCGTTGATGACTGGGATCATAGATGAGTTTTATTGTTGATGTGTTGACCGGTTTTGATTTGTACAGATGATCGCTTGACCGTTGATGAGTTGTGTCATTGATGAATTGGATCGTAGATGAGACGGCTCGTTGATGAGTTGGGTCATTGATTATTTGAGTCGTCGATGATTTGACTCGTTGATTAGATTAGCCGTTGATGAGAGGACTCGTTGATTAGTTGAGTCGTTAATGATTTCGCTCGTTCTTGAGTTCGGTCGTTCATGAGGTAGATTGTTCGTGGAACATGTTGCTAATGAGTAGACTCGTTGAGTGTTGATGAATAGATCCATTCATGAGTTAGGTTGGTTGATATACAGGATCGTTATTGATGAGGTGAAACGTTAATGAGTTGAGTCATTGATGAGTTCACTTTGGTGAATCGATTCGTTGATGCGATGATGGTTCATGAATTAGGTTGATAAATTGGATCATTGATATGTTTGGTCGTTAATGAGCGAACGTTAATGAGTTGGGTCATTGATGGGTTGGTTCGTTGATGACTTTGAGCGTCGATGAATCGAATCATTGAAGAGTTGACCGTTGCAGTGTTGAGTCATTGTTAAGTTGGGACGCTGATGATTCGATACGTTGCCCAGGCAACCATTTGTCTAATGATCATGTCACTGTGACTTCCCTAATTGGTGATTTTTCGCCAGAGACATCAAAAACTGGTATGACGTCTCTGACGAAAAATCACCAATTAGGGACGTCACAGTGACATGATAATTCGTCATATGGTTGTCTGGGCAACGTATCGAATCATCAGCGTCCCAACTCATCGATGATCCAACACTTCAACTAACGTGAGAAATACGTCATCATCTCGTCGTCTAGGGAACGACAATTAGAAAGGTAAAATGAGACTCAGTTTCATGACGTACCTATGTATACAAGATGGGTATTTTCAGTGGCGTAAAGCTTTCAGAAAAAATAAATTTTTTATCAATTCACACTGATATATAGAAACTTGTACGTCTTGGTAATTTTATAGATATATAGATATAAGTATAACTCATCAAAACATGCAAGTTTTATTAGAATTATATATATATCCGAAAAGTAAACTATATAATAATTATGTTTATATTCAGAATTTAAAATAGGTGTACCTATATTGAAACCGTCACTTCAATGACTTTGCAGTGACGTATCTATGACGTCTGAAAATCACGTCGATGTGACGTACCAATTTGGTGAGCTCCGTCATTCAGAAATTTTTTTAGTAATTTGCTATTCAGATTTTTGTTGCGTGACAAATAATTTATGAATATACGTTACTCAACAAAGTGAAGCTAGATCCGCCAACATCGTTTTTATTGCTGATCAAACTATTTTTTGTTTGCTTACATCTCGCCGCCACAAACTACATAATTTGTTATACAAATTCGAGTAACTGATTTCATTCTGATGGTACTGAGGGATAGCGCTACTGAATAGACGATTGAATGGACATGTCACCTGAAGCACCACCAAGTAGTCTCAACAATGCATAATAAATATTATATGTCATCAGAGGTCAGTGGTGATTATCACACCATGTTCGAGGAAACTTTTTTATGTGTCATCACCAAATTTAAACGTCATTCTGACGTCATTTTGACGCCAGCATGACGTCACAGTTTGGTGAGTGAATGACGTCAATAAACGTGAGTAATATGACGTCATTGGGCTGTGACTGACGTTAAAAGGAGTCTCTGAAACGTCATCTGGTTGCCTGGATGGTGAGTTGAGTATACATGAGTTGTTTCGTTGATGAGTTAGCTTGGTTGATTGGTTAGGTCGTCGATGGGGTGAATCGATTAGTTGAGTCGTTGATGAGTTGATTGTTGATGGGTTGAGTCGTTAATGTCTTGATCGTTGATAAGTTAGGTAGTTGATGATTTGACTCGTTGATAAGATGGATTGTTAAATAGGTGGGTCGTTAATGTGTTGATCGATAATATGTGTTTGGTCGTTGATGAATCGGATCATTGATGAGTTGGGCCGTTGATTAGTTTGGTCCTTAACGATTCGACTCGTTGATAAGTTGTGTCGTTGAAGATTTGACTCGTTGATGGGTATTTCGTTGATGAATCTGGCCGTTTACGACTTGGGTCGTTAATCAGTAGTATTATTGATGAGTTGACCGTTGATTAGTTGGGTTGTTGATGAGTTTGTTTTTTGAAGAGTTAGGTTGGTTGAAAAGTTAGGTCGCTGATGAGGTGAATCGTTGATGAGGTGAATCGTTGATGAGTTTGGCTACAGATCCAATTATCATCATATTAAGATCTACAGTACAACCTTTGCTTCTTGCGAGATTACATGATCTATGCATACTCATAATCTTATTTCAGAACGTTACTCAATATTTATTGATACGATTTGCAAGTGAAAAAAAAAGAAGATGAATGGAACTACTCACATTCGAAAAGTACACTTCAATCATTCTAGGACTAGATTTGTCTCTTTTTAGCTATACCAACAGACAATGCTCTGCTATTCATGCACTGATAATCAAGCCAAGAATGAATCTGTCTCTTTGTAGCATGAGGCCTCGAATATTTGCCTGAAGCATCATACTACCTGTAATATGATCTGATATGTATTCAATTTGCAGTGCTCATTGTAGGGAATGAGCTTATTGGAAAAAACTCCGATATCAATTGTAAAAAAACACAGGAACTTAAGTAATTCAACCCTGTCGAGTGTTTTAACAACTCAGGTATTACCTGATATCGAACTCGTCAACGAATAGAATTTTCTTCCTGCAATCATGAAACAGATTGATTATCCGCTCTAGATTTTTCATCGTTTTGTCAAATATCAAAACGAAATGGAGTTGTACTGGATGAACGACTAAGAACGGCTGTCGGCCATATATCAGCAACGAATAATGATGAAAGTTTGAGATAGAATAAATCGAATGGCATGCATATCATTACACGATGTAATAGAGAAACTGAATCTCAAACAGACCAACGGAAACCGCAACATGATAGCTTTTCCCCAACGGAAGATATCAACTATTAAAGTTGGAAGAATGATAGAAATGACAGCCGTTCTTAGTTGTTTATCGGGTACATAATGGACAGGACACAGACTCTTACGTGCTAGTATCGAGTTCTTATTTCACATCATCATCATGATGCAGAAGTCTCAGGTCAAATTGTGTATCCTCAATACTAATAATTGCGACGTTGCCAAATTTAGGGCTCAACAACGATACAATCATGTGTGGGCTCAACAACGTTTATACAAATCTGAAGTGTATATCCCTATATACAAAAAAGCGCCCTCTACAGGCCGATCCCCGAAGTTTTTGCTGTATGTCGGTTATATTATCGGTATATTGTGGAGCCCGACCAAAAATGCGGGAAATGGCTTTTCAAACAATTCTGACCACTCAGTGAAGAGATACAGGGCGATACGTTGTTGAGCCCGAAACCGGGCTCAACAACGTTTCTTCGGGCTCCACTACGTAGCGTTCATATGCTAATCGGGCTCAACAATGACCGTTTAGTTATCTATATATATATATATATATATATATATATATATATATATATATTTACATCCTCTTATCAATATTGCGTCTGACTCTGGAACTAATTTGTTGCGTCCCCTAGAAGGGAGCCACTTAGAACAAAACTGACTGAAGTATATTAAAGACCGCGAAATTCTGTACAGGACCTGCTATTTCATTTCCCTCCAAATCGACTTTTATATATACATTTTCCTTTCATTTTGTATCATTAGCAACTCCTTTCACAGTCCTATCAATTCAAACTCCAGCGTATATTCTAGTTTTTATTTCTCGTTTATTACTGCAACCAATTTGTATATCATGTTTCAATGCCTCAATAATGCTGCGACCGCATTGTTGCCAGATCGACGTCAAGAATAAACATTCATATTTTATGATTCTGGGCATCATGCGTCCATTTCATCAGTGATTTAATTAGACAAGAGTGCTATTTCTGCATAAACTATGAGATACACAGTTCCTGTCTGAAATCAGTCTATACTTTCCAATGCATCGAGATAATACTTCTTAATTCAGGAATGTAGAATTCGATGACGTGAATTATTCTTCTAGTTGCCAATATTTGATTTTTGAAAATGATGGCGGCATGACATCATTCTGGTTGAACATTTCAAATTTGGTATTAGCGGGGTTTTCATGGTCGGAGATTATGATTCTTCTGTCAGAATTGAAATATGCAAGATGGCGGCTCCAACATGGCGGATGAAATATGTAATTATGATCCGATTCTATTCAAAATTGGTATCTGGGGGTTTTTGAGGTTGGAGATTATGATGATACTGTCAAAATTGGAAAATTCAGAATGGCTGCTTCAATATTGGCGGACAAGTTTCGTAATTATGATCCGATTCTATTAAAAATTGGTATCTAGGGGTTTTCAGGGTTGGAGATTATGATTATGCTGTCAAAATTGAGAAAATCGAAATGTCAGTTCCAATTTGGCGGACGGTTTTCGTGATTATGATCCGATTTCATTCAAAATTGGTTTCTAGAGGTTTTCGAGGTTGGAGATTATGATTGCCGTGTAAAAATTGGAAAATTCATGAAGGCGGCTCCAATATGGCAAACGGGTTAGGTAATTATGATCCGATTCTATTCAAAATTGCTATCTGGGCGTTTTCAGGATAGGAGATTATGAATATCCTGTCACAATCAGAAGATTCAGAATGGCGGCTCCAATATGGCGGACGAGTTTTGTGATATGATCCTATTCTATTTAAAATTGGTATCTGGCGGTTTTCTGGTCGGAGATTATGATTATCCTGTCAAAATTGAAGAATTCAAGATGACGGCTTCAATATGGCGGACATGTTCTGTAACTTTGATCCGATTTCAGACAGCACTGGATATTCATAGAATATTCTCTAAATATGCTAAAAAGGAGGAGTATATTCCGAATATTCATCGATTATTCCTAGAATATATACATGCCTCTGGAACATCTAAAAGGAATATTCCAAAGTGAAGAGTCGGACATGTTCAGGGAATATTCAGGTATGAATCTTCCAGGAATATTCCCAACTGAATATTCTCTGTTGTATATTCATGGAATATACCCAACTGAATATTCTGTGCGGTATATTCATGAAATATTCTCAACTGAATATTCTGTGGTGTATATTCATGAAATGTTCCATGAATATTCCTATGTTTCTCAACACATAAATACCATTTATTATTTCAGAGATGTGAGTATCGAACATCAATTAGATGTAAGGGGATTTTGAAACAAAAAGTGTGCATGACCCGATTTCGAGCAATGCTCTCACAAGAACTTGATATGTATAACATTATTCAATTCGATTACTGGCCTAGTGGTCAAGGCGTTGCTCTGATAGTCTTGAGGTCACGAGTTCGATCCCTGCTTGGGTCACTTTTTTTTATTTCAGAATATGTTTATTGGAATATTCCAGGAACATTCAACATAGAATATTCTTTTGGGTATATTCTATGATTATCTGAGGAATTCCCATTCGCATATTTAGAGAATATTCCACAGATATTCCGGAATATTCCAGATTATTTCTAGAATATTCCAATATTCCAAAAGGAATATGATAGGGAGATTCATGGAATATCTGGTGCTGTCTGGGATTCTATTCAAAATTGGAATCTATGAGTTTTCGAGTTCGGAGATCATGATAATCTTGTCAGAATTGAAAGAATCAATATGGCGGATCCAATATGGCGCACGAGTTTCGTTATTATGATACGATTCTATTCAGAATTGGTGTCTGGAGGTTTTATATTACGGAGATTGTGATTCTTTCGTCACAATTGAGATATTCAAGATGGCGGGTACAATATGACGTACGAGTTTTGTAATTATGATCTTTCAAAATTGGCGCTTTCTCTCCTCGTATTTGAAAATTTATGAATTATGAGGATATGTTTAAGAAGTAGAGTAATTAATACTCTCCCGGAATGTCACTGCGTTTGAAATTCAACTTTCAGGAACTTTTGAAGCAAAAATATCGGAAATAACTTAACTCAAGTTAGCCCTGAATAATCTCTCAAAATGAACATTTCACCCCCTCGAAGAACGTAACAGACCGTGTCGAAGATTATGATAATATGGCAGACGGGTTTCGTAATTATAATCCGATTCTATTCAAAATTGTTATCTTGCGGTTTTCAGGATCGTTAATCATAAACATCCTGTCACAATTGGAGATTCAAGATGGCGGCTCCAATATGACGGACGAGTTTCGTATTCATGATTTAATTCTATTCAAAATTGGTTTCTGGAGGTTTTCGGGGTCGGATATTATGATTATTCTGTCAAAATTAAAAAATTCAAAATGACGTATCAATATGGCGGACGAGTTTTGTAATTATGATCCGATTTCATTCAAAATTGGTATCTGAGGGTTTTCGGGTTCGGAGATCATGAATATCCTGACAGAATTGGAGAATTCAAAATGGCGGTTCCAATATGGCGAACGAGTTTTTGTAATTATGATCTGATTTTATTCAAAATCTGTATCTGGAGATTTTCGGGGTCGGAGAGTATTATTACCCTTTCAGAATTGGAATATTCGCGATGGCGGCTCCAACATGGCGGACGAGTTCTGTAATTATGATCCTTTTCTATTCAAAATTTTTATCAGGGGGTTTTCGGGTTGGTGGTTTTGATTATCCTGTCACAATTGGAAACTTCAAAATGACGGCTCCAATAAGGCGAACGAGTTTTGTAATAATGATTCGATTCTATACAAAATTGATATCTAAGGGTGTTTGGGGTCGGAGATTATGATTATTCTATCAAAATTGGGAATTTTAAGATGGCGGCTCCAATATGGCGGACGAGTTTTGGAATTATGATCCGATTCTATTGAAAATTAGTATCTGGGGTTTTTTTGGGTCTGAGATTATGATTATCCTGTCGAAATTTGAGAATTTGGAATGGCAGCTTTAATTTGACGGACGGGTTTTGTAAATGTGATCCAATTCTATTCAAAATCAATATCTGGGAGATTTCTGGGTCGAAGATGATGATTCTTTTGTCAAGAATGAAAAATCAAAGATGGCGGACAAGTTTGGTAATTTTCATCCGATTTGATTCAAAATTGGTATCTGGGGATTTTCGGGGTCGAAGATTATGATTTTCTCTGTCAAAATTGAAAAAATAAAAATGGCGGCTCCTTCATGACGCACGAGTTCTGTAATTATTATATTCTATTCAAAATTGGTATCTGGGAATTTTCGTGATCGGAGATTTCGATTTTCTTGTTGAATTCTAAAATTCAAGATGGCGGCTTCAATATTGCGGACAAGTTTTGTGTTTATGGAGAGATTTGATTCTAAATTAGAATCTGGGGGTTGTCAGGTTCGGAGATTATGATTTTCATGTCAAAATCGAAAAATTCAAGATGGCGGCATCAGAATAGCGTACAGGTTTTGAGAATATGGACCGATTCTATTCAAAATTTGTATTGAAAATCTATATCAGAATATAACGAGACGACAGCCTGAAAAACTTGAAAACGAAATATTCTGAAAAAAAAAACTTTCTATAAACCACGCTCATATTCAGATGCACAGAAAAAAGGAAATTGATTATTTCGGTTATACGGAACTGAAGAGTATTAGTGATAGCGTGGGGCGACAAGTAGCAATATATCTAGCGATGATTGAGCGCTCTACGCATTATCCATATTCAGGAAAAAAATATTCCACCTTTTTCAGTGCAATCGAATATATGTGTGGTTTTTTAAACGTTTGTTTCGTGTAATATATTTTCATCCATAATCAACAACTTTTAACTAGAAGAGTACCAAGTTCACGTCAACCAGTTCGACAATTTCGAATTCGAATATTCCATGTACCTAATCGATATCTCTGAGAGAGAGATCTAGGACAGGATCTTATCAGATAATATCAATTTCTTCCCAGAACCGCATCACTCTACCAAAATTTCTGAATATGATTGATCTTCATCAATCGAATAAGTTCACGTCATTCGATTCGACAGTTCCCCAAATTTGAAATATTCATCTCTATCGGATCGAAAGATCGTTGATGAGTCCATTCAGACATGCATTGAAATCAATTTCTGAAATGTTTTTGAAGCCGAATTTGCTTAAATAGTTCTTCGATCAACACGAAGTTAATATCAACTTGTGATTTCGAATGAAACTATTTATATTTTGTATTATATTCAAATCACACTATTCGTGGTAAAATCCACACAATATTTATAAAGGT
This sequence comes from Phaedon cochleariae, assembly GCA_918026855.4. NCBI lineage: Eukaryota > Metazoa > Arthropoda > Insecta > Coleoptera > Chrysomelidae > Phaedon > Phaedon cochleariae. The sequence goes on from OU896708.1 coordinate 61,574,494, forward strand.
CAAAAACTTATTGGCTGAATATTCATACACCATATTGGATTTGGAATGACGTCACATAGTTCATCGTATTCTACTTCTCAAACCCTTTCATTTGATACCCATGTCGATGGGGTTGTGATGAAGAAGGTGAGTCGCCATCTTGGAGCGTCCGTCATATTGTATTCAGGAAAACATCACTAGGATTCTCACATTCCACTCGTCGAACCCTTCAATTTGATACCCATGTCGATGAGGTTGTTAAAAAAGTTACTCCGCCATCTTGGGGCGTCCGCCATATGGGATTCTAACTATACAGGGTGCCCGTTTTTCGAGCTCCAACATGGGGATCTCAGTTATTATAAGAGATACGAAGTTGGTTGAACTACTGCAAAGTTGTGCAATTTGATGCTGATCAAAATGCCGCTCCGAAAGTTTGGAAATTCCGAATACTTCCGAAGATATTTGAAAAAAAAACAGAATATCTGCGATTTCGTTTTTATTTTTTTCCGACTTCATTTGAAGTGATAGTACAAAATGAGTGACATATTAGCATTGCCACTTTTTCTGCTCTATCCAATAGAATTAATAGATTCGTGATCCGACGTTTCGTCTTCGAGAAGCCATCATCAACTCTGTATTTTCAAATGATCGAAAAAAAATTTTTGTTCCCAAAGAACTCTAATTCCGATTCTGAATCCAACGACATATAAAACTTTACAATCATTTGACGTTTCGAACCAAAAAATCATCATCAGTATTATTTGATGATGGTTACGAGGAAACGAAACGTCGGATCAAAAATCTGATGAAAGCAACTTGTAGAGAAGGAAAAATGGCTATGGAAATGTGGAATTCATTTTGGTCTATCTCTTTTAGTAAAATCAGAAATCTTTTCTTGGGATTAGAAACTTCGAGAATCACTTTTTATTGAAAACTGAAATAGAGATAGACCAACAAGTTGAATTCATCTTGGTCTCTCTATTTTAGTTTTCAACAAAAAGCGATTCTTGAAGTTTCTAATCCTATGAAATGATTTCTTTCTGATTTTACTAAAAGATATAGACCAAAATAAATTTGACATTTTCATAGCCCTTTTTCCTTCGCTACAAGTTGTCGTCATAACCATCATTAAATATAACTGATTTTTTGGTTCGAAACGTCGGATAATTTTGAAGTATTATATGTCGTTGGATTCAGAATCGGAATTAGAGTTCTTTGGGAACAAACATTTTCTTTTCGACCATTTGAAAATACAAAGTTGATGATGGCTTCTCGAAGACGAAACGTTGGATCATGAATCTATTAATGCCATTGGATAGAGCAGACAAAGTGGCAATGCTAATATGTCACTCATTTTGTACTATCACTCCGAATAAAGTCAGAAAAAAATAAAAACGAAATCGCGGATATTCAGTTTTTTCCAAATATCTTCGGAAGTATTCGAAATTTCGAATTTTTTGAATCGGCATTTTGATCAGCATCAAATTGCGCAACTTTGCCTTGATTCAACCAACCTCGTATCTCTAATAATAACTGAGATCCCCATGGTGGAGCTCGAAAAACGGGCACCCTGTATATATATATATACATCCATCGAATGATCAGAAAGAAAGCTTCATGTAGAATTGCAGCTCTATTGAGATACAGTGTTGCCAAATGTATGGTCGCAGCATCCATCAGACGATGAAAAATTAATATACATAATGTATATTTGATAGCGCCTCTGACGGCATTTGTGCCAAGCAAAAATATTCGATTCTCTTATACTTTTATTAATGCTGCGTCCGATTTTGATACCAAAAAATCATCATATCTCCCAAACGGCTAACAATAGAGCAACCATTTAAAGAGAATGGATTCCGCGTCCCATGATGGTATTAATGAGGGACTCAGTACAACAATTCAATGCATTGGCGGGAAAATAACATGGATTGTAATCTTGCGTCCGATATACGGTCGCACTATCGCGATGGACGCAGGATTAAATGAAAATTGTCAATACATGGACGCAACATTGATAAGAGGATAAATATATATATATATATATATATATATATATATATATATATATATATACACGCCCATTAGATATTTCAAGTTCTAATAATGCTTTATGTCTAGAAATAAAGGAATACAAAAGTATACACTTAATTATACAGGGCCTCCATAAATGCTCCTATTATTCCTAGTAACCATTGAAATATTATATTGATTTGCTGCTTATTATTTTGACTTATGGATATTGAAACATAAGTGGTTGTAAAAACCCTGTATAATATTTATACAAAATATAATCTTACACAGCAATAACATAATCATTTGGCGACTCATTACCAGGGAAGAGCTTTGCCTTCCCAGGTGTAGAACTCCCCATTGTGCTTTTCAGATAATGACGTCATAAGGGTGACCAGACCTTTGGCACTGGATTCTACGTCTATGGGAGCATGGGATCCACCCATATCGGTTTTCACCCATCCGGGATGAACGCACGTTACCAGTATCCCATCTTTTTTCAGATCGATACTGAGAGATTTTGTAGCGATGTTTAGTGCAGCCTAGAATCACATATACACGGTGTTTTGAATACGTCTTCAGTGGAGGCAGAGATTATAAGGTCACGAAAGTGATTTGATGAATATATTATTATTTTTATGCACTATATGGATTGAAAGGGAACGTTAAATCCCCAACTTTCAGGGGAAAAGTGGTACTTTAAATCCCTAGGGTTTTTATTTTATTTCTATTAATATTATCAGTAGTATTTAAATAACTACTTCAAAATATTCGGGTTATACAATGATAACTTGTTGCATAATTACAAAGTGTCAGTTTGCCTTTCAAAATCATGTCCAACATGTCAAAATGATTTGAAATACCCTCTAGGTCTTGTTCACTAGATCAGTTCATTTCTATAATACCAAATCATTGAAATTATTTGTGAGATGATCACCACTTGAGTAAAATGCTTTTGTTGAATGATAATTCTTGAAGATTTTGATAAAACAATTTAAATTTAAATTACATTTTTGAGTTCATCTGGGAATACATTGTACATGTTGGGGCCGAAGTAGCTAGTACCCATTGGTCTTTTCAAGACGATGATATTTTGGTAACAATTTACCTCTGTTACGTCATAGCCGTATAGGAATCTCCAGCTGTACAGGGTGGGCAAAATTGGGCGTTTTCACCGTCTATCTCAATAACTAGAGGAGTTATCGAAAAACCGATATACATGTTCCGGGTTCGATTTTGGAGAAACCTCGAATGGCACAATCAAAACTTCGATATCTTCATTCGTTTTAGAGATACAGGGGGAAATTGAAAATTTGCCGATTTCGATTTTATTTTCTGACTACTTTACGGTGAGAGGTATGAGAAAATTTCGAACGTATATTTATACAGTATGATGCGTGGAATCCATTGGCATCATCAGAAATTTTATACAGGGTGACGTTGAAAAGATACGGCAGCCAATTATGTTTTTTCTAATGGAACACCCCGTATATTTTGGCACAGTTGAATAGTCCCAGGCGTTCTCATTACAAATATATATATAACCCTACCTTTTCCTTCCACAATTTCAGATATATTCGCAAAAATATATTCAGTGTGTCACATTTCTTATGGTAACACCCCCGTATCTTCTGTAAAAATAATTGAGGTAGGATTCAAAAATTCGCAACTGTCAGAAAGATACAAATGATACACTCATGGAGTCATGGACCAAGTGGGATCATCTCCAATGATAACACTGCTCGCCAGCAGCTGGTGGAATCATCGATATTTCTGTATAATGCTATCAACAGGCAGAATCGAGGTTGAAAATGACACTCTGTATATATTCACCAAATGTGGAAAATAAATATCATAGGGAATATAATTTCCAGATAAATGGATATTTGGTGAGAAATAAAATGGGAAATTATTCGATTTGATATCATTGTTATCAAGACATTTGAGATACAGGTATAAGACCAATAATTTACTCAATTAGGAAATCAGTAGGTTGCGTTGAAAAATATAGCCTTATAGAAGATGTCCAAATTCCAGATACAGAACAATTTTATGGAACATTTTGGCAGAGAGGAAAGTTCCCGTTTCAATTTCAAATATATATCTTATTTATTATCTCTTTGAACGCAAAAATATTAAGGCATACTAGAAATAATGGGTAAAATATCATATTCAGGCATTCTGCCACAAAATATTATGATTGTTAATGTTTCCATCAATTATTCTTACAGAAGATACGGGGGTGTAACCATAAGAAATGTGACACACTGAATATATTTTTGCGAATATATCTGAAATTGTGGAAGGAAAAGGTAGGGTTATATATATATATTTGTAATGAGAACGCCTGGGACTATTCAACTGTGTCAAAATATACGGGGTGTTCCATTAGAAAAAACATAATTGGCTGCCGTATTCTCTCAACGTCACCCTGTATAAAATTTCTGATGATGCCAATGGATTCCACGCATCATACTGTATAGATATACGTTTGAAATTTTTTGATACCTCTCACCGTAAAGTAGTCAGAAAATAAAATCGAAATCGGCAAATTTTCATTTTTCCCCTGTATCTCTAAAACGAATGAAGATATCGAAATTTTGATTGTATCATTCGAGGTTTCTCCAAAATCGAACCCGGAACATGTATATCGGTTTTTCGATAACTCCTCTAGTTATTGAGATAGACGGTGAAAACGCCCAATTTTGCCCACCCTGTACTATATGCATCCACATTTTTTTGACATATACCGGGTGTCCCATTTTAATCTTTATTTGGAAATTTCTCGAAATGTATGCATCTGACAAAAAAAAATTGACGAATAAAAGTTGTATGGTTTGGAGGGGGACGTCTGGTTATAAAACAAGTTTCACCCCCTGACCCCCAGGGAAGTAAGAAATGGAGGTAACATTGAAATCTTTAATGGAAACCCCTATTTTTTATTGCAGATTCTGGAAGAGCATTAAAAACTATGAAGCTTTTATTCGGGAACTTCTTTTTTATTTTCACAAGATGGCGCTGCGATCGTAAAAAACAATATTTCACTATTTACACATTTCAACCCCCTGAAGACGAGGAAGAGTGTAGGGTGTGATATTTTCCCAGACAAACGCCATTGGGGTGATGTTCACACGACAAATTAACGCTAAACGAACTTACTTACCTTGACACCTCTACATAGAAAAGAGAAAAATGAGCATGTTCCAGCAATCAAGGTATCATTTAGGTCAGACTAGAGCTGGTTTTAAGTGAGATTGACTACTTTATCAAGTGTTCGAAATGACCTCCATTTTCTTGAATACACAAGTTCACTCGTTTTTCAAAATTCCGCATTGTCGCTTCCAACATAGCAGGCGTTATCTTTCATATTCTCGCGTGTGGTTGGGGGTTCGCGAAACACAATGTTTTTGATGTAACCCCACACCCCACAGAAAGAAGTCTGGGGAAGTCAAGTCGGGTGATCTGGGTGGCCAACTACAAACTAAATAGTAAAATATTGTTTTTCAAGATCTCAGCGACATCTTGTGAAAATAAAAAAGAAGTTCCTGAATAAAAGCTTCATAGTTTTCATTGCTCTTCCAGAATCAGCATTAAAAAATAGGGGTTTCCATTAAAGATTTCAATGTTACCTCCATTTCCCACTCCCCTGGGGGTCAGGGGGTGAAACTTGTTTTATAACCAGACGTCCCCCTCCAAACCATACAACTTTTATTCGGCAATTTTTTTTGTCAGATGCATACATTTCGAGAAATTTCCAAATAAAGATTAAAATGGGACACCCGGTATATTACACATTCGAGAATATAGGCACAAGGAGCTGTGAGTACACCCAATTCTTTGAATTTTGACTAACAACAGTCTCTGCCGTTCTATGTATAGACAAAACGAGTTTTGAAAGAATTGTTCAGCATATCTCGAGGTTGACGACAAAAGGATGTGCTGACTGGGCTTGTTGAGTTCGTTTAACTGGTATGACTTTAGTGATGGAATGATGGCCGAGATTTCTGAAGAGCATTTATTCCTACATAGCAATGTTCCAATTATGTCATGGAGTTATTGAGTGTGGCTTCACCAACCAGGTGAATGGTTCGTCTCTGGATGAAATCTAAAAGTATCATCGTTTGTCTTGGTGCTGAATACCATACGTGGGAACAGTATTCTGCTTTGGACATCATATAACTGTTGAGGTGTGGAGTACCTTTTTGCGCCAAATATCAAAAGCCAAGTTATGATTATCCCATGAGAGTATATCGATGATAATACTGAGCGATATACAATTTTTTTTTTCCATTTTACAAGTTTTCTTTATTTCTTTGTAAGTTTAAAACCAAAGTCGAAACTAACGAACGTAGCATAAATTATAATTTCTTGATGTTGTTTTTTATGGAGTTTTTTTTTGGAAGTTAACTCCAAAAATTCCAATGAAAATTTTGTTGCCTGGAAATTACACGAAAAAAAAAAATCTAGGACGAATAATTTATTCTGGCAGTTTTTTGAGTTAAATTTCCTAAAGGCAACAAAACTCGAACTATAAAAAATGTTGAGTTTATTTCGACCTAAAAAATGCTCGAGTGTAATTCGGTAAGACAATTTAAAGAATGCGTAAATCATGTTGTTATTGATGGATTTTTCAATTTCTACACTCCAAATCGCGACATTTCCACAGATTAGATATAACTTTCTGATAGCGCAAGATTGAGAAATATTGACACAAACGCCATCAAACATGCGTTCAAAATTCTGGTTGTCATGGTTTCAAAAATTCTGTTTTGTCACTTATCATAATATCACGAGAGCTTCAATTATTTCCGGAAATTTTTTCGTGAACACGAATTTTCTAAATATTCGTGTTTGAGAAAAAAATCCCGGATATTAATTGAAGCTAAAGTGGTATTCGGTAAGATTTACATGTTGATGGTTGTTCGTGATAAAATGTAAGAACTAACGTATAGTATAACATGTGTTTTAATTTGCAAGTATACCTACATGATATCATATGGTAAACTATTGATGAATGATCTTTATTTATTGACTTATAGAATGAACTCGAAATGATCTGAAGTTGAATGTAAATAAATGTCATTTAACCTTTTGAACGTCAAAACATTTCCAGTGTAATTTAATTCATGCTCCGTCCCCCAAGGAGGAGGAAAAGATTTTCATGAAATTTGTTTAGTTGCTATATACCGGGTGACACAGGGTATCGGGCCACCCCTGTAACTTCTGCATTCGTCAACGAATTTTTCTGAAATTCGGTACAGTTATATAAGCAATTCTTTCGGATTTGATCACATTACAATCCAATATGGCGGACTTCCGGTATTTCTGGAAATGCCAGCAACTTTGTTTTTTCAAATGAAACACCCTGTATATTTTTACATATTCAAGTTCAACAGGTCGAAACAAGTGCAATCTTTATTTCAAATGTCATTTTTTCGAAAAAATTCAAATTAAAATTGTTTTTTCATTTTACCTCGTGGATAAATGAGATGTGGTCAAGACTATTCACAATGAGTCACACATAACAGAAGAACATAATTTTTTCTGAAAAATTATTTTTTGTCACTTATCCAGGAATCAATTCAGCCACATCACTTTTTGATCAAAAATTATTTTTTTTCAAATGGAATCCCTATGGGCCACCTACCCGTCTCAATAGAACATACATTAAGGAACAAAATGACATATCATTTTTGTTTTTCGGTGCAGTAACAAATTGTATACATTCAAAAATCAACAACTAGTTTATGAATTTCCTTGCATTAGAATAATTCTTCAACTAGGTAGGCTGTGTAATAAATGACATTTGACATCAAGATTGCACTTGTTTTGACCTGTTGAACTTGAATATGTAAAAATATACAGGGTGTTCCATTAGAAAAAACAAAATTGCAGGCATTTCCAGAAAAACCGGAAGTCCGCCATATTGGATTGTAATGTGATCAAATCCGAAATAGTTGCTTATATAACTGAACAGAATTTCAGAAAAATCCGTTGACGAATGCAGAAGTTACAGGGGTGGCCCGATAACCTGTGTCACCCGGTATGGTAACGATAAATAAATTTCCGCTGGAAAACTTGTGGCAAAGTTTTGTCGCTGTCATAATGACAAAATCACAGCGGCTTATGGGATTTGGTATACATGAGTTAAATGGGCGAATAATTAGTGTATGCGTTGTTCGAAATTGTTGAATTTCGGAGCTCATTTCAAATTCCTTCATAGCCACCATTTGGCGATACGGCGAATAAATGTTGATGTCAGCTTTTATGCTGTTTAGTTATTGGTCAGATAATCTTCCATTCCCACTCACGAAGCAATGTTGTCAAGTCACCAATTATAATCATTGATATTATATTATTACTCGTGTTTCAAAATATTGTATTGAAATCACATTATTGTGGATTTAAAAACTTCATTTGAATACGTAGGTAGGTCACGTCATATGTTACACGTCATATGTTAATTAATTATATAAACAAATTAGTTAAGAACTACTCACTAGAAATCCGAAAAAACGGAGATAAAACACTTCTCAACTTATCAGATGAAAAAATACGGCGGTAAACATAATTTTTGCAATACCCCTAGAGAAAAAAATCGAGCGGAGTGATGTCCGGCGAACGAGGAGGCCCAGAAACTGTTGAATGTGTACCTATCCATTTTCCCAGGAATCTGTTCGATAGAAACTTCTCTAGCAAGAACAAAGTTCAAAAACACTTTGTGTCAATAATATGTCAATTAAAGTATTTTGACATTTTCTCAGCGCCGTCATTTCACCGCCTACGTTCGAAATAATGATAATAACAATTTTTTCCTGATTCAAATATTGTAGAATCATTATGTGTCATACATCGTTGTATTCGTAATAAAATATGCTACTTGATACAGGGTATACTTTTTTTACGGGCCATATGAAAAAATAAAGTTGATGATGGTTTCTCCGAAACAAAACGTCGTACGGAAAATCTCTCAACGCTGTTTTGTAGATCTCAAAAAGTGGCAATGAGAAAGTGTCTTTTGTTTACCTATCTCTCTTTAAATAACGTCAGGAAAAAATAAGAACAAAATCGGAATATTTCGGTTTTTCAGCCATATCTCCGGAAATACTCGGCATTTTGAAATTTTTCAAACGTCATTTTGTTAGGCTCAAAAATGCGCAATTTTTCTCTAATTTAACCATCTTCGTAATTCGTATCTCTCATGGTTTCCGAGATCCCCATCATGATAGACATCCTTATCTTGGACACAGTGTATAAACTCTCAGATGACAGAAAAAGAAGAGCAAGTTGCTGTAAATGCCAAACTCGTGTTTTCCATACTTAATAATTATAATCTAATAGAGGTATAAATAAGTCAATCAAACTTACTTTAGAACACCTATAAGGGTACAATCCACCTTCACAATTTTTACTAATTGATCCCAATATCGTTGACATGTTGATGACAGCTGATCTGCTGCTGCCTAGTGGATGATTACAATTGACTTCTGAAGCTTTTTTTAAAGCTGGTAGAAGAGCCTCAACCATGAAAATAAAACAATAAGGCAATCAAATTTCCTTTGATGAAAAAAATATTAGGCCTTTTTAGGAATTTGACCTACCTTTGTAAGCATAATCGGACCCACCGTATTTATTCTAAAAGTATCAATCATCTGTTGAGCTTTCACCATATTGATTCGTGTTGACTTTGGAGAATATCCAGCATTGTTGAACAAAACGTTCAAGCCATTGTCTTTCACAATTTCTTGGACATTTCTTGCAAATTCGTCGAAGGTTTCTGTATCTTCAACATCTATGAGAAATGATAAAGAAGTGATTTGAATAATTCTTGAGAATTATATTCCGATGTATGTTCAAAAAGCTAGATGAAATAATGGAAAACTAGGTACCTAGTTGCAGTATGTGGACATTGTTATTTGATTCTGCAATTCCCTGAAGTTCCTGAAACAAATTTGCAATCTTCGTACCTCCTGAATTATTTCCTAATCTTGCCTAGTCGAAAAAAAAGTTTCACGATAAGATGTTCTGTTTAGCAAGTTTTCATAAAATTTTAAGAACTTATAATAATGGAGTTGTTGCCACATATTGAAGTAGTGGAACGTGGAACACACTGTATAAGTAGGTTCCTACAGCCTGAGGCTGTGGCTCGACTACGAAAAGTTCTAGTATACACACGTATGATATACGTATAATAATCAAAAACAGATAACATCTAAATATTTCAGAATTATCATTGTGCACAATAGGACAATTATGATGCATTTTTATCAGTTTGGTAGGGGAGACCTGGGTAAATTCAGATATTATATCTCGCCTCAAGATAGTTCAATATGTCGTTAATGATTATACTTGTTTTTTTCTGTGACGGGAGAAAATTTTGGCCATTTCATCTCTGTTGACAGGTTATAAAATGTCACTTTTCAATAAATATTTTTTTCCCGTGGGATATATATCACATATTTTCTTGCGATATATACTGTTTATGGCTTCCGAAAAATAAGCCACTAACACCGTCTCCAAGAAATAACTGCAAGTCCTTTCATTTTCCATACGACTTCGCGGTTACGTAAATACAACCACTTCGCAATATATTTATATCAAATCACAGAATCAGACTGGCATATATTTGATCACTTCAAAAGAATGATATAGATGGTTAAAAAATTTCACGTCGATAATTTTCTGATTTCAATATATATAATGTATTCTAATATTGATTCGTCCTTTCTTCTGTCACAGAAAAAAATAGTGTATTGTACACTTTCTCGCCAGCAAATTTCAGGGTCCTTACCCAACGATTACGTGAGATACAGGGGTGTTTCCATTAAAAATGGGTCACACTGTATATATAATTATTATTTACACAAATTTATTATATCTGTATATACCCAATAAGCCACAAATAATAAGGGTATATTTAAAGACAATTGAATTTTTACTGCTGATTGAGAATTATTGAATAACTTATATTTCTGAAGTTCCCAATCCGATTTTAAAACATGGCAAATGGTCTGCCCCTACTTACGAAATCGTGGCGTCAGTCTAAACTGGCGGTTTTCTAAAGCCGTTTGAAAATTATCGTGGCATTATTGATGATTTTAGCACCTAAAAATCGACCGAAAAGTTCTTAAAAAATATGAAATCGGAAGTTATTTGAGTGATGATTCCATTCAAGAAATAAAGAAAATAGTCCTCTCGCCTGGCATTATCATAACAGACGAAATTTTTCCACCATATACAGTGTGGACATAAATATTTGCAACGTCGTTTGCAACCTTAACGCCCCCTCATCTGTATCGCGCAAAGTAATAAGTCTAAGAACTTTTTTCATTTCCCTGAGGCCGAGCCTGAGGCGCCTTATCACCTCTCCAAGACCCACATATTATGAAACACCGCCTGAACCCGAACCTATATATTTTCTGTTACAAATCGGATTATTTTCAAATGAATGAAACAATGACTATTCAATTGTTTCAATTATTACCTACATCTTGATGTCCTGAACAAGACACAAATCACGGTTGACACGGTTCAACGGTAGTTTTCATGAATTTTTAGAGATGTTAATAGTGTAAACGTTTCTAAAGTGACCTCAAGGTCTCCCCTACACCCCTACCCAATGCAAAATTGATGATTCATTACCGATTATATTGAACGGGAGTGAAGTTTAGCCACATCCACAAAATACACCGAGAAAAATTTATCGCCGAAAATGTGTTCAGCAATTTCACCCGATTTCAGATGGAATTTGAACGCATTTCATAGGACGACTGAAGAGGGGTGAGAGCCTGAGTCGAATTTGATAGGGAGGTGGTGAATCGATAGTTTGTCAGGCCGTCTAAGGGGGTAGAAAAGGGGTTGAAAAACAAAAAAAAATCATTATCTCCGTTAATACTCGTTGTACATGGATTTTGGAGGCAGGAAACGATTCTACTGATTGTATTTGATAAAAAAGTGTTGAACTCATAGTTTGTCAGGCCGTCTAAGGGGGTGGAAACGGGGTTGAAAAACAAAAAAAATCGATATCTCCGTTAATATTCGTTGTACATGGATTTTGAAGGTGACAAACGAATCTACTAATCGAATTTGATAGGGAGGTGGTGAACTCATAGATTGTCAGGCCGTCAAAGGGGGTAGAAAAGGGGTTGAAAACAAAAAAAATCGATATCTTCGTTAATATTCGTTGTACATGGATTTTGAAGGTGACAAACGAATCTACTAATCGAATTTGATAGGGAGGTGGTGAACTCATAGTTTGTCAGGCCGTCTAAGGGGGTAGAAAAGGGGTTAAAAACAAAAAAAAATCGATATCTTCGTTAATATTCGTTGTACATGGATTTTGAAGGTGACAAACGAATCTACTAATCGAATTTGATAGGAAGGTGTTGAACTCATAGTTTGTCAGGCCGTCAAAGGGGGTAGAAAAGGGGTTTAAAACAAAAAAAAATCAATATCTTCGTTAATATTCGTTGTACATGGATTTTGAAGGCGGCAAACGAATCTACTAATCGAATTTGATAGGGGGGTGGTGAATTCATAGTTTGTCAGGCCGTCTAAGAGGGTAGAAAAGGGGTTGAAAAACAAAAAAAATCATTATCTCCGTTAATACTCGTTGTACATGGATTTTGGAGGCAGGAAACGATTCTACTGATTGTATTTGATAGAAAAGTGTTGAACTCATAGTTTGTCAGGCCGTCAAAGGGGGTAGAAAAGGGGTTGAAAACAAAAAAAAATCAATATCTTCGTTAATATTCGTTGTACATGGATTTTGAAGGCGGCAAACGAATCTACTAATCGAATTTGATAAGGAGGTGGTGAACTCATAGTTTGTCAGGCCGTCAAAGGGGGTAGAAAAGGGGTTAAAAACAAAAAAAAATCAATATCGTCATTAATATTCGTTGTACATGGATTTTGAAGGCGGCAAACGGATCTACTAATCGAATTTGATAAGGAGGTGGTGAACTCATAGTTTGTCAGGCCGTCAAAGGGAGTAGAAAAGGGGTTGAAAAACAAAAAAAAATCAATATCTCCGTTAATATTCGTTGTACATGGATTTTGAAGGCGGCAAACGATTCTACTAATCGAATTTGATAGGGAGGTGGTGAATTCATAGTTTGTCAGGCCGTCTAAGAGGGTAGAAAAGGGGTTGAAAAACAAAAAAAATCATTATCTCCGTTAATACTCGTTGTACATGGATTTTGGAGGCAGGAAACGATTCTACTGATTGTATTTGATAGAAAAGTGTTGAACTCATAGTTTGTCAGGCCGTCAAAGGGGTAGAAAAGGGGTTGAAAACAAAAAAAATCAATATCTTCGTTAATATTCGTTGTACAATGGATTTTGAAGGCGGCAAACGAATCTACTAATCGAATTTGATAAGGAGGTGGTGAACTCATAGTTTGTCAGGCCGTCAAAGGGGGTAGAAAAGGGGTTAAAAACAAAAAAAAATCAATATCGTCATTAATATTCGTTGTACATGGATTTTGAAGGCGGCAAACGGATCTACTAATCGAATTTGATAAAAACAAAAAAAAATCAATATCGTCATTAATATTCGTTGTACATGGATTTTGAAGGCGGCAAACGAATCTACTAATCGAATTTGATAGGGAGGTGGTGAACTCATAGTTTGTCAGGCCGTCAAAGGGGGTAGAAAAGGGGGTTAAAAACAAAAAAAATCAATATCTTCGTTAATATTCGTTGTACATGGATTTTGAAGGCGGCAAACGAATCTACTAATCGAATTTGATAGGGAGGTGGTGAACTCATAGTTTGTCAGGCCGTCGAAGGGGGTAGAAAAGGGGTTAAAAACAAAAAAAAATCATTATCTCCGTTAATACTCGTTGTACATGGATTTTGGAGGCAGGAAACGGTTGTACTAATTGAATTTGATAGAAAAGTGTTGAACTCATAGTTTGTCAGGCCGTCTAAGGGGGTGGAAACGGGGTTGGAAAACAAAAAAAATCGATATCTGCGTTAATATTCGTTGTACATGGATTTTGAAGCCGGCAAACGAATCTACTGTTTGTATCTGATAGGGAAGTGTTGAACTCATAGTTTGTCAGGTCGTCTAAGGGGGTTGAAAAACAAAACAAAATCATTATCTCCGTTAATACTCGTTGTACATGGATTTTGGAGGCAGGAAACGGTTGTACTAATTGAATTTGATAGAAAAGTGTTGAACTCATAGTTTGTCAGGCCGTCTAAGGGGGTAGTAGAGGGGTTGAAAAACAAAAAAAAACTCCGTTAATATTCGTTGTAATGGATTTTGAAGGCGGCAAACGATTCTACTAATCGAATTTGATAGGAAGGTGTTGAATTCATAGTTTGTCAGGTCGTCTAAGAGGGAAGGAAGGGAGTTGAAAAAGGAAATAAATCATTATCTCCGATAAGATCAGTTATGTTGATGAAGAAATACAAAGTCATGACAAAATGAACAGCAAGTTCAGAAAATATGAGTTATCTGAGAATTCAGATATTTTGTTATATCTGATATTGAATTGTATTTCTACTGATTCTGCTATTGCTGAACAAACACTCATGTAATTTCTGAGTCTTCGAAAAAATATGTGGAATAGTTTTCCATCGAAAAAGATTAAATGTCATGTTCATAAGATTCTTTGAGTTTTATAAAAAAATAATCGATAGATTTCATTTCAAATGTCATTGATTATCAATATTGTAAGATGGTGTGAACTCACATTTTTTTACAATTGCATGTGGAATAATCTGCAAAAAATTTATAAAATTGATGACAATTTTGAAGAAATGCTTCATTAAAAAATATATTTTGTTAGGATGAACTTGAAAAAACGATCCATAACAGCTTTCAGACAAGAAATCGTATAATCTATTTTTCATGACTCATCAGACGGAAACTATTATTCTCGAGACGCGAAAGAGTTCACTCTGGTTAAGTTTCCGCAGATGGATCCAACCATAGATGTAGATTATGAAATACATAGAGCGGCAGAACCTCCTTACAGTTCAGAAACGCCAAATTTGTCGCTATCACGATTCTTTATTAAATTGAATAATGTTCATAGCTTCGCACGTTGGAGGGGGGCTATTATGAAAGAAAAGAAACGAAAAATATTTGAAATTTTGCATCCTAAATAGATCTTCATTGATTAATTATAAAACTCAACAGATAGAACTCTATAAAAAATGGTAACACTTCGAAAATAACGTTTATTAAGTATAGGATACACTTCCCAATGTGCAAAATGATTTTTCATGATAAAAAAAAATGTAAGGTTCTCAATCAGATTATCTAGGTTCCCGGAAAGTGTTATTATGAAAAACTCACTGATTTTGTATAAGTAAATTATAACCGGCATATTTTGTAAATTTTTGGGTACATTCATAATTCTTTTCTGATTGATTGGGTGAGGAAACTGAAATTCTACTCTCAGGGAACCATTCATTCATCTTCGAGAAAAGTACACCTGACAGATGATGTATTCCCCTTCTATGTTTGAATTGTCCTATGATTTGGTAGCTCGAGGACTACCATACGCAGAGAATATTAACGAAGATATTGATTTTTTTTTTGTTTTTCTACCCCTTTTCTACCTCCATAGACGGCCTGACAAACTATGAGTTCACTACCTTCCTATCAAATTCGATTAGTAGATTCGTTTGCCGCCTTCAAAATCCATGTACAACGAATATTAACGGAGATATCGATATTTTTTGTTTTACAACCCCTTTTCTACCCCCTTAGACGGCCTGGCAAACTATGAGTTCAACACTTTTCTATCAAATACAATCAGTAGAATCGTTTGCCGCCTTCAAAATCCATGGACAACGAATATTAACGAAGATATTGATTTTTTTTGTTTTTCAACCCCTTTTCTACCCCCTTTGACGGCCTGACAAAATATGAATTCAACACTTTTGTATCAAATACAATTAGTAGAATCGTTTGCCGCCTTCAAAATCCATGTACAACAAATATTGACGAAGATATTGATTTTTTTTTGTTTTTCAACCCCTTTTCTACCCCCTTTGACGGCCTGACAAACTATGAGTTCAACACTTTTCTATCAAATACAATCAGTAGAATCGTTTGCCGCCTTCAAAATCCATGTACAACGAATATTAACGGAGATATTGATTTTTTTTGTTTTTCAACCCCTTTTCTCCCCCTTTTGTCGGCCTGACAAACTATGAGTTCAACACCTTCCTATCAAATTCGATTAGTAGATTCGTTTGCCGTCTTCAAAATCCATGTACAACGAATATTAACGAAGATATTGATTTTTTTTGTTTTTCAACCCCTTTTCTACCCCCTTTGACGGCCTGACAAACTATGAGTTCAACACCTTCCTATCAAATTCGATTAGTAGATTCGTTTGTCACCTTCAAAATCCATGTACAACGAATATTAACGAAGATATTGATTTTTTTTTGTTTTTCAACCCCTTTTCTACCCCCTTTGACGGCCTGACAAACTATGAGTTCAACACCTTCCTATCAAATTCGATTAGTAGATTCGTTTGTCACCTTCAAAATCCATGTACAACGAATATTAACGAAGATATTGATTTTTTTTGTTTTTCAACCCCTTTTCTACCCCCTTTGACGGCCTGACAAACTATGAGTTCAACACTCTTCTATCAAATACAATCAGTAGAATCGTTTGCCGCCTTCAAAATCCATGGACAACGAATATTAACGAAGATATTGATTTTTTTTTGTTTTTCAACCCCTTTTCTACCCCCTTTGACGGCCTGACAAACTATGAGTTCAACACCTTCCTATCAAATTCGATTAGTAGATTCGTTTGTCACCTTCAAAATCCATGTACAACGAATATTAACGAAGATATTGATTTTTTTTGTTTTTCAACCCCTTTTCTACCCCCTTTGACGGCCTGACAAACTATGAGTTCAACACTCTTCTATCAAATACAATCAGTAGAATCGTTTGCCGCCTTCAAAATCCATGTACAACGAATATTAACGGAGATATTGATTTTTTTTGTTTTTCAACCCCTTTTCTACCCCCTTTGACGGCCTGACAAACTATGAGTTCAACACCTATCTATCAAATTCGATTAGTAGATTCGTTTTCCGTCTTCATAATTCATGTACAACGAATATTAACGAAGATATTGATTTGTTTTGTTTTTCAACCCCTTTTCTACCCCCTTTGACGGCCTGACAAACTATGAGTTCAACACTTTTCTATCAAATACAATCAGTAGAATCGTTTGTCGCCTTCAAAATCCATGTACAACGAATATTAACGGAGATATTGATTTTTTTTGTTTTTCAACCCCTTTTCTACCCCCTTAGACGGCCTGACAAACTAGGAGTTCACCACCTTCCTATCGAATTCGATTAGAAGATTCGTTTGCCGCTTTCAAAATCCATGTACAACGAGTATTCACTGAGATAATGAATTATTTTCGTTTTCAAACCCCTTTTCTTTCCCTTTAGACGACTTGATAAACTATCGATTCACCACCTCCCTATCAAATTCGACTCAGGCTCTCACCCCTCTTCAGTCGTCCTATAAAATGCGTTCAAATTCCATCTGAAATCGGGTGAAATTGCTGAACACATCTTCGGCGATAAATTTTTCTCGGTGTATTTTGTGGATGTGGCTAACTTCACTCACTACATTTTGAATAAAATATACAATCGCGATCTCATAGGTTTTATAGAGATAAACGAGAATGACTGGTCAAAATAGAATAGAACAATAATTATCTAGATAACGTGGTGTAGGAAGGGATATTCTATAAGTTATTGGGAGAAGTAATAAGACATCAAACACACCATTATACGAATCAAATTTCGCGCTGGCGCGTTGAATCTTTATGTGCTGTGGCTGTGTGGTTTGGTCTTTGCCGTACTTTCCCTGTGATAAATTCTAATTTATTCTACTTCTATTATTATTTCTTCAATAAACAATATTAGGGCAACGAATTTAAGACATAATCAATGGCTCCCACTGGTAAGTTCAAAATCATTAACCTTAACCCATTTTAATAAAATACAAATACATACCTGTGCCTTATTCAAGTCTCGGCAGGTTGCTATAATACTTTTTGGGGGATTTTTTTCTTTCACCAAACATTTCACGAGACCTAACCCAAGACCTCTATTACAACCTGTTATCAAAATTGACTTCATTATCATTATAAAATTAGGTGCTGGTGGTTGAGAGTAGAATAAGAATTATTGATAAAATTGTGGCAAGTTTTGATTGATTACATTTCAGTATTTTATGCCTAATTCAAGGTCAGCATTAGATCCACATTCCACATTTTAAATGGCGTCGGTTTTTTGTTTTGGTAGTGTTTTATTCCGTGGGGTGCGTACGTTTCATGGTAACTCGTTTTTTCTTCTCAAATCAGTGAATAATCAAATAAGGGGATTCTCCAGTATAGTAAATAAAAGTAAGTAATTTCTCATTTCTCTATAAATGCTGGTCATTCTTCTATCATAACCTTCACTTCAACCTTCATACTTCATATCAATATCAAACCAAACTCAACGTCCAACGTCAAAAGTCAAACTAGTCAAAGTCAATACGTCATCACGGATTTCCCTTGTCATGCTTTACCACAGGTCTGGCTTGGCGAAATGCGAGAATTGACAAGCCCCGGGGTTTATCGCGGGAGAGAGAAGGACATATAATGCCCTCTCACTCGCGAGAATGCATTTGGCACATAGCCGAAGCACAGTACTTCATCATACTTCGTCTCGTAAGCAACTGGTTGGCTCAGTAGGCAGAGCATCGGCATGCTATACACGCATGATTTTCCTGTGTTCGAGAGGACGAGTGCAGCGTTGTATGCTGATGATACAGCATTATATGCTCACTCATTCGACTCGGACATCGCCAGGACTCAGATCCAGATCCATCTGGACAGGGGAGTCATACCGTATTTTGAGGAGTCAAAGATCGCCGTGAACAATACAAAGACAGAAGTCATGAATTTCAGCAGGAAATACACTAACAACGTTTTACGGCGACCTTTGACTGTAAAAGATGCGGAGGTTACGGACTCTCCCGTTGTGAAATACCTGGGAGTAAAGCTGGACAGACGTTTGTCATTCAGGAACAATATCAGTTATTTAATACAAAAGACTCAGGCTGCGATCAGGAGCTTGTATCCTTTGTTGGTGGGAAATTCCCCACTAACATTGGATAATAAGCTCTTGATCTATAAACAGATTATCAGGCCTGTAATGACATACGCCTGTCCGGTATTTTGTAGCGCCTCGAATACCCAAATAGGTAGATTACAGGTGCTGCAAAACAAAGTTCTCCGTATCATTACCAATGGTAATCGATACTCCCGAGTGGTAGATCTTCACGAATGGTGTCATGGCATACCAATGATAAAAGATCATATACTGAAAATCTCGAATAAGTTTTATAGATCCCATGTTCAGGGAAGTGAACTCACTAGGAACATCACTTCCACTCGTGCTGAACATGGAATCTATAAAAAACATGGATTAATATATGAGTCGACCGATGTTTTTAGGGAACCCCTGGGCGATCTGTAGGATCCTCAGCATGAAAATGTTAAAAATTTCCAGGGATGTCGCGTGACTGATGTCCTTGGAAATTGTCAAGAGCAGCAGCGTCTCAGTGGGGCAGTGTTCACGCTGAGGTGCTGGCGACTCTTGGCTCACATCTGCAGGCTGCCCTAGACGGCTGATTGGCCTATCGGCCGATTCTGGGCGTGGCTTGTAGATGGGGGCGGTGAGCGCCGTGTCCAAAGCGACAGATCATCTGGAGAGGGTTTTTACTTTATTTTCCCTCGTATAAACGTTAATTTCCAGCACGCCAATGTTTGTATTCACCATTGACCCTACTGGGTCCACCTCGGAGATTTCCCATTAAAAGGAGCACTGCTTCAGGAGATGGGACTCATGTGTCAGGACTCTTATCACAGAACGAACATTCCCCCTGGCTAACACCAGCCAACTCCGCACTGCGCGGAGGATAGTATAATGTATACATTTTATAGTTGTTTGTTCTGTTTGAAATTGTCGATGTTTTATTGAAATGAGGAAATAAATGAATTTGACAGCATCGGCATGCCAAGCCGGCGGGCCGGGGTTCGAATCCGTGCGAGGCTCATCTTTTTTTTATTTTTTCCTTGTTCTCAAGTGATTTCTAAAAAATATTCTCTATGGGAAATAGGTTCATTTAGGGGTTTTCTATGTTTGTGGTTTAGGCCAGAGGTGAGGTTCGGTTAGGTTAGGTTAGGTTAGGTTAGAATAGAATAGAATATTTTATTTGGTGTTAATAAACATTAAGTTTTACACAGGTCAACGAAACAAGTACAGATATACTCATAAAATAGATAGGTTAGGTTTTCTCATTTTTTATGCAGAAACAATATTTTCCTTCCTCAAGAAAAATTCTCCTTCAAGAAAAAAGGTTCATCTGAGCGAGAGCGAGTTATACGTCCTTCTCTTTCCCGCGATGAACCCCGGGGCTGGTCAATTCTCGCTGGCGAAATACTTGTCACTTGTCCCAATACGGCTCGAAGTTAGAAATGGGACATTTGAAAATGAAATAATATTGAAATAATTTTGCATTTATAAAAAATGTTAATAGGGGTGTTTAGAGGTTTGTAGGAACTAATAAGGTATATTCGAGGGGGCAATGAATAGAGCTTCCTGATATTTGCTTCCAATTTTTATGTTTTGAATAAAACGGGAGATCGCTTATTGAGGAATTTGAGGAATATAGGTATCTACTCATGGGATTAGGTATACCCACTTTGGTCACGCAAAATTCATTCTATACTTTCGGAAAATTATTAGTACTTTAAATATACTTACTGTTAGTATTCAATTTGACAAGAACCTGTTGGTTATTTTGTTGGTTTGCTTTGAAATAACGCCTCTATACTCTATATATACGTATATCTCTAACAATATGAGAGGGAATCTTCAGGAAAAGATAAAAACCAAGATAATATCTTAAATATCTTTGTTTCTAGCTATATTTCTGAAATTTGGAACATCGAATAACCTCATTAGAGGGCACTTTCTCACATTTTAGTTATTTTTTTCATTTTCCGGTCTTCCTGGAAATGACATCAACTTTTGATTTTCAAATGGGACACTGTATTTTTCTCCGTAATCGGTTAGTGATTATTATAACAAATTCAACGATACAGGGTTTGATTGAGTTATTTCAAATTACGATATTCGCGTTCGAAAGTTTCCATTTGCTCAATGAGTGTGATAGAGAAAGAAGTATAGATATTGCTCCGTCACACCCATTAAGCATACGGACACTTCGAAC
Organism: Phaedon cochleariae; assembly: GCA_918026855.4. Lineage (NCBI taxonomy): Eukaryota > Metazoa > Arthropoda > Insecta > Coleoptera > Chrysomelidae > Phaedon > Phaedon cochleariae. Next base: position 61,595,776 of record OU896708.1, read on the forward strand.
GCGAATATCTCGTAATCGTTTGAGATATAACCCAATCAAACACGCGGTATCGTTGAATTCGTTATAATATAGTCCCTAATCGATTATGAATAGAAATACAGGATGCCCCATTTGAAAATAAAAAGTTGATGTCATTTCCAGGAAAACCGGAAGATGAAAAAAAACTCCTGAAATGTGAGAAAGTGCCTTCTAGTGATCATATTCGATGTTCCAAATTTCAGAAATATAGCTAGAAAAACAAAGGAGAAATGGCGGGTCTACTTAGATTTTGTGTCTACCGGTATAGTCAATCACGTGTGGAGGCTGATGTATGAAATTAGTTTGGTTATGGTATAACAGTGAGGTGTGCATATTGTGTCAAAGGTTCCAGTCTTCAATATACTAATTCTCAATAATTTAAATATCATTCTCTGGAAGGGGAGGTCGTTTTTTGACGCCCAAACTTTCGAGTATTGTTCAACTTATTTATTGGGAATTGAAGTTTCTATAACCATGTCCCAGTTACATCACAGCGATATCGCAGCGATGTAACAATTGTGGCCTGAGATATCGCTTCCTATGTCGAATAGACGTCGCTGCAATGTCAGAGGGATGTTAGTTTGATCCATGCGATGTCGCTGCGATAAGTTCTTTGCGATATCACAGCGATATATTTTATGCAATGTTATTGCGATATGTTATTATTTGTGATGGAAATGAGATGTGTTTTAAAACGAAAAAAAGTTTCCTCAAACATGGTGTGATAATTGGTACACCAATGACTTCTGATAACATATAATATTGAATATCTGTTGTTTTGACTGGTTGGTGGTCCCTCGGGTCTCCTGTCCATTCAATCGTCTTTTCAGTTGGCGCTGTCCCTGGTACCTTCGAATCTCTATCAAAATGAGATCTGTTACTCGTAATATCGCATTGTTGCCTCACATGACATCTTAGAGATGCCATGTCGCAGATGTGTTTGCTTCTGTACATTGAGATGTCGCGTCGCAGATGTGCTTGCTTCTGTACATCGCAGCGATGGAACATTCGTAATATTGCACTGTTACCTAAACGCGACTTCTCAGAGATGTCATGTCACATATTATGTGTTGGCTCGGGAACGCTTCATTTTCGTAATACGTGTAAACGTGACAAAAACACTTATTTACCTACCGGTTGATTATCCAACAACTCTGGAAAAAATATCTTTATATTAAACACCCTGCTCTGTATACTGTATCATTAGCAATATCATACAAATCAAATCTGTATGAAAATACTGACAAACTTTGAAGGTCGTTGTTGGTTGTTGGTTTCAACTGATTGAAGTATTAATAATGAATGATAATGGATGTAATAAAGTGACTTCAGTTAGCCTTTGATCAAATAATGGATAAGATCGAATAATGTGATGAAGTTCCATCACATGTTCTATGTATGATAACCTGTATACAAGGTGTCATTGAAAATCTTCATTTATAGAGGTTGTGATTGAAATAATGATTAAAAAAATTTTATAGAGGAATATAATTTTTTTGGCAAACTCAAGAAGAACAACTAGCTACCTTTTTGCGAAAAAAAAACCTGAGAGTTGCTTATAGAACAGCATCAGATACCAAGTTGGAAGGTTCATCAGAAATAATGAAGACAACACTCTTAAACCTGATGAATCAGAAGTACACAAACTGAACTGTTGATCTTGTCCTAAAATAAGTTAGGTCTAATTTTTACATGTAGTAAATATAAAGAAATAAAACTGATTTAGTGTCATTTTGAGATCTTGAAATTTTCAGTCATCAATTTGATTTTGCCATTATTAGTTTTTTTCATGAAATTATCCAGCGGTAGATTGAATAGATTGAATTTTCTCAAAAAAATGGAATAAAGCTTTCATTTGCAAATCCACATAAATTATTTCCTCGAATAGATAATTACACTGACTTTTTTATGAATCTCAGTGAATTAACGTTGGATAGGAATAGTAAACAATTTATGGGGAATTCCGAAAATTTCTATCGACTATATACCGGAATTCCTATGTGGTTAACCTCTCGAAGTATATCCTAGCTATTTTCTTTTCATGAGACAGTGATTATCATAAAGTGGTTTACAAAAAATTGTATACCAATTTGTTATCTTCATTTCCCTTATGGTTTACAGTTACACGTTAGAGGTAGTGTGTAAGGTGATATTTTTATAGCAAATTACAAATCATTGTGAAAAAACCAGGTATTGATTACCACTTTTTCGAATTTTCCGAACATTAGGATATCAAACTCTACAGTTGATAATCATACTTACTGACACACTGAAATGGCACCATGTGAATCGATATTTAAGCACACAAAAAAATGTTATCAAAAAAAGATTTATTTAGGAAACTTAAAACACACTATATCTCGGAAACGAAGCTTTTCCGGACATTTAGATTCTTTGTTACATCTCTAGGAAACATCTTCAATATTTAGTTGGGAGGCATAATATTCTCTATTCCATCCAAATGGATAAATCTCGTGTTTGTAAATTAAAGTCCCCGAAATAACTTTGGGAAATAATAATTTTATTTTGTCATCACTAAGTATACAATTCCATATATTTAATTAAATGCATCATAAATGCATCATCATGCCGGTAACCCAGGAAATTATAGTGTCAGATCGATATATGACAATGACTATTCATAGAAGAAGTCAGTATGTGAAAGCCTCAGTAACATTATTCTTCGTGTAATATCATATCAATATCATCATCAATATGTCTATAATGATGTCCGATTACTTAGGTATTTATGAAGATTTTTGTATCATCTTGGATAGAAGTAAATTGCACTATAACTAACGAATGAATTGAGATGAATTCTGCGCGATTACAGGGTATTTGGAAATGTTATGACTATGGAGTCATATTATGTACAAAAAATCATATTTTAGGTTGCACAATCATCAACTGTCCCAAATATACAAAATGTTAGTATACTCAAGAAAATATATACTTATTCCTACTATTATTATGATTGCAAAGAAGAACATCATCATCATGAATCAATCTCTACTAATTTCATCCTGGACTTGAAAATATGGATGGAATATTGGATATCTACTGGTATCTATATCAAGTCAGATGTAATATTCAACATCCAATATATATATTAAGAAAATAACTAAAAGTTTTCTCCATAGTACAAAAGTTCAATAGAAAATGATTCTTGAGTTGAACAGTATGTTAAAGAAAATGCATTGAAGGAATACTTTGAATGAACCATTAAACGAATTCCTGCATATGAAATCAAAACAGAGTTATGGATTTTCTGAACTTCTGATTTATAAAAAAAATCCTACCATTTACATAGTATAATAAATAGATATTTCAGTCTCAGAAATTATATAGAATCCACACTCAATATCATTTTGGAGAATTGTATATAGGAACTTGCAATAATATAATTTTTTCCAGGTAATAAACCTGAATATGACCTCGTCGTTATTGGAGGTGGCTCTGGTGGTTTATCGGCTGCAAAAGAAGCTGCTAACCTAGGCGCTAAAGTAGCTGTTTTGGACTACGTCACTCCGAGTCCCAGAGGATCCAGATGGGGTCTTGGAGGTACTTGTGTGAACGTTGGATGTATCCCAAAAAAACTGATGCATCAAGCTGCACTTCTTGGAGAAGCTGTAAACGTAAGTTGGTATAAAAAATTTCAAATGCTTTGACCAGTTTTATCAGGAAATGAAAGATTAGTAAACTGGCATTGCATTTCTTATTTTCCGTGAAGAAATTGTTAATATTTTGATATTTTATGCCCAGAACTGAACAGACCATGATTCTTGTGTATAAATAGCCCTTGAAAACATGTGGAAATCAATTATCTCATGAGAAAAACTTGTAAATACCAATTGAATTCATGTTTATGAAACATATTTGCATTGCACTGCAAAACAATTGCATTGATAAGTTGTTGAACATTTCAAAGTTCAACATTTTCCAGCTTTATTGCTTAGAATTTTTGGTATGATCTTCAATTTTCACCCCCAAAATTTTACATAGGTGGCCTTGGTTCTGGTTCTTCACACTCCTGAAGTAAAGTAACTCATTTTCTACAATTAAGTACACAAAAAATGTTGACATGGACTAAACATAATGATTGAAGTGTTGAGTAGAGTACAGAGAGAGATATGTAATATTCAATTCTTTCCAGGATATTAGGTACATTTTCATTAAAATCTCACTCAATGGGCGTGTACACCTTAGTAGAAATTTTAACTCAAACCATGTTTATAATGATCCTTTTATACATGAATAATGATTGACGACATAATTCGATCGAAAAATAAACTGGAATGTTTTATTTCTGGACATCATTAATGGTACCTTCTGAAAACGGACCCTCTTATGACGTAGAAACCTCATCTTGCCATAGTTGAAAGAAAATACCAAACGCCCGACGAAGACTGAGGCAACTGATATATTAATTCTTTCAACTGTGATCTCGCGCTAATTCACTATGTCAGAAATCATGTAGCATTCATCTTTGTCTGGAATAGTCTTGTTTCAGTATAAGGGTTTTGACGTCACATCATCGCCTCGTTTTCAGAGGTCCGAAAAATCGGGGATTTCAATATTTTTTTATAAAACGTAGGGAGCTCACAGAAAGAAACGGTTTGCGGTTGTGAGCTAGTTTGAGCGAGTTCCATCGAATTATGAAATAATTTTTTTTCGTGATATAAGCCCATTCTTCAATTGTTTTAGGATGGGGTCCTGCTCTCAATTGGGTCACATAAAATTCTTAAAAAAAACTATGAGAAGCATTGCTACCACAAAAAAAAGAAATATAAAACATTCCAAGTGAAATAATTTCTAATATTATGTCACAGGATTCTAGAAGTTATGGGTGGCAGCTTCCTTCATCAGAAAACATCTCACATAGTTGGGAAGCCCTGAAAGATGCTGTTCAAGGGCATGTCAAATCAGTAAACTGGGTGACCAGGGTAGATCTTCGAGACAAGTGAGTGTCTTTGTTGATGAAAGTTCTCATGATGAGGACCAGTTGATTTTTTCATCTCCATTTTAGGAAAGTGGAATATATCAACGGTCTAGGAGTATTCAAAGATGCCAATACCGTTCACACCACGACGAAACAGGGGGAAAAGTTGCTGACAGCTAAATATTTTTTGATAGCCGTTGGTGGTCGGCCCCGTTATCCTAACATCCCAGGAGCATTGGAATACGGTATCAGCAGCGATGACATTTTCAGTCTTCCACATGCTCCTGGCAAGACATTGGTCGTTGGTGCTGGATGTATCCTTTTCAGAAATCATAATCAGTAATGTTTTAGTTTACTTTCGGACATCCACAGTCAGTTTGATTTCGTGTTTGACACATCAGATGATATCACAGGAAAATTGCTTATCATAATTCCACTGTATCTTGCAGAAAGATTACTAAAAAACCTCCAATAATCCCAATCTGATTTGTAAATATTCAGTCTGATAGATAGATACAAAAAATAGTTTAATAAAGCCTTCATTTTTCAGCGTCTCTGTATATTTTGACCCCTACTTACGGCTTTAACTATTAGTTGGAAAAAACTTCAAAAATAAAAGTTTCAGGATTTCATCTGTACTATCTTTTGGCACTCTTCCAACGAACAGATGCAAAACGCAAAATGATGAAAAAGAGCCCAAATCAGTTTCTTTAAATGAAACATCCTGTATATTTTCAACTCTTGTAGAAGACCTTTTCCTTCTGTTCACAAATAAATATAGTTTGCTAATATTTCCTCGAGCCATTTTTCACTTGATTAGCATCAAATCAAAGTTGCCAATAACATTTAGATTTCTGTGAACACAACAGAAATGTCAAATGCCATGGATACAAAACAGATCATATTTGACGTCTCTGTAAGTTTTTCAACTGAAATGGATTGTTCCATAGAGGTATAATACGATATATTGAAATTATATTATGAAAATATTGCAAACATTTCAGTAGTGCAGTAAGAATTTAGCCGAAAACGACTTGAGGAAATATTAGCAAATTATATACACTCACCAGCAAAAAAATCGCCCTGTATCTTTTTTGATTCTCGTCCGATTTTAGTGTACGAAAATGAGGTAGAAATAAGTGATATCAATTCTAAGTTGTTCATCAATAAGTTGATGTAGGTTCTGATAATAGATTGAAAAATGTCATACTCTCTCAAAACACTCCTATATATTTAAGTGAATAAAAAACCATTGTGTTGAGAAGGGATCACACTTCAATCCAAAGCCTAATGAAGTCAAGTTCAACCTCTAAATTTCTCCACAACAGATGAAAATATACAGGGTTTTTCATTTAAAAAAGCTGATTGAAATCAAACTACTAACATGTGGTTTTCTTTTATTTAGCAGTATTTACCGACAATTTTTTCTTAACCTACATATTTAGATATTGGATTGGAATGCGCAGGTTTCTTGAATGGTTTAGGTTATGATGCCACTGTTATGATCAGATCAATTGTCCTCAGAGGTTTCGACCAACAGATGGCCAATATTGTGAAGGCAGAAATGCAGGATAAAGGAGTAAAATTCTTGATGCAGTAAGTTGTCGAAATTCATTTTGTCTACATTAATTCATAATATCATTTCTTATTATTTCATTAATAATGAGATTCTCCAGGCTCTTTGGTAGATAATAATAAGAATCAGATTCAAAAACCTTATAATCAATATTCATATTCCATCACAAAAATTATCATTATAGGTCCCTTTTTTTGCTTTACATTCACGATTGAACAATTTTTACCAATATTTTCCAATTTTTACCAATATTTTCCAATTTTTATTGATATTTTGATCATGAAAGGTATCTTCTACTACTATTTAAATGAAATCATAATGACCTCGCAATTTTTATTTCTTATCTGATCTTTAAATATTTCTATATATATAATTTTCCTTAATCTATCAAATCCACCATTCACTTACAGATATGGCTTAGTCTTGGATCAAATCAAAATTTCAAGTATCTCTCGAGTTATCTACTTGTTTTGAAGATTGTTGAGTAATGTTTGCCTTTGTCTGTCTTTCAATGTGTCTCATTAGGACATTCCATGACAACACACATCTATATGAAGTCATATAATGATTGTCTATTACTTGAGTCTGTCATATTAGCAGGTGTCAATTCATAGTAATTCTTTCCGTTAAATTCTGCGTACCGTTTTCGCGTAAAAAATAAAAACCAAACGATATTTTTCTCCAGTTCACCAGTTCATTGAGATTGTTTTTGAAATTTTGTTGAAATACCGTAGGCACCCACCATCAGTAAAAACATATTTTGTTTTGGGACGCAAATCAATTCATTACTTTTACCAGTGATGTTCACGAAGGCCTGATCTTGAATGTTTTGATTTAAAAAAAAAACTGTTCGCCTCTGATTTCAACACTCTGTAGCTCAAAAACTAAGGGGTTTGGGACATATGTTGATATTTTTCTCCTTAAAATCACCTTATTGTTCCTTATCAAGGGGTAAATCACGGGCCAATTTCGGGTACACTAGACTTCCTTTGTCGAAAGAATTTCCGGAATTCCTGGGACTAACCAAAGAATTCTCGGACTTCCCAAGAATACCCGGAATTCCCAAAGACTACCTGGACTACCAAGGAACCCTCAGACTTCCCAAGGAATTCCCAGATTTTCTAAAGAATTTCCAGACTTCCCAAAGAATGGGGAAGTTTCCTTCAGATGAATTTCCATAAAATAAGTTCGGAACTCTCCAGTATCATGTCCACGCTGTACAGAATGGCGACCGATAAAGTCCAAGTCGTTTTCATTTTCAAATTAAAGCAATTTCTAATTTTCGGGCCGGCAAATCGTGACGATTCTGAATCTAGTCTGACAATAGCTGATGATGAGGAATATAGCTAACGAATAGCTAACGAATGAAAAAAATAGAAGAAGAAGTAAAACTGGTAAACAAAAACATACATAGCCACAGATGCACTTGGAGCAGGAATGCATAGGTTAGTTGGCTTCATTCTGACAGGTTGTGGTTTTGTTACTTATCAGAATAGTGCTCGATCCTAAACAAAAATATCATTGAATCAATGAAACATTAGCGGCTACATTCAATGATACTATCCTTCCTAATTTACTGCCATCGGTCAGAACAGGATGAAGCCGAGACCCATGGCTCCTTCCTCTTGTTGTGCCTGTCAGTATTTTGAGTGGTGTGGACGGACTCGAAGTATTAGGCGCTGTTGCAAGATATAATCTACAACTTTCCTAGAAAATGGATCCGTTTTATTAAGGAACGAATTCATTAGCAAAAAAATGACAGACAAGTTATGAATAACATATTGTAATACAACGACAGTGAAAAATTATAGATACTATCGCAAAATATCATAATTTATCTTTATTAGTAATCAACTTCATTCAGCCAATGAGAGATTTATGGGAATTATTCATAATACTTGACAAGGTAGGATGGAAGAACCTATTATATCCCATTGCTGTTATGATATAGCTATTATGCATTCAAAGACAACTCGTTGAGACTGGTGTACACTGGATAAGTGAGTACCTGTTGATTAAATTCGAGTAATTTTCAGACTTCTTGATACTCTTGAGTATTTGATTATGTTGAGTACTCTTTGAGACATTTTGAGGCATTTGAGACTTTTTGAGACATTTTGATTACATTTGAGATGTTTTTCATTACAATTGAGACTATTTGATTACATTTGAGACGATTTGATTACTTTTGTGACAATTTGATTACATTTGAAACGGACTGCATTTGAGACTTGTTGATTACATTTGAGATGTTGTTCATTCAATTTTGAGTATTCGATTACATTTGAATATAGGTGGAGTATAGTTGATTAATTGATTACTGATTATGGTGTACACATTTCGCTGGAGTTGTCTACCCCTCGGAATGGTGGAGGAGCCAAGTTCCTCTTTTATTTATTTTTATCTGAAGTGTAATTTGATCTTACGAAAAAAAAAGAAGAAATGCGTATATATTAATTTTTCACGAACATCACAGAACGATAAAATTCTCAATATAGAAAACTTCCCCGTTCCCGAACCTCCCAAAGAATACCCGGACTTCCCGTCTCGGGTACACAGGACTTCCCACGTGATTTACCCCTCGTTCGTCATTTGACAGGTGCGTTCCCACCGCGATCGAAAAACTCGCCGACGGCAAACTGAAGGCGTCCTGGCAGAACGCCCAGAACGAAACTTTCAGCGACACCTTCGATACGGTGCTGTTCGCCGTCGGCAGACGCGCCCTGACCGCCGAGCTCCAATTGGACAAGGCCGGCGTCAAGGTGGCCGGGGACGGCGAGAAGATCGACGCTGTCAACGAGCAGAGCAACGTGCCGCACATCTATGCCGTCGGGGATGTTCTATATGTGAGTTTTAGACATATATCTACTATTTCTATATAGTGATATTCTTTTTACCAACTTTGACTGAGATCAACCAAGATTCTCAGTGCAGCTCAATAGCTCAGTTGTATTACATGTTTCATATCTTAGTTTAAGTCCACAGGTTAAATCTTTTGAATACTCACTGCAAGAATATATCTATGCTCCTCAATAATTTCCTCAGCCATTTTACATTTTGGTTGAATTATGTTGGGTTATGTTTTCTTCCCTTGCCAATGAACTGAATACAACTGGAAGGGATACGCCCGCTCTCTCGAATAGCACAAAGTGTGTCAGGGGCAGCTGCAACAGAGATAGCATGATTTACGGATACCTGTCCTCTTCCAACTCGTGTTGTTTAATGGTGGATTGGTGTATAAATTTTCTTTTATCTAATAATTAAAGTAGCTAGGAATTTTTTCTCTCATCTACACAGGCAAGAAAGTGAAGACATAAGTTCATTGTCTTCGTTTATGCTAAATACGAGGTGAAATATCTATTCATTTGGCGTGTTTTGTTGTATCAAAAGGACTGAATTTGTTGTTGTGAACACTGAACTGATTGTTGAGAAGGTTTGTGATTAATATTGATAAACAATGGTGATTTATTGTGTCGCCTTTGGATGCAAGAACGAACAAAACAAAAGGGAATGGGCATTCCATGGGTAAGTTGAATATTGTTCTCAGATTTTTGAAAAATATAGTTCTTGAAATGATGATCCAGTTAGGTATACAATGTTCCCAGTCTCAGAATATGTTCAAAAACTATACCTATATTATTTGTCAAAGTTGAATACTTCCATATTGATATTGAGTAATATTATTTGTTGCAGCTTTCCATTCAAAAGACCAGACATTCTCGAATTATGGATAAAGGTAGTTCGTAGAGAGAATTGGACTCCAAATAGAAGCAGCAAGCTTTGTGGGGAGCATTTCCTGCCAACAGATTATTTAGGCATACCAGGTACTGCTAGGTTTTTGAAAGCAGATGCTGTACCCGTACCCAGTATATTTTTTATTTCCTCAGCATTTGATACCAAAAAATGCTGATTCCCCCAGGAAAATAAGAAAACTCATAGGTACCTAGTTGATTAATAATGAAAAAAAAGTATGTTTTCACCTCATTAAAATAAAAAAAAAACTAGCTAGTAATTTGTTTTCAGGATGCATCTATGGACGCTCATAACTTGGTCCAAAGGAAGAAGTTTCCCATTTTATTGACTTTGACTTGCCTACCACTTCCAGCTCCCAAGTTTCGAGGTTTATCAATAAAATATAATGTATTGGGGAGGAAAGTGAAGACACTGAGACAAAAAGTAATAGGGAGAGACCTACAAATTTCAAATATGACAGAAGTAGGAAGAAGGAATAGGAACCTATGGAAATTATGCTCAAAATGCACTCAATACCATTCAAGAACCTCTTTTCAAATTTTTCCTATCGTTTTTCTTTTCCTTCTGATAGTTCTGAGACATTGTGCTTCGCTCACCCTGTACAATATATTGTGACATTTGAATAAAAATATATAATTTCAATTTTGTATTCATTTGACTTCCTGATCTTGTGAGAGTGAGATTGAAATTTCATTTCAAAGTCAATAAAAAAATCAGTAATAATTTTTTATTGATAATTGATTACAACATTATCCTTTTTCCTAAATGAATATTTTTATTTAATCACGTTTACTTTTAAATAGAAGCAAAAAACGAGAAAATATTTCAAGTTATGCGAGCGCTTCCCATTAACCAACACAAGATAGAGAGAGATAGGTATCCGTAAACACTGCGGGTTGCCTGAAAAATATTTTTGCCTCACTCGTCGTTCACAGTGGGTCCCTTCCAGTTGTATTGAGTTCATTGTCCCTTGCCCTCCCTGACAGATAAAAACGTGTTCTTTTTATTCAATCGACAACTCAGATCCGTCTCACCTCCTTCTAACTTAATTGATCTCAGTAGTGAGAATGTAACAAGGTAAAAAGAATATTGCTTATATGGCACATCGCCTATATGATACCCCAACAAAAATGGGACCAAAATGAGAGGTACTTTTTGAATCTATAAGAACGGAAAGTGAAGGATGGAAACTGCTGACTTGAGGATCAGATTTTAAGTTAGGTTAGGTTCGTAAATAATGGGTGGCGTGCAAGAACTGTCAGATGACCGACCCTGGGGGTGAAACATTGAAACACAAGCTAACTTTTATTATTTGTTTGCAAGTGATTGAAATAGTTTTTCACAAATATTTTACACAATGCACAAAAACTGCAGCGGAAGACGAAGGATTCCGGTTGATACATTATGAATTGAAAGTAAGTACCTACTGTAGTCGATCACATATAGTTTTCATTTTTGAAATTTGGTAATTTCTCTGATTTCTCATCGAAAATCGTTCTGCAATAGGATCTAATAGAAATACTCATGAAATTTCTAAAAAAAATGCAAGAAGATTGGATTCATATGCAATCAAACGAGGACTGGTCTGACATGCTGACGAAATACGATGGTGTGTGTTGTAGATATTTTCAATCTTTCAGCAGTATTAGCTTCTACTGCAGAAGTTCTAAAAATTGTTCTTATCCATCATTCGGTTGCTCCCTTACGAGCAACCCTCAGAAGTCTTCAAAGGGACTTTTGCGAGCAAGGAATGACGGGGGTCTTACCTTTTAACATGTGATCCCAAAAACTTTCTTAGGCCTTCAGAAAAATTTCTGCAGTCGTGGTGGGACTACCGGTAATCCAACGTGAATAGAAAATTGACGTACAACAGCATAATGAGAAGGCTTGCTTGAATTAATGAATAGCGCAAAAAACACGATTCGTATGCTAAAATATTGTGAAAAACTATTTCAATTCATTGATTCCTCTGTAAACAATTAAAAAAAGTGAGGTTGTGTTTCAATATTTTACCTCCAGGGTCGGTCATCGTGCACGTGACCTATTATTTGATGATAATAAAATATTGAGAATCATCAATTGTTGATAATACCACAGTATAAAACTGTCAACTTCGATTTATTTCTTCATAATGTGGTTAAAATATAGCGAAGCATTATGTCAGTAACTTTGAGGAAGAGGAAATTTTTTATAAAGTGCTGACTACATATTTCGAGATTGGGGTAATAAGTTATCCCCAATGATTGAAGCCTTCGTTCAGGGTTCTTTGGGAGTCTAAAATATAATGTAAATAAGTGTGTACCTTTGTGCAGGTCAATATATAAACAAGAAAATTTGAAAATTCATACTTGCTTATGAAAAGAGGATTCCTGTCTATTCTTTTCTCCGCAAATACTGCATTTCGTTCCACTAGACATGGTTAAAAAAGTTCAGTCTATGAAAAATAAACACAAACACTAAAGAATTGTGAAACTAAAAACGCAAATATAGGAATTTCAATCACAATCAATCACATATGCTCTAAAAACAATTTGAAAATTTGAAATTCGTAGCCATATTGGTTTAACAAGTTTCGTATTATTTTTTCCCTACGTCGGCATCAACACCTATTGGTCGACTTCGTTACCAATAGAGACAGAAGTTGGTCCCGCTTTGAGAAAAGGTATGCTTCATATAGGAGTAGTAGATATATGGTTTTAGAGAATTCGCGATATCCACGGAGTGGGCGACATCTACATTTATAAAGTTACACTATGAAACCCGGGAAAACAAACAAGTGAAACAAGTCAAAGGAAAGTTGTCCAAAGTCAGTTTTGTGAATCTCAAGTTCATAGTTTTGTTATGACTTATTCTTATATCACTAAACTATACAGAGGGCTAAATGGGATAGGTACATTATCCTTATACATTACTCCATTACTACTCTTGAATATTGGGAGTATAAATAATATATTTTACTGTCTTCTTATTTTTATTAAAACGAATAATTTTTGAAAATAATAAAGTTGATTGATTAATTTTTTTTCAGAAAAAACCAGAATTGACTCCTGTCGCCATTGTTGCCGGTAGATTGTTGGCAAGAAGGTTATTTGGAAATTCGACGCTGACAATGGATTACCAAAACGTTGCCACAACTGTATTCAGTCCTCTAGAATATGGATGTGTCGGTAAGTATTTACAAAATAATGAAATTTTATTAATAATATTTATTTCATTTTTTGTAATAAATATTACTCTGCATCTCATAAATATATTTATTAAGGTTTATAATGTAATAACATGAATAATCAGACAGATTCATATCTGGTATGAGATTATTCATGCATTTTTAAATCTGAGTTGTAAAGCATTTTCTGATGAAAAAAAATTCTGAAGAATCATTTCAGATGATTTTTCAAATTTTGGAATCGGTTCAAAAATGAGTGAGCTAGAGGGGGAGAGATTCATGATGAATCACCCTGTACCTGAGACGAATGTGTCCTGTTCTGTCCAGGTTTGAGTGAAGAAGCAGCCATCGCGAAATACGGCGAGGACAACATAGAAGTGTACCACGGCTACTACAAACCCACCGAGTTCTTCATCCCCCAAAAGAACGTCAGCAACTGTTACCAGAAGGTGGTGGCTCTAAGGGAAGGGGCCCAAAAGGTTCTCGGCATGCATTTCATCGGCCCGTACGCGGGTGAGGTGATCCAAGGATTCGCCGCTGCCATCAAGTAAGTGTCTTATCTTTTCGTTTTTCTTCGGTTGATAATGATAACCACAGTCTTCTTGATCTTTATTGACCATTCTAGAACACGCGATTTTGACATGATTTCTTGAAGGGCACACAAACTTTCTGTTAGGTAACCTTTGATGAGCATGGCCCTGGCCATCCCTGCCATATCCACAATGTAATAACAGTTTTACCAAACAAAATTTTGAAATTCTTTCTGGTTCCAACTTGGATTCCAAGGAAAATGATCCCACTAATTCTGGTTTCATATGACAAATCCGGACAAAACACAATGTTTGCCCCTCAGCAACCTGTCAAATGACGTAATTCTGGAATGATTAATATCCTACTAGCTTTCACCCGCGGCTTTCCTCGCGTTAAATATACAAGGTAAATCTGATAGTGAGGATTTTTCCCAACAGGATATGTATCTCACCAAAATAATGTAAAAACTTCACAAACGATATGTTTCATTCATCAATTCATTCCAAACGTAATAATTGGTGACGTCAGTTCTTATGCTGTATTGTTATTGGTCAGAAAATCTTCCACTTTCACTCATGAAGCAAGGTTGTCAAGTCACCAATTATAATCAAGTTATCAAAAAGATGTTAGAGTCCTGTCGTTGAATAAAACATAATAGGGGGAATTCATGACATTATAGTTCATTCTTGACTTTTTTGAGCAACCAGCATATCCAAATATTTCTTATTCTCCATATCAAAATATCAGTGAATGTTGGAGACTTGGCAACATTGTGCTGCATGCTGTGAACTGACAAGACCACGCCTACGTGCTGTCACGTTCACCAGTTGAAATGTCCATTAATGTGAATTAATAAAATTATTATTTACACAAATTCATTATAAGCAATAAGACACATATCATAAGGGAACATTTTGAGACAATTGCATTTTTTTTGCTAATTAGGAATATTACCAATTATAAATTGAGAATTTATGAATTATTGAATAACTAATATTTCTGAAATTCCCAATCGTATTTCAACACATGGCAACTATGTTATGGTCTGCCCCGACTTACGAAATCGTGACGTTAGTTTTTACTGGCCGTTTGAAAATTACCGTGGCATTATTGATGATTTTAGCACCTGAAAATCGACCGAAAGATTCTTGAAAAATATGAAATTGAAAGGTATTTGGGTGACGATTTTATTTGAGAAATAAAACAAAATTGTCCACTCGCTTATTGTATTTCAGAATAATCAATTGGATTTCAGGAAGCGTTAATTATATTTCAGAATAGTCAATTGAATTTCAGAAAGCGTTAATTATATTTCAGAATAGTCCATTGAATTTCATAAAATGTCTATTGACGCTTTACAAAGTCTCATATGGTAATCGGTTCAGTAGTAGATATGGCTTGAAAGTCAAAAGCGGCGTTCACAAACAAACTTTATATGTTTTGCTTTGAACGTTTCGTATTCTGATTGATGAAGCAGAATCTGGAATTGAAATGATGCAAAAAGCTGAAAATTTTCAGCTCTCTGCGTTGCAAGATCACAGAGTTATGTAAACCTACAGACTATATCTAACCTATAGGTCGCGTGCACGATGACCGACCCTGGAGGTAAAATATTGAAACACTACCTTACTCTTCTGTAAAACATTGAAACACCACCTCACTTTTTTATTTGTGAGGAATCAACTTTTTCAGAATATTTTGGCATACGAATCTTGTTTTTTGCGCTATTCATTAATTCAAGCATGCCTTCTCATTGTGCTGTTGTACAATACACCAAAAATGCAGCGAGAGACGAAGGAATATGATTTTTCAGGTAAATACTAATCTCACATAGTTTTAATTATGAAATTTTGTCATTTCTTATTGAAATTCCTTCTGCCACTGCAATAGAAGCTAATACTGATAATAGATTGAAGATGTCTACAACACACGATCATATTTCGTCAGCATGTCAGACCAGTCCTCCCGTTTGATTGCATGAATCCAATCTTCTTGCATTCTTTTATAAATCTGAGTATATCTATTAGCTCCTATTGCAGAAGGAATTCCGATGAGAAATCAGAAAAATTACCAAATTTCAAAATGAAAACTATATGTGAGTGACTATAGTAGGTACTTACTTTTAAATCATAATGTATCAACCGGATTCCTTTGTCTCTCGCTGCATTGCTTGTGCATTGCACAACAGCACAATGTGATGGCTTGCGGGAATCAATGAATAGTCGAAAATCACGATTCGTTTGCCAGAATGATTGTGAAACTATTTCAATCATTTGTAAACAAATAAGAAAAGTGTGGTTCTGTTTCAATGTTTCACTCCAGGGTCGGTCGTCTGACAGTTCTTGCACGCAACCCGTAGATCGCGTGAACGATGACCGTCCCTGGAGGTGAAATATTGAAACACAACCTCACTTTCCTGTAAAACATTGAAACACAACCCCACTTTTTTTTTGTTTACAGAGGAATCAAAAGATTGAAATAGTTATTCACAATATTCTGGCATTCGAATCGTGTTTTTTGCACTATTCATTAATTCAAGCATGCAACGGGAGACGAAGGAATATGATGGCATGCGCGAATCAATGAGTAGATGAAAAACACGATTCGTATGCCAAAATAATCGTGGAAAACTATTTCAATCACTTGTAAAAAAATAAGAAAAGTTAGGTTGTGTTCCAATATTTCACCTCCACAACCCATACTAACTTTACGTAACCTATCTTGAGCAAACCTTTCCTGTCAAATGACCAACGTGTCTTGATACTTTACAAGGATTCAATGCTTACGGCAACTTTCAATTTCCAGGCTCGATCTGACCATTGAGGCATTGATGAACACCGTGGGAATTCATCCAACAATCGCCGAGGAATTCACGAGAATCAGTATCACGAAAAGATCAGGAGTGGATCCCACCCCAGCCTCCTGCTGCAATTAAACTTATATACCTATAATACTGCTGATTAAACATTCACATAAATCATTCAGTGTGCAATTTAGTCACCTCCACCTTTGGCATTAATTTGAGGTTATGTCAAGAAGCACCGAATATTATCAGTATTGACGTTGAACTGTTCGATTTTGATTCATTAATTTTTTTGTACAGGGTGTTTTGGAGGAAGATAATTGATTTTGAACACTAGTTTACACTTAGAGATTCATTCTGTAACAACCTGTATTGAATATTATATGGCAAAATTGCATGCTGACAGTTTGTAAAAATATTCTTAGTAATGAAAGTAACCAGGCTATAACAACCACTTCTATATTTTTGTAATTAGATATTAGGACAAGTGTCCCAGTTTAACGATTACTTAATTGTATTACTTATACATATTATGTACACTTCTACCTACTCCTCGTCAAAGTTTTGGAAATGGGCAATAATTTTGAATCACAATAGCTTTATTTTTTTGATATGAAATTCTCGTACGAATTTTGAATCTTATTACTTTGAGAATAATTGTAAAGATGTTTCAAAAATTATTCCTAGACTTTGGTGGGTAGTGTATGAGGGTGTTCTTTAGAAACATTGTAGTTTATCGCCAGTTTGTTTTCCTTTCCCTGAAAGATATTCATTGTTGATTTTCGTCATGTTGAAATCTTATTTAGAGTCACATCAATAGACTAATTTGAGCTATTTTTAGTGAGAAATTATTGGTCCATTTTTATCAATTCATAAATATATATATTGGTTTTAACTTCAATTCCAAGTTGTTTTCATTTTAAATAAATGAATAAGTAAATCAGACCTTACCCAGCGAGCACAAAAACATCTCAGAGATGTTAAAAGTACGAGATTTCGAGACATTGAACCTTCACTGCTGCGATGTTCTGTTCACACATGAATAATAGAACTATTATAAAACAGCCAATGTCCGCCGCCGCAGGCGGCAATTATCGAGATGTCCTTGATATGTCACGAAACTACCTTCTCCCTAGTTCTTTTTAAAGCCTTTTCATGGACACAACAGAACATTTTCAACGCGTCTTGCGCACATTAAATCGCTGTAAAAAAACCATTTTCGAGGTACTTTTCTGAAGCCTTTTGTCAAAATGAACTTTTGCATTAGGATTCCATTTCCCTTGAATGAAAAATGCATTAAAAATAGATTGAACATAAAAATATTTTCTTGATATGAAATTACCTTCTTAATCGGTTTCTGAGTAGTGCTTACTACACACAGACATATAATTGGAAATAGGTTTCCCAATTTTTGAAATGTTCTCCACAATGCATAATTTTGCAACTGCGGAGAAGCTGTGTATTGATAAATTCGTACTTTTATATATTGATTACACTGAGGCACCGAACAACACATCTTGTATCTGATGGTCATTATTACAAACTAAATAAGTCTTCTAACACAATAAACTTCACTAAATTCCTTTCTGTTCGTTAGCAGCGTGATGTAAGCGTGACACGCTGCAAACGCGAATGCCAATTGCGAACAAGAAGAACAAAAATAACAAAATCGAAAACAAATCAGAATTCGTCGTATTGTGACGTAAGCATGAGACGTTGTGGTGGAGCAAACAAAGAAAGGGCACAAAAGAACAAAAACAATACTTTCAATATCCTTCGAAGACCTCTTTGGGAAGTGCATATTACGCCTCAAAAAAACATCCTCATGCCTACATTTCTAAAACATCCCAAAACATCCCAGGGATACCTCTCAGTAGGCAAACAAAGAAATGCCACTGAAAAACAAAAACAATACCTCAATATTCTTCAAAGACCTCTTTGGTCAGTGCATATATTACGTCTCAAAATAACATCTTCATGCCAACATTTTCAAAACATCCCAAAACATCCCAGGGATGTTTGTGCTCGCTGGGTATGGACTACTTTGCTACTACCTATTACTAGAGGGTCCCTTGACCCATGATCACTCACTTCGTTGACTTCCTCAAAAGGCCTCCAGAACACAAAACCACTATGATTGAAATAATAAACTTTCTGAATTTCGAGTTGAACCAATGAAGACAATCTAGCTCGTACCGCACTGCCTAGCGCAGGCTAGAAGATTCTTATCACACAGAAGACCGCCCATGCAACTCTGACCAATCAACATTCAGGAGTAACCAATGAGACGCGGTTTCTAGCATGACAGCGCTCGTCCAGTCCACGTTGACTGCACAGACTGCATACCGGGAAAGCTCAATAGAAAATATCTCGTTCATTCCCATTCCAATGTAAAGCAAATCGACGAATCCTCGTATCGTCCTTGAAAACGGAAGTTTTTCAACTGACTTCGCATAAACTTATACCATCTAATCCACTGATTATTCAGAATCGGGAAAATCCAGGACCGTTCTTGAAAAATTTCGCAAGTTTAGTTTATATCGAAAAGTTCATCCAGTATATGGTTGTTGTAAACTGTGACAGTGAGTTTGCAAATGTCACAAACAGGCATCAAAAATGAAATATTCAAAATTTTCTTCACTTCATTTTAAAAAAACGAAAAATTTTATGCAAAAACGAAAGAGTTTTTCAACATCAATAATTTCGATAATAATCCATAATTTTCTGATTTTGTTATATTAGGAACAT
Organism: Phaedon cochleariae; assembly: GCA_918026855.4. Classification (NCBI taxonomy): domain Eukaryota; kingdom Metazoa; phylum Arthropoda; class Insecta; order Coleoptera; family Chrysomelidae; genus Phaedon; species Phaedon cochleariae. Next base: position 61,615,310 of record OU896708.1, read on the forward strand.
TGTAGTTTATCGCCAGTTTGTTTTCCTTTTCCTGAAAGATATTCATTGTTGATTTTCGTCATGTTGAGATCTTATTTAGTCACATATCAATAGACTAATTTGAGCTATTTTTAGTGAGAAATTATTGGTCCATTTTTATCAATTCATAAATATATATATTGGTTTTAACTTCAATTCCAAGTTGTTTTCATTTTGTCACATTAATAAATAAATGAATAAGTAAATCAGACCTTATATGGACTACTTTGCTACTACCTGGCTATTACTAGAAGGTCATTTGACCCTTGATCACTCACTTCGTTGACTTCCTCAAAAGGCCTCCAGAACACAAAACCACTATGATTGAAATAATAAAATTTCTGAATTTCGAGTTGAACCAATGAAGACAACCTAGCTCGTACCGCACTGCCTAGCGCAGGCTAGAAGGTTCTTATCACACAGAAGACCGCCAATGCAACTCTGACCAATCAACATTCAGGAGTAACCAATGAGACGCGGTTTCTAGCATGACAGCGCTCGTCCAGTCCACGTTGACTGCACAGGCTGCATACCGGGAAAGCTCAGTAGGAAATATCTCATTCATTCCCATTCCAATGTAAAGCAAATCGACGAATCCTCGTATCGTCCTTGAAAACGGAAGTTTTTCAACTGACTTCGCATAAACTTATACCATCTAATCCACTGATTATTCAGAATCGGGAAAATCCAAGACCGTTTTTGAAAAATTTCGCAAGTTTAGTTAATACCAAAAAGTTCATCCAGTATATGGTTTTTGTAAACTGTGACAGGGAATTTTCAAAGGTCACAAACAGGCATAAAAAATGAAATATTCAAAATTTTCTTCACTGCATTTGAAAAAACGAAAAATTTCATGCAAAAACGAAAGAGTTTTTCAACATCGATAATTTCGATAATAATCCTCAATTTTCTGATTTTGTTACAATGTGATATATCTTCTCAATAGTGAATCGTCGTTTTTTCTGCCACAATAAGAAAAAATAGTGTATTATACAAGGGAACAATATTAGATTTTAGCACACAACCTCGAGCTGATATCTATTACTTTTTTCCCATGTATAATAAATAACTATATCTTAATGTTCTAGCTCAATGGAGATCAACATATTATTCTATTTCCAGGCCTGGATTTATAGTCATAATATTTTTTTCGAGGCTATAATAATCACTCTGTAGATCTGTTTCCGAATCAGTGCATCAGTGAATGGGGTGTATAGATACTAATGGCTATCGATTCTGATAATTCTAAGATAGTCGAACAGAAAATTAGGGATTATTCACATTTCTTCGAATCGGCATCACTTTTGATAATAATTTATTATTCAATTCGACTTGGGCGTTGTTTTGCCTGAAAAAAATGGCAAACTCGGTCGGAGTCACGTGACTTTTGTTAAATGTCAAAAGTTACATTTTTTCAGATTATGTCATCTGAATTTTCTAGAGAGTTTTGAAGATTACACATATAGCACGTTAATCATGCCGTTCAAAAGTTGAATGTTATGATTTTTAACATTTTAGTATGCCCTTATAATTTTTTTATGTTCATTTATTTTGCAAACTTTCAGGCAAATATCTGTGAAATCCCAGCAAACATCTTGATATGGGGCATCGATGGCCTAGTATATTTTTCCCATACCTGACATCAGCGGCCCAGTAAATGGTCCCATATGCGGGACTCTATATATCAGTACACTGCGGCCGGCAGCTGGTCCCAGTGCTGGGTACCCAGCAATCATATTCAGTTCCCCGGAAAAAGGCCAGTACAACATAATCGACACATTGAGTTTCCCATAGCAAGCCCAGCATATACATAAATGATGGGACTGTAATGGCCAATTAACGACATTGGTTACATACTATCGAGGTAGGGAAGGGGTAGGGGTTTTAGGGGTCCAATGGATCTGAAATTTCTAGTACCTCTTTATTTCACAACATAACCCTCTCATCATAAATCAGACACATACCAGATTTCAAGAAAACAATTTTATGAATGACACAATGATATTTTCTTAACCTCTCTGTTCTTCAACGATGAAACTTCTCGTAGTGACTGTTTACTGGTTGGTGTGTGGTATCTACATCTTATTGGGTAGCATTCCTTCGAAGTTGATTCTTCGTTGTGAGGTAGGTACTTCTGAAATATAAAATGCATCATTTGTTTTATATTAGTGGTATATGAGTTGCATCATGAGTTTATAACTTGATAATAAAGTCAAATGACGTGATAACATGGAGCTTTTCAATTCTCATTATAGTGTTGACACAGGTAATTCTGTAGCTGAAATCTTATTGTTATTCAGTTATTCAATATAGAGATAGGTTCACATAACCTGAGATTGCTTTTGATAGCAACAAACGAGTTGAAAATGATGGTTGCCTTTAGAGAAGTATAGTTAACTCCAATCATCATAATCATTAGGTATATGAGGTTATGAGATACCAAACACATGCATCAAATAATGACGTTCAAAACACTATGTAGGTACATTGATACTTACTCAATATTATCATAATTGAAGACTCTGTCTTCTATTATTATCAATTGAGAATACTCCTGCCATCATAAATAACCACCACGGAAAGAGAGGACCACATTAATTCGACATAAACAAACTAGTACGCGATCACCACTCGCGAGAGTCAGCCATCTTAATCACATATGTATTGATCAGCTGATTGTTGATGTAGACGTTCTCAAAACATCCGCCAGGGGGACGGGTAGTGAATATGAAATTGGCCAGTAAAGGGCCAGATCTCGTTAGCATTCAATTAGTTCCAGACATCTTACCATCACAAGGCCATCATCGTATTTTTAACTGATGGTTACTTGGCATGGGAAAATCATCGGCCCATTACCTATACCCCGGCATCGTCACTTTCCCAGACTAACCTGCACTAGGCCGGACTTCTCCCGCTAGTTCAATGTTGGCTGGGATGACTTATATATATTATAATTACGTTGTTATATCTACAATCTGTTGAAATAAATGCCTGACCCGTCAAAAACTCTGTTTGATATCTTCATATCAACTTGGTGTAGACTGTTTGAGTTTTACTAAAATTGAAAAAAAAATCGAATATGAGATCATCAATACCTATTTTTATTTTTGGAGTACACCTCAGTCATTATTAGGTACAATTTTATGATTCTCTGGACCTAGAAAACCATTGCAATAAATTATTTGAGTCTTCAGCGCATCCAAACCAAACTTGCGGTGAGGGTAATGGTGATTCATCTGTCGTTTTGACCCAGTTATTGTCTATTTTCCAGAAGAGGCCTCCTTTGAAGAAATAAGTGGCTCCTGAAAAGAGGCACGAATGAAAATACGATACATATGAATGGTACAATTTAGATCCAGCAGTGAGATAAAAATCGACGGTTATTAAAAATTGAATAATCTCCATAAAAAAAATTAATAAATAAGGAGACAGCCTAGCTATTCAATTCATTTTGATATGAAGACCCCGACCCTATAACAGTTACTATCGATAATTTGATAAAGCATGTCTTGAAGGCTACACCGTGGACGAATTACGTTCATTCATCATCAATGTGTGTTACTATAATTAAAGAGTCCTATTACAGGCATAAACCCTTTTGAAATAATTAATCAGTCTAGTTATTTCAAGTTGATAATCGAATAATTTTTCAAATTTTTTCAAGATTTCCACAAAGCTCTTAGTCACACAACATGTTTCGCTAACACAGTAGCTTCGTCAGGTGAAATACTGGTATTTTTTTTCATTGTACCAGCTCTTCAGCTGACGAAGCTACTGTGTTATAGCGATACCATGTTGTGTGACTAAGAATTTTGTAGAAATCTCATCGTTTGTGATTTCTTTATATTTGCTACGAAAGCTCAGGAGTGCCAGTGGAAAAAATAAAAAGTCGAAATTTCGTCTTAGTAACTGGAAATTTCGTCTTATTAAGTCGTAATTTGCTATGGATTTCCACCAAATAATTAACGGCCGAGTCAATAAAAGAAAAGAATAATTTTTCACCAAATAATTTTCCAAAATAGAAAATGTCTATTTGACACAGTTGCTCTTTCATAATTTTCCCTGCTATAAACATGTATGTTTCTTGGGAATAATAATAAAGATAATAGTATAGGTACGTATGTTTATATGATTTTTTTCCGATGATATGACAAGAAATCACCTATATTCTTCTCACACTTAATCATTAACACCCTTTCTGTATATAACTCACCATCCTTCCAGGTAGTGGCAGCATCTAAATATTCAGGTACACCTCTCCATCTTGACATATGCATTGGATATCCTGAATCCATAGTTTTCGTATCCTCATTATACCTCCAAAACCTTTCATTCTTGAAAAAATATGTTTTTCCTAAAAAAAGTGAGGATCTTTTTAATCTTATAATATTCGAAGAATATCGTGCGTTCATAGGTAGGATAGGAAGAGGAGGTATAGGATTTTTTCTGAACTAAGAACTAATGAGGACAATAAGGTATACAGCAGGTTTGCCCAATGTTGATGATTTCATTGTCTTCTATCTTGTTAGACACCCTAATAAGTATACATGAACATTTTCCAGTGTCTTCACACTATATCGAGCAATATTAGAATGATTTTGATGATGTGTGCAACCTGAAAATAAATCATGCGATACCTACCATTTCTTCTCCAGGTGTGCACAGCATCTATACCATTTAAATAGTTAGGGAGTCCATAGTGCATCAAGGGTTTCGGACTACCTTCAATGAAATTTTCTCCATCGTACACCCAAAAAACAGTTCCTACAACAAAAGTATCCTGAATAATTTGTAGGTCATCATGGATCATACATTGATGAAATAAACCTCTGGTGTAAGCACCTCACTCCTTTCCTGTTTTACAATTCCTTGATTTTTGCCTACTTTGATAAACATACCATGGCGCTAACTTTAGCCTAGTGCCGTACCAAAATTACAGGCATCAAATTTTCACCAGGAACATCAAGTTTCGTAATTATTTCAAATTGAATATCACGTGAGCTAATTTGAAATGTGACAATTGTGACCAATGAGGATGAGGAATCAAGTTTGATAGAACAGTTGTTTGTTCTAGTTCTACCTACCCTGAGCCGCACTAGGAATCACGCCATCTAACATTCAATATGTGAACCCCACGTCATCGTCTGAAATTCAACTGTGTATATCAGGAACTAGTCTGACGAAACAAATGAAGAGTAAGCGCACCAGAGGTTTATCTCATCATGGATCATACTATAGCTGTTGAAAAACAAAAGGAAACCACAACTTGACCTCAGTGAAAACCTGAAGGAATTCGAGATATTGGAAATTTCAAATGAAGAAAGTGAATTCCTATGTCCAAGAAAATAAGGATAGCATTTCATGTTAATTCTTATGTTCGATAAAATATTACTGAATAGACTTTTATTATAACCAGTCTGCCATTTATATGGTCTACAGATTAGTTATTTTATTTGTTATAATTATCCACTACTTCACCAGAGCACTGAATTTGAAAATTGGTGGGCAGCTAGTATACCAAATTGCTCATCAATTGACGAAACAATCTTTGTTCTTTCACTTCTAGTTTTACTGGAAACAACCCCAACTTTTGTTTTTTGAATGGGAGACCCTGTATTGTATTCCATAATCGGTTAGGGATTGTCATAACGAATTCATCGATACCGGGTTTGATAGAGTTATTTCGAACGATTACGCAGATATTCGCGTTCTAAGTTTCCATATGCTCAATGAGAGTGTGACAGAGAAAGAAGTTGAGATATTGCGAAGTCACACACATTGAATATATGGAACCTTCGAACGCAAATATCTTCCTTATTGTTTGAAATAACCCTATCAAACCTGGTATCGTTGAATTCCTCATTATGATCCCTAACAGATTATGGAATTTAATATATAGGGTGTCCCGTTTGAAACTCAGAAGTTGGGGTCGTTTCCGGTGAAACTGGAAGTGCGATAGAAAAAAATTGTTCCATCAATTAATGAGTAATTTGGTATACTTGCTACCCACCAATATTCAAATAAACCCTATCTAGAATAATCCAATATAGTTACAATAATGCGGCTGCTGGCCGTTTTTTGTGCACTTCTCATCCTGTATGTCTAAAAATGTTATATTTACCTGTGAATATTACTATTTTTCCATCGGCCCTCTGATATGCAGCGTCAACCTTCTTTATGGACGAAGGAAGCATTGGAAACATATGCATTAATCTGATTGGGTAACCAAGGTCCAAAACACCCTTCTCTTTGAATCTCCATATAAACTGGAAAGTGCCATCCAATTTGAATATATGCTTATCATTCAGTTTTTTTCTTAGAGAAAGAGCGCAAACAGCAATAATGTTTTTTACTGTTTCATCGCTCTCGCGATAGTCGATAATTTGAAGGTCTATTATTGCTCCTACAGAACATTGCTTTGAGAAACTTCATAGATTCATTTGAAACTATACATATGTATCTTCCACGAATACAGTATTTATAGTATTTATTATATTTTTGCACCTTTTCCAGTTGTATTTCAGAATACATCACATTGGGATACTATTCAAACTGCGGCTTCAGGAAGTGTCAATTTTATGTTTCAGAATAATGAGTTGCATCAATTACCTATATCTATTCCAGGAACCGTCAGTATTGAATTCCAGGAAGGTCAAATATATTTTAGAATAAAATTGTCAAGTTATATTCATATATATTATACAGATGCTCAGTCATGTCATGTCATAGGAAGGGATCTTGCGAGACATAAATATAGGGCATCTCTTATCTTTGAAGCTCTGAACATTTTATGCAATCTCTCATAAAACATACCCACTTTCCATCTATCAATTTTGAAAACGAATCAAATTTGAAAAAACAAATGATTCTTCATGAAATTCAAATATTTTCTAGAATACAAATGATGAATTAGTCTGGAATTCAATTTATTACTCTGCAATACTATGTCAATTGACTATTTCAAAAATACGTGCGATTCCTGGGTCGACTCATTATTTTAAAACACAATCGATACTTTCTGGAATTCAAGTAACTTCCTGAAGTACAATGAATGAAGTTTTCCGAAATCGACTTAATCCTTATCTGAAATTGTAGCTTTCTGAAATAGTACTTGAAGAGATGTAGTATCTATAAGCCTTTTATACAGTGTGATACTGTTTCAGTCGCTTTCATGGAGTGGTCCATTCGAGAATATGTTTTTATGTGTATGCCTATTTATCTTTCACCCGCTCGATTCTCCGTGTGCAGCTGGCCTTCCGTTTGGTGTTCAATATCTATTCCCACGACTGAATTCCCGAGCGAAATCGAATTCTCGCGTGAGTTAATGCATTTCAGGACCAAATACTGATTGAGTTTCCTTACCTCATCTCTGAATACGAAGAGCTCATTCCTCAATGTTGCAATAGCATCCACGTGGCCATCACAGATATCAGGTATGCTTGGAGCGTTACTTTTCGGTATGTGATGCTTATCGTCATGCTTTTTGTGTTCGTCCACAGATTCTGAGTCGCCCTGGTATTGGATGGTTGTGTTGGTACCGGAAGTTGTATACCTGGTGGTTGTAGTGGTAGGAGTTGTTCTGGTAGTAGTAGTAGTAGTAGTAGTAGTAGTAGTAGGTCGAGTTGTAGGTCTTGTCCAATGCGGGGAATACCATGGAGTTGTCCTGAAGAATCTCGAAATTGTTCAGTCGCGTTTCATCACCAGTTACAATTTGAATGATTGTCATAAATTCTCAGGAGAAAAACTATACACAATATTGCATTGCGAAAATGTTCTGCTTTTGTTACTGAAGTGACTCATAAAAAAATATTTGAACAAACAACTCACCTAGTTGTTCGCCTACTGGTCACATATTCAGTTGAGGTCGAATGAATGGGTCTTCTGGTTGAGTGGTCAGGATATTGTCCGTTGTTGACGTTATCATCTTTCAATACTCTAGTAACTGAAAGTAATTTTAAGAATTCAAGAAAAAAATCTTTTACTTCAAACAATTTCATAAAGAATTTGTCTCCTGACTATCCTCATATTATGAGAACATTGAACATACATTTTCATTACATCAAGTTTTTTCAATACAGTCACGAAGAGTTTAGGAGCAATTTCATTCATGGTATACCTATGATTCAGGATAAAAAATATCTACAGGGTGTCCGCTTATCAATGGTACACAGCAAAACCGCAGATTCCTTGAATAAAAATATTGAGATTTAGCCAAACTCACCTCACTCCAAAAGTTGATAAAAAAAACATCATCTTCAACATTTAGTCTAATACATCGTGGCACAAACAAGATTTATTGTGTCGTAAGTGGTACCCTCTTCAAGTACTATCCAAACTTTTTTTATGTTCTGGTACCCACGAAAAGGGATGTCTGTAATGTTCAATTTCTGGAGGTTATATGCCTCGGGGAACACCTCCCTTGGCAATGTGTTCCAGAGCTGTTCGTTGGATGAACGAGTCTTTGGAAAGAGATGTTCTGCAGGTCTCCAAAGTGACCACGAAGGGGCGCGAAGCCTCAACTCGAAGGGTTAATCTCGCGGGGACTGCCAAGGGAGGAACAATTGTTGATATTTCAGAAGAGCATCGTCCATGAAAATATCTATAGAATAGAGCCAGATCGCCAACTTTTCTACGGTGTTCCAGAGAAGTGAGTGAGTTGGTGAGCGATGCATCACCCACGAGAAGAATTGTCCTTTTTTCGACAGAATTCAACAGTTTCAGGGTATGTTTGGGTGCTGCACTCCAAATATGGGAACAGTATTCCAGGACAGGTCGGATCTGTGCCTTATAGATCATAAGGTGCTGACTGGAAGTGAAATAGCTCCTGGCCCGAAACAGAAAACCAAGTTTTTGGGATGCACTTTTAGCAATTGATCTCATGTGATTTTCCCAAGGAACATTATTGCTGATAGTGATACCAAGCGCATCGAAATGAATGTCTTCAAAGGTATGGTTTCTCCTGACAAATTTATGTTGGGCACAGTGCGATCGGCTTTTCTATAGAGAAAAAGAAAAGAATACATTTGAATTGCTCGCCTCAGAAATCTTCCTACTGTCAAATTTCGTGCCGTTTTGTCACCCTGTTGATGAATTATTGAGAAAAAAATGAAATGCGAATCGAAACATTCACACCCTGTGATTTTGATATCATCAACTTTTGGACTGAATTATATTTGGCAAAATAACAGTGATTTGCTTCAGTTTTGCTATGTACCTTCAATTAGCAGACACCCATATAAGAGTTAACACTTACTGTACAGTTGATACATTCCCAATATGTCGTCATACCCCAATTGGGGCCTACCTCCGCCCTCGGAACCCTGGTAATAAGGGAACATGATGGATGCCTGTTCCGTGGAATGGGCTAGCCCCAAGGAATGGCCGAGTTCGTGCAAGGCCACCGTGTAAAAGTCCGTTCCCTGATCGGAGGACATCGCCTCCTTGTCGATCCACTTTTCGTCCTCGTCGAAGTGGATGTCTCCTCCTAAGCCGTCTTGCTCGTAGGGGAAGAAAGCGTGAGCTAGGATGAATCCAGGACCGTCGAACGGATAACTAGAATCAGTATAGCCAATAGTAACACTTTTACAGTGGCGGATTTACAAATTTGCCGCCTCTATGCTTATCCTATACCTCAAAGCCTATACTGACCTCTGAAATTTGACACCCCAGTTTGCAATCTTATTAATTACGTTTAGCTACTACCAATATGTAATGTGAAACCGCACTAGTGCGATAAAGTAAAAAAATCAAAGGACCCCGCACTAAGCTACAAAGAAAATGGCTCTAGATGAAAATCGCTGAATTTTTGGTATGTTGCAGACTTTGATATACTGAACAGATATTCCATTGAACTAACCTCAAAAAATGGACAATTTTCTCGATATTGTCCTCCAAATGAAATTTTTTCAAGAAAAAAAATCTCTGAAAACGGCTGAATTTCTGGTATGTTGTAGATAGAAATGAACTGATACATACATACCAAAAATTCAGGACACTTCAATTACAAGCAGAATGGGTACATAGAAACATTGAAAAATGTGTGGAATGGACAAAGAGACACAAAATACATGAAAAAGTTATATGAGGATGTACAGGAAAATGTGTTTGAAAATCGAAAAATGAACTTAAATCTACTCAATATCAAACAAAATCTCATGGAAAATGTAATGGAATTTTATTTTAGTCATTCATTTGTCATATGGTAGGTTTTTAATTTTTGTTCACTCGAAATCCGAAATACATTTTTCGAATTCAGTATTGCAGTTTTAAAGTTTACAACAAATAGGTGTATGTTGTAAGATCACAGTGGTTCATACCTCCTTCTATTGAAGATATAAACAAATTTAATACAAAAGTTAAATGGTTTGAATTTGAAATTTTTAGAAATATTTTGATAATGCGTTGTTAATTGTGAGTTCCGACCCCTTTGAACCTTTTTTCTGGCCTGTCGGGCGTCGGCCTGTTTGCTGTTTGAGTCTAATTTGAAGTTTCTTTAAAGATTATATCCTTATGGTAAAAGGAGACATTTATTTCGCTTACTTTATACGCACAAATTGACAATTTTAAAGAAATACGAAATACCTATTATATGCATATAAACTGTTGGATATTTGAATTGAATAATTCAAATTTCTAGACGTATTTTGATCCAAGACCAAGACTATCAAGACCAAGACCAAGACTGAGCCAGTCTCGTCTTGGTCTTGAAACATCAAGACCAATACCAAGACTTCATTTATTTTTCGAGACTAATCAGTCTTGGTCTGTCTCGGTAGAGAAAGTACACCTTTTCTGCTTGTTCTGATGCAGTTTTATTCCAGAACTAATAGAAAAACTGATAATCTTCATGTTAGAGTGGGTGATGCAATAATTAAACCATCAGACAACACCAAATTTCTGGGTACTTTCATCGATGGTAACATGACATGGGAGTTGGGTATAAATCATGTCAGTAAGAAAGTGAACAGTGGGTACTATGCTATTAGACAATTGAGGTCCACTTTCGAGAAGGCTCAACTTCTAAATGATTACTTTGCTTCTGCTTTGCTGTTGTATATTCCCATATTTCTTATAATATTGCCATTTGGTGGTGTTCGTCAAAACTCAGCAAAATATTCGTCTTGCAGAAAAGAGTCATACGGCTAATATATGGAATAGACGACAGAGAATCTTGTAGGCAACACTTTATTGAGAATAAAATCTCGTTTGTACCTTGCATTTAAATTTACAAATGTATTTTATTATTCAGGAAACAAATGCAGAATTATGATTGAATCTGTGACTTTCATATACGTATCCTACCAGGCACGGTGAATTGATAAGACTTCAGAAACATTCAACTCGTCTGTATGAAAATTGTCCCTCTTATAAGGGAGCAAAATTCTATAATCACTTATCTGACGAAATAAAAAATGTACACAGAAGAGAAAATCATTTCAAAATTGAACTCAAAGAATATCTGATTAACGGTTGTTTTTATAGTATCGACGAATATTTCAATCGATGAAATGCATTTCATATTATCTTGATATACTTTGTGGTACTAGGAAAGGTTACAGACTGAATATTCTGTGTACTATGTGGTTCTGTTATATTTTCATGTATCTGTATATAAATTGTGTGTGAACTTCTTGTATGTCATTTTTTTATGTTCGTGAAGGATTCAATAAATTTTATTATTATTATTATTATTATCATTATTGAGTCCCATAGAAAAGCCACATTCAATGCCGTTTGGAGAAAAAAGATTATACTTACACATCACCATGGTATCCTCTACCAAACGCCACTATGATATCTGCATCTGGAGTCAATGATCTGCGGAAGTTGAGCCTACCATAGCCTCCCCAAGTATCGAGTGCCCTCTGGATATTCCTCGCTACAGTTTCTTCACCCAATTTAGGTGACCAGTTCGATATACTATGAACATACAGGGTGTTTCAAAATTGATCATCTGATGTACAGTGTGTCCAGTTTTCGATGCTTTTGCATGATATCTCAGTTATCTTTCGAGATAGAACCTTGCGGTTTTCGCGGTCCTGTACCACTTTTCTGTGAAACTCAAGATGGCCTAGTCAGATTTTGCATAACTGTTTGCGTTTATGAGATACAGGGCGATTTTGAAAATTTATACTTTTTGGACCCCCTCTATATCTACGAAGTTTCTCAGCGAAAATGTCAAATTGGAATTTTATCCCATACAGAATTTTGCGCAGAATTCAGTGGCGCACTCAAATTTTTTTTTCTGGGTATGGTTTCGGAGATACGACTCAAACTTATGATTTTTTAAATGGAACACCCTGTATTTTATAAGTTCATTAAATTCCTTATTTTTTCCCCATCGAAATGAAATATAATGAATAGGTATAAAATTTTCAAAAATGCTCCAAAATCACTAAAACATTGAATTTTAATTATGGGCTATGGATTTTTCATTTAAAAAAAGTTCCAATTGAAGAGATATTTCATTTGATTATTTCCATGAAAAGGACAAAAACAATCCCAACACTAGTTAATTAATATAACACAAAAATTAGGTACCTGATAGCAACAAATGGATGTTAATAAAAAGTTCATATTCTAGAATAAGCACCTGATTTAATATTCACTAAGACAATTGAATACATAGTAACTTATTCATTGAATTGTTCAAATTGATGTTCACTTTCCCTCACACGCTTTCTCAATACGTCTCAATGCAATCAAAATCATTAAAGGATGTCTTTGTAATTCCTGGAAAACTGCCTCTGTTGTTGCACGAAGTTCTTCAAGATATTTGTGACTCTTACTGTATCAAGACGTATTGAGAAACTGTGTCAATTGGGTGTTATGGGAAATGGACATCAATTTGAACAATTCAGTGAATAAATTATCGAATAATTCCGAAATTCAATTGTATTTGTAAATATTTGATCTGGTGCTTATTTTACAATATGAACTTTTTATTACTATTTATTTGTTGCTATCAGGTACATAATTTTTGTGTTTTCTTAGTTAATTAGTGTTGGTTTTGTTTTTGTCCTCTTTATGGCAAAATCAAAATGAATATTCCTTCAATTCGAACTTTTTCATAAGAAAAAACTATTGGCCCACTATTAAAATTTAATGTTTCAGTGATTTCAGAGCATTTTTGAAAATTTCATATACATACATAATAAATCATTTTGAAGAGAAAAAAATGAGGAGTTTTATGAGCTTATAAAATACAGGGTGTTCCATTTAAAAAATCATAAGTTTGAGTCGTATCTCCAAAACCATACCCCGAAAAAAAAATTTGAGTGCGCCACTGGATTATGCGTAAAATTCTCTATGCGATAAGATTTTGATTTGACATTTTTGTTGAGAAACTTCGTGGATATAGAGGGGGTCCAAAAAGTATAAATTATCCAAATCGCCCTGTATCTCATAAACGGAAACAGTCTTGCGAAATCTGATTAGGCCAGCTTGAGTTTCACAAAAAAGTGGCACAGGACCACGAAAACCGCAAGGTTCTATCTCCAAAGATAACTGAGATATCAGGCAAAAGCATCGAAAACTGGACACACTGTACACAGGGTGTTTCAAAAAAACCTAACCCCCTTGATAGGGTAGGTAGAACACTGCAAAATAAGTTGGGTTTACTCAGTAAAACAATTTCGTAATGGCATCCGTTATCAAGATACAAGGTGTTGAAAAAATGATTTTTTTACACATTTTTCAAGATTATGCCGAAACTACTGGCACCATTGTGTTGAAATTTCGTATGGATGTTTCTTGGAATCTGACACATCGCATGCATTTGTTTTTATACCTGAATCTCATAGAGGGCGCTAGTTACACGGTTCTTACCGAGTAGTTTTGAACATAACTTTCTTGAGGTTAGATTTTTCAATCCAAATTTGATGTGAACTTGAACATCATTCAATTTCCCACCAAAAAGGTTCTCTTGGTAAAACTCGATACTGTGTACCGTTTTCATAATATTTCAATTTGAAAATGATGAGGTGATAACTGTTGCTGGTATGAAGCTATGTATTAGAGTAAGTATTATGAAAAATAATCACCTATTTATCATTTTTTCAACACCTTGTATCATGTAAACGGATGCCGTTACGACATTTTTCCACTGAGCAAACCCAACTTATTTTGCAGTGTTATATCTACCCTAGCAAGGGGGTCAGGTTTTTTTGAAACACCCTGTATATACAGGGTGAGTCATAACTATTGGGACATAGGCTAAGGGCGGGTCGTTTGGACAAAAATATGGCGATACGACAAAATATGCTTCAATGAAATATTGCTGTGGAAACAGATACAGGGCGTTCCAATCGACAAAGTATTTACGATAAACTCGTACCAAAATTGATTCACTGACATGACATGTCATTTACCAGCAAAAATTATCGGAGTCCAAAGCACACTCTTCCTAAATGAAATAATATTTGAAATTCAATTCCGCAATTCCGAGACTTTGAACTGTTCAATCGCGTTCTTCTCGGAAACGGATGAAACTATCTTGTAGAAAAGATGTTCATGCCAAATTTTTGTTACAGAATTACTGAAAAATGTGGTAAAATAACGTTACTAGCCGATTTCATCATCAGGAACCATTCACGTGGTATTAAACTGTGGAATAAACCATAAAATGATATATCCTTCCCAAAGTTCTGCCTCTGTGCCGATTTTGATAACAATCGATGAATATAAATTGAAATTATTAGCAATGAACGGAAAACAGGAAAGTCCTGTATCTTTTTTCACAGCAATATTATATTGAGGCAAATTTATTGGTGCTATCGCCATATTTTGCTCCAAACAATCTGTCCTTAGCCTATGTCCCAATAGTAATGACTCACCCTGTATATTTCCAACTTTTTACATTGGGCCAATTCTCAATATCACATAATAAATTATGATTATATTATCATACTAGGTGTTCTATTGATGTAGTTTAGTTTAGTAATACTGTAACGCTCTTTTTCTGAAGTGACTGGTGCTTTTTGGAATAAGATCTTTTCAGAAGGCATGCATTTCGAATTCTAGAGACACAACTTTTGAAGGTGGTATGCCTCACCAGCTCTTACATACTGAGTTTGGTAAGGAAGCAACACTGAAGATAGGGGCACAGAATACACCAACAATAATCCCACAAATATTTTTCATATACCTATAAACACTTGAACTGAAATAAATAGAAGCCCAGACCGAAAGTATTAAAAGTTTTCTTGACGATTATATTAATGTTATTTGTACTAATCACTGAGAATGACTTCAGGCCAGAAACTATCATGATTCTGGAATCGTAAAGTCATCACTGTAATTCAAATTCGAGGGTCGCTAATATGATCTCGTAAACTATAAGAGATACGAAAATGGTTGTTGCGCAGAAAATTTCCAAATTCCGAATATTTCTGGAGATATACGGGATAACAGACATTTTGGTAAATCATTGTTATTTTTTCCTGGTGTTATTTTTTGGACAATATCAAAATTGAGAGCACATTCACATTGCCACTTTTTCCCTGATATACGATATCATTTTCAGATTCACCATACTCTTATCATGAATGAAAATCCAATTTGTCGCCCATAAGAAAAAGTAAAGTTGATGATGATGGCATAAAGACGAAACGCCGGATAGTGAATCTGAAAATGTCATCGTATAGCAGGGAAAAAGTGGCAATATAAATGTGCTATCAATTATGATATTCTTCAACAAATAACGCCAGAAATAAATAAAAATGGTTCACCAAGATTTTTGTTTTTTTCGTATATCTCCGGAAATACTCGGAATTCAAACATCATCTCTTCGGCATATTTTATCTCCTATAGTTTTACTACTTATTTTAGTACTTATTGAACTTTGTGAAATATATAATAAGTATCCTCTGGAGTCCACTATGAAATGGAATTCAAAAATAAAGGGACAAGTTTGTTGTTATATCATGACCATTAGAAAAACTAAGAAAAACTCTCAGATTTACTTAGCATAAGGCGATAAAGTGAATGAGGTATAGGTACTTACAAATAACTTATGTCTCTTTTATTCCATCCTTCCGAACCTAAAGTGAATCTTTTATGTCGAGTAACAGTATTCATAATGTCTTTGACACCACATCGTCTGGAAGACATCAACTGAAAAAAGTTTTGAGATGAAAACACCATTTCATTATACAGAACTTATTGGAGATCACATGTGATTCTGGAGGACGAAATCGATTTTTTGTTCGAGACAGACTCGTTATAACAGAATATAAAGTGAGTAATTCGTATTTTGTCACCTTCAGTGTTGCATTATCAATTACTCCAGTTTGTTCAATGGCTCCAAACTTTTGAATGTTCTTGATGATATTTGATATTCCAGATTCGGAATAAAGAGCTTCTGATTCTCCGTCATCATCCTGGACATACCCATACCTTTTCATGAAGTCGAGCTGGAAATATTATTGTATTATAACAGACACTCAAATAAATTGATGACCTACATACAGGGTGATCCACGGTGGATGGCCTATTAGAAGTATCTGGAGAGCGAAAAGACAGAACATTCTGAAAATTGAGATACTTCGATAATTTAACATTATCTATCCGTCTAAAATATTTTCATCGATACTGTGTTGCCACTTCTATCAGAAACAACTAGCAACTTTGTTATTTCAAACGGAACACCCTGTATTTTATTGCATTTTTAGATTCTTCCTGAAGAGCTGATATCATCAATGTATCACGCTTGGGATCTAGCAGGAATGATTACAGAGCTATAGGGTGTTCAAAATCGAGATTTTTCAATTTTAGGATTTTTTTGTGTCGAAACTATTCATTATCGATCAAAACTGCTGACATGTCCCTATCTTAACTTTTGATTCACTATCTACTGGAATTCAATTGGCAAATATACAGGGTGCTTCAAGATTCAGAATTCTGATCACCTTGTATCTGTTCCAATTGAATGTCAGTAGATAGTGACTCGAAAGTTAAGATAGGGTCATATAAGCCGTTTCGATCGATAATGAATAGTTTCGAGACAAAAAAATCATAAAATTGAAAAATCTCGATTTTGAACACCCTATATCTCTGTAATCATTCCTGCTAGACCCCGAGTGTGAATCAGCTCTTCAGGAAGAATCTAAAAATGCAATAAAATACAGGGTGCTCCTCTTAAAATAACGAAGTTGCTAGTTGTTTCTGATAGAAGTGGCAACACTGTATCGATGAAAATATTTTAGACAGATAGAGAATGTTCAATTTTCGAAGCATCCCAGTTTTCAGAATGTTCTGTCTTTTCGTTCTCCAGATACTTCTAATAGGCCATCCACCGTGGATCACCCTGTATATTATGTATTTGTACGTTACAATTCCAGGAAGTATATCGGTTCAGATGTTTACAGACAGTAGATAATCGATGAATGATAATCAGAATTAGATAATTTTGACATTTCGTGATAGAGTAAAGAAAGCAGTAAAAAAAATTAACCACAGCATTCACGGACATCAAAGAGTTAATAAAACAAAACAAATTCAACATACGCGAACAAGAAAAAAACGAAAAATACTGTCGTGTTGGTTAATCAAGGAGGTGGTACATTTATTTTACTTCCCGGTCACTTCCTGTTTCACCGGAAATGGTTCCGGTTCTAAATTTTTAAATGGAACACCCTGTATATTGTAACATTTTTGGATTTCTGACACAATTCTAGATCAAATGTGACATTTACGAAAGTTTTTATGCCTACTCAATTCTTTTCGGAGTCACTTTTGAAATAACATCTAGGTGGCCATGATTGGAAGTAAACTGATCTAAGGACCTCAGGTGATATCCATTATCATAAAATTACAATCGCGAAGTTTTAGTGACAAGTATGATAGATATGAATAAAACGAGTTGGCAAAATGACATTTTCGTGTCTAACTATTATTTTTCAAATGCGACCATTTTTTGACAAGCACTTTCTGAAAAAAGGATATTTTGACGAATCTAACGATACTAATTTATTTGCGATTGGATTACAAATAAAAACATGAATTGAATATTACTGACCAGAAACTTCATAAAAATTCATTCACTTTTGACAAGTGTGCCGAGGATAGGCATGATGCATAATATTTTGCAGTTATTTCGATCAAGTCTTCTTGGGAGAACAAAACTCTCACTTAGGTCATGACAGTGACATATTAAGCTTCAAGAGCAAATAAATTAGTATCGTTATAGATTCGTCAGAATATCCTATTTTCGGGAAAATCAAGTAAAATGAGAAAAAAAATCGAAGTTTTGATCGCAATATCGAAAGTTTTGATGTAGAATACAGGGTGTACCACGGATGCTAGGACCCGTCGATTTCTTTTCCGAGGGGGACGACTTGTCTGAATTCTCTATCCCTGTAACTTCAACTCTCTACAAGGGGGAAGCACGACCCCCGGATTTTGAATAAGGGTGAGGGAGGTTGCGATACCTCATTTTGAAGATTTCAGCGAGTACTATCCGACTCTCTAATTTCGCTTCAAAATTTTCATCGATAACGAAGTGATACATAAAATAGTGGAAGAGGCAATGTCGAATTTACCTCGAATACATCATTGTTATTAGAGTAGGATTCGAAAAGTAGGGGAAGTCCGCCAACAGTGACCACCCTTTTTTATTGTATATTAGGAAGTCTTGTAAATCAGAACTCTTTGCATTGTTGGAATTGGATCAATAGAAGTAAATATTGATTAATCAATGTTTGTATTTTACTAATTTTTGTTTATGTTCTAAAATTACTAAAATGCAAATTTCGTCAAAACCATGAGAGCAATCGAGTCTTATCAAGAGTACCTTTTTTAGAGTAAATGAGTTGCGCAATCTAAATTTCATACTCAAACTCCTTTTCTTCCATTAGCGTAGGATTTTTAAAGGTGCAATTATTTAAAAAATCAAGTACGATTTGAAAATTGTAACTTCAAGGCCCTCTGGAGCCCAAACGATGCAACTTTGTACTAAGGTAATTTCACTTAAATCGACTTATTTTGGTCTAAGGAATATGTGGTATGTTTTTGTGAAGACCTTTTACAGGCACCCTGTATATAGGAGAATGAAACTTATTAATTATTTCGAAACATTAGAAATCAACTGACTGAGATTTGATTGAGATTGATTATATAATATTTTGCAGAATAATGTTCATTTTATGGAAATAAAGCGAAGTACCTATCAAACAACGTTTGACGGTACAGTTCTGATTTCTTAAAACTCAAAAGCTTCCTGGTGACCTGTGAGATATTGGTCGATTATATTTCCTACATAAATCAGAAGTAGTCAAGAAAAACAGAGCAGAGAAGCGTAGAATAATAACTTTCAACAAGTTCATGAAACAATATAAGTGCAAAAGCATTGTAGGTGCAGTCGAGGCCATTCGAATTTACAAGAATAATTCATATTTCACAAGTTGTGATAGTCATTCAAAAATGCACAAGATGAATGCAAAAGTGGATACTGTCACATGTCACAGGTTCAGATCAAGGATAGATCAATGGATATTATATACAAATGATGGATCGAGCAAGAGAGATTTCTAAAGATTTTAGAGAAGCAATCAAAATCTCAGGTTCGAACACACTTTCAAAATTTAGTCAAAACATTGAAAATTTTTATGGTGAAGGATGGTGAAGGTCTAGGAAAGAAGGTGAAAAACATTGCAGGTTTGTTTCTTGAAAATGACCGTATAAGATTTTAAACTTGAAACATCTAAGATACACTTGATTGGTACTGCAAAGAAATGGTATATTTATTGAAGAAGCGAATTTTGACGACCTTGAAAATAGACTTACGAATACTTTCAGCTTGAAAGGTAGCTAAGATGAGCTTTTGGAGGAAGGAAGAAAGAGATTGTACATCAGGGTGACTAAGGATCTGTTTCCTCTCATTTTCATGATGAAGTTACCAAGCTCTTGGACTTAATTCTGACATTACCAAAGGACAAATTTTGATTGGTCTACCTAATGAACATTATCATACCATGCTATCAATATTAATTCGATGATTTTTTGCATGAAATCATAAGATTCGAAAGGATTCATGGTAGTCTAATTTAATGTACAAGTATTCCACACAAAATATCATTTGGAAAATTTTTCTACATTTACGATGGATTTCCACCAAGGGATTGAAAAAAAGTTATAGTGTGCATATTCACATGCGAAGTATGGTAAAAATACTGCTCACCGCTTCATGAGAAGGAATTTTGAATTTTGTAGCCGCTGGCGCACAAACGACCACCCCAAACATGACACAAACGACAATCACACATGTTTTGTGAAACATGTCGACTAACATACTACAATCAAAATACTGAACTAAAAATAACGGTAATATTCCGATTCAACCGGCGATAGAAAGCATTGTCTGGTATTTTTCATGATTCCTGGTAACCTCTTAACCACAACGTTGAATCAGAATGAAAATTTGCATAATAATTGGGTAACAAAATGCCACAAGCTATATCCCATGTCAGGACAGTGTGTAGGAACTAAATTTATCGTTTAAAAACATGAATGAATCAACGACAACATATTGTTCGTAACAATGAACAGGTTGTTTGTTCATTTTGTCCGAAAGTTAGGAAATCATCAGAAGACGGGGAATGTATTTGTCTGTTTCCTCTGCTTAGTCTACGCATTTATTGACGTCAGGTTTGATTCTTGAAATAGGATGAAATTTGGTTTTCTTGAACATATATTATCTTGATAATGTTGGAATGGTTGGAATGCGTAACTCGAGATATGTAGAGTATAGGTAACTCATTAATACAGTAAAATCAGCTGTCAATAATAGAGTATAGGTATCTATATCAGTTTTTCGTGCCATTGTGAATTTTCATAAGATACCTATTCAATTTTTATGTTGAACAAATACAAATATGAATGTGAATTTTATTTTTTTATGTTCTGGTTCCCACGAAAAAAGATATCCTGTAATGTTCAGAGAACATCGTGAGAACCTAGGGAAATAAAGTAGGAATTGTTGTTCTTCGTGAATTTCTGGAGGTTATATGCCCAGGGGAACACCTTCCATGGCAATGTGTTACACAGCCTCGCTGTTCGTTGGATGAACGAGTCCTTGGAAAGAGATATTTTGCAGGTCTCCAAAGTGACCACGAAGGAGTGCAAAGCCTCAACTCGACGGGTTAATCTCGAGGAAGGAACAATTGTTGATATTCCAGAAGAGCATCGTCCATGAAAAATATCTATAAAATAGAGCCAGATCGGTGTTCCAGAGAAATGAGTGAGTTTGTGAGCGAGGCATCACCCACGAGGGTATGTTTGGGTGCTGCACTTCAAATATGGGAACAGTATTCCAGGACAGGTCGGATCTGTGCCTTATAGATCATAAGCAGCTGACTGGAAGTGAAATAGCTCCTGGCCTGAAACAGAAAACCAAGTTTTTGGGATGAACTTTTAGCAATTGATCTCCACGTGATTTTCCCAATAAAGGTTATTGCTGATAGTAATACCAGGCATGGAAATGAATGTCTTCAAAGGTATGGTTACTCCTGACAAGCTTATGTTGGGCACAGTGAGATCGGCTTGTCTAGAGGAAAGGCATGCAAATATGCCCGAGATATGATGTTTTTGAAAAAAAATTGAACATTTCTTTGAAAATTTTACGCTCTCACCATACCACATCACTTGAATATTATTGAACGTAATAATGATGATTTGCCCGTAAATGTCACTGCGTTTACATTTTCACTATTAGGAACCGTATTGAGACAAATTCAATCTTGTTAAAAAAACTTTCAGAAAAAGGAGATAAAGGTCTGTAGGGAAAGAAATTATCGACTATCAGTATGGACATAAGCATAGTTTTACTCATCATTTTATTTCTGTGTATTGTATGTACATTTTCATATTTTCAATGGAGTTTCTCCGATGGTTATTCAATATCCGATTAGCATAATTATCTTAATACAATATCTCTCAGATTTGCATCATGGTCCTAATACCCATGGTGTCTTAGATTTCGTTTCAGAGAATTATAGAATACCTCGATTCGAATCGAAACTTGATGGAAATTATATCGGGAATGTTGACAATTCCCTTTGAAATGACTTATTCAGATAAGGTCAACTCATCAACCTATTTGGTCAGCTCTTCAAAATTCTTCTCATAAGCCAATACTGTTCAATTCTGTTGAATCATATCGGTCATTCTGGCAACTTCAAATAGTTGTATGGATATCAACAAGTTTATTTATTTTCTCTAACATACTCACTTGCACTCAAATCTACGCATTCGCATCATGGGCATTCAAACCAATCGTTATATCCGAGTCAGTCGCTCATTCACACCCCCCCCCCGCGACACAACGATTCAAATCTACCATTATTTGAGTCTTCGCTCATTCACAACGCGACACAAGTTTGTGCCCCACTTGGAAACTCTGACCACACCCTCATCTCCACAACCTGCTCTTTCCATGTACCATCCAGCACCACAATTCGTACCCGTTTCTTTCTGCTCAGTAGGTCCAACACGATGTGCTGAGAGAATTTCTGAAATCATCATGTTGGGGATGCGAACCTACATACCGAACACTGCAAGGAGAACATCTTCCGATATGGCCTGGTTCAGTAGAAACTGCTCTAGAGCTGTCACTTCGATGGCAGAAAAATCCAGGCCCTGAGACTAGAGCAGAATATGTCGAGGTTAGAGGCATATGCAATTCGATCATCAAAGGATGCTCATAATGCCAAAATAGGATCAAAACTTGTTGAATGTCCTAACGGATCCCGTTCATTTTGGTCCTTCGCCAAAGCTGTAGGAAGAAACTTCACTTCCAGCTCGTTTCCTCCTTTAACCAAGGAAGATGGAAAACTAGCCACAACTGCCCAGGAGAAAGCCAACATTTTTGCGCATTCATTTGCTGGAAATTCCACTCTGTATTCATCGGGAATACAACCTCCAAACATAACACCAATTGACAGTCATATGCCCGAGATCACCTCTCGCCAACGTACTATGAAGCAGATTCTATTAGGTCTCAACAACAACAAAGCTTGTTGTTTTCAAGAAATGTGCTCCCGAACTAACACCTGTTCTCTACAAGTTGTTCAACTACTTTTACAAATTGGGGATATTCCCGTCCAACTGGGAAATTGCAAGAGTACAACCAGTTCCTAAAAAAGGCAAAAAGTCCCTACCTAGCAACTACAGACCGATCGCATTGCTATCTAATATTTTAACGATCATGGAGAAAGCTATCAACATCGAGCTCATGAAACGAACCTGGAACATTCGGGTATTATCAACGATAGGCAATATGGCTTCCGTCATCAGAGATCAACTGGTGACCTGCTCGTTTACGTCTCACATATATGGCAGCAATCTATTGAAAAATATGGTGAACCTTACACTTGATATCTCCAAGGCATTCCAGAAATTCAAGAAGAACACCAATTCCTACCTTATTCCCCTTGGTTCTCACGATGTTCTCTGAACATTACAGGATATCCCTTTTCGTGGGAACCAGAACATAAAAAAAAACTAGCATTCAGATCTACCGTTATTTGTGTATATCACTCATTTACAGCGCGTTCGCGACACAAACATTCAAATCCACCGTTATTTGAGTTCGTCGCTCATTCTCAGTGCTCAATATCACCGGTTATTCCTTTATCGAATAAATGACACCGTCTGTCGTTCTTTGCTCATTCTCTCGACTAAACGTACAACCATCTGATCTCTGAAACTCGATAGAAAACCAGCATTCGTTGTTATAATATACACTATACATGTTCGGCCCTGTCAAAAATCTAACACCCTCATAAAATATCATAAACAATAGCTGCAGGGCAAACCTGGAGGTCTATTGAGAAAATTTATAACATATCAGCTTCCGTTTTCGATTTTAACGAGAGCACATTCGTTACCAAAATGTCCAAAGAAGAAATTTTATAGGTATTTTGTCCTATATATTATTATTCTTCTCCGAACGTTTCTCAGACAAGCTATCACTGACTATGGAATAAACTTTTTTTTAGTTTTCAAACATGATGACCTATTAATTTATTAATCAACTGTGAATTTCCAAGGTGATTGATAAGTGCAGAAACACAATAACATGCGAAACTACAAGTTATTCTCATTAGAAGTTGATGTCTCTCTGTTGTGCAACAATTAAGCTCAATATCTAATTATTATTATCCATAGAATGGCAACCATTTTCAATACCTATACCATAGTATCATTTTTCTGAATCAATTCATGTAGCGGACATGCATTATCTAATATAGAATTAGGTACTTATAGTCTTTAATTCAGTTGAAGAATGGTTTTATTCATCATTATCTGTATTGTGATAGCAATATTTTCATTCAATAAATTGACATGCAAGTGGTGTTCGAGCAAAGTGTGCTTAGTTGGTAAAACGGCAATTATAACAGGGGGTAATTCGGGTGAGTAAATCATTTCTCAAATGAGTAGGAAAGAGTAGGCCTAAATTTTACGCGAAAAAGAATAAGAAAAATGGAATAACTTCAAATTTCTCGGGTGAATATTGCTCTTGTCCACACCAGAATATGAGGAAATTGCAATTGACCATACCTACCACTCCTACCCACAGTGTCGAAAAATATTGTTTCGAGGGAAGTAATTTTTTTCGTTATAGTTATCAATTTTAACACGCTATATCTGAGACATATCTGTGATATTCGAGTAAATGCACCTATCAATATTGATTTCGTTTTGATGATAACTATGATTGGAGCTATGTATATTTCGATCTACCATGTACAGTTGTATTCAGAAAAAAAGCGTACAAGTAGGTATATTACAGAGAGAAATTAACGTCATTCTATTTGCGTAAAACGCGCTATCGGGAATTATTGTTTTACACAACTAAACTGGCTGATCAATCGAACCGCATATATTTTCGCAAAAAATCCACTTATTCGGATGCGGTTTTCTTTATTCTGGAGATTGATCCATTGGGTATATGACAGTAAGAACGCTGATGGAAATACATGGTAACCTTTGGCTATAAGTATAGAGTGACAATATTGAAAAATTCTCCATACTCCATAATTTGATGAAAAATTTTCGAGATTTTTTTCAAGTATATTTTCATAATTCTCGAGCATATTCCTCGAAATGGTTTCGTAATTTTCCTCTTATCTTCCAAGATTTTCGAAAAAGAGTTTTTTTTTTCGAAAAATTTGATAATTTGTACTACTGACCAGAAATATTCTTATTTGCAGCTCAAATACCACAGATTTTCTCTTGGATGAGCTATTGTGACTTTAATTGTATGAAATCTCATATTATTTATATACAGAGTGTTTGGTAACAATATTTGATAGATATTATTACAGGAAGACCGAGCACAACACATTGATTAACTTGTATAGTGTTCGAGATTGAATGACAGCAACTATCCTTGAAGTTGTAGAAAAAAAAACGGGAGAAAGAATATACAGGGTGATTAAATACTTCATTACGGGGTACAATAAGAGATGGGGGATGAAATTATTACCATCAGAATTCCTGATAGCAACAATTAAACAGCAGCTGGGTCTAATCGAGTTTGGAATGAATTTTGAGTCCATAGAAATAAGATGAATCATCCTTTTTGTTATTATGTCAACTGATACAAATCTTGTTCCCCTCAGTGGAATACGTTTAAACTTGTCTTGTTTTGTCTCTTGTCTCATATTATCTGTTGGGTCATATTGAATCAAAAACACACAAAGAAAGAAAGAGTCACACTTGATTCGCTACTGATTTTTTGGAGCTGATTTCGGTGAGTATGTCTTATATGCGAGGGAAGTTCAAGTATTGGGCAACACAGAAAACGAAAAATTGTCTCACTGATTTTCCAACAGTTATGACATATTGTATCGCGAATAACAGGTCCTAGAGGTTCTTAGCATTGAAAATGCATTGTTCAGAACCTGGAAACCTTGTTTTCATACAAGATGACCCCCTCCAGCTACACCACTGATGAAATTTTATCTTGCGATTTTCAACATTATTTAGCATTGATGAAAACGAACCTATGTTTCCATAAACTTTTCGTTTCAAAATAATGCTAACCCCCATATTGACCCTCAATATTGAAACACCCTGTATTCTTATTTGAAGGTATTGGCTACCAAGTCGCCCTTTCCCTTGCTTCAAGAGGCTGCCGTATCATCATTGCTGATAAAGATGACGCTTCTGGTTCCAGAGACAAAATCATCAGTCAGTCAAACAACCAGAATGTCATTGTCAAAAAATTAGATTTGGCTTCCTTGGATTCCGTCAGGAGTTTTGCTAAGAATATAGTGGAAACAGAGCCCCAGATCAATATATTGATAAACAACGCGGGTATCGGAACGATAGCGTTGAATTATACTGCTGATGGGTTGCAGAAAACCATGCAAGTGAATTATTTTGGACATTTCTTGCTTACATATTTACTTGTAGGTGAGTGTTATTGAATTTTTGGTCAGAGGCACTTGAAAAAAAAATTTGAACCATAATTTCATTACAACAACGCTACAATGACTGAATGGTTCGACTGGATTATTTTGATGTGAAATGGTATATTTTGATGAAGTTTGTCATACTATTGAACAACAGTGTATACTCGTTTGAAAGTATTGAGGACAGCGAAATCTGAGTTCGCGTTAAATTGTGCTGATGAATTATAGAATTGAATACTCTACTCCACTTTTTGAGAAATCATGGACTTTTACCAATTATAAATAGGGGCCATTTATTATGAATTCACAGAGAAAACTAAAACTCGACGTAGGTAACATTAGGGTTTGTTTGAGTAACAAGCTGCTATTATAAACTCATTGGCATATTGAATGCAAAATGTAGTGAACTGAAAGAATTGAATGAACCACTCAAACTTTCGACGTTTTTCAA
Organism: Phaedon cochleariae; assembly: GCA_918026855.4. NCBI lineage: Eukaryota > Metazoa > Arthropoda > Insecta > Coleoptera > Chrysomelidae > Phaedon > Phaedon cochleariae. Next base: position 61,642,193 of record OU896708.1, read on the forward strand.
AATGCGATAACTTTTTTGCAATTGAACCGATGTTCAATCAGAATGCAGTTTTCAGAAGATACGTCCTTTCCAATTATGATTCATTGTTCGAAACTTTCCGAAGTTTTTCTGTTATAACATACCAAGAGGTCAAAAAGAGTGTTACATAAGCGAAAAAGAATGTTTTCATCCTTCTGCAAATCAACTTTTTCAAATCTTCGAAAGTTAATTTCAGAAGGATGCATGCAAAATTCCTGGGGAATACGCCGGAAGCTTCGGAACTTTTTCGCTTATGTAACACTCTTTTTGACCACTTGGTATGTGATAACTGGAAAACAGAAAGGACGCATCTGCTGAACTCTGCATTCCGATTGAAAATCGGTTCATTTGTAAAAAAGTTATTGCATTTTAGTTGTCCACTTGATTCTTTGAGCATTTTATTTATGTTAAGTTCAACATATTGCATCAATAAACATATTCAGTGTATGACTTTGGGGTATGTATACACACAGTTCTTCATAGAATATATACCTACCTATTGATCAATTCATTATTCATTGCCCTAAAGACGAAATATACAAACGTTATTTAGGGACATATATACATTTCTCATCTCAACAGGGTACTTTGGACCTAACGTTCATCATAATATTATTGGAATTGTCATGTTATTTACCCACTTTCGATAAATATTTGTTGAACCATTCTCTCGCCTACTAACTAGGAAACTAGCTTTTCCATTTAGATCGACAATGGTTAAACATTATAATATGATAACTGTAGGTCACATTAGCATTCTAACATATGTGAAATTATAGAATACCTAGGAATCGAATACGCACACTTACCAATGGTAAAATTGATAAGATGAATAATTATGAATCAATCCTTGATGTATAATATAATTGCAATCAAACTCTGTTGCAAAGTATATTCGTGCTACAGAAACGTGCTCTGAGTCAAGATGCGAGAATCGTGCCGCCCTATTTTCTCCGGATACAAAATTTTGACACCAATAGAAATCTTCATTCTAGAGACGACTTGTTTATTGCATAAATACAGAAGTAACTTCCTTATCACTAATGTAGAGAGGCCTACTCGGCAGAAAAAAAACTTGCTACCCCCAATTCCCACTTCATCCTTGACAAGGGAATCTCTGATTTACAGAAGTAAGCAGGTGTACAATCATTTACCAACGGAAATTACATGTATAAATGATATGAAACACTTCAAAAATAAAGTTAAAAAACTTCTCAAAGGGAAATGTTTTTATACCTTAGAGGAATACTTAGCTTATAGGTTCTAGTCTTTCCATGTGAAGTGAACTGTGGTATATTTTCTTGTTTTTTATAAATGTAAACCCTATAATGTGTCTCTTTTATATTATTATTTCATTTTATTCGTAAATTTATTTCTTACAGCAGGTATATATATTGTTGGGTGGACTTCTATTTTGACTTTGTCGACAAAATGTAATCATTTTAGACAATGAAGCATATTTGATTTGATTTGATTTGATTAATACTCAGGAAAATTATTGTTTTGAACGTCTTATCTCTTTATGGGAAACCTTATGGAAATATCTGAAAATTATGAATTCGCAACTCAACATATGATATTGAGATCATTATTTGCGTCATCGGAAAATAAAAAAAAAAACTATTTACTCTCAAATTCTCCCTACATACCTATCACTTAGTCTCCCTCATCATCATATCATCACTGCATGGAGGGTCGATCAGGTTTAGAGCGGCAAAAGGTTGTCCACAGGGCGGGGTACTTTCCCCCCTTATGTGGTCATTTTTGGTTGACTCTCTGCTGAGCGATCTCTCCATGCAGGGGGTGGATTTCCAATGCTATGCAGATGATCTCGTCCTAATAGTAAGAGGGAAATTTGAAGCGACGATCTCAAACGGCCTACAAGAAGCCCTCAATACTGTGTACAGGTGGTGCGAGAGGGAGCAGATGTCTGTGAACCCCCGGAAAACTGTAATTATCCCTTTTACCAAAAGGCAAAAGCTAGATAAGCTTCGTCAGCCTGTCCTATATGGAGAGAGCATTCCGTTTGCGACGGAGGTGAAATATCTAGGGGTCACCCTAGATAAAAGACTCACCTGGAACGCCCATATGGCAAAAACTATTAACAAAGCCAGATTTTCCCTCTGGAACCTCAGAAGGGTATGCGGCAAATCATGGGGAATGAACCCCAAACAGATTTACTGGATTTACCAAACAATGGTAAAACCAATGGTCACGTATGGCTCGGTAGTCTGGTGGACCAAAGGTCTGCAGGGAACAGCCAGGGCAAAGCTTGCTGGTCTCCAGCGGCTGGCGTGCCTGGCCATTACAGGGGCGATGTCCTCTACTCCAACGGCAGCGATGGAAAACCTCCTGAACCTCACTCCCCTCCACATTGTCTTGGAGAGGGAAGCCAGGATGGTTTCCTACAGATTCCTGTCATTGGAAAATCAAATCAGAGGGGGGCGACTGCTGGACCACTCCGAGATACTGTGTGAAACAAAAAATCACCAAACTCTAGGAATGGTTTCCGACATGTTGGCCACTCAGACACACGTGAAAAAGTCTTTCAAAGTCCTCTTCCCGAAGAGAGACGAATGGGCAAGCGGATCAGTCCGATTCCCAGAGACCGAACACGTAATGTACACAGATGGTTCGAAAACCCCTCGTGGAGTGGGAGCCGGTGTGTTCAGCAGAAAACCGAAGACGGAAATTTCCGTCAATCTCGGCAAATATGCTACAATCTTTCAGGCGGAGGTATTCGCAATTGAATTGTGTGCTAGAGAGTTGTCGAATAAACCTCTAGTAAACAAAAATATCAGTATTGTATCAGACAGTCAGGCTGCTCTTAAAGCACTGAGCTCCAGCAAGATAAATTCCAAGCTTGTATGGAGCTGCATTGAATCCCTAGAAAGCCTGGGTGCTAACAACAGAGTCACTTTGCTGTGGGTGCCTGGACACCAGGGGGTGGAGGGTAACGAGAAAGCCGACATCCTCGCCAAACAGGGAACCCAATCTGTGTTCATAGGACCAGAACCATATTTTGGGGTCACCGCAAGTGCGGCGAAAACAACTATCTCGGGCTGGGCGGAGGGAAAAACACTCACGTACTGGTCCGAATTACCAGGATTAACCCATTCGAAGGCGTTCCTGCCTAAACCATCGGAAAAAATAACCAGGCAGATCCTAGAATGGAGCAGGGGTAACCTGCGAATTCTGACTGGACTGCTTACGGGACACTGTCGTCTAAGATACCACCTGGGAAGGATGGGTCTGAACCAACAAACGGACTGTCGGTTCTGTTGTGTGGAAGACGAAACGGCTGAACACATATTATGCTCATGCTCTAGCTTAGAAAGACTAAGGTTCGACACATTTGGCTTTACCAACCTAGAACCTATCGATTTCAGACAAATCTCACCCAATTCAACCATGAACTTTGTAAAAAGATGTGGATTGTACGGTGAACTGTAACCTCTAGGGGTGAGCCACAATAGACCCATCTGGGGTCGCAGTGGAGGGGAGGTGTTCGCCCCACTCACTTGGAACCTAACCTAACCTAGTCTCCCTCCCCAACCATGGAAACGCATTATTGAAAAGTGGGTGTTTGATTTCATTTTCGGATTATATGATCATCACTTCAATTTGAACGTCAAGTTATATTGCATCAGCTGACAATAGAATCACGAAATTTCCCTAGATCTTGGTCTTGAGATTTTTCTGAGATTTGTCACTGTCTGTGCATTCCCAGACTTGTTACTCAGTTCATTTGAATTTACCGCCAAATCAGCATCAATGTTCATGCTTTGAATTCTCCTCCAAGGCAAGCAAGCATGTGCATATTATAAACTTTTCCAGATTTGATGAAAAAATCAGCGCCAAGTCGGATAATCTTCACCAGCTCCATAGCAGCCTTCCTTACCAGAGTAGACCCCGAAAATCTGAATCCATTGCCTAGCTACTCCCAGAATCAACAAGTCTATCCCAATTCCAAGCTGTGTTTGATGATCGCTGCAAAAGTCTTCGCCAAAAAATTGAAAGGCACCGGAGTTACGGTGAACAGCCTACATCCTGGAGGAGCTAGATCCGGAATATTTTCCAAGGCCTTCAAGGAGGAAAGGTCCTTGTATCCTCTCATAGCGGGACTGCTTACTTTACCCTTTGGAAAGGTTCGTATAGGGTGAAGGTTTATTTCATCCTCCTATCTGATAGTCAGGTCATAAAGGCATTTCCTTCGTTTAGAGACCTTCTGCCTCTATAACGAAACGCAACAGGGTAGGTCATGCTTATGTCTCACACTTTTCTGTCATAAATCAAATAAAAATGGTTCGAGGATTGGAACTGGTGTTTTCAGCAGAAAACCGAAATCTGAAACCTCAGTCAATATCGAAGAGTAATTCAGGCAAAACTCTTTGTTAAATTTTGTCCAAGAGAATTGACTAACAGACCTTTAGTGAACAAAATTATTAGCATTTCATAAAATTGTCAGACTGCTTCGAAAAGAGCGAGATGTATAGAATATATGGAGTACCTTGGTACTAAAAACAGAGTTACTTTGTTGTGGGTTTCCAGAAACTAGGGGGTGGAGGGCAACGAGTATGCCTATAACTTAGGGGAACTGAAATAGGGAACCGAATCTGGGTTCATATAATAATACTTTAGTGTCACCAAAAAACAACTAGGTTTCGCTGCTATAACCAATGAAAAATATAACCAAGCAGGTCCTAGAATGAAGCAGAAATAACCTGCCGATTCTAACAGGACTGCTTGCAGGACACTGATGTCGTCTGATTTACCACCTGAGAAGGATATGCCTGAAAAAGCAAACGCACTGTCATTTCTAATATGTGGAAGACGAAATAGCTGATTACACATTATGTTTATGCTCTAACGCATTTGGTTTCATTGATAAAGAACCTATCGATTTGAGGAGGATCTCAATACATTGAAACATTGACTTTGCAAAAAGTAGTGGATGGTACAGTGAAATGTAACCTCTAGGAGGTAACCACAACGATATGATTGATTGATTGCCTTCATTAACCAAAGAAACATATCTAATCGGGATATACAAGAATTTATATAAGAAAAATTAAATAATAACAAAATGTTAACTAATGAATTCCACTCATTCTTTTCCTTAAGATGAAAGCTATAACATTTCAATTCTGAGGAAGTGATCATATCATGCCAAATATTATTCAATCAAATTGTCTTGACCAGGTATTGTTTTAGATTGACTCATGGATCCAGTTTGGATTCATCTATTGACTAAACCATTGTCGTTCTAGATGACAACCTAGTTAAGTTGTTAGTAGGCAAGAGCTATTGTACCTCCTCGCGTACTAGGTCGCCTACTAGGTTTTCATTCAGATCGACAATGACTAAACTAAAAGCTTCCATAGAATAATTTGATATACAGGGTGATAATGAAGCGTTTTTTTTTGTTTCCTATAGAATACTGAAGAAGCAGCACAGACCACTATTCATCTAGCTTGTGACCAGAAAGTGGTGGCTGATACCGGATCCTTCTTCATGGAATGTAGAAAATTTGTTCAACCCTACCAAACTTACAACATAGATTTATGCAACAGAGTGTTCGAGAATACTAAAGCATTAGTGAAGTTAGAACCCAGTGAATGTGTTATTTGATTTTATTTTATCGTGATAATTGTTTTCAGTAGGTATCCAAATACCCTTTCGTTTTCTAGTGGTTACGCTTTGGGCGTTTCAGTAACGTTTCCAGTTTTCAAGAGAGCTTTTTTTTTGTCGAAGTGAACTCAACATGTATCAATAAGAATTCTCGTCCTACCTTTTCACAAAAGAATAAACAATTGATTTCTACTACTTAGGCAGATGGGATCCTGCATTGTCGTTTTAGATAAAGGTGATAACGTGCAGAAGCTTGAGGAATTCTTAAGCACTGGTTTTCGTTTACTTAACGAAGACCCCACCAAAAATATCTATCTTGTTTGAAATTGGCTCTTGATAGCTCCATAGACACTCTTAATTTTTTCCAGACTAACAAATATAGCTAATACTCTATGAATTCCTTCATTCCCCCACTCTATGGACTTCCTAAAATCCATAAGGCCCTGATCCCTATCAGACCGGTTGTTTCCTTTGTCAACTCACCAGCCAGTCTACTAGCTTCTTGGTTGAATAACATTCTCAAGGATCTTCTTGATTTCAGAAATACTTATTCATTCAAAAATTCATTTGATTTAACTAACAAAATTAAAAAAATTGTAGTTCCACCTGACTCCATATTAGTTTCCTTCGATGTCTCAAATCTTTTCCCCAGCATCCCACCAGACCAATGTATCCAACTAGTGAGGGACATTTTACTTCAGTGTGGCATTCTTATTCAACATACACTCAATTTATGCACATTACTTAGCATTGTCCTTGAACAGAATTTCTTCAAGTTCAATGACAAAATTTATAGTCAAACAGAAGGTCTAGCTATGGGTTGTAATTTATCCCCCCTACTTGCCGAAATTTTCATGAGCAATCTAGAAAAAGAATTTCACAAGAACCCTATTTTTCAAAATAATGTTAAGTTCTATTAAATATATGTTGATGATTCCATAGTTTTGTTTGATGGCGATGGTACTATGCTTAATTACGAGTCCGTAGGACGAGTAATTTTTTCTGGCAGTTTTTTGAGTTGAATTACCTAATGGCAACAAAATTCGAATTATAAATGCCAAGTTTACTTCGACTAACAGAAAAAAAGCTAGAGTGTAAATCGGAAAGACAATTTAATTCATCAAACATTTTGTTTATGGCTGGTTGTCATGCATTCGAAAGTTAGGTTCCGTTATTGTCGCTGGAAAAGTTAGGGCAAACTTTTTTCGCTGTCATAATGACAAAACCACGTGAATTGTGGGATTTTTCATACATGAATTGAATTGTCATATATAATACCACAAGTGATAATATTCGGTGATTGTTACGACAGCTTGTTGCCTAGTAATTTCGTGAATGACATTATTATCAAAACTACGAGCCGTAGGCGAGTAGTTTTGGATCAATGTCATGAGCGAAATTAGAGCAGCAAGCTGGAGTATGCTGTCAATTAACGAATATTTCCAGGAAAAATAGTATCACGAGTTGTATTCGTATGAATATTTCATGATTGAATGAAACAATATATATAAGAAATAGGAAATATAATTTAAGTATATTCCAACTCAAACTGCGAAGAAGAACATGATGATAGTTATGAAATACAGAATCCACTTTTTTAGAAATGAACTACCTACTTATAGTTATTCACAAAGGGGAATGTACAATTTTGATAAACAGTATTTTTTTATTATGGTTGCTCTCAAAAAGTGTATACAATTGCTATCCAATTCGAACGAAATAAATTGAATTTACCTGACATGGAATAATTAAAAAAAAAGATATCGTTGCCGAGGGCTCGAACCGTCGACCTTCGTATGCAACAATCCTATCAGTTGCGCTACATCAGCTGGTAATTATATCAGTCAGTCACAATAACTTGAGTGATTGAAGAAAATTACTTTAAAAAGGAAATTGAATTCTAGTATTGTTGTGTCAGACCATTCACAAATATGCAAACTTTTTAAATTACACATGATACGTCCAGCCAGAATAAAATTGACTCGCCTTTCGTACAAAATATCTCACTAACGCGAATTATAAGTAAATAAAATGAAGTAGGAACTTAGGTTATTGTCTCAGATTTGAATCCAAAGCAATGTTGACCAGACACGATGTCAAAATTTTATTGCTGATAAACGAGGTTTGTTGGTCACGTGTGGGACAATTCGGCTTCTGTATTGGTACAGCAAGTCCGATGAAATTTAATAAACAAAAAATATCGCTAGAATACAGAAGAAACCGTGAAAATGGTCGATTCTGATTGGTTCTCGAGTTGAGAAGCTTGGTAAAATTTTGATATTTTCTCGATATATCTTTATTTCACTTTTTCGAACATCTTTCAAAACAAGGTATCACTAGAAATTGATGTTCTCTAATAGTGGAATTTTTAAACGCAGTGACATTTTGAAGCAGATCATCGGATTTGTACTTACTTCTTATACATATTCTCATATTTTCATTTGTAGAAACGAGGAGAGATAATCTCTGATAATCTATCGAAATGAATCTTCTGCCTCCTCAATTAAGCTCCAGACAGTAGCTATTTAGAAAAAGTTGTTCACCGTCGTATATAGGTTATAGATCCTCTAACTTGTTCAAAACAATCTTTGTTAGGTTACTATAATACAACGATGATGTATAAAGTTAATTCAGTTCATTTAAACTACTTCGGAATAATAATGTGATATGTATAATAATACCAGTGAGTTTATTAACTCCAGAAATGAATTATGAATGGTACATACATAGCCCGCTTATTGTTTGAGACGGCAAGGATAGCCTTGGATCTCTAATTCATTTAGGAAGTTTGAGTTCAATTTAGATTCCTGAAATGCTACTCCATTACAAAGGCCACTTACTGAAGTAAACTTTCTCCAACTTGGTGTTGGCCAAGTATTATTCATGAAAACAGTGGTATGATTAAAGGGGAACTTTGGGGGTTGGAACCTACCCCCAGAATACGTGATGTGAAAGACAAATTCGGATTTTTTCTCGAACCTGAATGAACAAATTCTATTCAATGAATTGAAATAATCTAACAATATAGGATATAAGGCTGTATCTCGTGTGTTCTTGCCTACTCCCTATAGTGGCCGTAGATAATAGTATATTATGTAACAAGTGTTATAAATGTCTTTTTAGCAACGAGTATTTTAAGCACGAGCGGAGCGAGTGTTTAATAAACGAGTATCTAGAAGAGTTTATAAACGCGTTACATACTATGCTTTTTCTACGAACTCCGAAAATTACATTAACATACCTGCTATTCCTGCTAACCTACAAAATAATTCGAAAAGAATGGGAATTGAGAACATAATACATGCAACTGCATGCAACCAGCGAGACACGTATAAGTGATATCGGTTGTAGATGTGTCCAGTCCATTGCTAACTAACCATTGTTTCACGTTAATTGTCATGCTTAGCGCAGAATAAACAAATTGTTCTCAAAGATGGATGCTTCATTTTTATACTTCTTGGAGATATGCAAGTACCAGAACATTCTCTTCGATTTCACTCTCGTCTACTTTTCGCATATATTTTTAATGGAGAATTCTGATACAAACGAATATTGTTTGAATAATTCTGATACAAAATTCGAAAATAACAGTTGACAGTTAATACAATTGACAGGCCAGACATGTCTCAAATTACTGAAGCTGTGTTTAATGAACTGCGTTGCCATGGTAACGTGTTTAATATTTTGAATAAATCACAGATCGACAATCCGTGATTAATCGATCATTTAGCGTGGTACATATTCGTACGCTAAATGCCATTTTAGTTATGTGAGTAGAAAAAGAAACATAACAACTTAGAAAAGAAAGGTACTACACTACCTAAAGAGAGTCGATGTTTTAATTTATATGGGTACTAAATATCGTCACATAACATCGACTCTCTTTAGGAAGTGTAGTACCTTTCTCTTCTATGTTGTTTTGTTCCTTTACTTACGGCCACTATAGAAAGTAGGCAAGATCACACGAGATACAGCCTCAGTAAGTAGCTCTTTGAGCACAGTATCCACATCGCAAAATTTTTTGTTTATTCCGCCAGTATAGGTATGTCATGATCGCATAAACGCCGTCAACAGCGGATGACATAACTGTCAAGAATTATAATTCAGACTGTTTTTCCAAACGTTTTTGATGTACTATATGGCAGTAGGTAAAGTATAGTACGTAATGCGTGTTGTAAAGCAATTACACACACTTTTCCAGTCGTGCGTAATATGCTTCTAACTACTACCATGGTTATAATAAACTGTATACCTACTTTGATGTAGAGGTGATAATGTGCATTCATGCATTTTAGATGAACAAAATTTAACTGGATGCACTTGGTTTGATGAAGTTTTCATGGGGAATTGAAAGTTAAAACCCAATTTTCCTCACTTGAAACAATAGTTTATACACGCCGCTGCATAACGAGTCTGGGTCTATAGCACATATAAACCATTCTCATTCAGATTTGTATCATCTCATATTACTTGAAGTAATGAATCGAAAGCTCACTATAATACTTACCCACTGTTTGTTTCACCAATAGGTGAGGATAAGATTTTAGAGAAAACTCACGTCAATATTTCTTCTACGATATATTTGCCCAAAAATCAGATGGAAATGTATATTCAAATCAACGCAGAAATACATTGATGAGAACTTACAGTGCATAACATGCACAAATATCCCAAAAATTGATTATCAATAGAGTGAACCCTAGAAGTTGCGTTTGGTGTTCCACAAGGATCGGTACTTGGACCAATCATTTCGCTCATTTATATAAACAGCATCATAGAAATGACTGACTCACGTGCTCATCGCATCTGCCATGGTGATAACAGAGCTACCGTTCACACAGGTGATTAGAGATTCATCAAGTCAAGTAGCTTGATATTTTATCAAACTACTTGACTTGACCTGAAAATCAAGCTCGTGGCAAATTACGTACTTGACTTGACTTGAATTTGGGATATTTATTACTTGACTTGAAATCAAGCTACTTGATAATACTTGATCTTGATACGCAAGAGTCGCACGGCGTATATATTTCTGCAAGCTAGCTCACGCTTAGACAAAATACGGGGGTTCCCCGAGATCCGAGCTGACTGAATCGATCGCGCAGTCAGTCTTACGATGCCATTTTCATCTCATCAGTTATATACAGGGTGACTCACGGTCGATGGTAGGTTAGACGTTCACGTTTATGATAGGAACGCAACGCAAGATTTTTCTGAAAATTTCGCATCTCACATTTCATCACCGGTACTATCGATCTAATATATTTTCAAAATCACGACGTTGCCGCTTCTATAGAAAAGTAGGAACCACTTTGTTATTTCGAATTGAACACCCTGTATTTTATTGCATTTTCAGATTCTCCTTGAAGAGTTGATTTCATCGATACATCACACTCGGGGTATAGCGGGAAAGATTATGGAGATATAGAGTGCGAAAAATCGAGATTTTTCAACTTCAGGAATTTTTTGTGTATGCGAAATTTTCAGAAAAATCCCGTGTCGCGTTCTCCATAAACGTCTAACCTTTAACATCGACCGTGAGTCACGCTGTATAGATACACAATAAAACTGCTGAAAATCAAGTAGCTTGATAGAACTACTTGATTTTTCAAGTACTTGATAAATAATTACTTGACTTGACATTAAAAAACTTTCGCTTGACTTGAACTTGACTTGATTTCAAGTCAAGTCAAGTCAAGTAGCTTGAATATCAAGTCAAGCCGTGAATCTCTGCAGGTGATTCATAGCAAAACGTTTATAATTCGCTGAAGATGGCCTCCATAAAATGTAGAAAATGTTTGATTATAACACATTGACCTTAAATGTAAGCGAGAAGAATTAATGACATTATCATTGCAAAATACTGATCAACCTAGAATAAATGAATTGGAAATATGCAACCCACATCATCCATGTATCAGGGTGTTCAGTAAAAACACGTCAAAATATATGTAAATGTGGTGGAGGGTACTCCACCTTTCATGAGTCAATTCCCATAATAAATTCGGAGATTTTATCAAGGCATTGAAAATTTCCGCTCTCAGTACTTTCTTACTGCTACAATGAAAAAATACTCCAATTATTTTAGTAAGAGGCTGTGAGAAATGTTTTTATTAGAAGTTGTGTGAGTGCATTTTTTTCTCGTGATGAATTATATCTTCAAAACGATAAAACTTTCATAATGACAGGTTAGATTAACTACATTATCCTTGAGTTAGACCTGCTCTTCACGAAACACCCTGTGATACAATGAAGATGAGAACAACCATAAAATATTCAGTTATTTATTTTTTCAAATGTTCTGGCTGTGGGATGAATACATTAGTCATGTCACCAAAAGTTGATGAATTTAGAACATGAGATCGGATGTTTGTAAAAACATTCTCGATTAATGTTTCCTTGAACCGTTTTCGACTAAATTCTTGCTGCACTACAGACATTTTTGCAATATTTTCATAATATGATCTCAGTATTTCGTATTTTTCCTCTGCGGAATAATCAATTTCAATTGAAAAACCGACAGTGATGGCAAAAAATATGTTTAAATCGATTTTATTCCAGAATGACACATCTGATCGATACGGAACAGGAGTACCTTTTTTCTGAAAAAATTTGTGATGAGAAGAAACAGATCTTCCACTCGAGTTGAAAATATACAGGATGTTTCATAAAAAAACTGATTTGGACTCGTTTTTATCATTTTGTGATTCGCATCCGTTCGTTCGTATATAGTTAAACAGTAGCTATAGGGGTCAAAATATACGGAGACACCTTGTACGAAAGCACAAGTTTTGATAATTTATTAGAAAAACATTAACCTAAATGTCGCAGAGAAAAACAAAAATATATCACAGATGTGTCAGGAAACTACTTCAGATCTTTCGCTTTCTGCAGTTCGAATCGAGTAATCGGAGATCGTTCACAGGGACTTTTTTCGTCTTTCATCATATGAACTCCGGCATATCCAATCACCCCAATTCCCAGCAGGCCGAGCAGAAGGTACAGCTTCGCAGCTTGGCATAAGTACGAGCTACAGGCATAAGTGATGACAGACCCGACAGCTTCACAGATACGGAAGTTGCTGTACGCAGCTTCTTCATTGCCAGAGAAGAGGATTCCATATAAAGCTGAAAAATATATTCTTCTGCAACCGAAACAAAAGTCGTCCATTTTAATACCAAAATTAGCTCTTGAATTGACGTTTCTATTACTGACACAAAAATATAGGTATGTTGCTAGGCAACACATCTAGTTCCTAAAGTTGAACTTTAGCTCCTAGGAACTAGAAAAAATGTACATAACTGATTACTTTCCGATTTTGGCAGATTTGGAATTTCATATCCATGCTGGAGATATAAATACACCTTATTATAGGTATTTTTGTTTTGATCAGGGAAGCCTTCAAGATTCACATACTCGCTTGATCTGTATTTCATTCGTTATTCTCGAGATGGATAGCTTGTTTTTGAATAATCACGGCCAGCAATAGTTTTTTGTCTCAAAAAACACAGTGGAGTATGGAGAGAAATAAATATTGTTAATATGCTCACTAACCTAACATTTTCCACGTCTTGTTCCTATACCTGGCACTGGCGCGGTATTTGCCATTAGAGCACCTGGTCCATACACAGATATGACACTCTGTGGTTGTATTTATATTGGAACTACAATTCGAACATCCTCGAAAATTGAATAAACCTGCTGTTAGTGCAGGTAGAATATTCTTACCACACGGATTATTTGTCAATATTTGTTGCATTGCATACATATGGCATGGCATTGGTGGTTACTTTACATATTTATTTGAGATAATTGTTTCGGTTGCAGAAAAAATAGCATGTTTCATTCGGATCAAAAGTGACTTTGTTCGACTCGCAAATTTTGCTTTCGCTCCTCGGTATCACTTTTGATCCTGATGAAACGATCTACTATTATTCGACTGTCATTAGCAACTTCACCAGCCATGCAGAGGCAGTGAAATAGCACTTTTACTGCCTGTACTACATTACTGCCTCTTCAGAGACCAAAATTCCACAGTGTTTTTATGAATGATTGTATAAGATAACAAGTGACCGGTTAATTATTTCCCCCACTTGCCGCCTTCCGGTTATAGACAATCAAAATATTCGCGTATCATATCTAACATACAGGATACTGTCATAGTTGAATTCTCCATAGATGACTCATGGAAAGAATTTTTCAACAGACACTACGATGTAACTTTCATTCATAGAAACTCTGTTCATTACCTATTTTTTTTATACGAAGGTTTAGTGATATTCTCTATCGTATATGTACCGGATGTGAAACTGAGAAGGGATGCCGGTACTATTTTGAGTTGGGAACTGTTTGCCGCACAGAGTTCGAACATAGAAATTTCAACAAGTTCGGAAAAAAACTGTTTTTTTGGATCGTAGAAGTCTGCGAGTCCAAAAAAACTGTTTTCGGACGTATTGCGTACACTATTTTTTCGGCAACCGTGTGGAATAACAAATCAATGGGGAAAGTGGCTATGTTTACATTTTTTATTCACTGAATTGATGGTACTCTTGCACATAGAGGGTAGATTAGCCAAAATGATATCCACTGCAATAATTCGGCATTTCTCGGCTGCGTTCATAAACTTACTCCTGTGAGTAGAGTAAAAGTATGGTCACTTGAATAGAGCTATATCGTTGGAGGTTACTCAGAGTAACCGTTCAAAAACTCCCATGTGGAGGTATGCAAGATAAAAAATGTCGAATGTTATAAAACTTACAGGTATTTATGTTTCGTTTCGGTTTTATTCCTAAACAGGCGAAACCTTAAAATGGTAGTGGGGCTCCTAACGGGGCACAACCACCTCAATAGGCACCTAGAGCTTATTGGGATCAAGGATGACCCCCTTTGCAGATGGTGCCTGGAAGATGACGAAACGTCTTCACATGTCCTCACTGAGTGTCCAGCACTGACGCATCAGAGGAGGGCTGTCCTTGGCCACATAATTTTGAGGCCAGAGGACGTAAAAGAGATTCAGATTCAGAAGCTGCTGAACTTCTCCAAGGCAGTCGGCATACCCAGCTGAATGTCGTAACATGTGGGCGCACAATGGGCCCGAATAAGGAGGCCCACGTGCAGGGGGTTCACCCGCCCACCAGTGCTTCGAAGAAGAAGAAGAATAAGAAGAAGATGTTTCGTTTCATGATAATTATATCATCATGATACGGAATACCAGATATGAAATATATTTGAATACTACTACTTTGTCAGCAAACCCCTATCTATTTAATGGAAACAGTATCTCTACCAGTTCATACCACACTGAAGACTACGGTATCCATATGGATGTATGTTTTACATGGAATCGATCAGATAGTGGTTCAAGATATGAATAAACACCAATATCCATATCATTACTCTATTCAAATGCAGAGTTCTTTGGCAGGGTATTATAAGCAGGTCTAACTTTGAGATCTGTTTCTGAACGATTGTGACTGCTAGAGTCAGTTTATAAACGCTTTGGAGTAAGCAATCCTTACTCCGCGTGAGTTTATGAACGCACCCCTTCATATCCATCCATTCGATTCGAGAACGAATCATAAACGTTTCCAGAACAATTGATTTTTCAGGCAATAATTGTGCTTCTTGCGTCATTGGAATTTTCGAAAGGCAAATTTTCAAACTTGCTATTGCTGCTACTTTCCATAGTTTATTGCGATAATTGCAATGAATAACCATGCAAACTTTCGAAAATAGAAATAATGTCAACTTATTTCATGTCAAATAGCTGTCAGTCGTTATTCTGCTGCTATTCGCGGGAATCAATGTTACCAGGTGGCGCTCGGTTTTCATCGTTCCATGTCAAAGCCACGTCAAAACTGGGGGAAAACAAACTCAATCCTCATTCAATCTAATTAGTGCCATTAGCTTGTGTACTGTGTACTGATAAGAGTGATAAGTTTTAACATTTCTTGACATTAATTGTCAATATTCGATCGAAAACGCTAATAATGCCTGTTGTAGATGTTCTTTTGGCAGATATTATATGCTCTATTTAGACGGAAAAAGCCGACCAGTAGTGGAAGGAGAAGCAGTTCTCCGTGCTAATCATGTGATTTTGTGTGAGGCAGAAGATTTCAACAAAAGGCACATTTTTGCACTTTGTCTACAAACTTCGGCGATGAAATCTTCCCCACATGAAGTAAAATTGAAGGTGGTTTCCCGAGGAACTGCTGTAGAACAATGGATTTGTATTTGTTCATGCAAAGCAGGACAATCTGGCTATTGTAAACATGTTGTAGCTGTTCTTTTATATGTCAATTGATTTGCTCGTCATAATTAGTTTGAATTGTTTGAACTATCTCCAATTCTTTACCCGTTCACTGTTCACTGAACTAATACAAATGTAATTATGTGAAAAAATTACCCAACTCAACCATCATCACTACCAACAGTGCCAACACTTTATGTCATTGACAAGTTTGACTACAGCTACAGCAAGTTGAATGCAATTTAGTCTAAGCACTTTTATCAATAGACAACGGTTTGTTTTCCCCCAGTTTGAAGTTCGTATTATGTAACCTAGATGTCGCCCAATGTAATAATCAACCGCATTTATCAAAATCATACCTACCAAGATTTTCATATTTACAATGATCACAACGATGAACGATGTGATTCTTCTCGGTATACGTACTTCCCGGACTAGGCTATAAAAATGCTATTTTCTCAATAAAAATGTTTCTGGGAAGTGGGTACTTCCCGCACGGTTGCTGGAAGAAATATTCATCAACAAAGCCAAGCGGACTCGCTGGAAATTATTTCAAAATCACCAGGGTGGTCCTGGAGGGCGTAATTGCATTGGCTGATTGAACACTCATTTTCATGACGAATTGATATATTGGGACATGTCAAGAACCTCGCATCACAAGACTTACTGTTGATTTGAACCAACCAGAGAGCATCACAGACACCCCAAAGTCCAGAGATCACGAAGTAAATGATCTTCTTATCTCCACTCGGTCTCCAAAACAGTAACGTTATTAGTAGAGCAATGTGCAGTAACAAAGCAAAACACACAACCGGTGTACGACCAGTTATCTTAGCAACACTTCCGGATACAACTGAAGCTACAGCGTTGCAAACTCCGAAGCATATCATAACGAAACCAATATTGCTGATCCCCCAACTACAAGATACGAATGCCTAAAATAAAAAAAAACGATAGATATCTATTGCAATATCGACTATAAGCGGTTCCTCAGAGGAGGCAACAGAGTCTGAGCATCTTCAAGAATATTAGAAATAATATAGATTTTCTTCTGGTATTAGATTTAGATTAGATTTTGAGTGGGGCCTTCGGGCTATCTGCCTCCACATCGCGAACTTTTCAGATCTATTGTGTCCGCCCTCTCTTTAGAGTTCTTTGGCTAGCCCTTATATAGTTTTGACAAGCCCTCACAGTGGCAAAGTATGTGTACTGCTGTTTCCTCCTCTTCCTGACAGAACCTGCACAGCAGTTCTTCAGTCAGACCTATCGTACTCATGTGTTTGTTGAGCTCACAATGCCCTGTGAGAAGTCCCACTAGTATTCTAGTTGTACTTCGTTTCTGGTTCTTCTGGTATACCTACAGATGTGTAATCAGCGGCTATATAAGCTTGTTCAGCTCCTATGAACATTGTTATAGGAATTATCAGAATTTGCTTCATATTCCCGAATTGTTTTAATGTTACTGCCAATAGTTCCTTGCCCGATAATCCACTGCCAGAACTTTTCCTATGCTTACTGTATCTGTAAATAAAAGTATAAATTATATCAATTCATTCATAGAATTTCCTCAACTCGAACTTTTACTTTTCCAATATTATCTTATTACCTTGACATTTGGTCTACTCCAAACATAACGATCAAGCACGCCACTATCATGCATCCCAGGTAAATTCCAAACACCAAATTGATTTTTGAGGAAGGTGGAAGTTTCAAATTTGGATTGACTGAAGGTTCTGCTGGAGTCGGACAAAAATTTGCGCCACATCTTTCACCAACATCCACCAGATTTGACTGCACAAAAACCACTTGAGTAGCATTGGATACTGATACTGACTTCAGATCAATATGGGGAGACCCAGAAGACAGAACTGCAACATGAAATAGGATTCATTGGCACCAGAAACAATAGATAAAAGAATGAAAACCGATAAGAACAAACCTTGCTATTGGATCACAATATAAATAGACACTGTAGCATCATAAATCTATAAATGACATATACATTATAGGTATAAATGAGACTGAGTGACAATTCGAAGAAAACAAACATATTATTATAAAATATAAAGGTATTATATGAACAATTAGCAATGAATATATATACATATACAGAATTATGAGAAGATATTCAGAACAGAGTGGTATTTTGCTAAGGATTAGAAGCATATATAGGTCGCGTGCACGAAGACTGTGACCCTGGAGGTGAAACAGTGAAACACAACCTGACTTTCCTGTGAAACATTGAAACACAACCTAACTTTTATTATTTATTTACAAAGGATACAAAGGATTTGAATAGCTTTTCACAATATTTTGGCATACAAATCGTGTTTTTTGGCTATTCATTAATTCAAACCTAACCTAACCTAACTTTTATTCCTTATTCACAAAGAATTCAAAGGATTTAAATAGCTTTTCACAATATTTCGGCATACAAATCGTGTGTTTTGGCTATTCAATAATTCAAGGATGCCTTCTCATGCAGAAATGCAGCGAGAGACGAAGTAATATGATTTTCCATGAAAATAGTAATCTCACATAGTTTTCATTATGAAATTTTGTTATTTCTTATTAAAATCTCTTCTGCCACTTCTGCAATAGAAGCTAATACTGCTAATAGATTGAAAATTTCTACAACACACACGATCATATTTCGTCAGCATGTCAGACCAGTCCTCCCGTTTGATTGCATGAATCCAATCTTCTTGCATTATTTCAGAAATTTCACCAGTATTTCTATTAGTTCCTATTAGAGAAGGAATTCCGATGAGAAATCAGAGAAATTACCAAATTTCAAAAATGAAAACTATATGTGAGTGACTATAGTAGGTACTTACTTTTGAATCATAATGTACCAACCGGATTTCTTCGTCTCTCGATGCATTTTTTGTACATTGTACAACAGAACAATGTGAAAGCTGTTAGACCAATCAGAATTGAAAGACAGCTGGTGTTTTCGCGAAAACGCAAGTTGTTTTGGGCTTGCGATTGGTCGGATTATTGTGAATGTCGAGATGAGTGGAATAGTCAAAATAATGTACGTGCAAAGACTTCAGAATACATACAACCGTTTTGTCAAGGAATATGTATACATATAGCTGAAGGAACTGAACTGAACTTCAATTTGATTTGGGATGAAATAAATTATCGTAATATGAAATCGGAATATCGGAATATCGGAAATGATTACTCACCGGCTGAACTGATGAGGTTGCCCCAGACTTGGGAAGATGAGTAAAACATGAAGAATATCCCGAAGAATCGTGTAACCGAAATTTCGCTGTTCATCCCAGTTAACTCGGAATATGCTTCAGATATAACTGTCAGATATGTACACTTTGCACACCATAATGGAGCTCCGCCCAGGCCCATAGCGATTGCTGCTGGAATCATTGTGTAAAAGCTGGGATAAAACTGGGATAAAATGAATGGCATATAGGTAATTAGCGATATGGCGATAGTCCATTTCGTTCCTATCCACCTAAAACAAATCAATAAACATTTCCCGGATATTGGTTAGGTATTCGTGAAAAAAATATCCATCAGGTACTTAATAGAAACACCAAGGTATAGTGAAGAATATCAGTATTACCCAGGGACCAAGATTATATCCTGAGACTTCAGCCGAGTGGTATAAAGGTCCCGTGGTATTGATATTCTTTACTACCAAGGTGTATATTACATTTTTTCCACCACTAGCAATACGTTCCAATCATTTTAGTTCTGTGACACTCAAAAATGAACCTATTGTCACTATAAAAGCACTTCTTTTCAATTCTAATAAAAATTTAGTAGCCGTGACCATGACAGCATTTGACAAATCGTTATTGATAAATACCTACCAGATTCGGAGCTGGGCAAATACTCTGAGAAAACTATTTGAATATTAAGTATTGAATACTTTCGGAAATTGTCAAAAAGTATTTGAATAACAAATACAAAAGTATTTGAATGGTTCACAGTAAGTATTTAAATACTTTCAAAGTATTTGATTATTTGCGAAGTATTCAAACACGCTGAAAGTATTTGAATATTTCCGAAGTTAAATACATCATAAGTATTCAAATATTCTCAAGTATTTGAATACATTCATGTAACTTGAGTATTTTTGACGCTTTCAATCACCTTGTGTGATGTAGATTTGAGTAATTGAGGCAGTTTCCATAGCAAAAGTACAAAAACATAAATTATTCTTTGTACTGCAGTGGAGAGAAGTCAATTTGTCGAAATCCGACATCAATAGAAAAGTATGGTGTCTGATTAGTGACTTACTCACTTACTTATGATTGTTAAACAGAATTACCATTTATTTTTACTAAATTTCTTTGGGTTTTCGATCCTTGTGTCTGAAAATGTATGAATTATCATTATCAGATTGGTGAAATAAATTCACCACTATACATATATTGGCTGTTGGATTCAGATTCTGAAAAGCTAGAATCCACAGGGTGTTCCATTCAAGGAGAGGATATCATCGCCGTGTTGACCGTAAGTCAGAATCTAAATATTTATAATTATTCTCGTAGTATTTAAATACTCCTAAGTATTCAAATATTTTCACAGTATTTGAATATTTTTTTTGAGTATTTGAATACTTCTGAAATATTCAAATACTTTAGAGTATTTAAATACTCCGAAAGTATTTGAATACTTCAGATATATTTAAATACTTTGCGAAAGTATTTGCAAATACTACGTTATGAATATATTCCAACGAATATTTGTAAGTATAAATATAATGACCTGAACCAGAAAGTATTTGAATACTGGCTATTTGAATACCGAAAAGTATTTAAATACTGAAAAGTATTATTTGTTGATTACATCAGAGGTGGCTATGTCTTTATTGACTAGTGGTTCATAAAATGACAAAAACAACCTTGGTAGTAAAAACACTTCAACCTCGAAAAGGAGTAAACAATGGTAGGTTTGATAGCTAGTGGTGGAAAAAATATTCAATACGTTCTTTCTCGTTCTGTTGTGAATCAACTGATTTTTGATATATTGGGAGTTGGATAGGCTTCTAATTTAGATTTTTCATCTCGTTAAAACAAGAAAAATTTGAAATTCAGTGACCAAAATTCCATATCGATAGATTTGTCGAAGCAATACTGTTTTCTTTTGTTATTGGAGTCCCACAAGTCAAACTAATGAGAATATTATTTCTCATTAAATCCATCATGTCACAATTTAGTTGATTTTTTCCTTGCATAAGCAACGTGAGAGGGTCTTTCATGGGTGTCTTATAGATTCATTTATCTGTGTTATCACCCAGTATAGAATAGAATAGAATAGAAGTTTATTCACATAAGTGGAAATAATACATGTTTTACAAATTTTTGGGCCTATGAAAATAAACAGAAACACCATTTAGTCCTTCACGAGGACTGTCTATGGATAAGATTTCTTTGATTATTTAATAGACTTCAATTTTGTAAGTGAGTATTAGACATATTATGGACTATGATTATCTTATTTCTAATGGCAAGAATATAGTTGAGGAAGTATATTATATTAGTTTAGATTATTAATCTAAGGTTAGTAGCACATTCAGAAATGGATAAATCGACTGTATAGAAAATGTAGTAATATAATCTCTAATATAATAGTATTCAAAGTAAGTAGTTAGTTAGTTAGTTAGTTTAATTGACTTTAACATAAAAAGTTTTACATGATTGGATTGATTCATTCAACAACTGTATTGAAAAATGTTCTCTCTTGTTCGAGAATCCAGTCTTTCATATTTCTTTTGAAACCAAGTTTGGATTTTATATTTCTGATAGATTCAGGGAGGAGGTTATAGAATCTTGGAGCGGTATAGAAGAGAGACCGCTGCCCGAATGCTTTGTTTGCTTTAGGTAGGGAAACATTTTTCATCTTCATACTGCGCGTGTTATATTAGTGGTTCGGTTTGGTGAGGTAAGTTGATTTATTCGAGAATGTGAACAACAGAACCGATTTCACATAGATTTGTCTCACATCTAGTATTCTTAAATCTTTGTATAGTTGGTCAGATTGATATAATGCAGTATATAACCATAAATCGATTTGAATACTCACTCGATTATGAGGACAGGAAGGAATGTATTGGATATGATGAGAGATCCGTATGTGGCAGCTAATGTGATGGTACCCAAAGCAGCTTCTGCGTTGATAGAGCTTTGCAGATTTGAAGCACCCCAGAAGGCGGTGAAATGAACCATGAAGGAGAGACCGATCAGAAAAACATTCTTCCATATCCTCCATCTTTCGTTCGAACAGAGATGGTTTTCTTCCTTCGAATTTGTGTCTGGTTCGTTGGAAATCATGGTGTCCTTTTCTAAATATGCAGCTGTAAATGGTTTATTTCAATCATATATCTACTACTCATATTTATATTATGAAGGATAGCTGTCCTCAAAGCGGGACCAACTTATGTCTCTAGTAAGTAAGTTTGAATTTTCAAAATCTTGGGCTTGCAAATAAGTAGGTAGATCTGAAGCTGAAAATCATAGAACTGAAGTTAGGATTCAGGAGAAAGCTTTCATGCATAGGTAGTACGGTACTAATAAAGGCTATTTTACCTATGGATAAAAAAACATGATTACATTTGATAACATCCAAAGCTTTGTTGGTAATGGTTGGTTCATTATGATTTTGACCATTGTCGTTCTAGATGACAACCTAGTTAGGTATAGTTAGTAGGCAGGAGCTATAATATATTATACCTCCTCGCACTAGGTCGCCTACTAGGTTTTCATTTAGATCGACAATGGTTTGACAATGAAGCTTCAGCCTAATCATTTTTCTCATACATTATCAATGGAATTATCAATCATCAAGCAACAAGCCTAATATAATGGGAATTTCCTTAGAGTAAACCATAAACTTATAAACCAAGTTTGAATCAGTAAATGACAAGTAGTGTAGTGTAGTCCTATCATGCTAAACAGATTTGAGAAAAAGAATACATATACCTAGGTTAACCCTGACCAATATTCAATATTCAATACCAAGATCTGAAGCAATAATGTTGGATTGAAGGGTGTGAGTTTCGAGATCCCACCGAACTAAATGAAATCATTATCGCAGTTCATTTCATTATCATTTGCAATGGCTCTCTCCTGTCCCTCAAAGTTACTGACATTATGTTTTGCTATATTTTAATTACATTATAAAGGAATAAATCGAAGTTGACGGTATTATAATGTGGTATCATCCAGGGTAACTTCAAGAATTGATGGCTTTTAATATTTCATTATGATCAAAGGATTATTTAGGAACCTTACCTAAATTAAAATCTGATCCTCACGTCAGCATCATGTATTTCTATTTCTATTGTTCTTGAGATGTGGAATGTTATATGTATTTCGGCCGTAACTTGTCTTTATGGACCTTGAGGTGTTAATAGCCCACGCTATCGCTCGGACTCTTACTTACACGCTAGGGTTCATAAATGCCTATTTTACGCTCTTGATACATAAATAATCATTTTCTTCTCCCGTACAGCAATACTCGAATAAGATATCTGCTACCTATTAATTTTAACACGGTTTTTCATTATGAAACCGATTTTGGCCAATGCAAATAGATACTTTTCTGTATGAACCCAATTTTTGGTCTACAGAAACACGTATTTAGGTACATTCTCAATGTTTATAGACAGCAAGACCATGGAAATAAATTTTTTTCGAATCACAGATCAATCCACATAGAAAACTCTGTTTCTCGAACGAAAATCTTTTCCCCAATCCGAATTTTCCACTGACCTTATTATGAACAATATTCTCACCTTTATCTCACTGGCGCAGTTTTTCATCAGGATGACTTATCTTTACCTTCTACACCCAGTGTTACATTATAACTTATAGTGGCAAATGGAGTTCCATATAACTGTTATCGCCATCAATGTTTTCGACGATTCAAGTTTATAGTATTTGTCGTCAACTCAATTGTTTTACAATACAATATTATATACGAGATAAATTGGAGATTGTGATTTATCTAGATATTAAGGGTCAATGTTAAGGTTATTTTTCCAAATGCAGGTCAACTTTGCCACAGACAATTCATTTTTCACAAATATCCTTATCAGCTATAACGACTGCTGTGAGGACTACTGGACAAGATATTTTCATTGTGAACATCCAAACCGATCGCATTTTTTTATAATAAAGGTGTCGTATACACTTACCCTACCTAATATAGAGCTATAGTCACTTAGGGCCACGGTGATCACCTGTCTGCTCATCACCCAGAAAATATATATAACAACTATTAACAGCATATTTCCCCAACCCAATTACAATAATAAAACAGCATTTAATGAAAAATACGCAGTAGTCGTTAGCTTTAATGATAGAATGAGGTGAACTTATAGATAATTTGGAAGAAAAAAATAATTATTGTTCAACTGGTTTATTTCTCTTCCGAACAACATCGAAATAAACGCAACTTCATTTGATCATATATAAGGTGTCTCAAATTCAATTCTCACTATAGGGCTTGAGAAACTATTTTGCCTGTATTCAGAAGTAATCTCTATATACACTAATACTCAAAGCTACAACCGAATTTCCCAGTATGTCCAGAGCTATGAAGAAAATGAAATTTTGGGTACTTGTTTGAATTTTTTGTGACGTTACTCATTGAGGAAATATATTTTTCGAGATCCCAATGTCAGAATCGAATTTAAAATATCCAATGTATTATCGTCATTTCACCAGTTCGCTACGTGGGTTGTATTCAAATCCATCACGTTTCAAACTTTCGGTAATTATGGAAACATATAATATTCTGCTCCCGATATTTGTTCCTGATAACAACCTGAGTCAGACTTTGAAGGTGAAGTAACTAATTATTTTTCACTAATGATGTTTTTTATTCAATAGAATAGTGTGTAGAATATTTCATTAATGGCAAGAGTATAGAGTATACATCATAATTATCATTATTAATCAGGACTACTTTGCGACGTTATGAAATATTCTGATTCATGTATGTAAGTATATACACATGTGCGTTGCCACTGCAAGGCACATGAATTAGAAAAATACATCAATTTATTTTCCACTTGTACATTATTTGTGTTTTTTTACCTCGGATACCTCCTATAGGGCCTGGATCCGGCAATTTTTTTCTTTGGTAAATCGGTATATATTCATTCCCATAACTGTTATAAAACGTAAATCACACAAAGCAGCTACAACATTTACTGATTAAGATGAAACAATGACAACAATATTCCAACAAACTGTTGCACGCAATAATTGTGATGATGATGATGATTAAGCAGAACTAGATCTGAAATCTGTATTTTTTTTTGTAATTTTAGGTAAAACTTTGGAAATCTTTGTCAAAGGAACTTTTTCGAAGAACTCAAAATCTCCATGAAATCAAGAAAAATTTCAATACCATACCGTCCCTATCCTCCCTATACGCACCATGCTCTTCGAACATTATAGAGATTTCCTTCCGTGCGCTCCAAGAGATGGAAAAAGTATAAAAACGGTTCAATTATCCGAATATTGAATAGCCTTTTATATGCGAATGCCAAATTTGTAGATTTCAGGAGTGGAATTTGAGATCAGAAAATATCCGAGAGAAACTCATCATGTGGCAATAATTCGGCAGAAAGTACCTACAGAAATTGTCTCTCTTGAATGAGATTGAATTGTCTTGAAGGCGAATGGCCAGTTAGGCAAACTTTCCTCGCATTTGATTAAATTTTGGGAAGGATAGAGATCTTTCCAAACGCAATTTTAACACAAAGCCAGATACCTCGCTGGAGAGACACAAAGCATTCCTGATGTCTGGATGTTATATCGAACGAACTCATTAATGTCTTCAACATCTTACCTGCTTTCCATAATTATTTCACTATCTTGTCCCGATATCCCATCGGACTGAGACAAAATGATGTGATCGAGTGTAATACAGTTGTATTGAAAAAAGCGTACGAGTATTAGAGAGAGAAATCAACGACGTCCTATTTGCATAAAACAGGCTATCGAGAATGATTGTTTAAAAAATGTTGACATTAATACTGAATAATACACAAAGTCATCTCCACGACAATTTATTGTGAAAACTCACGGGTTCATTGTGAATAATCACTACAAGGGAACATGTTTTCGGACATACTTAATGAGGAATTCTCACCATAGATAGCTTACATTGAGGTGAATTTTTTTTTATAATAACCGTAGAGAATTAAAATAAATGAAAGTTAAGTGGTTAGTTGTTTTCTAGGGGGATGACCATGAAAACCCCCATAGTGGTGGTGGTGCATAATAAAAAACTAAACAGCCCCCTAATATTTGGGGCACTGCCATGAGCATGCTGACGGAACAATGATGAATGACTTCCATCTTGTTAAACAAACCACATGTGGAGGCAGGAAATCACATGACCACCAAGACAAACTACAAATGTCAATTTAGTGACAAATGAAATTAGACAAACAAAGCTGTCATTAATCTCCAACCTACAATGGGGGTTTTTATGGTTATCCCCCTAGAAAACAATTAACCATTCAACTTTTATGTATTTTGATTCCCTACGGTTATTATGAAAATTTTTTCACCTCCATGTAAGCTATCTATGGTAAGGATTCCTCGTGTTACCTAATTAATTTTTCTCAATGTAGGACTATGTAATTTCTTATTAGGCACAATGAACCCGTGAGTTTTCACAATAAATTGTCATAGAGATGACTTTGTGTATTATTCAGTATTAACCACTTTGAGAAACGATGGACTTCTACCAGAGAAATGTCGACATTGGTCATAGGTTGTCAGAAATACAAAGCATTATTGGCTGAGCCAGTATTACACAACTAGAAATAGGATTATGTTAACCTCTCTTTTTATTACTTGTAAGATTTTTTTAATGAATACGACAGCTGTACCCGTGAGTTTTGAAATTTGATACGGTTTTTCAGTTCAAAACTCAAGCCTGTATTTTCTCTAGAAAGGCGGAACTCAGTATGCCTGATATAGCAATGTCTGGTACCACCATGCTTACCAAGACTGCACTATATCGATGCTAGTGGTGGCAAAAATATTTTTTTCCACCACTAGCTTTGAAACCTACCATTATTTACTCCTTTTCGAGGTGTGAAGTGTGATTTTACTACCAAGGTAGTTTTCGTGATTTTATTAACATAAAAACATAAAAACATATCCACCTCACTTATAATTAACCCAAATTCACTGTACTGATGCGAGATTCGCAAGAATGGCACTCGAATTCATTAGGTATTTATCAACGACTTATTATATGTTGTCATGGTCATTGCTACTAGATTTCAATTAGAATTGAAGAGAAGAAAGGAGTGCTTTCATATTGACAATAGGTTCATATTTCATTTTCAGAGAAGTTAATTGATTGACATGATTTGCTAGTGGTTCAAAAGTTCAATATACACCTTGGTAGTAAAAAATATTATTACCACGGAGCCTTATACCTTTTACCCCTCGGCTGAAGCCTCGGGATATAATCTGGGTCCTTGGGTATTACTGATATTCTTTACTACCTTGGTATCAAAATTGCTACTATATTCATATCGTAAATTCATATTATGATAATCGATGGGTTGTTAAACTGGGCCTTCTCATATCGTAATATCTATATCAATCTTTCCGATACTCGTATCGTGAATATCTATTATATAAAATAATAAATAAAATATAAAATTGAGGTCGACAAAATTCCCTAAAAATGAAATATTTCCTCCGGTCTGGCTAATTCAGTCCCTGGGTTTACAATGTACCAATAATAAACAGTTTCTCAGAATAGTTATCAAATATACAGGGTGAATGACGTCAACACCAATAGGTATTTCAAATGTATACCCATTTATTTCAATCTGTTGGATTTTCCTTGCTGAGCTCATCTGAGCTGTTCGCAAAAATTCATCACACGTTATTGCTTCAAATCGCTGCAGGGTGGTCAAAAATACAAAAGTTGTTTATGAATATGTTTTCGATACGCCCCTGGACACACTAGAGAATCTAGATGTATCAGGGGTTCGAAATTGTAATGTTCGAAGTTTTGATGATTCAGGTATATTAGTTATGCATATACAGAGTATGCCAAGGGGAATTTCAGATTGTTTATTCCAAGTTAGCTGAGAGTTTGATGAAATAAGTGACTCTATATAGGTAACAGAGCTTCAATTCAATATTATAGTCACGTGGGTCTCCACTAATAACCTTCTATATTCTATGAATATTCTGATATCTATTTAAGAATATTCTTATAGAACGTTCTCAGAATGATCATAGAATATTTTCATTCTGCAAACAATATTCTATGAACATTCTATTTGACATATTCTCAGAATACTCTTTTCGAATAGAATGATAGATGGTGAATTATTCTCTAGAATCAATGCTGATTATTCCACTAATACTGCATGGGTTGTCATCTTGCTATTCATTTTATTCATCAATCAGTTCGTGGCAGAGTGTTAAGGTTTCAGGTTCGTGAACATATTTAATCACAAGATACTTAGTAGGTTCGCATCTCTACCAGAGCAAGCTTTTTTTTAATACTCTTCCTCCTCGTTCAATATACTAGGAATATTCTTAGAATAGTTGAAACAGTCCATTCCGAATGTTCATAGAAGGCCCCTAAAATATTTGTGAGAATATTTTGAGATCATTCAAATATTCTCAAAGAATATCCTTTGGGCGTTCTGTGAATGACATTGTGCTATCTGGGAAGGAGACTGTAACGTCAAACTTATTAAACACATTAGACTTTCTCGAAATCGAAATATACCAACGTATATCATCAATACCTACCTCCTCTCCCTATCCTCCCTAGTTTTTTTCATGTTCTGGTTTCCACGAAAAAGGATATGCTGTAATGTTCAGAGAACACCGTGAGAACCATGGGAAATGAAATAGGAATTGGGGTTTTTCTTGAATTTCTGGAGGTTATATGCCTCGAGGAACACCTCCCTTGGCAATGTGTTCCAGAGCCTCGCTGTTCGTTGGATGAACGAGTCTTTGGAAAGAGATGTTCTGTAGGTCTCCAAAGTTACCACGATGGGGTGCGAAGCCTCAACTCGACGGGTTAATCTCGCGGGGACTGCCAAGGGAGGAACAATTGTTGATATTTCAGAAGAGCATCGTCCATGAAAATTTTGGACAGAATCCAACAGTTTCAGGGTATGTTTGGGTGCTGATCGGCTTTTCTAGACAAAAGGCATGCTTGTGTTTTGTTTGCATTGAAATCTACCAAGTGATTGGATTCCTATTCGAGAATTGTTGCCTGGCTGGTATTGGAGCCCTGGAAGAGAAGGCGGTATAGAGGGTACTATCATCCGCGAAGTTCTTCGAACATTATAGGGATCCCCTTTCGTGCGCTCCAAGCGATAAAAAAATGGATTCATTATTGGTATACCCAGATCTGTATGGAGTATTGACAAAGATTGTTTCATGACAAAGTTTTCGCTCAATGGTTATATATTGAAGAAATGTCTTGTTTCTTTTCTTTAATCGGAAATGTAGCATTATCGGACATATTGTGGTCGAATAGGAAACTTTTTGGAGAGCGGGGAAATGGTGGTAATTGATCACAAAAACGAGGAAACAAATAGATATGATATTCCTGTCGATGAAAATTTGTTGAATATCTGAAATAATTAAATACGTAATTCAAATACAATAATTACAAGTCAAAATTTTCTTTTCAATATCAGCACATGATTGATATGCCCTATTATCACAGAGACTAACTACATTTCGAACAAATATCTGAATTTTTCCCGTATTCGCCAAACACTGAACATATATTCGGAGCCTGTCGCATCTTTGTCGTTCTGTTATCATAAGTAATATCACGGTGTTCTGAATATTCGAGATAATTCTGTGATTTTCGAGTAAGGTGGTAGCTTCAAATTTGGATTGACTAAAGGATCTGCTGGAGTCGGACAAAATTTGTGCTACATCTTTCAACAACATCCACCAGATTTGACTGCATAAAAACCATTATAGTAGCATTGGATACTGACTTCAGATCAATATGGGGAGACCCAGAAGACAGAACTGCAACATGAAATAGGATTTCTTGGCACCAGAAACAAAAGAAGGATTGACGCGTACCTCAAGGACCAAAGCTAGGTCCTACATTGTGTTCAACAGCTTCATCAATGATATCCATAAGTAATATCACGATATTCTGAATATTCGGGATAATTCTGTCGCTTCATTGTTCACGAAATTGTGTTGCCCAGCAATACCATGACTCCGTCAGGACGAGTGGTACGGAAACACAATTGAATTTTCATTGAAACATTTAACCTCAAGAAAGTTATGTTTGAAACTACTGAGTACGAATAGTTTAACTAGCGCCCTTTATGAGAGTCAGATATAAAAACAAACTCATGCGATGTGTCAGCTTCCAAAACACATTTAGACAAAATTTCATTACAATGTTTCCAGTAGTTTCGACATAATCGTGAAAAATGGGTAGAAGAAACCTTCTTGAACACCTTGTATCTTGAATACGGATGCAGTTACGACATTTTTCCGCTAAGCAAGGGGGTCCGGTTTCTCCAAAACACCCAGTATATATACATTTGTTACAATCGACGACCGTGGAGCGAATGAAATCAATTAGTGAAAACAGTTTTACTTGTATTCAGTTCATTTCTTCTCAACTATTTAGTTGGAATATCTATTTGTAGATGAAAAAACCAATACCTTTGACTCAAGTAACAAAGAGAGGCGATACGTCAGATGAAATAACTTGAACTTGATTGATATCAAAACTATTGTGTTGAAGTGGAAGTTTTGATTTATCAAAAGTAGTATTTCCAACTATCATGAATTTTTTTTTTCTCCTACCTTAATGGCCATGGGCATTAGTCCTTCAGCCACACGCAATTTAAATTTTTCGTTTATATTTCAATATTGTTTTTTGTTATGAATTTGACCAATATGTCAAAAAAGTTTTTGTCCCCTGTAGTAAGCAATACGTTTACTGTTGTCGGTAGCTGAGCCCCGTTTTGATTTATCAAAAGTAGTATTTCCAACTATCATGAATTTTTGATTTACTGGAACTATACCTATACCTACACATCGACGTTTTCTAGAATCATAATTATCGTTATGGAACTTCCGTCATTGAATCATACTGAATGAAAACACGAAAAGAGTACTCACCAAATTGATAGACTGCCAGCTGAAGAAAGATATTAAAACAAAGACGGAGATGAATGCAATAACTCTTTTATCAGCATTGTGGTATAAGGAATCTACATCGTCTGCTGAATGAAAACATGATCAAATTCTTAGAAAATGTTGGTCATTAGTCCACGAATTCCATTAGTGCTTTAATATTTATAATTTAATGATTTCCGATAAGAATGTGATAACGGGTCAACGATATGATGCTTCTTATCAAAAAATTAAAATGCTTCCTAATTCTCCGAATATGCAGGAATTCCTAGAAAAAAAATGGCGGAAAATGAAATTTTATGTCATAACATCATAACTTCGAATTATCAATTACCTACTGCACCTATTATTAAGGAAGAAAATTCATTAAATTTCCTCCACCTTCTGATCTTGATCATTTTGACTGCATACAGTTTGAAAAATACATTATTTTCTCAATTTACATCTAACTGTTTTGTTTTGTATCACGTATTTAGCTAACTCATTTCATTGAAATAAATATCATTTTCCACTTCTACCGATATATAAAACCTGAATATTATATCAATTAATGATAATTCAGATGGCTGATTATAATTTCAATGAAAACACTTCATATATATAGCAGTAAAGGTTCAACAAACTCGAATACATAATACATAGTCACACATTGATATCAATATGAAATAATATTCATATTTATATTTATAGATACGAGGAGAGACAATCCCAGAATCTAAAAAATTAATATTCCATCTCTTCGATTATTTACAGAGAGTATCTGGGACGGATTCGTAACTTCAAACATCTGCTGAAGATCATTTTCTCTCAGAAGAATTTGGAATGACACCTCAAACACACGTGATAACGTATAATAGATAGAGCTTTATTTGACCACGATTCGACCACGATATGTTACATATGACATTTTTCTGCAACCGAAACCAAAGTCGTCCATTTTAATACCAAAATTAGCTCTAGTTTCTATTACTGACACAAAGATAGATATGTTGCTTGGCAACACTTCAGCTCCTAGGAACTAGAAAGGATGTCATCAAGAATAATAGTAGATTGTTTTATTAGGATCAAAAGTGACACTTTGTTTGACAAGCGAATTTTGCATTTGCGAGGCGGAGCGTTTAGCGAAGCCGAGCGAAAGCAAAATTTGCGAGTTTTGATACTTTGGACGACCTGACCTCCTTGTTTAATTGAAACAAATCGTTCTAAACTTGTTCTTATCCATCATTCGGTTGCCCCCTTACGAGCAACCCTCAGAAGTCTTCAAGAGACTTGTGTGAGCTGAATGACGGGGGTCTTACCTTTCAACGTGTGATCCCAAACACTTTCTTAGGTCACCAGAAAAATGTCTGCGGTGGTGGTGGGAATCGAACCCACTACCGATAATCCAACGTGGATAGAACATTGACGTTTTAACCACGAGGCTACGCTGGCCTTTAATAATAATCATAACATCAGTCAAATATAAAAAACATGTAATTCCAAATTATTCACAGAATAGCTTAAAATATTATAAAACTGCATTATCATTTATCACAGATTATTCGGCAACTTCACCAGATTTCTTATCCACTGTTCCCGCCAATTCAAATTTCGCCTTTCCAGATCGAATTGGGTCGTATTCGTCACTTTCGTTCTTGTGTTTGATGTACTCCACTGCGGTGTATCCAATAACCCCCACAACGAGTAGGCCCATCAACAGATAGAGTTTCAGATATGTGCACAAATACGGGCTGCAGGCATACGTGATCACAGACCCAGTGGATTCCCACAACCGGAAATTGCTGTATGCAGCCTCTTCTTTTCCGGGGAAAAGAATACCACTAAGCGCTGAAAAAAACAAACACACTTTGAGAGGACAATTTAAGTGGTAGTATATAAGGAGGAGCCAGATATTGATATATGGAATGTGAAGAATATCGTGGGATTTTATGGATGGACTTGAAATAAACTGATTGCTCTTTCTTCTTCTCTGCACAGGTGGGCGGGTGCGTAGACCCCTGCACTCAGGCCTCTTCAGTCGGGCCCATTGTGCGCCCACTTGTCCTGTGAATCAGCTGGGCATGCCGATTTCTTTGACGAAATTCAGCAGCTTCCTCTGCTGAGTCGCTTTCACATCCTTTGAGAGCAGTACAATGCTCCCAAAGGCAGATTTCCTCTCATGCACCAGCGCGGGGCATTCAGTGAGTATTTGTGATGATGTTTCATCATCCTCCAAGCACCATCTGCAGATGGGATCATCTTTGATCCCTATGAGTTCTAGGTGCCTGTTGGGGTGGTTGTGCCCAGTTAAGACTGATTGCTCTTTATTCAATTATATGTTGAAATAAAGGGAACTAGTTCATTGATACGTTTCAGTCTAAAGACTATCACGACTAAAGAAAAGCAAAGAGATATTAACGTTTGACAAGATTGACAAGTGACAAGATTGACGAGTGACAAATGATTGACAGATGAAATCCCTGATAGAATGTAGTATTTACGAGGCATTTTTGAAGTGGCGACTTCTACAGGGTGTCCCTCCGGGAACTGCATCGATCAATATATAGAAAACC
The DNA here is from genome assembly GCA_918026855.4 of Phaedon cochleariae. NCBI lineage: Eukaryota > Metazoa > Arthropoda > Insecta > Coleoptera > Chrysomelidae > Phaedon > Phaedon cochleariae. Next base: position 61,675,813 of record OU896708.1, read on the forward strand.
ATAGGTGGGTCGAATTTGAAAATTTGGGAGTTCACTATTGTTGATAAGTGCTATACGGCTAAAATATTTTGAAGATTGTGGCATTTCCGGTTGTACCGGAAGTGGACCCCAACTTCGTTATTTCAAACGGGACTGTATATTATCAGGGTTTTAGATTATACGCTTGATTCTGAGCATGTTTCATGTATAATGTCCTATACCCAAGTCTAACCGTTTTTTAAATATTTGCAGACGGACAAATATATTTTAATAATTCTGGACATGATCATCTTTTTTCGATTGTGTATCGATTTATTCGTAGGAGAGGACCCATCAGTTCAGTAGAATTTCGATATCAATTCGATAACAGTTAAACAGGGCGTTCACCAGAAAATGATATAGATCCGGTTGAAAAAATCGTCGTCGATTTTTTTAAATGGAAACAATCAATTGCAATTATCAACTTCGAGGGTGTCCCATTTGAAATAACTAAGTTGGATCCACTTCCGGTACAACCGAAAATGCCACAATCTTCAGAATATTTTAGCCGGATAGCACTTATCAACAATAGTGAACTCCCAAATTTTCAAATTCGGCCCACTCATGGTTTTCTATACAGGGTGTTTCTCAAGTACGTGTAGAAAATCCAGGAGCATGTTGCTGACGTCAAAATAAGAAGAAAAGTTTGTATAAATATATGTCCGAAAGTTATTCGTTTCTGAGATACAGAGTGTCAAAGTTGGATTCTTATTTTTGTTTTTTGTTAATAAATTTCAAAATAATTATGATATCGAATTGGAATTTGGTATCTAGGGGTATTTTTCAATGACAATATCAAATTTTATGTTAGTTTGTTCCTTTCGTGGGGGTGCCGCTGCGAGCAACTGTTTTCGAGTTATTGGGATTCGAAATAATCGATGCATTCGAATTATTTGCATGTGGCTAGTAAGTCGCCTCTAGTGAATATCAAAAATACGCCAGTGTATTTTCCTTCTTTAATGCAATATTCTTCCTCATTCAACATTGGAATGTAGGCAAAATATGATTCTTACTTATTTGAACCTGCTTTTTTGAACTCTTCCAATGAGAATTCAAATTTGACACTCTGTATCTCAGAAACGGATATCTTGCATACTTATGTTATAAGAGTATAAGAACTTTTCTTCCTATCTAGACGTCAGCAACATGCTCCTGAATTTTCTACACGTACTTGAGAAACACCCTGTATATTGATCGATGCAGTTCCCGGAGGGACACCCTGTATACTGTCGTCATAGGCACAATGGGCCTAAGTGCAAAATTCGTCACTTATGTGATATTAATCTGAGTATTTCATCACATGCTCCTCTCACATTCCTAGTGGTTTTTGAAAATATCTTCATATTTTAGAAACGGCAAATAGAGTTTTAAATGAGGGCTTAAATGCACTTTATGGGTCATTTACTATGGAAAAACGGCCCATCTGTCAAAACTAAGACATACTAGGCTTATCTGGTGATTGAAAAGTATGTACAGGGTGGGCCAAATTGGACACTTTCGAAGGGAAAGTCCTATACCCATACAAAATAGAAAAAAAAACTGATGTCGTTGCCTGTCGATCAATCCACATGACAAACTCAAAGGTGAAAACCGCATATCGATATCTATCTTTATTTCAGAGTTACAAGGTGTTTTTCGGAAATGTGAATTTTTGAAAAGTAGCTAAAACTATTTTTTTTGTCAAAAATTCTTCGTTTCCATGAAAACATCTTAAAAGCATTGTGTTTGTCATGAAAATTGGGCCTCAGGCATTGAAATCAGTCACCGTATACCTATTTGCAAAATAGAACTTTTCTTTCCAGAAGAACAAGTTAAATTCTTGAACTAGATATAGGAAGGTCGATTTTTGTGCCTAGAGAACAAGTTTTTTACCACAAACTCAATGTTTTGCAGTTATTTTCATTAGAACAGACAATTTTTGCCAAAAAATATCTGTAGGCACTTTTCGAAAATGTCCATGGTTAGGAAGAACAATTCATAAGTTCGTTTAACTGTCAAAAATGATTTTGCCTCAAGTAAAAAAATCGACGGGTCCCGGCGATTTCTGATAGAGGATTCGACTTTCTAGTTATAGTAGGATTAAAATTTGGCGGGGTGACCCTGTATATTTTCCTGTCGAATAGGAAACTTACAATTGATTTGTACCAGCCAAAGTGCATCGCATATCCCCCAAAGACCAGATATCAGGAAGAACAACGGTTTGTTATCCACGCTTGGCTTCCAGACTAGCAGAGTGACGAGCAGTGCAAAATGCAACGACAATGCGAAGCATATAACAGGATTTCTGCCAGTGATTTTCACTATACTTCCTGAGAAGATAGACGCAATTCCGTTGCATACTCCGAAGCAGATCATGACGAAACCTATGTTATTGATACCCCATCCACATGATACGAATGCCTGAAAGCAAAAATATTAGAAAAAAACATGGGATATTGAATATGGAATTATTGATTATGGAATTCGATGAGGATTAATGAGGTTGCTCTTTCAACCCCTGTTGTCTTTTCAATGCGCGTTGCAGGCGCATTTGTTTGCGGTTTCAAAATTCAAACAATTTGAATTGAACGTTATGATTCCGGTTTTCAATATATGAGTTTATTGGGGAATGCAGCAAAGTGGAAAGAGTACTTTTTAAAGTTTTTCCAAGCTTTCGGAATCTTATATTTCCATCATCAGGGATACTACAACAATTTTCCATTAGGTCACATTGATACAACCAAGGGAAATTTTACTTACATCTTTGTTGAGGTTGGTTCACATTAATGTTAGTAATGATGAAATTAAAGACGATGATCACATAGTTGAAAAGACGAACGAAAAACTGGATCGATCACAATTATGTGAAATTAGTTGATTTGTAAAATGTTAAAAATGTGAAAACAAATCATTTAAGTGGCAAATACTAATGATGTCGTAGGTCAAGTTAATATTCTTCTCTTTCAATCATCACTTCATAACTGAATATTTATGGAAAATTGATAGATGGAAAAGGTACCATAGCCACAATATGAATATGCTACATTCAGTCAAAAACAAGAAAACTGAAAGAGCAGAAGAGATATATTCATCCTCCTAACATTTTGAACTTTGTCAAAAATATTTTGTCAATTCCAACAAAGGAGAGTACTTTCAAGAAGAAAAAAACTAGTGGCTCAAAGTCGGTCGACCACACTTCATATAATAGTAGTAGCTAACATTTTACATATGTAACCGGTTTCGGCGCTACGGCCATCATCAGACAAATAATAAGTACCTAAAAGTTTAAAAAACGAAGACAATCAAATGTGAATGAAGACTATAAAATCAACATACCGAACAATACAATTTAAACAAACATTACTGGATAAGTAACAATCATGCCATGGGTTGAGACACGGGCAATAAGTTGAAAGGTTTAAATCTAATGAAGAGCCAGAAAAAACTGGCTCTGATAAGGTCAAACATCATCAGATATCGGAAAAAACTACATCATATTAAAAAATGAATATGAAAATGTCACCACGACCGGCGGCCATAACAATTCGATCAGTCCTATAAGGAACAAGATACATTGTAAGCAATTGAAATTTGACACATTGACGGATGAACACAAAACAATAAAATTAAGTGACAACTGATGTCTCCACAATAGAACAATGGTACCACGAGAAAAAAGAACTAATAAGAAGAGCTAGCGGGAAAAAAGAAAAAAGAAAAAGAAGAAGAGAGGAGGAGAGTGGTGAAGGAGGACAAGAAAGAAAAAGAAGAATAAGAAGATTGAAAGGAAGAGTACCTACAATAAGAAGATTTTTCTAGAAATGGCTTCCATTTCTCAAGATCCAGAGTGCATCAATAAAAAAACTGACGTAGATCACTTGACTGCAATTTATGAATACCTGTTGTCAGTAGACAATGATTCAACACAAATTGAAAATCAAAATTAATCCACACTTTTTAAAAATCTTCCAAATAAATAAATTTTCCTGGAAACCCACAGAAAAATCACAAATTTTCTCTCATTAAATTCATCTTTTTACTAAAAATAAAAAAAAAAAACTTTTTTTTAGGGGGATAAATATATCTCTTCTGCTCTTTCAGTTTTCTTGTTTTTAAACAGTGAGTCTGTTTAATTGAGTGCTTTCGTAAAGTACTGAATAAATGAATTTTTTGCCAAACTATCCATTTCTGAGGACTCTATCTGAAACTGCTTGATATAACTTTTCAATTCGTCACATTTATGAGGAAGAATTAGATATACAGGGTGATCCAAGTTTGATATATGACGTCCGCGACAATTTTTTCCAAAGGAACACCATATATATTATGAAATTTTTTGAATCTTCATCGGAAGCTGAATCAAAAAATATATCATTCATAGGGGTTTCAAACAGTGCGCCCGTTATATTAAGTGCTAAATCGTGAAATGGGGTTGACATTAAAAAAATACCAATGACGTTATTTCTCCTACAAATATGAAATGCGAAGTACACAAAATTTTCCATTAATTTTTTACGAATTTATCCACTACTTCAAGAAAGCAGTTAATTTAACGAACGCACTGTATACAAACCCTCTATATGTGATATATTTTTGAATTGAGCTTCTCATGGAGATTTCAAAAACGAGGATATTTTGAAGCTTTATTCTCAAGCGTTACAAAGCTTCAAGGGTTATAGTATGCCATGAACAATTTACGGTATTTGAAACGGAACAAAAATCAATTTGATCCTTTTGTCATTATGAATTCGTATCACATTTGTATATTGTGTAATTGCAATTGAAAGTTTCGAAAGTTGAAATATGAGGAAGTGTATAAATATATGATATCATTGAGATTCAATGAAGAATTTTGTTGTTGTTTTAGACACTGATTACTAAGATTGCGCGGATCGACGCAAGGGAAACATGCTGAAGCCAATTTATTTCACCTCCTATGGGAGATAATATTTTGTTCCTTCTGTGGAAGCTCACCGATGTAAAATCTGCAGCTATAAATGCTTGTTCAGCTCCAATGAACATTGTGATCGGCAAAATGAGTAATTGCTTGAAATCACCCAACTGCTTGAGGGTAACCGCTAGTAGCTTCAGTCCTGTTATACCAGTTCCACTACCACTTCTCCCTTTACCATACCTGGAATATATCATAAATTCACTATAGTTCTGTGATAGCAGTAAAATGGATCGAACGACAAGTGGAATTCAATTCTAGCTTCAAGTGGTGTTCGGTAAGAAAATTTCACACCAAAATTTAAAAAAAACAAGTTAAAATTACGATAAAAAATACAAAATTCCGACTTCAATTACGCAAAATATTAATAAGGCAGCAGGTGGCATTTCAATCTATTATTCTTGTCTAACATTATTCTACTGAAGTTGGTGGAAATATATTTTGTTACAAGGAACTCAATATATTTATCTACTCACTGCATCGTCTGTCAATTTACTCGATCCCACGGGAGGAAACAAAAGTTACCTCCCGTGAAAGTATTATAATCCTTGTCACGAGTCTGGATTTCTCCGACAATAAATTAATCGGAACCTTGTCTGCATTTTTCATGATATTCCTGGGTAAATTTGTACTCATTTTCAGTATTTCTATAAGACAACACAGAGAAAGCAGCAATGACATTCACTAAATCAAATGATGATAGCAATATTTAACAAACTGCAAAATATCAACAACATGCCTACCATGATAAGAAAAATGGAGAGAAAATGATAGCATGTACATCATTACAAATGTCCTAGGAATAGCATCCCCTAAACGTCCCACGTGGTCCATATTGTAGAATGTCCATGCAAGGACGTCCTTGGCATATCCCTGATGAGATATATTTTTGAACGTTTCTTTAGGGACATCCATCGGATGTCCCGAGTAGTACATATTCTGGCATGACTTCGGATCTTATATAATGTCCCTTCTAGACAACCATGGAAAGTCCCTGAAGGAACATTCCTTCAAATATCTCTGCACAGACGCCCTCATTATTTCCAGGATCGTATAACAATCGAAATTTCCCTTAGGGATATCCTTCGAATGTCCATTAGGGTTATCTGTCGGATGTCCCAATTAGTACATAAACTGTACTCTTCCAATGTCCTAGAAATAACATCCTACGGACATCCCAGTCAGACTTTCAATATGTTGTCCCTGCAAGTACGTTAACTTACACCTTGCCGACGAATGATTTCTCGTTGGCTATAAATACTCCCCGTCAATGTCCTTGTCCATTGGACATCTTAGGGAAACATTTTCAGGATCTATTGGGGACCTTCTACGGACCATCAACTCAAATGGATGTCCTCATCAGTTATGCAAGATCTGGTCCTAGAGAGACCCAGAAAAATTCAAATTCAGAAAAATTCGTACGTCCCTGGGGCATCCTATGGACATTCAATTAGGTTGTCCTACGGATGTCCTAATGATGTCCTTCGTAGTGCTTGATGAGGAATACTGTAGGATTGGGGTATTCGATAGTTGTCCCAGGGACACACCTCAAGGATGTCCCTAGTTGGTCCTCAAGTATGGCATTTTTGCGTCCTACGGTACCAAATTCAAACGTCCTATGGACGTCCTGAATGTCCCGACAGGACGTTCTAAGGTTATCCATATGGGACATAATTGTGTTGCAGCCCTACTTTTATGGAAAATAGGTGCATTGCGAACGGCAGCTCTTCGTCAGTAGGCACTATGAGTTCGAGTTATCAAAATGAGTTAAAATAGCAAAAAATTCAGTTATCTAGCAATCATAAGGTTAAACAAAAAAGATGGGGCGCCACTGCAACTTTTAATTCAAATGAAATGTTACCTGGAAAGTTGAGCAACCAGATAATGAATAATATTAGTTGTTCTCCCAGACTAAAAGACCTAAATTTACCTTAGAGATGTTGTGAGTTGGAGTGTCATGTCAATAAACAAATAAAACAAGTCATATACAATACCCAAAACATTTAATTATGATGATAGGACTCATATATCACATCACAGGTTTTGACAAATATGCATAATAAAAAATATTAGATACTTATTTCCTGTTAAGAAAATACACTGTTGCTATTATGTGGATGAAAATATGTATAAACCAACCTTATATTGTACTTGAAAAATCAAGAGCTCCTGTAAGGACGTTTTATAGTCATAGCAGATTTTAAAAAAATATTGAAAATGGAAGAATTCTACCAGCGCATAGTATACTATGTGGAGGGGAAGTATGTACCTTTCATGTGTGATTTCATCAATTTATGACCTGGCTATGATTTAAAAATGGTCCATTATACACACTAGCAATGGGCATTATGAGTGAATAAAAATGAAAAATAAAAATATATTTTCATGTCAAAAACCTGTATGGTGTGTCCTACACCAGTTATCCAGAGTAGCATTCAGTGCTACCAAATGAAGCTGCTGAGGGGAAGGTTGGCGGAGAGCGGGGTGCTGACTTCACATCCCTGGATGTCAGATGACATTGACAGAGCTGTCGTATTTCCACCTTGAAAATCCATCATATCAGGAACAAACAGGGGACGATATCCAGATTCCAGATTCCAGACTACTATATAGCCACCAAAGGCCTTGTAGAATTATCAGATCCTGGTCGAGCAATGACTCCTGGGAAGAATAGTGCTCCTGGGTAGGATAACTCCCGTTGTAGAACTCCCGGTAGAAAACTCCCGGTGAAAAAAACTCCCGGTGAAGAACCCTTAAATATTTCATGAAAATGAGGTTCTGAATTTCTGGACTGGCAGAGAGAAAAAACGTAATAATGCGAGACTCACCTTCTATGAAGGGTTAGGGATTGAAATGACGATGAAGGTAGGCACGTGGCTGCCTGGGTGATGAACCATGAAGATCCTGCCTCTTAAACCAAAACCAGAAAAATCTGTAGAGTCCAGCAGTCCTTGTAGATCAGCAGCAAATCCAGGATATCCTGATGTGATCCAGAACGCCAGGCGGTACAGGACTTCAGAAGCCGGTTCACACCACAAAAATGGCACTTGACCACCACGAAGAATTTTCTGAAGTGAGCTCTTGTCTCACGACCAGAAAGGAAATCCCTTCTCCAAATTTCCAGAAACTTCGAGAACAACTTAACAGTTTCCGCTTTTCAAATTGGCGGAAAATTTGAATATCCAAGATAAAAGACGTTATCGCTACTCCCTCCAGAGACTTGATTCTTCCCAGATGTCTATCTGAACCAATCAGAATTGACGACCAAAATGACGTCACACCTTTCTTCACGCATACTCGGCTTGTTGGTTCGACGATGATGATCTAAGGACATATCAATCCGAATCGGCGTTTGGCGCATGACAAGTTTGACACTGTTGACATGGTGTCATGACCGACAGCTAATTGACGTAAAGCGAAATAACAGATCAACTCAACAAGATCAAAACATCAACCTGAATTTATCAAATGCATCAATCAAGAAAATAATGCCAAACGAAGTTAATTGATTCACCATGGTCGATTCCTAGTGAAACCATCCGCATCAGCGTTCCTGGAAAATCCAATACCTATCGTCCTACTGTGATGAAGTTTCAAGTGGAAATAGCAGTGTGAAAAGTGAGTATGAGAATGTCTCTGAAATGGTATTTCATATTACCTTATATTATTTATCTCTTTCAGATAAGTTTCTGTAAAAACCATCCGAATCATCCTTCTACTTGGATCACAACAAAGCAGATATAGCAAGAGATATCAACGTATTTATAGAAATAGTATTTTAATTTATTGTACAGTGTGAAATCTCAGGTGTGTATCCACATATCAGGTTTGAGAATAATTAAATAATATGAAGCAGATTGAGTTCAATTTATGTTATTGAAAAATGTTAACCAAGTTATTGTGACAAAATATCCTGTCAGATGTGTTCAGCAGTACAGGATAGTATAGAATCAGACCAAATATACAGTAGTGAATATTTACATGCTACATCACCTCTCTCCCAAGAAAAAATTTGAATCTGGATTGATTTAAATTTTCAAAAAAATTACAATATCAACAATGGATACAGAGGGATAAGTACTTCAGATCACCGAGACGAATATCAGTATCCAAATATTGAAATTGCATTCAGAATCAATCAGTGAGATGTCAACTCCTAAACGAACGAAGGCAACTCACTAAAAAATCCCCAGGTGGAAACAAAAAAGAAAGTTTGAAATTTTTAATTTTGATTTAACCAGCTGTCCACCGTTCAACTGGGGTGACATACGGCCACCAACCTTAAACAGGCCGAACCTGAAACAAAAAGATTCAACAAAAAACGTTCGGGAGTATTCCTATTCACGTAGAGTTAGGTCGTCCCTAGAGACTACTCAAGTGCAAAAGCAAAAGAGCGGTACTTTCGAGAAATATGCCCATTGAACCAGCCTAAACAAAAATTCAACACGACGACATATATCTCGTCAGCCCAACCTGTCATGAGACAACTATGACGACCCACATCACGTTGTTGTCCACGACCCCTACGCTTCCAAGGTCCCTACAGACAAAAAATAGCTCTTGGCTTTTCAAAATTTACTCAAAAATACTGTGGGAAATGTAAGTATCAAAAATGAAAATAATATCCCACAGCAAATGTGAAGTATCAGCATCAAAAGTGCTGATCACTTCCAGAAAGTTGGAGCAGTGTATGGACCATCACAGGTTATGACTGTCCACATAACCAGTGGCAAAACTAAAAAACAGCGATGTTACTGCCGTGATAGAATCACTAGCTGGGAACATGTCCAAGTTCAGGTAGCTTTAGGAACAATTCCAGGGATAACCAGCTCTTAGCCCGACCGAAAAAGAAATGGAACAGTATTTGGACCATCACTGGTTATGTCTGTCCACATAACGCAGTGGAAATAAATAACAGCGGTGTTACTGCCGTGATAACACTAGTTGGGAACATGTCCAAGTCAGGTAGCTTTAGGAATAATCCAGGGATAACCAACCTTTACCCCAAAGAATATGACCATGAAGATCAAATGCATACCTCTATCCAGGGATTAACTTGGGGTAGTAGCTATGCGTACTAAACATCCTAAGGGAGGTCACGATCGGGAAGTCTAAGTCGGTAGAATTCAAAATCGAGTAAATTTCCAAAATCGGTAAAGTCTATCCAAAATTATCCGGAACAGAGATATTTACATAATATTTACATAACTAACTCTAAATACTGTACAAAAAGGAAAATCTCATTACTCGTCAGCAATGAGAAAAATTGAAAACTGTTGCAAACTAACAGTTTCAATTCAGGGGCTAAATTTTCAAATTTCCATAAATTCGAAATACTAAATACAAAATACTGAATGTCACAATGTAGAACATTCCAAGGGTATTTTTGTGAACTTTCACATTCACGGTAGCTACCAAAAAGTTCCTAGAAACTTACAAAAAATTCCAAAAAAATTCGAAAATTTTCAAAAAAATTTCCGACAATATATCTCAAAAAATCTCAAAAAACTAACCGACAGAAATGTCCGAGTTAGACCCAAAATAAGGTTTCAAATCCTTAATATGCCAGTCTCCTGCTGGACTACCATTCTCATATTCCAGAGAATAAACTAAACGTGAAACCTTCCTTTTAACTACACACAAAACATATTTGGGTGCTAGTTTTGAACTAAACTTTACTGCAGCTTCTGAAAGTACCTTGTTTCGACGCCAAACTTTATCTCCAATATTAAAAGAAAAATCTTTCTTTCTCAAATTATATGCTCGTGAATTTCGTTGGTAAGCCTGATGCAATTTATTCTTTACTTCTTTAAAAATTGTATCTAAATTAGAAATATTTTCTACAAACTCAGATCTACTTTGAGGATTTAACTCTATCCCTACTGTATCAGATATATTACTATAATAGTTACCTGAGTGAGGAATATTTCTAGCAAAATTCAAAAATGCTGGGGCATAATTATGCACTTCATGTACAGATGTATTAATAGCAAATTGAATCTTAGATAACTCTTTGTCCCAATCCTTATGTTCAACTATATAGCTACGTATTGCTTGTCCAACTGTCTTGTTATTACGTTCAACAAAGTTGCACTGCGCTGAATAGCGAGGCGTAAACCAAATTTTTACTTTATACGTATCTGTTAACTTTTTAAAGATTTTCCCTGCGAATTGGGTACCATTGTCCGCAATGATAATCTGAGGTACACCGTATACTAAAAACACTTGATTTTCTAGAAATTTTACTATGTTTGGTGCTGTCGCGTCTCTTAGGGGACATAGAATGGTATATTTCGAAAACCAGTCTCCAATTACGAGTAAATATGTAAATCCACGGGGTGATCGAGGAAATGGTCCCATAAGATCGACAGCTAGGACTTGAAAAGGGAAGTTTACCTGCTTTTCACAGCCCATTAAACCTAAACGTGATGTGTTAGCTAACTTTTGTGATTGACAAACTTTACATTGACGAATGTATCTCAAAATATCAGGGCGCATCTTTGGCCAATAGTAATTTTCCTGAATTCTACTAAAAGTTTTGTAAAAACCAAAATGTGAACATGTAGGTGGATCATGAGAGTTTCTAATAACATCGTTTCTTTGGGACTTAGGAACGACGGTCTTCCATTCTTTTTCATTAGTTTGAATTATGCCCTTTGAGGGAATAAATTTGAAAAGCAAATTTCCTGAAACTTTCCATTGTGGAAACAGTTCAGGTTTCTCTAAAATTCTTCTCTTAAGTGAAGTGTACCATTTATCGGATATCTCGGCCTTTATGTCTATCAACAAAATTTCTTGATCATCATCAGGCAAATCACTAGGAGGAATTCTGGACAGAAAATCAGGTAAGACATTTGAAGCTCCGGGCTTGTGTATTAGTTCAAAACTATGTTGTCTGAGCTTTACAGCCCACCTAGCAAGTCTTCCACAAGGATCCTTGAGATTGTTGATCCACAAAAGGCTACTGTGGTCAGTGATTACTTTGAATTTTGTGCCTTCTACATAAGGTCGAAATTTATCTATCAAAAATATCAAACTGAGAAGTTCTCTTTCCGTCACAGTATAATTACGTTCTGCACGAGATAAGGAACGAGAAGCATAAGCTATAACTCTTTCTTGTGAATCAATATTCTGAGTCAAAACACCTCCAATACCATAATCACTGGCATCACACTGTATTACAAAAGGTTGATCAAAGTCTGGTGAACTTAGTATAGGAGACGATATCAAAGCATTTTTAACACGGATGAAAGCATCTTCCGCCTCTGGAGACCAAGTTATTGGTTGCCCCTTCTTTTTCCCTTTAAGGAGGCCTGAGATAGGTGCTATCAAACTTGAAAAATTTGCGATGAATCTTCTATACCATGAACACATTCCGATAAAACGTTTGATTTCAGTGCTGGTAGTAGGGCGAGAATAATTGACCATGACTGCTACTTTATCAGTATCTGTGCGGAGTCCTTCTCTATCAATAACATAACCAAGATACTTGAGGGATGTTTTAAAAAATTCACATTTTTTTATATTTACTGTTAAATTTGCATTTTCTAAAATACTCTTTACCTCAGCAAGAAGTGATACATGTTCATCAAAAGTTTTAGAAGTAATAATTATATCATCCAGATATGTGAAAATATGTGGTTCAAACTTAGGTCCAAATAGAGCGTCACAGAGCCTCTGCTGAGTCTGAGCACTATTACATAAGCCAAAGGGCATGACTGTGAATTGAAAAGATCCCCTACCAGGCACACTGAATGAAGTTTTCTCACGTGACGACACATCCAAAGGGATCTGCCAAAAAGCTTTACGTAGATCAATACTCGAGATGTATTTTGCATCTCTGAGCAAATTCAAAATTCTGTCTATGCGAGGTAGTGGATAGCTATCGTGCTTAGTTACTTCATTGAGTTTTCTCCCGTCAAAACAAAACCTGTACTCACCGGATGACTTTTTTACTAAAAGGACTGGACTATTATAGGGACTCTGAGATGGTTCAACCACCTTTAACTTCAGCATGTCATCAAGTTCTCTATTTAAAATTTTCAACATAAATGGTGACATAAGGTACTGCTTAACACGAAATGGCTTTGAATCACCAGTATCAATTGTCATTTTAATTTTATCTGTAAGACCAATACGACTTTCACTGCTAATATCTTTAAAATGCTCTATAATTTGTTCTGCTTGAACACTCTCTGAAGGAGATAAATCTGACAAATTACTTGAATCTGAATTCTCAATCTCATTAACATGACTAGAGACAACCTGTATAGAATTATGCGTTACTGCACTATGCACATTCCAAATCCTATTTTTGAAGTCGATCTTGATCTTGAACTGATTGCAAAAATCGCTTCCAAAAATAATTGAGTGGGGCAGTGAAGGCACTACTATAGTAGGAACAACCTGAACAATGTTATCTACACAAACTGGTAGATCAACAACACCCTTGACTTCCCGTTCAGTTCCATCAACTGTTGTCACATGTTTCAAAAAAGATTTATTCCATTTCAGATTAAGTTTTTTCAGTAAATCTACTGATTTTTGACCACAAACCGAAACATTGGCACCACTGTCCAAAAGACAAACTACTTTCTGATCAAAAATTTTTACAGAAATATATGGTCTGTTATCACGTGACTTCTGTACAAAAAGAGGTGCGACATTTGAATTTTTATGGAAAACATAATTTTTATAAAAATCTCTAACGGTATTTTTCCAATCATTCCATTCCTTGGGATTGAAAAAATTTGATCTTGAAATTGGGTTGACTCTTTTAAGTAATGGAGGGAAACAAGAGTCGTAATACTTCACCTCCCTTACTAGTTTCCCTGACATTTTGTACATTCCCTTGAAGTTACATCTGCACAACCGCATTTAAAACAAAATTTCTTGATGATATTGTCAGTAGCTCTACAGTTCCTGAAGGTATGGTTTGGTTGTAAACACCTCCAACATAACACCGATGAACTTGATGAATTTGCATTTGAACTAGTAACATTAACTTGTTTATTCGTACTGACATTTTTATTCGATTTCTTTATGTTGAAATTTCGCTTTCGAGGTTGAAAATTCCTCCGAAAATTCTGATCATTGCGAGAAGTTTGAGAACTTGAAAGGGTATCTGAAAAATGTGTCAACTCAGGATCAATCATACATTGAAAAGGTTTCTGATACTGATGTGACTGTGAACCAGATGCCAAGCTAAGAATATCAGCTTCTTCAAGCTTTTTACAAAGTGTACTCAAGGTAGAAACACTATCAATATCACTAAGTGCAAGTCTTTTAAGGTATTCACCCTGTAGTCCCATTTTAATATATTTAACTTTAGTGAGCTCTGCGGCTCCACGACTGAGTCTACTGAATAAAGTTTCCATGCAAGCTATGAAAATTACTACAGGTTCATTTCTTCCTTGTTTTCGTGATTTTATTTGGTTCCACACTTCATCATCAAAGTCTGACATCAAAAAATCCTTTTTCAATTTCATAACCAAAGTTTCCCAACTATTAACTTGTGTTCTGATTTGTCTGAACCAAAATGTAGCCTTACCACTGAATAAGTCACTAGCAGATTCAAAAAGTTCAGCTTTACTAACATGCCTTGCCTGAGCTACTTCTTCTATGCGTTCAATAAATGAAAGGAGATTTTTTGGTTCACCATCAAATTGAATATTCAATTTATAGACAGGAACTGACTTATGAGAATTCACAATTGTATTACTAAAAGTGTTAGCAGTAGTAGAAGCACTAGCTTGTGGTGTTAAAATAGTTTAAATAATGATGTTAATCATCATCCTGAACATTCTCATTTAATTCAGCATCAAATTGCAGGGCTGTAGCATAAGCTTCATTCTTAAAATTCAATACGTCCCTATAATTCAAATCTTCCCGCTGTAACTTAATTCTGTTAATGCGAAAACTGATATGATTTATTCTAGAGGTTGCTCTTTTGTAAACAGAATCTGATGAAGGACCTTCAAAACCTTCAATAAGTGATTTTATAGAATCTAAAGTGGACTGAATTTCTACTCGCTCTGTATCAAAGTTATAAGCTTCATCAACTAAAGTCATTACATTAGTACCACTTTGTTTTTCTTTAAACAGAAGTCTTCCAAGAATTTTACGTTTTTCATCTTGATTCCGTTCAGAAATTACACCTCGAATTCTCAACTCATAATTCAGTTCAGCCTGCAGCAAGTGATTAGCTTTAAAATTTTGATCCATTTTGAATCAGTTCAAAATCAAATATCAAAACTGTTGTTCCAACTTCTAAGGAAATTAATTAAATGTGGCAACACTGTACGTAGTATTGTCTCAGGCACTGTCTGCAGCAGCTAATTTAATCAAATCTTAAATCACAAAACTGGATTCTCAAATATTATGAAACCTGATATGTGTATACTCACCATTCAGTTCATAAAAACCCATATATTTTTTACCTACCAAAACAAAATGTGGTAAAAACAACTCTCCTGGCTCTCCGTCAAACTATCAGCTGTTTCCAAACCATGAACATTTTATTCATTCATCAACAAGACACTCACAACTGTTGATTACTAATAACCTAACTAAAAACTCGGGCCCCCACGTTCGGACGTCATCTTTGCAGCCCTACTTTTATGGAAAATAGGTGCATTGCGAACGGCAGCTCTTCGTCAGTAGGCACTATGAGTTCGAGTTATCAAAATGAGTTAAAATAGCAAAAAATTCAGTTATCTAGCAATCATAAGGTTAAACAAAAAAGATGGGGCGCCACTGCAACTTTTAATTCAAATGAAATGTTACCTGGAAAGTTGAGCAACCAGATAATGAATAATATTAGTTGTTCTCCCAGACTAAAAGACCTAAATTTACCTTAGAGATGTTGTGAGTTGGAGTGTCATGTCAATAAACAAATAAAACAAGTCATATACAATACCCAAAACATTTAATTATGATGATAGGACTCATATATCACATCACAGGTTTTGACAAATATGCATAATAAAAAATATTAGATACTTATTTCCTGTTAAGAAAATACACTGTTGCTATTATGTGGATGAAAATATGTATAAACCAACCTTATATTGTACTTGAAAAATCAAGAGCTCCTGTAAGGACGTTTTATAGTCATAGCAGATTTTAAAAAAATATTGAAAATGGAAGAATTCTACCAGCGCATAGTATACTATGTGGAGGGGAAGTATGTACCTTTCATGTGTGATTTCATCAATTTATGACCTGGCTATGATTTAAAAATGGTCCATTATACACACTAGCAATGGGCATTATGAGTGAATAAAAATGAAAAATAAAAATATATTTTCATGTCAAAAACCTGTATGGTGTGTCCTACACCAGTTATCCAGAGTAGCATTCAGTGCTACCAAATGAAGCTGCTGAGGGGAAGGTTGGCGGAGAGCGGGGTGCTGACTTCACATCCCTGGATGTCAGATGACATTGACAGAGCTGTCGTATTTCCACCTTGAAAATCCATCATATCAGGAACAAACAGGGGACGATATCCAGATTCCAGATTCCAGACTACTATATAGCCACCAAAGGCCTTGTAGAATTATCAGATCCTGGTCGAGCAATGACTCCTGGGAAGAATAGTGCTCCTGGGTAGGATAACTCCCGTTGTAGAACTCCCGGTAGAAAACTCCCGGTGAAAAAAACTCCCGGTGAAGAACCCTTAAATATTTCATGAAAATGAGGTTCTGAATTTCTGGACTGGCAGAGAGAAAAAAACGTAATAATGCGAGACTCACCTTCTATGAAGGGTTAGGGATTGAAATGACGATGAAGGTAGGCACGTGGCTGCCTGGGTGATGAACCATGAAGATCCTGCCTCTTAAACCAAAACCAGAAAAATCTGTAGAGTCCAGCAGTCCTTGTAGATCAGCAGCAAATCCAGGATATCCTGATGTGATCCAGAACGCCAGGCGGTACAGGACTTCAGAAGCCGGTTCACACCACAAAAATGGCACTTGACCACCACGAAGAATTTTCTGAAGTGAGCTCTTGTCTCACGACCAGAAAGGAAATCCCTTCTCCAAATTTCCAGAAACTTCGAGAACAACTTAACAGTTTCCGCTTTTCAAATTGGCGGAAAATTTGAATATCCAAGATAAAAGACGTTATCGCTACTCCCTCCAGAGACTTGATTCTTCCCAGATGTCTATCTGAACCAATCAGAATTGACGACCAAAATGACGTCACACCTTTCTTCACGCATACTCGGCTTGTTGGTTCGACGATGATGATCTAAGGACATATCAATCCGAATCGGCGTTTGGCGCATGACAAGTTTGACACTGTTGACATGGTGTCATGACCGACAGCTAATTGACGTAAAGCGAAATAACAGATCAACTCAACAAGATCAAAACATCAACCTGAATTTATCAAATGCATCAATCAAGAAAATAATGCCAAACGAAGTTAATTGATTCACCATGGTCGATTCCTAGTGAAACCATCCGCATCAGCGTTCCTGGAAAATCCAATACCTATCGTCCTACTGTGATGAAGTTTCAAGTGGAAATAGCAGTGTGAAAAGTGAGTATGAGAATGTCTCTGAAATGGTATTTCATATTACCTTATATTATTTATCTCTTTCAGATAAGTTTCTGTAAAAACCATCCGAATCATCCTTCTACTTGGATCACAACAAAGCAGATATAGCAAGAGATATCAACGTATTTATAGAAATAGTATTTTAATTTATTGTACAGTGTGAAATCTCAGGTGTGTATCCACATATCAGGTTTGAGAATAATTAAATAATATGAAGCAGATTGAGTTCAATTTATGTTATTGAAAAATGTTAACCAAGTTATTGTGACAAAATATCCTGTCAGATGTGTTCAGCAGTACAGGATAGTATAGAATCAGACCAAATATACAGTAGTGAATATTTACATGCTACAGTGTTATTAGGGAATAACAACATAAAAATTGCGACCAATCTGTCTTACTTGCGGTCGAATTAGTTTGTGTGCTTTTGTAGCGTATGGCGTTGTTGTGATAACATTATTTTCCTCAATTATTTTTCTCTGTGCATTTGATAAACAATGGCGCACGTATTCTATATAATGGACTTGTTGACATGCTTTGGGCTCACGGTGAGTTCTGTTTCGACAAAGTTACCACCGCATTATAATTTGATGTTTTTGAACTTTGATATTATGCAACTTCTACGGGCGGTTTTGTCATGCAATGGTGTATTTTGATGGGTTCCAGATCGTGTTGAAAAATACGCCTCATCTTTGTAATCGTCCTGTATAAGTATATAAAGCACTAGCAGACCTCGCAAACGTTGTTTTGCTATATACATTATTTCTATGATATATTTTTTCAGTTCGATATTCATCAAGACACTATTATTATTTTACTTTCCACTTCTTTTTAGTTTCTCTATCTATAAAAGCGTGTTCCTCCAATTTTCCAAACTACCATTTATTTCATCCTCTTTTTATTTCACTTGAATTTTCCAATTTTGGAGAAAGAATCATAATAACCGACCCCTAAAGCCCCAGATGAAAATTTTGAATAAAATCGTCCGCAATATTGGATCTACCATCTTGAATTCCCTAATTTAGACGAAGGAATCATAATTTTCGATCCCGAAAACGACCATTTGCAAATATTGAACAGAATCGGTATATAATTACAAAACTCGTCCGGTATATTGGTTCCACCGTCTTGGATTTCCAAATCCCGCCCTTTCCAAATTTTGACAAAAGAATCATGATCTCAGAGCTCGAAAATACCCAGATAACAATTTTGAATGAAAGAGTCGGATCATAATTACAATACTCGTCCGCCATATTGGGTCCACCATCTTATATTTCCGAATTTTGACGAAAGAATCATAATCTCCGACCCCGAGAACCACCAGATACCAAATTTGAATAAAATTGGATCCAAATAACAAAATCCGCCATTTTGGATCCGCCATCTTGAATTTCTTAATTTTGACGGAAGAATCATAATCCCCGAGCACGAAAACCCCTAGGTACGAATTTTGAAGAGAGTCGGATTATATAATTACAAAACTCGTCCGCCATATTGGTTCCGCCATCTTGAATTTCCGAAGTCCGCCCAAATTTTCAAATTTTTACGAAAGAATCATAATCTCCTACCAAGAATTACAAAACTCGTCCGATATATTATATCTGCCATCTTGAATTTCCTAATGGTACCGGAATAAAGAGTATCCTATAATCTTCTCCTGCTGGTTCTAAGCTACCTCCCCACCTATTGTCAGCCAAATCGATCCAGTAGTTTCGGAGCCTATTCAAAACATAAAACATACACAAACAAACAATCAAATCTTTCTTCTTTTCCTCTGTATAATATTAGTATAGATTACCTAGACATTTTGTCGACTCCTACAGCAACGATGAGACATGCTCCTATCATACAAGCCAGATATATTCCGGAGATGAGGTTGATTTTGAAACTTGAAGGAAGTTTCAAATTTGGATTGCTCGAAGCTGTTGCCATACCTGGACAGAAATCTGCTCCGCATATGTCAACAACGTCTGCAATGGAGTTGACTACTGCACTCGTATTATTCAAAAAAAGCTCAGTGGCGTTGAATGCTGTTGCATTTGGTTCCGAAAGGATATCATCCAGCCCGGATGAAAGAACTGGAAATATAAATAATATTTACATTAACTTATTGAGTTGAAGGGCAGTAAAAAATAGGGGATGAATGGTACTCTGATGTGATTGTATATTACCAGAGATTATACACTCCCCTAATCTCTGATATTACTGTGGCTGATAAGTAGGTATAGTTGTAAACAAGTCGTAGGGGACACGTGGGGAATAATGGACTAAGTCCCTAATAGTGGACAAGGGACTGGAATATTTCGAAAACCATTAGGTCAGAAAAAGTAGTATCCTCTATGTTTATTGTAGTTGATGTATGAATTAGAAAACCAGGACCAATTGATAGCATATTCCGATAGGGTAAGATCTAATAGATTTTTTTTTGGATTATTTTTTGTCCATTATTTACCTCGTGAGGGTAAATGTAGACGTATTGAATAGTTTGTTCATTATTCAAGGTGAATGTCTTCATGTCAATTGTGGACATATACAAATAGTCCACTATTGAACGCCGTTTCATTCATTTTGATATCTTCTCAAATGAAAAAGTTGTGATCGGAATTATAAATTATAAGTGTGAATTTAACTTTCAATTGGACATAAGATCTTTATGATCTTATTCAAATGAAAGGATTACATTCAATGTGAAGAAAATGGATGAACAAAATTCATTATAGGAGCTTTTGAAACTGTATTTGTCAGAAAATGAAGTGGAAAAAAGCACAATAATTCAAAAATATCAAAGAAAAATAAGAAACCCTTTATTGTTGGATCTTTTGGTCTTCACCTTAGTCTATTCTTCTGAAGGTATAGGGTAATAATTAGAATTAGTCCTATGTGAAACTGGATTGTGATATGAATTTTATTATTCGCTAGAAACATAACCATGTGTTTACAAGTTTCTATAATGAGTTTTAGAGTAAATAATATAATTTTGGTTTGAGAAAAATATATGCAAGGAAGTAGGGCATTTTAAATGTCAAGTTCAGATGTAGATCTAATTTGAAACAGAAATATTTTGAAATATATCAGCACTTGCGGTTTTATCGCATGTAGCACGACATTCAAAACACACTATATAAAGTACTGTCGCCAACGGGACCGATGCATGAGTGGTAAATTCGAGTTCTTCACCTGGTTTTTCCACTATTACCCCCCCCCCCCCCCCACGTCCCCTACAGCAGTTATAGGCTATTGTGAGTCAGGCTTGTCAATCTTCATCAATCTTGCTATCGACTTTGACAAGTAGTGTAAAAATTCGAACTATTTTTGTCAGTTACGCGTAAATGTGTACGTGAACTACTTTTTGATAAAATCTGGAACATCTTAGGCAGGTTTACACCATACAAACCTTGTACGACTTTTTTATGCACCCAACTGTACATTGAAAAACATCAGTCATCATTATCTCTCGAACTCGTTTCAGAAAATCGATATAAAGGAATTTATATCCCTTTGAAGCAGAGGATGATGAATATCAGTTCTACAAAAGTGTAATGAGATGAACCATGGTGGAAGTATGAACTTCAACCGGATAATGAAAGAGTTGATTGTAAGACAGTATGATGAATGCTGAACTAAAATTTCAAAGAACCTTCATCATTTCTGATAATGTAAAAATGGTTTTCCCATAAGAATTTTTTGGAATGTTCGAAAATAGAAAAGTTAGTGATGAAATGCCGTAAAATAGTGATAACTATAGTATGAAAATAACCCTTGAGTAGAAAACATGGTTTGACTAATAGCATGTACAGGGTAACCCAAATGCGAGGGGTATCGTTGGGATCTCGTAAACCATAACAGATACGCGGTTAAATTTGGGCAAATTTGAGCAATTTGATGAGTATCGGATCAAAAATCTGATGACGGCATCTTGTAGACAAGGAAAAATGGCTTCGAAAATATCAGATTCATTTTGGTATATCTCTTTTAGTAAAATATAATAAAAAATCTTTCTCGAAGTTTCAAATTGTAAGAAATATTTTTTTCATGATTTTACTATAAATGAATTCGACATTTCCGCAGCCATTTTACCTTCTCTACAAGATGCCGGCAGCAAATTTTCAATCCGACGTTACGTTTTCTCATGAATATTTTTCAAATCTCTTGTAGCACATGAAAGGAAATTCCTATTATGTTCAAAGAACATCGTGTGTTCGTGGGCAGGATGAAGAGAGGAGGTAGGTGTTGGATTTTTTAAAAATTACCATTGGCGAAGAAATCCAAAGCTTTGCTGTTTTATAGACGATGGAGTTTTGGTACAGAGTTGTTCGACATATCTCAAGGTTGACGACGGAAGGTTGTGCTGACGACTGGGCCTGTCGACTTCTTCTGAGTGATATCGCTAGTAATTCGGTGATAGCAGAGTTTTCTGATGGCTCGAAACGTCAGATAATTGTAAAAAAAATGTGTCCGACTATTTGAAAAATAAAAGAATTCATGATGACTCCTCGAAGAAGAAACGTCGGATCACAAATCTAATGATACCATTTAATAGAGCGGAAGAACTGACAATGATAATAAAAAACTCATTTTGTCATATTCACTTTCAATGGAGTCAGGAAAAATTAAAAACGAAATCGCGATTATTCGGTTTTATATCTTCGGAAGTATTACATGGGCATGGGTGACATTCATGATAATTTTTATGCACTTAATCAAAAGGGATTCAAAGAGTACTTCAAATCCCTATTTTCGAAGAAAAAAATGTTACTTTAAAACCCTAAGCACATGTCAAATCCATAGGGATTTGAAGTAAGACTTTTTCCCAGAAATCTGGATCGCTATAGTTACTGAGGTCTTTGATATGGTAACAATCGGCCCCTTCTATGACGTTTTAGAAATAAAATATCTACTGTTTAGTGGCATTTTATTTTTATTCCGTTATTTTTACCATTTTACCCACCCTGAAGTGCATAAAATAGTATAAACACCTCAGGACTAAAGTGTTTTTGAATCCCTCGACAAATTATAACCCTGCCGATGATCTGGCTATAAACTTTTTATCGGATTTAAAATACCTCTTTAGTCCTTTGGTGTATAATGTACTATACCGGGTGGCTACGGAAGTATTGCCTACGGAATATCTCAGTTATTGTATGAAGTGGGTTTGTGAAATTTGGAGCGTCGATATAATGACATAAGAGCTAGAATTTGAGCGTATTGACATGTTGAAGTTAACTTCCGGCCTGACCGGAAGTAACATCAACTTTCTTATTTTAAAAGGAAACCCTATTTTTTTTCTTTTCGCTTTATTCAGCATTCAATTCCCTTTCTAATGACATATCACAAGTTGGTATCTAACCAGAAACTAGATCAGAAAAAAACTATTATTGAAATTCACCGAGTAGGCCGTGGAAGCAAAATGAAAGCCAAAAATTGAGAAGTTGGCTATGGAAACCATACGTCACTTGATAACAGTTGCTACTACTGTGATATTTTATTTTCATTCGTAGGCGTTATAAAAAGCCGCCAAAAAAAATATTGGAAAAATTGGGAAAAAAACAATACTCTGTAGGTCCATAACTTAAATAGGAACATACAACTTTTTCTTGCCTGTACTATTCAGCATAACCATTCCTTTCTAATGATATAATAGAAAGTCATCTTTTGGCTTCCATTTTGCTTCCACGGCCTACTCGGTGAATTTCAATAATAGTTTTTTTCTGATCTAGTTTCTGGTTAGATACCAACTTGTGATATGTCATTGGAAAGGGAATTGAATGCTGAATAAAGCGAAAAGAAAAAAAATAGGGTTTCCATTTAAAATAAGAAAGTTGATGTTACTTCCGGTCAGACCGGAAGTTAACTTCGACATGTCAATATGCTCAAATTCTAGCTCTTATGTCATTATATCGACGCTCCAAATTTCACAAACCTACTTCATACAATAACTGAGATATTCCGTAGGCAATACTTCCGTAGCCACCCGGTATATCTATTTATGTCACGGGGGATCAGTCTTGTGTTAGTTTCATTTCAACCTATACCTACTCTGTTGAATCAATAAATGAACAAAGGATAAGATTTCCACAAGTCACAAAATTCATTTGTGAAATTTTCACAACTTTTACTATGCATTCCGATCAAGTAAAAAATGGATCGATTGAAACAAAAAAATTAGAATAAGGAATACGCATGATTTTTTTTTCAATCGAAATTATATTCCTTCTTCCTTATAATAACATTGGATATCATTCATTAATCTCAAATTTGCTTGTGACTCTAAAAAATTTCATTTAAATGAGGCTAAATATGAAGTCACAGGAAAACGGGTTGGTGGCCATCACTAATATTATGACGTCATAGTATTAGGCCGCACAGCCATAGACTAGCGCGACAGAATGACAAGATTCAGATTGAAAAAAAAAAGAAGAAGAGGTAGGAGAAGAAAACAGTTTTGAACGCCAGAAATTTGAAATTTGAAAATGGAAAATGATAATGTTCATACCAAATACTGTTTAGTGCCGCAATGCCTTTCGTCAACAAAAGTATCACCAGGAAAAATATTCCTTTCATTGCCAGTGGGATCGAGTGATAAAAATAAAGAGAAAAGAAAATAATGGTTAGAGAAAACCCGAGAGAAAACCAGAGGATTTGTTTGTGAAGACCATTTCGAAGTGAGTATACGTTCAAGTATGTCCTAGTGAAACCCATTATACATATATCAATGATTATGTTCCTCATGTTATTAGGAGAATAATATAATATGTGATTTCGTTTTCAGCTTGAAGAAGATATGGAAAACTATATGAGATATAAATTGATAGGTGGTAATATATATTTGAAACAACATGCAAAAAGAAGTCCTGCTTGATCATTCTTATTGTAGATATTTGCTTATTATTTAGTTATTATTATTCAGAATATTGAGATCATATGATTGAGATAGAAACGATCTAAGATAGAAACTACAAGCTCAGATAATCATAACCTCACTTTCTCTTCTTATATTATTTTCAATCTTTCGGACATGAATATTTGACATGACAAATAAAAACAGCCACATCCAGTAGGAAATCATCGCTGCAGTTCGGCTGTTGGTCGGAAAGTTGCAAATATTATGATTTTCAATCAGAAATTATTAAATATTCGGTGCTTAATAATGTTTTTCGGATGTATAATTCGACATCTATACATATTAGTAATGGAACAAAATTATATTTCAGTGTAAAATTTTCACACGCGTATACCCTATTAACATTTGCTGTGACGCTTACCTGCTGAGCTTATGAGGTTCCCCCAAACTTGGGAAAACGAGTAAAACATGAAGAATATCCCAAAAAATCTTGTGACAACGATTTCTGATTCTGTTTTCGTTAATTTGCTGCTGACTTCCGCTATCACTGTCAAGTAAGTGCATTTGGCACACCACAAAGGCCCACCTCCTAAGCCGATTAAGAGTCCAGCGGGTATCATGGTGGAGAATTTCGGATGAAACTGGGCGATTATGAAGGGCATGTACATGACGAAAGATGCAGCTATGGCCCATTTGGCACCCAGCCATCTGGAATGAAAAACAAAACAATGTTCACCTTTCATTTTCTAGACATGATTTAAGAAGAACAGAATCAAAAAAGTGAAATTTTGCTCAAACTAATTTTCACGTTTTATTTTATAATTAAAGCACACTTGTTGAAGCTTTTACGATATTTTATCACAACATATTATGATGTTTTGGGTTTAATCTACAGGGTGATTCAAGTTTTGAGGCACAAAGTGAAATGTGTGATAGATCTCTTCATTTTAATCGAAAAGTCTTTACAAACATCAGTCCAATCTCGATCAGTAGCGAAGCTACAAGAGGTCAAAGATTAATTTTTTTTTTCTATATTAATTGAAATATCTTGCTCACTATTGAGAGTGTCAATTTGAAATTGAGTGAGGTTGTTACTTCCTAGAAATTTCGTATTTTCGTTTTTCAGTTTCAGTTTTCCTTGAATAACTCAAAAATGACTGGAGCTAGTCTAGATTTCTTAACGGATTCTGAATCAAGATTGTATTTGCTGAATCTTCCCATCAATGGTGAGGATCGAATTTGGGACACACTGTATGTTCACCAAATTTTGTGACCGAATTCAAATTTCAAATGTTCCATTTTCACTATGAAAATGAACATTTTGTTATACTGCATAATGAAATTTTAAAATTGTTCATTGATATCTGTTTGATGAGGTTATGAAAAACTTTATACTGCTCACAGATATCTAGTATTTCACTAAAATACATCGTATTTTTGTTGGTTTTTCAAAAACAAAGCGTCTTACAACCAGTGGTTATAGGGAGTTTTGTCCTTAGAATAGGATCTTCAATCAATTGTTAAAGTTGTGCAACTACTCATGGCTCATGGAGTGTATTATCTATGGAATCGATAA
This sequence comes from Phaedon cochleariae, assembly GCA_918026855.4. NCBI lineage: Eukaryota > Metazoa > Arthropoda > Insecta > Coleoptera > Chrysomelidae > Phaedon > Phaedon cochleariae. The sequence continues at coordinate 61,701,739 of OU896708.1, forward strand.
TATCAAAACATTATGATTAACGATATTTCAAATTGGTAATGGCCAATCTCTGATGTCTGTACAAGGTTGATTAATGTTCTTTTCTGGAAAAGTCAAGGGAGTGGTAGATCTTCGATTGATATTTGGAGCATACTATTCAGTTTACCTAAAGTTTTGTTGAAGAACTACAGGGTGTTGATGTGCATATTGGTAATTATCTCAGAAATTCTTCTAATTCGGACCTCTTTGTTTTTCCTATGGATATAATTGATTAGAAATTACTATAGCAAGAACTTACACAATGAGGGCGGTGAAAGGTTAAAAGAAGACGAATTTAGTGTAGATAGAAATTTGCTTCTGTTGAATCCATTTATACAGAGAAGTGCACAAACAACGGCCAGTGTTGTAACTTCTGAATCATTCGAGGTCGCATTTAAAAAATTGGTGGGTAGTAAGTGTACCAAATTGCTCATTTATTGACAAAACGATATTTGTTCTATCACTTCCAGCTATGCTTCCAGTTTCACCGTGAACATCCTCAACTTTTGATTTTCAAATGGGAGGGTCTTTATTATATTCCATAATCGATTAGGGATTATCCTATAACGAATTCAACGATTCCAGGTTTGATAGGATTACGAAGATATTCTCGCTCTAAGTTTCCATATGATCAATGCCCTAATACACAGACCATCCGATTGATGTCCATTTCAGGTCCAAAAAAGGTTGGGATGTCCATAGACAAGTAATGTACATCCATCGGATGAACCGAAATGCCTATCCAATAGAATACCACCGACACTATCCCAATGGATATCCAAAAAAGTTCCTGATATTCATGGACATGGATTGTATACATTTCCAATGGATATCCATAATGTATCTAGTGGACTAAAAGAATGTAAATGCCATCGCCATCTTTGTTTCGTGTTCTCTATTGTCTGTTCGTCTGTATTCCGTTGCTTGAGTCGTTTATTGTGTTAGCTGTTATTGTATGCAGAAGTTTATATCGTTTGAGGCATACCCATATTATCACTAAAGGATAAGTGTGTCCGTGTTTTCTCATTTATTATTTTTTAGAGTAATCATGATTTATTATTCTCAATTGACCCAATGAGGTGAAATTGCGATAAAATGGTGAACGTTGTATGAATCAACCATTTAAGATGTAGAATTGAATACTATAGGTGAATGTATATCATAAGCAGGGCTGAAAAAGCTTTATTTCAGACTCTTGGGACAAAACTATAGAAGAGAAAATATTGTCACTAGTAGAACATACGGTATATTAGTTATTTAGAACCATGAGGATTTTATAAACATTGAGTTAATCAAATCATCCGTTGACAATGAACTACGAATACTGACCAAGGACAATAAATTCAAAATATTTAGGGGGAGAGTTTCATTTATATTGTTCAAAACTTATACATGAAATGTACAGTTCATGTACAGTGTTTGTACAATAGGTGTACTGTAGCTGTCCAATTCCTGTCCAATAGTTGTACAATCCGAGTCCAATAGTTGTACAATTCATATCCAGTAGTTCTACAATTCGATTCCAATAGTTGTACAATGCATGCCCAATAGTTGTACAATTCATATCCAATAGTTATGTCAAATAATTATGAAATTCATGTACAGTAGTTGTACAGTAGATGTATAGGATATATAGGTGACCTCTGGATTTACAATGGATGTCTATGGAAATTATGACTTGGTACCCCCAATTTTTTCGGAATCCTATCTCGAATGATTCAAAAGTGACATCAGCACTGGTCGTTTTTGGTGCACTTCTTTGTATAATTTGAGTTACCTATAGTAATTCAGAATTCACGAGAATAAGGATATGCTCTGTATGAAATCGTTATTGACAAAATCGACCAGTAAAAACAACTGAGAACTATTTAGAATTTCAATCGACACTTGTTGTTTCTCAAGGTGAATTTGTTCAGTCCAGAATCAAATATGTTCATTTTCAGTATGAAAATAGTTTATATCAATCTATAAAGTTGAAAAAGTCAATCCAAACTGTTTTTAACTGGCGAAGTAACTTTATTCAGACAAAAAACATTCTCACTTGATGACCATCACCGGAAGAAAAATATTGGACAGCAGAAGCGATCCGTAAATGGCAGCCAATGTGAAAGTCCCGAGGGATGCTTCAGAATTGACAGAACTCTGCAAATTGGAGGCTCCCCAGAATGCAGTGAAGTGGATCATGAAGGCGAAACCAATCAGGAGCACGTTTTTCCAAATGCGGCATTGTTCTTTTTGCGTGAACTCTTCCTCGTCGGTGTCTGTTGTTTTGACTCTTTGGAATTTGGAGTCCATGGTTTCTTGATTCCTAAAAAAATATGTAAGATTCTATCAAAATATAAAGTAAATTTCTGCACCCAATGTTTTCTATAAGACCATAGGACAAAAGATTTACATCTATCTAGGACCTAAACTGTTCAATTCCCTACCCTCAACTATTCAAAACAAAAAATCTACTAGAGTGTTGAAAAAAAAAGTGATTGGCCATATATCAAATGTGTCTCACGAACATATGCATTTTTATATTTTAGAATACGCTCTCTTCATTTAAGATATATTCAGCAATTCAGTGTTGCCGCTTCTATCAAAAAGTAGCAACAACTTTGTTATTTCAAATAAAATACCCTGTATTTAATTGAATTTTTAGATTCTTCCTGAAGAGCTAATTTCATCGACTTGGGGTCTATTGGAAATGATTACAGAGATAACGGGTGTTCAAAATCGAGATTTCTCAACTGTAGTGATTGATTGTGTCGAAACTAATCATTGTCGAAACAGATACAGGGTGATCAGAATTCTGAATCTTGAACCTAATGGAACGGATTTTACATCAGAGCCGATCATCATGCTGTGTAAGCCTCTTTATCTGCAATATAGTATTTAGACAAATCCACCTCTTATAATTAGAAATATATACTAATGAAACTATCATTTTCATGACTGTATACAATATTTATCGATCTTGCTTCCTGATATTGTCCCAACGTTTTTTTATGTAAGAATCATTTCAATTCTATATCTTCCATCAGATGAATTGTTTCTTAGTTATAATGGTCTTCGACTTCGACTTGTCGATTTGAATGGCAGTTTTGGATTCCAAATAATGTGAACTTATTTATCTCCAAATCCATGACTATCCACGCAATTTTATTGTTATAATCTCTCTTTGAATATGTATATTCTAAATTTGTTGGTCTACCATTATGAATGTTGTAGTACGTTCTGTATGTACCTTTCAAATGGGCATGAGCTGATATCTTTCACATAAAATGTGAAAATATTGCTGCGCTGTATAAAATAAAGAAGATAACGTAAAAACACACTGAATCAATACACCCTTCCTGCCATATATCATATTGTCCTGTAGTAATAGTGTTTTCCACTCTACTGAAATGTTAGAGTTTTATAGACCAACTGCTGTAGGTATATATATTCGGGTCGATTCTGTTCGGATCTTGTTATAACATTGCTAAGATAATAATACTGTTATCATCCTAACATATAACAATATTGCTATGAAGTTCTGTATTCTGTTTGCAGAGTAACTGCAAGACTGGTTATAAGTTCAAGTGAAAGCAATACTGTTGAAAAATTGAGAATTTTTGTGCTGACAACACTGTTTTTAACTCATTGCTTAAGTGTTAGGTATCGATTTTGCCATTATTTCATGAAGAAGAAGAGTTCATGATTATCTAACCTGTCAAATTAGTCAGTCCTGCACTGACATTTTACAAAATTATATTGTTCAATTCGAGAGATTTTGTATTTGCTGAATCTGGTCGTCGTTGTGCGACTGGTGTAAGTAATCAATCATATCCCGAAATGAGAAACAACTAGGTGAAAGCCGGATGAAAATAATCGTGATTTTTTTTAATCTTCTAGCAAAATAGTTTGATAAACTATTCATCAGGCAACTGAAATGGTTTTTCTGGTTCTTAATATGCCGAAATTGTAGTCTCATATTTCCTCTACAAATTGAAACTTCAAGAAAAGGTTTTCAAGTAGTTGGTCACAGTAGTGAACCTATCCTATTTGTTTGTAATCACCATTCTGAGTTTTTCAATAAGTCTTCTACGAATTGAAACTTTGAGGAAGGGTTTTCGATTAGTCAGTGACACAACTGAACTCTCATAATGTTTTTAATCCACTATTTTCTGAATTTTCATACAGTTGGAAGATTTTGTAGTGCAAAAACGAAGAATCCACTACCTTGTTATAAGATAGCAAGCACAAAATTGATGTTGCCGAGATAGCAAGAAAGCTGACCAGATGTCATTGAAATTGACAGATCATATTGCCAAAAATCGATGATTAGAATTCCACTTTTTCGAATCCTGCTATGATAGCAATATCTTCTCTACAACCATATTGCTATTTGCAAACAGAATCGACCCGATTATCTATTCATTGCAAACTACAATATATTTTATACTGAGTGTCTCAACTCTCGGTTCAGTCCAGAGCTGAAAATAGTACCATAATTAGCAGATAGACTTCATTGACAAGGTATTGAGAGCCAACTCAATGCTCACAGCATCAAATAACAACACTGTATTTTTTTAGAACCAAAGAAACTGGAATTTGAAGTATCAAACGATTCTTCCTTGAATTTGCATTGGAAATGCGAGATGGTATCGGAAATTATCACTTCAAATACGGTTAAAAAATACTTCAACTGTTCAATGGAAAAATGCAACAAAGAGATATATCTGAGTTGTTCAAAAGCAAATGGAAACATTTACCTCATTTTCCAATGGTAATATCACTCCTCCCAGGAAATAGAAAAGGAGTAATTTGATTATCATTTCAACTGACTCATATTTAATGAACAAAGAAACTAGTATCTTAATGAGGCTTGATTTTTTAATAATTTTTACCCCGGTCACGATACTTCCTTCTCAGTTAGAAAATAAGTAGAAACCAGTACATTTATACAAACAAGCATAATTAATTGCATACAAATTCTCATTATTGGAATTAAACACACGCATTCATCTGTATCTCTGTATTGATACAGAAATGCAAAGTGACTAATATGGAAATGTATAGGTATTGTTCCACATCACATATGCATGAAGGTTGAATAAATCCTTTCACTAAAAAAAGCATGATCTTGAGGTGACAAGAGTAATCTTCTTCGTGTTTCTCCAGTAGTTGCTGAAATAATTTTTTCCTACGACTACTACTGTAAGTGATGGATATTGTACACAAAACAATGGCAGTAAGCTTCTCCTTACACACGTGTGCGTAAAGAGAGCGATCGCACGGTTTTCATAGGTATGTTGATAGATGACTTTGTTTTGTTGCTTAGGCCGCTTAGGCGATGTGTCAATAACAATTAACAATTTCTTTAATGTCACTAGCTAGGTGGATAGGTACGTAGGTACTTATCTTTTTATCAATCAATTCAGCAATTCACCGAAACCGAAAGCATCAGGAGAGTTATATTTTTTGAAAATATGATCATTTTCTATTGAGAATCCACAATTTCAGTTCAAAAAAATGATGTCAAGCGATGACGATGAGCAGATTATTTCTACACCACCAGAAATGTTGGAAAAAGCTAGAATGGTAAAAAATGAGTTGCCACCCGCTAAGTCTCGTAAATGATACGAAATAGCACATAAAAAATTCCTGGACTGAAGAATTAGAAATTATAGCGTGTCATTTTCGGAAAATATCCTTTTAGAATATTTTCAAGAATTACCAAATTTCATGAAATCATCATCATTCTGGTCGATATATCCCATGTTACGATCAACACTAAATATCAATCACAATATTAATATAGCAACATATCCCATTTCCTCAAAAGGGAAGGATGGATTCCGAAGTAAAAAATCAAAAATACTTAATGCTGAACAGATCAATTACTTTCTGCAGAATGCTCCTGTTGAAGGTAATTTTTCTAATAACATACATACTCAACATTGAATTGATGAATTCCTTTTTCTTTAAATAACAGGAATAATTAAAAATGATCAATCTTCGAAATTATATTAATAAAACATCTACTAATACGCAGAAATGGTGATAGCTCAGTTGTTAGAAGCGCTGGCTCCGAGCCAAAGGGTCGGTGGTTCAGGGCGCAGCTGGAGAACTTTTTTTATTTTTTTCAATAACGAATACAGAATCACTCGTGCTGCACTGTTACAAATAAATAACCATTATGAATCTTAATTTTATATTTTTATACAATGTGTTTTTGGCTACCTATTAATAAAGCTGTTTAGATATGAAAAACGGTTCCATTTCAGTTCGAATTGAGGAAAATGTCTCGGTATGCAATGTATCAATAAACAAACACAAGGATTGTGATTTGTAACTTTTCATGCAGCTGGCTTAGTGACGGGAGACGTTTTATATTGGTATTCGTTATTTGTGCCTTAATACAATATCTGCACTATCCGGAAGAAAATATAGTGTAGTCGTAGAAAAAGTATAGTACAATTCTCGAGTTGTAAAGCAATTACGCACTTGTGGAGTTACACACTCGCCGCTATGCGGCATCGTGTGTAACTCTCTCCACTTCGTGCGTAATATGCGTTTTACAACTCTGTAATATACTATTTCCGTGTTATTGCAACAACCAACAACCGTTTTACTCGGCCGTATATACGGGTGTCATGCATTTTTCGAACAAAATTGAACAATGAATTCAAGAAATAGAAAACAATCGGAATATCATCAGTGGCGTAGAAAGTATCGTAGGTAGAGCTACCACAACACCCACTGGATAAAATGTTGGAAATGAATTTCTGGTTCGAAAATTTCCCATTCGAAGATGAAAGTATACATATAACGAATTTGAATGCAAAATATTCCATTATTATTTCGTGACTTGCACACCCTGTATCTCGATAATTAAATACTTGAAGACCGTATGTTCGTTTTTTAGGAAATATCAAATCCCAGAACATAAATAGAAACAAGTCTTCTAAAAGCATTATTTGATGTGTAGATGTTGTTTTTTCATCCAATTTGATTACTTTCCTTTGTTAAGACAGATGATGAAAGGTTATACAGGGTGAGTCATAACTATTAGGTCATAGGCTAAAAGAGGATTGTTTGGAAAAAAATATGGCGAATATGCCTCAATAAAATATTGCTGTGTAGAAAGATACCGGGTGTTAAGGTTGGATTTCTGCTGATGATTTCACTGCATATTTATCAATTGTTATCAAAATCGGCATACTAAGGCATAATTGTATACTTACAGGAGGGCCACCTGCATGATTCCTGATGATGAAATCGACTGGTAACTTTTTTTGGCAAACCTTCTTAGTGATATTGATCAGAAAATATGACATAACCATTTTTTCTAATATTCGGGTTTTCTTGTTTGAACACGATATATTCATCAGTTTTCGAGAAAAACGCAAGTGAGCTGGAAAATCAAATTCGTTTTGAGTGAATGAATTTTGGTGTGAGTTTATGTTCAATACTTTTTTTATTGAAACATCCTGTATCTTTCTCTACAGAAATATTTCATTCAGACATATTTGGTCCTATCGCCATATTTTTGCCCAAACTATTCGCCCCTAGCCTATATGTCACAATAGTTATGACTCATCCTGTATATTCAGATGGATGATATTTGAAACATATGAATGGAAATGACACACTTTTGTTTCTTAGATATCCATCACATGTCAAAATAATTGTGATTAGTTTAAGGATTGAATAATGTGACTCATTAATAATAATCTTTCAAAATGTAGGTATCGGTAATCGAGAGCGAATTAGAATTCGACAGGACAGAAAAAAGCAGTAAATTGAAATCAAATTACATATTTCTGGCATATCTTACAGGGTCTCATGTGTATTTGGAGCTGTTTCAAAGTTGTGGATGTATCTCAGTAATTATGAAATCACAAGGGCTATCACCTGTCGAGCGTTCTCGTTCGAATTTTTCTTTCTTGTATACAAACAACATCCTGTGTAAGAAAACTACAGAAAAACTACTGAAGGAGTGCTCAAGAAGTATCTGAATATAACTATGATATATTTTTCAGCTTAAATATTCTTCACATGAAAAATATTTATTACACAAGGAAAAAACCGTGAGCTGAAATCTAATTTTTTTTTTCGTGTAGGTATAATGAACTATTTTTTTCTGTGACAAGAAAAAGGACGAATCAATATTGAGAAGGTCCCTCGTGCTCTTCCAGGACCTGAACGAAACAATTTTTTAAAATGTATTTTTGGAAAATTTTACAATACCCCATTAGGGAACTTTTTTGTTTTTTTGTTGAATGTATGTCTGTTCCTGATTCCGTTCGTGCCATAATGATGTCTTCGATCTAGAATTTTTGGACCTTTTTGTGAATACTTGACGAGTATAGCACTGATGATGGCTTTTTAGCCGAAAGCGTTTTGCGATTCGACAATAAATTTTACACGAGATCTCTCCATTCTACAGATATATTTTGAGTTCGATCCCAGGTTCGATCATATCATTTTGCATCTCAGAAATATCAAGAGAACTATGATAATATGTAGATAAGAAATCATCACAACTAAAACATATTGTCCTGCATTATACAGGGATACTTATCACGAGTTATTTATAAACCAGGCATTAAAGTCGTCCACGGACGGTAATGTGTCACTTTACGCCCGGTCGTGCTTTAAATATATAATTCCTAATCGAGCACGCCTTGCATATGATTTCATAGTGAAAATTGATCATATTGGAGAAAAGTATATACTTAATATACTATAAGTAGTTATGAGGCAACTCACTCTTTAACGTGTCAGTATGCTTATCCTATACAATATGATATTCCTGTTGAAGCCCTTGGAACTGTCTTTCTTTCACTTAAATAATATTTTGTAAGAACTGGTATCAGTGGTAGTTAGGTACCAACATTCGGAACTATATGTAACTGTCTACTAACTAATGAATTATTTCTTTCGACATCACATAATGCAATTCAAACAACAATTAAACTATCAGAAAATAGATATATGAGTCGGTTCGCCCTTCTAGCATGTATAGGTACACACCCAGTGTTGAGATTATTGATAACTACTGAACGATATAGGACACGTTAGCGAAATAGTGAATGGAATGAATATGAGATACTTTCAGGGATACTTGAGGTGATGTGGGAGAATTTGATTTATTTTTTCTGAACAAACGTAATGTTGCATAATGAGAAACGATAAAAATATCAATAGTGGTCGTCCTTAATCCATTGGTATTGCACAAAAAAATATACATATGAATAGGAATTTGAATGAATAGGATGTAAAACAGCTTTCCTATCTTTATTTAATCCTATCATGATATCACATCACATGAGCTATACGAATTCGAGGAAACATTTCACGTATACAGGGTGAGTCAGTTGATGACCGACACACTTTCGTTTCAGATTTCTTACTTTATTTAAGAGCAAAAAGTTCCTATTATCGTATTTATGCCTCAAAATGCAACCTGTTTGAGCACTCACTTCCTTTTCAATTAATGTTTCCTGAAAATGCCAGTACATAGGAGAAAATTCTTATCATTACATTATTCTTACATTATTCTAGGATATTCATTGTGATAATCTGAAGTTTTCCATTTCGAACAACCTAAAAATTATTATTCGCATAAATGCAAGGTGTATCCTGCACGGAAGAATTTTTCCTAATTTCAGTACATTGAACAGGGTGGTTTTTTTGGGATTGAATAAACATTATTATTTCTTTCTTTTTTCCTAAAACGCTCTTATGATAGAGATTGGGTTGAAATTGATTCAACAGAGATTTTCTTGATATTTCGATATTCTCGACAGATATTGCTAGACAAACTTTTGGTCCCATTAAAGTGTTTGTAATATTTCGCCAATTCGAAATAATCATTAATCTGATCTGGGAGTTTTTCATTGATTCTCAAAAAATATCTCCTGCCTACATACCTACAAACATAAGTATTCTGTTTATATATCATTTCTTCCTAAGAACCTGAACTTCTACCCATAATTTCCAAACGGAGCAATTTTCCTCAAGAATTTCTGAACGAAAATGCCCTTGTTGAAATCCGTATCTTTCCTGGCTTAACGACTTGCTACGAATTTTCTTTTTTATGATTATGACCTAGACCTAATAAGGCAAACTGCCAATTTCAACATGATAAGCATACTCTAAATAGAGTCCTTAAATGGAGTTTTGGCTACATTCTTCGTCTGCGAGTCAGAAATTATGTTTGTAAATTATTCAGTAGATTTTTGGGACACATTGTTTCATAGACCTAAACATGGTGGTATGATTTATTTCACACAGAAAGTATAGGAGATTTTTTACTGCACAATATTACGATTCAAAGCCAACATGCATTGATAAAGTATTGCAAACGAGATAAATGTAAGTAAGGTGTCAAAAATATGGAATTATAAAATTCGCAACGTTTGAAATCTATGATCATAAACGATGGAGTCATTGGGAGACATTAGTTTTGAAATTTCATCTCTGTAATGTATGAGCAATATTTGTATGTGAACCTATCAGAATCTGATAGTTCATTCATAGTATATCTATATATTTACACTATATTATCATGAAAATTCACTCTGTATGATGTTGTATCACACTGATAATATTCAACACAACGTCTCGAAAATTTTTACGAGAGCATTAAATGTTTTGTTTTTAAGTAAATCACCATGGACAAGGAAATATTAGTTATATGACATGAAATTAAATAAAATTGACATGAAATATTTTGAATATCAGTGCTTTATGGAGACTGGTGATGTGACATAACAGCCACTTCATGAGATCTTGGAACTAGCTTTAGGTAATCAGTATGTAATCATCATGTGATCTCCATGCAACCACCGTAAAATCCATGTAATCACCATGAATTTTTGATGTTTTCACCTTAAAATCACATGAAATACCATGAAGCCACTTGGAATCTCATATAATCAATTATCATTTCTTCATCTTGTAATCAGTAGGACAGGTTCACTATTATTAGTGGTCACTCACTCGAACTCTCCTATTCAGGATTGAGGGTTCGATAATATCATGACAGTCATAGTTATATTGTATTCACTAGACTAAATAACAAAGATCAATTCACTTAGGGGCAGTATTCTGAATGGTTATTTCATCCATAGTAGAACAAAGTGATTGAAACTTCAATGGTAATGATATAGATCAGCAAAACCACAAGGATTCTTACGGCTTATTGGTCGTGATGATGAACAAATTTATCTTCAGATCAAATTTTCTTATTTTGGGCAAAGGTGTTTACCTTGGATTATACAGCAACGCGAATATTTTGTTAAGGTCATCTCATTTTATTTCTCTAATAAAACTGGTTGAAATGATATGGATATGTTCGTTTATGAAGATTTCTATCACATATTCAAATTCCTGTATGATATACAGTGTTTTAGTAAAAATATTTGGAACTGACGGTGTATATACAGATACAATGTACCCATTATGTTCCATAATAAGTATTGCCACTACTATTAGAAACTATAGAAGCAGCTTTGGTGTTGCAAATGGAACACTTCGTAGGTACATGATATTATTTTCAGAATCTCCATCGATCTCTTGACAAATTCTTGTGATATTTCCCTATGCTCACTTATCTGTAAAATTTTTCAGAATAAATATCAATTTCGTTATGTCATGGAAACCACCGACTTATTGCCTGATGTAGACCGTCAGTTCTTACACTCATGAATAAGAGAAACATAGGCGTATCGGAGGAAAGAGGTTGGGAGGGGTCTACTATATGGAAGGTTGATAAACCAAACATAAAGTAGTGAGAAATTACAGAAATTTGCCGTATTTAGGTCTTATAGCTTCCAAATACTCAAATTTGAGAATTTTATTTCACAAAACGGCAAATTTGCATGTCATTGTCCTGGATTTGCCTAGAAGCATCAGAAAGCTGTCTGGCGTAATATGGCCTGAACATAATTATCCATCCTGAGTGGCTAAGGTCAAATGGTGTCCTAATAGCCTAAAACCATCCATTTCTCTTATTCTTTAGAATCCTAAAATAGATGAGCAGGTATGGCACCTCACGTCTGAACTAAAATTCTTTACAGCTGAAAGTATATATAAAACATGAACGATACCATTTGATTCGAATACTTCCTCAACTGATGAAAGCAAAATTAAATAATAAATTATTCATTACCCACAAATTCACCGACGGAAAGAAACATCTTTGGTATTATTAATCGCGAAATTCTTACACCAAAGAACGAAGCACTTCATATTTCCTAGGATTAGCGAAATTGAAACGAAAAAATTCATTTCACCACTAAATTTTAATATTATTTTTATTGAGCCTACCCCTGATGACATAAACGAAACACTCAAGCCGACGCCATCCACCTTGCCGCCGCCTATGAACAAAATGGATGCTATAGGTTGATTTCGATACCATGTCAAAGCCATGAACGACAGCTTGTTGGTTCCTGATGCGTATTGAGCAGAAACGTTTTCAGGCAAGCAACTGCTGCGATATGACTATTAGCAGTCTAGATAGAGTAATAAATTGGCCATGGAAACCGCATCCATTCTCTGAGATTTCCAGTATTTTTCAAACGAAAGAACATGACATGATATACTTGGTGATATTCGGGGCATTCTCACACTACAGCCTATAACCTTAGTTACTTCAATACAGGGTGGTTTCACGCGTGATTCAGAAATACGGTCACATCGTTGGCTAATAAAACTGACTGAAACTTGATTATTATCAACACGCTGAAATTATTTGAAACTTATCACCAACACGTTATGTTCTTCCAGATATGCTGAGAATGTATGGTACATATTTCTTACTTTGATGTTGTTTTCAACTTGGTGGATTGTTCCATTAACGTTTCGATAAGAGATATTTGTTGGCGCGATTAGATGCATTCGGCTCCTTCATGAAGTGATTTTCGATTATTCCATTTTTGATAGTATTTTTCTGATTCAGGTTGAAGTTGTTTGGTTTCCTCCTAGGAAAATCCAAGAATGGTATTTATGGTCAGACTCACTTCCTGAAGTAGATTATCCTTATGATTTGATCCAGAAAAATATCTAGCTTCATGAGGATGTGGCCAAATTATTAAAATACCGTGTAAGTATCTTTAGACCTTGTTCTTGGTTATTTATATGCCTCTTCCTCAAACTTTCTTTCGATCACGGTATCCTGACTATAGATTAAATTTCTGTTTGAAGTTTTCAGTAGTAGATTTTTCAAACACATTGACATTTTGGGAAAAATAATCTGATTTGAGTAAACGAGTTTTCATATAAATGTGATGATAATAATAATTATAAACTGAAATCAGTTTCCAACTCATCATGAGGCAATGCAACAATGAATTAATTCAATATGCGGGTCACAATATCAATCAGACAAAACAAAGCTTGCAGATATTCGTGGGTAGAGAAACTAGATTGGGATATGAGCGCACAGCTAATGATATTACAAATCACATCATAGTGATAATATGGCAATATATAAGCCAAGTCGATTTACGTTAATACATTGTATGAGTTTGCCATCGAAAGAAGTTTTTGTGTTATCGAAACCTGCCTGACATTGTTGTTGTTAAAAGGTAAGGCCTCCATCTTTCCTTGCTCTCACAAGTCTCTTGAAGACGTCTGAGGGTTGCTCGTTAGAGGGCAACCTAATGATGAATAGAACAGTTTTAGAACAACTTCAGGAGAAAAATAATTGTGTTTAGGAGTTACGGATATCTAGTTATATTGAAATATTTCAAAATTATTATTTCATCTCATACCATATATAAAATTCACTTTTATTTACAACCATGTATGTGTCACATTATACACCTCCCTCCCTGCCTCCATTTTTGAATTCAGCATAAAAAGTATAGTATACCAACAATAATTCCGTTTCGAAGACAATATCGAAACACCACCTTCAGGATTATTCAAGAGAATCCACCATCCTCAGGAGCAGATTCATATTTAGAACTTCTGGTAATTTGCCGTTAAATGTAATTTTTTAGGTATGTTCAGAACGAAACAAAGATTTATTAATTTTGAACGAGATACGATGGTTGTGAATAAAATAGTGTACAAACCTCGGTAGGAAGTTTCATTCCTGTCTCGAGATCATATACAGCTAAAATCGACGCATTGCGTCTCGGTTAACTAACTAATCTCACGACAGGAATGTATCTCTTTGCACCTCAGTGTTTAATATACTGTTACCTATTTTATATAGCTGGTTTTGTATTTGAACATAAGTTTATTCATAATCTCCAGAGAATATAGAATGTTCATGTATTCGTTTCTATGCCTGAATGAAGTTGGAAGCAGTTCACAGATTTCCGATTATGAGAGGGTCCTTTTAGAGAGACTGCATGAATATACTGATCAATTTATGGATTGAATGGGGATTCTTTCAATATAGCCGAAACAGATCAGAAACATTCGAATTTTCAATACTCAACTCAAAAATAAACACATACCAAATATGATGGAATAACATACATTAGAATTTGAGACTTCGATATGGAACAAAGTATATAGTGAAACTGTTCAATGTTACAATCCTTATATCTATAATCCCCTATTTCAAACATTCTCCCCCTGATTTGTTCTTACTACACAGATGTATTGAGATGATACTAATATTTTTATTTAAAGAAACGAGTATAGAGGTGCTTCCAAAGAGTCTGAATAATTGTCAGTTATTCACATTAAAAAAGGTAGTCAATCAACTTTTCCTTCTCAGCATTCACAATGTTTGTCCTTGAGTTTATAGATCACAGCGTTGAGAATGCCATCAGTGCTTTTCTTTAATGTCCCCCCCCTTTATTTTCTAATTGGGTCAACTGAAAAAATTAAAAATTGGAATAATGAAATTGATATATATATATACTATATTTTGGAGTGAAATTTACACATGAAAATCTCAAGATGGGCGACTGGGCGCCATCTGGAAAAAAAATCGCATGGATAGGGGGACCGTGTGACAAATCCTTTTGAAGCTCCTGATGAATACTTCACAATTCTAGAATATAAAGTCAATGTCTCCAACCATTACAAAATGTCGAAACATTTAATAGTTGCCTGAATACAAACATATCAATATGTATATTGTATTTCAACAAGATGGAGCACAGCCACATTACGTCAGACAAGGAAAAATTTGGATGAAACTTTCCCTGATCGTTGAATTGGTCGACGAGGTCCTCTGGAATATGGCCAGTTCCCACGGCAGATTTGACACCTTCAGATTTTTTATGGGACTATTCGAAGCAGAAATTGTACCAGATTGCACCTGCTTCGATATTGGACATACGACAAAGAATGGTAAATATTTGCAGAAATATTGACGTAACTGTGTTCGAAAGTGTTCTTCTGAACCGATCTCAGCTGATTTTCTCAAATTATGGAGTTAGACGTCGATGTATTCAGGCAATTATCAAATGTTCTGCCATTTTGTAGTAGGTGAAATATTAACTTTATATACTATATAGGGTTGTGATGTATTCGTCAGGTGGCTCAAGACGTTGAATCACAATACTCCCTTACCATTCAATATTTTTCCGCAGATGGCGCCCAGTGGCCATCTCGAAATTTTCATCTGTCAATTTCCCTTCAAAGTATAGTATTTATGCATCGATTTTATTATCCCAAGTTCCAGTTCCTTGAGTTGCCTCACTCAAAGAATAAAAGTGGGGGGAAGGGACATTAAAGAAAAGCACTGTATCTAGTCACCCCGCAAGCTTCTCTGATGTTTTAATTATTCTCCTCCTCGCAAATATAACCTAAAGCCGAATTACATGGAATATCATTAGGGCATGAGAGATACAAAAGAGCTAGAAGCGTTTGGAATGAGAAACAATATCTTTGAATAAAAAATACTCAATCTTTGTCGTGATATTTCCATACGATGAAGGCTATTTTATACAATTTAAATTTCGAAATGGTTATCAAAACTATCGGATTTTCTCTTGATGAAGTTACTCTCATCCCTTAGCTCATACTGATCAAATTCTCAATTGATATCGAACTGCCAAAAATACTCTTCACAATGAGAAGACTATACTTAGTGATTCCACATTTCATCAGACCAGAACAACATGCCACTGTGGCATCTCGTTATGTTTTGTCAAAGATACACTGAGCACTTGGTGCAATAAGAGTCGCAGTGTCCTGGCAGAATATACCAGGTATGGGTCATTCCAAGGCATATATACAGAGTGTCCTAAATTCGAGGGGTATCATTGAAATCTCGGTAACTATAACAGATACAAAGTCAGTTGAAGCTAAGTTACGCAATTTGATGCTGATCAAAATGCTGCAACTTTGTGAATTCCGAATACTTCGGAAGATATTTGAAAAAAAAAACGAATATCCACGATTTTGTTTTAATTTTTTTCAGCCTCTATTTGGAATGTTATGACAAAATGAGTTTCATGTTATCATTTCTACATTTTTTGCACTATCGAATGGTTTTGATAGATTTGTAATCCGACTTTTTTCTTCGAGGAGCCATCATCAACATTGTTTTTTAAATGTTTCAACCATTTTTTTACCCTCAAAAACTCTTTCCAATTCTGAATCCAACGACATATTACTGCAATTAACAAATATTCAACGTTTCGAACCTGAAAATCATCATCTGTGTTATTTGATGATGGTTACGAGAAAACGTCGGTTGAAGAATCTGAGGACGGCATCTTGTTAGGTAAGAAAAATGACTACGAAAATAACAAATTCATTTTGGTTGAATAGAATAAAAAGTTATTGTCGAAGTTTCTTATTCTAAGACATTATTTTTTCTTATTTTACTAAAAAATTAATTCGACATTTCTCCAGCCATTTTCCCCCCCTACAAGATGCCGTCAGCAGATTTTCAATCTGACGTTATGCTACTACTGATAAGTTCGCTACCAGTTACGAGGGGAATAGGTACTAAATGTATTTTTTTTCATAAAATCTCAATGATATGAGTATAGATTGTAGATTGAAAATATGATTGTGTTATATTGTTGGAGAGGTTTTAACATACTGAATCTTAGAACCAGAGAAAAATCATACTTTGTAAAGTGTCATATTTCGTCTGATCTATGGACTGATATACTAGCGAAATTATACACCCATGAAATCAAATTCATATACCAAATTTGAAACATCCATACCAAGGTTTGTTAATCTGTCAAATCTGTGTCCATACGAAATAGCAACCAAGACATTTGTTCCGGGTCACCTGATATAGCTTAGGATAAGATCCACAGTTCAGTTTGTCAAAACAGTGAACTCATTCTGGGTAAATTCTACTTTCCCTTTTTATAGTCAGTCCAATTGAAGCCCTTCAATTGACTAGTAGTTTATTTCGATATTTTATCGGCACTTTATATGGTAATTCACTGCACAACGTATAAACGTAATCGAATTATTATTGCTGAAGCGACAGAGCTGTGAGATTGCATCAGAGCAGATAGGAAAACTCTAGTACCAAGAAATTTAATTGAAAACTTTGTTCGGACTTTTTCATACACGGTATAGGCATAGGCAGAGATACGTTCCCTGATATAGGTAAAAAAACAGGGGATGGGATTTTTTCAATCCAATCTCTGAAATCTCTATTATACCGGGTGACACAGAGTATCGGGCCACCCCTTCAAATTCAATTTGATACGGTTATACAGGGTGTTTCATAATTGAATGTCAATATTTGGGGAGGTGATTCTTGGGCCCATTCTGAGAAGAAAGTTTTATATGAACGTATGACCTAAACATCTTAACTTTTGAGATACAAGGTGGTGAAGTTCTCAAAAATTAATAGAGCTTTTTATTAATATCTGTAATACAACTTCAGATATTTTAATGAAATTTGGCATTTAGGCTCTCTGATAAGAAAATTCTTTAAACTCAGTGACATTTTGGGGCAAATCATCTGATTTGCCTTACTCCACGTATATTGAGATAATATTTATATTTCAATTTTATATAAACGAGGAGAGAAAATCCCAAAAAATCTGGAATAATGAATGTACCACCTCCTCGATTAACCTACAGACAGTATTTAAAAGTATTTCCTTTCATTTTTCCAAAAAAAATATTCTCAACCAAGGAGTTATTTGGACATTGAAAGGTTAAAAAAATATCCCACAACCAGATATTATAATATAATCAACAACATATAAACAATTCACCTTGTATATTGAAGTATCGACACACCAGAATACGAATAATTAATACATTCATATAAATACATGTTTATGAAATCAGAAGTTTCATGATGTCAGTTTGATCATATTTCAATAAGTTCATTATATTGAGTAAAGATTATATCCTGGTTGTATTTTTATAATGTTGTCTATTTTTATTCAAACACATGAGCATTAACATTTCTACTACCTGGCTGGGTAAATCCCGTTAATTTTTTCATCACGACTGCCCACAAAATCCTATATATCTGTATGAAATAATATAGTGATATATGAATGAGATACCTGATAATTGCAAAATCACTGTCGCTGTCAATTTATCATCATCATCATCATCATCATCATAAAACTATCCCCGATCTCCCTACAGCTCGAGTTCAGTACTATACTTTCTCTGGGAATAATTTTTCTCCTCAGGTTCAGCAAATAGTATTTTATATATTTATATATAATGATTCTTTATACAATACGACAGCAACAGTACCAGTATATAAACAGGGTGTCTCGGAAATTTGGGCAATGAATGAAATGGATGATAAAAGATGAAAGAACAGGACGAAATGGAAGAATATGTAGAAAGGTATTGAGCTCCAAACTATGCCAGAAACTTCTGTGAATCATTCATCATAGGTTAATATCCCAACCCAAGCGTTTGCTTTCGGCGTGATTACAAGCGCCGGAAGTATCATTTTCTTCAACAGACTTGCAGAACGTATCCATCCCACATAAAAGGAGATGTGTGACGTTAAATAGCAGGCAGAAAGAAGCGGAAAAGTGAGGTTACAAAGACACTTATAGCTAATTGAAAATTATAAATGAATAATTATATTCATTTGTGTGAACTGTATTTACTGAAACTTGCACTGAGATTCCATCAAATTGTGTATAACCGTAACATTAACCTAATACTGATAACTCTTCAATAACGTTATTTTGATTGAAATTCTTACTTTCACTGTCGTTCCATGCCAAGAGCAATGTTGATTTCCACATAACTGGTATACATGCAACCTTGTTGATTGTTGTATACAGAACAATATCATAATAAAAGCACCTCTCTGCAACAGTTATGTAAAGTTTATAATGGTTAAGTGGAGGTCCTAAATACGTTTGTTCTCATTATCTATAGGATTGAAAAAACGGGTAATTATTGTTTTGACAATCAGTTCAACAGAAAGTTCCCATGATAATTGGGAAACATTAGATTATTCTTATAAAAAAAAATAGTTCTGAATATGTTATAGAAAGGACCCCGCACCGCATCAATGGGAAATTTTTGATATATTGTAGAACTCGTGGTGCTGAGCAAATGTCTCCATTGCACCAATGCTCTAAAATCAACAATTACGATTATATTGGGTGATAAAGTTGACTTTTCCAAAATTTTAGATAGAAATTGTGAAGACACCTTTCATAATTTCAAAACCAAATCAACTGTCCATTGCTTGTTCGAATGACCGAAACGAATCTACTATGAAGTATAATAATTCCTGCACGTACTAACAATATACAGGGTGGGTCGGAACAAAGCGAATATTTCAGTGGTTTTCGGAAAAGTGGGCAGTGGAATTTCATTTAAATTCTGTAGTATACAAAATCATCCCCAATTCGTGATATTAGCATCTCCTAATCAGACATATTATATACAAGATGTTTCATTTTTGATAAAGTCACATCCATGTTAGGTTCTTATTATTGGCATCTTTATTTTGACTTACAACTTGAACAACCTACCTAATCGGAAACTCGTTCATTCCTAATAACTTCTCAAGTAGTATGTACAGATTCTTGTGATCCATTTTATTGACCTTGTTTCATACCGACATTATATTCAATAAAAATTGAACCATTTGATGCATTATATTTTGAATAATATGTAAGAACGTACTGCAGGTATCATAATAGGTTTTTCAGGTGATAAGGAAACAATCAACAATAGGAAACAAGAACAATGAATATACAATTATTATCGATAACAAAATATTCTGATATCCAATCACAACAGAAGTTCTGTACCTTACATAGTGTATAACTTTCATGTTATGACAAGCAATTATTTTTTCTCGATCACTATTTCATAAAACGAATTCCTTCCTCGAAATGATGGGGATCAGGGCATATATACTGACTAATTTTTTCGATTGTAAAAAAATTATTCACAGATTCCCTGATTCACTTTAATTTTGTTATCGTATCCGAATCAAGAAACATACCACTCATTACAGGAAATAAGTTAATCATCAGTCTATTGTAATTCTTACATCTCAGGTATATTTTACTTCTGATACCTATTCGATATTTATTCTGAATGATATTTGAAAATATTAGAAATAATATGTTTATTTCAATTTCGAGTACCTCCTGATGCAATACTGATGATGTATACAAGGTGTATTTGAATAACATCGAAAAAATTCAAGGGGTGTTTCTTGTGACATTCTGGAAAATGAAGTTCATAAAAACAAATGTCCTATCTTGCTCCGTTTTGTAGATACAGGATGTTGAAGTTGGAAGTAATAATTGTTTTTATTATTAACCTTCCTGTGAAAGCTTTCATGGTGCTAACATTCAGTATGGATGGAGACTGAGAAAAACCCAAAATTTCAAGATGATTCTAATTGGGGTCTTGAGAACACCTACTTTAAAATTTGGAGTCAGATCGAATTTTTATTGTTTCCTCAAAAACTAAGCTAGATACAAAAATCACACAGAGGATAAAAAAGTTGTTATGATAATAGTTCAATCTAATAAAAATATGAAACTCAGAAAAACCGGTGGTGTACATACAATGACATTCACCATGACTATCGATAAATTTACCCACTGTGACGCCACTGGAAATATTATTCCGAATCTAATTGCACTAGAAGAAGCTCCATATCACTATTTACAGAACCACAACGTTTTATTGAAATTGATGATTGAGAAATAGAAAGAAAGAAAAAATTCATGGAAATATCAATACCCTGTATCTCGATAACGAAGCAACTTAGGAAACATGCGAGGGGTAAATCTCCCTGGAAGTCTGGTGTACACTCCGTTGGAAGTCTTTGGAAGTCTTTGGGAGTCCTTGGAAGTCTTTGGAAGTCTTTGGAAGTCTTTGGTAATTGGAAGTCTGGTGTTCACATTTTTCCTGGAGATCTACCCCTCGGAAACATGTTTATATGAACTTTATATCCTAAAATATCACAAGGAATCAACCCTTGAATTTCTTCGGTGCTATTTAGATACACCCTGTATGTATTATGTGGTTAACCTGTCTCCTTTAAATGACGCCCATGTTTTCTTCCCAATATTAAATACCATTGAGAAAAATAGGAGCAATTCTTGTGTAACTGCGTTATAAATGATTCGAAGGCAAATCAACTGATGTGTAGAAACTGCACACATTTATTATCGAGATGAAAATACTCCAAAAGTTCAAAGGATCCAAAAAACTACGCTATCGCCCTAGCCCCTCTAGGTATAGGCACGTTGTACTACGAAAATAATAGGGATTCTATTTCGTGTAGTGATTCACACGAGACCACACACGAGATAAAGTCTCGTCTCGTCTCGCCGATGGAATATGAAGTCTTGTCTCGAGTCTCGTCTCGCAGCCTCGAGTCTCGTCTTGTCTCGCGTCTCGTACGAGAGTCTCGCAAATGTATCGCAATTTCGTCATGCATAATCTTGTTCCAGTCTAGTACGGAATATTTACCTTTGCCCACTCTTTAGGTATAATGTAGTAGTAGGAAGAGAAATTTACAACAAAAATAACATTATTTATTGAAAAGTAAGTACCTAATAGGTACATACTTACATCATACATCTGAAAAAGGGAAAAAAACATAGCATTATACAGGGTCCCATGAGTAATGGATCAAAAGAAGTGGGGTGGTAGGGGGGTCATATGTATTCAAACTAACGGTATATATATGTTATCAATTTTGTTGATGGTTCGAAAGTTATTGAATTTTTTTGAAAAATGCGACCCATTTCAAAAAAATTAATAACAAGAAGGCTGTTTTGAATAACCACATATGTTATACTATTTCGGAATCTGTATTAAATAGGCAACTTTCCTTCAATGATTGGTTATTTCTGTGGGGTAGTTTTCAAATCTGCCAGCGGCATTTAAAAATCGACTTGAATATTTCATTCGCTGACAAAACTCAAGGGAAACAAAATTTTTCTCAGGTGATTGATAAGAAGTAATACATGTCATAAAATAATTTCTGGGGGAAGGTGCATCCATGTGGATGGAATTTGTGGAAGAAAAAATCACAAGTGTGACATAGTTTTATTGTTATTAATTCTTTTTATCGGAATGAAAAAACTTTATTTACTTTTGATTGGAAATGACCCCCCTACCACCCCACTTCTTTTGATCCATCATTTATGGGACACCCTGTATATTCGAAAGTTATAGAAATAAAATGAAATGTTTTATCAATCTGTGCAAAATAATCTTGATTCTTTCTTAGTATGTTGCATAATATTATGAATGAATTCTCATGTCACCAGAAATATTTACCTGCGAGACTCTCGCACGAGACACGAGAAGTCTTGCACGAGACTCGAGACGAGACCAATAAAAGTCTTGTCTCATCTTGTCCGAGTCTCGTCTCGAGGAGTCTCGTCTCGAGTCTTGTCTCGAAAACGAGACGAGACCATGCGAGACTCTCGAAAACGAGACTCTCGCGGGCACCACTAATTTCGTGCCCACATGAAAATGAAAAATCCCATTCTTGTGAGGAAGGAAATAATGCAATTCTTTATGAGAAAATATATACAATGAAATTCAACGTGTTCCAATAATTTTTCATTCGACCCGGTATACAATCTGCATAGTAATTATAGTTTATATTATATATAGTTTATATTATATTTCCTAGAAGTATGATGTCCATGCAGGCACGTGTCAAGAGTTTCTATGAAAATGAAACGGAGAACGATTGTCAAAAAAACCAATTGACATCAAAATTGATCGAGATTGAAATGAAGAACTTACTGCGTAACCTTGTCAACATGATCCGAAATAGAATACACCATTTTGAACGAAAATTCACTATCCTTCACCAAAACTAATTCTATTCACTACTCCACTCTCCAAATCCGAATCTCAATCGAAACTAGTTCCGCAGATAGATAACCTGTTCGACAGAGATGCAGCACCTAATTATTACACCTAAGTTGGAATCATACTGAACCATGTCAGACAAGATCGAAACGTCCTTGTTTCTAATGCCTATAGACATGGAGAAACATTTTTGAAACTGCTCATGTTATTGCATTTGACTTCATTGACTTTGCAATTTTTCTTGTTTTGATATAATATCAAACATGACAGCAAATAATTTTGCCTGCTTCAATTGGATTACCATAAAATTCCAAAGGCTCAATTCATGTGAAAAATTAGAAAGAAGTTTAATCATTCTAGAAAATGATTGGAGTTTTTTCCATAACAGTAACAGGGTGTTCCCATTAGGCCTCAAAGATCATACACCTATTCCTCAGACCAAAACCTGTAATAAGGAAATTTCATGAGAATTGAAAATAATAATTGAACATCGAGAATTTTCAATCAATAACTATTAAGTAGATAGGATGATTCAAATGAAGAAGGACCTACAACAGGTTCGCATGAGGCTAAAGTTATGATCCTATTTCGGAATTTCACAATAAATTTTTCTATGGCAATAGGACAAAATTCTTGTTATTCTCATCATCATCATCAATGAGGTACTTTGTATGTCAACAATTTCATTTCCGTATATGATATCACAATGACTTCATTGTGTTATTATTTAACAAAATCTCATACCCCATGAGACGTCAAATTTCAAGTAATTACAGCTCTTTCTATAATACTTGAAAAACAATCTACAAGCTAACATTCCGTGCTCGTCAAGCAATATATACTATTTTGTTTTTCAATCTCTTGGTGTGCACAAGAGGGAATCCGTGTTGTATTCTAAGATCATCGTCTCATAAATAGGAGAATGTCTGGAAACCGATTTTCTAGGTTGTTTCAGATTCCAATACGAAACATTAGATATATATATACAGGGTGTTGCGAAATTCGACCGACAACGTTTGACAGGCGATAGCCCTCGTGATTTCATAATCACTGAGATAGGGACATACGATCTCCAAGTGTTCAGTTCTCTAGATACAGGGCGTTGAAGTTGAGAAATTGAAATAGTATTTTCGCAATATCTCAAGAGAAATTGAACATAATGCATTCAAGTTCGGTATATGGTTTCATCTCTCATTGGTTCATTTTTTGACCAGAAAGACATTCCGATAATTTTATCCATAGGTGCGCTACAGGGGGTTGTGATAACTTTTCCTCCCATATTTTCTACGCCACTGACAAAATTTCGATTATTTATAATTTCTCGAATTGCTTGTTCAATTATGTTGAAAAAATGTATCACCTTCAACTGAGCTGAAATGAATAGTTATCGAGATATTTTACCCAAAATAGAAGTTTGCATAGTAATGTTTCATCTTCCTCAGTAGTAGAAAATCACGAAAATATTTGTTTTCTCTTTATGCGTGGAATAACTATTTCTGTCCAGCTACAGGATGAGATCTGAATAGTTTTTAATCTACTCAACACCAGAAATATATTTTGCAATTTTCTACTACTGAAAATGATGAAAAATTAAAATGCAATCTTCTATTTTGGGTCGAATATCTCGAAAACTGTTCATTTCAGCTCCGTTAAAGGTGATACATTTTTTGAACAAAAATGAACAATGAATTCGAGGAATTGGAAATAATTGGAATTTAATCAGTGGCGTAGAGAATATGGGAGGAAAAGTTGCCTCACCCCCCTGTAGGGCACCACTGGAAAAAATGTCCGGAATGGCTTTCTGGTCAAAAAATGACTCATTCAAAGATGAAACCATATACTGAATTTGACAGCATTATATTCAATTATTCTTGAGATATTGCGAAACAACTATTTTTATTTCTCAACTTCAACGCCCTGTATCTCGAGAACTGAACATTTGGAGACCGTATGTTCCTATCTCAGTGATTATGAAATCACGAGGTCTATCACCTGCCAAGCGTTGTCGGTCGAATTTCGCAACACCCTGTATATAGGTACATAAAGGGGAAGAAGTACGTATTACAAGTATATATAGGTCCGTTTCCGAGTTACGGAATGAACTGAGAAATATTAATTGGCCTTATCATTATATTGTCCTGTATATAAGCTTTCAGAAAGCCAGAATTTTGTGTTGTCGATGACTGACAAATTCTTTAAATTCCAAAACACCACCTATTATGACTTTTGAGTAATCTCGAGAGATGTTATGAATGCAACTATATTAGAATTTGAATCCGAGTCAGATTGTGATCGTGTCTCGGATATGAGCGATAAAAAAATAAGGATTTTGTATACTCGGTAATTTGATCAATACAAGTTTCAAATTTGAGGAAGATAGTGGAGCACTGGAATTTGAGGAAAACCAACTTATAGGGGCCTTTGAATTGTGAATAAGAACTACTTTTTCAAAATGACCAATCAATCACTGAAAACATTTTATTTTTCATTTTTGCTAGTGTGATCGTCTTCTGAATTTTCTTGATTACAATCTGAAACACCCTGTAAAAATTGTCTCTGTATTCATGAGTGTGAAGCTTAAACCGTGTTTGAAGAGACTATATCTATGTACAAGGTGTAATTCAATTCCGAAGCTCATTTCAAGAAGAAAACTTCACATAATATGAACATATGCCCATAACCTCTCAACTTTCGAACTGTGGGGGTATGTTTTTGTCTAATTTTCATTCAATAGTAAAGTCAATCGATATTGAATAGCTAAGAAGGTTTTCATTTTTTCACGCGGAAACGGCGGTGCTTCGGACGAAAAAAGAAGTCAAATTGTTGAAAAGTTTGTGAGGTTTCCAAAAATTAATTTTATTTTGTCATATTTTTTTATAAAAAATCATGGTATACATCTCAAACGGACGCCACTGGTGAACATACCAAGAAATCTCCTGCACCAAAAAATGGGTGCATGTCGAATTTCATTAAAATACCTAGAACAGTATATCGAAGTTATGATAAGAAAACGAATTTTTTCCTCCAGATTCATGAAGTATATGTTTTGTGAAAAACTGTTTAAATCAATTGTGAATTCAGTAAAGTTGACGAATATGTTATGTATCCCCGGGAACAAAAATGGCGAACATTAACTTAACTAGCAAATATATGTTTATCTGATGGCATGTCATAATGACAACGTTATGTCACTCAATTTTGATGACATAAGGAAGCTCATTATGGGACTAAGTACCATAATGAAATTCTATAAGGAAAACATGTAATGGTTTGATCAAAAAAGTTTATTCAAAATGCATAACTATGTACAAAACTATTTATTATAAATGGTAAAAGAACAATTACTACAATTTGTAATATTAATATAATGGCAAAGCACAGCTCACTCACCTACTAATATTTGAAACTACACAATACTTACTCCTTTAAAAATAGTTGTCATTGTGACATGTCGAAAATGCAGTTTTTAATTTTTCGAAAATGTATTGATATAAATGCCATCAGATAAAATTTTGTATGTAATACGAATCATAAACAATCATTATGGCACACGCCGTGTTATCGGACTCGGCTACGCCTCGCCCGATAACATTCACGACTTGTACCATAATGATCGTCTTTATATGATCCTTATTACATAAATAACTATTATTGCTCATCATGTCCAAATTATGGTACAAAAGAATTATGGTACGGATACCATAGAAACTGTTGGGTTGTTAGCTTCATGTGTGTTATATGTGGCACGCACTTCGAGAGGAGATAGGGCGTCCCAAGAAAATAAAAAAGTCCACATTAACAAAAGACGTAGAAGGCCTCGTTTGCGCGCTACAGGGTGTTGAAGTTGAAAATATTTATTGAATGTTTTCAAGTCCACCCTGTATGGCTTATCGTGGTGGCAAAATTCAGTCTGTTATGTGACTGACATAGTGCCACAATTATAGAATGATATCTATCATGTTATAGAGTTATCTGAACAGATGTCTTGAATGGACTATTCCCTATCCTCTACATCTACATCAAATTTTGGATTTGAATTTGGTTATCCGGTATTTATCGAAAACGGCCAAGTGTATCTCTATGAGTTTCAGAACTTTTGTTTTTTTCTACAAAATTGCATCTTCTTTCATATTTTCGAATAAAATTTTGAAAAGTTTCATCGCCACCCATGTTTTTTCTGAAAAATCTCACATCAATACCCCTTAACGGTACCACTGGGAGTCAGATTGACTGAATAATGCTAGAGTGAGGGTTGCTGGGCTGTGTGTACGTGAATATAAAATATACCAAAGAAGGGAAGATTTGTAATTCGAATAAATTATTTTGCACGAAATACAAATCTTCCCTTCTTTGGTGAATAATGCTACTCATTCTATCACTCTCAGGTACTGAGTTATGCATCAGAATATCAAGAATATTTGTTCAGCGGTTATGTAGAAATTCGATAAGAATTATTATTTATTTTCAACTTTCAACACTCTGTATTCCGCAAACAAAGCCTTTTACTTCCACGACATTTGTTTATGTAAACTTTTCTATTTTTTTGAGATGCCCTGTATATCCCTGAACATTCAGGGGATATGGGTATGTTTATCAGGCGATTATGATACTGTTTATATGAATACAGGGTGGTTCACGGGTAATGGCGTATTAAAAGCATCTGCATGGAGAACGGTAGAATTTATTCACATGTTCAGTTTGAAGTATACTTGCTACAAGATTTGCTACCATCTCAATTTTCTTCGGGATACGTAACTTTTCGATTAGATGTAGATGAGCTCATCTGTCTTTATTGCTCGACATATCGGACATTGTGAATGTTCTGATTACCAATTATGATATTGAACATTTTTAGATATCTACAAAAACTAAAACCTCAAGGAGGGGGCAGGAGTGAAGTTTTGAGAGGTGCACCCTGTATATATATGAATACACGAGCGGCTGATTTCCACCTTGATCTGTCCTGATAATTATGGAGATAATTTCGAATGAGCAATTTGTTGAAGTAATTATTATGGTGAGAAAACTCATCAAGGTCTATACATTTAATTTTGTAACAGGTAGCAAACTTGGCCAGCAAATATATTGAAACTTGGATACAGTTGAATCAATCGATAATTGCGTTATACCTTCTCAAACGATCATTCATTCATCATGATTACTCAGAGGCTGAGTATTTATTTTCTCTAGTTTGTACACTATAATAGTCAATAAGAATAATTGAACTCGAACTTATACTTATCAGGAATTATAACAATTGAGTAGGAGATCAAAGCGAAGGATTAAAAGAATGTATAGGAAAAGAAGGAGAAAGGACAAGAGATAATAATGAAGACAGGATAATAGAATTATGCATAAAGACATACACAAATATACCAGAGTAGAACCAGAAAGGAGGGAAAAATCAATAATAGACTACTTCCTTATAAGCAAAAATAAATGGAAAAATGTGATAAATGTGAAAGTGACAAGGAATACAGAAATAGGAAGTGACCATTACCTAGTTATACGTATACGCCATTGGAATGTGTGCAAGGGAGCTGAAAAATCGACACCTCACACAAAAAACAATAAAGATATTCCCAGATACTCAATAAGCAGCACTAAAAGCACTTGAATCCAACTGCTTTAAATCCAGAGCAGTATGGAACTGCAGAGAAACCTTAAACCGACTGGCACAACGCAATAACGTTAACCTAATCTGGATACCAGGTCACACGGGCCTAGAAGGAACCTGAAGGAACGAAATAGCGGACGTCCTAGCAAAAGGGGGTTCCGAAACATCGTTCACTGGGCCAGATAAGAACCGGTAGCACATAGCACGGCCAAGAATGTTATAACATCCTGGGCCGACAACAAAAGACTCGAGTATTGGCGTAGTCTACCGGGCCTAGCCCATTCCTAAGCATTCATTGCTTGTAAAGGAACAAACAGGATTCTGACAAACTACTAGAACTCAGTAGAGCACAGAGTTTTAGTAGGTTTGCCCACACACATGCACAAAATCGGACTTGCAGAGTGCCGTCTATGCATGTAGGAGGATGAAACGGCTAAACACATTTTATGTACATGCCCTGCAGCGGCCAGATTCAGATTTTCAACATTTGGCAATACAACAGTAGGGCCAGAAAACCTGATAAATTGTTCTCCCAACGTATTCCTTAATTTCGCCAAAAGAGATTAGATATACTGGGAGAAATATAACCATAGGGTGAGCCGCAAAAGGCCATAGGCCGCAGTGGATGGCCTGACATGGGCCCACTCACGTTTAACCTAACCTAACCTTACCTTACCTAACTACCTAGTTAAGATGAATATAAAAAAAGGAGAAAAACCAGACAAGCGGAGACAGAAAGTGAAAGAAAAGATAAAAAGTTATGAACGCAAAGAATTAAGGTACCAGAAATAATTCATATATATATCCTATCGGTCTTCCTTGGCCACATTCTCCTTTCCTCGTCCTTTCCAGGACCAACCTCACCATGAAGTGGTGTGGGGAGGACAGACCACGGCCCCTCGACAGATGAAGCATTTTGGGACCATCTTTGCTATCTCCGGGCCAGTTGAAATAATTTGTGAACATCTGTGGTAAGGATGGGGCGATTTGCTGATATCTGCCTAAGTGGCCAAGGACTGGTCAACGAGACTGTGACAACCTAATCCAAGCTATGGAAACCCGTGGCGATGGATGCATGGCACCGAGGTATGGTGTCGCTAACGGGTCCTGGAAACAGGGGACATCTCAGAGTCAACAAGCTTAGCCCTGTGCAGGGGGCACCACAGGGCTGGACCAACTCCTTCCCCTGTCACTCGTGAGAGAAGAAAAACTTTTGGCCTTCTTCGTAGACCAGAACAAGGATCGGAAGAGTAATCTTCATGGAACCTGAACGAGAAGGATCTTTCATATTGAAGTGACCCTAGCACCATGACTCGTATTATGGTGAAATTGATAACGACAAATAGTTAAGATACAAAGGCCTATATAGTGTCGTCGTAGATATCGGTCAGACGAGCCATTAAACGGGGTGGAGTGTTTAGTGTGTACCCTGGAGGTAGGGGGCAGGGGACTCCCACACTATCGAATAGGGGATAAGATCCATATGATGTCCATATAGAATTTCAACCATCTCGACGAAAAAAAAAAACAGAATAGGTTAAAGTAGTGAAAAACTAATAAATAAATGAATGAATGGAATAAAATTCGAAACATGTTACAGTAGACGATTCTCTCCCTCATTTCTGTACCTTGGTTTATGATTACTTCCATGGAATGGTGGTATCCGATGAAAAGACAGATAAAATACAGAGAGATAAAGATGTATTAATTTCATACTACATGTATTTCGTTTTGTTGGGAGAGAAAGTGAGACAGAATACAAATTTTATCGTATATTCATACTATGTTGTTGAAACAGTTGCTTAATCTAGATTAGTGAACACTGATATACATGATATGTTTTTTTTATGAATATTCAATCATGCATATAATCTCATTTCGGTCATTTGCTATAGGTATGTAATACCATGTTAATCCACATGGCTGCAGGTATTAATACATTTGAAGTAAACAATTCAGATCGATTTATGTACACTGGCGAAAAGATTCATGAATTAATCATAAATTACCTAGATCTGGATTTACCTCAACCTCCATGATTTTCATGTCATTAGCTTTTCCAGAACAGAATCTATTGACATGGTTATTGATCTTGTCAAGTTAGAGTTGAGTTGGAGTTAGGTTGAAGTTAAGTTGGAATTAACGTGCAGTCACTTTGAAGTTATGTTGAAGTTAAGACGTCAAGATGAAACTGAGTTGATTGGAAGTGGTTAATAAATAATTCACTCACTGAGCATCTGTTCGGAACGAACTTTTGTATATGTTGGGTTTCATGATAATTGGCGATAACGGCTAATGGGTGGAATTTCAAATAATTTACCTGATACCAATGTGTAATATGGAACATCACGACACTGATTTTAGTGTCGTAATGAGACACTTTACAGCATTGATGCGGTAAAGTATCACTTCATCGAACTAGCGCGGTAGAGTTGATAAATATAATTTCAAATTCCATCAGATTGTTACAAAATCTGATTGATCATGAACAAAGCAGGTACTGGAGTTTGAATTGCTTCATTTGCCTCAATTTCTATATCTGAGTCTATACTTTCATGATCGCAATTAATATCGTTATATATTTTTTTAATAGAGTGCGGAAAAATACACTTTTCCGACATCCATTGAATTTCGAAGGAGTCCTATTTTCGCCGTAAGGTACGTCCCCTTACGAGCAACCCTCAGAAGTCTTCAAGAGACTTGTGCGAGCAAGGAATGACGGGGGCCACACCTCTTTACATGAAATCACAAACACTTTCTTAGGCCATCAGAAACATTTTTGCAATCGGGGATTTGACCCCAATATCGGCAAGCGAACGCGGTAGAATACTAACTATTCAACCACGCGGCTGCCTGACCTTATGACTAGTGCGGGAATATTATATTACACACCGAGGTGGGAAGTGATTCATTCCTGGCGTGAGATAAGTTAGTGAACCGAGACGCATAGCGTCGAGGTTAGCTATAATCTCGAGACAGGAATGAAACTTCCTACCGAGATTTGTATACTATTTTATTTACAACAATATTTCGATCACAATTAATAAATCTCTGTTTCGTTCTGAACTATTACATAATTGAGGGCGGCAGCAAAGTACCCACTTTGCTGCCTAGGCAGGAAAAGTAATACTTTGCTGATTGATATGTGTCAGCAAAATTAATATTTGCTGCCAATCGGAGAAAAAATATTTTTTCAATGTTTTAGGGGAATGTACTGATATTTGAATATTCAATAATAAAAAAAATGTATCTTTATGCAACTTCTATGTTTTTCCCGCACGCGAGTAAAAAAAATATAGTACCGAGCACGTGCGTAAAGTGACTTTTTTGCACTTGTTATATAGATGAACTACTATTTCTCAAATTGAATTAATACAATGCACCAGTATATCACCTGACAATGTACCAGTATATCACCTGGCGCGAGGCTACTGTGTTAGCGAAACATGTCGAGTGTTTGAGAATTTTGTGGAAATCTTATCGTTTGTGAAGTCTTCACAATATTTACTATTTTCGATTGAATGATCAGCGTTTCTGGTAGTAGGTAGAATATTGTACTATATTCGTATCGTGAATTCATATAACGATATGAGATGGAAAATTTTATAACCCATCGAATACTTGTATTGTGAATATCTATCACGTATTGGAGTAGGCTGAGGAGTAGGCATATTTTATATCTCAAATCATAATGAATTGTAAGCTGAACTAGTCTGAAACTTATTATTGGATTTGAAACTGAAACTAAAAAGATTTTCTGCCAAAAGTATATACATCTGAGATATTCATATTATATTATGTACAGGGTGGGCCACCAGTAACGCCTCGGTCTCTAGAAGGCTAACCACTCATCTTCTTGGAATTCTTTCTCTCTAGGAAGTTGCATGTCAACATAGGCTACCATTTAAAATTATTTCGAAACATACAGGGTGTCCCCAAAAACCATAAAACACTGAAGTTAAACTTTTTTCTATCGAACATCCTATATATTATTTCATTTTGAGATTCTACCTGATGAGCTAATTTCAACGACCCATCATACTTGGGGTCTAGCAGTTATAATTACTGAAATATAGGGTGTGTAAAATCGAGATTTTTCAAGTTCAAGAATTTTTTGTGTCGAAACTATTCATAATTGGTCGAAACGGCTCACATGTCCCTATCTCAACTTTTAATTAACTATCTACTGATATTTAATTGGGACATATACCGGGTGATCAAGATTCTGAATTCTGCACCACCCTGTATTTGTTTCAATTAAATGTCAGTAGATAGTTGATTAAAAGTTGAGATAGGGACATGTGAGCCGTTTGGACCAATTATGAATGGTTTAGACACAAAAAATTCTTGAACTTGGAAAATCTCGATTTCTCACACCCTATATCTCAGTAATTATAATTGCTAGACCCCAAGTATGATGGATTGTTGAAATCAGCTCACCAGGGAGAATCTCAAAATGGAATAAAATATAGGGTGTTCGATTGAAAAAAGTTCAACTTCAGTGTTTTGTGATTTTTGGGGACATCCTGTATGTTTCAGAATAATTTCAAATGGTAGCCTATGTTGACATGCAATTTCCTAGAGAGGAAGAATTTCAAGAAGATAAGTGGATAGCCTTCTAGAGACCGAGGCGTTACTGCTGGCCCACCCTGTATACCTACATCAAATAAAGAGATTGAAACTGGGTATCACAGTATCAATATGGAACCCTGTGTGTATGAATTATGTACAAATAGATGACGAAGTGTTATTCTTGAGGCATAGTTATCAAGATATTGGAAAAATAACGGTTTAACAGAAATTAATATGCTGAAAAATCATGAAAAGAACTAATTAACGGTGTGTCACTATAATTTAATAAAAACATGCTTATGAAGTATCAGCAGACACTGCTTTGACATGATGAATAGTCGATTACTTCAGGGCTTTCCGAGTAAAAAACAGGATATTGTATTGATTAAATAATGTTAATGTAAAATTTTGGGTTGAGGAAAATTCAATGAGAAGTCTCTGTGAAATTCGTGTTTCATATTTGACTGGAATGAAGTTAAGAATTGGATAATGCAATTTCCTTTTCAGAGCAACCATTATAGAATAAAACCAACATTATAGCTTTCAGAAAAATAAATCAGGAGAGTATTTTCTGAGTTATATATAGGCGAGTAGAAAACTTCTTTTATTTGTGATTGAAACAATTTTGAATAGAAATTGAATAGCAATGAAGGTATATATATATATACATATACAGGGTGTCCGCTAAAAGGAGGTCAATCCATTAACCATATATTCCTTGAACAAAAATAATATGAGTTTCTAAATACCATTTTTCATTTTAGCCCTTCTTATTCGATATACAGGGTGTCAAAGTTGAAAATTAAAAACTGTTTTTTTCTAATTACTCGCGTAATTACTGAGATATTAATCTCAAAATAGGTACATTACTTCAGCACAAAGAGTTAAATCGTGTGAGGAAAACAAAACAGAAAATAACTGTCAAATATTCAAAATACTGGGGGTCAAGTACACACTTACCCCCATATTTTTTTTGTACGTGCGCTAATGACTTCCTATCTATTTTTCTTCACTTTTTAATTTTTTTTTTTGTAAAAATTATTTTAGTACATTTGCTCCGAGCACCCGGTATTTCCATATTTACCTTTTCGTACGTAAAAAGATACGCCCTCTTTCAATTTCGACGAAATAAATAGGAGAATGTGAACATTATGAGATTACCTAAGCCGCATAGGCATCAAACAATAACCAGTACTTTTCGAATTATCTTAAAAACAAATGATTCAATCGAAATTTTACAGGAAACAAAAAATACTCAAAAATGATTGAACACTTGAAGGAAAATTGATAGGAAGTATCTTGAATATTTGACAGTTATTTTCTGTTTTGTTTTCCTCACACGATGTAACTCTTTGTGCTGAAGTAATGTACCAATCTTGAGATTGATATCTTATCAAATACGCGAGTAATTGAAAAAAAAAACAGTTTTTAATTTCCAACTTTGACACCCTGTATACCGAATATGAAGGGCTAAAATGAAAAATCATATTTAGAAACTCATATTGTTTTTGTTCAAGGAATATGTGCTTAATGGATTGACCTCCTTTTAGCGGACACCCTGTATGTAGTGAAATGGATAATTCTTCATTCTGAGACGCATTTTTTTATCGAAAAAGGCTATTAGGTATGTACACACAATCTTAGCAGTCAAAAATCTAATTATTTTTCATCACACAGATTCGAATAAGGTATTTTTCTTCCCCCTGGAATTGATTGATTATATCAAGTGTCTCACTGAAACCTTTTAATATGGCCAATTATTTTTTCTTGCATTACCCAATTAATTCACATTATGGCAACGAATAAAAATTATCCAAAGACGCAAAAAATCCTGGAGATATGGTTTCATGGCAATTGAATTGATAGGAGAACCATTGTTATGGCCTATCTGTTTATAGATATCTAATTCCCGCTAATTCCTCATTGCAATTATCAAGAGAAAGAGGCTCGAAACATGCAGTTCTATCTACTACTACTAAGTAACAAGCTTTATCAAATTTGTGGAGGTGACTTAAGAGTTCCTCACGAAACAAAATCATATTTTGGCATGTGAAAAAATGAACTTCATTGACTCAGGAACATTGCCAACATTGCATATCCGAGATATCCTCCTGTAATTTTCGATTCAAGTTCTATTCCATTAATGAGAATCATCATCAGCAACTTTCAATGTCGCAGAAAAACTTCAATACTTCAAAGATTCATATTGTCTTGCCTTGTCGGGTTTGCTCGTTTTCTTTCAAACGAGAACCGTAATCTGGGCAGCTCTTGAAATATACCTACTTATACTGTGAAACAATCATTCCCTATTCATTGCGCGTTTACATTTTTTTTTCCTTAAGTAGAAAGTTCCAGAAAAACTGGAGTTTTGATCACGTAGATGAAAGCTCTTCAAGTATGAGCAGGACTTTTGAAATATATTTAATCAATATATCAAGAGGCAATAATCTGTCGGCAAATGAAATTTCGCCAAGGTTATGAACTTTCAATAATCAATAAAAATATCGCAAGTAAATGGTCCATTTACTGAAATAAATGAAGCAGCTAGTAGAATTTGCTGTCGAAAAAGTCCCGACAAAGGTGCGGAATCGCTCACAGAAAATGTTTGCATTGGTGTGAAGAAAGGAGTATATTCCCAGTAATCTTAGCCAAAATGAATTTCTGGAATATTTCAAGGAGAAATCTAAGGTAGAAAGTATTCATCTCTCAGTTTATTCAATAATTAAAACCTTATAGTTAGAGAAGGACCAAGAAGTATAGTACATGGAATCATTGCTTCCTTTGTGCGAAAAGGTGGAGGTTACCGAATCAAAAGGATAATATACAGGGTGAAATTTTGGGGTACCGTCGGAAAGAAAATTGAAAACCCTTCAAAATGATTGACCCGTCTTCGCATTTGAGATGCTGAGGGTACTATCTACCCCTTCTAGGGGATTGAACCAAGAGGGCTAAAACTAATCATTTCAAGTGTCTCCCTTGAAATTAAAATCGAACTGTTTTTTCGATTCCTCATATTATTCAACAGACTATAATAATTATCTTATGATGAGAATTCCATGAATTGATTTTCAACCAATAATTAGAAGGCTCTTTTCTGTTTACGTTGGTTATAGCAATGGGAGACTGTCGCGAAAATTTTATAAATTCATTTTCAACCTATTAGAAGGCACCTTGTTGTCTACGTTTCTTATAGTAACAGGTGATTATCGCGATGATTTTGTTAGTTCCTATTAATTTGATGAAAGGACACCGCACGTTTTATAGGGAAAATTGGCCTCCTGTCGGATTGGCTGAATTTTTGATATGTTATAGTCCAAGACATTCTGAACAGAATGTCCGAATACCAAACTGTTCTAATGGAAAGTTTTGGCGCTAGAGGCCGCTGAAGTCTCGATGTTGTTTTTTTTCTCCTGATCAATTTTTTAATTTGAGCTATAATTATATCATTTTTTGATAG
The DNA here is from genome assembly GCA_918026855.4 of Phaedon cochleariae. Lineage (NCBI taxonomy): Eukaryota > Metazoa > Arthropoda > Insecta > Coleoptera > Chrysomelidae > Phaedon > Phaedon cochleariae. Next base: position 61,738,632 of record OU896708.1, read on the forward strand.
AATAAAACACTACAAGAAGTTTTCTACAATATTTTTGCTGTTGGTCAAGTTTGTGTAAGAATTTTGTGGAAATCTTATCGTTTGTGGAGTTTTTACATTTAACAATATTGATGAATACTTCTAGTAGTGACTTATCATATCAAAATGAAATATAATAATGGCTCAAACAGCATTATTCATCAGGAGAAAAGGAATCAAGATTGAGACTTCAGCAGCCCCTAGCGCCAAAACTAGTCATTAGAACGCTTTGGTATTTGGACATTTAGTTGAACTATAACATATAAAAAATTCAGCCAATTCGACAGGAGACCAATTTTTCCAATAAAACGTGCGGTGTCCTCCATAAGTGATCATTTTTCTGTTAAAAGTGAAGGGCTTTAAATCTATTGGTCAAAGTCACTTAGTTCAATTTGAAACTATGTAGACATGTGATACAAGATGATATGGTTGAGAACAAATTAATGTTTTTGATGTCTCTGAAATTTCAGTAATAAACCTTACTAACTTTACTTACTAATGAGTAAAATCTTCTATAGTGTCAAATTCCATTTGACACCTCTACGCAGAATAGGTTGTATGGTTCATCTCCTCATCATATTGAAAGCAAGTCCAATTTATGAAATCTTCTTGCAGAATCTCCCACGCAGAAAATTTAATTCCTGTTGATTTTTTTCTCGATTTCACTTTTTTTTTATAGAAAATTTTCCTCGTCTTTGACTAGACAGAATTTTTCATCAACAAGAACATTCGTGTCCTAAAAAAATTATCAGTGATAATTTTGCTGCTAGGGAGATTATAAGTGAAAATAACCGATATATTTGGTATATTTGAAGCTCATTGTAGAGAGGACAGCATTGAACCACCACCAAAAAGTAGCCAAGAGTTCAGGAAACATTTTCGTCTTGTTTTGAATGACAGGTTACTGCCTTCTGAACATTAGTATGCAGACTGTATTCGCATGAAAACCTCTTTTTTATACAGACCGGGTGCACCAATTACTGCGTGCTTTTTTCATGAAATATAATACCCTGTAGAGTGCAATAGTTTCAATATCTAGTGATAATTGAAATCACCTTCTAGCCTTTTCCTCTTTCAACATTTCTTCTTTGAATTCACTTAGCCTGGCATTATCTTGCATCAACAAAAATCCATATGTGGTTTTCATTTATGGTCACAAATTCCACGAGACCAGTCTAAGAAATGCCTTCCCAGACCAATCATGTTACGCCTCAAAATTCTTTTTCTTTTCGAATAGGAGAGATAATGGAGTGGATTGGAAAAAGCGTGTTGAAAAGAGATGAGGCTAAAGTGTACTTCAAATTTCAACTTGATAACGTAACTGTTTTACTCTACAGGGTATTAATATGAAAAGGATTTTTATGCAAATACGGTTTACACCCCAATGTTCAGAAGGAAATAACCTGTCATTCAAAACAAAAAACGTTTGAATCGGACTAGTAGCTTTGACGAAAATGTTTCCTAAACTTTTGGCTACTTTTTTCTTGGAGAAGTGTATTTGGTATATTTGGTATATTTGAAGATTATAGTAGAGAGGAGTTCGACAGCATTGAAGATATTGGTAATATGTATACCGGATACTGAAACCAATATTTCACGTAGTTTCACTGTAAGTGAACCATTTCATTTAAATTTCCCGAACCTTTCTACAGGGTGTCCGGGAATTATGCGCAAAAATTCAAGGGGTGATTCTGCATGACAAAACATGAGATTTATTTCATATATACTCGGGTCCGGAAATGCATAGTTTTCAAGATACAGTGTGTTGATCTTGTTAGAAAAAGTAGGTATTTTTTGAAAATCTCAAATATCCTTCCACCGATTCTCTTGAAATTTGGCAATGATATTCTTTGTCATGAGGGGCTGATTTAGCCATAATTAAATCGGAATTGTGGAATCCAGTGGCGTCCCGGGGGCACCCAACCGAGTATTATTGTCAATAAAATGTGCGCCACTGATTTTTTCAAATTCTATATCTTCATATCCTGATGATTAACTGAAGATACAATTTTTCGGTCTCCTGAATTGTTTTGCTATTTTGCTGCGTTTCCGTGGAAAAAAATAAATACCAATTCATTGTATAAATTTGTGTAAAACATAGCTTCAAAAACAGGGGAGAAATTGAATGTGTGATCCATGTCCATAGACGTAGAATAAGAAGGAAGATTCATTTCCTTCAAATATTTTATAATACATGTTTGACACACTTTGAATTATCTAAAACTACGCCTTCCTGGACAGAGAATATACATAGTTCTCTAAATATAGAGTGTAGAATGTGTCAAAAATGTATCAAGAAATATTTGAAGGAAATTAATCTTTATACTTATTCTATGTCTATGGACATTGATCACGCATTCATTTTCACCCTAGTTTCTGAAGGATTTTTTGGCACAAATTTATGCAATAAATTGATATTTATTTTTTTCCATGGAAATGAAGCAAATTATCGAAAGAATTCAGGACACCAAGATGTTGTATTTTTAGTTGGTCAATAGGTTATGAAGAAAAAGAATTCAAAAAAACCAGTGGCGCACATTTTATTGACAATAATATTCGGTAGGTTGCCCCCGGGACGCCACTGGATTTAATTACTTCAATCAAATCATGGCTATATCAGCCCCTCATGACAAGAAATATCATTGCCATATTTCAAGAAAACCGGTGAATGGACATTTGAGATATTCATAAAAAAACGATCTTTTTTAAGAGTTTCAACACATTGTAATGTTGAAAACGATGCATTTTCGGACCAACGTACATATGAAATGAAATTATTATTTTATCATGTAGAATCACCCTCTTGATTTTTTGCGCATAATTTCCGGACACCCTGTATATAGCCTTTCGACCAAAAGATACTGAACATCGTCGAGTTTTCCTCAAGTAAAAGGAACAGAAAATAGACAAAATCCAGTCGGTATTAATAGCTCTAGTGAAATGCTGCTGAAATAGCCGAATTCTTGGAGCTGCTGAATTCGAAGCATTGTTTTCGTCGTTGTCCAAGAGAGAAAAAAAACTTTAGTGTCGGACAAAAATGCTAATCTGCCAACTATTAAGCGACAAGAGGGATGGAAATCTTTGTCAGTTGCAGGTAATTGGAAATTCATTAAAAAACTAAAAGAAGATTGCCAGAAAACTTTTTACGAACTCGAAGTATAATGAGCGAAAACAATACCCACCGTCATTAATAAAACTCCAGAAGGAATTGATAATAATTCTGATTGTGGACAGTGGAGAATATTTATCCATGTTGATACCGAAAATGGAGCACATTGAGAAATTGATGATTGTTGTAATTTTTTTTGTGCTCAATCAATGTATCAGAATCATTCACAAAAACATACAAATAAATTCAATCAATACCGACCAAAAACAAATTCATATTATCCGACTAGTGAGAAGAACGACATTGGGTGTTCCAAATTTTTTGGGATTTTCTCTCCTCGTTTCTATAAAATAAAAATATGGATATTATTCCAATATACGTGTACTAAGGATAAATCAGATGATTTGCCCCAAAATGTCACTGCGTTTGAAGAATTTCCCGATCAGAGAGCCTAAAAGAAAAATTCACTAGCTTGTCAGTGGCAATTTGTATTGAAAAAAGTTTGGAGAAGAGAAATATAGGTATATAGAAAAAATATCAAACTTTCACTTTTCTTTGGACGTTTCGAGACCGATTCTGCTCCCGTTTTCAATATTAGAAAAGATGATTTTATTAGCGAAGTCGTATCTGTCTTGAAGCTTTGGTGAAGTTAGCAATCAAATGAGTTACAGGATGTTTTCATTAATTGATTTTGAATTCATCATTTTCATGTTCAGATTTTAGAAGTGAATACCATGTTCTGTCTATATCAACTGAACAAGAAGCAATTCTATTGTCTCCGTCCAGAAGAATGCAAGCAGATTCTTTGATTTTTCTCTTCTGGTTGTTATCTCCTTTTCCAATGATTTTAATATTTTTCCACTCTGTCATATGTTGTCCGTCTTCAGTAAGGATATGTTCAGACAGTATTTAACAACATTGGTAATAAATACACTTTGAAATTAATGATAGAATACACTTTAAATTACAGAAGTTGAAGTTAAACTTATTGTATAACCTAACTCCTATATAGTTGGGAAAATTCTGGCGAATTTGAAGTCGAGAACACCTCTGATAAATATTAACTTCCATACGTGTGTCATACGAGTGCAAGTCCTCATTTTTTCAAAACCGTTTTCATTTCCTTCAACATATGTAATTATTTGAAATATATATAAACTAGTCACTCAATGAAAAAGTGTATGAAGATTATATTTTTGAAAAATACTTCTGGAGTTGTAAGGTGAACTTTTGATAGTGTATGTAGAAAAACAATTTCGTGAACTCCAATCGATTGGAAAATGGTGACCACCAGGGGAATGCCTCGTTTCACTTTGTTCGACACAGATCGACTAAGACCTCAATTTTTTTCCACACCACGCTCACGGAATCATTCATCTCTATATTTTCCCTGCATGGAATACTGAACTCGGAAATCCATCCCACGAATGGTTTTTACTACTTTGAAGTACGCTGGCGACATATTGATATATGGCGGCATCAGAGGTAACATATCGCTGTGCTGGAACTCTGATCCTAAATTTGCTTCGCAGAATGCGATATAGGAATATCCCAATATAACTAATCTTATCTCTCCCAGGAGACCGATTCTCGAATCCGTTGGAATTCGTTCCCATGGGAAAAACTCGATATTTCCCATGGAAATTTGAGATGATGTAATCTTGAACTATTCTAAAATTGTTCTAAAATTGTTCTATCCGTCATTCGGTTGCCCCCTTACGAGCAACCCTCAGAAGCCTTCGAGAGTCTTGTGCGAGCAAGGAATGACGGGAGCCTTACCTTTTAACGTGTGATCCCAAACACTTTCTCGGGCCAGAAAAATATCTGCTGTCGATGGGAATCGAACCCATGACCGGCTAGCGAATGCGGATTAGAATATAGACACTCTGTTCGCACGGCTACCTGACCCCTTTGTATGAGAAACTATTCCTACACATTTCAGGAGAACTGCTTCCCATAGTAATACTCATGGGAACAACATGTTTCCCATACGATACACTTATGAAATACGAAGTTATTCTCATTTGTGATGGGAACTGAACCCTAGTGGAAAATCGGAACATAGATGAAATAAATCATCTAGAGGCTTTACAAAATTTGGAAAGGGCTGAAATCCTTGCTAGAAGACTAAGAAGAAGGTTTCTGCGTAGAAGGGACCATTTGAGTGTTTGTCTGCTGCACAATTTATTAAAGTTTTTTGTTTGTCCTAACATAAGACATTACTAGAAAGTTGATAGGTACTTGAGAATCCCTATAAGTGAATTGGTGGTGTAATTTTCCTTTCCTCAAGTCCTCAGACCTCAGGCCTTCTATTAAAAGTCTTGTCTGCTCTTTGCTAATGGTTTTTTATTATTGTTTGTATCCATATCCATTCCGATCAGAGGAAATATAGTGAATATACAATACAATAATCTCACAGGCGCAAAATTATATTATATTATAAACTTCAAATTTTTCAAAATCAGAATGTCAACATTTTATTTCAATCATCCACCAGTTACCAACATAAATTCCACTTATTCCATTGGGGAATTCATAAAAGTTCAAGAATCTATCTGTGACATACGGCACTTTTTCAATCCTCTGGGAAAATCGATTCCATCTGGTCCCAGAATTGGTGTCATGACAAATTATCATTTCCTATGAGAACTGAAAGCATTGGATCATTCTCCTATAGGATCGAATTCCTACAGATTCGAGAATCGGGCCCCAGTTGTCATTGTGTGAGCAACATATTATAGTTGACAAAAGGAAAAAGGAAAGCTCAAAGTCATCTCCACTACTTTATTACTGATGTAAATCAATCAAGGGGACATGTTTAGGACTTATGAAAGTCCATCTTCAGCCGTTTTTAGAAGTCACTACAAGGAAAGGCATGTGAAAATATACATATCATAAAAAACCAAAAGTAGACTTACATGGAGGTAAATATTATTTTTAAAATGGATGCCAATGTCTATCATCATAATATCGTGGTTCTGTTAATAAATGTGGAGAAACGGGTTTACATTAAAAATGGAGGGCCCCGTGCCATAAGAACGCGCACTTGTAAAACCAAAAGTCAAGTCCCAGAAGGGAAACCTGACGAGCACCCACCACCTATCTGAGTAAAAAAGGGGGATTTAAGTTGATTCAGGTATTCATAGTCGGAAGTTTCCAGTACTCGTGCTATATGAAATATCTTCATGAGTATCAGAATCAATTATTATTTCTTCATGTTAGCCCCAGAAAGAATTGAGTGAGCTATTGAAGATCAATTCTCTGTCGTCTTTCCGATAGCATTTTTTGGTGAATTCGCTTGAAGTTCTTAGATCCTTCGCCATTTCTAAGAGTCCGCCTTCGGTATCTATACTGACATCATAAAGAGGAAAGATTTGAGAAGGAATATTCTCAGATAAACAACAGGAAACAACTACTTTCCAGGCTATATGCCACGACGAACATTGAATTATATCTATTGAACACATGATAAGAATTTGAAAAACAAAATCTTCTGCAGCAGAGAATTTGTATTCTCCTTCAGATAAAAATATATATGCCCATTCTGAATATTCAACAGAAAACAACTACTTTCGAAAATATCAAATATCAAAGAAACATGTTCTTGGTTTTTTCCATTCCATAACTTTTACAGACAAAATATTTTTTTCACGAAATTCAGTGAGAACTCAGCTCTTCATGTCACAAATACACTATAGCTTTTTCGATTTGAAATATTGTTTTTTTCACCCCATTTTGACCTAATATCGAAAAAGCACCTTTATTTTTCTATCGAAAATTCTTGCGTCAAAATATGTGTTCTTTCAAATAAGTTGATGGACTTCTTGTTTGTTGGAGTCTCCACTTCCTGATGGTGTAAAAGAATATATCACTTTCTGTGGTTGATGCTCTCAGGAAATGCAAAGGATCGAAAAAGCAGCAGTCACATTTTCTAAGATGAAAGAAATCTTCTTCTCTATTTAGATCAACTATTCTCGCATGTTTTTTACAATCTTAATGGATGGACCATCAATGTCACATTTAACGTTTCTTGAGTAATTAGTGTTGATTTTCAATAAATATCTCAACATTGTACATACCGGGTGGGTCACGGTCGATGGCACCTTAGACGTTTACGGAGAACGGGACATAAGATCATTCTGAAAATTTGGTTACTCAAGTAATTGCTCTTGATCTATCGATCTAAAATATTTTCAGCTCTGCGGCGTTGCCGCTTCTATCGAAAAGTAGCAACAACTTTGTTATTTTGAATGGAACACCCTGTATTTTATCGCATTTTCAGATTCTCTCTAAAGAGCTGATTTCATCGATGTATCACGTTTGGGGTCTAGCGGAAATGATTACAGAGATATAGGGTCTGAAAAATCGACATTTTGCAACTTTAGGAATTTTTTTTGTCGAAACTATTCATTATTGGTCAAAACGGCTCACATGTCCCTATCCCAACTTTTGATCAACTATCTACTAACATTTAATTGAAACAAATACAGGGTGGTGCAGAATTCAGATTCTTGATCACCCGGTATATGTCCCAATTAAATATCAGTAGATAGTTAATCAAAAGTTGAGATAGGGACATGTAAACCGTTTCGACCAATAATGAATGGTTTCGACAAAAAAATTCCTAAAGTTGAAAAATGTCGATTTTTCACACCCTATATCTCTGTAATCATTTCCTCTAGACCCCAAGTGTGATATATCGATGAAATCAGCTCTTCAGAGAGAATCTGAAGATGCAATAAAATACAGGGTGTTCCATTTAAAATAACAAAGTTGTTGCTACTTTTCGATAGAAGCGGCAACGCCGCAGAGCTGAAAATATTTTAGATCGATAGATCAAGAGCAATTACTTGAGTAACCAAATTTTCAGAATGATCTTATGTCCCGTTCTCCGTAAACGTCTAAGGTGCCATCTACCGTGACCCACCCTGTATATAATGATTCAAGAAAAAATTCGTAAAGTTTCGTTTCTTTGCATTTCCCACCGTACCATAACTCAGAATGTTCAACATTTACTCTTATATTGTACATGTCATTTGGTTTTGTATCATTTGTCACTGTCATTTGTCTTATTATTCTGTCAACGTCTGTTGCTATGCATGATGCTTCGCCTTCTCCTTGGCGTTTGTCTTTCACAAAAATAGTCATTTGATGATGAAACTCCTTTGAGTGAATATTTACTTTTTTCTCAAGTTTGTGCCAATCTTGATCGTAATGATTGTTTGGATTTTTTGGCTGTTCCGTCGGTTCAAAAATTTCAATTTTTCTTCAGCGGACTGGCCAAATGATCACTGATCTTTAGATTTTAAATTTAATTTTATTTTGTGATTTCCACGTGGCCTTATAGGTATGTTTGCTTCTCAATATCTTATCATCCTTGTAAACTCAATATCTTTACAGGTACTCTGTGTCTGAAGATGACTGTTTGAGCCGAAACTAGTCACAAAATTCAATTTTGTAATATAACTTCGTGGTCGACCGACTTAGTGTATTTTGTTTTTCTTCAAAAACATCTGAACTGCTTTGAGAAGGATGGATGGTTTCCATGACTTGAAATGTCTCCTGTCACGCTCTCCCACGAACCCACTGAAACCGCGTAAACTCCCTAATGCCTCGATCGCTCCTTATCTTCTTACGAAAGAAAAACGAGTTTTCGATGGAGACACATCTTGGATGAATCTCTGGAACTGTGGTCGTTTCGGCGCAGAATCACGTGATGTGAGATTGCAGCGCGTTTCAGCGCGAACATTACGAATTCAGTGATCTCGCCGGTTTTAGCGTATACGGTATACCTCGGGGATGGAATCAGAAGGGTTCGTGAGGACTTTATCGGAGATTTAGTCTTCTTGGGGAAGCTTTGTCCGTTCGGTTGGAGTTGAAATTCCACCAAGAGGTAGGCGAAATATTTTTTTTACTTTCACGCAGACCCCAGTGAGAAAAAGCTATACCGTAAAACGTGGTAGGGGGCGAATAGAAACAAGTATGCGTTTGTTGAGAACGATCACAAGTTTGTTTCTGGATGTATGACGAATTGATATTCATCATACAGGACGTGGAAAGAAATTCTGAATTGAGAAAACCTAATCACGAATCTGCGATTTAGGTTCTATAAAAATAGCAAGTTTCCATCGTTCAAGTTTCAACCCCTTGTTGGGTGAAAGTATTGAAAAGGAATATTCTCAGATGAATCGATAACATGGAACAATTGATATATAGTGTGTCCACCTTAAGGACTTACCACCCCTGTAAAATTGTTATTATCTGACCGATTTCAAAAAACTTTTTTTTTGTTGGATAGGTATTTGGAATGGCCATCCAACAAGAGAGTGATTTTACTCATGAACTGTAATCGTGGCCAACTGCGACCAACTTTATTGACCCATATTTGAGAAAGTACTATTAGGGATTTTTTTTCACAAAAAACAATGATGGATTCTGAATCACGATCACTTGAAAACACCTTTACTGATTCTTATCATCATAAAACACAGGGTGTCCGAAAAAACGAATAATGTTTTTTTTATAGGTCATCAGAAAATGTAGTATTGTGGTATTTCTGAAAGGAATTCATGACACATTATTATTGAGGACCACTTAGAACATATCTGTACCGATTTTCATCATTCAAAAGAAAAAGTAGGCAATATTTTTTCATCAACTCAAAAAAAATATTAATTTGATTTTTCGAACACCCTGTGTTCAATGATGATGAAAATCGGTACAGGTATGTTCCAAGTGATCCTGATTCATCTTTTCGTTCTGAGTGAAGAATTATCAGGTTGAAAAATATTGCTTACCTATTCTTTTTAATTTTTTTCTCAGACACATTGTATATTCAAATGACGAAAATTGATACAGGTATATTTGAAATAATCCTCAATGATAATCTGTGATTATTTCCTTCTAGAAAAACCACAGAACTACATTTGTTGATCACCTTTTTGAAGAAAATGATGATTCGTTTTTTCGGACACCCTGTGTTTTATGATGATGAAAATCGGTACAGGTATATTTCAAGTGGTACTGATTCAGAATCCATCATCGAGTTTCGTGAAAAAAATCCCTAATAGTACTTCCTGGAATATGGGTCATTGAAATTTGTCGCAGTTGGCCACGATAACAGTCCAAGAATTAGATCACTCTCTCGTTGGATGGGCATTTCAAATACCTATCCAACAAAGAAAGGTTTTTTGAAGTTGGTCGAATAATAACGATTTTACAGGGGTGGTAAGTCCTTGAGGTGGACACACTGTATATGCTCAATGTGGAATATCAATTCTCTCTCGCGTTTTATTCAACAGAAAACAACTACTTTCCTGGTGGAAAGTGGAATATCATGAAGAATAGCTGTGAGAATTACTGGACTCCGGGGGACTGTAATAAAGTCATATAACCTGATTGTGAGAGATATAATGATTTTTCTGAAAGTTCCAAGCTGATCAAGATTAGGGTTTGTACAAATATTATACTACTCCTATACATCTCAATTTTCATTTCAATACCGAACATTTTGGTGAGTTATGTTTTTATATCATAATACAGAATGTTATTTATCCGATTTGGGAGAGAATGTCAATGTCTGTTCAACAGATATACTTCAATGTTCGACGTGGTAAATAGCCATGAAAGTACCTAGTTGTTTTCTGTTGAATATTCAGAATGATATATGCATACATATGTTTGTCTGAAGGAGAATAAAAATTCTCAACCTCAGAAGATTTTGTTTTCATATACTTATCGTGTGTGTTCAATTGATATAATTCCATAAACGTAGTGGCATATAGTCAGGAAAGTAGTTGTTTTGTGTTGAATCAACCGAGAAAGAATTAATATTTTCATCACATATAGAATACGTATTCTCAATGTATTTCTTCATACAGAGTGACCCATTTGAAAGCGGGCCACCCCTGTATCTCACGTAATCGTTGGGTAAGGATCATGAAATTTGCTGGAGCGAGAGATATACCAAAAATGCACTCTATGACCAAGTGGGGTCATCTTCAGTGATATACACTGCTCGCCAACAGCCATGGAACCACTCCAATTTCCGGAAAATGATATTAGGAGTCAAAATATGTTGAAAATCACTTCGGATTCGGAATCAGGACGCCCAATTCACTAACTCTTCATATTTTTCCTTGAACATTTTCAGTTCTGAAAAATTAAATTTTGTCGCACTTTTCACGAAAGCACCCCCGTATCTCACGTAATTGACTTTATTTTTGGACTTTCCGTTCCTCCTGCAAATTTTAGAACCCTACCTCAATAATTACGTGAGATACGGGGGTGCTTCCATGAAAAGTGCGACAAAATTTAATGTTTCAGAACTGAAAATTTTCAAGGAAAAATAGGAATAGTTAGTGAATTGGGCGTCCTGATTCCGAATCCGAAGTGACTTTCAACCTATTTTGACTCCTAATATCATTTTTCAGGAAATTGGGGTGGTTCCATGGCTGTTGGCGAGCAGTGTATATCACTGAAGATGACCCCACTTGGTTATAGAGTGCATTTTTGGTATATATCTCGCTCCAGCAAATTTCATGATCCTTACCCAACGATTACGTGAGATACAGGGGTGGCCCGCTTTCAAATGGGTCACTCTGTATATGATCCATTTTTTCACGTTCATAATTTATCTGAGAATATTCCTTTTTAATCACAATAAGGTTCTCAAATTCAATTTTAGGAACTCAAAATCCTATGTGGTTTATACATTACATATGTAATAACATAAATTCAGTGAATTTTACTAATTTGCCATTGGCAACACTTTTTGTCCGGTTTTTTAGTCGAACATAATGATTAATATGATAATGACACCTGGGCATTGCTGACTGAACTTTATGTGCTAAGGTGAGAATAAAATCAATATATAATAAAGCTTTGTCCAAATATACCTTGATATGCCTCATCAACATACTCGAATTCCAGATTCAAAAATATCTTATAGTTTTCATCACATATATTCTTCACACAAGTACCTAACATCACTTTTTTGTGTCTATTCTTGTGACTCTTTTTCATGGTATTTCTTTTTTTCCAGATTTTGACTTGACACTAACTGATTATTCGATAAACTGGTTTCTATTCACAATCGAATAACATGCTTAAACAATCACTGCTTCTATTCACCCTGCCTGGAGGCGAAAAAGAAAATCACAACATTTTGCAATTATTTATTTCCTTATCAACTCGGCAACACAGTCTGAAAAGACGAAAATTGTTTCTATATTGACCCCATTTCACGAAGTACATGAATTTCAATATTAAAATATCGCATTGCTTCCGGCAAAGTTAGGTATGTTTCGTGAGGGAAAACACATGGAAGAACAATTTTCTATTGAAAAATGAGTTTCATCTCCTCAGAAGAATTCGAGAATCAAAGAAGTTTGCTTCAGCGATTGTTTTATTATTCCCCTTGTTTCGATATTTTCATTAGACAGACACGACCTGACTATAATTTCTATGCAACATTGATATCGAGATACTTTAGCCAGATTAGGGACACAACTGAACTACCTTACCCTTGTGATCGTGATCAAAAAAATTCACTGTGCCAGTTTTCATCGCACAAATTGCATATACGTTATTCAAGGTCATATATTCGCAAGTATTTGCTCTGCAATTGATTTTTACCGAAATGAAATGTGAATGGGTGTAGGCTACCGAAACAGTCCTTTTCATAATATTTCATCACAGAGTGGACCAATGATTCTTATTTTGTTATTTTTGAAATTATATCGGAAGCATACAGTGGCGTAGACTGGGTGTTTTTAAATTTGATTCCTCTTTTTGGTTACCATACTAAATTACTATGGAGACTACCCCTCAGCTTCGACGGAAACAATTGGTCATTATTTATTGTGAACTTTCACCCACTTGGTATGATGAAGTGTAGAGAAATAATTTTTATTTTCAATAACTCGAACAAATCAACTTAGCAAAAAAGTTCGGGTGATGAAAGAGTTTCATTTCAATTTGTTAAACTGAAAAATACATATTTCACCCACAACGAACATTGAATTATATCTATTAAACACACGATAAGAGTTTGGAAACCAAATCTTCTGAAGTTAAGAATTTGTATTCTCCTTCAGATAAAAATATGTATGCAAATGATATCATTCTGAATATTCAACAGAAAACAACTACTTTCCTGGCTATGTGCCACGTCGAACATTGAAGTATATCTGTTGAATATCCAAAAGAATAACTACTTCCTTGCTGAATATAGTAATATATCTGTGGAATATTGGAAATACCTATAAGTAGTATTAAAACATAGAAACATGATTTCAATTCAAATTAATTCAAAGTTATAATAAATAGATAACTATCTTTTAATGAATGTAATGATGTGATGATTCAAGAAAATAATTCTCCAAATATGATGGCGATTAACTTGACAATAGGAGAATTTTCTTGTTTCAAACTAATTAATTCTTTCTTCGACCAATACTTACTGTATAGTAAAGAAATATCCATTCGAATCAATATATTCTTTTATGAATAAGTCGAGAGTGTTCTGTGGAATAATCAAAAAAATGTTTGGTTGAACCCATTCAAGATTGAATCAAGAAATCTTTTTTATCTGTGTGGGAACCTAATTCTTATTTTTTTGACTTTTTCAAAATACCAATGTAACACAATGCAACCTCAACCAGAGCATTCGCCAATTCGTAGAATGATGAGAATTGGTTCCTTCACCATGGATGAAACACACTCATCAAATTTGAATATTTGCAATTTCCTCTAGCCTTGTTAAACGCTTCGATATTTAACATATTCAATTTCAAGATGAGATAATGATAGCGATGACTTGAAATAGAATCCTGAATTCCCTACATATATAAGAGAGTCACAATAAGAGGGTGAGAGAGAAAACAGTATGTATGAATTTTCACCATCACATACCATCATGAAACGTTGCCCAATTCGATCATAGAGAAGTTTCTTTCCCCTTTTACAAGACATACCCAACTTTCAGGTACTTGGCTCTATTCGGATTTGAGCTTCGATCATTATATTAATCATGTATGCAATAAAGTTAAAAAAAATCTATGGAATTCTACAAATGAAATATTATCTCAACAAAGAAACTCAATGAACCTCTGCTATGCCATAGATCTGAATATTCAGATCTATGGCTATGCATTTGCTCACTGTCATATTACAAACGATCTAATATCTTGGGGAAGTGCCTTTTTTATGTTCTGGTTCCCACGAAAAGGGATATCCTGTAATGTTCAGAGAAGATCGTGAGAACAAAGGGAAATCATGTAGGAATGGGTGTTCTTCTTGAATATCTGGAGGTTATATGCCTCGGGGAACACCTCCTTTGGCAATGTGTTCCAGAGCCTCGCTGTTCGTTGGATGAACGAGTCTTTGGGAAGAGATGTTCTGCAGGTCTCCAAAGTGACCACGAAGGGGTGCGAAGCCTCAACTCGACGGGTTGATCTCGCGGGGACTGCGAAGGGAGGAACAATTGTTGATATTCCAGAAGAGCATCGTCCATGAAAATATCTATAAAATAGAACCAGATCGCCAACTTTTTTACCCCAAGATTTCCAGTTGCCAATGACAATCATGATGTGGATCACCATAGTTACTGAGGTCGTTGATATGGTAACAATCAACCCCTTCGATGATGTTTTATAAAAGAATAACTACCGTTTAGTAGCCTTTGAATTTGTTTTCGTTATTTTGTTGTCAACGCTTCAATTATCCTGGAGTGCATGGAATAGTATAAACACCTCGGGACTAAAGTGTTTTTAAATCCCTCGACAAATTATAGCCCTCCTGTTGGTCGGGCTATAATTTTTTTGTCTAGCAATTTAGAATATCACGTTATACCCTAGGTGTATAATGTACTATCAAAAAATATTGCAACATTGCAATATTACAATACATCATCTAGAATATTTGTAGTCTCTTATTGCTCTGACGAGTAACTGGAAGATTGGGCTAGTCAAGTAACCAACTGTGAAAACTGAATAGAAATTAGTTGAGGGATTCAAAAGTAATTCGATTCCGAAATCAGCCTGGACCACGACGTTTATTTTGTTGATTAGTTTATACAAATTCTTTCAAATGTAGTATTAGACGCTATGTCCCCTACTGCCGATGTGATTAATTCCAAATAGAACATCATTTCAAACTCGCCTTACATAATCCCTATGATGTTTTCATTGCCGGCAAATAGGGAATGTAATTCCAGACGATAGATTACATATCATTGAATCCCTAACACTGAGTAAACTTGATATTATTCAAGGTTTCGTTGTTTGTCTATGCGCCTCACTTGTAATCTTTCCGCACCATTTGAGAGTCGGATCCAATATTCTTCCTACTTTCTACTATAATCCTCTTTATCCTCCGCTTTTGTGTATTTTAGGAGGAATTTCCTCAGCAGTTGAAGGGCTTAGTGCGAAATAATAGTCAAATTGTTGTGAACTCCAGTTCAGAGTTAGTTCATGCAGAATGATGTATGTGCTTATATTTCTATATTAATCAATTCATGCTGATACTAATTCTGGTAAATGGGGAAAAAGTTGCTCATTCAAAAGGTCATAAACCAACGGCTTTCAGAAATATTCGAAATTGTTCATACTTTTACAGTTATACAGGGTGTTTCAAAAAAATCTGACCCCCTTACTAGGGTAGGTAGAACACTGCAAAATAAGTTGGGTTTACTTTGTAAAAAAATTTCCTAACAACATCCGTTATCAAGATACAAGGTGTTGAAAAAATGATTTTTTTTGACATTTATCAAGATTATGTCGAAACTACTGGCAACATTGTGATGAAATTTTGTATGGATGTTTCTTGGAATCTGACAGATCGCATTCATTTGTTTTTATATCTGACTATCGAAGAGGGCGCTAGTTACACGGTTCGTACTGAGTAGTTTTGAACATAACTTTTTTGAGGTTAGATTTTTCAATCCAAATTTGTTGTGAACTTGAACATCAAGACGTTTCTCTACAAGACGTTTCGCATTCGTAGAATCATCATTAACTTTTCTCTCTGAATCCGGTCCTGATTCTGTTCACAGATTCTGAAAGATTGTTTTATTATGTATTTTACCATGTATTATACAAGGTGGCTTGAATGTGTTTCGGAAATCCAAAGAGGAAATACCATCAGATTCACTATTTTCTGACCATTGGGTGTAAAACATGGATGAAGTTTCATTATATAATACTAGAAAAAAAAAAGTGAAATTTCACTCAAGGTCCACGCAATAATGTATCAATTTCGGTCCACGCCCGATTGAGTTGAAATTCCACCCTACTTGATTTTGTGAAATGGTGATTCATGAGCCGATTCAATCGAATTTGTTATAGACATTCTCATTGATAGAAAATCTTGATGAAATTGCTAGTTTTAGTTGAGAATTCACTCAAAAATTTCAATCAGTAAATTAACTCACAACCACATATGCAGTCACTAAAAGAAATAATCTACAGTATTTAAGTAAAATTATAAGTTCATTAAATTATTAATGTTGATGGATTCTTAACACTAATTACCAAAAATAACATTCAGAACAAATGTTCAGAATTATAACCATCATTTAATAAACAAAGATATCCTCTTCTTACAGTTGTGTCAATGAGACGTTTGGGGTAATACTATTGAGTGCTCCGGTAATGTTCTCCTTCTTCGCAATCGAAATTATCAGCGTGAATTGAGTTTTCATCGTATCCTCAAAGAAAAAAATCTGGCAGTGTCCAATCAGGTGAACGCGCCGGTCAAGGGACTGAAGAATAGGTTTATTCATCAATGGTAATCCGTGCAAGGATCCATTTACATAAATCAATTTGCATTGAATAATTTATGATATACAGGATGTCCCTGAGAGGTCTTTACAAAAACCACATATTCCTCAGACGAAAACTATCCGATACAAGTGAACTTACCTCAGTACAAAGTTGCTTAGTTTGGACGGCTCCGAAGTTACATTTCGAATCGTTATTGTTTCATAACTATGAAATTCTGCTCAAATTTGCTATGTAGGTATAGATTTATTGGGCAATGAGACCCATAGTATGTTCAATTGTTCATCACGAATATCATTCCATATGCGTAGAACTAGATTTTTTCTTTAAATGAACATCTGAAACTTATTCGCCAATGGAAAGAAAGAGGTTTCAACTTGAAATTTGGATTGCGTAACTTCGCATTTTTCTTGTGTATAAATAAACTAGTACTCATTTTGTTATGTAGAATCGCTAAGTTGAAATTTTTTACATTTCTGTTTAATTAAATATTGATCATCGCGACAAGCTTTCTTGATCATATTGAAATTGTGTATAATGAGGTTATGAGTCGATAGCTAAAATTTTAAAGGAACATTCTATATTCTCCTCTTTAGAGCCTCTAAATAAAACCATAATTTTTGTTTGTTTTTTTTTATTTCTCATTTAAATTCATTCAAACGGAGACCCACACGTGAAAAAAGAATCGCTGTAATTTGGTACCAACAAATAATCAGTGGAATTACGAGTTGGTATTGGTTGAAACAACGAAAACGTAAAATTTTGACATGTGAAAAAATCAATCGACTCAATTGTAAACCAAGAACTACAGTATTCACTACAGATCTAGAGAAAAAAACTTCAAAAACAATGAAATTTTCACATAGTAGCTTTATTCCTTGTATGAATAAATCAACCTAAGTCATACCTATACGAACCCACTGAATTGTACTGTGGAATGGCATGCAGATATTTAAGGATTCTGCAACAATATGAAGTACGTTTCATGTAATGAAAATGCATCAAGAAAGTACATGAGAATGTTAAACTTTCATGACAATGACAACACTATTTCAGTAACTACAAGGTCGAATTTCTCCACGTGTTCATTGCGAGCAAGCGAAAAGCAGTATGCAATTACAACCTTTGTCTATAAATTGGATTTATTCGTATTTGAAATTCTAGGTCCACTCATGAGCTATGGGTAATTGATGAAAACGACATTCAGATGTAGGTACATGAGAAAATGAAACTTCCATGAAAACGACTATAAAGGGTGTCCCTTAAAGGTCTGTACAAAATATCAGCACATATTCCTGAGATCGAAATAAGCCGATTAAAAGCAATCTACACCAGTCCGAAATTGCTACATTTTCGAAATACAAGGTGGAAAGGAAAAAAATTAAAATCGAATTTTTCGAAATTTATGAATATTTTTGAACGTATCACTTCAAGAACTGGTAGCCAGGAGTTTTTTCGGATTAGGAACCCAAATACGGAGACCTTCACAGTATTGCCATCAGACATAGCTTACCAACACAAATAAAAATGATTTTTCGATCCAATGCGGAACAGCATTGATTTAACCATGAATAGGTCTAACCAGATATTTGTTTGAATTTTGCAAAGAACATTCTTGACTTATCCATAAAATACAATCTTGATTCGAATGGATATTTTGTTCATTATCACAGTACGTATTGAACGAAGAAAGAATTAATTTTGTTCTTGAATCAAGAGATTTCGAGCTTGTTACAAATAGATAATATTTAATTATAGTAAGTGAATATCTTTCCCGGATATTCTTGTGCCTGGAGATTATGATTTTGAAGGAATTCAAAATATTGCTCACTATTAGAGTATTCAGTATTTGATAAAATCAATTCATACAGTTGGTAAACAAGAGGCTTTATTATCAAAACTTGGTCATCCTACTATAACATAACAAAAATGAAAGCATGTATAATAAGAATGAAAACATACATACAGTGAAATCATCGAATACCATCTGTAGCTTCATCTAGGAGGTGGCATATTCATTTTTTTAGATTTTTGTGATTTACTGTCCTCGTTTTCTTCCCCAGAATGTCACTGTGCTTGAAATGGCTGGAATGTTGAACCACGAAAACCTAGAGAAAAGAGTAAAATCATGAATTAAAAACTGTTTTTTGTGTTTTGCAGAGTAGTTTGTTGAATGGGAATCATTAAGCGTATACCTATAGAACTTGCCAACTTGCTACAGACGAAACAATATTTCCATTCATCAGGGCCAGGCATTGTAGAAAACAAACGAAATATCAAGACAACTATAGATATTTTCTGGATACAAGAAATTCTGCGTTTGACGAAAGGGCATGTATAAAAGTTGTTATAGGTATGTAAAAACACGAAGGAAGGAGACATATTATTATTGGTTCAGTCATTCTAATCAGGAATCGCCTAAAAATTATACAAAGAATGGACAATTACCTACCTATACCTATTAGTGCGTTCATCTAATGAATTCGACTGGTCAAACCTTCACTGCTGAACGAATGAGTGTTGTGCAGGTTATACAAACATGGCCATATGTGTTGACAGTGACAGTGACAGTTTATGGTTTCAGGTATCATGTATTCAATAAAATGAGAAGGGTAAAAACTTCACTAGGTACAACTATGTTACAAAAATATACAAATGCCGTATTGCTGTGGAGATTATACCACAGCACTATTATCCATGACTCAGTAAACTTGCATGATTCTTGAACACTTCACCATTGAAAAACGAAGGTGCTTTGCATCGTCTTCAGAAGAAACAGCAGCGGCAATGACGAATGGCGGCTAACGACTCAGAAGTCGAGTAGTCACAGGTTGTATATACGCCACTGCAAGTCTTTTATACAAACAGAGATCTTATTAAAGCAATATTAAATGGAATTCATGTCACGTGTAGTCTTGGTTTTCTTGAATGAAGAAATATTCTATTCATGTTGAGCAAACTCATATCAAGAAATTTCAAGAAACGAAGTTAGCAAGCCGATTGATTTGAGACAATTGTATAATAGATGGATTTGTTTGATCAGACAAGTCCTTTTTATCTGTGAATGCACTTCTTTCGGTTTAGAGGAAGGTACGATTGTGAAAATTCGCTGATGTACAAGCTGTTTTCAAGATATTTCGGTTCTCAGTGTTATGCCGCACCGGAATATTTGAATCATTATCAATAAACAATGTTTGCTGTTATTTTTTATGAATCCACCAATCTGTATCTCATAAACGGAGCAATGTGGGACCAAGGTGAGTTCCTTAAATTGGCTTATTTTGACCTCAGGACCATGTGCTAAGATTTCGTACTGGCTATTTAGGGAGACCCTGTATAACTTCGTTTGCTATATAACGTCGAACGAGGAATACCTTCACGTGTTTCAGTGGCAATAATTGCGAGCACGCGGAAAGCTACAATTACGCTCTTTGTCTAAATGGGATTTTTTCGCATCACTTCAGGAATGCCTTTTTACCTTTATTTTCACTTAGGCTACGTTCCTCTATGTCTATTAAGAGGGTAGTTCGCTATATTCATTGCTATCGTAAGGCTCCAAACATTGCCACTAATTTTCTCTAGTATATTTCGAATTTCAGTATGTTGGACCAGATTTCCTTCCTTTTGTCTTCTTGTCTTCTCTGTTTTTCAAATATATGTATAGACACTAGAGCACTTAGTTGAGTAATACTAGTTTAGCGTTAAATTATCGTTTGGAAAAACAACTTTCGAACAGGTCTGCAATTTGAAAAATGAAAGAATGATTGTAAGCATTCGAATTTTTGCAAATAATAATAACTGGGGACTATTTTTTTAATGAAAATCTGAGAAACTGAAACTATTTCGGAATTGTTATCGAAACTCAGACGGTTATATCAAAACTATGATTTTTTTATAATACGGGTTCCCCAGAATAGAGGTCGTGCATACTAATAATAATAATATACCTATAGTCATAATATGCCTAATGTAATTCTGCAGATGAAAATAAGAAAACATGATTCAATCAACATACATCCGAAAATGTTCCCTAAGGGCGCTATAGATCCCTTTGATGGTATATATATATATATATATATTTCTTTGAATGCAGTTTTCTTCAATTATCTTTTTTTTTTTTAGTTTCTTTTATCCTTGTTATCATTGTTCCTAGAATCCCCGAATTTGGTACCTGATGGTGATTTGATCTAACAACTCGTACCGTGGTACGAAAATCATGTTAAATGAACAGGACGGTATGAAACTCGTAACCGATGATATAAAAATGCCACAAGTTTTATTGTACTATGAAAATATTATTTTTCAAAAACTTTCATATGACGAAGGTATTCATGTTAGAATGCAGTAAAACGAACTGTTTTCGAGAAAAGTGTCATCATGATTAGAAAATTGGAACTTGATGATTAAAATTTTACGTTTTCACTTAGTTTTGTTTCACTATATGTCATCGATGTTGATCTGTTGGGGAGATATCCACAATGCACTATTGGTGAATTTTTTCAGATATCAAAACGAAAATGGTTCATTTTACTGCATTCTAACAAGAATACCTTCTTCATATGATTGTGTTTGAAGAAATATCATTCTGTGGTAGTAGGAATGAGATAAATATCGAAACATGGAAATACTAGGGACATATTTTCAGTATCGGTTACGAGTTTCGCAACCCTCTGATGTATATTAAATCATGTTCCCGTACCACGAAACGATTTGTAATATCCAATCTCCGTGATTCTATAGGATCAATGGTAACGAAGATAATTGACGGAAACTGCATTTAGGGACAAACCTTCAGAGAGCTCTAGCGCCTTTACACAGTGAGAAATTTACTAAATACTAGGTGTAATTCCAATCTAGTGGATTTCAGAAACATCTCGGATTGAATGAATACTTGATTATCAATGTTAAATTATTACTATCAGAAATTTGATAATACGTTGTAGAATAGTGTTAATTCACACCTTCATAGTTAGAAATCACACGGATGTGGAAATTTATAGAGGTGTTCTGAAATATCCATTCACAAGAAACACCTAGTTGAAGCAAAAACTATACAATATCATATGAAATTAACCCTAGTCACACCGTGACGAATTATGAATAAATCGGAGCAGTATATTTATGAATCATGAGATTTGAGGCCAATATAATTGACTTAAGTCTTGCATTCTCCTTAATAAATGAATAATGTTGTTGACATTGCAATTGCCCCTGACTGTATGAAATTAGTACCAGGTATAATATTCTCTACGAATTCTGGTATCTAGATAAACACATGTTTAGTTGATTAATGCATTATATATGATCATTTCGATATTGAACCAGATAGAAACATGAAACCCAATGTCAATGGTATGAATCTCATGAACAGCAAAAAAATATAAATATCTTGATAGATGGCGACAGTAGAGCTTCTTCAACGCCTTCATATAGTATAGCAGCTGGCTGAGTTCAGAGATGTTTTATAATATCTCACTATAGTAGATTATTTCCTATACTAAATACTAGCGTTCGTATATCAGATCAAAGTCGTGTTATTAAACACCCAGATGTAGACAAGAAAGCACAGCTTCTCATCGTGATAACATTTGGTAAGTGTTTTCACTCCAGGAAAGTATCCGAAAATTATTCGCATATCTTAATATAATCGGTATCGGAACAAGCAGAAATGCAACAGATGATGGTGCAAAAAATATTCTAGAACAATCAGGACCTCAGGGGACACCCAATGGTGTTATAGCTAGTGTGAGTTGGTGTGATTTCGTTTCCACTGTGTAGAAAGCATTTTCGGACAAACGTTGATAGGAAATTTTTTTGTTATTTCTATCGGAGTATACGACTGTTATTATGGGACACATTGAATATGCGTTTCAGCATATGTTGGATTAGTATTTTTTCTATCAAATACATGATTATTATAATCTTATCGACTGCGGTGGTTAGACGTTCTATCTGTCTGACCAATATGTTCCTTTGAATAAGATTCATATAGTGTGAGTTGTAGTCTCTCGCATTGCATTTTTTATTTTCCATTCATGCATGCATTAATTTTTCAACCTGGATCGAAACAATGATGATGCGTTTTTAATTTTTTTAATAACAAGCCTGAAACAGTTTCCGTTGTTGGATTATCACAGCTCAAAAATGAAATCTCTCTTGCATTTCAAATATACGTATACTCAACATGAGGAAATGTTTCAAAATTTGTCGAATAATAAAGATTTCGCAAGGGTAGGGAGTCCTCATTGAAGACATACTGTATATGCGAACCCCATGCAAATTATCACCATTGAATTAAACTTCTATTGCATATTATGTACATGTAAAATCAAGTATTAATTTGACAGAACCAATTGACAACCAAAACCTATTATAGATTTCCTTTCTAATTTTACTCTTCATGTTTCCTTTTATCCTTTGATTTTCCTCTTGAATGTGAAAGGAGTTTGAAGAGTTACAAGTTCGCAGAAAGAATCAAGTTTTCATCGAGCAAATTGAGTCATAACGAAAACTCTAAGGACTCATTATTCTCATAATCACAGAACTGTGCGAAGTTACTAAAGTTACCAACTTCTTCCAACTGTTGTGGACATGGGCAATATTAATTTTCTGACAAGCCCGTAACAGTATAACTTACATCTTTCTCTCATTTTTGTGCGGTATTCATGGCAAACAACCGAAAAGCAACGCGATTAAATTGCTTACTGTTAATGGCGACAAAAACGGCTGAAGTTAGAAATCAGGACTAATTGAGAATCGATATTAAATACTCCCCCATTGGACACATTCTTTTCATCTGTTGTAATTGAAAAATTCTAGAGAACCAATGAATCGAAAAAGAGAACGTCTTGTTGGATATAGCTGTTAAATTTAGCACCGCTTCAGTGACCTGGGTCAAAATGAGGTTGATCCCTTCTGATATCGGATAGACCTTTACAATCTCTTCAGAACGAGCAACAACATATAATAAATTCTATTTATTTATTTCACTGCTTCGAATAATTACATACTACAACCTATTAGTTCAAAAGAAATTGACACCTGAGATGATTCGTGTGTGTCGAGCAATATGAACGAAATCATTCCACTTTAAAGAATGTCCTACTTAATCTGATAAATCTATCTACAAAAAAGAGAGAGACTGAGAACTTCTCATTCACCACCCTCAGGCAATTACAAGCTAACAAGCCTGATGTAGTCCTCCTTGACCATCAAACCAAAGCGATGTTCGTGATCGAGTTTTCGGCGCTAGTCGAACCGAACATCGTCTTGAAGGAGGAGGAGAATCGGACTGAATATCGTGATCTTCTCTTCGAATTCAGCACTCCGCAGGCTCTATCCAGACCATTCTGTGCAATTGGTCATCCTGATAATCGGCTCCCTAGGAGGCACACGACGAACGCTGCTCTCGGAAATCCAGAAAATCCCAGCGTGCAGCGATAAAGCACACATCCTGGCTGGTGGAATGCAGAAGGCCGCCATACTTGGTTCATTGCGTAAATCATGGCACACGGTTCTTGGTCCCAGTAATTATTCACCCCACAGGCTGTGGGGAGTAGTCACTGGATTTTTTTCCAGCTCGACTGCGTGACGTCGGAGTCCGCAGAGCCGTGACTGGAATAATATGAATTAAAATAATAGTGATAATAATAATAGTAATAATCGAGATCTTCTCTTCGAACTCCGCCGGCTCTATCCAGACCATTCTATGGAATTGGTCATCCTGATAATCGGCTCCCTAGGAGGCACACGACACACGCTGCTCTCGGAGATCCAGAAAATCCCAGCGTGCCGTGATAAGGCACACATCCTGGCTGGTGGAATGCAGAAGGCCGTCATACTAGGATCATTGCGTCTACTCAGGGCACACGGTACTTGGTCCCAGTGATTACTCACCTCACAGGCTGTGAGGAGTAGTCACTGGATTTTATCCAGCACGACTCTGCGTGACGTCGGAGGCCGCAGGGTCGTGACTGGAATTAGATGAATTTAAAATAGTAATAATAATAAACACAATAATGATAAATGATTATAATATGCATATTATGTTATCAATTGAATAATTAGTAATAATCAATAATAATGCTAGAAGGTAGCTTCTCATCTTGTTTGACAAGGATATTATAGAGGGAGTGAGAAATATAAACTAAACATGTCAGATGTTCATATAATGCACCATAATATGATGTATCAAGAAGTCTATTATAATTCTTGATGTGTATTTTGAGTTTGTGTTTGTTGATGGTTACCATTTATTCCAGTTGCCCAAAGACGTGAAGACATTTCAAGTATTCGTTAAAGCTTCAAATTACAATTTTCATCTCATGGGAATACATTCGATGACATAATATTGATATAACTTCAAAATGAGCATTATCTTTGAGATTTAGGGCATTATGTGCCTTTGGTGTTACGCCAATGTTAGGGATAGAAATAATAATATCACCGAACATGTTGATGTAGTTGGATATGAACAACCGCACGTTTTAATAGTGAATTGGTCTACAAATATCAAGCCTGATGGTGAAGAGCTATGTTGAATGAATGTGTCGAGTATATTATGGACTATACAGGGTGTATCTAAATAACGCCGAGAAAATGTATGTATGTATGTATCCTAACTTGCTCCGTTTTTGAGATACAGGATGTTGAAGTTGGAAGTATCAATTGTTTTTATTCATAACCTCCCTGTATAAGCTCTCATGGTGCCAAAATTCAGTATGGCTGGAGACTGAGGAAGCCCTAAAATTTCGAAATGGTAGTGATGAGGGTTATTGAGTAATCTCAACGGAAGTCTTGAAAACAACTACAGTAAAATTTGGAGTCGAATTTTCATTGTTTCCTCAAAAAAAGCTAGATACTGAAATCACACAAAAAATATAAAAGTTGTTATTCAATCTAATAAAAATATGATAAATTTACCCATTGTGACGCCACTGGAAATATAATTTCGAATCTAATTGCACCAGAAGAAGCTCCATATTACTATTAACAAAACCACAACGTTTCATTGAAATTGATAGAAAGACAATTAAGTAATAAATAAAAAAAACGAATTTTGATGGAAATATTGATACCCTGTATCTCGAAAACGAAGCAAGTTAGGACACATGTTCATATGAACTTTATTTCTTGAAATATCACAAGGAATCGCACCTTGAATTTTTTCGGTGTTATTCAGTATAATATCGCATGATAACGAACTTTTTGGATGAAAACCACATGAAAATTTGAGATCCTTGACAGCTCAAGGTTTAGTAGTTTATGATTGAGAAATATTGTTCATATGGTTCATTCATCCTTTTAACAATTTGGTATTAATTAATAGCACTCTGTTTGGGTGATCTGTGTTCCTTGTTTTAAGTTGAAGTTTGACAGCATTATTTTTCGGACATTTGACATTGACATGTGTCGAAGTCTAGATTGTTGTCGTACCGCTTTCGGTTGATATGGTTCTAAAATGTTCCCTCTGGTCTACCTGTTACTCTTATTCTGCCACAAGATGGCGCATTGATGGATGCATTTTCACTATACCCTGATTTCCAAGCATGTTAGATGGTGTTCGAATCTTCTTCTTCTCTTATACACTGATGTGACCCACTTCTAATGGAACCACCCCTGTATCTTACGTAATCGTTGGGTGAGGATCCTGAAATTTGCTGGAGCGAGAGATATACCAAAAATGCACTCTATGACCAAGTGGGGCCATCTTCAGTGATATACACTGCTCGCCAACAGCCATGAAACCACCCCAATTTCCGGAAAATGATATTAGGAGTCAAAATAGGATGAAAATCACGTCGGATTCGGAATCAGGACGCCCAAGTTACTAACTATTCAAAGTTTTCCTAGAAGATTTTCGCAGTTCAGTAAAATTAAAATGTGTCTCACTTCTCATGGAAGCACCCCCGTATCTCACGTAATTATTGAGGTAGGGTTCTGAAATTTGCCGGAGGAAGAGAAAGTCCAAAGATAAAGTCAATTACGTGAGATACGGGGGTGCTTCCATAAAAAATGCGACAACATTTCATTTTTCCGAACTGAAAATTTTCCAGGAAAAATTTGGATAGTTAGTAAATTGAGCGTCGTGATTCCAAATCTGAAGTGATTTTCGACCTATTCTGACTCCTAATATCATTTTCCGGAAATTGGGGTAGTTTCATGGCTGTTGGCGAGCAGTGTATATCACTGAAGATGACCCTACTTGGTCATAGAGTGCATTTTTGGTATATCTCTCGCTCCAGCAAATTTCAGGATCCTTACTCAACGATTACGTAAGATACAGGGGTGGTTCCATTAGAAGTGGGCCACACTGTATATCTAAAGCAAATATTTCTTATATAAATCAACAGTACTGAATTATTATTGGGATGATTTCAGGCTTTCTTTCTTCCTTATTCATAAAAGCTACATATTTTTTAGACTTGACAGACTGAATGAAATATTTTTGCATTTCCATTGACGTCCGAGTCGTTTTTTGAGTTTGTTGGTTACTGAAAATAAAATAATGAAGAAGAATGGAAGATGTCTCCACAAATCAAGATTAAAATTTCCTTCTCTGCGTAAATAACTCTCTGGCGGTAGAGGAGAAAATGTGCCTGAAGCCAACATGTCTTAGACAGCCGCTCGGGCGTCTAGCTTTTTTCAGTTCGAGAATATGAAACTTCTCTTTTAAACCACTTTCGAATATAAGACGAAGAATGGGATAACTGCCCGACAGAATTCATGGCGCCAAGCGGACGTGAAAACGCCGAAAGGGCCATATGGGATGTCTATACAAGAACTACAAGGAGATTCACTCATTGTCATAGATACAGAATGATTTTTTCGCGATAGGTCAATTTATTTGATCCCATCAATTACTCATATCGAACATATGACACCTACGACTGATCAATGTGATAGTATTTTATGCAACAATCATTTAATAGCTATCATTACATCATCGTTGCATACACCATACTTCCAACAACAAATGAATAGTAAAATGAAAACGATAAGTTTTTTATTACGGGTCAACTGAATTTTTACAGACACCTTCTGCTTTTTCTGGTTTTGTACAGGATAATACTTCACTACTGAACATGTTGGTAGGTATATCAACTTCAAGGTGGTTTTGACGAGTTGTGATTGGATGTCGGTGGACCTGTTTCAGTGAAAAATGTTATTTCATTATTTCAAAGTACAAGCCGTAACTATAGTCCACTGTCACAAACCGTTTCTTCCTCAGAGCTCTGTAATTTTTTAAATAGTTATTGAAATCCACGATATTTCATATCATGAATTATTTACCCTTGAACAACCCATATGAGATTCGATGTGGTATTTGGCGTAAATTCAACTAGCGTGTAACAACCCCATTGCAAATAAATGTCGAACGAATATGTGGAAACCTAGACCACTCAATTATCTCTGAGTACGTGATTCTCTAGGTTGAAATTTCGTTACATAATGGAAATTAAATGATTATATTGGTAAAATTTTGTTTCATAATGAAAATCCGTGTTGAAATGTACAATATCAATATTAATTTGCGTATTGTGGTATACAGAAGTAGAAGAAGGGTTTGTGCCTTTGTTTCTCCAGCTATTTTTCTGAAATTCGTATCATTGAATATACTCACTAGACGTTCCTTCTCGATATATTCGGACAGAAAATGAATCTACCGCTTTATCCGGAAATGATATTGACTTCCGATTTTCAAATGAATATTGTCACGTACTTGGAATATTCGTAATTTTTCTGACTTCAGACACCTTATAGTTGACATTTCATTTGCCAGAACACCCATTTCATTTTCAAATCTGAGAACTTTGAACTCTCTTAAATTATTCGAAATCATCTCCATTGTTAATATGGAAACCTCTTGAGGTAATCGAATGTGTCAATTCAATTTTGTGTTTTGATTTAAAAATATTGAGAACTCAGTGGTTGTTTAGTAATTTAAGTAACTGGGAAGTGGAATGGGAGATAAAATGACTTTCAGTTCTTTCTCGGAGACAGTGTTATTGGCTTATATCAATAATTTTTTTAATTTTTTTTTCGATATATCTATAAATTCTCTTTCCTAGACATTTTTCATCACGAGGTGTGTGTCACTAACCATCGATTGAATTGCTCTCTCGGGTTTTCCGTGAATTCATTTTGGGCCAAATCATTGGTCCTTACTTACTACTTATAAACCTTTATTCTAATAATAATCATATTTTTGTTTGTGGAAACGAGGAGAGAAAATCACAAAGATCGAAAGAACTTACCTCCTCGCATAAACTCCAGTCTGTATTCGATAGAAAACTCCTTCTTTGACATTGTTGTTGTCATAGCTGACTATATATTTTGTCGCACCCTATAACTATTTGGCGACCTTGGCATGTTATCCAAAACGAATAAAGAATGAATAAGAGAGTCCCTATCCAACTTTTTCATCGATACTACGTTATTTATTGTTTCAAGACTCGGATCATGGGTTATGCGAATGAGATTCTTAGAGAGGATTTAGGGATTCGATTTCTACAACGATCCCAGACAATTTCACCTAAGAAGAGAAAATAAATTGGTTGTGGCATATCCCAAGAAATAAAGTAATATAATTGAATGGAGGGAAAAGTTGTAGGATTCTTTTAACGGTTTTGATAAAATACTGAGAATTGAATTTGTGAATTTTTAGTACCAATGAGAATATATGAAACATTCTAAACGAAAACCGTCTGGTATATTATTTCTTTCATTCAATTGATATTTCCAACATTTTTATTCTTGCATGTGTGGAATTTTGCAATCGATTCTAATTTATTGCATTGAATTCATGTTCTGAGATATATTCAGAATTCGACTTCTATCAAACTCAAAATTGAAGAAGACTAAAGGAAGTTTCCAAATTCTTACTAGTTTTCCATTTTTCTTGACCTCAAGAATCCGCAGATTCACATTTCCAGGCGAATCAGACAATGAATAACATAATTAATTGTCTGCCGTTTTGAATTTTGACATTTATTATTGAAATTTGAACTTTAGCTCCTAGGAGCTAGAGGTCATCAACAATAAACAGCATTGTTACGGTTGGTTATTTGGGTTAGGACGCATACCTAATTTGTTTCCGATTCCGGCTGATTTGGCATTTCATACCCATGCTGGAGATATGAATACACCATATTATAGTTGAGTATTTTTGTTTTGATCAGGAAAGCCTTTAAGATTCACATACTTGAATGATCTGTATTTCACCTCGTTTTTGAATAATCACGGCCAGTAATAGTTTTTTGTCCCACACAACGATATTGTTTAGTTTCATTTGATTACCAAGTCAAACACAGTGGAATGTGGAGAGAAATAAATAATCGCTATCAGTATTATTGATATGCTCACTAACCTAACATTTTCACGTCTTTTTCCTATACATGGCACTGGAGCGGTATATGCTATTAGGAGTCCAAACGCAAATGGGTCACTCTGTAGTTTTATTTATATTGAAACTACAATTTAATTGATAAGAAGCAAAACACATGCCATACAAATTATTTGTAAGAAATGTTTGTACATCCATGC
Source organism: Phaedon cochleariae (assembly GCA_918026855.4). Taxonomy (NCBI): domain Eukaryota; kingdom Metazoa; phylum Arthropoda; class Insecta; order Coleoptera; family Chrysomelidae; genus Phaedon; species Phaedon cochleariae. Next base: position 61,769,085 of record OU896708.1, read on the forward strand.
GGATGAACTTTGCAAAAGAAAAAATCAGAAAAAAACATAATACCTTCTGAAACATCAATATTTGGATTACCACATGATATACCGTTAGTTCGATAGGAAGTGATCCCCCTCTACCACCCCACTTCTTTTGATCAATGACTTATGAGACACCCTGTATATCCCCGATTACCTTAGCAATGAGTTTCCTTGGTATGTCATGAATGAATAATAACTAGAAATAGGTTATGTTATGGAAAATTCAACGATGACAGTCACTTCAACTAATGGGTCATAAAATGCGCTTTGTGTGAACCATGTTTTTATACGCATTCTGGAAATGTTTGTTCTCTCATTGGGATTGCAGACTCATACAATTATTTCATGCATTTATTCACTGGTTTAGTAAAATTCACCAGGGGGAAATAATTGTAACAAACACAATCATTCATGCTTATTCGTGTAAATAACTGGAATGTTATTTCTTTCGGTATCCAGGAAATCAATTTGTTTTTCTCTACATGAACTCAGTTATGGTCAGAGAAAGAAATGTGGAAAATGAAATTTCCAGTTATTTGGCTCTCTAGATTTTTCCATTTATATCAGCTGGTGATTCGACCCTTCAATTGTTTCTGAAGCAAACGTGCCGACCGTTTTGGAGTGGTAAGAGTAGTTCTCTGCTCATTCATAGATGGCGTTAAGAACGTGGTCGGTCAAAGTTGGTAAAACGGATGATTATTTTATTGGTCGATAACAAGGATTCCGTTGTCAACTGTCAACGACAGGTTTCAACTTTGATAGGTGTCAACTTTGACAGGACGAAATATTTCCTTCAGATTCCGATCACGGTGCGAAAATGTTTCAGATTTCGATTTTATTATTCTATTGTAGTCTTATTTGGTGCTATTTGTTGTGTATTTCATTGTTCGAGTTATCCAGTATTCTCCAGTAATTTATTCCTGTCCCTTGCAGCTATCTTATTGAGAACAAATGTCCACTTGTGATACGTATTGAGAAATGCATATCTGGCTCAATGAAATGACGTGAATATATCTGTAATTTGACCAATGAACAATAATCATTCATTTTCCACCACATCACGCCACCGAAACATGGAGTCAGAGTTGGTAGAACTGATAAACATATTTCTTATTCTTTTCGTGTCATTTGGCTTGTTCCTATACGACATATTCTTCTCCGCGTCAATATCAGAATTGGTCTTGAAGTTCCAGTTGAGATTTAAAAAACGCAAGTCTGCTCAAACATTTCCATAACTTTGGCCACATAATTTTTTCCGAATATTTTTCCGCAAACTTTGGGGATTGTTGACTTAGACATCGACCTCATGTTTTAGTAGCACCAACTGGTAAGACTGGGAATGCTAGCTCTCATTGAAATGTAAACAAAGTGTTGCTGCTGAAAATAAATTACAAAAATAATTCTCTTTCATAAAATGAAATAGTTGTTTGAATACTCCAAATGAGACAAACAAGAATTAAATCTCTCATCGATAATAATTACCGTGCTCATTGAATTTCCACAGCTCACTTTTTGAATTATGACTACTATTTGTCATTCGCAGTTTCTATTTACCAATTATCCATCAGGGGAGCAGAAAAAATGGATCATACATTCTCGCGCTCACTAACTGAATCATGCGAGCAAATAACTGGAAATAAATGTGTTCTGCTTTCCGCAAAATTGATTCAGTTCCCTTGGCAAGAACGTTATTATGTTCGAGAAAGCAATACCAGCCTCAAAATCTACAGCAATATTCCACTCTCTCTAGTCTCTGGCTCTGTTTCTCTCATACGTCTACATTTCACCACATTCCACCAAATGAATATCGAACAGAAAAAATAGCAACAACAACCTCATGATATCCACTATTTCGGCAATATCAAGGCGCCTGACCAGAATTCATCCTGGGAAATTATGGAGAGTAAATCGGATTGAGAGAGAGGGGATTTTTGTGTTTGGTTCCAGACGATGATACTATGATTCTGGCAATAAAAATAAATTGGATATCCACGTATCCTTTCTTCTGCGATGTGCTATTGTGCCCCTTGGTCATATACAGTGTGATATCCAGAAGATTAATGGAAACACTGGCTTTGCAAAGACTTCTTCAAGAAAAGATAATTCGAATGTTTACGGTATGCAGCCATATCATTAGGAAGAACAAGCTGATGAATGTGAAATTTTGAGAACTCACTGATTACCCAATATGATGATTTCTCGGACATTTTGAAATAGAAAGAGATTTCTCACAGACGCTCACAAAATGAAATACTAGACTAATTTAGTTACAGGTGGAAACTGATGGATGATAGCTGATCGACATTATCCATTTTTCCTCGAAGTTAACCACACACCACACAACTATAGGTTGACCAGCCAATTTTCCTCGAAGTGTATTCCAAACTATGACGTGATGGTTAATAAACCATACAAACCAGCTCACTGAAGTAGTTCAAGGAGTAGTTAAGGTTTTTGATTGGGCACTGGATTGGGCTCTTGTTGTTGTTATAGTCTGAGGTTATATTATAATTGATGAGGAAAAACAATAATTATACTTCTTGAAGAGATGATTGTGGATTCATACGAAATACTTTTCGATGAGAGATTTCATTAAATTATTGATGAAAATATATATTTCATTTATTGTAAATATGTATGTAGTGCGAATTGCTCAATTGAGTAAGTACCTATTTCCTATCTGTGATATATTTTTGTTACAAATGATGCATTGTTCATTCAATATATCACTACTACCTACTACTAAAACTGAACAATAAACAGAAACAGCTGATGAACTGACATATGTCAAGCTTCATAAGTGACGTGACGTCATTACCGTGACGACATCATGAAGTTTTACATTTGACACATTGACATAAAACACTTGATCACATTAAACATACGAATGAAACGAATTTTGTGAAGTCTTGAGATGAAGAGGGAAATGAACTTTATTGATATGGTACAAGTCGAAACGATGTGGAAAAACCTCTATTAATCAAGTTTCTATGAGATTCCTTTTGTTGCTGTCTCTATTTTTTTCATTCGATATACCTACCTATAAAATTCATTTACCCCACAATCACCATTAGAAATGACCGACCCTGTTGATGGCTTAATGCCGATAAGTTTTTAGAAATTCGCCTCCTTTTTTGATAATATTCTGAATATAACAAAGAACACACTATCTACTTTTGTATTGATATACAGTGTATGTTGATTCGAAAAATTCAAGCATTTTTCATCATGACATATTTCTTGATTATATCACCAGATAGAAAATCGGGCGGGATATCTCACGTTGTTACACGAAGACGAATTTTCCAATATTGGCTTCTATTACTCGACCTGTATGAAGATTCCTCGAATAACGAAAATATTGTCATTGATCTCATAACTAAGATATCTAGGATAAACAGAGAGTTGCCCAAATTGTCGGCAGGAGCGAGACAGTACTGTTTCGGTTCATCATGCCTCATCAGCCGCTCTCGGTATGCTGACATTGGATGCTGACCTGTGATTGGTGCTTCTTCACGCTTCCGGTATATCACCGATCACTTGATGTAGGCATGTTATTGCCATCTGCCATCTAGTGGCATAGTTCTAAGGTAGGACCATGAATATCGTGACACACATTGTACCTTAGCTTCATGCCCACAGATGGCGATAACATGACTACATCATCATGTAATACCCTGTGAAATTATTGTCATTTTCCACGGTTATTTCAAGTTTGTTTTTAGTCAACTGAAAATCGATAGAGCTTTCTGTTTTTTTAATGTCATCAATTCAGTTGTTTCATCCCAGTTCTTGAATGTTTATCCAACTTGATCCAACCCAACGACTGAGTTGGGGGAACGTGAAATTATTGGATATTTCCATATTTTCATTCCAAACATCTCACCGAATGGGTTACGAAGCCAGATAGTATCTAACCAATTTCATCAGCAACGACTAGGTCAAGTTCAGAAAATGAAATATACCGAATGTCGATTTGAGTTCATTTCATATCGGTTTCAAGCTGCAGATTTTTTTTTTATTTTCGTTTATTGAAGCATAGAGAAAAGTGGCTATTGTTTACCATAACATTGTTTTTATTAATTATATAGTAGGTCACGGTTTGAATCTTATACTCATAAACACAGTTATATTACTGGGAGAAGAAATTTAGTATTACAAAGTATAAGTGGATATTTTGCCCTGCTGAACAGAATTGCCATATGTACAAAACAGACATTCTAAGATATGTGACTAATTGAAGTTTATTTTGGCCAAGAGACCTTATGGGCAAACATATTTTCGGGGTTCGATGAATAAGAGTCGATTCATTGTTGTTTTTATTATTATTATTATAATTATCATTATTTCTGCTATGAGTATAATCCATATTCTTCCTTTTGATTTCTTTGTCGAAAGTCCTTCAAAAGAAAGAAGTCGGTGTATTACATTTTTGTCAGGTCCAGTTTTGGAATATTGGCTCTCTGGAAGGATTCCGATTAATAAATACACGGCAACACTACATTGACAACACTGTTTCCTTATTTTAGTCGAACATGATTGTGTGATTATGACACCTGTGCATTGTTGAATATACTTCATATAGTAAGGTGAGGAAAAATCAAGATATAATCTAGAAAATTGAAACAAGCTAACATTTCTCTTTTCGTGTGAAACCTTCTGTTTCTATATATTGACTCCGTTTTTATGTTATAGGCCCTTTTCTTTTCAAATGTTGAGGTGTCCACAAATTTTTGATTATCCAATAAACTTGTTTACATTCACCTCTCAGATGGTTCATAAGCGAATAACGTGCTATAACAATCACTGTTTCTATTTTCCCCGCCTGAAGGGCTACATTATCGGTTCAACTTATTGATCAGTCAAAACACACCTCAAAGTAACATATAATTGTTGTTTTCAAACGAAGAATACATCACTCAATCCATGCTTTCGATATTTTTTCGATTGTACTGAGGTAGGTTTGGAATAATTTAGGCTCTCAGCTTCTGACAAAAGGTTTACATCAACCTGCAGGATACCTACCCTGTATTGGTAGAGAGTGATCAATTCGGTCTCCAATCCCACTGCTTCTCTCTTTTCTCAGAAAAAACCCACAACGACTGGGAAAATCAAATATCCTGAAATTTCATTCTCATTAGTCAACTAATCTCTGTTTCGCAAATATTAAATTAGGTCTGGAAGAATGAATTCTCTTTCACGTTCGCGTAGTTCATTAAGGAGTAATCCTATCGGGAAATAAAGTATCAGTTTTCTTTGACATTGGATGATAAATAGGAATTTCGACAACGAAATGCCTTCATTACGAGAACTCTGTCTACCTTCATTGATGTCCGAGGAATTTATAATTATAAGAACAAATTGGGGTGTTGAGTGAGCTGAATTTTGCAAAACCAGCTACCCGAATTCAAATCGAAAAATGGACTCTCAGGATATGAAGTATATATATATACAGCGTGTCTCACTTTGAATGTATACTCCTCCTCCTCTACATCACAGCAATTTAGGTCTCCTCTGATGACCGAGGAATTCATAATTATAAAAACAAATTGAGGTGTTGAGTGAGCAGCATTTTGCAAAACCACCTACCGAATTCAAGCAAAAAAAAACTTTCAGGATATCAAGTACAGTTGTGTGCATAAACAAGTCGTACAAGGTTTTTATGGTGTAAACCTGCCTGTAATGTTCCAGACTTCATTAAAAAGTAGTACACTTACACATTTGGAACTTTTGTGTTGTTTCAAACTTTATTATATTAGAATTCAAATGATTATTCAAAATTGAACAAAATTGAATAAATTCAATACATAACATTATAACAATTAACACAATAACTAAGCTTCATTCAAACTATATTAATAATTGGTCATATAGCGCCATTATTTTCAATTATTTTATTTTGTCTATTAGTTATCGAAGCATAAAGATTCCTTATCAGATTTCTTATTCGTCCCACGTTTCTTCTATGAAATTAATCAGCTCTTCAATTGTGTTTGGTCGGAAGTTGACTCTGTGAATTTTCTTAGTCATAAGACCCCAAACATTTTCCATAATAATAATGTCGGGACTTTTTGCGGCCACATTAATCGCTCTATATTTTACTGTTCGAACCATTGTGTAATGATTGCTGCATTGTGGACCGGGCAATTATCTTGTTGGAATATGAAATTTTGATCGGGAAAATGTTCTGAAACACTTGGTAACATTATATTCTCCAAAATATCCCTGTACGTAACAGTGTTAAATATTTCATTGATAATCCAGCACACGCCCAATCCTCGAGTTTTGAACAAATTCTTCAGCAAACCTTGTTCCTCTAGGTCTGTACACTCTTATATGTCCATTAAAGCATGACTGGAATGATTTTTCATCGGTAAAAACTACTCTATTCTAGTTTTCGCGTAAAATGTTATTCAAAGCGAAAATAACTCTTGCCTGTTTATGCTCATTTCCCAGAATTACCTTTTTGGCAGCAGCATAGTTTTTTATATGCGATATTTCAATTCTACGATTTGCTGTCGATCTTGATGCAGGAAATGCTGTATGCCGAATAGCATTCCGCGCTACCTCAAAGGGATTGTCCTCCAAATACCGCAAGAGTGCATTATCTTCTTCTTGCGTAGTTGTTTTGGGTCTCCCAGTTGGCTTTTTTCAATACACGTTACCTCCCATCTGTGCTTTATGCTTGGCACGGTCTTCTTATTCACATTCATAATATGGGCTATATCTCTCATGGACATACCATCTTGAAAATAAACAATTATTTGAGGTCTTTCAAAATTATTTAGGCGAGGCATTACACTAACTGCACTAGAAAATTGTTGAAAATGCGTTAGTGACAAAAATAGTTTGAATTTTGACACTTCTTGTTAAAGTCGATGAGAATATTAATCAAGATTGACAAGCCCGATTCACAATAGCCTATATCTGCTGTACGACTTTTTTATGCACACATATGTACATATACAGCGTGTCTCACTTTGAATGCATACTTCCCCCCTTTCTACATCACAGGTATTGAGGTATGTTCATGCTTGTACGAATTCCGCAAAATTCATGCGAATAAAATAGCGACTGCGAATATCGCAATGAAGCTGAAATATTTGAACCCTTTTACGAATTCGGATGGAATCATAACCACACAGTATGCATAAAATGTGTTGTTATTTTGATATCAAAATCGGGGAGTTAGGGAGTGTACAGCAAAGGCCGAAAAAATACAAGACTAGACACTCTAAACTACAAGTAAGTACACAAAATTATAATTTCTTCATTCGACTGAAATTTCTTCGCAGGATGGATTCTCTGGACGAATTAATTTAAATGAATCATTTGACGCAGTAAAGGAGCTGTAGTATTCGAAACATTTGAACCGGGATTGGCGCAGTGGAAGAGCGTCCGTCTCACGACCGCAAGGTCGTGGGTTCGATTTCCAGCACGGGCAAGGAACTTTTTTCAATATTTTATTTACGAATTAAATATTGTAAAGTTTCGGAGCATCGGCTGGGGATAGTCCTGCACGATTCGCTGTTGCGTTCCAATTAACAGTGCTGCTCCTAAAGTGGCGCATGGAGTTAGTAACAAAGCCTACACAGAACACGCAGAAAGATATGATGATGTGGTTGTGAGCATCAGAGAAGAAGTAGGACGGTGTATGTAGGTGGGTGTGGAAAACTACCAGCTGAGCGTGAGAGCGGGCCAGCTGCTTAAGTAGACCTCGGTCTCGGGGGTTAACGATGATAGTAAGCAGGCCTGCCACTGCTCATATGGTAGTGAGTACATTACTAGCCTACAAAACACAGCTGAAAAACTCTGAAAAGAGAGCTGATGGGCGGTGCCTGAAAAGGATGTTAGCCAGCTCTCTTGAGCGAACCACATCAGTCATTGAAAACACTTGGGGTTTGCAAAAAGGTCCCATTGGGGACTAGTTGCTGACGTGGAAACGTCCCCCACCAGTACCAGTACCAGAGCTCGAAACATTTTCAAATGCCCAACAATTTATGGAGAATATTACAGCCCCGTTCGATAAATACGACTGAATGACAAGATTACTCTGAAGAATATTACAATTACTTCCGTGTGAAGTGCCTTCAATTTGATGAACTTCAATCAATGGTGGGACCAGAAATGCATAAACTTTATATGGCAACAGAACCCTTATCCCCTGCCAATTTTGTAGCATAAGTGTGAACGTCGAATTCTGTTGGGAATATCATATATTTATAATTCGTACAAGCATGAACATACCTTTAGTCGTGCGATTGTTACCGAATTTGGACTATACTATGGATAACCATCAAAATAATCAGGGACAAAAATAATTGTGGACAGTGCCGTACATTTTGATTGAAATAATAGAAAGAATCGATTTTTTATGAAATCATATTAGGAAGTTTTTTGCAGGAAAAGTAACTTTGTTATAATATTCTTCATGGTTTCGAACATACATAATTATCAACTCAGAATCGGCGAGTTCATCAAAAAACAGAATATCCAAAATTTTGGAAAGGCTACTTTCAACTGAGCCGAACTCGTCAATAATCGCTAATTGCTGTTTTTTTAGTAATTCATTCGAGACAACTTGTGTACTGAGAAACAAATTCTCATTTCAAATCAATCAATTCAGGTACTCCATGAAAAACTTCACAATATTTGAAAACTTTGTGAAAATCATTTCTTGAGTTTTCTGTAACAGTATGAGCAAGTTTAGGTATCCCTAGGTTACACTAAAATGTACCTTACATTTGTTATAAAAAAGTTGATGCTTTGGCAAAAAAAAAACGAAAATTGAGCAACGATTACGATTGAAAAGGAATATTTTTAAATATGACTATGATCATTAAAGAATGGATATATATAAAGAAATAATACATTGAGAATTCCCATTCTCTATGTGATGAAAATATCAATTATTTCTTGCTTTATTCAACAGAAAACAACTACTTCGTTTCCTATTGAATGAACCGAGAAAGAATTGATATTTTCATCACATAGAGAATGCCAATTCTCAATGAATTTCTTTATATATATATATATATCCATTTTTTTGTTCATCATCATATTTGAGAATATTCCAAAACTTTCAACCAATCAAGGGGTTCAAACTTGAACGATGGAAACTTGTAATTTTTTTGTTTTGTTTTCTCAATTCAGAATTTCATTCCACGCCATGTATGATGAATATTGATTTTTCTGCAACCAACACGAAAGTCGTCCATTTTAATACCAAAATTAGCTATTGAATCGACGTTTTTATTACTGACACAAAAATAGATATGTTGCTAGGCAACACATTTAGTTTCTGAGAGCTAAAGTTCAACCTGAAAAGGATGTACATACTAGAGGTCATCAAGAATATTGTTTTATTAGGATAAAAAGTGACACTTTGTTTGACAAGCGAATTTTGCATTTGCGAGGTGGAGCGTTGGCTGTATGGAAAGATCTAGAACACCCGGTATAGTATTTTCTTTCGTTCCAGGTGAAATGACATCGATATATTCCGTGCACTAGTTCCACTAGTATCGGAGCCAGAATGAACTATCTCCTGATGCCTATCTTTGTGTTCATAATATCGAATCCGGAGAAGATAGTTTCAGAAGAATCAGCATACCTACAAGAGAAGGCAAAAGCGACTGCTACTTATTGCACTGAAGATAATACTCTGGATTGCTACAACAATTCCAACAGGCGAATCAGTGAGATTAATGAAACAGATTATCTTCAATCCATCGGTGGATATGCTATCTTCAACTATTCAGAAGGTGAGAGATAACTTCCATCCCAATTTTATGTCGAAGTGAAATATCGAGGTTTAATGCTATAACCTGCCGAATATCGGAAACGTAAAATCTGAAATTCATGATCGAATTCAACAGATCGTAAATTTCGATTTCCACAACCAATTTTCTTTTTTCTTTCCTTTTCCTCGATGACGGTTTTATTATTTGTGTTACACGGCGATCGATAATCTTCGAATAAAACCAAATCATACAGATTGGTCTCATGGTCTGCAGGAAGTGTTTTTTTTTCGTCAGAGACATTTATAGAGTAGTATTTTCATGAAAACATCTTGACGTTAGGGTTTTTACCAAACTCTGCATGATATAGAGATGAGAGCGCTACTAATAAGAATAGAGGTGGGAGTACTAAAGAATTATCAAAACATTGAAATGATTAAACATGAAACGTTATGTATTGAATCAGTCTTCTTGAGAGAGACAAGGAAAGAAATTCAAGTATTTTTGAAGGAAAGAGCATTAAAAAGTTTGAAGCAATCGAAGTTAGTTATCTTATGAATCAATCGCTCAGTAACTTATATGATTCTGCAGTATCTGTCTAGTTCGTAGGGAGTTGGAATGATGCAAATCTGACCGAACAGTTGAGCAGCTTAGATGTTGACTAAGATCTTTATAACTATAAAAAAATATAGGGCACGACAACTTGATTGAAATTCAGTGTTTTTTTCGAAACTTTTCTCCATAGAATGTCATCCAGGTGGAAGTTTTCGCTATATAAAAGAATTGGGCTCGGATGCCCAATTATTATAGGATCGTAAAACAAATGGTGGCAGGAGACAGGCGAAGTAATAATATATCATCATTTATTTGAAAAAGTTCAGGCAACAGGCAACAAAAGTTTGTTCAACATCCACAATTAATCGTTTTTTAGATAGGTTTCACTTGTATGATTTTTATTCCGGCGGTTTTGTTTTTCGTCATCTGATATGATATAATTTAGAATAGGTAGAATTTAGGTATAGGGTAATGTTAACTTTGAATTAATTATAAATTAGTGCCTCAGTTTTTTATTAACTCTCGTTATTAGCGTCCATGTTGATATCACGTCCTTCACTTGGTGACTGTGGAACAGAAGGTGATGACTGACAGACTTCCTTCTAGAGTGCAATGAGACCTCCCATTGCGTTTGTGGAACATCGTAATGGCAATGGGACTTTGTGCCTCTTTTGAATATTACAATGTAATGTTAATGGTGAGGTTTATAGGTAATGTCTATTTTTTTCTGGAATTCAAGAGAATTCAAGAGAATCAACTGAATGATCTTCAGAAAGGACAGAGAAGCTGATATATCCCTGAATATAACTGTTTTATTGCATTGATCTTGCCGTACTGCTGAAAGACCATAACTATGATCCAGTTACACAGTGATATTTTCAGACAGATTAACTACTAATTTTCATACCTAGCTTAGGTATATGATTTCTGCATAGTGATCTCCTAATGAACCATATTGTCATATTGTATTCTGAAAAGTAATAGGTGAATATATATACGAGTTTCTGGAAGTTTCCTGCTTGATTTTGAAATTCAATTCTGACTATGTTCTGCTTCTGCTGGTATATAACTCACTCATTAATCACATCAATTTTGTCATTCGTGAAACATGAAAACAATCCGTATTTACGAATACCATCCTACTTTTTCACATATCATGGAATACAGATATACAGATTGGTTGCATTTCTATATTTCAGCAGAGCAAGTCTGGAATCTAAGTATGTATCGTGAGCAATTCATATTTTCATTCGAATTTTTTCAGTCCAAGACTTGTTTAGTTCTTCACTTACTTTGATAACTACGAATAATATCTGAGAACCAATATTTTTACGGATCACACTGATTGACCTGTTCACCGTAGTACGCAACGAACAAAATGGCTGGAATGGAAATGAATAGCCTTTTGATAGTTGACAAGGTTACTTTGCCGTAGAAAAAAATCATGAAAAGATATATAAATATTATCCTCTTGTATCCTGTATATATGTAAGTTACGTTATAAGGTGGTGAAGCGAAAACGGTGCACAAATAACATAACAACTCTGTCTGAGATATTTCTGAACAACATAAAATCAATATATTACAATATTATCTGATAATATTGATTTCAATATTGATCCAACGTCTCATAAACGTTTACCTTCATTATTTAATATTATGTTGGATACTTCAGAAGAACATTATCGCAACGTTACTTCAACAATATCACAAAACTCATTTATATCTGGAAGATATTTTTGTAATGCATCATGTTTAGTGGGAAAAATCTTTCTAGGAAGGATGGAGAGAGGAAACCTACCATTGGAGTTTCTTTTGGATGTTATAATTCTTGGTGATACTTCCTTAGGCATTTCCAATAAATCTAGTAATTAAAATGTAACTCTTTTCTGATCGTACTGACAAACTTGTAATACAATAAACAGACTTGCTGGCACATATACAACATTCTCAATGTGTTTTGAAGTAAGACATTGTAGGACTACTGTTCCCAACACAATGTAGAGTAGTCCAGTTGTATACTTGATTATGCCAGTAATCTTCTTCCAGATCTGCCTAGATTATCTCGAGGATCATCTGATATGGTCCTCAATCCAAAAATTTCGGATGCCTCAAGATGTATCTGATGGAACGATTTGCTCAGAAGATAACGATGACATGACGTCATTCTCTATCTGATATGGCAGACACCTCATGATCACATTTTTCTAAACAAGCTCCTTGACATGAGTTTCAAATGAAGTGGTTTGATGAGTAGAATATGATAAGCTACATTACATGATTTTGATCTGAATATGGCGGCGCCTCTTATCGTCAAAGGGAAGGTGTGGGATTGAAGTAACCTTTCATAAATAATGCAGAATTGTTTTCTTCCTCCAATGCGAAATTGTGCTGAAAAGTAGGAAATAATTTTCATTCAGTGATGTGCTGATCATACAATAACATTTTCATGTTATCAATATTCCATTCCCCTTTGAGTGGAGTCCGCTATCTTTTAGTTGAAATAACGTTAGTCGGGTAATCAGCCGTCTCCCATTTCTACCCGAAATGGTATTTTAGTTTTGAATTGTTCCTCGCCCTTTGGATATCGTTGTTTTCATATCACCATTGGCCAGAGTCGTTGGGTCGTTGGGTAAGATTTTGTTAAGATGGCCGCCTTCGAACTATTTTTACACTGATACTGATGATTGCCAAAAGCTCGTAACCAGTTTGTCTGTAGGTGTAAAGCGTTTACCTGGCCACAAGACAGTTTGGCATTCAGGAATAGAAAAGGACCACTTGCAATGATTATTCGTTTATACCGAAGCGATGCATAGATTTCGGGAGGATGTATTTCAATGCACCTATAGCTGTTTTTCTCCATCATCTACCATGGGAGTTATTGATTTCATTGAATATTTCTGAAATCAGTCCAAGTTTGGTTGGAATTACAGAGTAGGGCTCCCTCTTGGGGAAGTATCTGAACCTCGCCTGGGACATGATAATTGTTTCATTCACTGTGTTGCAAATCGTCTTGTCCAATAAATGCATTATTATTATCATCATAACTTTCATTATTATTACGACTCTGCCGACGCCACGCAGAGTCGTGCTGGATAGACTATACTTCCCACAGCCTGTGGGGTGAATAATCAGTGGGACCTAGAACCGTGTGCCCTGAGTGAACGCAATGATCCAAGTATGACGGCCATCTGCATTCCACCAGCCAGGATGTGTGCCTTATCACTGCACGCTGGGATTTTCTGGATTTCCGAGAGCAGCGTATGTCGTGTGCCTCCTAGGGAGCCGATTATCAGGATGACCAATTCCACAGAATGATCTGGATAGAGCCTGCGGATTCCGAAGAGAAGATCTAGATATATAGTCCTTTTGTTATCCTCCTTCAAAACGATGTTCGGTTCGGCTGGCGCCGAAAACTCGATCACGAGCATCGCTTTGGATTGATGGTCGAGGAGGACTACATCAGGCTTGTTAGCTTGTATTTGCCTGAGGGTTGGGAATCAAAAGTTCCAACAAATTCGGCACCTCTCATTCTCCATAACGGACTCAATATCCCCCGGAGCATAGGGCAGCACTGGGGTCTCGTCTATTCCGTACGAGTGTCTCAAATGGTAGTAGAGCACTCGCAATGCCGTATTGTGTCTATGGATATTGGCTGAGATTGCATACATCGTGCAAGAAGACAGCAGGTGCATAATTTTTTTTATCGCTTGGAGCGCACGAAAGGGAATCCCTATAATGTTCAAAGAACATCGTGCGTTCCTAGGGAGGATAGGGACAGGAGGTAGGTATTGGAATTTTTTTGAACTTTTGGAGATTATATGTTGTTGGGAATACTTCCACAGGCAATGAATTCCAGAGCCTAGCCAATTCCAGAGCCTAGCCAATTTTCTCGGGCACCCTGCGGCAGGCCCTGCAATTTGTGCCAGGGACCTCCGTACCCATGACACGGCTACGGTAGATGCGAGTGTAAACTTGAGTGTAAACAACCCCATCCTGGCATGCCATGATGAACCCCTCTGTTCCCCATTTGAACGAAAGTCAGTTCTTTGGATAAGCCCCGGTCTTCGATGGTCTTGAAGTAGACCGAATGCATGGGCTTATCCATGTTATCATTATTATTTGAGTTCAGATAATTCCAGTCACGACCCTGCGGCCTCCGACGTCACGCAGAATCGTGCTGGATAAAATCCAGTGACTACTCCTCACAGCCTGTGAGGTGAATAATCACTGGGACCAAGTACCGTGTGCCCTGAGTAGACGCAATGATCCTAGTATGACGGCCTTCTGCATTCCACCAGCCAGGATGTGTACCTTATCATGGCACGCTGGGATTTTCTGGATCTCCGAGAGCAGCGTGTGTCATTATTATCATTATCATTATTATTATTATTATTATTATTATCATTATTATAATTATTATTAGTATTATTGATATCATTATTATTATTATAACTAATGACTGCAATCCCTTGAATTCGTATCGAACTTGACACCTAATGAGCTGCTAGTTCAATAATTAATCACCAGACTCAATTCCTTCTCTAGACATAAAACATGAATAATTAATCTTTTGACTATATCTTGCATTTATTCCTTGTTCTCTTTTTCCGTAGTGTACTAGGTATATAAGTAATTTGCTAATGGAAGGAAGATTCAATTGCGAAAAGCTATTGAGGTAGTTCGCAAAGTTGGCAGCAAGTTGAATAACTCACAGCAATTAAAGTAACCTCACCTGATAGAATGGAAAAAGGTACCTCTAGTTGGTGATTGAAATTTTACATGGTGGGCCAAATTGGACACTTTTGTAGGTGAAGTTCTATTCTCGAACTGGATAGAAGACTCCTGATGTCGGTTGCATATCAATATCTATTTTCGTTTCAGAGTTACAAGGTCTTCTTCGAAATTGTGCATTTCTGAAAAGTTTCAGAAACTCATTCTATATAGGCAAAACTTCAATGTTCTTGTGGAAACATATAAGAGTTTTTCTTCCTTTCATCTCTTGGAGCGCACGAAAGGAAATTCCTATAATATTGCGTATCTATAGGCAGGATAGGGAGAGGAGGCAGGTGTTGGTTTTTTTTTACTTTTGGAGGTCATAAGTTCTTCTTATTTCGGTGCCTGAGGGTCGACTCTTATGAAAAACTCAATGATGAAATCCACATATCGATATCTGTCTTCGTGTCGGAGTTACAAGGTGGTTTTCGAAAATGGGCATTTTTGAAAAGTGGCTATAGATATTTCTTGGGGCAAATATTGTTTGTTCTCATGAAAATTACTGCAACGCATTGAGTTTGTGTAAAAAATTTTTCTCGAGGCATTGAAATCGGCCTCCCTATATTATATCTAGTTCAAGAATATAACTTGTTCTTCATGAAGGAAAAGTTCTATTTTGCAACGAGGTATACGGTGATTGATTTCAGTGCCTGAGGATCAATTTTCATGACAAACACAAAAAAAGGGTTTCAGCTACTTTTCAAAAATTCCCATTTTTGGAAAAAACCTTGTAACTCTGAAATAAAGATAGATATCGATTTGCGGTTTCCACCTTTGGGTTTGTTATGTGGATTGATCAACAGGCACCAACCTCAGTTTTTTCTATCTTTGCACAGAAATAGTGCCCAATTTGGTCCACCCTGTACATGACCGTATGTTGTAGAACAGGGATTATTCTTTGTCCATTGTTGTATCTGTATCAAATGTTATCTTCAATACCTTGTGATTCACCCGGATTGCAATTTGGAGAGGAAAATAGACTTGTTCAAATATTTTCCAGTATTGAATTCGATTTTAATCGAGAAAATTGAGGATATAGTTGTTTTGTTTTCCTGTGTTTTTTGATCTGCTTTTGAATATCTAGTTTCCTCGATTAACCTACAGACAGTATTCAATAATATACTTTCTGATTCTGAGTATGGATTCAAAGAGAACTGAACAAACCGGGTTGGAATTATCAAAGAATATTCCATTGTTTTGTGGATCAAAACAAATGCCTCACCATATTTTTAGACCTAGTCAAGGCTTTTCATATACCTCAAAGGAGAGTTATGATCCAATATATCCTATTTCATCCCTGCTCTACGTAAATGATATTTTCAAAATAAGCAATTTTGGAAGTCAACTAATATCTTACGCAGTTGATACGGCTGTAGTAGTTGTGGATGATATACTTGGAGTTAGGTATACGAAAATGCAGAAATCGGAATGAACCTCATTCACATCTCGCTAAGAAACAATCATTTGAGCCTCAATGAAGAAAAAATAAAGTCCATAGCTTTTTCATCAACTAAAAGAGACGGAGGTAAATATTCATTCCACAAAATCCATGTATCTATTCATTCGAACAAGGAAGACTTGAGAAATGGAATACATTTTTTGATTTTTATTCCCGTGTTATGGCTTCGTCTCTCCCACACCAACTCAATGTTCAATAAAGATAACCTTCTATACAACGTGTCCTTGATCCACTACATTTGACATTGACATCGTCGAGAATTCAGCTCTGGAATCCTTTATAAAGAACTCCACAATTTTCAAACTCTCACGTACAAGAGCTTCATTTTCTGTGGGGAATCCCACCGTGCTATTATATTTTACGGTTTGGAATCCAGAATTAAAAGGATCACGTTTCCCTGATAACACAGTACTTTAAACTGAATCGTCTGCAATTGTCCCCATATTACGAACATAAACGTGATTCTTGTAGTCGTAAAGTAATTCTTTGAAGATTGCCTTTCTGCTATCGACAAAAGCGTTGAAACAACCTATTTTCTGGAACTGTTTTCTCTGTTGTTACCTCAGAAACTTACCCACCAATTATTCCAATACTCACCTCACTCACCATGTGGATTAATAATGGGGATGGAAAAAATATTATAAAAATATGAACATTCTGATTGCAACTTGTTTGTTAGCAAATTTCAAACCTCTTGAGGGCGGAAATTGATTTTTTAAACAATGTGACCACAGTGAACATAGATTAGTTATATTAGGGCAATAGTAATCAAAATTGACGAAGCCTAGTAGGTCGATTTTATTGTGTCATTGACATTTATCATAAGGGCGATGAAATCTTTAGCGAATGAACAATAATGTGTTAAACGATATCTCGCAATATCAATTCTCCCCATTCCTCCCTTTTCATATGCAACTGAAAATAATAAAGAATGGCGTTGAGTTATCCTGTTGTTTTTGTTTCACAAAAATCAGCTAAAATGTCTTAGACCATCATTGCCAATAATTTATGGTGACTGTTATATTAACCATCAATCATTTTACATTCTGATCAGGCAAAACTGCTGGTGTATGTAAAATGAATTGAAAAATGGAAGAATATATTATACAGAGAACTTATTTGGAATTCGAAATTCGGGGTCGCTTTCGGTTAAATAATCAGTAATGATTTCACGGCATCAGAGTTCGTGATCACTATTTTTCTAATGTATAAGGAATATTCCAGGAGGGTTATTCAAAGGAGAATAATCCCAAAATATTCCAGTTGAAATGTTCAGGGAATGTTCAGGTATGAATATTATCTGGGTATTCCTAGAATATTGTAGGTACATTCTGAATATACCTATAAGGAATATTCCTTGTGTATTATTCTGGGAATATATACATTCTTTACCACCAGCACATTCATCCCCAGCATATTCATGAATATTCCCAATACCCAAAGAGAATATTCTATGAATATTCAATAAATTTCTGGTGCTGTCTGTAGAGAGAGAGAGACGAATATCAGTCATCAACTTCTTACATCAATTTATTTTTTCTTCAACCACAAATATTGGAATCGTTCCATTGAAATGTCTTGCAAACTTATGTCATAACTTTGTACAGAAATCACGGAAGGAAGTGTCAAAGGGGCAGCAAGTAATGTGAATTCTAGCATAACTTTTGCTGCTGAAATATCCAAACCACAATATTTAATGAGCACCTCTCTAGAAAATACTTCAACACAAAGAGCAAGAGTTACCAACGCTTGTATCGGAAAAACAGGAAGTATATTATTTTCTTTGATCTTTGAAAGGAACGCGAATTGAATTTCAAATATTCTCGTGGATTTTTCAATACAGAGTGTCTGAATGTGAAGATCATTCGATATCCCACAACAGATGTGTTGAAGATCTAAATTAGGATTAGAATTTGAGGTTTTGTTTATAGAGTGTTTGATGATAATTATGTCGAATGCACTCCAAACGGTGATAGAGGGTCTCCAAAAAACTCAAAAAGTTACTATTAAAATATTATGTCCATTATCGAACACTCTCTTGTTCCCGGATTTAATTGTTTTTGATGATTTTGAATATGCAGAAACAATAAGAATAACGAAAAAAAACTATTTGTTGCCATACTAGATAGCACTCATTGATAAATTTGTTTCCCAGGTCTCTCGTTGAAAGTATATAATTATTTTTGATCTGTGATAGGAAAGCAAATCTATCCAAGATCTCAAATATTTCCCATATTTTGAGGATGTTTATAGCTAGTACTCAGCAAAATGAAGAGTGCATTTCAAAAATTTTATATAGAGCGTGTCAAAACCCTAAGAAAAAATCCCATGATAATATGTCCAAAACTATTGTATTTCCGAGGTAGCTACAGGGTGTCATATCTTGATTGTGATGAAACAATGATAATCCGATAATGATCTTCATATCGCTATACTTTGACGTAGAAAACCAACTTCGCATGAGTCGATACTTGTGAGGTGTGAGGAAGAGCAGGACCTTCAGCTTATAGCGGGATACAAACCAATTCTAGGGCACCGAGATGTTGTCTGGATAAAACGTTTCAATAGTTTACTACACTAGGTACTAAACCTATAATATTATATTTTCTCTGTCTACATAAAGTAACTAAACAGAGATTACAGAAGATCCAACATTACTGTTGTATAGAATTTTTTTTGGTCTTTGCAAATATGATAGAGTATCGACAAAAATAAACGAACGAGGTTAGTTGAGAATTGATAATTTATTCAAATACCTTTGAGTTCCATGATTTTTCAAATTTTGTCAACATCTAGATCGGTTGCTATATGTTATATGAATTTATCTATTTGTATATGGGTTAAGAAGATGAAGGGGGGGGGGGGCGGGGGAATGAATGTGGATATATATGCATTAATATAAATATATATAAATTCAAAATATATTGATGTCATTGAGTATTAATAAACGTAATTCAATTACTATATGTTGAAGTAATCCATTGTGAGTCCCTTTATATTGTGATATAGGGGTTAAGTTAGAATAGCGTAAGAACAACAAAGGCAATTTACTATTATCATTATCACTATTGGAGAAAATACGATAGTGCTATAATTCTCATCTGGAATTGGTGGTTCCACCTTAGTCCAGCTATACAGAAGAAGGAAAATAGTAAATCCCAAGTAATCGAGTGAAATAAGTACATTATTGTTGTCTCAAAAATTTATTATCCTACTTCTTAAAGACTTCAAATATCCAACAAAGTCATTGATTCTTAAAAACTGCACAATAGATAAGATTTCCACAAAATTCTTAATAATATACAACATGTTTCGCTAGGAAAGTACCTTCTTCAGGTGAGATACTCTTGAAATGCAGTGTTCATTGTACGAGTATTGTTTTTGTATTGTTGTTTGTGAAGTTTTGTGGAGTTTCTTATATTTACTATGGATTTTCAAGTAACCGCCGAGTCAATTCAAAAAAGTTATTGATTACTCTTATGAGCCTATAGGTATTTTTCCTAATTCAATATATTACATACTTAATGGTTTCAGAAAATGCAGATGTTGTTGTGAAGGATACCAAGATATCATATCTAAGGGCCAGGTGAAGAGTTAGATTTTGATGTAGAAGTTATATTAAAATTTCATTTTCTGTCACCAGGTGGAGAAAAATGCGATATAAAGTTTAGAGAAATTCATGATTTATTGTTGTTTGATTATATTCTCACTCACGACTTTTCACTCGTTAATGGAAAACATAACAGAAATTATTACTTGATGTAACGTCAGTGATGAATATAAAAGAAACTGAATTCTGTTTTTATGGCTCATCGATTGTACTTCAAAGAACTCACGAGATCACGTTTCTAGTGTTGTAGAGTTCAGCAAAATTCCTTCTTTCTCTATATTTCGAATTGAAACAGTCGATGTTTTCTGGAGCACATCACGTATGGCCGTCTCGATGATATCCAGCCTACTTGATGTTTCCTCTTTCACAATCTCCAGCCATAACCCATATATCGATGAATTTATGGCATCCGTTATGTAGGCTATGGAAACGCGTTTTGGCATTTATCGAATCAGCGACTGTTATCGGAGAACTGTGGATGTTTATTGCTAACATTATTTTAGCAAAATATTAGATCACTTCATGGGACCATTCTGGACCGAATTTACTGATATTGTCCCGGTTTTAATATGTTATTGGAATCAGCGATGTGAATAGTAGAAACAATTATTGTTCCATGTCATATATGTAGGTAATGTTTCGGGTGCTACTTTTTTGCCAGACATGTTTGGCGATTGTTACGACAGCTTGTTGCCTAATAAATTCAGATTTGAAAAAATGATAATAATAATGATAATAATAATAATAAAAATAATAATGATGATAATAATGATAATAATGCGGCTTCCCATGGATAAGCCCATGGATTCGGTCTACTTCAAGACCATTCACTCAAAGAAATTTACCAGGATATACAGCAGGAATTCGGCTATTTCAACAGGAAATTCCCCCTATATAAGCGACAGCAGGAATATTTGTTAATTGTACGTGACAATTCCGGTCTATCAATTCCTTTAGAAATAACAATTTTTAGATCCGTTAGTGCAACCAAACTGCAGTTTGTCATTTTGACAGGAAAATAATAATGCAACGAGAACCGGAATTTGCTTTGTTATTTACAGAATCGCTACATTTATTCAACTGGAACTTTCCTGTTATTTTGATGAACTATACCTTAGTTTTACCGGAGCTGTAATTTCGATTTAACAGGAATTTCCTGTTTAATAATCGAACTAGATAGTTGTATTCGGAGCTTCAAACTTCAATTTTTACAAGAATTTCCAGTAATCAACACTAAACTTAAACAGGAATTACTTCACTCATACCGGAACTTCAGTTTCGATTCAACAGGAATTTTCTGTTCAATTAAAGGACTTTCGTTCACACATTACAGTACTAGTTAGTTGTATTTGAAGTTTATTACCTGTGAATTCACAGGAATTTCCTGTAGTTACCTAGTATACAACTGTAATTTCCTGTATTTCCTATTCAATTATCTGCATAGTTTTGACAGTAATTTCCATCTGAAGTTAACTTTTTTTTCCATGGAATTTTACTGGAAGTTTCCTGTTACCACTACCGTGGAGCATTGTTGTAATTCAGGGTACTTCCTATCAGTATTCGAGTGCTATTTCGTACTGTCTGTAGGTTAGTCGAGGAGGTGGAACATTCATTATTCCAGATTTTTTTAGGATTTTCTCTCCTCGTTTCTTCAGAATAAAAATATGAAAAATTTTCCAATATACGTGTAGTAAGGACAAATCAGATGATTTGCCCCAAAATGTCACTGCGTTTAAAGAATTTTCCTATCAGAGAGCCTAAAACAAAAATTCACTAGCTCTGAGTGACAATTTGTATTGAAAAAAGTTTGGAGAAGAGCAATAAAGGTATGAAGAAAGAATATCAAATGTTCATTTAGCTTTGGACGTTTCGGGAACGAATCTGCTCCCGTTTTCACCATCAAAGATTGATAATATTCGTCTAGCAAATTCGTATTTGTCTTGACACTACTCAGTTCTCAGTGACAATTGGTGACGTTGGCAATCAAATGAGTTAAAGGATGTTTTCATTAATTAATCTTGAATTTTCCATTTTCATTTTCAGATTTCAGTAGTGAATACCATGTTCTATCTATATCAACTGAGTGGAATAATATTAAAATCATTAGAAAAGAAGATAACCGTAAGAGAAGAATCCAGGAATCCGCTTGCATTCTTCTGAACGGAGACAATAGCATTGCTTCCTGTTCAGTTGATATAGATAGAACATGGTATTCATTTTCTATCTCTTGGAGCGCACGAAAGGACTAACAATATTTTCAGTGGCTAACTACCTCTAGGGGTGCTCGTTATTATATTGAGACCATTACGTCCATGATTGAGACAGACAGTATATTTTTACAATCCCAAATCAGCAAATGAATACAAACAAAGGAATAACTCAGGTAGACAATTACAATAGAATATTATATGTAATATTTTCATAGTTCAACACACATTGAACAGAGTATTCACTTCTAATATGGGTTGGGTATAAAAATATGATATTCAAGATGTTTCAAGATAAAATTTGTTTATTGAAAAAACATTGATTAATTTGTTTAGAATGAATGTGATGAAAGAGAAACATAAAATAAAGATTTCTGGATAACAGGATAACAAACCACATGACCCACCTACATTTCTCGTATCTTGATGAGAAGAGTCGTGGTGCATGAGTTCCGAGGTGCGTTCAGACGTTACATGGTTTTCAGTTGCATCAGTGTTTTCCATACTTTTGGATGGTTCCATGTTCGGTGATGGTAAATATGTAGGAGCACTATGCATTGACGCCTTCCATTTCACCCAGTGGGACAGAAACTGAGCTCTGTGCCCTATAGAGGGAATAAGCTCTTTCACCATATCATCTTTGAGAAATGGAAGGCTGTGCAGGGTAACATCGTTTGCTATAACAAGCAAAAGAAACATGTTTGAATGATACATTTATGAAAATGATGCTATCTCTTAAACAGAGTTAGATATATAGGGTAGGTTAAATGTAGGAAAACTTACTTCTGAGTGTTTCGATATAATTGGCCAAACCCCATCCTCTCAAATAGCCGGCGACATCATCGTCACTGGCGGCTACTGCCATCGAATCAGTCGGTTCACCAATCAATGTATATATTCTATCTTCCCCATCTTGGCTTTGATCTAAGTTCAAGACAATGGCGGCTGGATCATATATATATAGTCAGAATTAGCGGCACTTGAGGTCGACATAATTATTTTTTTAAGGAACGCAGTAACTCACAATCACAACCACAGCACTCGCACAGAAAAATGGCGTATTCCACATATCCGTATCCAAGAACCAACGCGAATGACCGAGTTGGCGCGTACTTCCCAGAGTAACGGATTAAATTGTGGGATACACAGGAATTCTGTTGGAATCAACGTTTTGAGCAGTTAGAACGGTGGCGTGGATCGTAGAGATGGCAGGCATATATTATATGGATTGAAATATTATTAGCCTAACAATATCTATTCCTGTAGAATCATCTGAATTTCTGTAAGAAATACCATTCATTCCTGTTGAATTTGATGTGTCCATACTGTGATTTTTACAAAATCATTATATTTCACTAGATATTCCTGTAACATTCACGGAATTTTATTCCGGTTAGAATTATGGTTCCGACCTGAGTATGTTTCACAGTCGTGACTCGTAAATATAGCAAAATATCATTTTATATACACAGGAAATATTCCTTATAAATTAAAAGTACCTTATAACTGCTATACTTACCGGTTTTCCTGTCCATACGACCTAAGTCACTTCAACCGGAATCGGCATGTTTTATTGCAAGTACAGATTGTTCTCAAAACGGTTTTTTTTTGTTATAATAACAATAGTTTCGTTCAGACAACAGTAATTCATTCAACCGGAAATTCCCGGGATTCGTTTTTTTCAGTGTTGAACACCGGGCTTATCCAAAGAATCTACTTTTGCTTTTCTCAAGTCAGGTGGGCTCAATTCGGTAACAGAGAGGGGATCATCATGGCATGCCAGTATGGGGTTTTGAACACTCTCGTCTACCGTAGCCGTGTCATGGGTAAGGAGGTCCCTAACACAAATTGCAGGGCCTGCCACAGGGCGCCCGAGACAATTATGCACCTGCTGTCTTCTTGCACGGTGTATGCTTCCTCGGCCTACATCCATAGACACAATGCGGCATTGCGCCTGCTCTACTATCATTTGAG
Organism: Phaedon cochleariae; assembly: GCA_918026855.4. NCBI lineage: Eukaryota > Metazoa > Arthropoda > Insecta > Coleoptera > Chrysomelidae > Phaedon > Phaedon cochleariae. Next base: position 61,793,418 of record OU896708.1, read on the forward strand.
GCACTCGTACGGAATGGACGAGACCCCAGTGCTGCCCTTTGCTCCGGGAGATATTGAGTCCGTCGTGGAGAATGAGAGGTGCCGAATTTATTGGAACTTCTCTTTTCCCACCCTCAGGCAAATGCGAGCTAACAAGCCTGATGTAGTCCTCCTCGACCATCAAACCAAAGCGATGTTCGTGATCGAGTTTTCGGCGCCAGCCGAACCGAACATCGTTTTGAAGGAGGAGAACCAACGGACTGAATATCTAGATCTTCTCTTCGAAATCCGCAGGCTCTATCCAGACAATTCTGTGGAATTGGTCATCCTGATAATCGGGTCCCTAGGAGGCACACGACATACGCTGCTCTCGGAAATCCAAAAATCCCAGCGTGTAGTGATTAGGCACACATCCTGGCTGGTGGAATGCAGAAGGCCGTCATACTTGGATCATTGCGTTTACTCAGGGCACAGGGTTCTTGGTCCTATTGATTATTCACCCCACAGTCTGTGGGGAGTAGTCACTGGATTTTATACAGCACGACTCTGCGTGGCGTCGAAGGCCATGATGATGATGATGATGATGATAATAAGTGCGGCAGTGCTTTACTATCATTTGAGTACTGTATAGAAAAGGCCCCAGCGCTGCCCTATGCTTCGGGGGATATTGAGTTCGTTGTGGAGAATGAAAGGTGTCGAATTCATTAGAACTCTTCATCCCCCCCCTCATGCAAAAACAGGCTAACAAGCCTGATGTAGTTCTCCTCGACCATCAGTCCAAAGCGATGTTCTTGAAGTTGTGTGATGTTTTGAGGTAGGAGGAGGAACGTATCCTAAATATCGAGATATTGTTTTCTATAAGAAAAAATGTGTTCCACTCAGGATATCGAACTGACCCCTATATCTATGCTCGTTCTTACCATCAGCGATACTCTCTCATTGGAAAATCATGCCCGATCAATCGCAAAAGCTGCTTCACAATAACTCGGATTCTTGTTCTTCTGACAATCAACAAATGACAGTTGACAACATTTGTCGATTGTCATTCATGATTAGTAAACCTAATTCAACAAATTCAGACTCACGTGTCGGTTCATTTTGATATTTGCTCCATATCAAACTATGTTTGAAAACTAAGCTCTTATAGAGCTGTGATAATGTCTGTTCCCTAACAGTTACTCACCCGCACTATGAGCAGGTAAAAAACAGTCTTTCTTCACGTTTCTTGAGTAATCTTCAACCACCAATAATGGTAGGTACAATTAGATTTTTAATAAATACTCAAATACTAACATGAGCGTTGTTTCTCCTTACAGATTTTCTTTTTATGAGTTTGCTGAAGATAAAGAAAAAATCCTTCGAAACATGTCCTTATGTCTTTGACCCTTGGTCATTATCAAATTAATTATGTGGTGGAGTTGTGACTGTAAGTTCTTCCACCCCTCCTGATTTATATCACCACCACTGGAAGTTATGGGGATCACCTACGTTGGTTTGATCTCAAATTTGATCTAGCAGGACTGTAACTTTCAAACAGTGGAAAAAATTTCTGGGAATTCTGAAAATATATTGACGAAATACTTCGAAACATATATATGTATTTCTCATTCGAAATCAACTCACTTACCCTATCAAAAATAAACAAACATTTCTCACTGCATAAAAGTTTGATGATGTTTCCCAACATCTTCCTCATTGGATCTGTGAAGTTTCTATTTTTGCACCCTCTTTATCATTTTTATTTCATATACGTATTTTTGGCAATCAAAACTTCCAGCGATCGAGTAGAACTTTGAAACTCAAATCTTATGAGCTGCCCGAAATACTACGAGCTGAAAGAGATAAATAACATCAATCTGGAAGGAGATGAATATCCCCAGGAAAAAAGCCAAAGGAGACGGAAGTTTCGATGTGGGTTATCTCAGCTCGAAAAAGTATATAGGGTCTATACTGTGAGTATATGTTTGTTTTTATGGATGTCTTGTGGAAGAGGAACTAAGGATGCAGGAAATATTGCCCGGTTGGGGTTCTCAGAGTAATCTTGTTCGAAGGGAGAAACATATTTTGTTCATTCTCATTTTCTTGCACAATCTCCAAATACACAGTAGATAATAACCTATCCATCACAATGAAAATGTGGTCTAATGCAATGATTTGAATTTTTGAAGGACCAAAGATGATATTGCAAATTTTAGAATGGCAGGAACACTTCTAAATCTGAGGGAAGCTGAAACTGAGACAGCAAGCTTCACTCATTAATGTGCCTATGATATTCTTATAGCTGAACTATCAATAGAGATTATGGATGTAATTATGGCTATTAGGCTCCTGCTAATAATTATTGAATCATCGAATAAGGGTGTACTTGGTAACGGTAACACAGCTGTCAACCTGTTACAACTGACGAACCTACTTCAGGTTATTCAGTGTTACATAAAATAATTCAATATTCCTCTCATTTATCTACTCTGAGAAAGAATACCGGTCGTCTTCAGTGACAAATTTCCAAATTAGTTCATCCCATTCACCAGAATTACATATAGTAAGAAAATATTGATGAAGACCATTCCACCAATTCAAAAACGAACAGATTGCATCATTGGAACACCGTAGAAAGGTCGGCGACCTTTCACTTTTCTATCATACTTCCACGGAAAATGTTCTTTGGAAATCTCTGCTATCATCCCTTCACTAGCAACACCAATCAGACGAACTAGACAAGCCCAGTCAGCACATCCTTTCGTTGTCAACCTCGAAAGATGTCGAACAGCACTTTATCAAGACTCCTCCATCCATAGAACGGCTAGGCTCTGGAATTCATTGCCTGTGGAAGTATTCCCAACAACATATAATCTCCCGAGTAATCTCCAGAAGTTCAAAAAAAATTCCAATACCTACCTCCTTTCCCTATCCTTCCTAGGAACACACGATGTTCTTTGAACATTATAGGGATTTCCTTTCGTGCGCTCCAAGCGATAAAAAAAATTTCTTTCAACACGAAAATAATATTCAGAAAAATTAGAAATACGTATTTTCGCAACGATGTTGCCCCTCCTCAGTAGAACTTCTGGAGAAATTGCCAGCAGAAGTGAAAGTGGATATTGGTGAATTTCCGTTTTACTTCGATGAACATCGTGTCTAAGATTCTTGAAGAGTTTGCAAGCTTCCTGAATTTCGATCGGTCTACTTTTCACTTTTTAAAATCACTGTACAGGGTATCTCACATAACATGGCCAATCCTTTATCAGGTAAACTAGAATAGATACAAATAACAATTTAGAATCGAAGTTTTTTATAGTCATATGAACATTGTTCACTAGATAATGTCAACTAAACTGGATGATCCGTATGCCTGGTGATATATACCAAACATACGATTTCGTCCTTGAATAGACCTCAGAAAGACGAGTTGAATGATATATGATAACATGGATCTGAGATCATCCGTTTCGGATTTATCCATGATGAAATGAAGTGCAGGGTATTCCATTTGAAAATCTCGTGGAAATGATGGTTGCAGAATACGTCATCATTTTTGGCAAACCCTGAGATTTCTAAATATTGACGAAATTTCAAGATAACATGTAGAATTTGGTAATTCATGACGAAAAATGGGCATCAAAAACTTGATACCTACTCAACGTTTCTATAGGGCTTTGAGATTTGGCTATTTATTGAAGAAGATCATGGATAAGTCCAAAACAGGTGATCTAACACCCATGTTTTTATATAATATCGATGAACTCGTCTCTCGGAGCTCTATTCAAGGACCGAATAAGATTAAGGGTGAATTCTGAAGAATAGTTGACATTATCTGAAAAATAAATTTTACGTAGCTATAAACAACGATTTTCAATTGTTTTTATATCTATTCTAGTTTACCAGATAGAGGGGTGGCCCATAAAATGTGAGATACCCTGTACATACTTTAGGAACTGTTTAATTTTCTATTGTTTGTGGGATTCATGTTTTCTGAATCCTCCAACAATAATTCCAAATCTTTAGAAGCTGCTGGAATGGAGAATATTCTGAAACATTTACTCCGTTTTCCCATTTTCGTTTACTCTGGATTCCGATGTTTTCTTGTATAATTCCAAATTCTGAGATTATAATCTTATCAAACTCTCTATGAATGTAGAATGAACTCGAATTATCACTATAAGAATATTGAGTGTTTTTTTTTCGTTCTGCATATTGACATTTCATGATTTTCTAACGAATAACAATCTTGTTTATATTGCATGCGGATGATTTACTCATGCAATTCAAATTCTCATAAAAATTTTGTAAACAACCATTTATATAATAACTCCAAATACTCTCTTCATATTAAATTAAAACTGTTTCAATCTTTTCCTGGAGATACTAACATAGTTAGCGAAACACGTGTCGAGGCAGTTAAAAATCGGCTTGGTTAGTGGTGAAACAGTGTAATGTAATATATATTTATGTTAACAATATTGCTCCCATGATATAATGAATCAGATATTTACCAATATAGTATATTATTACTTTTTAAATATTGCTGGAAATCTATTCAACTAATACGCTATTGAACTTGGAAATATAATATTGTTTTTTACTTCTATAACCGATATAAAGAAAAATATTGAATTGCTGATATAGATATTCATCTTTCAAACAATATGCATTCGATATCTTCCGCATGTTATAGTTGAAACGATCAATCAGTATAGGTAAATATGATGTGTCAAATATTGTTGGAACTCGAATATACAATAATACATTACTGCTTCAGCATCGACATAGGTAGATTGTTCAAATTTCAATATTGGTTATAATTGTTGAAAACGATATGCATACGATGTTGTTGCACCGATATTTGTGGAATGATATCATATAATATTTATAAACTGGGTGAGTCGGGAGGAACGAAACAAACTCCAGGTGTGTATTGTACAGGTATAAATAATTTGACAAAACCCATATGTTCTTTCACGATTCTCATTTGTTTTTATTCTGAATTTGAATAGATGTGTGGCTTTCCATGAGACTTCGATCGTACAAACTCGAAATTAAACGAGTCAAACACACTGACACTAACACCAACACAATACATGTCAGAACAACAAAAACTATGAAACAATCGAGTTTGTATAATTGAAGTCTTATTAAATGCCACGAAATCAATTCATATTTGGAATAAAAACAGATGGGGATTGTATCAAAACAAATGGGTTTTTTCAAATTATTTTCACGTGTACAATATACATCTGGAGTTTAGTGCGTTTCTCTCGACTCACCCTGTATATGGTCTTCCACATATTGTGTACGAATTTTTCAACCACTATTGCTTCAATATTGAAGCTGACAATCCACATTTAGGTCAGGATAAACCAATATTGCACCAATATTATTATTCCAATTTTGCATTCTCAATATACTCTCTTGTTGAACCAATATAATTTCTACTTTTCAATATACCTATATATCGGCCAATGAAGTAATCAGGATTCAGCCAAGATGATATACTACCTGGCATCAGGTACCCAACGATACAGTGAAGTAATTGAATGCCAATTATCCACCACCAGTCCACTTGCCCATTGGTGAATCTGTAGGTTCCTTAACGAACATTTCTGTTTCAGAAAATACGACAGCATCCGAGCCCTTATCCGAGCAGATCGTTCCACCAACACCTTCAGAAATGTACTTCACGAATGAAAGTGATGCGAACCTCCTCAAAAGCGCCACTCAGACCAGAGTGTTCCAGGAATATCCGTGGCCCGTGAAACGAGAAGCATTAGTGGAAGGTGACATAGTGATCGGTGGTCTGATGATGGTGCACGAAAGAGAGGACTCTATCACCTGTGGTCCGGTTATGCCGCAAGGAGGTATTCAGGCCCTCGAAGCCATGATGTTCACCATCGATCAGATCAATTCGGGCAGTGTTTTCGCGTTACCGAACATTACTATAGGTGCTCACGTTCTGGATGACTGTGACAAGGATACTTACGGGCTGGAGATGGCAGTTGATTTTATCAAAGGTGAGTTTGAGTTAGATAGTATCTTCTGCTTTTTCTTGGAATCTGCTAGCTGATTAAAGACTCCATCTGCCAGTGACCTCTTGGAATAAGTAGATTGCAGCATCTGGCTCTCTTCATATTCAACGATTGTCACTACGTATGCGCATTGAAAATTGTTCCTTCTGACTGAAATAATGGTTGAGACCATGATTGCCACCATCGATCAGATCAATTCGGACAGTGTTTTCGAATTACTGAACATTATTATAGGTGCTCAAGTTCTGGACGCTTGTGACAAGGATACTCACGGGCAGGAGATGGTAGTTGATATCATCAGAGGTGAGTTTGACTTAGATGATGTCTTCTGCATTCTCTTGAAGTCTGCTAGCTGTTTAAAGACTTCATCTGCCAGTGACCTCTTGGCATAAGTAGGTTGCAGCATCTGGCTCTTTTTGTTGCTTCTAACTGAAATAATGATGTTCACCATCGATCAGATAAATTTGGGCAGTGTTTTCGCGATACCGAATATTATTGGTGCTTATGCACGTTTTGAACGACTGTGACAAGGATACTCACGGGTTGACGATGGCAGTGGATTTCATCGAACGTAGGTTAGGGTTGACTCATATCGCAGGTATCGATGGTATCTACTGCTATATCTTGCGGGGTCTATCAACTGTTCAGAATGATTCATTCACCAGTGACCTCTAGGCATCAGTAGCTTGCAGCATCTACAAGCATAGTGATATAGGTGCATAATGTTATGTTGCTTTCTTATATATGTAGAGAAGGCAATTCATGAATAATAAAACGTGATAGGTATGTGAAATGCGAAATGCAAAAAACTTCACCTCCTTATGACAGGACTGATTCTGTTTCTTAGTGAATTTGTTCTTCAGCCAGGCCCTGATTAAGAGTTCTGACCGCCCTAGGCTAATTATGAGGACGCGCCCACGCCATGAGTATTACGGTCGGCCTAAAGTAGTATATTAGTCTTGACTTTGTTTACTAGTATAAAAATTTTGACATGGTGCATACTACTTATAAAAGTTTTCGACTTGAAGTATCATTTATATATTTACATTTCTGTAATCTTAACGACGAGAGGCATCATACAAGTGAAACATTTCTGCAACTGATTAATGTTTTATTTGAAAATCATAATAATTGAGTAATTATTATTTGCTTACAATAAGGTATTTTCTCTTGCTTCAGCGTTTGCGAATCTTTCCACAATTTTTTCAAATTCGATAGTTTGACGAATATCACTTTCTATGTACATTAGAGAGAGCGCTGCAAGCTTTTGCTGGCGGAGTGTGGAGCGTAAGTAATTTTGTACTCTCTTCAGTGCTGAAAAAGACCTTTCGCCGCTGCAGTTGGTAACACTCATTGTCAAAGAAATTCTTAATATTATCTCCACATTCGGGAACATGCTTAAAATATTAAAAGTTTTTATAAACTGCAACAAACCCTTTGGGGTTCTGGCAGAAAGAGAACGCTCGACCTCGGTGTCAGATTTTGAAAACTGCGCCAAATGGACACATCCTTCTGCAATGGATTCTTCTAAATCAGTAGCATATAGTTGTTTCAACTCCTTTGCTCTGCTTCTAATAAATTCACTGTCGTCTAGTTCATGCAGTTTCCATAAGAAACCAAACTTTGTGTTTACTGTATGAATGATTTGCCGGTTTTTTATATGCACTTCAAGACAATCAATAGCTGCATAATAATTATCAACGATGAAAAATCGTCTTCTTCCTAACTCAATGTGCCCCGTTTTAACTTCATCAAAATGAAATTTTTGTTTCTTTCTTCTTCTTACGCGCGCTTTTTAAAATTTCAAAATTCATTGTTAAAATCAGGGACTATCAAGCGCATTTCGTTTTATTGTTTTGTCCCGGTCTAGTTGAAATATGTAGGGTAGATGAGTGCATGCGAAGACACGATTTTAGCGCGTCTTGCGCGCCCCCCCCCCCCCCGATCTTCGCGCCCTAGGCTGCAGCCTAATCAGCCTATGGTTAATCAGGCCCTGTCTTCAGCTCTCAAGACCGATGTCTTAGAGTAATGAGACAAGAGTATGATGAAAAGTATGCCTGCATAAATACTTTGGCGAAATAATTCGAGGTTTCAATCAATGTTCGATTCGTTCTCCTCGTTCCCAAATCATTGAACTATGAAAATTGAATAGAACATTCTGCACAGCAAACTCGCTCTAGTAAAAAAGTCACAAATTGAATCATCTGAGCAAAGTATTTGAACTTTCTTGAGGAAAAAAACTAAAATTATTGCTCTCGCGATGATGAATGATAATCAAAACTTTCAGAAGTGATTGAGTTTATGTATTATAATCGTTGGAGAGAGCAGAATATATGAAGAATGGCGTGCCTCTATATTCAACAAATATAGCAGAATCGTACAAAGTTTCTCGAGAACTTATTGGAAGTTGAATTGCCTCTGATTTACAGAGAAATGGTTCAAATTATCAGAGAGAACTTTTGTGCATCTTGAATTGGAAGTGCGAATTCCCTACCAATAATAGTCCAGTTGATATATATATATATATATATTCTTGGAAATATTAGTGGGATGCAGTCTGGACCAATGGATTAATTAAATTTCTTCGTTATTTGTCGAGCTTTCGAAAATTTTTATTTTCTTTATCAAGACTAACTGAAAACATCGAATGGAACAATATATAAATGTACATCAATTGAAATTGGTATACTTACAAACATGAAATTCTATATAAAATTAGCACAAAAAGGAAACATAGGTGTATAAATAAAATGAAATGATTTGACAAAAAATGTCATAGATGATGGTTGACTCATTTGAAGATGTTGAATACAGAGTGAGATAAATACTGATATATATAAAAATACTGATATATAAAAAATGTTTGTAGATTATATATAAAACATGAATCATTCAAGGAGGACGAGTTGATTTATTATCTTTTCAGTTAGTCTTGATAAAGAAAATAAAAATTTTCGAAAGCTCGACAAATAACGAAGAAATTTAATTAATCCATTGGTCCAGACTGCATCCCACTAATATTTCCAAGAATATTATTATAGAACAGTCACGAAAGCTTCCCCTTGTTATATATATATATATATAGACATCTTATGATCTGGATTTTGAAAGAATTTCTCGGAAGTATATCGTCTACTTCAATAGAATGATCGAATTATTTGTGAAAATTTGATTTTTGTGTGCAACAAAATTGAGATTTTCTCGTTCTCCTCCATAACGCGTGCAACGTTTGCCTGCCATTTCAGTTTCAAAATGAAACGAATAGGTATTTTACTCACTGTTGAACACCAGTAACAACTCTTCGAGTTACCACTATCAGGTAAAGTTCGCACTTCACAGTACCACAGTTTGTAGGTCAGTAGGTACTTACACTATATACATATGCACTGCAAATGTAAACTCCATGGGCCAATGAAAATTATTTCAGTCATAATTCTCGAGACGAACGCAACGAAAGATGAACTTTGAACCGATGAAACCACCACGCCAACGCCAAGCCACCTTCATTGAAAAAAAAACGAACGTCGACGATCGGCTTCGTGATTTCGGCATATTACTTTCTGATGTGTTATAGATTTGTACATCACAAAAAGTGAACATATTATTATTACCGTACGCACTAATACGTAGTGGTTAATATAAATATCATGGGAGTAACATCCAACACAAACCTAATACCACACAATACATGAGAGATATTTATTAATTACTGGATATGGATGTTATTCGATGTTGTGGTGAATAATAATTTGAACTATTGATATTTGGAGGTGGAATGCAATAGGTTTGTCTGAGTATTGATCACTCAAATAAGTGATATCACGAATTTGTGTTGTGTTTGATGAAACTAATTCGAAACCATGCACCATTACATTTAGTTATACAAATTTTATTTTCTCAGTGTAGCTCAAAGTTCGAATAATTAACGATATAATGATGCAAGTATTGAAAGATAAGATTCCTGTACAGAGAGTGACATGTTATGATGATTGAACTAATAAAAAATATGGCTGATTGATTTGAAAGCAAAATACATGACTTTATATTCAGTCTTGTGATTGATTGAAGACCAGAAAGGAAGATTATTCGATTTGATTGTCTTATGTCCACTTAATCACACTTGTATCCTCCATCCACTGGACTATGGAAGGCGTTCTTTGTGCTTTAAGTGCTGGGAATCCATCCACAACTTTGACATGGTTTGGGAGGGATTGAGGTTAGACGCTGAAGCAAGTGGTGAACTGTGATCAGTTATGGGCAGGATTAGGTGGGATCAATTAACTCGATTGAATAGTTCAACTGGATGTATTATTTTTGCTAGAGGAAGATTCATGAGGCCTAACTGGGTCTGGATAGCCATTCAGGATAAACTAGGGATGAATGATATATCAGAGGTTTATACCTGAGTTGTTGCTTTTTTGCCCAGTAGAGCATAATCGTATTGGCAGCATTCGCTGTGACCTCAAACATAGTTCTGATCAAAAAACGCAGAATCAGTTTTCTTTTTGGCAAGGATGTTTATTCTCTCTCTGTGCCAAGATATAAACCTACTGCGAAATTTGGATAAATCATTTAGTGAACAGTATTTGCGTATCTACTTCCTTATAGGAAGAACAAAAAGGAAACGAACTGTAAGCATTCTTGCATTACTATTATATTCTCACATAGTTGCTCCAGAAATGAATATAGATGAAGTCTCTCTCTCCATGGAGCGATATCATAAGGCGAAACGTTTGAGACTTATGACATTTCTTTTATTGAGAAGGGCAGTCAGTGGCCAGCAGTTATCCGGAAATTCAGTGACGTGTATTATTTTACCATTTCCGATTGAAACATCACATTTTGCAACCGAGTTGGCATCCTTCATGGAGGGTGATTCAGGTTTTAAGGTACAAACTGCAATGGGTGATAGATTCCATCATTGTGATTGAAAAAGTGTAAATAAATATGTTTCCGATTCCGATTAGTAGCGGAGATACAGAGGGTCGAAGTTCAATTATTTTTTTCTAATGATTGAAGTATCTCATATCAATTCGACTTTTGGTGTGGTCAATACTTTCTAGAATATGATACGTTTTAGAGGGTAGAAGCTTCTTTATTTTCCCCAAACCTTTTCGTAGTATGCCTTTGACATTTTCCAGTTACCGAAAATGATGGATCGTTTAATCCAAAGACTTTCTCTGCACTTCAATTTCATTCGAGAAACGTGTAATAACATGCTTATTTTGCCTATTATTCGCTCATTGCAATGAAATGTTCCGAATTCCAATCTGAATCAGTAGCGAGGATACAGAGGTTAGAATGTCTGGTTGCTTAACCGTGTTAACCGTGTTAAGGCACTGGTTAAGCCCCAATCAGTTCTATCCATATTCCTCATCCATCATTTGAAAAAAATATAAAATAAAATAGCATTCAACTTGTCGGGAACAATCCTCCTGCGGAATGTGATTATTTCTTTCGCGTATTGTTAACTAATTTTGTCCAAGAATAAAACATGTTTCAGAACGGATATGTTCATTTATCTCGAAAGCTGTTTTAATTTTGATTAACATAGGCCTCTGAATTGAACGATCCGGGCTATTTGGTTACTAGAAAATGTCAGAGGCTCACTGCGAAAAAGTTTGGGGGGGATAAAGGAGCCTATGCCTCCAAAAACGTATCACCCTGTAAATTTGAAAACCTCTGATATACTTGAAATGATGAGTTCTCAGGAAGTATTATTCACACCAAATATCATATTTATACTTTCAAATGTGAGCGAGATATTTTGATTAACAGAAAAAAATAATTAAACTTTGAACTCCTGTAGATCCGCTACTGATCGAGATTGGAATCATATTAATACTAACTTTTTTAATTGAAATGATGAGATCTATCATCCATTACAGTTTGTATAGTGAACCTGAAAAATGAATGAGATTCCGTTGGTAATTTTTAAAGAAAGAGCATGGTATCAGTCCATTAGTTATCATCAAACCATTGGTCAAGGAATTACTCTGATGAAGAGAATTTACAAACCTAGGAAAATGAAACTGATGTTTATATGAGGTGATACCATGAGTGCTCTCAATACAATCGATGTAATACTGTTAGAAATCAACAAGTTCCAATTGCTTTCACGAGTCTACCAAGTGATGACAAGATGTCGTTCTATTCAGATTCTTGGTTGTCGTGACGACGTTGTGTTACCGGCTCAAAAGGAAGGTACTATCGAGATTGATGAAATTAACCTCTGGTGCGCTCACTCTTCATTTGTTTCGTCAGACTGGTTCTTGATATAAACAATTGAATTTCAGACGATGACGTGGGGTTCACATATCGAATGTTAGATGGAGTGATTCTTAGAACTTATGATCAACATCAGTTCTACCAACCTTGATGCGGCTAAATCGCAAAATGTATTCCCTATCTTCATTGGTCACAATTCGGTCACAATTGTCACATTGATGCCTGTAATTTTGGTACGGCACCAGACTAAATTTAGTGACATTCACCCACGCCATGTTATGTTCATCGAAGTAGGCGAAAATCAAGGAATTGTAAAACAGGAAAGGATTGAAGTGCGTACACCAGAGGTTTATTTCATCAATCTATCGAGGTACACAATTTTGAATGGTTCTCATTCAGCAGGAGATGACAGTTCAATATATGTCGTCGAATTGTCTAACTTAGTATACTCATGCAACCAAAAAAAGATTCATAATCTCGGTACCCAAATATTACGAACCAAATATAATGAAAAATGCAAAGCTCAATATAGGTTAGAACAGTTATTGGAGTTAGAAATAGTTGTTTGGAGAAATGATGAATTATTGATCAATTATAAAATTGTCACAAAGCATTCACGACCAATCATGTGATAAATTAGTGATGTGCATCGACTGAAAATCTCAGACTGAAATGATACCAAGTAATTAAATATCTGACATAGTGAAGTCAGTGTGAAATTAATTTTTCGATTGCATTCACAACATCACCTGAAAATTTCTCTGACAAACATAATTATCATACTCGATATATCAAATTGTTTGTGATGGCGATAAAAACTGTGGGCGTTGCACTTACTTCAGTGGAAGTCCAATTAATTATGTATCGATAGGATATTATATTATAGAGGATGTTCCATAATATACGCGCAGGACTTCAGGATGTGATAGCATAGCTCGCTCAAAAATATGAAAAAAATTCTATCTATCAACTCACCCTCTGAAGTACACTATTTGCGAGATATAGGGTGTTGAAATTTGGTAAAAAATTCGTTTTTGCGAATATTTCTGGAACCGTTTGTCGCACAAAAAACAGCTTTCGTGAGCATTCTATACTATGTTTTGCGCGGATTTTTTTTTTTCATTTTTAAGTCATATTTATTGAAGATTTTGAAGGGCTAGTAAGTGTTTTTCTCCCCAACTTCTACGCTACTGGGAAAAGTACAGTTTTGAGCCAATATTTCTGAACAAAAATGTTATTATTGGTCAAAGGCTCTAAATTCGACCGTTTTCGATAGAAATCACCTTTTATGTTGGAAATCATGGTAAAGTTTTTTGAAAATAGCTGCGTGCATTGAGGATTTTTTTAATTGGTAATAAAAATTCTTTCCGAAAATTTACCATGATTGTCAACATAAAAGTTGATTTTTCTCAAAAACGGTCAACACACATCACGAAACATCCTGTATACCAGAAACATTATATTAAATACTTTAGCGATATGCTTCTTATAGAGGTTGCAATATAATATTGATATCAATGCTGATCAGTCCAGAGAGGGGTGTCCAAAAATGAACATGCAGAATTTTGGTAATATATTCCATGACCCAAAAAAAAGCAGGACTACAAACATGGATCAATAAATGATTCCTAAAGGAGCTACAGTCTATCGAATGTAATAATTATAACAATCTTTATTATTCCCAAGAAACATATATGTTCATAGCAGGGAAAATTATGAAAGAGCCACTGAAAAGAAAATTAAATTAGATGATCCGATAATCATGTTTAAATCATATACTTAGTACATACAATGTTGTTTCCTCTAGAGACTATTGAATATAAGTTCTTGAATTGATTTAGGATGATATAAGAGAATAAAAGATATAAGTATTTGTTCAGTTCTTTTTTGAATTTCTCAACACTCGATTTTTTCTCCAGTCTGGAAGGTAATTCATTATAGAGAATTATTCCATTGTATAAAATAGATCTTTTACGCATATCTGATTCAATTTTGATGGGAGTTAACATATCTTTTTGTCTGGTTATGTGTTCGTGTTTATGACTATTGACATAAAAATTCAGATTTGAATGTTTATAATTATATTTGACGGAATGGATGAAATTTAATATTTTGAATTTGTAAATGGAGTTATATTTAACAATTGCTTAGCTCTATAAATATTTCTTGTTGGTTCCAAGTGATCTAGTATGTATATACATTTAATACCTTTGTTTTAAAGGATTTTGATTGGCTTCATAATTGATAACCTAGCTGTACCCCAAACTGAAATCAAGTATTGTGATTTTGAATAAACCAAGGAAAAATATATACATTTTAAGTATTTCAAAGCGAAATGGTGTCTGATCCTGTAGATCCGATTACTGGAGATATTTTCTTTCTGTTCGATTCAATATGTTTAGACCATGACAAATGTTCATCAAGGGATATCCCAAGGAATTTGATGTGGAATATATTATGATGATTTCATTATCAAATTTGATATAAAATTTCACTTGAGAGGCGTCGTTTAGAGATATACATGAATGCTGATTTGCTTTAATTTATACTCAATTTATTATAGGACAGCCATGAAGATAGAACAATCAAGTCACTTTCAATTGTATTTCCGATTTGTTGGATAGAGTCTGCGGAATAAGTCAATGTAGTGTCATCAGCGAACATGTGAACTTTTCCTTTCAATTTGATGTTAACAATCGAGTCGATATAATAATATATCAAAAATAAAACAGGGCGCAAGATTGATAACAGATATATTTCAACATCTTCACATTGGAGCCTCCCTCATCAACAATTAGGAAAATGCTCTTTTTTTGAAATTTAATGTTCCATACACACAGTAAATTAGTTGTTGCTCCCTTAGGAAGCCTTTTCGACGCACATATTTATGAGGATTTTTATGACCTCATTATTGGTCGTAGAATATACTGCTGAATTATTGCATGCTCATCATGAGACACACTGATACGATTTTATTGGTCTTCAGGAGCGTTCATTGAAAACTCTGGATTTTGCTGAACTATGAGATTCGTTAATGGAGAGGAAATTTCCATATTCTATATATTCTGTTTCGCTTATAGATAACGTGAACAAATGTAGTGGAATGTTTTGTTTCGTGTTTTGAAAATCGCTTCCTTCTTCCGAGTCGATTCTCCGAGTGAGAATTCAAGAAGAAAGAAATATCTGGAATATCGAGCCTTTCTATCGAATGCGTTTTTTTTATATATGTATATATATAGGTACGCAATAATGGAAAGTGTATCTATATGTTCATTCAGCATACATTAGAAATCTTGTTGTTTTAATCTATGGTAAACTACATTTCCTGCAAAAAATCAATCCTGAATGACTATAGGAAAGATGAGTAGAGAATACTTGGTTTCATTACAATAAATAGTTCATTATTCCAAATTTTTTAGGATTTTCTCTCCTCGTTTCTATGGAATGAAAATTTGAATATTATTTTGATATACGTGTAGTAAGGACAAATCAGATGATTTGCCACAAAATGTCACTGCGTTTACAGAATTTTCCTATCAGAGAGCCTAAAAGAAAAATTCACTAGCTTGTCAGTGACAATTTGTATTGAAAAATTTTTGGAGAAGAGAAATAAAGGTATATAGAAAAAATATCAAATTTTCACTAATCTTTGGACGTTTCGGGACCGATTCTGATAGGAAAATTCTATAAAGGCAGTGACATTTTGGGGCAAATCATCTGATTTGTCCTTACTACACTTATATTGAAATATAGACAGTATTCAACAATAAATAGTTGTTGAAAAAACTATAAGAACACGCTTTGATCAATAGCCGAAAACTAAAGGACAACCACTAAGTTGGCACTATTTGAAAATCAGAACACATAATCAAGATGAAACATTCAATTTCTTCGACAGGTTTCCATAGCAACATGAAAGATGCCTATACAAAAAATGCCTGCAAACAATGGAGTACTATCAGTTGGAAACTTCGATAATTTTCTGATTTTTTTATAAAATAATTTCTTCTCAATATTGATTCGTCGCTTTTTTGGTCACAGAAAAAAAAGTGTATTTTACATGGGAAAATATTTGATTTTGGCTCTCGATTTTTTGTATCCCTCCGCTACGCGTCGGTAGACAACACAACCTCGAGCTAAATTCTAATAACTTTTTCCCTTGTATAATAAATAAGTAACTATTATTCCTAGTGGTGATGAGATTTCATTCTGATTTCAAAGTTGAGCTCAACTAAGGAGCTCAATAACAAAATATATAGCAATTTAGCAATAGTTATTGAATTTTGATGATCACTTATTGCCTGATTACCATGTTAACTATCATGAGGGTGTCCCAGAACAACGTATCATATATTCTACAGGGTGAACTAGAGACCAAATTAGGCTCAACAATGCATTTTCGTATTGAGGTAAGTTGATTTCAATTGGCCTATTTTAGTCAATAGTTCATCCTGTAGAATTTATGGTACTTTGTTCTCGGATACCTAGGAACCAACCTACTTGTAGGTTTTGTTAGACAAAAAGCAGTCTCTCTAGAAACATTCAATCTTACATTCTTCCCACATTATCTTATCCTGAGTAATACATCCTGTGAGAAACTTTTATCTTATGTTTTATACCCAGAATTCAGGGAGAGATATCTCGTTAATTATTACAGCAGGGTTGTTTTATTTTCCAGATGAATAGACTGTAAGACGATGATTGATGGTGCTCGAGAATCATGTTACTTCTTCTTCACTTGAAGTGTTATCAAGACGACTCTGAGAGCGTTATGATCATTCCTTTCATTTTATAATACACTTCTCCGGAAAATTACCGCATCACCAAGAAGTATCCAAAAGGTTGAGATACATTTTTTTTTTGAATATTGCAAACTTTATTCGCATAATAACCTCTACCAGGTGTAGCAATGAGAGCGTTTTTTTTTTCATGAAATGTTCAATACGCGGCAGAAATACTCGCTACGGACTCTTCCGTTCAACTTGTGACTTCCCATTCTGATTCGTTTTTTCTTTGTTTAATTTAGATATGAATATGTCATAAAATCATGTTACGCTATTAGACGGTGTTTTTTTGCAACCGACACAAAGGTCGTCCAATTTAATACCAAAAAGTTGAACTTAATAATAAACAACATTGTTATATGGTTGGTTATTTAGGTTAGGACAGACGGGCAGAAATTTTATATTGCCACAACAAACTGTCAAGAGATTAGGCTAATTATCGGTGGAAATCTATTTCAAATTAATAAGGAAATTCGAGAGTCATTCTACTTTGGATTCAGGCTATATATTTTCGACCAGGACGTTATCAATGTTGACCAGTTTATTGACAAAATGAATTTACAAACTCACGGCTATCCATTGTAATTTTTAAGAACAATAGCACAGTTGAAAGAATATTCTTTCAACTGTGACACTAGTAAGTACCTACCTACTATGAGATTCTGAGCTCC
The DNA here is from genome assembly GCA_918026855.4 of Phaedon cochleariae. Lineage (NCBI taxonomy): Eukaryota > Metazoa > Arthropoda > Insecta > Coleoptera > Chrysomelidae > Phaedon > Phaedon cochleariae. The sequence goes on from OU896708.1 coordinate 61,811,103, forward strand.
CACAATTGAGAATTTGGAAGACGCTCGACTGAGCTTAACGAATCGTTCCCAAAAACAAAAATCTGATTGACATACATAATCTCTTACTCATATTTGAATCTGTCAAGAAAAAATGAATCGAACAAACTCGACCGAATCTTCCCTGGTTAATTTGTACTTGAAAATACGACCTATCCGACCAGTCAGCTTTTGAGGTTCAGCCACTAGCCCGAACGAATTTGTGTGGTCCGACCTAGAGTCACTGGATGGTATTAAACTAATACCATCCAGTGACTCTAGTCCGACCGCATTTCGAACGCAGCCTAAATGAAAACCTATTAGGCGACCTAGTGCGAGGACGTATTATAGGTCTTACCCACTAACTACCTAACTAGCTTGTCATCTAGAACGACAAAGGCTCGACGATTCGGTTTACTCAAATGTCACATTCAATCACTTCGTAGTGTGAAGTTCCTGCCCTTCTTATGATGCGCAGTTAGTTGAAACTGAATCTACTCTAATGGCAATCTTCGAACTATCTTATGTTGCGTCATATATCCTAAATCGATTCTCTATCGCTCAGACCAAATTTATACTTCAAAATAGGTCGATTCGAATAAGTGATGTTGGCAAATTGCCATAAAGCCACTTTGAGAGCGAAAGGGTAATTACTATTACGATGATAAGGTGACGTTTATAATATGTTTAACTATACGAAATGATCAATTTCAATCAAAGAAATGAGTTCAATCCTTGAAAACTATTGTTCGCTCCTATAGTGCTATAGGGGTACACGGAAACTATCAGAAAAACTCCGCTTTCCGATAGCATGTCGCTTTGCACATTTGTTCTTCAGGTAATTCTGCACCGATCTTGTGATGAGTGAAGTTGAACATGTGCTTATAATGATTCATATATTTTTCTGCAAATACAGTGTCTCCGGAAAGGTCATGTCGTAAATGATAGAGCTAATAAAGTGATCAAGTTAGTACTTTATATAAAAAATATGTCCCTCGCGGTCCGTGACGGAGTTATTGACCTTGAGATTCAGAATAAAAAAATGAATTTCATGTATAACTTTCAAACGCGGTTGCCATAGTATCAATGATATTCGGGCAGGTAAATAAATTCATCCTAATGCACCTTTCCATAGGGACGAAGTTTTTCCGTTTATTGAAAGCATTTTTGACGGAGGTGACAAATTTTACATTTTGCTTTCACCGTTTGATCCCTTCATCTTCCTTCTACAAAAATGATATATTTAATTTCAATCGATATATTGTACCGATATGGCAGCAAAGAACATACGTCCCAACCGTTTCAAATGTGATAATACTCTATTGTCAGAAGAGGTTTTTTCGAATATTAGAGGTGATGCACGACATTTCGACAAAGCTGTATACGAGATCATTTGAACATCACATTTCCCCATGGTTCTTTTCCATGGCCATCTCGGTCACCTGATCTTAATCTACTTGATTCATTTCTTTAGGACTATCTCAAATGTTTAGTCTATGAAACACCTGTAAATATTAGGGATGAGCTTTTGAATCGAATTCTTACATTTGCGCACGCCGTAAGAAATGATCATCATCACATGTTATCTCGAGTACTACGCAGATATTTAGACAACTTTTGAAAATGCGTTGAAGTTCAAGTTCATAATGAAAACCATTTTTCATAATCTTTTTGTCTTCACTGATGTCATTAAATAGGTAAATGAAGCTTTTATTACCTCTGAAACGGTTAGAATGTATGTTTTGAAATGCGATTTTTTCTGAAAGGGTACAAGATATCGATTGAAATGGGGATACCATTCTTGTAGATGAAAGATGAAGGAATCAAACGGTGAAAGCAAAATGTGAAATTTGTGACTTGTGTCAAAAATGCCTTCATTACACGGTGAAAATACGTCCTTTTGTGTATAAATGAAGCATTAGTATGAGTTTATAAACCTGCTGGTACATGGAAATTGTTCTTTCTCATTCGAACTTTCAAGGTCAATAATTCCCTGTGTAAACTATAGTCACTAATTCGAGGAAATATTCTTCATACTATGACACTTTTTCATGAAATCATGCATCTAAGATTCTCATTCCATTACATCATTATGATCGCAGCAAGCATCATCAGAACCTATACCTCATGCAGTCTTCGAATACTGTTTTTTGTCTCCTATTTTCTGTTCTTGGCAGATTTTCGTCCTTCGAGACGGTGATTTGTTGAAATTTTCACTCCGTCAACAAACAATGGTATGCCTTGAGAATTTTTATATATTTAATTTTTGTTTTGGAAGATCGGTCAACGGCTTCCAAATTAGGAGGGTGTTGCAACTAGAAATCGTACATACTGTATAAAAAGCTAACTGTATCTATCGTTTCTATGTGCTTCCCAATAAGTATCTATTAGCTGTTAACACATTGATTTAATTACCAATGCTGCAGCTGCAGCTGCTCTATCCGTCATACCTACATCATAATTCGAATGAATTTATTCGTGTAATAATTCATTTGTTCAAGTTGTCATAGAATTTTCGGAAGTGCAACATGAAATGTGGAAGAGGCCATAATGAAGATTGATAATGACAGGTCTAATGAAGTAGCAATGTCCTCGAATATAATAATACTTCCATATATCAAGTAGGCAGGTACATAGGTACTTGGTCCCCTGTTCATTGACCATGCATTATCATTAATCATTTGCGTGCTTGAGTTCCTAATTTATCTGCTTGTCTGCATTCAGGAGATTTCTATAATAACTGCTCAGATGAATGTTCTAATAATTTCATTAGCTGAAAATTGATGGAAAGGTATTGTGTTTTTGATTACCTATGATGATGGTGTTGCACTAGATAGAGATTCATAATTCGCTCCAGATCAGAAAATAATACCTTGGTGATTAAAATAATCCACAGTAATATCAAAATGTTTTCAATATGCCTCAGAGATAATTCTGTAGTTTTTTTGTACTGTCAACAATAAAAGACATGATTATTTTATACCTCGCCTACTAGGTATTCATTTAGGTAGAATGACCATCATAGTTGGAGACACTATAACGTTTAAAAATCAACCAGAATTGGGGACTGCTGGTGTTTTTGTGATTATTTTCTCCGTACGATTTCAAACCAATCAAAACGTTCAATGGAGCCAAGCTACCTAGTATGATCTCGAATATACGTGGATATACATAGAATAGTTCGACCAATCAGAAATTTGAAAATATATCTATTTCCATAGTAACCAATTCGTATTGTTACATACAAACAAACCGCAACGTCAAATCTTGACGTTCTTTCAGAAATATTAAAAAAATAATCGCATCGAATCATATTCCAACTCCAAAATTTCCAAGGTTATACGTCTCAATCTTCCTGCACAATTACAAATCGTGTCAGTTCAACATACTAATCCTCCCGCTTCACGGTCGGATTATTTCATCGATAAAAGTGACACTCTTTGTCATTATGCAATAAGTTATCGATGCACTACCCGAATGTCTCGAAGTATTTATACAAGGTATGTCACGACGAGCTTACACTATCTCTACATCGAGAATCAGTCAAGAAAAATCCATGAAAATGTGCATGCTTATATTTCAGAATACGCTCTTTTCTTTTAAAATATTTTAGACAATGCAGTGTTGCCGCGTCTACTAGAAACTAGTAGTAACATTGATATTTCAAATAGAACACCCTGTATTTCATCGCATTTTCAAATTCTCCCTGAAGAGCTGATTTCATTGATGTATCACACTTGGGGTCTATCGAAAATGATTACAGAGATATAGGGTGTTCAAAATCGAGATTTTTCAATTTGAGGATTTTTTTGTATCGAAACTATTTATTATTGGTCAAAACGGCTCACATGTCCCTATCTCAATTTCTGATTCACTATTTATTGATATTCAATCGGAACAGATACAGGGTGGTTCAAGATGCAGAATTCTGATCACCCTGTATCTGTTCCAATTAAATACCAGTAAATAGTAAATGTAGTAAAAAAAAAAGAGTTGAGATAGGGACATGTGAGCCGTTTTGGCCGATAATGAATAGTTTCGATCGATACAAACAAATCCTAAAGTTGAAAAATCTCGATTTTCAACACCCTATATCTCTGTAATCATTTCTGATAGACCCTAAGTGTGATGTATCGATGAAATCAGCTCTTCAGGGAGGATCGAAAAATGCAACAAAATACAGATTATTCTATTTGAAATACCAAAATTGTTGCTATTTTTTTATAGAAGCGGCAACAATGCAGTGCTGAAAATACTACTAAACTTAATGTTTTGTTCTAATTGATCATATTCTTCATCATACCATCAAAATGTAGTTGTTGAAGTATTTATCATTGTTTTTGCAAAAGTTACTTTGGCGCTTTTCGAATAATTTTCGTGCATTGTCGGCTTTTAGATGCATTTGTACTGGAACCATTGCTTCTAGCGACTTGAACAAGGTATACCTTTCTTGAGTATAAAAGAAGGGATAACAAATTTTTTCCGTTGAAAATGACATACAATGTATAGCAAAAAAGTTACGACCGATTCAATAGGGATGGAACCCTGTATGTAGCGCCCTCTATCAGTCATCACAAAACTAAGATTATATTTGAATTTAGCATGATATAAAACCCCTGTATACCACATTTTATCCATTTCTTGCGTCTCTGGCTGAAGACATTCAAAGAAAACCCAAAAAAAAAATTAAATTCAACACCCCGTATCTTTTAACCGAAGGCCTTGCGGACCCATGTTCGTAGGAACTATTTTTCTTATTATAGTATCCTCTATTGTGTGGCACTATGCAATGTAGTTTTTTCTATGTCACCCTGTATATGTTAATAATAGTCCGTTCATGTAGGTATTTCAGCAAGATTATTATGAGGTTGCTATTTTTTTAATGGTGTCTGTTCATATTTACATTATGTACCTATTTGTGTTTTATCGTATGTTTTACAATGTTAACTTCATTTGTTTTTATATATGTATACATATTATTATATTATTACTCCCTACTGGACACAGTGGAAATCCACTAGAATAATTCTGAACCAAGCTTTGTTGATAAGGAAAATTATTCTTGGACAATAAAGCACACTATTGATTGATTGATTGATTCTGTCCCTATCTTCCCTAGGTACGTATACATTGTTCCACCAACATTGCATAGGAATTTCCTTTCGTTCGCACCAAGAGATAAAAAATCATAGAAATTCGAGCAATGGCAGAATGTTCCTGGCATCCTTCGGCTTGACGCAAAAAATCTACCATTCTAATCATTTCTGGTCTGCCAACTCTCTGTGTAGGGACTAAAATAATGGCCTGATTGGGGTTGGTTGAAGTGGCGGGCGCCACAGAAATTATATTCGGAAAGAGGTCAAAAACGGAATTGTCCTAGTGGTGCCTCTGTCTCGAATCGATATGATTTTTTCATTTCTCGAAGCAACGATACCCCTGCAGTGCCCTCTTTTTATGGTTAGCCTAAAAGAGATGAATATTCAATAGGTCTTCGTAGATATTCGTATTCCTGCCTGGAGGAATTTCATCTTGAAATTTAGCATTAACTGGAATTGATCGGGATATCAGTTCATAAAATTATCACTCATCTTGAGCAAAGTGATATACTCACAGGGTGTTTCGAAATTCGACCGACAACGCTTGACAGGTGATAGCTCTGGTGATTTCGACATTACGGGCCATACTACGGTCTTCGAGTGTTCATTTCTCGAGATACAAGGTGTTGAAGTCAAGAAATGATTTTTTTTGAATTCAAATTTGATATATATGGTTTTATCTCTGAATGGGTGATTTTTCGACCAGAAAGTCATTCAAGAAATTTCATCCAAGTTCAAGTTGTTGGTTATAGATTGTAGATCAAAATATTCATTTGTACCTACCTTTACTGTGTCAGTGTCATCAATGCATCTAGTGTCAGTTGTCATATTTCCTGTTTTGGCAACACTGTCATAGAAATAAAAGTGTGCAGTACGTTGAAAACTTTCAACCAGGTTGTTTCTTTTTCCTTGTGAACGAAATTAACAATACACATTTTCATAATTCCATCATATATTCTATCAGGTTATGGGCCCAGACACATAAGATGCCCATGGACAATTCGTGTTGTGTTAGTTTTTTCGGGAAATAGTTAGAATCAAAGTATTCGGTCGAAAGTGTCGTGCTCGTGTGTTGGCAGAAAATGGCGGTCAATTACCTGAACAGTGTACCAAGATTGGTCGGTCGCGAAAATTACGCAGAATGGTGTTTCGCTGTCGAAAACGTTTTTGTTTTGGAAGGACTAACCAAATGTATTGATGGTACTGAGACTGATACGGTTACGATAGCCAAAGCCAAAGCTAAGTTAATCCTCACGTTGGATACATCCATTTCCGTACATGTCAGAGATAAACAATCGTGCAATGATGTTTGGGACACTCTGAAGAAAATGTACGAGGACAATGGATTCACACGCAAAATTGGCCTTTTGCGTACCCTGATATCCTTGCGTTATGAAAACTGCAGTTCAATGGAAAATTACGTCACGCAAGTAATAGAAACTTCCAGAAAATTGGACAGAACAGGATTCAGAATCAGTGAGGAATGGGTAGGATCACTTCTTTTGGCGGGATTACCGGAAAGATATGCTCCAATGATAATGGCCATAGAGCATTCGGGGATTACAGTGACCGCAGACGAGATCAAGTCGAAGCTTCTCGATATGGAAACAGATGGCGACTCAAGCAGATCGGCGGGCGCTTTTGCTAGCAGAGCAAGTTTCAAAGGAAAATCGAGAGATGGCAGCACAAGTATCAAAAAGAAGGATCGGAGTGAAATAATCTGTTATAAATGCAAACAATCAGGCCATTTCCGAAATAAGTGCCCAAATTTGGAACAGATCAACAGGGACAAGGAAAAAGAAAGCAAGACAAATGCTTTCAGTGTGATTTTCCTTAGTGGTAACTTCGATGATGGTGACTGGTACATTGATTCTGCAGCCAGCAACCATGTGGCATGTAACGTCCAGAGAGGATTGGTTGATAAATACAACTGAGACTGATGTCAAGGAAATAATCGTTGCAAACAATGAAAAACTGTCAGTAAAATGTTCAGGTCAAGTAAACATTTTGACAACTGTTGATGAACAGACAGTAAACATTGTTGTGAAGGATATTCTGTATGTGCCAAAGGTCTCAACTAATTTGTTATCTGTTGGACAACTTACAAAAATGGAAAATCAAGTAATTTTTTGTGAAAAAGATTGTCAGATTTACAATAGTGCTGGTGAATTAGTTGCTACTGCTGATTTGAAGAACAACATGTACAGATTGAACTTGGCAAAATCAAAACAACATTTTGTGGCCACTGCAGTGACTGCAGATGTGTGGCACAGACGTTTTGGACACACAAATTATAAGGATCTTTCTCTTACCCAAAACGTAGTTAGTGGGATGGATTGTCAAGGAAGTTTCAACATTAAGGAAACATGTCAAGTATGTTGTGAGGGGAAACAATGTAGGTTACCATTCAAACATGAAGGCACACGTGCAACACAGCTGTTAGAAGTTATCCATGCTGACCTATGTGGGCCAATGGAGGTGACTTCGCTGGGAGGTTCCAGGTATTATCTTGTTCTGGAGGATGATTTTAGTAGGATGTCGTTTGTTTATTTTCTAAAAGCCAAGAACCAGGCACTTGAATACTTCAAACAATTCAAATTGATGGCTGAAAACCAAACGAATTCTAAAATCAAGATGTTAAGAACAGATAATGGTGGTGAATTTTGCAGTTTGCTGTTTGAAAAATTCCTAATAGAAAATGGAATCATTCACCAAAAGACAAACCCCTACACACCTCAGCAGAATGGCATGAGCGAAAGAATGAATCGCACATTGGTAGAGAAAGCACGTTGCTTACTCTTTGATGGAGGACTTAACAAGTGTTTCTGGGCTGAAGCAGTGAACACGGCAGTGTATCTGAGGAACAGGTCGATAGTGACAGGACTTAAGAAGACACCCTATGAAATTTGGTCCCAAAAACAACCAGATGTAACTAATATCAAGATTTTTGGAAGTGAAGTTATGATGTTGATACCTGCAGAAAAAAGGTGCAAATTTGATAAAAAATCTAAGAAAATGGTACTGGTTGGTTTTTGTGAAAACGTCAAGGGGTATAGGTTATTTGATCCAATAACAAAGTCAATTGTTACTAGTCGAGATATCATTGTAAATGAAAAGTCAAGGAGAAGCCCAGAAATTTCTGATATGCTGAAAGATGATGAATCTGAGGACATACCAGCTTCAGTGGGGGATCTAAGCGAAAACACTAGTATAGAACAAAGTGAAGTTTTTTCAGATGGCTCAGATGAATATAACCCACAGGAAGATATGCCAGATAGTGATACATCATCATCTTTCTATGAGGAAGTCAATGAATCCACAGATGAACCAGAGACAATAAGAAGATCTAGCAGACAGAAGAAACCCACAAACTATGAAGACTATGTGACATATGCTTGTCAAAAGGATGTCAAGATAGAGAATGTTCCTCTGAGTATGTCTGATGCATTATCAGGACCTGATGCTGATAAATGGAGGCAAGCAATCAAAGCTGAACTTGCATCTTTTGAAGAGAACGACGCCTGGGAGGTGGTGGAGAAACCAGAAAATGCTAGTGTAGTGAAGTGCAAATGGGTGTTCAGAAAGAAGTTTGATAGTGAGAATAAAGTGCGTTATAAGGCTAGGTTAGTGGCAAAAGGTTATACTCAAAAGCCTGGGGTGGACTATGATGAAACTTTTTCTCCTGTGGTGAGACATTCTACACTAAGATTTTTTATTGCTCTGTCTGTTCATTTTGATTTTGAAACCACTCATTTGGATGTAACAACTGCCTTCCTAATGGGTTCTTTGACTGAGACAATTTTCATGATGCAACCTGAATGTTTTGAGGAATCAGTTAATGAAAACCAGGTTCTCAAGTTGAAAAGAGCCATTTATGGTTTGAAGCAGGCCTCAAGGGTGTGGTATGAAAAGGTAGAAAATGTTTTGTATATATTAGGTTATAAAAAATCAAAGTATGAACCTTGTGTGTACTTGAAGTATCAAGGTAGTTATAAAACAATTGTGGCTCTATATGTTGATGATTTTTTCATTTTTTCCAACTCTGATGCTGAAACAAATTTCTTAAAAAGAGAACTAGGTTTAAAGTTCAAAATGAAAGACTTGGGTCAGATGAAACAGTGTTTGGGCATGAGAGTTACCATTGATGAGAATAATAAATCAATAACTTTGGATCAAGAGCAATATGTTGATGAATTGTTGACACGTTTCAATATGACAGAGTGTAAGCCTGTGAGTACGCCTATGGAGAATAATCTGAAACTCAGTAAAAGTGAGATCAAAAATGATACAAATTTTCCTTATCAACAGTTGATTGGAGGTTTAATGTACTTAGCCGTACTCACAAGACCAGACATTTCTTTTAGTATTAGTTATTTGAGTCAATTCAACAATTGTTTTAATGAGACACACTGGAAGTGTGCTAAGAGGGTATTGCGTTTTTTGAAAGGTACAAAAAATCGTGGTTTGACATTTGTAAAAACAGATATTTTAAAACTAGATGGTTTTGTTGATGCAGACTGGGCTGCAGATGTAAATGATAGAAAGTCATTCACTGGATTCTGTTTCAAACTTTCTGGTTCATTAGTCTCATGGGAAAGTAGGAAGCAGAGCTCAGTTGCTCTCTCTAGTACTGAGGCAGAATATGTTGCAATCTCAGAAGCCTCTAGAGAAGCAATCTATTTGCGCAATATGTTTGGTGAGTTTATTGGAAAAACTGTCTGTATAACATTGTTTAATGATAATCAAAGTTCACAGAAACTATGTATTAATCCAGCATTGCACAAACGAGCCAAGCATATTGATATCAGGCATCATTTTATTAGGGAGGCCATATCAAATAATTTTGTTACTGTAAGGTATTTACAAACAAATGATATGCCTGCTGACATATTTACCAAGGGTTTATGTTTTGTTAAGCACAATAAGTTCTCTTGTGAATTGGGAATTACAGATGTCCTTGGATGATATTTTTTGATCTAGTGGGGGTGTTGGTTATAGATTGTAGATCAAAATATTCATTTGTACCTACCTTTACTGTGTCAGTGTCATCAATGCATCTAGTGTCAGTTGTCATATTTCCTGTTTTGGCAACACTGTCATAGAAATAAAAGTGTGCAGTACGTTGAAAACTTTCAACCAGGTTGTTTCTTTTTCCTTGTGAACGAAATTAACAATACACATTTTCATAATTCCATCATATATTCTATCACAAGTTTATTTAATCCACAGAGCAGTTATGCTATCAGACATGTCGAGTGTCAGTACAAATATTTGGGTATACGAAATACAATGAAACATACAGTCTCAGTAAACAAACAGGTATCAAAATTATAGCTAATCTCACGAAAGAAATGAATCACTTCTCATCTCGGTGTGTAATATATTATTATCCACTACACTTTACAAGAACATCGATTCAGCAGATACACTGTATACAAACCCTATGAGTGAAACAATTTTGAATTCAGCTTTCCATGGAGATTCCAAAAATTGAATGATACATGGGGTGTTTCATTTTAAAGAAATTTCTCGATCGTCATTACTCAAACGTGGATCACCCTGTATATTCAATGTTTTCTCATAAATGTGGTTGATTGAAACTAAAAATCCAATTCGCTCAGGAGATGGACACAGGCCAGCGTAGCCTCGTAGTTAGAGCGTCAATGTTCTATCCACGTTGGATTACCGGTAGTGGATTCGATTCCCACCACGACCGCAGACATTTTTCTGATGGCCTAAGAAAGTGTTTGGGATCACACGTTGAAAGGTGAGACCCCTGTCATTCCTTGCTCGCACAAGTCTCTCGAAGACATTTGAGGGTTGCTCGTAAGGGGGCAGCTGAATGATGGATAAGAACAATTTTAGAACAACAACAACAATCGTCGATATACAACTTTCTATACTACAATGGTGAGCCTTCGCACCCACCATGAAGTTTGATTGTTGTATGATCAGAATCTGTCTGAATTTGTCGTTGGCTAATGCTCATATAATGGCAGCTATAAGCTTCTGCGTTTGCCAGATTAGAAAATGAAGCAATTTTGAAGGAACTTTCGACAGCGTATTGACTCTATATCAAATAGGAATCCTGCCTCTATAACTGTTAATTTCCGTGGATTGTCGGTCTTTGTCACTGTTTTGTTCATCGTTGATTTTCAAATACGCCATATCGCAGCATCAAAATGCACCAGGCCCTCTCATTAGTGCAACCTAAATATTTCTAGCGTGCATTGAATAAATAATGAACAAGAATATCACACACACACATTATACTCTTGCGTTATCACTATGGAGAAGACCGACCCAGAATTTGAGGAACAGTGTTTGATCGTGGTGGTTGAAAACCCGTATGTTGGGCGCCATTTTTTTTCTGCATAAGGGCCAACAGACCGACCCTGCAAAGAGCTTGTTACAAAGTCACATCTCACCTTTCTCAAGGTTAGTAGAACTGATGATAATCTGTTTCAAACTCATCATTAGTTCTACCAAACTTGACCTTTCTCTGAGGTAGCGCCATCTATTGTATGAATGCATGCAGCTGTCAGTGGAAAGGGCTGCTTCTCTTTATTACCGACCTAAATCGATATCTCTCTGCATTGCGCCCTCTTCTGGGGAACGTTGAACTCGTATTTCTCAATACATCATTCGGTCCTTTTACAGAAAACGACCAACAACGAATACAAATCCCTCATGACCTGATTTGAAGTTCAAGGAATCGAGGAAAGGTGGCGTCGATAGATTCCAATCTGTATTTTGTTGATTTTTGTGGACACTTTCATATTCAATTCTGATAATGAAATGAAATTACCTTCGATAATAACCTCTTGAAAACTCTAGCTCCCGATGACATGATAAACCGATAAGCATCAATACTGCCTTATGTGTCAACAACCAATAAAAATATGAGCTAACTGGAATACATTCGATAATGAATAAAAAGGGACGTGTTCGTGAAAAAGGATCCTTTCTTTCATTTCAACAAAAACTTTCTATACAGGGCGTGTCATATGTAATAGCGGCTAATACCAACTTTCTTCAAGATGAAGAAGGAAAGCTCAAAGTCATCTCCACTACTTTATTACCATAATATTATGATGATAGACATAGGCATCCAATCGAAAATATTGTTTCACTTCCATTAACTCCACAAAACGGCTGAAGAAGGACTTTTATGAGTCCGAAACATGTCCCCTTGATCAATTTACATCAGTAATATAGTAGTGGGGATTAATTTGAACTTACCTTCTTTCTTTTGAAAAATTCCACTTCACCTTCAGCAAATATGAACTTCTACCAGAGATTACCAACTTTCTTATTTCAAATGCAACATCCTGGATTTCATAAAATTTTTGAATCCTTCATAAATTCGTGATGTATTTCATGTACAATGTACTGTCTATACTCATCCTAAAAACCACTTTTTACAATCACCTATTATAAACTTTAGCTCTCGATGACATGATAGACCGATAAGCATCAATGGTGTCATATTAGTCCTCAACAACCAATGAAAATACAGTGTGTATGAGCCAAATGGAATGAATTCGATTATGAATGAAGGGAGAGTTCGTAAGAACACTTTATTTCTTTCGTTCCAACCAAAACTTTCTATGCAGGGTGTGTCATATGATAGCGTCCAATGCCAACTTTCTTATTTCAACTGCAACACCCTGTATTTTTTGTTATCGGATCAAGAACTGTTTTTTTTTCATTTCTTGAAGCGTACGAAAGGAAATTCCTATATAATGTTTGTGGAACTATTCGTGCGTACCTATAGGAGGTTTTTTTTTCCCGTCGAGGTGGTTGAAATCCTTTATGGACATCAAATGGATCTAATTTCCCATTTGATATTGTGGGAGTCCCCTGATTCTACGGTACACCCACTAAACATTCCACCCCGTTTGTAGGCCCGTCTCCGACGATACTTAGGCCAAGTGGCCCATCCACTTCAATATGAAAAATCCTTCTCGTTCAGGTTCCTGAAATTCACTCTTCCGATCATTATTCTGAACTACAAAGAAGGCCAAAAGTTTCCCTCCTTCTACGAGTGAGGGGGGAAGAGGTTTGTCCAGCCCTGTGGTTCCCCCTGCACAGGGCTAAGGCTGTTTACTCTGAGATGTTCCCTGTTTCCCAGAGGCTCCGTTAGCGGCACCACACCTTGGTACCATTCATCCATCGACACGGGTTCCCACAGCTTGGATTAGGTTGCCAGAGCCTCGGTGACCAATCCTTGGCCACCTAGACAGATGTCAGCATATCGCCCCATATCCTAACTTCAGATGTCCAATAATAATAATTGTCCCACCTGGCATGGAGATATCAAAGATGGTTCCAAAATCTGTCAAACGGCCACGGTCTGTCCTCACCACAAAACTTGATAGTGAGGTTGGGCTTGGAGGGAAAGAGGAAAATAGAAGTTGGTCAAGGAAATCTGCTAGGATATATTGAAAAAGAAAGAGAGAAGAGAATAACACCAAAGACAAGTTGACGTTTGGTGAATACCTATCCGGCTAGGGTACCTTGGTTTCACCATTCCCGTAGTCACAAGTTGTAAGCCTCTGAGGCTTCAGTAGAGTGTTAGACATGTTTCAAAGTTAACGACAAATCAATGTACTGACTGGGCCTGTCGACTCCATCTGAGTAGTATGGCTAGTGAAGGAATCATAGCAGAGATTTCCGAGGAACATTTCCCGTGGAAGTATCTATAGAAAAGTGGATGGTCACCGTTTTTTATACGGTGTTCTAATGACGTCATGGGATTCGTGAGTGTGTCATCACCCACCAGGCGAATGGCACTTTTCTGGATGGAAACTTAGAGCATCAGCGTATGTGTGCTGAACCCGAGGCTGAACCCCATACATGAGAACAGTATTCTAAAACTTGCCATATCTGTGCTTTGTTGATCATAAGAAACTGTTGCGGTGTAAAAGTAGATTTTCGCATGGAACAGGAATCCGAGTTTTTGTGAATCAGTTTTTGCGATGGATCGGTCTTGATTTTGCCATGAGGGAATATTGCTGATGGTATGATACCGAGAACCGATATAGTGCTTGGTGGAAATAGTAGAACCAGATATTGTTGTATCAGTGAGGGTTACTTTGCTGTGTGCACATGTATATATACCAATGGAGGGCAAGATAATTTATTCAAATTTATTACTCGTAGCTGACTGTTTAGTTATCATCAGTGCATACCTGAAAGTAAAAGTAATCTGCTTTCTTGCTATTGGAAAACTTTGTCGAAAATTGGAAAAATTGAAAAAAAAAATTATTTGAAAAATGTTGAAAAGTTTCATTTTTTATATATTATTTTTTTAACGACAATGGCTGTTTGGTGGAAATGTAATCTGTGTTTCACTCCTTTGTGGGAAACAAATTTCAATCTGTTTGTACCGTATTTGACCATAATGTCGATATTTTCAAACTGGACCAAAGATATTTCTACATTTCCTTGTTAACCTGACGAGTAAGTTACCTCACTTTTATTAATTTCCAAATTCGTATTCAACTATTACCAATTTTCGATTTCATGATAATGTCTTTCTTCAAAACCAAGAGCTGATTAACGAGTAACAAGTCTCAAATATAATTTCAACTTGAAAAAATTATGAAAATTGTCAAAAACTGTTTTGGAAAAAACTTTTTGGAAAATTTTTTTGTTTTATTCTTTCAATTTTCTCCAAAGTTTTCCAATAGCTAAAAGCAGATTACTCACTCACAGATAAAAGCGCTCTGCTACGAGTAATAAATTTGAATGAATTATCTTGCACGAAATACAAAACTTCCCTTTATTGGTATTGTTATGGCATACTGAGTTCCGCCTTTCTAGAGAAAATACAGGCTTTAGTTTTGGTGGCGTTGAATTCAACTAGGTTGCTGGTTCCCCAGGCTGTATAATGTCCGCAAGATCTTCATTGACAGCGTCTTCGTCGTAAGTTTTTAGTTCTCTGGGAAGAAATGGGAATTCTAGAGGAGAATGCAATATGGAGAGCACGTTCGTCTGCGAAGCTGTGGAACTTGGACCGTAAATAGTTTCATTCGAACTAATTAGACAAATGACATTGACAGAAGACAATGCGTTCGACAAATGATACTCAATTTGACAGTAATCATTACTGCCGACAGAAAGAACAAAATGTTCAACCCTTTCCAACTGGAATACGGTTGATTAAAGGAAATCATTGCAGTGAATGACATACTTTTGTCGATGTATCACCCGATATTTGTCCAATAAGTGATTGCATGAAATTCAAATAGTTTCAATCACATCCTCTGTAAGGTTTCAAGATATTTTTACTTCATTTCTTTCAGAAGGAATTAGGAAATATTCAATTCAATTCAGCATTGATACTTTCATGGAATTTTCGAATTGTCTGACTGAGAACATAAATACTCCATATAAATAGACTATCAAACGGTATATTAAAGGGTTCGTCAATGGAATATAGCAACCCACATTTCTTTCAAGTTTGGAATAATCACTCAGTCTGCTCAACGAGATCGTTTCATCTATTTTTATGAATGAATGAATGTCGGCATTATTTTTAGAGTTTACCGTTACTTTTTATGCTTCGTAAATTGCTTCTCATTACCTCTTATAAGTCTGATAACTTGAAGCAGATTTGATCAGGCGTAGAAAGGAATCCTGGAAAATATATAAAGCCGTTCTTTTCCAGTTCCACGAGAACAAATCCACTAATTGGCGATGGATTTCGAAGAACCAAATACTCTAGAGTGTAGACGATCGGGTGATTATGTCAGAAAAATAATGTACAGGGCGGCCAACTAAGAATGCGAGGTACTGTATCTGGGAAATTATCCATCGTAGAGGCTCGTGGCAAAAAACTTTACCAAAACGGCCAGGAGCAAAACCTGGGAAATATTTTCATGATTCAGATACTATAATATTTGAAATTCCGTTAGTTCCACATGTCACTGCTAGGGGATTTTTTTTTCGACAGATATTGTTAATTTTCTCCAAAAAGACAAATGCCTTGATATGATTTCTTTATCATGAAAGAGTTGCTAAATGATGCCTAAAAAACTCGAGAAATCCGCATCTCGAAATCTTGTTCCTAACTTGAAATTTAGGCCAAAGAACATTTTATAAAGAACTTCCATATTTTTAAACTTGAATACATTTTTTCAATATGAATTAATATAAATTTGAATATGAATTTAGAGCTCCTTTGAATAAAAATCAAGACATTTCAAGTCTGGTGATCGCGGAGTCCTTGGAAACTAACTTATTTTCATAATCCACTGCTATTGAATTACTGCATCAATAAAATCTTGCACAAATTCAGCAAAATGTGCTGGACAACCATCCAAATACGAAACAATGCTGATTGATTGGCCATCAAGAAGTCGAGAAAGATATTGCCATTTAGGGATTGGTCGAAAGAATATTGCTCAATAATCTGCCTTCCAGTGTGCTACATCACAAATTCAAACTCCAACGTCCTTTGGTGCTGAACTTTATGCAACCAATGCGGATTTCTTCAGACCAATGATGAATATTGTGCAGATTTACCCTTCTGTCACCATCAACGGTTTCATATCGGACCAAAGAATTTGGAATGGAAATTCTCCATCTTAACAAATTATTGGTCTGCCAAAAATCCGCATTGTTGTAGAAAGATATGCTACTGGAGGAATGGCGAAAGATATTTTTGCAGTTAGATGGTTGCCCAGCACATTTTCTATTATTGTGCAAGAGTTTATTGATGCAGTATTTTAACAGTGGTGGATTATAAGAGGAAATTTGTTTCCATGGCCTCCGCGATCACCAGACTTGAATTGTCTTGATTCTTATTTATAGGAGCGGTTGGAGGAAATTGTGTTTCAGACTCAACTTAAGACCATCAGAGAAGATATGAGAAATCGTATTCGTGATGAAATACGTAACATACCGAGAGCCGAAATTAAAGCTGCAGCATATACGGGGGCATTAGAGACTTATTTACTTTTTCAAATCGTTCCCGCTAAGGGTCATAGCTTATGTAATAAAGAAAATAATTTGTTTGAAACGATGAAAATACGAGTGATTTCTGTATAAAGTTGTATTAATTCTTATCAGCAGAGGGCTTCGAAATCGAATCCATCTCAATGTCCCAATGAAACAAGAGTCATCCTAGGGATTTAAAAAGAACATTGCAGATTATTGATGTTCTGTTCATTTAGTGATATTTTATTAACAAATACATCAGTTTTGTTTTGTGGTGTGCCACTTATTGTGAATAGCCTTGATCACATCTCATTCATCTACAAGGTAAGATGAAAAAAAAACAATCGTAATTCAACTTTTTCGGAAAAATCACATTTGTCATACTTGTTTTGACCTGTTCAACCTGAATTTGTTAAAATATACAGAATGTTCAATTTTTCCGCCATAATGGATTGTAATGAGATCGAATCCGAAATGGTTGCTTATATATCTGTAACAAATTTCAGAGAAATCCGTTCACGAATGCAGAAGTTACAGGGGAGATCGGGCCTCCCTTGTGTCTGTGTGAATTATATAAGGAAAAAGTAAAAAACCGTCAAAATGCAATGAAAAATGGAAACATAACCTCTATAAATTCGCAGCTATTAGCATAGTTTTTGGTGTGTAAATGATTTTGCATGGGTGCGGTTACCAGGTGTATCGTACTAATTTATTGAAAACAATGGAACTCCACTCAGGAACCCTTCAAGTTAGAATTTTAATTTGATTAAGAGGTCAGCAGAATGGTGAAGGATCCGGAACAATTTCTTGAAATTCTCTCTCTGAAGTGAATTCTCAGCAGAAAAATATGTATACAATAGTGTCTCATGAGCTTCACCGAGGAATAGAAATATCAATACATGGAACTTCTCCATTGTCAATTTAAAGTTATAACTGGTGCCAATCCAAAGTGGCGATCTCGAATGTTCTGAAGGCAATAGACAATTGTTGGCCTTTTCACGCTCTTGTGAGTTGATTGTTAAAGTTGAGAGTGTGTATTTATTTGGTCTATCATGATAATATATTGTGTGATATTTAGATATTTGTAGTAAGATTTAAGGTCCAATATAGCGCTTTGAGTGGCAACCGATTTGATTATTCCAAAATTCCTAATCTATTTCGGCAGCCGCGAATCTCAGTTCAGGTGACAAGCCGTCTGCTCTGCTCTGAAAACTCCGAAGCGCAATCTCCTCTCTCGACAACTTCCAACCTCGCAACTCCGTTTTGGAGCAGTTCTCGCGGGTCGTTGCGGAACAGACGAGCGTCGGCGTTTTCGAAAAAGTTCGCGTTTTACTATCGGGAGTTTGGACAGACTTTGATGCGGTGGAAGTGTAGAGAGTGGAAAGAGTTTTTATATCATGTGAGGGGTAAGGGCTTCTAGGGATATATTTGGAGTTTCGAAAGTTTGACAAAAAACTTGAAGGAATGTTAGATATTTCAGAAAATAAAAATTGGTATAATTGGAAATCATTTGAAAATTGTTAATCTTTGATATTTGGAATAATATGTTGGTAGAAGCAGTTCCTGAAATGTTTGGCAAAAAAATCTGAAATTTATGAAAAACATACAACTATAACTCTGTTATATTTTTTCATGAAAAAACATTGATTCAATGGAAGTTGTAGTTGAACTACAAACTTCAAGCATCTGAATATATAAATTTGGACAAACTGTGACTCACTATTGACTTTCATAAATTGATTTTGGTGTGGATTCTAGATTGTAAACACAAAAAATAATAGCTGCATATACAGATGAAGTGAAAATCATCAGCATAAAAGGTGTTCAATAAGTTTTGACAAAAGTCACTATACAGTTTGATTATA
This sequence comes from Phaedon cochleariae, assembly GCA_918026855.4. NCBI lineage: Eukaryota > Metazoa > Arthropoda > Insecta > Coleoptera > Chrysomelidae > Phaedon > Phaedon cochleariae. The sequence goes on from OU896708.1 coordinate 61,830,007, forward strand.
GTCCAGTCTATACATGCACAATATAACACCTAGGGTGAGAAGTGATAAATATAAAATTTTTTCCACCACTAACACTGAAAAATCAACATCTATTATTCATTCATATTCTCATTTCCATTGGAGTAGCAATGCCATTCACCGTGTATATTCAGCATTGTTCAGCATATTACTGAAATTTTGATAAATATATCAAGTATATAGCCTAGAAGTTCAAATGACAAACAAGCTGAAAAACAACTCGACTTGACTGTCAGAAAATAAACGCCATATCAACATTCCAGGTGAAATTGTGAATAACTACGAGTGCTAGTGAGAATTTAAGTGACATTCATATTGATATGAAGCTTGTACCCCCGCCTGCATGAAGTTAGGAAGGATACTGATATGAATATTGCGAGTAGATATTAAAAATACATGTTAAAATATTTTTGGCACATGACACCATCCAACAATCATTGAAGTGGTGCATAATATATCATATCGTATCGACCGCATTAGCCGAAATTGCTTTAATTGATGAAAAAATGTGTCCTTACCGAAAAACATGGTTATTTGTATACTTAATAATCACATCATTCCAAATATTTTTCATACTCCGAAAGTTGCTTTCAGCTGTAATAAGATTTGTAGTTCCAACTATATTCGGTTTTATAAGAATGTATCATTTTTCGTTCGCTGCATATACGGATCGGTATCTATTTGTGTATATTGCATAATATCAATGATAGTAACGACAGTTTTTTTTCTCCCTAGGTGAAATTACTGGTATCAATTCATCATTATTTACCTAAGAAAGTGTTTCTTCTCATTAGAGAAAATCCTCGAATATTGGTGATTTCTCAGGTTAGTGGTGGAAGGAATATAATAGAAATACATGATGAATGAACAACTTTCCTCTTGTGTTTTTGGAGTGATTGAAATTCTTCATGAACACGACGAAACGTCACTTCTTCTATTATTGTGGAATTTACTGAATGAAAGTGTACCCACTGAACTAAACAATCCACCTCATTTCAAAGAACTTACCTCGAATATGACGTTATTTATTTCGCTACTATATACTTTTCCGAGGCCAAAAGTTTTCCTTCTGAAGAATTATAGGAGAAATTGGTGGTGGAACCATGTTTTCTTTGAAATGTCACCTTGTTAACCTAGTTAATTGCTGAGTAGCTTCGTCAGCGACACCATATACAGGGTGTATCTGAATAACACCGAAAAAGTTCAAGGAATAATCCTGTAATGGTAATGAAGGTCGGTATTTCGTATACATTTTTGTGATGAATCTCTTCCTGGAAAAGTTTTCATGCGTATCTCCGAAGAATTGAGAAAAAAAATGGTCATTAATTTCAATTTTTTCCTTTATATCAAGCTGAAGACACGAATCTTGGTAAATATTATTTGGCAATAAAACTACACATTTCGGAATATTTTCAACCCTGGAATATTCAGCCCCTAAGATATTTTTTCATACAACTTTTTTTTGGATACCTTTTTTAAACATGGCTGAAAAGCCTAATTCATTTACTAACTCTTTTATCACTGAAAGTATTTTCGGAAACTCGAGCCTTTGCCAATGAAGAAAACATTGTTATTCAAAATGTAAGAAAATATACGTTAGGGGTTTAATATTCAATTTTCAAAAGGTTGTAACTTTTACGGGAGAAGATTTTTCAAGTAATTTCATTCCAAGTACCCCTTAGGTTTTCATCACAGAATCAGCCGTTGAATTTTTCCGGTGTCAATCAAATAACCATACCTATATGTACAGGGTGCTCCTAAAAGATCTCAACAAAATCTCAGCACATAGTCATGAGGTTAAAATGAGCTGATTTGAAGCAACGTCAACTGCAGTCAGAAATTGGTCCGTTTACGAGATACAGGGTGGTCGAATTGAAAAATAAAAATTAGCATGTACTCTGCAAAACGGTATCTTGAAGAATCCATTTCCGCACTGCTCATTCACTGACCAAATTACATTCTCGAAGATAACAGCATTCTTCATTCAAAATAATCGAATAATCTAGTATACGAACACTAAAAACCTAAGTATCTTGAAAATTGCCTAATTTAGAGAATTTTTCCAGGTGGACCTTTTTTGCATGAAAATATTCATCAAATCACTTTTCTAACAGGAAAAGTGACAAACTACACTGAGAAGAATTTGATGACCATTTCAAACCATAATGTGCATCAGTAAGCGCACACTAATGGCACAGTGAGAAAGTGTCCATATTCGAGTTTCGCACCCCAAAAACCCCTCGGCGGCCTCGGCTACCAATTTTTGTAGTGATACCTACGTTCTCAATGTTCATACATTTTGATGAATTCGATATTTAGTTTTTGACTTCACCACTCTGCATCTCGGAAATTGAGCAATTACGGATCGAGATAAGGTAATATGTGCTGTGATTTTGTATACAGACCTTTTCGGGACACCCTGTGTATACACATCCGTCGCAATACGTTTCCATAGTTTGGATAAGGTTGCCTTCTTATCCTACACACATAGATTCTAGTTGAAGACGCGGCTGTGATTCTACACATATGTCTACATCAGGTTCACCAGTCTCGTACTTACAAGTTATATGCCAATGAGGGCAATTACTCAACTGGGCTACTCTTCGGCTTTCTGCAGACATTCTCACTAAAATTTTCATTCTGACGGGGACAAATCAATATTGAATGGTCGTTGAATATTTGATCGCATCAGTCTATCTATTCTAGTTTGTCTAGGTCGACTGGTTTGTGAAACCTATATGCTGGTAATTTTATTTCCAACCTGTACATCAATCATAAAATATAATATTCAATGAAGCATATCATTAAATATTTTAAAAAACTATGTTTCCCATGTACAATCTTTCATGTAGCAAGGTATGTGATGGTTACTATGCCTTTCATTATGAAATGCTCTACATAATATATATAATTAATTATTTGTCCTTTATCAAATCAATGATTCCACAGAAATGTCATGTTGTAATTTCCAATGAACTGTGTGGTTGTAGATACAAATATATGGCAATATATTTCCAGGGTTTCACAATTATTATGCACTATATACGTTGACAAAACTGAACATATTATATATGAACGAATTTGAAAAGTTCATTTCCTTTTCTCCTTATTTTCTACTAGGCGGAGTTACCCTTGCTTTGTTCTGATGAAATTAGCTTGCGTCTATCAAATATGGATTGAAACCAGCAAAGTTGAGATACAGAATTCATCAAGCTATTAAGTGATCCATCAAATTCTTAATCTCCCAGAATGTTGGGAAATCCAGAGTCTTTTCGGAGGTCCAGAACCGTTCGGAATATTCCAGACACCACCCAATCTTTAGATCTTCATACTCAAGATCTCAGGAATGAATACCATTATGTTCTATTCCTATAACCGAACAAAAAAGCGATAGTTCACATTCAAAATCGATTGAGAAAACACCAAATGACTCACAATTTTTGTTCTTGTGAATATCAAAAATCGAAACAAAAAAAACATTTGCAAGAATAATCTTTCATTTTCATCACATATCATTCAAAACAAGGTGTAACTGATTAAATCGATCGCATTACTGTTTTCGGTTTACTAATTGTAACATTCTTGAATGGAGTGAAATTTTAGAGGAGGTACTCGTACAATGATTATAGTCGAAATTTAATGATTTGTGAAGAAGTGTTGGTTATTTTAGTGATTTTCAGTCAGTTGGTCCAAGGGCCCATGAATAAAAAGTTGATACTCATATCTTTTCCTTGCTATTATACTATTTGATCTCGGAAAATAAGACATCCATTTCTTTCATGCATAGAAATTACGTTGGTATTGATTTTTCTCACACGTACAGTGTGATTGTGATTATTTGATAGTATTCAATTAATTTACTCTGATAGTGTGCTCATTAAATTGACATTTTACTCAGTGAAATGAAAATAATTTTCAGTCAAACTTGAGATATTATTCAGGAGTTTGAGGGTGAAATTTCACTGAATGTTTCATTTCAGTGAAGGTACTTGATGATTTTTTGTCGGTCTCAGTGAATCGCCATTGCTCGAAAATAATATATATTTCTCATCTATTCAGTAATCAAATAAAACTCAAATGAATTCCGTGATAAAGAGAGCCTTCGAACCGAAATATTTCGCGCCGTTTCAACATCTTATCACTGAAAAAAAAAACTGATCTAGCCCTTGTAATAATTTACCTACAACTATTCGAATGGTGACTACAATACGATTAAAAGAGGAGAGTGCCAGATAGTTTGTGGTCAGAATTCATTTCCAGTTGCAGTCGTTGCACCGAAAAAGAACAAAGGCTATTCTTCCGGAACAGGAATTCTAGCAATTGGAATTAGATTGAATAGAGTTGGAAACTTGTTCTAACGCTGATCAGAGATTCCTGGTTGAGGTCAGTCCTAGAGCCAGTCCAGTATCTCATCTTGATATTGTCCTCGTTCGTGCGATGTAACTTTGTGACAGGACCGGACAGGTATAGATTGCAGTCATTCAGAGTACACTCACAGAACTCTTGATGCACATCCTAGCTTCATGGATGAATGAAGACGATGAAAGGAGATGCTGTATTACTGATGTTGCCGGTATAGTCTGTGGCGTAACTCAAGGGGCATCAGTCAGAAAAAGTTTAGAGGATGCCGATCATCTTCATTAAATATCAGCGATAATAATCATCACAGTATTGATAATTTGATATTTATATGTACAGGTTGAGCAAAACTCGATGTCTCAGCTCTATTATAAGAGAACGAGAGATGATAGGAAAAATCTGAAAAGAGGTTCTCAAATGCGAATGACTAAAATCCGTTTCGAGCCTATAATTTGCGTATTTTTCTGAAATTGCAAGCTGAAATAATGACGTCATAGATTGTTTTCAACCAGAAACATACCTATATTTTTTTTCATCTTCTGGTTCCCATGAAACGGGATATCCTGTAATATTCAGAGAACATCGTGAGAACCAAGGGCAATAAGGTAGAAATTGGTGGTTTCAATTCTAGATATTCCACCTGAAGAATACGTATTTGTTATTTCATACAATTGATTGGTCGGTGTATCACATGATAGGAGACGATACAGTATACTTTTAACGATATTCTATATGATGTTGATATTTTATTGAAATTATTTTTTGAACAAGATGGATCTGATATAGTGATATTATAGAGGAGGAGGATTTTCACACATTATTGCGAATGTTTCATATTCTGGGCAGTTTTATCATCTGATGCTCCACGAGTTCACACCTATCAATATCCTATAGATACTACCATGGCAAATGATCCTCAATGATTCTGATATAATTTCATCACTAGCAATACCTGTCAGACGAACTCGACAGCTCCAAATGCCTTCGTGTCATTAACCTTCGAGAATGTCGAACAACACTCCACCAAAACTCGTTTGTCCATAGATCGACGAAGCTTGGAATTCTTTGCCAATAAAAGTATTCCAAAGAACTATCTCCTCTTCTCCCTATCTTAGGTACGGGCGATGTTCCACGAACAATACAGAAATTTCCTTCAGTGCGCTCCAAGAGATGATTTGAAGACTGTAGCAAAATCAATAATTTCGTTCTGATGATGGATCTGATCTAGTGATATTGTAGAAAATTGAAAACGTTCCAAGAAAATCTCCTATATGGTTCAATTTTCATACATCATTGCGAATGTTTCATTATTCCAGATCACATTCTGGGAAGTTTTATCATCTGCTTCACCATTTCATTTTCTTTTCGCACACTCTATTCAGTGATGGATTGAGAGTAATTCCTGATGGTCTCTCGCCAACTTGACTCCAAGAATTTATGTCGACATGATTCACGATTTCCACTCTCTAATATAAAATGTCGTCGCACAATCGATTTTTTCTTTTATCAAAATCTCTTATGCCGATGGTGAGACATATGAAAGAACGATCTGGATATTCAGAACCCTATGAGAATTGGACATAAAAAGTAGTTAGGTGATCCATACAGCTTCACCATTCATAAATTATTTTTTCAATGAATACTGAAGTGGATGATTTGAATAATCAATAACTGGCTCTGGAATTGTATATATTTAATCCGAAAATTCTAGAAACGAAATGATTCATGAAGCTCGTACAGATTTAAATGGATCGTGAAAATCTCGACAGCGTATTATTCAAATTTTCGAGTGATATCTCTGGCTGCATACTTGGTAAGCTAAATCATAATTTGATACAAGGAATTCACAGTTGTTCTTAGGTTTGTTCAATCAGTCCTTCTACCCAGTAACAGAAACATCAATATTTTGAAATGAGAACACAATATAAAAAAATATTTCTCAGTGTTTCATGTGAACAGAATGAATCGAAGCAAATCCTGTTCAATCCAATCCATTTCGAACATCAAATTGCACATATGGATAGATATAATTGATATCTTTGCTTCCATGATATATGACAGCTATCAAAAAGGATATATACCATCACTGATTTATAGATGGAATCCACGACTTTCATTGAACTTCAACATTTCATCGTCACCATCTGCTGTATCTATTAGTATACATATACGATTCATCATTAATTTTTTCAGATTATCGGTATGATGTGAAAAAGTTTGGAAGAATAATTCAATCATTATAGGGCGTTATAACGGGAAGTTATGTCACATGAATCTCAGTTTGTTTCTTCTTTAACTATTTCACCTATGTTAGAACCAATCACGATTGTTCGTTTTTTTGGTATTTTCTTTGTTAGTCTTTGTTTACGGAAAACAATCGTATCTTGTTTCCCATCAAATATTTTTTCCGGGTGTTGTTTTTTTCATCACTCATAACCCTCTACATTGATTATATTGTCATCATTCAGAAATCACATTCGACTTGTCATAGGTTTTTTCTTTGCTAGTCTTTATCTACGGAAAACAATCGTACCTTGTGTCCCATCAAATATTTCTTCCGGGTGTTGTGTTTTCTTCATCACTGATAAGCCTCTACATTGATTATATTGTCATCCTTCAGAAATTACATTCGACTTGTCATAGGTTTTTTCTTTGTTAGTCTTTATTTACGGAAAACAATCGTACCTTGTTTCCCATCAAATATTTTTCCGGGTGTTGTGTTTTTTTCATTACTGATAACCCTCTACATTGATTATATCGTCATCTTTCAGAAATCACATTCGACTTCGCAATAAACTTTATCCCAAGACTGTATAGTGATATCGCGAGGGGAATCATACGGCGAGAATAATACATAAATTACTCTGATCACGTTTACTATAGAAAAGAAAATCGAGAAACATACACAGCGGAGGCGAAAGGCATAAACATGCTCGCTGGACAAAGGAACTCGCTTCGTGTCTCTCAGTTCTCAATATTACGCACGAAAATGAGATTTTGCCTTGCTGGAGCTCTTGGTCTTTATTTTCGTGGTGCTAGATATCAGAATTCTGTTATGTCAACTGTGAGAGATTCCTTGAATTCGTATAAAATGATACTGTTCCTCTTTTCTTTGTTTCGAAGGGAATCAATATTAGAGTTCCTAAATGTACTTGACACTGCTGTTTTGTCTTCATTTCTATAATATAATATAATATACAAAAAACGTCGAAACAGCAGTGTCAAATACTCTTTTATGATATAATATACAAAAAACGTCAAGACAGCAGTGTCAAGTACATTTAGGAACTCTGATCAATATCAATCGTAAGGAACAGGCCAAATCACGTTATTATATTCTTAGGGCTTTCTCAAAATGACTGGGGTTATTACCAGTATTCTTAAATTCTCGCAGCTCAGCGTGAGAGCGAGCCATGGCTGCCACTCTCTTACAGGGGTTAATGAGGTAGCTGGCAGGCCTGCATCACATGCTTGTGAGTTGATTACTAGCCTACAAAACACAACCGAAAAACTTAGAGAAAGAGCTGATGGACGGTACCTTGAAAGGGTGTTAGCCAGCTCTCTGAAGCGAACCACATCACTCATTACACACATTGGGGCTTTCAGGAAGGTCCCACCAGGGACTAGTTGCTGACGTGCAAACATCCCCCTCTTCTAACAGTACCAGTACCAGCATATGCCCTCAGAGGCTCACAACTTGTTTGTACGGGAATGTTGAACCCGAGGTACCCTAGCCGGATATTCAATTCACTTTATTTATACTGCCAAATCAACAGGCCATGGCCATCACAGACAGACAGTTTCTATCTCGGTTCCTATCCTGAAGTGAAATACACTACACAAAAAAAGAAAAGAAAAAATACAGTACACAGAAAATTTACAATACACTCATGTTCTGATGAAAACAGCTGAGTAAAGATATAAAATTAAGACGTTCATAACAGCTTTTTTAAATATATTAATATTCTGCCTAGTAGAACAAGTAACAACTATTCTTCTCCGTAGTTCAACTCCAGGTACATAAATGTTTATATGACTCAATAGATCAGGTATATTCAATTTTTCACTGATTATGTCTAAAGCAAACAACAAATCACTGATATCTTTTCAAGACTCTAGTATTCTTTGCTCAAATTCCAACAGTTGAGTTCTGTATGAGTTCATAGAAACAGATTCTTTATGTTTCCTGTAGTAAAGGTTCCTCAGGAATACCCTTTGTACTTTTTCTATCATTTCTGAGTATTCAATGGTGTGAGAATTCCATATAACTGAGGCATATTCTAGTTTAGGTCGTACAAAAGCATTGTATAGAAGTATTTCGGTTTTCCAGTTGAACTGATATGGATTTCTAAGCACGAAACTCAACTTTCTGTAACTGTCCTTAAAAATATTCTTGATATGAGAGGTAGAACTGAATTTTTTTTTAAAACTAGCCCCCTATCTCTGAAATCTTGTACCTTTTCTATTCTAGTTTTATTCACCCAGTACTCTGTATCAATGGGATTAGCTTTACGAGTAAATGATAGAGTTTATAGAGTTTTGCATTTATTTTCATTCAGTAGAAGGTCATTCAACTTGCAGAACGAGATGAGTCTGTCGAGGTCTTGTTGTTGTGAAATGTTGTCATTTTCGTCATTGATCATTTTATAAAGCTTCAAATCATCAGCAAACATAGATGTATTTATAAAATCTCCAATGTCATTCACAGAAAGAATGAAAAGGAATGAACCCAAAATAGATCCCTGGGGTACTCCTGATAATGCAATAAAGTTATCCGATCGATGTTTATTGAATTGAACAAATTGAGTTCTGTGATACAGATATGATTTCAAAAATGATATTGAATTTTCATTGATTGAGAACTCCTTTTTTTTATTGAGTAATGCCTTGTGGTTGACTCCATCAAAAGCTTTAGCTGAGTCTGTATAAATGACATCTACCTGCTTGTCCTGGTCGATAGCAGATGCTACATCTTGACTAAAGATCATTAAATTAGTGACAGTTGATTTTTGCTTAACAAACCAATGTTGCGCTGGTGCAATGAGGTGCTGTAAATGTCTATAGAGCCTATCATTTATGCTATTATGAATCACTTTTACAAAAACTCCAACTTGTCTTGGGTGATATCCTCATTTCTCTTCCTTTTCCAATCTATTCTATCGGCCTTCCTTGGCCAACTTCTCTTCTCCGGGCCAGATGGGACAATTATTTGTGGACATCTGTAGTGACAAGGGAGCGATTTGCTGATATCTGTATAGGTGGCCAAGGACTGGTCAACGAAGCTCTGGCAATCTAATCCAAGCTGTGAGAACCCTTGGCGATGGATGAATGGCACCGAGGTATGGTGTCGCTAACGAGGCCTCTGGGAACCAGGGCACATCTCAGGGTTAACAGCCTTAGCTCTGTACAGGGGGTACGACAGGGCTGGATTAACTCCTTCCCCCCGTCACTCGTGAGAGAAGGAGAACTTGTAGCCTTACTCGTAGACGAGAGAGAACAGGGATTGAAAGAGTTATCTTCGAAAACCTGAACCAGAAGAGTCTTTCATATTGAAGTGGTCCTTAATGAGCACCATGAGTCGAATATGGTAAAATTGATAACGGCTGTAGGTAGAATACAATGGGCCAGTAGCCCTAAGTGTCACCGAAGACATCAGTCAGACGATCCTACTAAGGATGCGGAGTGTTTTAGTGGGTATACCATCAAGGAGTCAGAGGACTAGCTCCCATAAAGGATTTGAACCACCTTGGCGAAACAAAAAAGTACCAGTAGATTCTAGTCATCAATCTGACAGGTTTACACAGATACTATGCCATGGATTCGAAGAAATGAAATATATGTACATATTTGTCAAATGCTTTATGCAACCGACCATTAGAATCACAGCGGTAGACCCTGTAGACACTCCTATTCGAAGATTTCTGTGTGTCTTCAATATCGTCGAAATTTTTTGTCAGTGTGGAAGATTAAGTCATATCACACCACAACTTATATGCGAATTCAGCTGCAACGTCTTGGTTCCCAATCTAATATCTGTTACTACTGTTACTTGCTAAATTATCTATGTGTGGAATGTTTTCGAAATTTCATAACTGATCGTTTGTGATGTCTCTTCAAGTATGATGAATTATCATCAAATACTACTCAATGTCTCATTATATCGGCATATTCTTTATGTCATTCATTTCTTGAACCAAAATCACATTCCATAGTCGAAAACGAATTTCCATACATAATTCATCCGTTTAAAGAATTCGAGTCTCTGTTACATCGGAACCACCTCAAAAGGAATAGTTTATCCGATAGAAGGGACAGAGTAATTCAATCAGCAGAATGCTATCCCTCCACATGTGACTGGGGAAGTTATTCAATTATCCTGGAATATACGATGAGTAGATGCCTAATTCTAAATTCGTTTGAGTTGAATTATGTGGATGTTGTGGTGCAATGTTCAGGAAGTTCAATCATATATTTGTCAAGGCAAGTTCAACGTTCGAAAATAACGAAGAACTATTTTATCCACATGGCATTTCGGAATATATACATGAAAAGCTAAATATTTCAAATTTATCACCTCTTTAAAGACTAGCTTGCTTAGCATGTTCGCTAAATATTTATCTACCACTTACCATAAATGTACAAGGATTACGTAACGAATCGCAACGTATGTATATAATAGTGGAATCCGAGTTGACATGCAAATTCGTGAATATCATTCGGTCGTAATTAGAACTTCATGGATGATTCATGAATACCGGGAATTTATGCAAGGATGGATTCGATGTCCTGGTATGATGTGAATATACGTTACATATAAATATATATGGCTAATACTACATGTGAACAAGTAGAATAGGTAGTTTAGACATGTTTATAGTCGATCAAAAATCAGATGGAGCGCCTCGAGCAAAGAACGTTCGTCACGTGCTCGGCCTTCAAAAGAACTGACATTACTGGAATTTCTTATTCCATCTGAGTGGTTCTATAGTTATGGACTCTGTATGGATGAGTGTGAAAACTCGTCAGGTGATAAAATGGTACAATGAACTAAACCAACGTTGGCTTGCTTAACTTTTATATATCCTAGTTTCCCAACTTGAAGTACTAGTTACCTGTGGACAGGTTGGATAAACCTCCATTTTCGGAAATTAGGCACAATATCTACTTCAAAATGCTGTGTTCCGGATTAACATAAAAAGGGCTGATAGCAAACAAATATCATTATCTACTAAGAAAATGAATTCAACAGTGGTGAACTATCGAGGTCTAATTGATCGTTAAGTAAAATGTCAAAATTTTTGAGTTTGTTGATTTCTAATGATTCAAAATGATTGAGTTTCATTCCTTTATTTTCTACGTGCAGAATTTCAAAATCATCATCAAAACTATGGTTTTCTTCTGATATATGGTTGGCGTATGTTGAATTTGTTTTCTTTTTCAAAAAATGTATCTTATGTTCATGAATGCGCTGAATAAACATACGACCTGTCCGACCGATATATACCTTAGGACAAGATCCACAGTTAAGTTTGTATACCCCTAAATTTTCGAATTTAGAAGTTTTGTCTTCATTATTTTTGATAAACCTTCTCGACGTGTTATTTTTTCTATATGCAACTCTCAAGTCCTGTTTATGTAGAAATGAAGCTAATTTTTCAGTTGATGATCCGAAATAGGTTTCGCATTCTCAATCAACTCCAGAAAAAAATTTTAGCAAATTCACTTTTTAGTAAAAAACTGATATTTGCCTAACGGCAACACTGTTAATCCGATTGGTCCAATATCATCCACCATATCATTGAAATTACTTCGATTTTTCTTCAATGATTGCTTAGTAAGCGAATCGAAACCCTGTGTCTCAATAACGAATCAAATTAGGACATTTATGTTCATAGTAACTTTCAGTCTATAGTCAGCCAAGGAAACACCCTGTATGTAAGGTGTGAAAAAATTTGATGTGGGTTTCCAAAGAATAAAGAATGTGGTAACGATGGCTGTCATTTTAGAATTTGGTAAAATGAATAACCATTATTCGTGAATTTTCAAGAAGAATCTGAGCTTCCTGAGACCTTTGACCATTTCTACTATGTATAGAAATTCTTTATTAGCACATTGATAGTGATAGGGAGAAGAGAATCTGAGGAATTCCTTCATCTCATAGAATAGAAAAAGACAATTGATTCTTGGATGATTCCACTATAGATACAGGCGGTGTGTGGAACGGTCTTATCATCAATGATAGGGCTGATATAGAGGGAGACAAAATATTGTCAGTACTTCATATGAAAAAATGTCTATCGCACTTCGTTACGGAGCTATTGACCTTGAAAGTTTGAAGAAAAAATTCATTTCATGTGTTACTTTTAAACGGTTGCCATGGTATCAATGATATTGGGGCAACTGAATTAACTGATACTCATGCTATCCTTTCGATATGTGAACGGCTGTTCAGTGATTATGTTTTATACAGGATGAGACGAAGTTTTTTCGTTTGATGAAGGTATTTTTGACAGAGGTGACAAATTTGACAATTTGCTTCCACCGTTTCATTCCTCCATCTGTTCCCTACAGAAGTAGTACACGTCATCTCAATTGAAATCTTGTACCGTTGTAGAAAAAATCGCAGTTTGAAAGCATTCACCCCATCCATTTCAAAGGTAATAAAAACTATATTTATTCATTACCTTCATGATAGTTGCAGTCATTGTCAAGATTGACATCAAATGGGCTTATATCACAAACAATTTTTATTTCATAATTCGATAGAACTCACCCAAACTAGCTCACCACCGAAAACCGTTTCTTGCTGTGAGCTCCCTACGTTTTATGACAAATTATTGAAATCCCCGATTTTTCGGACCTCTGAAACGAGGCGATGATGTGACGTCGAAACCCCTTATACTGAAACAGGACTATTCCATACAGAGCTGAATGATACATGATTTCTGACAGAGTGAATTAGCGCGAGATCTCAGTTGAAAGATTTAATATATCAGTTGCCTCAGTCTCCGTCAGGCGTTTCATATTTTTTTTTAACTATGGCGAGATGAGGTTTCTACGTCATAAAAGGGTCCGTTTTCAGAAGGTACTATAATTTATATCCAAAAATGAAACATTCTAGTTGATTTTTCGATCGAATTATGTCGTCAATCATCATTTATAAATATATTTATAAAAGGAACATTATAAACATGGTTTGAGTTAAAAGTTTTACTAAGGTGTACACACCCATTATGTTTACAGTACGTATTCAATACTTTGGTAACATATAGATGAGTTTAGTAATGATGGGAACGTGCAGAAACTTTCAAGGACAATAACTGCGTAAAGAAGTGCGATTGACATTTTTCATATGAAGTTCTCACATTATTTTGGCTCACTGTATCATTTTCGACATGACCTTTCCGTATATAGGCAGACTGTGTCTAGCCGATATCTGAGCAATGATCCGAAAACCATCAACAATCAAGCGAACAAAAGGGGTATACAGTTTCTCGTTCAGTACATAATAATTGCGAAACCTCAAATATAACACACAGCCAGTCTCTGACATATGATATCTTCATTCTAGATTAATCCCGCCGTGTATCGCTCGCTCTTCCCAAAAAACTGTGATGAAAGAATGAAGTTTGACGTCCACACCGTTCTCGGTATTATCTTTATAACGAACTCTTTCCGTCTCACTAAACCACACAACCACCACAGTCGATCCAACCCGAACCACGAATCCCTCTTAAAATCTTTGAGAACTGACATAATCGCCGGAAGACATTGGGAGAGGGGCCCAGAATCTCTCGCCCCGGAAGGAAACCACCACCATTTGAGGCACCACCACGAGGACATCTCTTGGCCGGTAAAGAAGGAAGCTGTGGTGGAGGGCGACTTGATTCTAGGCGGTTTGATGATGGTGCACGAGCGAGAGGACTCGGTGACTTGCGGACCTGTCATGCCCCAGGGCGGGATCCAAGCTCTGGAAACGATGCTGTATACTCTGGATAGGGTCAATTCGGCGGATAGACCTATTTTGCAGGATATAAAGCTGGGAGCGCATATTCTCGACGACTGCGACAAAGACACGTACGGGCTGGAGATGGCTTTGGATTTTATTAAAGGTGAGTGTCTGGTACGCTGCTTTCCGACCACGCAGACATCGTAACTTTTTATCGCTGTTTCGGTGAGACAGTTGAAGAAATGAAAGATGATGTGAAGTTGGCATGAACAAGGTGTTGACACATTCGACTGAACATTTCACACCGAACATTTTCGATCAATTCAAAGCGAGATTCAAAGCCGAGTTCAGAGCCTGTATTTCGTATCGGTACCATAACAACTAATTTATTGGACATTTTCTCCTCCTCATTGGGGGACGGAGCATGAGATTACACTGGAATTTTTTTGACGATTATAGGTTAATGAAGGGTGAAGGGAAAAAACAAGGAATGTCATATTTTTACAGAAATTGAGATATGCATTGCTTTACGAAGACAGATTCGTTCTCGATATTCTCTACCCATAAGTCTGCTAAAAACTCGTATAGTCTATCAGTAAACATGCCTTGAAATATCGTAGAATCCCCAGTAGCACAGAATATCGGCTGCAAATCGGCTCTGCATTGGCCCAATATTTGAATATCGTAAATCGGTCGGATGATATTGTAACGATATTGAATAAATGAGCTAGACGGATCAATATGAATACAATGTTGATAGGCTTACATTTTTCAGGATCTTGTGAATCCTACATTGTATCGATATTCATAATAACATATGTGATGAAATCTATATTCCTCCTATATCCTGATGATTTATGTCTCGATATTGATAAATCTTCATGATAGATATATTGATTGCCTGATATCAGTTCATATTACAACTGGATATGTAACCTATATCGATAGAATGTATCTTGGAGGATATTGCAATAAAACATCAGGTTCAATATCGTCACGTGGACTTCTTGATTTCATATATGTATTCCATATCGAATACAAAACTGCTATTCAATGATGACATCCCAATAT
The DNA here is from genome assembly GCA_918026855.4 of Phaedon cochleariae. Lineage (NCBI taxonomy): Eukaryota > Metazoa > Arthropoda > Insecta > Coleoptera > Chrysomelidae > Phaedon > Phaedon cochleariae. The sequence goes on from OU896708.1 coordinate 61,845,404, forward strand.
TCCACCAATATTGTTTGTGTGGATATTGGTAAATTATATGTATACAATAAAGAGTTGTATTCTTATGACACCATCATCTGTTTGATAATGAAGCAATATTGGGAAATGGAGATGACCTCGATATTGCAAAGAATCATCACGTTGGATATCGTGAGGTCGATCAATTTATTCCATATATGTGTACCATATCACAAACTCTATATGGATTCAATGATCAAATCCCAATATCCCAGCGATATTGTTCTAGTGGATTTCATCAGGATGAGGTTGCAGCAATATTGAGAAATGCAGATGATTTAGATATTGCGAAATATCATTATGTTCAGTATTGTGAAACCGACTTCCTGATTCCATATATTTGTACCATAACCAGATCCCAATATTTATTCGATGCTGTGATCACAATGTGCAAGCAATAATATCATCCATAAATAGGAATGAAGATAATTCGATATTGGAAATAACTATTAGGATCAATATCGTGAGGTTTACTTTTTGTTTCCATTCATGTTAACCATATCAAAAACCCAAGGTCAATTCAATGATGAAATCTCAATATTAGAGCAATATTAGCTATGCATATTTCAGTAAACTTTATGTATACAATATTGTGTTCTGATCTCTTGCAACTATCATCAAGATGATGAAAGAGCAATATTGTCAAATGAATATGATCATCATATTGCAAATAATCATTGTGTTCAATATTGTGAATCCAACTTCCTGATTCTATATATTTGTACCATAATCAGATCCCAATACTATTTCGATGTTGTCATCACAATGTGCAAGCAATATTATCCATCTTGAGTTCAGTCAGTTATATTGATATAATATTGAGGTGGAATCACTTGATACTATCAACAGGATGATAAAGGGATAATATTGAGAAATGAAGATAATTCTATATTGCAAATAATCATTAGGTTCAATATCGTGAGTTCAACTTCTTGATTCCATTGATGTGTACCACATCAAAAACTCAGTGTAAATTCAATGATACAATCTCAATATCAGAGCAATAATTCTAATGCTTATTCCAGTCAACTTTATGTATACAATATTGTGCTGTGATCTCTTTTGAAACTATCATCAAGATGATAATAGAGCAATCTTTATAAATGAATATGAATTTCATATTGCAAATAATCATAGTGTTCAATATTGTGGAACCAACTTCCTGATTCCATATATTTGTACCATAATCAGATCCCAATATCAATTCGATGTTGTCATCACAATGTGCAAGCGATATTATCCATCTTGAGTTCAGTCAGTTATATTGATATAATATTGAGGCGTAATCTCTAGATACTATCAACATGATGATAATGGAGCAATATTGAGAAATGAAGATTAGTTCAATATTGCTAGCAAACATCAGGTTCAATATAGTGAAGTAACCTTCTAGATTTCATATATGTGTACCATATCAAACACCTAATATCAATTCAATGATGAATTCTCAATATTAGAGCTTTCTCGCGCACGTTCGAGTGTTACCGTGAACGACAAGACTAGTCACTACTGTTGCCATCTTGGTTTTGTCACTAAATCTAGTATTTTGAGTAGTAATACTATAATACTATAAGTACTTCAAAAGATTAGGGCTAAACATCGATAACTTTTGTTGCATATAATTACGAAGAGTATCAGTTTAACAGTTGAAATAATCCGATCACGATGCGAAAGGATTATTATGTTGAACGGGCACGATTATTTTTAATTGTGCAGAAAGTTTAAGATGCACAATCTTGAAGATTTCAAAGTTCGAATTGTATTCGATGCGATTATTTTTTGCGTAGTTCTGAACGAACGTCTAAATTTGACCATACGCTTTGTTTGTATGTAACAATATGCATTGATTAGTAAATGGAAATGAAAATAATTCAAAAAAAATGGCTGCTCCAAGATGGCGGACAAGATTTGGTCCCATTCCATTCAAAATTGGTAAATGGGGGTTTTTGAGGTCGACGATTATGATATTTTTGTTAAAATTTGTGAATTCAAGATGGCGGCTTCCAAATAAGTTTATGTTTTTGTATAAATGACGATAACTCCGTTGTTATCAACACAAAACTATAACTGCGACATGTCATCTGTAAGAGGAAAAAAAGTTATTTGTAACTAAGTCATAGTGAGCTATGAGCTTCATTTGAACAACTAAAGTTGGTGCTGATATCTCAAATTCTAGAAGAGTTATCATATTTTCTTCGAATTCACTTCGAAAAACTCCCATGAGAATGTGAAATTCCTATCTGAATATTTTCATGAATAAAGAAGTTACGGAGGAGACATGAAAATGATCAAAATTTGTTTTTTGCGTATAAAACAAAAACGAATAGATTTTATCAAAATATTTTTTCACATCATAGTTGGCCTTGACAAACTCCACATTTGGTGTAATTTAACCGACCTCGTATATCTCACCGTTAAAAAGATACCCATCGTGAGCATGGTAAGTGGGACACACTGTATAAACAAATGCGCAAAGTGGAATAATACATAATTGGTGATGCAATGTTCATTTCAACACAAGTTATGAAATGAAACGAAATTATGAATGGATGAATAAGAGAATAGTGCATTTTGTGTTGCTTCCTCCATATCACTTGGGGATTCTGAACTTGTGCACAAATATAACATCAAACAAATGATTTAATTTATTGTGGAATTTCAATTCAAGATACACCTAGGTAGGCATTCCAGTTTTTTCACATTATTCTGATATTCTTGTCTGAACAAGAAATGTATGTTTCTAGTATAACGTGTCTACTAGTACACCCGACAACACTGTCGGGCAAATACCTCAGTAGAGTGACTATCTTCGCTCGACACTCACTAGCTCAGTTCTTTTAGTTGTCTCATAGAGTCTTCAAGCGTGTGGCGTGGATCGCGAGTGGTATATTATAACAGTGGTGCAAAAAATAATAAGGTAAAATTACTTATCCCAATTATTGATACTAGTTCAACTTTGATACAATTTTGATTATGTTCTTCCTTGCCATACCATGTGCTGATGCTGCAAAATCTGAAAAATTTTTCGACCACTCGATGCCCTCGTGCAGTTTGGTAGTTCAGTCAGAAAAATGTTTTTACCTACTTACTATGTAACAAGTATAAGTTAACCTATTGATATCATTCGAGTACTAAAGTCCATGTACCTAAGTAAAATCGTAGATACTTTTTTGTTACGTACACATCAGTGTTCGCCATAAGTTATCCAGCAGCACACACAATGTGTACCTACTCATTTCAGCACGATATCGAAACAATATTGTTGAGAAGTTATTGGTACAATATTGGGAAATAATGATGGAATAATATAGGATCCCTAGATTTGGCAAAATATTGTACCTACATACCTACCTAAGTACAGATGCTTTATCAATAACGGTAATGCGATTTTTGAAACATATGAGTATTGTTCGATGATGAAACTTCGATATAGGTACCTAGATCTCGGGGTAGGTATACAATGTGTGACATTATCGATGATTTTCTAAGTTGTCTTTGGAGATAGAGAGTTGCGGTTTTCACATTACTAAATTATTTATGTTGGCCCTGTTGGCCCAACTTTGATACAAATTTTTTACGTATATACAGGAAATCCAAGATGAATATTAAAGAATATACAGGGTTTTCTATTCAAACATAAAAAGTTGAGGTTGATTCCGGTTGAAACGGAAGTGATTTTATCAATAAATGATTAATTTGGTATACCTAGTTGCTACCCATGAAATTTCGAAATCCTATCACGATTGATTCAGAAGTTACAGCACTGGCCGATTTCTATACACTTCTCTTGTATCAATCTTCAACGAGGCTCAAGGAATAATCTCTCCCTTCACCGCTTCCTTGATCGGCCACTGGCCGCAAACAGAATTCTCACAGTTCTGCTTTTCTTACGTAGAATACACTGGCGTATTTATTTGACGTCCATAAATGATTATTGTTCAGAAAATGGAGCCAACATGAATTCTTTTCAAATGAGACATTAGTATGTTCATGTATAGTTGGACTCAGGTTTTTTAAAATAGTACAGTATTGTGAAAACCGCAACGCTGTATATCCAAATACAACTGAGATATCTATCATAGAAAATGGGATAATATGTACTTACCTAAACAGGGTGAAGCGATAGTATGTTCTTCTTCGATATTAGCCAAACGTCAGATATACAGGGTGTTTCCGAAGTTGGGGCGATAAATGGAATGCGGTGTTTTATGAGACAGAAAAAATTTGTTCTGAAATTTTGTCAAAAAATGTGCGCTTACACCATAATTCATCTTTCAACTATTTTTGAACGTCCGGCAATATTGCAAAAGTCATTGGTACTTCCGGTGCTTGTGATCTCGCAGAAAGAAAATTAACGCTTGAATTGGGCTATCAACCTTTTATCAATGATTTACAAGAGTTTCAGGCAAACTTTGGAGCTCAATTTCTTCCAAAATGATTTTTTTCGTTTTGTTTTTCCGTCTCCATCATCCATTTCATTGATCGCCCCAAGTTAGGAAACACTCAATATAGAAAAAATTCAAATACAATAATTATAAATTATAATGTTCCATGATAACTGTCACCTAAAATTATTTTCAAATCTATAGGGTGTTAGCATTCCAAGATATATCGGCCGATTATGTGTTTTTTTGAATAGGACACCCTGTATATTCTCGCATTCATAGATTTTATGTGGGAGGAGGGTTTAAGAAATGCATAACACTTGAGGTCCAGCGAAAATGATTACAGAGGTAAAGGGTGTTCAAAATCTAGATTTTTCAATTTCTGGATTTTTTTGTGTCGAAACTATCCATTATTGTTCGAAACGGCTTACATGTCCTTAATTTAACCATAGATTAATGACTCCCCCGTTAATCTATGATTTAACAATCGATTTACTATTTACTGATATTTAATTGGAACAGATCCAGGGTGGAGCAATAGTGCTTTTGAGCTCGACCGTCAAGTTCTATACAGCGTGTTTCATTGGGGAAGGTAAATAATTTAACTATGGATAGGGGTCACTGAGGTGATTTCATAAAACCCATGGTTGATGGGTCTTCGTCTTCTTATAACCGAGATACAGGATGTTTCATCAATTTTGTCCATATCTTCATTGTCTCATAACTTTCCAACCAACCTGTATATATTTTTAAAAATTGGTACACTTGCTCAATCTACCCTGTGGAATTGATTGAGGCCACAACAAGAGATGAAATCCAAATCCGGCTTCACTTAAAATTCACAAATTCTTTCTGCCAGAAAACAACACCCTATACATTCGAATTTCTCATTTTTTTTGCCATATCTGAAAAGAACATCGAGATTTCTATTCAACGATGTGCTTTTCATTCGTGCACAGACGATTTTAACTATTCATATTATGTGCTCAAAATATTATTTTTGCTCATTTTGGGGTACAAAATTGGAATCAGACGAGATTTATTAATTTTATTACTTCCTATTCAGTATACGTGAGTATTACATTTAGAAGGAGTATTTCATATCGTTCTTTGTTCCAGACTTAGTTGCAGGTCCGTCATCAAAAAAGAGAAATTCGAATGTATAGGGTGTTATTTTCTGGCAGAAAGAAATTGTGAATCTTAAGTGAAGTTGGACCTGGATTTAGCTTTTGTTGTTGCCTCAATCAATTCCACAGGGTAGATTGAGCAAGTGTAACAATTTTTGAAAATATATACAGGTTGGTTGGAAAGTTATGAGACAATGAAGATATGGACAAAATTGATGAAACATCCTGTATCTCGGTTATAAGAAGTCGAAGATCCATTAACCATGGTTTTTTTCAAATCACCCCAGTGACCCCTATCCACAGTTGAATTATTCTCCTTTCCCAATGAAACACCCTGTATATAAAATCTGATTTAAAAACGTGACAAAACTAATTCGAAGAGGGGATTATTTCAAAATTTTTCATTCTTGAATATGTATAGGGTAACACGGGAACCGGCCAACCAAACTTAATACCTATATAAAATAATGGAAATTCATTGCCCTTCACTACAATTTTCACAAAAAAAGAGTTGAATCACGCAGCTTAGTAAATACGACATTTTCAGACGCTACAAGAGTAGTGATTCCTACTGCCTGCGAGAACGACATCCTAAGGCATGTTCGTTCTTGCTTGGCGCAAGCAGCAGATAGAGATGGGGGAAGGAAGTCCAGGCCTTCAGAATGACATAATGAATGGGAAGAAAATAAATTTTTGAATATTTCTCTTTATAAGAATTTGAGATATTATTTTTTTATTTTATTATACAAACCGACGTATATCTGAAAAGTTGATATTGAATATATTCCACTGTATATACTATCATACAAAGTGTTTCCCATTTCGAGATATTGCTGTTTTTAGATAGGTTCAATATCGAATATTATCTCATAAACTTTCCAGTATACATTGTAGCATTCAATGTGAAATCAGTCTTATTTCGTAGACTTCTGGAAATATCCATTTCTAACTCAATATCTACATAATTATATTGTATATGTATATAAGCTTTCGACATAATTTCAGGCATCCTCCTCGATACAAAATGTCAACAAATCTTTTCAATATATTCACAACACTGAAAATCATTGTTGTATAAACGGTTAAATGAGACATTGATCAATTTGATCAAATAATATGCCAGCTTAGTGATGTTCAATATGAAACAAATATTATATGTATGTATATGTATTAAGGAGTTTGAATCTCAATTGCCAATACCATATTCTCACTCGATATCTATATGAATATAAACCATCGATATAAATTTTGAGGATTATTCTGGTTGAATTTCAATATCAATTTCCAAACAAATTCGCAATATTGAACATCAATATCATTTCATTATTCAAATGCGAGAGTGATCCATATGATCTATCAATATTCCCAGCATAGTGATGTTCAACATGGAATGAATATCTTCTTAAGATATAGGTATACTGAGAAGATTGAATTTCGATGGTGATTCAATATCATAATCTCTGTGTATAGCTGAATGGTATGTGTATGATTGATCGATATTATTCTGTATACAGGGTGGCCCACGGTCGATGGTACCTCAGACGTATATGGAAAACGGTACATCGGATTATCTTGAAAATTTGGTTACTCCAATGAGCGTTTGTGATCTAACGATTCAAATTATTTTCAGCGAAGCAGCGTTGCCACTTTTACCAAAAAGTAGCATCATCTTTGTTACTTCAAATAGAACACCCTGTATTTCATTGCGTTTTTAGATTCTTCTCGAAAAGCTGATTTCATCAATGTATCACACTTGGGGTCTAGCGGGAATTATTACAGAGATATAGGGTGTTCAAAATCGAGATTTTTCAACTTTAGGATTTTTTTGTGTCGAAACTATTCATTATTGGTCAAAACGGCTTACATTTCCCTATTTCAACTTTTGAACAACTATTTACCGACATTTAATTGGAAAAAATGCAGGATGGTCCAAGATTCAGAATTTTGATCACCCTGTATCTGTTTCAATTAAATGTCAGTAGATAGTGAATCAAAAGTTGAGATAGGGACATGTAATCCGTTTTGATCGATAATGAATAGTTTCGACACAAAAAATTCCTGAAATTGAAAAATCTCGATTTTGAACAGTGTGATACATTGATGAAATCAGCTCTTCGGGAAGAATTTAAAAACGCAATGAAATACAGGGTGTTCCATTTGAAATAACAAAGATGATGCTACTCTTTGGTGAAGGTGGCAACGCTGCATCTCTGAAAATATTTTGAATCGTTAGATCACAAACGCTTATTATAGTAACCGAATTTTCAGGATAATCCATATGTACCGTTTTTCGTATACGTACCATCGACCGTGGGCCACCCTGTATGTGCCGATAATTATCTCTAGTCTAATGCTGATATTAAAAGTCAACGTTGTGACAACATTCCAGATGAAGATTAATGAATATGTGTCATCAATGACTATGCTTAGTGATGTTTAATATGAAATAAATATATCTCGTGAAACTATTAGGAAGATATACTTCGTGCGCTCCAAGTGATAAAAAACTCCATACTGTCACCCAATTTCAACTCAAATTGTCTTTTGATATTAAACGGATATTAGCAATGGATATGATTTCAGACTCCATTTCGAATATGTTGCAATATTCATTCTAGATATATCCCTAACATTCAGATTCGAAAATGAATCAACATATGAATGAGCGATTGGTCGATATAATTCTTCAATATCTGATCATCGTGATGGTCAATATGGAATAGATTTTTTGTAGACATATTGTGCAGATAGATCTCTTTATCCTCATTCAATATCTAAATACTTATATTGTATGGATATGAGCATTCGATATAATTTCTGACGATATTGTGTATACAGTCTGTCCAAGATAAGGTTGAACAGCATGGGGATCTCGGAAACGGTAGGAGATACGAAGTCGCTTAAATGGGGAAAAAGTTGCGCATTCGGGGGCTCATATCAAGAGCCTTCGAAAATTTTGAAAATTATTTCTAGTTTTTGAGTTATATCGAAAAAAGTGAATTTTTGGAATTTCTATTTTATTTTTTTTCTCCGTTATTATCAGAGATACAGAAAAACTGAAAATACCTTTTTATTGCAACTTTTGATGAGGTTTAACGTGGTGATACCGATTTTTTATGCGACGTTTCGTATTCGTGGAACCATCATCAACTTTTGTTTTTAAAAACGGTCTTGATAATTTTTTCACAGATTCTGAAAGGTTTCTTCATTCTGAATTCAACAATGTACTATACAAGGTGATTCGAATGTGTTTCGACCTATTTCTATCCATCATCAATGTTTTTTCGAACTTCCAAAAGAAAAAAAGCCATCAGTTCCACTTATTTCTTATCATTTAGTGTCAAACTTGATGGATTAGTTATTCAATACTGAAAAGTGAATAAAAAATATTTCACTACATCATTCGATCAATGCAGCGTTTAAAATTGTTGATGAATTCTTACACGAATTACTTTAACAACTTAACTTTGACAATACCTACAGAGACATACATAACAAAGGTTCAAAATGATAACCATTATTTTCTGAACAAAGATATCCTCTTCTCACAGTTGTTTCTAAGACATTGCTAAGCATTTCTGGGGTTATTCTATTGAATGCTTCGAAGACACTGTCCCTTAGTTCTTCTTCATCCTCAAAGTTATTTGCGTGTACAAAGTTCGATATATCCCCTAAGGAAAAATCCAGCTGTGTTAAATCAGGCGACCGCGCCGGCCAAGGGATAAAAACGCACGGACTTCTCTGGAATTATGTACCGGAGCGCCATCTTGTTGAAACCAACAGAGTTCTGAACTTCCGCAATCGGTAAATCATCCAGAGCTTCCTCAAGATGATTCTCAAGCGAATTTCTATAACGTTCGGAAGTCTGTGTTTCATGGTAAATAGAAGGAAAAATAATTCGTGTACCAAATATTGCAACCCACATATTAAAGCCGAAACGGTGTTGGTGTCTCGCTGTAATGTATAAATGTTCATTTTCTCGTGAACAATAATGTGTATTTTTTCTATCGAAGCTACCATGATCAGTGACCGTGCTTTCATCAGTCCAGATGATTGTTCGAAAGAAATCTGCAAAATTTTAACATTTCCTGGTATACCACTCACAAGATGTCTTGCGCCTTTCGTCATCTCCTGGTTTTAGCGCTTGACATATTCTGAATTTGTATGGATGGAATTTTTGTTTCCGCAAAATGAAATGGGTTGTTGATTGAAACCAGTTGATGAGGTATTAGTGTGTTGACTAATTTTCCTTCAAAATAAGTGGAACTGATGGCATTTTTCCTTTGGAGTTTCGAAAAAACATTGATGATGGATGGAAATAGGTCGAAACACAAATGAACCACCTTGTATAATACATGGTTGAATTCAGAATAAAGAAACCTTTTAGAATCTGTGAAAAAATTATCAGGACCGTATTTAAAAAACAAAAGTTGATGATGGTTCCACGAATACGAAACGTCGCATGAAAAAATCGGTATCACCACATTGGCCGTCATCGAAAGTTGCTATAAAAAAGTATTCTCAGTTTTGCTGTATCTCTAATAATAACGGAGAAAAAAAATAAAATAGAAATTCCAAAAATTTACTTTTTTCGATATAACTCAAAAACTAAAAATAATTTTCAAAATTTTCGGAGGCTCTTGATATGAGCCTCCGAATGCGCAACTTTTTCCCCATTTAACCGATTTCGTATCTCTTACCGTTTTCGAGATCCCCATGCTGTTCAACCTTATCTTGGACAGACTGTATAAATGTAAATTTCCCTTCAACGTTTTACCAATACTGGAAATAAATATTGTATCAACTTTGAAGTGTGAAAATAATCAATATAATGTAATAATGCCCTATCAATATTATTCATCGATATTCTTGTGAAGTGCTGTTCAATATGTTGCAGATATTGTTTGTAGATGTTTCTGGAAAATTCGTTTTCAAATGCTACTAGATATTTTCTGATAATATCTACATATATGTATATATATATATTGTAAGAATATATGCCATAGATATGGTTTCTGGCATCATTTTGAATATGTGTCAATATTTGTTTTCAATGTATCCGTTACATTCAGAATCGAAGGTGTATCAACTTATAAATGAGAGATTGATCGTGATGATTCATTAATATCGTATCATCGTGAATGTTCAATATGAAATAACAATTTTTTGAAGATATATTGTGGAGATTGTTCCTGGATAACCACTCTATATCCTCATTCAATATCTGGATGATGATGATATTGTGTGAATATCTACCTTAGATATAATTTAGGGCAATATTTTGAATATATGTATAGGTATATTTCACTTCGACATTTTTCGCGCATTGAAAATGAATGTTGTATCAACTTCAAAGTGTGAGAATGATCAATATGATTTATCAATATCCTGAAAAGGCGCTGTTCAATATGTTATAGATATTGTTTGTAGATATTTCTGTAGACTTCTTTCTCAATAGTTACTAGATATTATTCGCCAATATCCACATACATATATGTAATAATATTGGCCATCGATATAATTTCCGACATTATTTTAAATATGTGTCAATATTTGTAATCAATATACTACTTTCATTCATTATCTTTCTCGTATCAACTTCCAGTTATGACATTATTCAATGGGATCCATCAATATCACATTATACTGATGTTCAATATGAAAGATATATGTTTTTGTAGATATATCACAATATCTATTCAACTATATTGTCTATATATAAGTTTTCGATATAACTCTGAGCTTTATTTTTGATATTTGTCAATAATTCTTTTCAATTCACTCCCCACATTGAAATATCATTGTTCCATAAACTTTCGAATACGACATTATTCCATATATGATCATCTATCATCCCAGCATATTGATGTTGGATATAATATTTATATATTCCTTAAATATATCTTGAATATGAATTTTCAATGATCACCACATATTCTCAACCAATATTCGCATAACTATATTTTATGAATATTTTATATTGATTCTGTTCCAAGCATACTGTTCAATATGTGTATATATTTGTTTTGAATCTCCTGTTTATATTATGGATAGATATTGTATCAACGTTTGATTGATGGGAACATGAATATCATCCATCAATACCTAAGCATACCGATATTTCATACGGAATATATATTTCTTGGCGATATGTTTGAGATATTGTTAATAAATAACCCGTCCATATTCCTACCCAATGTCTGAGTTACTATATAGTATGAATATAAGATACTGATATAATTTGAAGCATTCTTTTGAATATGTGTCGATATTTTTTTTTTCAATTAGTCTCAACATCAGTCATGAATGCAATAACAAGATTATTTCTCATTATTGATCTATATTTGGTGTCAATATTTATAATATATCACTACGTGGTGATGCCAAGAATATTGCTCATCTTCAACCTACTATATTGTTGGTCGATATCGATGAGCCATCAGTTACATATATAGAGATGATGAATGATTCTCAATCAACGCACTTCATTGTTTTTTTCATATCAACAAATCAATATTGTAGGATGATTATAAATCAATATTATTTCAGATATTTTGTTGAATGATTTAACAATCTTTTTATGAAACATCGAATCAATATCGATCTACAATAGCATGTTGAATGTTTGGATCCAATATTGTGCCTACTTGATTTCTCGATATTGCGCCAATTTTTCATCTATATTGGTCCAATATCGGCCCAATATGAGTGTGCTACTTGGGATGGTTAAAAACAGGGAATGTCCGCCCGGAAATTTCAAACTAGGAGAGTCAATATCAGCAGGTACACACAACCCGAATTCTTCGCAATTTAACATTTCCCATAAGAGGACATTCCTATATGGAATGTGACAAAAATATGGGCTTGGTGAATCTCAAATCGAAAATGGAAGTACCAAGTGACTGGGTAGAACTGTTGAAGGTTTCAAGGATCCGACCATCACCTTTCGAAATTGTTGGAGTTACTCAGGATATTGTCAGAAAGTGGGATACATTTTTCAGTAAAAAATATGTAAAAAAATGTCCATTTCCAGTACAAACTATCAGGGAAATCGAAACAACTGAGGAACATTCGAGATTGATGAGTTATAGAATTTCATACCATACTGGGAGCAAAAGCCTATATATCACAGTTCCCAAAAAACGCGTTGAAGTCAGCAATGATCTGCGAGAAGGTGAATTCAAACTTCCATTGCCAGCATACAGGGGTGAATTCAATTTTAATCTCAAGTACCGCTTTTTTATGCATTCTGAATTTATGCTAGATTTATTGCCAGTTCCAGCAGAAAAATTCAAAAATTTGATGACTCTGAGGAGATTTTGTGTACCTGAAGCACAGATTTACTCCACAGAATTACCTCATCAATGATAACATTGGGTAACTTGTTATTTCCTCCAGAATGTGTATGACATGCCTCGTTTTTTCCCAAATTAATATTTTCTTGTGAGAATTTATTATTTTCTTCTGCATAACGAATACAGTTGTTTGTTTCAATTTTCATTAAATATATGAGAATGTACTTTTACTTTATATATCGAATTATGTCATTATTTTAACATAGATAGTTTGGAAGTAATCTCAAAACAAAGTTATTGTGACATTCCTAGTTTTTTCCCTTCACCCTTCAAATGACATTTACATTCAACTTTAGATTATTTCGAGTTCATTCTATAAGTCAATAAATAAAAAACATTTACCAACAGTTTACCATATAATATTATGTAGGTATACTCAAAATTCGAAATTCACAAAAACACATGTTGTTACTATACGTTAGTTCTTACATTTCATCACAAACAACCATCATCATCATCATCTGCTGTCTTCGATGGTGAAATTTTCTTACCGAATACCACTTTAGCTTCAATTAATATCCGGGAATTTCACACTCCATGTCTTCGACCTCTGTACTTTGTATCGTTACCATAGCAACTGAACAAATTTCCGGAAATTCTATCCTCCTGCTTGGAGGAAGGAGCATGAAATTACACTGGAAATTTTTTGACGATTATAGCTGAAATGACATTAATATTCAACTTCAGATCATATTGAATTAATTCTACAAATTGATATAAGTTCCTTGCTAAAGAATATATTTCTAGCAGCTTGAGTGAGATGAGAGGAAATATATTTCTACCCACATTAGGTGAACTGAATTTGTGAAAAACTGAGAAATTGGGCTACTATCGACTTATTTTTCATTATTTGGTGTAACTAGAGTAAGTTAATTGTGTCTTTTGTCTTGTCTTGTCTTGAGAAAAGGTCAAGAAATTTTGAAAAATCTTGTCTTGGCATTTTTCTTCACATATCGTTCCTTGTCTTGACTAGAAAAATTTCAAGATCTTGAAATTTCTTGATTGACCGGTGACATCGTATATGGTGATTCCCCGACGAACTTTTTATTGCGTTGCGTGCCATGGTTGCCATCTCGAATTTTATATCATCAGTAGATATACCTTGTCGAAAATTCAGTAGATTTCATTAGATTTATTTAATGCTATACAAATTTCATGGTTATGAAATGACGTCAAAAAAATATGCAATTTCTCCCATTTCAGGTTGTTTTTTTCATGTTCTGATTTTTCAGGAATGACATCAACTTTCGATGAAACACCATATATTTCATTTTATCAATCAATCAATCAATGAATCAATCAATCAATGAGTGTGACGGAGATAAAAGTTTCTATATTGCTCCTTAATACCCATTATTCATATGGAAACTTCGAAAGGAAATTTGATTTCGTTATAATAATTTCTTACCTATTATAGAATAGAATATAGGGTGTTCCATTTGAAAATCGAAAGTTAATGTGATTTCAAGAAAAATCGGTAGATGAAAAAAATCCTAGAATGTGAGAAAGTGCCCTCTAGTGAGCATATTTATTGTTCTGAATCTCAGAAATTCAGCTAGAAAAACAAAGGAGAATATAGAGGTGTATACTATGACTCTGTGTCACCCGGCAATTTTAGCACTTATTATATAGGAAGGACGAAACATGTACCAATTGATTTGATGATTTGATCATATTATAATCTCAGATAATATTTAGTATTTACTACTTTTTCCAACTGTGAGAAACCATAGACACCAAAGATTATGTAATCATCTTCATCGATAATTCATTTTCAAGATCGTTCAACTCATTCCGAAAGATAAATTCTTCGCCGCATATTCTGAAATTGAGAGTTTTGTTCATGAACTTATATCAAAGGTTTGATCCAAGATAACCTCGAAATTATCTACATGAAATCAATACTTTTCGCTAAGAAACTGCCAGCCTACCAAATTATTACCCCCAACTTGACTCTCCCAATACAATCTCTATTACGCATCCCTTATTCATAGTAGCGACACCGTATACACACATGATATTTACATATTATACCATACTAATAGGTTTCTCCAAGTTCACAATTCTAATTAACCTAGAGGGGCTTATTAACTAAGGTCAGTAAAAGGAGATTAATGAAGTTATCACTCAATTCAACTGCGAAATTAACTTCACGAATTATTTAGCAGTTCTAAACTATTCGAGTTCGTTGAATATGAAAGCTTTATCCAATTGAAGACATCGGTGAGAGAAGCATATCATTTCCATAGTACGTATACATTATGTATATATTATTATGATAATGATATTAATGAAATTCAGATGTAAACCGCTTGAAGTGAACAATATAATGGGCCTGTGTCAGTGAAACACGATTGTGAATCAATTCAGTTTGATGAACAGTCAGATGCAAAGAACAAATCGCGGTTCGATGGTTTTGGCGCTTTTCTTGCATAGAATAGAATATAATAGAATAGAAGTTTATTGACTACTTTATGTACATACGAAGCACATTTATAGCAGGTCAAAAAAATTTATACATGTAAATTTGTAAATAAATAGACAATTTTTATTAAAATACATACTCATATAATCACTGTGTGAACTGTGTGATGATCATCAATTGTTATTTTTTAGATGAGAAATCGGCACTGAGATATTCCTCAACGAAGTAGGAACTGTTGCTAACTAAAATGTGTTTTATGGTTGTTTTGAATAGCTCAAAATACAAACCTGATAGGAATTTCCCCATAATGAGGTTCCATTCATTTATTTATTTATTTATTCATTTATTTATTGAAGTAATACATCCAACAGAATGAAAGTCCAATCACAGGAGTATATAACTGTGCATCACACACTTATCTAAGCATAGTATAACACTATGACTTTAACATAAAATTCTATGAGTATGATAATGAACAGAAAAGAAGAACACTATTTCAACCGATGAATATGTTAGTTGGATATGAGCCTATACAGAGCTTTTTTGAAGTAACCAGAACTCAAAAAAAATGTATCTACTGAGGGTAAATTATTGAAAAATCTACACATATAATTAATACCATTTTGAAAATGATGCTGCGAATTAGGTACATCAATATGGAAAGTTAGGCTAGTTCTAGAGACTGAGCGAGGTACATTGAAATTTAAGAAAGATAACAAAGTTGATGAATCGATTTCAATGTGGATAAGTTTATGAATGGAGGAGAGAGCAGCAATTTCACGACGTTTTTTCAAAGAGACAATATTGAATTCATTCAAAAGTAGGTGATAATCATAGTGTCTCACAGGATACGAGCCGTGCACAGTTTGTCAATATACTTATTATGATAGGGATTCCATATTTGGCTGGCGCATTCCATTTTCGTCCTAACCAAAGAGAAGTATACACATTTCACATTTCATTGCTTCGACTGATTGAAATTCTTTGCAATTACGTATAATGAATCCGAGTAGGCGTGTTGATTTATCAACAATATTTTCTATGTGGGAAGAGAATGTCAACTTCGTGTCGAACGTTATTCCCAAATTGTGTACAATAGGAGACTTACACATGCGGTGAACTCAAAACTTCTTTCTCCATTGCTAATATGCGAGTGAAATAATGCAAAATATGATACTCTCAGTACATCAGGGCTCACGGATTGTTTCAATTTTCGCAGTAAAAAAAATTGGCTTGAAAATTTTCTACATAGACTGTCGATGTTTAGTTTATCATCTAGAGTGAAACCAAGCAATTTAGCAGTATTTCCTTGTGAAATGTTATTATTAGAAGGAAATAATAGTTTTTGAGACTTGCTCTCATTTTGTTTGAGCAAATTACTAACTAGCCACTCATCAATTTTCGAAAGTGCTGTATTATATTTGATTTCAATGTTCGCCAGACTTTTGTATGAATGATAAAATGTTGCATCATCAGCACATAATATACACTTCGATGGACTCATATTCACAAATATATCGTTCACGTATTTTATGAATAACTTACTAGAGGTGCAATCAGCGTCCCTATGCGACATGTTCATTTCATTTGAAAGTACACCCTATACCTTTTTCAGGAAAAAATTTCCCTGCTGGTTGGTTAGATAGAACACTAGGGCCGTGTCGTGTTGATGAGGGTGTGTGATGTAGCAAAATTTTGTTATAGAGCTCGTTGTGAACATACCTATAATGAAACAAAGATGAAGCTGGTGTATCTATACATGGACTGTAAGTTGTAACTACGATGGTACTCTATAGGGTTATCTATTCATGGAAGAGGCCCAGAAGTATCTATTTTCTAATTTGTTCAGATATTCAAGGTGAATTCAGTTGAAAATATGTTTGCCTCATTGTTACTTGAGTAGTTAATATTATGTACTCATCTTTTCAAGTATTAGTACGTCTTTAGATAATTATGTTGAAATATTGAACCATCAAAAACTTCCACTTCAAATATTGAAATATTTGAGGAAGTTATATTTTCTTTATAAAGAACATTGAAATCTCATTGTTCATATATATAATAATATGATGTTAAATTTTCCTGAACCAAGTCCTAAGCAAATATAAAATATATGTTAACAACATTATAATAAATTATGGTAAATATATACTCCGCAGGTTGATAATACCTAGTACACGGGAAGAAGGTAGATCTTGTGAAAAATAATCTGAACAATTACAGGGCGGGAGGTTCAGAACACCTAGTACACGGAAAGTACCTAAATAATTCTAGTGAACAATAATGGTCAAAACAATTGAACACACAAAACACATGAATAATATGTTTCTGATAAAACTCGATACTGTGTACGGTTTTCGAGATATTTTAATTTGAAAATGGGGAAATTTTAACTGATGCGATACTGTAAAGTATAAGTATTATGTGTTATCGAAAATGATCTCGATTCTTCGACTCCAGAATCTCGAGATGATTTAATCCTATACCAAATCCGCTTGTAATAGAACGTTGTTGGACTGAACATTTGATCAATTAGGTACGAGAGGTATGTACAGTCTATTTCAAAAGAAATTGTTCTTCACAGTTTGGTCTTGATTGCTATTTTGGATGCATTTGTTGTTGTAATTAGTTCTACGTCAATTAATTCATATCACTTCATGACTTTTGTCAAATACTGGCTCTTAACTAGTAATTCATCAGATCCTCTTATTGATGCCATTTCATTACCAAGTTAGATCCCCAGATGATGTATTTTCACACCAATTTAGTGCTCACCAGACCAGAAGTTCATCTAGTGGAAAATCATGAGCATAACATTTCCAAACCGCTGATGTTTCACTCTGCTAATTATCTCAATATCAAAACGTCTCCTTTTGTGAATGGGCCTTTATATTGTAATGCTTTTGTGATTATTTCTCAATTCTCCCCTTTTCATCGTATATACACAAGCATTTCTTATGCCATTGCTATTTCGTTTAATCGTTTACGACCTCATAGTAACGCTAAAATGTTGGGATGTTTATAATGCCTGAGGCAGACAAAGTAACATGGCAGAAAACGCAAAAGCAGAGAAAGTTATTAAAGAATCAGAGAATCACTGCTCCGTGATTTAATCAGGAGAAACAAGCTTCCTCACAATAGGTAGCTCAAAAATGTGCATTGTGTGGGATACCACTGAGATTAGAGTTACGGTGAAGCATAAAAATGAGAAAACTTAGGGGATGAGTTGTGTTTTGCATGAGTTTCTCCGAATTGTCGTCCTGATACTATGTTCAAACAGCTCATCATTTGTCCTCATTCACATTGCTAGCAGGAAGATACGTTAGAATATTCAGGATTTGAATTAATCACTATGATATTTCATGGAACAATTCAATATTGAGAGAATTGATATTTATAAAAGTGACTGGCGTTAATGGTTATGATATCAAAATATTAGATGAATTAATTTGTAAACCAACCATCAAGTAAATTAACCTTGACTTGCCTAACTTTCATATTCATCCTACTTTCCCAACCTAAAAGATTTTCGGAAATCAGGCACAATATCTGCATTGAAATACTGTGTACAAGTGCCAGCACTTTTGATCCTAATAAAACAATCTACTATTCAAAATTGAACTTCCTCACATAATTGAAGAAGGTGATGCTGAAATGAGAATGTAGTTTTGTTTGTGGTCTCAAGGACATTTTCTGAATGATAACAACTTCCTAGAGAATATTTCATTCGCAGATGGAGCGACATCACAACAAATGGAAAATCTTCTTCACAGAACTAGAGATATTGGGCATAGGACAATCCTAACTCGTTTGTTAATGATTGTAAGATACAATATTCCGAAAAAATTTATATCTCATGGTGTGAAATTTTGAACACTAAGATCATTGGACGTCCTTTGAATGCTGAAAATTTAATTTATCAAGATCAATTATGGGATAGTCTCGGAGGAATTCCAATGAACATATGGTGATTTTTTTCCCTATGAAATGGATTGGTAGTATTAGTCCGTTAATGCACTGGCCTGCCCGATCACCAGACTTATCCCCTCTCAATTTTCAATTCTGGGGAAAAGTGAAAGAAACTGTATAAAAATTGAGGTCAAGAAATAAAGAAGAGTTGCGACAAAGACTAATAACAGTTTGCATCAGAGAGATACCACCAGAAGAATTGAAGAGAGTTGAAAATAACGTGAGAAAGAGATGATGAGTGAAAAGAAAGTAAAAAGAATGAAGGAGATTTGATCGAGAATATAAAATTCTAGTGAGTTCATTCGCAATTTATCTCACTCTGTAGCTAATCTGATCTAATCCCCAGTCTTATCCTGACTACCATCATGCCTGGTATTATTCATATTGATATATAGGAGTATTTGTGACTAGTCACAATCGATTGCCATCATCAGAATTCTTGTAAAAAATGTCTAATATATTTTTATTGATTGGAGTTCAGTAGGCCAAAAAATTTAATTTGATGACTTTTACGGTAAAACAGGGGTAAAGGGGACCAAATTCAATACACTCTATATGTATGAAGACCAAGTGACTATATCAATCCTTGAGAGGCATTAATTTCATCATCTGAGTTATAAAACATACAGGGTGTGCCTCTTGAATTGAACGCCCTCCCAATTTTTTCTTTCTTGAAGAAATGAAATAAAAAACTGAAGGGAAATGTTGGTTTAGATAACATGAATTACAAATTGATTCATGTTTTCTCGATGATTCCAGTCAATTCAAAATAAACGTTTTTGATTGGTTGAAATATCCGTGTTAATAATAGAAAACATTGTTTTCGATTTCGTATTTCACCAGTTGATTGGACACTGGAAAATAATATGCTGTGTTTCCGATTATGTATTTCGTGTCCTGGTATTTTCATGTCATGTCCATATCAATCTAGAAGTGAAATATATTATGATTTGATTAAAATAATTATAATAATGTGACTCAGATCACCAGTCTGAATCCTGATGGTAATTTATAGAATGGCCATTTTCCTAAAATATTATAGAAGTAGTCTATAGGGTATTCATTTCATTCAACCTATATTTGCTACAGGACTTTCAGCAATGATCAAATTCCTCCGAGGATAAATTGTCGAATTTGAGCGATATTACTGTCGCCTCTGCATCTTCCTCGGGAACTGCAATGATTAAGATACATTATTTATATATTTATATATTATTATACAGGGTGTCCCAAAATCAGCCTGCCAGACTTCACCAGCGACTTCTACGTCCAAAAATAGGAAGAAAAGTTCCGATAAACATGAGTCGGACAATGTCTCCTAAGGGAACTAGGGCCTCCTGAAAATGGGAAAAGGTATCTTGTTATTCTGTATCGTTCAGATGTATTATTCTCGAGTAAAATCTGCTGAAAGAAATTTTGAGTGTAACCGACTATTATTTTGAAATTGTGTCCCATTTTTCATATAATAATAATTATTATACATACTAACTTCAGAACCTTTCATTCTCACAAAGGCAATACAAGAATCTATATACCGGTTATACAAAAACACAACAGAAACTTCGTATTAACCCTGCAGTCTTGCCGTTACAATGTATTGTACTGATGAAAAAAACGTCATAGTAATGAATATGTAGTCAAACATTAGAAGTGATTGATATCAGGTTCATTATTTTTTTCTGTGAAGGTTCAAACAACACCAACAATTAGTCGAACAAGTTTTCAATGTTAGAATATAGAATGCTTATGGAAGCCTAGAAATATTTAAGACTAGTAGTAATAGAGTTACGAATACGGAATGATTTATAGGATATGATTAACATGTGAACCCAACCACCATGACAGAGATTAACTGTGAGGTTATAGTGTCATTCAGGGTTAGGCGAGGGGTTAGGTGAACATATTTATTATCTAGTATATGAGCAGCATATTCCTAATGAATATGTTGAAATAGTTAGCAAAACACAATACATTTTGAAACGTTCAAGAAATCGTTTTGGTTAGTAAAAACAATGTAGTGTGTCATTGTCCACTCAATTTTCAGCATCATTTTCTGTGGAACCCTGTGAAGAAATATTATTGTCACAGCCAAAATGAGACAGTATCGCATCTATGAAGTTTATCTTTTCATTTTTCCAGCGAAGTCTGGAACGACAGTATTTGTTCAACAATAAATTAAACATTTAGATCCGATCGAATTATCTGCTGTTTTTTGAACTACTTTTCACAGAACAAACTAATATCAAAGACCTCTCTCGGCATGGGTGATGCGATAAATAGGATTTTCTGCTTGACAAGCTCGAAACAAATTGTAAATTCCTTCTGAAAAGTGTTCTAATCTGCCTCTGGTGACTGGGGACTCAAAGTGGCTGCTGTTTGGTCCCAAGAGATAAGTTTCTTGTCACTCGCATGAAACCAGTCAGCTAAGAAATATCTGGAAGAAAGTAATACCGACAAAGCAGCAGGACCGGATTTATGGACAGGATATCCAGACGCAAGAAGTGAAATGGAAAGTATATTCTGTCCATTGCTTTTCCTTTGTGTCACCACAATCACATTTCTATACTGCTCTCTCATACAGAGTGAGTACATTCCAAAAAATGAGGGCATATTAGCTCATATACCCTCTAGTAGGGAGTGTTGAGAAGCTAAAGGGTGTTTTAGTGCATCAGGGCAAAATATTTTCTTCATTCCATGTCGAAAGTTTATTCAATTCGAACTATGCATACCGAGACAAATATCTATTAGCTGTTATACGAAACTATATAACCTTCAGAAGATTTCTGGATTAAATAGGAGTCAGCAATGTTCCTTTTTCACTGTAATAAAGTCCATCATTTCAAAAAAATCATATAACTGTGAAACAACTCATTTATGAGAATGAAATAACGCTGATATTATATAATATAAAAGTGAAATATCACTCATATCGATATAATTTCAGTATCAGGGTCATTATTTTGTTTTTCAGACAGATGAAGTTGGTTGATGATCGTCGAGAAATATTGAAGAAATATCTACTCAGTATATATATACTTAGTTCTACAGGGTATTGAAGTGCATCACAAAGGCGATATACTCAGTACACAACATCTCAATTTGCCAACAATAAAAATGCTCCCAGTTTCATGTTTGTTCTTATTGTTACTACCATTACCATTATTAGTTGACACAGTTGCCAAAAATTTACATGGTGGAGTCAGTAAATAAGGGTTCACGAATCACGAAACGAAAATGAAAACCGTTTATTGCTTCTGATGAATTGTTGGCTCGAATTCTTGTGAATTTTGAAGAAACAAATAAGATTATAGGAATCGAATAGAGACATATACACTATTATACACCGTGCCCAAGATAAGGATACGAAGACATTCTTATCTTGGACATACTGTATACGCAATACAATTTATCACCGATATAACTGTGTGCATCCAAGCTTTTGCCACAATAGTGAGATGGTTTGAAAATACCAAACTGTATCCGAATTTCCGATACATTACCGATTTATCGTGAAAATACTATAACGCCCTTTTGCTGTTTAACTTCCTGTAAATCCTTGACTTGTGAGATACATAAATAAACAAATATGTCCCTAAAATTTCTAGAAGAATTTTCGGAAGAAATAGTTATCACCCTCTAAGAAGGGTTCACGAGCTGCTGCGGGCTTATAATATGTCCTTCGATTCTGATGGAACAAGTGTTCGTGAGTGAGTGAGATGATGTAAACGAGTACGACAAAGATGGTGAATGAAGAAAGGATCGAACTTTAATTATACTTATTTAACTGTGAAATGATATCTTCCACGATTTGAATGATTATCTTTTGAATCCCATCTTTTAACTAAAATCTTGTTCCATTTCAAATCTATAAGGTGATCATTTCAAAACAAAGAGAGTGATTTGAAAAGGTGACATGTTTCACGTTGAAAACGTTGACTTCTCACGTTCATCAGATGACATTTCGTGGTTGAAATGTTTCATTTAGCAGTTATAGGATGTGTTTGAGTAGAGAATTGTATAACTGAATTTTCCTCGTCGAAGGATGTGTATAATGTGTGGGACCCACTTCAAGAGGTGATAGAGCTCCCTAAGGAAATTGGATGAGTTTTCATGAACAGAGGTTTGCGAGATACAGGACGTTAAAATTGCAATAATCTATAGAATTTTGTCCACTCTGCATGGTTTATGCGTGGTGACAAAATGTAATCTCTGTCATGTGACTGGCATAGTGCCACAATTCCAGAATAATATATCTATCATGATTATAGAGTATTCTGAACAGTTGTCTTGAAGGGCTATCCGACTGCTTGATATCAAATTTTGGAGTTGAATTTGATTGTCCGTTATTCTTGAAAACAGTTGTACCTCAACGAGTTTCAACAGTCGGTGCCCTTTTTTCTCCAACACTGTATCCTATTCCATATTTTCGAATGAAATTTCGAAGAGTTTCATCGCCACCCATGTTTTTTTTCTGAAAAATCACACATCAAAACCCCTTAACGTTGCCACTCAGAGGCAAATATACTAAATGATATATATAATATATATACAGAATGACAAGACATCTTGTTGAGAGGTGTTCTAACAATTTGATATAAAATATTTTTCATCTTCAATTTGAACACCTTGTATCTCGCGAACAAAGCCTTCTACGACCTATGTTTATGGAAACTATTTGATTTTTTTGAGACGCCCAATTTTGAAGGGTGTCCCACATAATTACGAAACACCATGTATACTTCAGTTTTGACCCTACATATTAGCAATAATTGCAAGGATGATGATGAGAAACTCACTTGGTAAATACGGGTTCCAAAGTTACAACAATTGATGTTTCACGAAAGGGAAATGCTATAATATTCGTTTTCCACGATACGAATAATTAATTACGAATAGTGAAGCGATAAGACGACAATAATTATATCTGGCAGCGATATAATCCTCGAAACTAGATAATGAGAACTGTTGAGGTTTCAATGGAAAATTAATCAAATATATAGCATGAATTGTATTAGCTGTGTATTATTACATATTATCGTACCTATCAATTCTGCAACCAATCAGGGGATGTTCATCAAAGTCATGTTCAGGTATACATACTGAACCTATCTCAATATCTATGAAATTGATCATAATACATATAGTGTTCCACTTCTGCAAACATTAATATACTGTGTTCATGGAATTTGTATGTGTGTAATGATATACAGGGTGTGCCACTATAAAGAGCTACTTACCACTAATCCAGATAATCTGGAAACTTCAATATAGTACCATACAATGTGCTTTTTCGTCGTTCGTATAGTTTTCGTTCTAGCCTTTTCGACACTTTTCAGTAAGAAATCGATAGAAAGATGTGTGAGCTCTAGGGTGTTCTGCTATAATTGTTCCTCAATTAACCGGTTTCATACTCAGATTCTGGGTATCCAGTCCAGTCGATTCAGAAGAATACAAGCGGAATCTTAAGTTTTCCTTATTTGGTTTTTATCTTCTTTTCCTATGATTTCAATGTCAAACCTCCATCGGGTGTATCTTCACTGTTGGTCAAAGGGTGATGTGTGAAATCAACGATAAAGTTTCCTGCACGGCTGTCTCATACAAGATAACAAATTTTGTGCTACTGTACAGTGTGTCCAGTTTTCGATGCTTTTGCGTGATATCTCAGTTATCTTTCGAGATAGAACCTTGCGGTTTTCGCGGTCTTGTACCACTTTTCTGTGAAACTCAAGATGGCCTAATCAGATTTTGCATAACTATTAGCGTTTATGAGATACAGGGCGATTTTGAAAATTTATACTTTTTGGACCCCCTCTATATCTACGAAGTTTCTCAGCGAAAATGTCAAATTGGAATCTCATCCTATACAGAATTTTCCGCAGAATTCAGTGGCGCACTCAAATTTTTTTTTCTGGGTATAGTTTCGGAGATACGACTCAAACTTATGATTTTTTAAATGGAACACCCTGTATTTCATAAGCTCATTAAATTCCTTATTTTTTCCCCATCAAAATGAAATATGATGAATAGGTATAAAATGATGCTCCAAAATCACTAAAACATTGAATTTTAATTATGGGCTATGGATTTTTCATTTAAAAAAAGTTCCAATTGAAAGGATATTTCATTTGATTTCCATGGAAAGGACAAAAACAATCCCAACACTAGTTAATTAAGATAACACAAAAATTAGGTACCTGATAACAACAAATGAATGGTAATAAAAAGTTCATATTCTAGAATGAGCACCTGATTTAATATTCACTAAGACAATTGAATAGTAACTTATTCATTGAATTGTTCAAATTGATGTCCACTTTCCCTCACAAGCTTTCTCAATACGTCTTAATGCATTCAAAATCATTGAAGGATGTCTTTGTAATTCCTGGAAGACTGCCTCTGTTGTTGCACGAAGTTCTTCAAGATATTTGTCAGTCTTACTGTATCAAGACGTATTGAGAAACTGTGTCAATTGTGTGTTATGGGAAATGGACATCAATTTGAACAATTCAGTGAATAAGGTATTGAATAATTCCGAAATTCAATTGAATTTGTAAATATTTGATCTGGTGCTTATTCTACATTATGAACTTTTTATTACTATTTATTTGTTGCTGTCAGGTACATAATTTTTGTGTTTTCTTAGTTAATTACTGTTGGTATTGTTTTTGTCCTCTTTATGAGGAAATCAAAATGAATATTCCTTCAATTGGAACTTTTTTATAAGAAAAAACCATAGCCCACTATTAAAATTCAATGTTTCAGTGATTTCAGAGCATTTTTGAAAATTTTATATACATACATTATGAATCATTTTGAAGAGAAAAAAATGACGAATTTTATGAGCTTATAAAATACAGGGTGTTCCATTTAAAAAATCATAAGTTTGAGTCGTACCTCCAAAATCATACCCCGAAAAAAAATTTTGAGTGCGCCACTGGATTCTGCGTGAACTTTTATATGGGATGATATTTTAATTTGACATTTTTGCTGAGAAACTTCGTAGATATAGAGGGGGTCCAAAAAGTGTAAATTTTCAAAATCGCCCTGTATCTCATAAACGGAAACAGTTATGCAAAATCTGATTAGGCCATCTTGAGTTTCACAAAAAAGTGGCACACGACCGCGAAACCCGTTTTATCTCCAAAGATAACTGAGATATCCCACAAAAGCATCGAAAACAGGACACACTGTACATCAAATGCATAGGTGCTCAAAATAGTACATATTATCATTATACAAGTTTTATTTTGTTTTTAGTGCGACAATATGTTTCATAAAATATGTATAATATACTATTTTTTCAATTTTGCATTACTTTCAACAGGTGTATACCCAATTACAGGAAATGTTAAAATCAACGCTCATTGTAGTAAAAAGCAAAATTATTTCTAAATAAAAAATTCAAATATGATATAGATTTCTACAATATCCAAGTATGGTCTCGAACTGGCGACCTATAGCACCACAATTTGTGAATGTAAACCGAGGATTGCTGCCTATTCCTATACTCTGAAATAGAATCGATTTATGAATAATCAGAAATGTATACCAAGTGAACTGATAATAAATGAAATGAAATGAAATGAAATTCATAGAGGAAGAGAAATGATTTTCACTGCGAACTCCCTTATAAATTCAAAGTGAAAGTAAGAAATCTGAAATAGAAGTTTGTCGATCTTATTGTGAATGGGTCTACTGAGAAAGCAATCTACCTCACTGCACACCTCCATATTTCATTGTATAGCCTCCATAAAAGAGAATAATGAAAAGGAGTTGAGCCGGATTGTAATCCCTTTCGCAGTAGCTGGGAAGGCGGCATTGGATTGGCAATTTAATACAGGTTCCCAGAAGGCAGCGCTCGTCGCAGGCTCAAGCTAATGATGTATTTCTTGCTATCCTTTGCAAATTATTGAGTTATTTGCGCCATCGAATTTTGTGGAAGAAATCTTGCAAATATCGAGAGAAATTGATTGCCCACGTGATAAAATTCTGCATGGGAAATCCTCAGTTGTAAGGTCAGGTTCAAATTCAAAATGTTCATCAGTAAAATGCATCTCAAAATGTGGAATATTCTGTGGTATTAACCAGAGAAGTAGTTGTATTTTGTTAGATATCTCGAAATAGTTATTCGTTTTACAAACATATAATTTTTCTCCATATCCTGCTCAATTTCACACAGAGTCCAAATGATCCATCATTTTTTGTTCACCCAAAGTCATTGTCAATTTTGATTACCAATTTGATTCAAATTACCTGAAACGTTGGATAGCAACAAACTTCTTCTGGCTAGGCAGTAAAAGTACCCCCATTTCGAGAAAAATGACATCAATAGTAGATTGTTTTATTAGGATCGAAAGT
This sequence comes from Phaedon cochleariae, assembly GCA_918026855.4. Classification (NCBI taxonomy): domain Eukaryota; kingdom Metazoa; phylum Arthropoda; class Insecta; order Coleoptera; family Chrysomelidae; genus Phaedon; species Phaedon cochleariae. The sequence continues at coordinate 61,873,041 of OU896708.1, forward strand.
GACACTTTGTTTGACAAGCGAATTTTGCATTTGCGAGGCGGAGCGTTTAGCGAAGCAGAACGAAAGCAAAATTTGCGAGTCAAACAAAGTCACTTTTGATCCAAATGAATAAACATGCTATTTTTTCTGCAACCGAAACAATTAACTCAAATAAACATGTAAAGTAACCACCAATGCCGTGCCATATGTATGCAATGCAACAAATATTGGCAAATAATCCATGTGGTGAGAATATTCTACCTGCATTAACAGCAGGTTAGGTTTTCTAGGATGTTCGAATTGTGGTTTCAATATAAATACAACCACAGAGTGATATATTTGTGTATGTACCAGGTGCTCTAATGGCAAATACCGCGCCAGTGCCAGCTATAGGAACAAGACGTGGAAAATGTTAGGTTAGTGAGCATATCAACAATGATATTAGTGATTATTCATTCCTCTCCATGCTACACTGTGTTTGACTTGATAATCAAATGAAGCTAAACAATATCGTTGTTTGAGACAAAAAAAAACTATTGCTTGCCGTGATCATTCAAAAACAAGTTATCTATCCCGAGAATAACGAATGAAATACAGATCAAGCACGTATTTAAATCTTAAAGGCTTCCCTGAACAAAACAAAAATACTCAACTGAGATGTTTATAATTCCAATACTAAACTATAATAAGGTGTATTTATATCTCCAGCATGGGTATGAAATGCCAAATCTGCTGAAATCAGAAACAAATCAGGTATGCGTCTCAACCCAAATAACCAACAGTCACAATGTTGTTTATTCTTGATGACGTCCAGTAGATCCTTTTTAGTTCCTAGGAGCTAAAGTTCAACTTCAGCTCCTAGGAACTAAAATTCAACTTCAGCTCCTAGGAACTAAATATGTTGCCTAGCAACATACCTATTTTTGTGTCAGTAATAGGAACGTCAATTTAAGAGGTAATTTTGGTATCAAAATGGACGACTTTTGTGTCGGTTGCAGAAAGAAGTAGATTTTTAATGACGGTGTACTTACTCTGCCTAGGCAGAAGAAGTTTGCTGCTATGCAACGTTCCAAGTAATAATTGAATTGTATGTTCCACATGGCAGAAAAGCAGATTTGATGATTTCCTAGCCTTGGCTATGAAACACCAGCCGCGTCATGGAATCTTGTGCTTTTCAGCCTAGTAAAAGAATAGTCACTTTTCTACGACTATAACACAAAATTGCTCTTGTTTTACTGTGTTCGATACATCAATGAGGTACTTTGTTTGTTATCAATTCCATTTCCATATCTGATATTCATATGACTCCACAGTACTGAGACAGTGAGACAGACAAGTCCAAAGATGAGTGACATCTTATATTTCTTCCTTACACCCACATTCTTCTTCTTCTAATATTTTCCAGACAATGTGTTGCTATCGTAAAATTTCGAGTGTATTGACATGTTAGGTGAAAAATCCGATGTGTCTTTAGTATACAGGTGCATTGAACTAATACTTATTTTTTCATTCATCGGGACGAGAAGGAAAAAAACTGTCAAAATATCTAGAGAACTGAATGCTCCTCAACCCCAAAATTAGTATCTACAGAAAAGGGATCATATAATTCAAACATGCCTGAATGATATTTCCATAGTTCAGATTTATTCGTCGCAACCACCATAAAATGTCTCAAGGGGGTCATTCGCCTCTGCAACTCATTTATTTCCAGAGACATAGAGATAGGATGAAACTTCTGTTTCATCCCGATGCGACAGAATCTTTCGAACTCCAGCTACTTTTTCTATCTCCAGTTAGTACTTCACCGCCCAAGTCCTATTGATTTGATCGATGGCAAACTGCTGTCACTATTTCTATTCTATTTTTCTATTTCTGATATAAATGCACATGTTCATTGCTATTTCAATCATATAACACGTATGATGCACTTGCATTATATACAAGAGTTCATTTCCTATGGATCAGGATAACACTAGGTTTTTACGGCATTGGGGAATCAATGGGTATAATCCATTTTAGAAAGATCACTGGTATAAGTACTGGTTGAACGATGAATGGAGGATATAGGTTCCTCAATGTCATTAGGACATCAATGAAATGACAATGGAGCATCAGCCAATCAAAGCATTTTTTCGACAATCGACGATTGATGTGTTTTCACTCAGGGCTGATTTAAATCAATTGATTTAACTCAAGATAAAAATCATGATTTAAATCAAGTGATTTTTTTTTAAATCACAATTTAAATCAAAATAATAATTTCGAGAACATTTATTATTTATTTGAATGATAAAAAATATGAAACTGGAATAAAATAGTGAAACCCCTAAAAAAAGGGGTTATTGAAACATATACATATGTATATTTTAATCATACTCTACATTATTTTATAATCATGAGTTTTCTGACATTGAAACTAACATAGAACATTTTAATTTTCATTATAATATTTAAACAAAAATACTAATTTTCTTGCCTTTTCAACCCCCAGTCTATTTCTCAAATCTGAATGTACCAGCCCAAAGGTACTGAACACTCGTTCCACTGAGGCTGAAGAAGCAATAGCACAAAGAAATTGTTTTAACACAGGTATCTGTTTCTTGATTTCTGATTCATTGTCAGCTTGTGATAGCCACCACTGAATTCCACTGACGTTTTTCGTAATTTCTTCAGAAAACATGATGTTTTTGAAGGGCAAAGAACGAGCATTAAATTTTATTAGTAATGGTAATAATCCACTATTACCATACATTTCTTTTATAGTTTTCAAAGCCATATAAGCTATCAAGTGGTAAGGGGTCAGTGCTTGTTCATATCGGCGCTGAAATTTTTGAAGCTGTTGAATTGATAGATTTTGATCTTCTTCAAAGATATATTTTTCCATTGTTCCACGACATTTGAAAGAGTATGTTGACATGAATGTTGACAGGTACCTATATTTATCGCGCATTAAGACCAAAATAAAAAAAAAATAAAAAAAATCAAGAAAATCCAAAAAATAATGATTTTTTTATTTAAATCAATGATTTTTGATTTTTTTTTTTTAAATCAAGATTTGCCCAACCCTGTTTTCACTGGGTCTTCAAATTCATTTTTTTTATCATCTTGCGCATAAGCCGTCATTTGTGATTGTGAGATGTGAAGTGAAATAGGGAAGGAATGGAGAGTTGTATGATTGCATTATTGATCAATCTCCTCAGATCTAAATAACGAATTTAGTTGTATACAAACTGATATTCTTCGTGATTTGTTATAGTATCTTATTCACCATGAAGTTTCAGTACTAAAAGCAATCTACTTCTACCTCAGACTTGAGTCTTTGTTTGCACCTGATTATCGTTGCAGCAGGCTATGTAATATGCAGTTACGATTTATAGCTGACTTAGAATTCACAAATAGTTTATTCCAGATACCAAAGAAGAGAAGTTTTCAAGTTTTGGCCATATTCCAGGTATTCCAGAAATTACAATATCAATCAATAGAAGGAGAATCCATGTATCATCGGATGTTTGAACAGATAATATATGGTTATATAACTGATCACGAGACCTTTAATTGTATTGATCATTATTATTACCATTTCCATCAGTAAAATGATATTTTCTATACGTAACCTCAATATTCTCTATGTGAGAATGGAAACATTAAATTTTCATTGAGAATGCACTCAAAATACGTCAGGACTCCTCGCCAAGCTTCCATCTTATGGCTTGCCTCCCCAGCTATATTCTCTGCTAGCTAGTTTTTTCTCAAACAGGTCTCTCCATGTAGTGGTCGACGGAGTTTCATCTAACTCTCTCATCATAAATGCTGGCGCAAGGATCAATTCTAGCACCAACACTATTTCTACTCCATATCAACGATTTGTTGGAAGCAACTTCATGTCCAGTACACAGCTTCGCAGATGATGGTACCCTCCATACTGCCTTCTCTTCCAGGGCTCCAATACCAGCAAGGCAAATCAAAAATGAACGAGGGAGAAATGTTGACGACATAAATACGGACTTAGCAACAATTCTCGAATGAGGATGCAATAACTTGATATATTTCAATGCAAACAAAACACAAGCATGCCTTTTCTCTAGAAAACCGATCTTACTGTGTCCAACATAAGCTTCTGAGGAGTAACCATACCTTTGAAGTCATCCATTTCGATGTTTGGTATTACTATCAGCAATAAACTTTCTTGGGAAAATCACGTGAGATCAATTGCTAAAAGTGCATTCCAAAAACTTGGTTGCCTGTTTCGGGTCAGGAGCTATTTTACTTCCAGTCAGCTGCTTATGATCAATAAAGCACAGATCCGACCTGTCCTGGAATACTGTCTCCATATTTGGAGTGCAGCACCCAAACATACCCTGAAACTGTTGGATTCTGTCCAAAAAAGGGCAATTCCTCCCATGGGTGATGCCTCACTCACAAACTCACTCACTTCTCTGGAACACCGTAGAAAAGTTGGCGATCTGGCTCTATTTTATAAATATTTTCATGGACGAAATATCAATAACAATTGTTCCTCCCTTGGCAGTCCCTTCGAGATTAACCCTTCGAGTCGAGGCTTCGCACCCTTCGTGGTCACTTTGGAGAATTGCAGAACATCTCTTTCCAAAGACTCATTCATCCAACGAACAGCGATACTCTGGAACAAATTGCGAAGAGAGGTGTTCTCCGAGGCATATTACTCTCGAAAATTTAAGAAGAACACCAATTCCTACCTCATTTTCCTTGGTTCTCACGATGTTCTCTGAACATTACGGGATATCCCATTGCGTGGGAACCAGAACATAAAAAAAGTCAGTCATCACTGGGCCAATAACAATGGACAAGCAATAAATGCCAGTGGACAACTTTCGTGGTTTACAATTGATGGCCCATGTAATAATGTTTGCTGGCATTTACCTTTTAGGCTCTCTCATAAAAAAATCCTCAAACGCAGTGACATTTTGAGGAAAATCATATGTTTCTTTTTACCACACGTATAGTGAAGTAATAGTCATATTCTTATTTTGTTGGAACGAGGGGAAATAATACCAAAATTCCCAAATAATCAAGCAAAATGAGCATATTGATCATTCAGCATATAATGACACTTCATGAACGCACTGAATAATTCACCAGTTCAATTCTTCAATATGTGGGTCGAAAAAACACTGGTGCACTGAAATATGTAGAATCTCATCTTATCAAATCCAATACTGCACTTTCATGAATACCTGACTCCATCAAGAAATACGAAAGCTCGTTCCGCTATGTAAAACAGCCAGACGACGTAATATTTGCATTCAGGAATGAGGCAAGCTCTTTCATAAATATTTTCTATTCCTTTTCAGGTTCCATCAGCAATATCGACGATGCGGAGTATCACTGTAACAAAACGCAAGTGAGAAAAGTAATATCTGGAGTCGTGGGTGCCGCCTCCAGCGTTACTTCCATCCAAGTCGCTAATCTTCTACGACTCTTCAAAATTCCACAGGTAATTCGTTCAAATATTTATGGATGTTCCCGATATCGAAGTCATCATCTAGAAATTCGAATACTCTCTCGTCGCTATACTTGAGAATTGCATAATTTATGTCATTGAAAATCGCTGGATGAGAGTTTCAGACTTATTGAAAAGGAATATTCTCAGATATTACTATGAATATAAAAAAATTATTATACAGGATGTTTCAGGAAAACCTAACCCCCTTGCTAGGGTATAGGTAGAACATTCCAAAGTAAGTTGGGTTTGCTGAGTGGAAAAATATCGTAACGGCATTCGTTTTCAAGATACAAGGGGTTGAAAAAATGTTTTTTTTTACACATTTTTCACGATTATGTCGAAACTACTTGCAATATTGTGATGCAATTTTGTATGGATGTGTTCTGAAAGCAGACACACCGCATGAATTTGTTTTTATATCTGACACTCATAAACGGTTCGTACCGAGTACTTTTGAACATAACTTTTTTGAGGTTAGATTTTTCAGTCCATATTCAATATGAACTTGAACACCATACAATTTTACATCAAAATGATGCTCTTGGTAAAACTCAATACTGTCTACCGTTTTCGAAATATTTCGATTCGAAAATGCTGAAGCAGTACCTCTGATTCTGGTATTGAAATAAGTATTATGAAAAAAAAAATCTATTTATTAAGGGCATAAAACATTAACATTATTTTACTGCTGGAGTTATCGATTGAACAAGATCACATCAGAAAATATGTGTCTAAAATGTCCTCCATTTTCACGAATACACAATTCGATCCTTTTTTCTAAAGAATGCATCAATGTTCTCAACGGTTATTGAGGATCAGCTATGAGATCATCTAAGTAATGTTCAATTCTTTCTTGCAGCTCTTGACTTGTTATCAATAAATATAGGTAACAGTCTTTTATAATACTTACTCTCAACTAGCATCAGTGTTATACTTCAGCATTTCATTCAAATCGAAATATCCCGAAAACGGTACACAGTATCAAGAGCCGTGTAACTAGCGCCCTCTATGAGTGTCAGATATAAAAACGTATTCATGCGATGTGTCAGCTTTCAAAACACATCCATACGAAATTTCATCACAATTTAGCCAGTAGTTTCAATATAATCGTGAAAAATGTGTAAGAAAATATGTTTTCAACACCTTGTATCTTGAAAACGGATGGCGTTACGACATTTTTTCACTGAGCAAACTCAACTTATTCTGCAATGTTCCACCTACCCCAGCAAGGAGGTTGGTTTTTTTCAAACACCCTGTATATATAAAGGAATACATTGAGAATTCGCATTCTCTATATGTGATGAAAATATCAATTTCTCTCTCGGTTTATTCAACACAAAACAACTACTTTCCTGGCTATATGCCACGACGAACATTGAATTGAATTGGGCATACACAATAAGAATTTGAAAACAAAATCTTCTGAAGTAGAGAATTTGCATTCTCCCTCATATGAAGATATGCACATGATATCATTCTGAATATTCAACAGAGAACAACTATACTTTCCTGGCTATTTTCTACGTCGAATTATTGATATTTCCATCACATAGAGAATGCGAATTGTCATTGTATTTCTTCAAATATACCGGGTGATACAGGAGACATGTAACAGTCTTTTTTTTAATTGAAGAGATACAAATTTGAAATCCACAAGAGTTATATTATCGATGATGGCGCTTCCCTTGAACTCAATGCCACTTTTCTTCAACCACCTGTTTGATCTGAAGTAGACCCAAATTTTTTTTTTCAAATGTCACCCTGTATATTTCAGTAGACTAACTTACTTGCATTAAAATTCTCTATTCAACTATGCAATAACATTTCGATGCTTGATAGGCTTAGAAACCCAAAGATCATTACTTAGACAATATTATCAGAACATTTTCCATACCCTAATCGGTCCCAGAAGATTGCCAATAATTTCATTGAGTTTAAAAAAATCATCAGAAAATAACTCACGATAATAGGACGATACATCAATTATTACAACAATTTCAGTTTCATGTATCCAAATAGATGATCATACATGAAGTTGTGAAGTACCCAATTGAAGAAAAATCAACAAAGAATCACCTCCTTCGGTGCGTTGAAGATGTTCAAAATTACATTGCGTATATTGATTTACTCACTCTACAGTAACGGTGTTGGATGAATAACATCATATTCAAAAACCAGGAGAACTGTCCAAGTTCTAAGAAAGTAATTCACCGCCACTCAGTTTACTCGGATAACTCAGTTTCCACCTGAATGAATATATTATGGAAGTTTAGTTGTCGGAGTTTCATTGTTATCTTCATCCCTATAACGATCCAATTTGTAACAAAATACGCCCTAAGACATCCAAGTGACGTTTTTGATATCTTATGAAATGGGTACATTTTTAATATGATGATATTATTTTTCTTCTATCGTGCAGAGATTATTATCGTGTAATAGTGACAGTGAAGGTGAACTTGATGAGAGTGAATGTTGATTGATTGATGAGTGTGAATGTTTATTGAACTCCAAAGAGACATAATTTTTTTTCGAATTAGTAATCAACACAGTAAAATTGGTGAATATGTGCCAATTGGAAATAACCACTTCTGAGCTGATAATGAGCATATATTTCAATAATCCTGTCTTGAAACCACCTCATTTAATATAATTCTAATTTCTAACAAAAAGTATTCGGCAAGTCGGCCAGTAGGTTCTTGAATAAGTCGTATTGAAATGCCATATAATCATTTACAATATATCATGATCAACTTACCCATTACCTTTTATATCTGACGTCCCAGCTAGCTTGTGACACGTCCATGTGTATATGCATCGTACTATAGTAAGATATCTGAGCTTGCATACTCTTTAATCAAAGTCTATTTCTCTACTAGACACTCTATAGTTATTATTTTAAACAATGAATTAATTACGTTAACTTTACTCTCAATCAACAATAAACCTGTTGAAGGGATAGGAAGAGATCCATAAATCAAACTATTTGGTTCCTAACTGAATTAACTATGTTTATTATCAGATGGATAATAAATGAATAAAAGTGAATGAAAATAGGATCTGGACCTAACTGAATGACATACAACTGACTTGGTATTTACTGCATCCGAAGACCAGTTGAGAAATAGTGATAGTTGAATATCAATCGTAAAGAGCCTTCAACTCATAATGAATGTGAAGATTTCAAATAACAGATAACTTTACCAGCGTTCCGCATATCACGTGACACAACTGAACAGGACACAATTCAAAAACGAACTTCCACAAAATTGTGACAAACATTAACTCTTGTATAGCTATTGTATCACGTGACATGAGGGAAGCGAAAACTCAGCGTCAAATTATATCTGGCCAATCATGTGATGTTCTATCGTTTGGGTGGTATTTGGAAATCTATCAACTCGCCTCAGAATAAGAATACCATAAATAACATTCAACATATGGTTAGAAACAAGCAAGTGTTGCTTGACAAGTTATTCTTCCTAGAAAATATACGTAGTATATTATGGTTGCATTTGCATGGTCAAAAATCAATGAACCCATCTCAGACCCTTCACAGTATGTGTTTGAACGAAGACAACTATTTGGACCTCGTTCAGATGGAGCGAGCAAGCCTTGTCCGTTTTACAATCCAAAAATGATATCGAGTTGTCGGAAAAAAGGCATGGTATAAAAACTAACAACTATATCAGAATCTATCGATTCCATGTCCTTATACTTCTTTTACTCATATGACAAAATTTACTCAAATCTTCTGGTCGCAACATATCAAAAGTAAATCCATTCAAATTCATTTGGGGTTATGATGGTAAACTGAAGTCTATAGAAACCCGTGCTTTATACCTACTCGTTACAAGAGGGTTGTTTACCATTATTTCGGTTCGGCTCTCGATTCCGATGAACTTTGAAATATACAGGGAGATGTAATTTAAACCAGCTTAGTCATAATTCGATATTCTAATGAATGATAAAAACCTATTTATAGTAGCTTCCTCACATAATTAGGCAACATATTTCATAGTATTACTACTGATTATACATTGTATCTCATTTTAAACAGACTCCCTTTACACCTAAGCTATTATTCGTACGATATACTCACCAAAGGTGAGAATAACTATCAACATGATCAGCTCTTCACAGACGAACATGATTCCATATAGTGCCGGGAGTTTTTGTTGAAATGGAAAAAGGAGTCGTTTTGTTTGTGGGATTTTTGTTTCTCAGAAAAACTGACTTCTTCTATTTTCAATTTGGAATCAGCTATTCTCAAGATGATTCTATTGGTAATCTGAATAAGTTGATTGATATAAAACAAATAATTGCTGAAATATATCAGATCGATTCATGTTTAAATCGATTCCAGTTTAGGTCTGGAACTGCCAAACATTTCATCGAAGTCAAACAAGGTCATTAACCATCTTCAATTTCTGTGGTGGTACTGCCGATCCTGAATTAAAAATTAAAATTTCTTATACATTTATGAATTCACAATAGAAAGTGAGACAGACAATGAGAATTCCATCATTCAATTATTCCTCCTCAAATCGTCCAGGAAATTATGGTATAGGAAAGAATATTCAGGAAAGCCTGTTTGAGTTACTGTAGTTTCTAAATTGTAGCCACTTCCCTTGGAATCTTTCGAATTCTGTTTCCTCATATTCTGTCATGAAATCTACTGCCAGAGTATATTGAACGCTTTCGATGTGATATAGCTTCTTTTATCAAGAAGATGTCTGAAGTATAACTTATTCTGGCTATTCCACGTAGTATTTTGTTCCAGGTGTCATTTTTTTCAACAAGTCCAGAACTCAGTAACAAACAGAGATTCGAATACTTCTCCAGGACGATACCCTCAGATCACTATCAAGTGAAAGCCATGGTCGATATCGTCAGATTGATGGGATGGAGCTATATCTCTATCATCTATGAAGAATCCAATTATGGAATAAAGGTTAGTATAGGCGATGTGATCATAGTTTAGTTACAATTGAAAAATAAGTGGAAAAGCACCACAGGTGAAGTATTTTTGCTCTAAGTGAAATGTGTTTGGATTGATAGAAAATATGTTCTTGTCTGGTATGGAAAGCTGATGCATATTCTGATGCATTCCATGTGCGGGAGAGAAACACTGGCCAAGTCTTATACCGTTTGGGTGAGATAGAGTAGGCCCTGTTTGGATAGTTGGTATGCTCACCAAGGTGATATAACAAAATGCAGACCAAATGCTTTAGGTGACGCATGTTTATACCATGTATCTTTAGTTGACTAACATTGCCAACTTTGATTTGATTTGTTCATTTTTATGAGGTTAGGTTGTGGAACTTTCCTGGAATTTGTAAGTTAAGAATGAAACCTGAGATGAGACTTCATGAAATAATTGCCACTTGCACTCTAGTCAAGTCAAGGCTATACAAAACTAGACCAAACTGTTCACCGTCTTGGTCATAATATAATTTTAGTCTTGTACGCAACAAATTTCGGTACCAAACGAAGCTGGTAACTTCATCAAGTATGCAGATCATACTAGACTGACCAAGAGTATTTAGTCAAAATATAGTCATTAACTTACCAAGACACGTATAAACGTGGCCACTATTTACCGTAACACGGTATAAGCTTTAATTCCGCCATTTCTCATCAAAGTTCTGAGAATGAATAACATATTCAATAGTCGAATATACACTTGGAATAGTTATTTATACACCAAGCTAGTGAAGAATATCAGTATTGCCCAGGAACCAATGGAGGTCTCGTGGTACTAATATTCTTTACTAGCAAGGTATATATTGATTTTTTTCCACCTCTTGCAATATAATGATAATAATATTAATAGTAATAATGTTTATTCGCCAATAGGTAATATTTTACACTGGAAGTTCAAGAGAAATCGACAGAAATTGAATGTATCTAGATTACTACTTCCACCAAAAATTTATAAAATATAAATATGAATAAACAAATGTTCCACTAAGGCTATGCCAGCGCGTGGATGCAATGTTAATACATGACACATCTTATACATCTTTCTTTGGAGTGCATAAATACTATTCTTGAATTTTGAATTAATGAAATCAACATATACATATGATAAAAGAATTAACCTTAACCTAATACTAACTCTATGACAAAATTATTGTATTGGAAAAATTACATGCTATAGACACTGTAAAACTTCCTACGGTATTATAATAAATAACTAAAAGAAACAATATATTATTAGGATCAATGAGATTATGAATATCAATTCTTTTTGTTTCGTGGAGATATTTTTTCGTGTGATTCTTGAATGCAACTGTAGAAGTTGCTTCTTCAATTTTTTTAGGAAGGCTGTTGAATATTCTTATGCTCAAATAGGTATAGCTTCTTTGGCCAATCGTTTTGTTTGAATACTCAGTGCGCATCATATATCTTTCTTTGCTCTCGTATCATAACAATGATCGATTTGCCTTAGACGGCGGTTGCTTTTGATTTGATCAATTGCTACACGTAGAAAGTATATTTGCCTTAGATCAAGAATCCTATTTTCGGAAAACAGCAAGTTTGATGGATAGGTTCGACATTTATTGAAGCATATCTTCAAGAAATTTTTTTGAGTGACATCTAGAAAATGCAAGTAACTGCTCGCTACACCTCCCCAACCCAATATTCCATATGATAATCTTGATTCAATAAGTGCATAATAAAGAATCTTCATTTGATGGGTATTCAATATATTTTTGAAGAATAGGAATTTATGAATTATACTTCTCAGAGTGTTTACAGTTTTCTTTATATGAACATCCCACCTCAGGTGCCTATCGATATATATAGACTCCTAGGTATTTGACAAATTCTTTGGAATTTAGAATGACAACATCATTGGAACAGTGTATTTCTAGCTGGTTAAAATCTGGAAGATGAGAGCACTATGAAAGCACTTTTTTTTTAAATTCAAATTGAAATTCAGTAGCCACGACCATGACAGTATATGTCGTTATTGATAAATACATACTAGATTCGAGTGCTATTCCTGCGAATCTCGTGTCAGTGCAGTGAATTTGGGTTGATTATATTAGCGGGAAGGCTATGTTCTCATTGACTTGTGATTCATGAAATGACGAGAACTGCTTCGGTAGTAAAAACACACTTTTTGCCTCGAAAAGGAGTAAACATTAGTAGGTTACATAACCTAGAACGCTGGCTTCATATAACCAAAGTTAGGACATGTACTTTTGCATAAAAAAAATTTGATCATCACATTTGCACATACTTCGATATGTGAAAACACACATATGAGGAAACAAGTTATGTGAGAATCACACTCCAAGTTTGATTTCTACATGCATATATTTCTGAGTGATACTTCAAACTTGTGTCTATATCAGTTTTTCAATCGAGGCTAGAGAAACACTTTTTATTCAATGGGATGAAGTTCTCTTGAAGTTAAGCTTCTGTGCATATTAAGAGGTTAGGTATACCAGTCTCCAGAGGGATCCAAGAGTATGTTTTGTTAATATACAAATTCGATACAAAATTAACTGAGAAATAGCAGTGAAGTAGTTTCATCAAGTTTATTGTTAATTTTTTATCAAATATAATTAAAACGTATCTTTGAATCCTTTGATGGGCGGTTAATCCTTTATTATGCATATTATGCACAAGAGAATAAAGCATCAAATTAATCGAAAATGGTTTGTGTATCGAAATTTCACCCGAATGCTCTCTTGTATAGGATTTTGATTTCGTCGAAAATATCCAGTGGCGTGCTGCTTTTATTCCTAAAGAGGGTAATTACCTCTTCAGAAATCCTTTCATATTGTGAGTACCTATCACCTCTCAAATTATATGAACGAAAATCTGAACTACCTTGATGTTGGTTCGAACAGAAAAGACCGTGAGGGGAAGTGGTGATTTGTATCTATTTATATTTTTTTATTGCTAGGAGCGTGAAAAAGGGGATCCCTATGATGTTCGGAGAACATCATAATAATCTACAGGGTGTATCTAAATAACGCCGAATGAATTCAAGGGGTGATTCTTTGTGATTCCGTTTTTGAGATGTTGAAGTTGAAAGTATCCATTGTTTTTTATTTCCAACCCTCCTGTATAAGCTTTCATGGTACCAAAATTCAGTATGATTGGAGACTGAGAAAGCTCCAAAATTTCGGAATGATTGTAATTGAGGTTATTGAGTAATCTGAAAGGGAGTCTTGAAAACATCTAAGTACATTAAATTTGAAGTCAAATCGAATTTTTATTGTTCCCTCAGAAACTAAGCTATAGACACGAAACGACAAACAAGTTATTATTTCAATAGTTCCATCTAATAAAAATATGAAACTTAGAAGAACTGGTTGTGTACAAGGACATTCATCATAAATATCGATAAATTCACCCACTGTGACGCCACTGGAAATATTATTTCGAATATAATTGCATCAGAAAAAGCTCTATATTACTATTAACAAAACCACAACGATTCATTGAAATTGATGAAGAGACGATTGAGTAATGAACAAAAAAACAATTTTTCATAGAAATTTTGATACCCGTATCTCGAAAATGAAGCAATTTAGGAAACATGTTCAGATGAACTTTACTTCCTGAAATATCCCAAGGAATTTCCACTTGAATCTTTCCGTTGTTATCTAGATACACCCTGTATATTCTCCAACTGTCGCCAAGTAGGTTCACCTATCCTGTTGTGATCTGAAATAATGCATATACATTTCTATGAACCCGACATGGAGTAATAGATGTGATTACGTCACGAATATCCACTTCCACTAGCCGCGTATTCTCATCATCGTGGCTATTCCTTCAGAAATAATCATCAATTCTACCAACCTTGGACTACCCTGTTCAATTATTAGGTGCATTGACACGTCATTTCAATCATTCAATTATCCTCGGCCCTGGTTAGTGATGTCCGCGAGAGTCTCGTTTTCGAGAGTCTCGCATGGTCTCGTCTCGTTTTCGAGACAAGACTCGAGACGAG